>OZ007554.1:22544250-23876500 GCA_963931855.1 Philhelius festivus
AACTCATTTCCGAAAATATTGGCATTTCTACTAAAACACACAAAATTGCACACAAAATAGAAAAAAAAATAAAAATAAAAATCAAACTACCATCTGACAAAATTACCTTTGAAAAAAATACACGTGTTTTTTAAATTATATCACAAATTTTATAATTTAAGAAAATATTTTTTTTCCTAATAAATTTTATAATTTAAAAAAAAAAATAAAGTACATATAGTTTAGTTTAGATAGTTTTGTATTTATATTTAAATTTAAATTTATATAGGCAGTTCAAAGAATTTTATGGTCCTAATTTTTGTAGTTTTAGGTTTGGTTATTCAGAAAAGTAGGGAACCTGTATTTTAGGCTAGTCATAAATAAAATGTATTCTATAGGAGAAACATCTTACACCATCATTATACACTTAAAAACCAAATCAATAAACAGCCAATGTTCCTTGTGAAATGTCAGTTTCTTACTCAAATGCTCAGTTAGTGGAGTAGGAAATTTATTTGTTGAATGACAACATATTGGCTGAACATAGCTTCAGAAAGAGCTGTCAAAATATTGAAGACACACAAATTCTCTGTAACGAACACAATGTCACGCAGCTTCACCAGTTTATAAATTCGCAACATATTGCCTCAAGCTGGTCCAAAAAATTCCATCGAAATTTAAATGATAGAAATCTGTACAGCAGCATTGTAGCCACTCACAAATATGACATACGACACATTTAAACAGCTATTTCAGCTGGAATAACAGCATTCCATTGTGTTCAACCAGATAGGTGCAGTATTAAAGCTGCAGAGCATTCTCGTCGTATATTATTTTACCGCTATTTTCATAAACAGTGCTCTAGTGAAATAGCCAGTTGAATACCTCCCCTCAAAGAATTCAACCGTACTATCCGTACCTCTAAGAATGCTCATCAGTTTACCCAATTTCGAACGTATTCTGAATAGAGATTCTTTTTTTAGCTGCACTACACGAATGTGGAATGCTTTGCCCGCCTCAATATTTCCCACTTATTTCAATTAGAAACATTCGAAACCAATGTGCATCGGTATCTCCTTTTTAATCCTATCCTACTTTCCTAATTGCTCGCATTGTGTGAAAAATTATAAAAGTATTCATAACCCTTTGAGTGCGCGTATAATATAAAAAAATGGATCAGCAGCATCTTGAGGGCTTCCTCTGCTCATCAAAATCACAATAGATTTTATTTAAATTTATATTCCAACATTAATTGTATTGCCTTTGTAAGTCTAGTAGATTAAAAATTAATCTTGATTTTATATGACCTGTTTCGTATTTCGCACGGAATGCATTCATTAAGAAACCAAAAAATTATTCTGTCAAATACATTTCACATCCCTGAATGAAACGCCATTTTTTCGACATAATATGACGTATCAGTATTTTTCAGAATTGTTCGTCAGAAGCGAGTGTTTACAGTGAATGTATTATTTTATGTTTCATTCATTTGTCACTATCAAATTCCATTTCTATAGAACACTTGAAGAAAACCAAATTCATCGGAGAGAAAAAATTCCTCTGACAGAGTCGTGCGAATTGTGATGAAAAAACCGTTTGCACTCAATTCTGAAGTGTATGTTCACAAGAATCCGAATACACAGTAACCATAGCATAATTTTTTATAGACCGTGCAAACACTGCTCCTGATTTATATTATCTGAATTGAGATTGACATTGTTGCATGCAAGTTTTGAAAATTTGGACAGTATGTAAGCTGAAAACCGGCTCAAATTGTCCATATCTTCCAGGCATAATATAATTATAATCTCAAAATGTGTGGTGAAATGTTTAAAAGATAAAATCATTAGAAATGTCAAATTACTAAACTTTATATGTTTGTTGGAAACAACTTCACCAACTGCTTGGTGACAAAAGTCCATAAAATAAATGCTGGTGTGCCACAGGGCTCCGTTTTGTCTCCGACTCTCTTTCTGATATTCATCAATGACCTTTTGATCCATTAAATTTTTTTGCTGACGACATGCTCTCAGCTTCTCATATTGGTGATGTGTATCTTATCTAGAACAACAACAGGGTGTGATAGCTCATTAAATTCTGATCTTGATAGCATTGTCAAATAGGGTCGTTAAAGCGAAACCCACTTGCTCTGAGGAAACCTAGCTTTCAGTTCCCGGTATTTGCATCGCAGACCATCTTGTGTAAAATGATCACATATTCGACGTCACCAAAAACATACTAAGTGTTTAAGTTTCCTTCGATGTTGCAAGACATTTCTCACCCCCTCTGATCTGGCTGTAATCTATAAGGCTTATATTCGTCCAAAGCTCAAAAACGATTCTCCCATATTTAGACAGGTACTACTATAGAGCTGTGGCAATCGTTCATTTTGAAAGACCGAATCAATCATTAATTGATTGGTTCAAGGTTTCGGTCTTTGCAATCAATCGTCCATTCAATCATTTTTTATCCATCCATTTCGTTCCGAACGAGATATACGAGTAGACCGACACCAAATGTTTTCAATCATTCATTCAATTAAGATATTTTTTTTCCAATCGTTTCGTTCAGACCGAGTCCGAAACAATGTGAAAATGAAAGCAAGTTTGGCTTTTTTCTACTTCGTTGCTTCGTTTACGCCATCTTCTATTGTATATGTATAGTATGAGAATATACATTCCGTTTCATGTACATTCCTATTTGGTACTGTGAAATGATTGAGAACAAGTTGTATGAACGAAACATAACTTTTTTTCGTTTGTTTTGTTCATCGGTTTCAGTGACAAGATATTGACATTAGGATTGATTGATTTGGTCTGCTTTGATTGCAATCAATCAATCTTTTTGGTGAACGGGTCGCAAAGACCGAATCAATCGCGATTGACACAGCTCTAGTATTACAATAACTCACTTGAGTCCCTTGGATAGAATCCAAAAAGAGCTTTAAGCTAATGATAGGAATATATCAGAAACTTTTAAATTTCTCGAGCACCGACGCAATGTTTCTTGTCTTTCATTATTTTTCCGTTAATTTTTCGTGAAATAGCCAATTGGAATTTATTCTAATGATGTCTGCAGAAATTGCATGGACGAAGAAGAGGAGGAATCAATCCCTCACTTACTCTGTACATGTCCTGCTTTATTCCAAAGACGTTGACTCCACCTGTCAAATTTTGAAGAGTGAAAATAAAACGAATCTAGACGACACGAAAAAGTTTGAAAAATACTCTGAATGTTTCATATGTCCTAAGCTAAGCAAAATTCCATTAACTGTCTTATAATGATAAAGCGAGATATGCCCCCTTGCCACTATCTATGAGTGAACTGAACATCTCGACATTCTCACCAACCACCTCTTGTGGAACTATCACATAAGCGATGTCGCCAAAAATAGCGCAAGATGTTTGGGTTTTATGAGACGATGTAAGAAATTTTTCTCTCCTTCCGATCTGGCTACAATATACAAAACTTATAAACGTCCAAAGCTTGAGTATAACTCCCATCTCTGGGCTGGTGCTCCAGTAACTTACTTGAGCCTCTTGGAGAGTATTCATTGATTCATTTACGTCACTCGAGCATGGCCGTAATGATTCTTACCTCATCCTTTCCTACCGTTATTTTAACGGACTATACTCTAGTGAAATAGCCAGCTGTATTTCTCCCCTTAAACAATTCAACCGTAATACTCGCACTTCTAGGAAAGCCCATCAGTTTACCCTTTAGCCCTTTCATTTCAATTTGCAAGAATTCAAAACCTACTTTCTAAGACCTAACTTATTTTCTTAATGCTCACACTGTGTCTGACATATTAAGGGTATAAAAAACCCTGTCAGTGTGCGCTAATTTAAAAAAAAAAAAAAACTAACGATAAAGCAGTTTTAAATCCAAAAATTTTATTCACCTCACTTTTGACAGTTTATTCATCCTTGCAGTGACATTAATTCATTGAGAAATTTGTGTAGGGTTTCCACAAATCCCAAATCATTTATATTGACGTATAGACGTAGATTTCTTAACCATGGATAGATATTAGTTTGTAGAACTTTATTTATATATAAAAAAATAAAAAAAATACGTTATTTATGGCAAGGTAGGTAGAATTAGAATTATTCACAGGAAGTGCTACCATTGTATTTTAATCATTATAAATTTCATTTTTAAGTAGGTCAACTTCCAGCCCCTTCATTCGAAAATTATATACTCTATTCCTCTTATTTTTTGAAATTCCCTACCCCTGATGTACAAAATCATTTATATCCGAAATCCTTCAGAAACATTGCTTATTGCTTTCAAACAAAACTCCATTAGATTCAAAATTTCCCCATAATATGTTCAAGAATGGTCTATGTACATGTTTTTCTTTAAATAAAACTGTGTTACTAAATGTTGACTATTGGAATTATTTAGTGGATCTTCCTTGAGCAGTCAAAAAAAATGGTGCTTCATCAGATGATACATTTAAAAAAACTCGTTTCAACTCATATTTCGAGAACGTGACCGTCCCTAACTATTCTCTAACTTGTGTTACCTAAGTACCAAGAGGGCACAATTTCATTAAGTCCTGCGTTCATCTGTTTGAAATTCTCACCTTTCTAAATTCAAACATTTTATTGTCAGTGTAGTCAAAAGATTAAACTTCGACATAAAATAAAAAACAGAAACATTAATTTTCTATTAAAAGGATTTTAATAAATTCGTATTGTACGATAATGCATTCTTTATATATGTATTAGTTCAAGTCAGTTTTTTCTTTAACAACTGACGAATCAAAACTATTAACTGCCATTTTTGTATACTCAAAAACAACATTACCTAAAAATTCCAATCATGAAATTTTATTGGTATATGATTATGAAAAATGACAACTTCCTCTGCCATTTGGCACGATATGTGCGAATAAACTAAAAAGAGTAATGCTACAGTTAAAGATTGAATCCCCAAAAATTTTGTTTTTGTGGCCAAAACCAGATTATAAAAAATACTCCATTCAAATCTAATATACCTTTGAAAAATAAAACAACACATCTGTCAAATTCTTGAAATTTCACAAGGAAATTCCAACGTCAGTTGAGTATTTGTAATATTTACAAACATATCCAAAATGAACCAACAGCATTTTCCTATCATTTTATCATTTATGTAGTGCTTTGTATATAAAAATAAATAAGGTTCAATATATAAATTCAGTTAAGTTGCACAGCATTGCATTCAAAAAGCTTAAGAAAATGAAATTAAAATTAATTACCACTTTCTATAGAGTCGAATGTATAAAAATTGCTACCAGCACCATCATTATAATATATTAAAAATTATATTAAAAAAATAACTTAATAAAATCGTCCTTGAAATTCCATTAAAGTGGCCTTTATACAATAAAACATGATTTTCACATTATCCAATAATGTGAATTTCTTCAAAAATGATGTACAAAGTCCGCGATAGCGATACGTATCCATAAATATTTTGGTCACGAAAAAAAATAAACATAGTGTAGGAAAATGAAAAAAAAAATATACCTTTTTTCTACAGACCTTAGCTTATAACAATTTTTATTATATAAAACATATTTTTTTACAAAAACACCAACCAACCCTATCCCTAGTCTCTGTTTAAATAATTTTAAAATAATTTTAAAAACAAATGATTTTTAAATTAAAAAAAAAAAAAACATATGTAGAAAAAACATTAAAACCAAATTTGAGAGAAAGGTATGTCAGATTGGGAACTGTGGACGGGACAATTCTCACATAGTTCACATATGCTTAAAACAAAAAACACACAAGAACCAAAAAGTTTTGGTGGTCATTTTGTAATATAAAACATTTTTTTTTATCAAAAAAAAATCGATATAAAAATTCATTGTATATGTACATCAAACTTTTAAATTTGCTTAAATATATGAAACCAAACATGACAATTATTTACTCCTTAAAAAAATATCCTTGTCATCCATCTATATAGGCCTTTTCTATTGTACAGCTTTTTTACAATAAACAAAAATTTAAGAAAAATCTTTTGTTAATATATTTTTTCCTTAAAATTATATTTACTCTTTTGTATTATTATTTTTTTTTACAAATATATTGGTGCTTCTATCTCTTTCTCCCTTTCTTCTTCTGGGAACTAACAAATTTTTTCATCAATAAAAATTATTTTATTCTTTTACTATGTAAATATAATTCTGTTATTTTTTGGAAAATAGTAATTAAATTTAGTGCTTAAGTTGTACATATATACTGTATAAAAAAACAAAAAAATAGTTTAGAAAAAAAGGTATTTCGTAAAATCTTAAACGCAGTCATTATCATTCATTTAGTTTCGTTGTATAAAAAACAATAGAAGTCTAAAACGACTTTCGAAAAATTTTCCAATGTCGTGTCTCTAGCGGGCAGAGCGCATGTGTTGGATGTTTGAAAAAAAGGAAAAAAAAAAACTGAGCAAAAAATTCTGGTAGATTTTCGAAATTCTCATTTCAAAAATTTAAGAAAAAAAACATACACACTTGTGAGAAAAGTTTCCCTTCACAGTTCTCTTCAAATAAAATTATACAAAAAAAAAATAATATCTAATAACGAATTCTTGTACATACACTAATCACCGATTTAAATTGCCATACCACCGTTTATTTTAAAATTATTTAAGCACCAAGACATAACCTCCCCGAAAAAATCAACCTAGAAAATTATACCTTTAAAAATCCTCAAAAAAAACCATTTCCAACCTCAAAAATCCAACCCTTACTTCTTCGAAAGACATTCTTTATGGTCTTTCTTTAACTCCAAAGTCTTGTTACACACTTTTTTCTTAATTTCTTTAATACACACAAACTACACAAAAACCAAATACACACACACACTCACACATATACTACTCCCACTTCCAAGCCCCTTAAAAACAATTATTATCGAAATAAGATCAAGAGTTACCAGAACAAAATCTCCTATACATTCCTCGTGATTTATAGACACCGAACAATGCCAGTCTGACAAGGATTGTCCTAGCGAGAAGGCATGCTTACAAGGACATTGCAACGATCCGTGTGCAATGCGTGGTGTTTGCGGCGCAAACGCACTCTGCAAAACCGTCCTTCACCGACCGCGTTGTTCCTGTCCAAATTGCTTTATTGGTCGACCAGAAGTCGAATGCAAGCCAGATCCAAAGTGCGCCGATGTAACGACAACAACCCCAAGAGATCCAACCGTCCAAATGGCATGTTCAAATGATCAAGACTGTCCTGAAAACCTTCAGTGCAGCTCTTACGGACAATGTTCCGATCCATGTCAAAGTCCATCCTTCTCCTGTGAGGGTCACAAAAAATGTGAAACCCGTCGTCACCGACCCGTTTGTGTTTGCAAGTCGGGCTTCATTGTCAACGAATACGGCGAACTGACGTGTGCCCCAGAAAAGCGTGAATGCTACCGGGACGATGATTGTGCCTCAAACATGGCATGTACCGAGGGTAAATGTCGAAATCCATGTATAGTTCCAGTTGGCCGCCAAGCGGTTTGTTCTGAAAACAAATCATGTCAGGTACAAGATCATAAGCCCGTTTGCATATGCATGAAGGACTGTCAACCATCGATATCTATTTGCTTGCGCGATACCGGCTGTCCAACGGGTTTGGCTTGTAGAAAATATCAGTGTGTAAATCCATGCGACTTTGCACAGTGCGCCGCCAATTCACCATGCATTGTGGAGGATCATAAGCCAATCTGTAAATTCTGCCCACCTGGATTTATTGCGGACGCCCGGAATGGATGTCAAAAAGGTAAAAAACAATAATCACACTGAAACATGAAACCACAAAAAATATATACATACATATATAAATAAATATATATTTATTTAAATATATAAAGAAACCAAATTAAATGTTTAAGTGAATAGGTCTTGAATTTTTTTTATATAAAATGTAGGAAGCTCTCTATCACCTATTTTGTAATTTTGTAGAAAGATCAAAATTGTTTGTGGGTTAACAGGAGTAAGAGTTTTTTTTTATTAATGTAAAATAATTTAATTGTTTATTTAAATAAAACCTCAATTCAGTGTATGTTTCCTAAAAAAAAATTCAAAATTCTGCATGGTTTTCATGAGAGTTTGATTTTGTTTTAATAAATATTTAGTGGTAAATAATTCGATTTAAATGAAAATTATTCTTTAGCTGATACATTTTGACACATGAAAAGATCTTACCATAGAGTAAATGATACTAAAAACGGGCACATTTTTGGGTTGTCATGCCAGATTGAATCCGAGTTCAGACGATTTGATCTGAAATTTTTTTAGAGGTTCTGTCTCTTGCCAGAAAGTGACAATTCGTCCATATCTTTAGCATAAAAAGTGGCCCACATTTTAGCAATACTTAGCAACTTATTTTACCCACAGTTATTTTAAATATATGACATGTGTCATTAAGAAGCAAATTTGAATTAAATTAACAATCGTGTTGAATTTCCAAGAACAATATAAATTAAGTTCACTGAAAAAAAAAATCTAATGATCAAAACTTGAAAAAAAAAAACGATGCAGTACAGTTAGGTGCTAAAAAATGTATTTGACATTTTAAGATTCTTCTTAATGATTCTAAAATATAAATGTGACAACTGTATGATCGTACGATCGTTTTCATTAAAATTCATTAGACCGCTTAGCAATGAATAACTAGTTCTTAGTAAACTCTTAAATGATGTATTCAATTATATAAATAAAATGATTTTAGTCCATGTTTTTACAACTGTAAGTTTGACAATAAATAAATAGCTTTTAAAACTTTTTTAAAGTTGAAATGCAGTTCAAAGTTCCACAAGGTTTTTAAACTCAACTTGAAAATACAATTTTCAAAACAATGTTAAACTGAAAATACACTGACATTCTACAACTTTTGTGGAACCCAAAATATACTCACATTCGACAACATTTATTTCGAGACATAACAAACGGATTGACAGGTGTCAAACATTTTACATGCAACTTGAACTTTTATTTTCTGAAGTTCAACGTAGTATTGCTTAATATATTGTGGATACTGTTTTTGTTATTACAATCACTTGCAGTACTAACCATTTTAGGCTTTCAGACTTAGGCTGGTATTCACCGAGCGCTCTTAAACGGCTCTTAACTTTAGGAGGCTCTTAACTTGAAATTTCTTTGGGGTATTCACCAACCACTCACAAGTGTTTTTCGAAGTTCGAAAATGAGAGCCACTCTCTCTTGTTCAGGCATACCCAAACTGTGAAATCAAACTGTTTTCGAACTTGAATGACAGTTAGCAGTGAGAATCCTTCGGTCAATTTCGTATTTTGCTTGGGGAGCGTTGCTGGTGACGATAACTGGTTTTGGTTTTGCACTCACCGTCGTTTTAGTTTTCGAATTTTCGAACAAACTTTCGAAGAGAGCGCTCGTAAATTAAGGAGTGGTGGGGACCACTAATAACTTTTAAGAGCGCTCGTAGATCTTCACTAATATTGCTTGGTGAATAGGTTTATGAGCTTCTTAAGTTATGAGCGCTCGGTGAATACCAGCCTTAATTTAGAACTTTAATAGGTGGAACCTCACTAGAGCTTATGTCACGAACGAAGTGAATTAAACCAAAGCATAGCTGAGATTTGACAATCGGGTTAAAATTTTGTATACTTTTACATTTGATACATAGATTCATATTTGACGTTTGACGCATGTATATCTACCTATCTTGTGTCAAAAATTTTAATACAATTGACACACGGTAAAGAAACTACTTTCCATCTGCTATCAGTCAGAACTATAGTTTATTTTAAATAGACAAAGAATTGTCAAAATACAGCCTCAGGTGTTCCATAAAGTGATCTTAAATTTTACTTCCGGATTGGGCTTTTGAACATTAATGGCCGAAAATTGTCTAGCTAAAATTGTCTAGCCTGTTTAGCATAGGTTAAAATATTGTTATTAATGAAGAATACAATACAGTCTGTAACAGAACTGGCTCAACAACAAGAATCGAAAATATATCCAATCCACACAAGTTGTACAACCTGTGGAGAAGTTCGAAGAAAGAAAACAATTTATCCTGGTAAAATTGTAAATTCTATAATAAAAAAGAAAACGAAACCATTGTTTAACTTAATAATGGTTTATATACTCTTAAAAGCACTTCACTTAAGTAAATCTGACACATGGTGAATTATAGGAATACAAAATTCAGAAAGATACTTTTCTTTGTCATTTTGCATTATTCCAACTTACAAAATGATTGTCATTCATCAATTGTTAGTTGGTAGATATTAAAATTAACTATCCAACAGATTTAAAGTTTTCAGAATGATACAATCCGTTTTGAATTAGAAAAAAAAAGGAAATTCTCAATAAATAGTTCATATGTTAATTTTAATAAATTATGTTTTAAAATATCAAATTTCAATAGATACCAATAATCAATTGATAATTGAAGATCATCATCTTTTCTACTGATCTATTAAATCACCAATAGATTAACAGAACATAGAAGCAACTTTGTTAAGTCGAATTGTTTACCTAAAAAAAAGTCAAACTTTCAAACTCAAACACCATGCTACGTTTTATTTTTATAAATTTACTATACAACTGCATCCCATAAACAAATATAAAACAAAACAAAATTATTAGATAGAAATTCAACATATACAAAATTTAACCCTCTTCAGTGATTTCTATTTAAGAAAAATGTAAAAACAAAGGTTATTCTGCTCTTTTTTAAAAGAAGAAAACCTTTAAAACCTTTAACTACCAAAACTACTATCTTCTCTCTCTGTGATCCCTAAAAAAAAAACAATAAACACACATAATTCGTTAGCTTATAATTTAGAAAAAAAAAAACAAGAGAGAAACTAAACCCCACGATTTATTCAAAACTATATTATACAAGCACACTGCTTAGCTTTTTTAAAATTTTGTTTTTTTAAATTAAAAACAAAACTAAATATAGACATAAACCAAAACATAAACAAAACAAGAATCTAAAAACATTCACACACGCTCATGCTCACAAAGAAAAAAAAAATAAACAAAAACTACCAAATTTGTAAAAATAATTATTATCAATGTTTAACACAAGTTAACAAAACACACGCGTCTGCAGTAAGAAAAAAACAAAATTCACATCACCTTAAGCACAGAGTCTGAATTGAAAATTAACTGAAAGCTTCCAAAATGGACACATTCAAGGTCTAAGATACATTTTCTGTTTTAATTTGACATCCCTGTTTTGATTTGACAATAGGTTAGTATGCGTACAGTTTGAAGGCAAATGGAATATCAATTGAAAAACGGCGACTAGTTTCATATTCTTTAGTGTACATTTTTCAATAATAAAGTGTGGAAAATTTTGTGGAACGTATTCAATAAGATTTCACAAGAGATAATCAGAACAAATTTTATTGAAAACCAAATATGGATAAGAACAAAATTTGCTCAAAAATGTTGAAAGTAATTGTTATCTGTCAGTTCTTTAAGTCTGGCACTACACCATTTTGCAAATATGGCAGCATACTGGCATATTGACAGTTCACTGACAGCAATAAAGCATCATTATTTCATTTCGTGCGAAACTGTTCCTGTTTTGTGAAGAAAATTATAACGACTTTTCTGTTGTATAGTAAAACATAAATTACCAAAGAATTTGTCAATTAAAGATTTCAATTTTATCGACTCACTTTCCAATCCATTTCCACTTGTTCGAAATTCTAAAGATTTTTCACGGATAATGGCGCATATCTTAAAATTAAATCTCACCTCGAACACCACAACATTTTAATGCACCTATGTATATTTCTCTGCGAATTTCCTCATAAGAACCATTTTAAAGAGGCTTAAAAATCCTTATATTTGCCTATATTTTTTAAGAAGTCTATGTATCACAAGACAGCGATATTGCAAGCTTTTCAAAATAAAGTCATGGTGAATTTCTGTACGAGTTTTGGTAGATCTTCCGTCTTGGGTTTAGGCTATTCGTAGCCATTTAACATATTCCTAACGGAAATGAACCGTTTTCTAGAAAATTTTCTAACAATCGTTCAGTATTAATCTAAACCTAAGATCTATGATTAAAAAGAAATAAACCAAAAAAAAAAAAAACAAATATGAAAATTATTATTACTATCATTCCTACAGCTCATGGACTTTTTCGGGCTACCAATTATTGCATACTAATTTTCAAACATTCAATAATCCTCATCGCATTTTTTTAATCTGATCCGATCATTTATTATCAAATCATTGAAACTTTATTTATTTCGAATCTTATGTCTTGAATGTGTTCTAAGAAAAAATAATTTATCAGACTGCTCGGCATTTAACTTTGCTTTGGAAAAGTTAAAAGTTTTCTATAAGTAAAAAAGTTGGTATTTCTTATAAAAATAAAAACTAACGTCAGTATTTTCGTGTAAATATAGTAAAAGTATTAGTAATTTATAAAGAATTTCCTATATAACCCTTTTGTACAGTAACTTATAAGGCTTAATGTAAATATATATTTAAAATTAAAACTTAACATTAACATTTTAACAAACAAACCAATCAAAACAAATAAAAAAAATTAACACTATATGACAAAGAAAAACCAAACAAAAACAAAAATAACCAAAATAACTTAGTTTTATCAACCAATAATAGAAAAAAATAATCAAATCCGCAGCAACCCTCAACTGTACACAAGATTCGGAATGCAGTGAAACGCTTCAGTGTATCAAGGGCATATGTGGTGACCCCTGTACAACTGGGTGTGGTGAATCTGCAATCTGTTCGGTGAAAGCACATAGGGTTTATTCATGTGAATGTGCACCTAACTTTACTGGTGATGCACATATTAAATGTGTTGAAATCCAAGAAACTACAACTGTTAGTTTAAGTAGTATTAGTGATGGTGAAGAACAAAATCAGAAAACGGTAGGTATTGGTATAAGTGGGGGTGTAGAAATAACAACAATAGCATATACAGCAAACAATGAAACTGAAATGCGCACGAAAGTCACGGACATACAAGCAGTGGATACAAGTCAAGAGGATACGTCGTCGCCAACATCATCTGAAGCACCAAAAACAATTGGAAAAGAGCTACTCGTAATGTCTGCGCTAACAACAACGCAATACCCAAAACAAAAGAGCACCATTGAGGTTGGTCCGCAGAGTACAACATTGACTCCAGAAGAGCCATTTACGGAGAGAATTGAAACAACTATCAGAGCTCGTACTTCTGAACGGACAACAATTCCGTACCCAACACAAAGAACCACTATAGAAGTTGGGCCCCAAAGTACAACATTGACTCCAAAAGAGCCATTTACAGAGAGAATTGACACAACTGTCGGAGCTCGCGTTTCTGAACCGACAACAACTTCATACCCAACACAAAAAACCACAATTGCAGTTGGTCCCCAGAGTACAACATTGACTCCAGAAGAGCCATTTACGGAGAGAATTGACACAACTATCGGAGCTCGCATTTCTGAACCGACAACAACTTCATACCCAACTCAAAAAACTACCATTGAAGTTGGTCCGCAGAGAACAACATTGACTCCAGAAGAACCATTTACAGAGAGAATTGACACAACTGTCGGAGCTCGCATTTCTGAACCGACAACAACTTCATACCCAACTCAAAAAACTACCATTGAAGTTGGTCCGCAGAGAACAACATTGACTCCAGAAGAGCCATTTACGGAGAGAATTGACACAACTGTCGGAGCTCGCATTTCTGAACGGACAACAACTTCATACCCAACACAAAAAACCACAATTGCAGTTGGTCCCCAGAGTACAACATTGACTCCAGAAGAGCCATTTACGGAGAGAATTGACACAACTATCGGAGCTCGCATTTCTGAACCGACAACAACTTCATACCCAACTCAAAAAACTACCATTGAAGTTGGTCCGCAGAGAACAACATTGACTCCAGAAGAACCATTTACGGAGAGAATTGACACAACTGTCGGAGCTCGCATTTCTGAACCGACAACAACTTCATACCCAACACAAAAAACTACCATTGAAGTTGGTCCGCAGAGTACAACATTGACTCCTGAAGAGCCATTTACCGAGAGAATTGACACAACTATCGGAGCTCGCATTTCTGAACCGACAACAACTTCATACCCAACTCAAAAAACTACCATTGAAGTTGGTCCGCAGAGAACAACATTGACTCCAGAAGAACCATTTACGGAGAGAATTGACACAACTGTCGGAGCTCGCATTTCTGAACCGACAACAACTTCATACCCAACTCAAAAAACTACCATTGAAGTTGGTCCGCAGAGTACAACATTGACTCCTGAAGAGCCATTTACCGAGAGAATTGACACAACTCTCGGAGCTCGCATTCCTGAACGGACAACAACTATGTACCCAACTCAAAAAACTACCATTGAAGTTGGTCCGCAGAGTACAACATTGACTCCTGAAGAGCCATTTACGGAGAGAATTGACACAACTATCGGAGCTCGCATTTCTGAACCGACAACAACTTCATACCCAACTCAAAAAACTACCATTGAAGTTGGTCCGCAGAGAACAACATTGACTCCAGAAGAGCCATTTACGGAGAGAATTGACACAACTGTCGGAGCTCGCATTTCTGAACCGACAACAACTTCATACCCAACTCAAAAAACTACCATTGAAGTTGGTCCGCAGAGTACAACATTGACTCCTGAAGAGCCATTTACCGAGAGAATTGACACAACTCTCGGAGCTCGCATTCCTGAACGGACAACATTTATGTACCCAACTCAAAAAACTACCATTGAAGTTGGTCCGCAGAGTACAACATTGACTCCTGAAGAGCCATTTACGGAGAGAATTGACACAACTATCGGAGCTCGCATTTCTGAACCGACAACAACTTCATACCCAACTCAAAAAACTACCATTGAAATTGGTCCGCAGAGAACAACATTGACTCCAGAAGAGCCATTTACGGAGAGAATTGACACAACTGTCGGAGCTCGCATTTCTGAACCGACAACAACTTCATACCCAACTCAAAAAACTACCATTGAAGTTGGTCCGCAGAGAACAACATTGACTCCAGAAGAGCCATTTACGGAGAGAATTGACACAACTGTCGGAGCTCGCATTTCTGAACGGACAACAACTTCATACCCAACACAAAAAACCACAATTGCAGTTGGTCCCCAGAGTACAACATTGACTCCAGAAGAGCCATTTACGGAGAGAATTGACACAACTATCGGAGCTCGCATTTCTGAACCGACAACAACTTCATACCCAACTCAAAAAACTACCATTGAAGTTGGTCCGCAGAGAACAACATTGACTCCAGAAGAACCATTTACGGAGAGAATTGACACAACTGTCGGAGCTCGCATTTCTGAACCGACAACAACTTCATACCCAACACAAAAAACTACCATTGAAGTTGGTCCGCAGAGTACAACATTGACTCCTGAAGAGCCATTTACCGAGAGAATTGACACAACTATCGGAGCTCGCATTTCTGAACCGACAACAACTTCATACCCAACTCAAAAAACTACCATTGAAGTTGGTCCGCAGAGAACAACATTGACTCCAGAAGAACCATTTACGGAGAGAATTGACACAACTGTCGGAGCTCGCATTTCTGAACCGACAACAACTTCATACCCAACTCAAAAAACTACCATTGAAGTTGGTCCGCAGAGTACAACATTGACTCCTGAAGAGCCATTTACCGAGAGAATTGACACAACTCTCGGAGCTCGCATTCCTGAACGGACAACAACTATGTACCCAACTCAAAAAACTACCATTGAAGTTGGTCCGCAGAGTACAACATTGACTCCTGAAGAGCCATTTACGGAGAGAATTGACACAACTATCGGAGCTCGCATTTCTGAACCGACAACAACTTCATACCCAACTCAAAAAACTACCATTGAAGTTGGTCCGCAGAGAACAACATTGACTCCAGAAGAGCCATTTACGGAGAGAATTGACACAACTGTCGGAGCTCGCATTTCTGAACCGACAACAACTTCATACCCAACTCAAAAAACTACCATTGAAGTTGGTCCGCAGAGTACAACATTGACTCCTGAAGAGCCATTTACAGAGAGAATTGACACAACTGTCGGAGCTCGCATTTCTGAACCGACAACAACTTCATACCCAACTCAAAAAACTACCATTGAAGTTGGTCCGCAGAGAACAACATTGACTCCAGAAGAGCCATTTACGGAGAGAATTGACACAACTGTCGGAGCTCGTACTTCTGAACCGTCAACAACTTCATACCCAACTAAAAGAACCACAATTGAAGTTGGTCCACAGAGTACAACATTGATTCCTGAAGAGCCATTTACGGAGAGAATTGACACAACTATCGGAGCTCGCATTTCTGAACCGACAACAACTTCATACCCAACCCAAAAAACTACCATTGAAGTTGGTCCGCAGAGTACAACATTGACTCCAGAAGAGCCATTTACAGAGAGAATTGACACAACTGTCGGAGCTCGCATTTCTGAACCGACGACAACTTCATACCCAACTCAAAAAACTACCATTGAAGTTGGTCCGCAAAGTACAACATTGACTCCAGAAGAGCCATTTACGGAGAGAATTGACACAACTATCGGAGCTCGCATTTCTGAACCGACAACAACTTCATACAAAACTCAAACAACTACCATTGAAGTTGGTCCGCAGAGTACAACATTGACTCCTGAAGAGCCATTTACGGAGAGAATGGACACAACTATCGGAGCTCGAATTTCTGAACCGACAACAACTTCATACCCAAGTCAAAAAAGCACCATTGAAGTTGGTCCGCAGACGACAACCTTGACTCATGAAGAGCCATCTACGGAGAGAATTGGCACAACTGTCGGAGTTCGCATTTCTGAACCGACAACAACTTCATACCCAACAGAAAAAACTACCATTGAAGTTGGTCAGCAGAGTACAACATTGACTCAAGAAGTGCCATTTACGGAGAGAATTGACACAACTATCGAAGCTCGTACTTCTGAACCGTCAACAACTTCATACCTAACTCAAAAAACTACCATGGAAGTTGGTCCGCAAAGTACAACATTGATTCCAGAAGAGCCATTTACGGAGAGAATTGACACAACTATCGGAGCTCGCATTACTGAACGGACAACAACTATGTACCCAACTCAAAAAACCACCATTGAAGTTGGTCCCCAGAGTACAACATTGACTCCAGAAGAGCCATTTACGGAGAGGATTGACACAACTATCGCAGCTCGGGTTTCTGAACCGACAACAACTTCATACCCAACTCAAAAAACCACAATTGTAGTTGGTCGCCAGAGTACAACATTGACTCCTGAAGAGCCATTTACGGAGATAATTGACACAACTGTCGGAGCTCGTACTTCTGAACCGTCAACAACTTCATACCCAACTAAAAAAACCACAATTGAAGTTGGTCCACAGAGTACAACATTGACTCCTGAAGAGCCATTTACGGAGATAATTGACACAACTGTCGGAGCTCGTACTTCTGAACCGTCAACAACTTCATACCCAACTAAAAAAACCACAATTGAAGTTGGTCCACAGAGTACAACATTGACTCCTGAAGAGCCATTTACGGAGAGAATTGACACAACTATCGGAGCTCGCATTTCTGAACCGACAACAACTTCATACCCAACTCAAAAAACTACCATTGAAGTTGGTCCACAGAGTACAACATTGACTCCAGAAGAGCCATTTACGGAGAGAATTGACACAACTATCAGAGCTCGCATTTCTGAGCCGACAACAACTTCATACCCAACTCAAAAAACCACCATTGAAGTTGGTCCGAAGAGTACAACATTGACTCCAGAAGAGCCATCTACGGGGAGAAGGGACACAACTGTCGGAGCTCGCATTTCTGTACCGACAACAACTTCATACCCAACTCAAAAAACTACCATTGAAGTTGGTCCACAGAGTACAACATTGATTCCAGAAGAGCCATTTACGGAGAGAATTGACACAACTGTCAGAGCTCGTACTTCTGAACCGACAACAACTTCATTCCCAACTGAAAAAACTACCATTAAAGTCGGTCCGCAGAGTACAACATTGACTCCTGAAGAGCCATTTACGGAGATAATTGACACAACTGTCGGAGCTCGTACTTCTGAACCGTCAACAACTTCATACCCAACTAAAAAAACCACAATTGAAGTTGGTCCACAGAGTACAACATTTACTCCTGAAGAGCCATTTACGGAGATAATTGACACAACTGTCGGAGCTCGTACTTCTGAACCGTCAACAACTTCATACCCAACTAAAAAAACCACAATTGAAGTTGGTCCACAGAGTACAACATTGACTCCTGAAGAGCCATTTACGGAGAGAATTGACACAACTATCGGAGCTCACATTTCTGAACCGACAACAACTTCATACCCAACTCAAAAAACTACCATTGAAGTTGGTCCACAGAGTACAACATTGACTCCAGAAGAGCCATTTACGGAGAGAATTGACACAACTATCAGAGCTCGCGTTTCTGAGCCGACAACAACTTCATACCCAACTCAAAAAACCACCATTGAAGTTGGTCCGAAGAGTACAACATTGACTCTTGAAGTGCCATTTACGGAGAGAATTGACACAACTATCGGAGCTCGCATTTCTGAACGGACAACAACTTCATACCCAACTGAAAAAAGTACCATTAAAGTCGGTCCGCAGAGTACAACATTGACTCCTGGAGAGCCATTTACGGAGGGAACTGACACAACTGTCGGAGCTCGCATTTCTGAACCGACAACCACTTCATACCCAACTCAAAAAACTACCATTGAAGTTGGTCCGCAGACTACAACATTGACTCCTGAAGAGCCATTTACGGAGAGAACGGACACAACTATCGGAGCTCGCATTTCTGAACGGACAACAACTTCATACCCAACTCAAAAAACTACCATTGAAGTTGGTCCGCGGAGTACAACATTGACTCATGAAGAGCCATTTACGGAGATAAGGGACACAACTGTCGCAGCTCGCATTTCTGAACCGACAACAACTTCATACCCAACTCAAAAAACTACCATTGAAGTTGGTCCGCAGACTACAACATTGACTCCTGAAGAGCCATTTACAGAGAGAACGGACACAACTATCGGAGCTCGCATTTCTGAACGGACAACAACTTCATACCCAACTCAAAGAACTACCATTGAAGTTGGTCCGCGGAGTACAACATTGACTCATGAAGAGCCATTTACGGAGAGAATTGACACAACTGCCGGAGCTCGCATTTCTGAACCGACAACAACTTCATACCCAACTCAAAAAACTACCATTGAAGTTGGTCCGCAGAGCACAACATTGACTCCAGAAGAGCCATCTACGGGGAGAAGGGACACAACTGTCGGAGCTCGCATTTCTGTACCGACAACAACTTCATACCCAACTCAAAAAACTACCATTGAAGTTGGTCCACAGAGTACAACATTGACTCCAGAAGAGCCATTTACGGAGAGACTTGACACAACTGTCAGAGCTCGTACTTCTGAACCGACAACAACTTCATTCCCAACTGAAAAAACTACCATTAAAGTGGGTCCGCAGAGTACAACATTGACTCCAGAAGAGCCATTTACGGAGGAAACTCAAACAACTGTCGGAGCGCGCATTTCTGAACCGACAACAACTTCATTCCCAACTCAAAAAACTACCTTTGAAGTTGGTCCGCAGGGTACAACATTGACTCCTGGAAAGCTGTTTACGGAGAAAATTGACACAACTATCGGAGCTCGCATTTCTGAACGGACAACAACTTCATACCCAACTGAAAAAAGTACCATTAAAGTCGGTCCGCAGACTACAACATTGACTCCTGGAGAGCCATTTACGGAGGGAACTGACACAACTGTCGGAGCTCGCATTTCTGAACCGACAACCACTTCATACCCAACTCAAAAAACTACCATTGAAGTTAGTCCCCAGAGAACAACATTGACTCCTGAAGAGCCATTTACGCAGAAAATTGACACAACTATCGGAGCTCGCATTTCTGAACGGACTACAACTTTATACCCAACTCAAAAAACTACTATTGAAGTTGGTCCACAGAGTACAACATTGACTCCAGAAGAGCCATTTACGGAGAGAATTGACACAACTGTCAGAGCTCGTACTTCTGAACCGACAACAGCTTCATTCCCAACTGAAAAAACTACCATTAATGTCGGTCCGCAGAGTACAACATTGACTCCTGAAGAGCCATTTACGGAGAGAATTGAAACAACTATCGGAGCGCGCATTTCTGAACCGACAACAACTTCATACCCAACTCAAAAAACTACCATTGAAGTTGGTCCGCAGAGTACAACATTAACTCCAGAACAGCCATCTTCGGGGAGAATTGACACAACTGTCGGAGCTCGTATTTCTGAACCCACAACAACTTCATACCCAACTCAAAAAACTACCATTGAAGTTGGTCCGCAAAGTACAACATTGACTTCTGAAGAGCCATTTATGGAGAGAATTGACACAACTATCGGAGCTCGCATTTCTGAACCGACAACATTTTCATACCCAACACAAAAAAACACCATTGAAGTTGGTCCGCAGAGTACAACATTGACTCCTGAAGAGCCATTTACGGCGGAAACTCAAACAACTATCGGAGCGCGCATTTCTGAACCGACAACAACTTCATACCCAACTCAAAAAACTACCATTAAAGTGGGTCCGCAGAGTACAACATTGACTCCAGAAGAGCCATTTACGGAGGGAACTGAAACAACTATCGGAGCGCGCATTTCTGAACCGACAACAACTTCATACCCAACTCGAAAAACTACCATTAAAGTGGGTTCGCAGAGTACAACATTGACTCCTGAAGAGCCATTTACGGAGAGAATTGGCACAACTGTCGCAGCCCGGATTTCTGAACCGACAACAACTTTATACCCAACTCAAAAAACTACCATTGAAGTTGGTCCGCAGAGTACAACATTGACTCCAGAAGAGCCATTTACGGAGGGAACTGAAACAACTATCGGAGCGCGCATTTCTGAACCGACAACAATTCCATACCCAACTCAAAAAACTACCATTAAAGTGGGTTCGCAGAGTACAACATTGACTCCAGAAGAGCCATTTACGGAGGGAACTGAAACAACTATCGGAGCGCGCATTTCTGCACCGACAACAACTTCATACCCAACTCAAAAAACTACCATTGAAGTTGGTCCGCAAAGTACAACATTGACTTCTGAAGAGCCATTTATGGAGAGAATTGACACAACTATCGGAGCTCGCATTTCTGAACCGACAACAACTTCATACCCAACTCAAAAAACTACCATTGAAGTTGGTCCGCAGAGAACAACATTGACTCCAGAAGAGCCATTTACGGAGGGAACTGAAACAACTATCGGAGCGCGCATTTCTGCACCGACAACAACTTCATACCCAACTCAAAAAACTACCATTGAAGTTGGTCCGCAAAGTACAACATTGACTTCTGAAGAGCCATTTATGGAGAGAATTGACACAACTATCGGAGCTCGCATTTCTGAACCGACAACAACTTCATACCCAACTCAAAAAACTACCATTGAAGTTGGTCCGCAGAGAACAACATTGACTCCAGAAGAGCCATTTACGGAGGGAACTGAAACAACTATCGGAGCGCGCATTTCTGAACCGACAACAACTTCATACCCAACTCAAAAAACTACCATTGAAGTTGGTCCACAGAATACAACATTGACTCCAGAAGAGCCATTTACGGAGAAAATTGACACAACTATCGGAGCTCGCATTTCTGAACCGACAACAACTTCATACCCAACTCAAAAAACTACCATTGAAGTTGGTCCGCAGAGTACAACATTGACTCCAGAAGAGCCATCTACGGAGGGAACTGACACAACTATCGGAGCTCGCATTTCTGAACCGACAACAATTACATACCCAAGTCAAAAATCTACCACTGAAGTTGGTCCGCAGAGTACAACATTGACTCCAGAACAACTTTCTTCGGGGAGAATTGACACAACTGTCGGAGCTCGCATTTCTGAGACGACAACAACTTCATACCCAACTCAAAAAACTGCCATGGAAGTTGGTCCGCAGAGTACAACATTGACTCCAGAAGAACCATCTACGGAGGGAACTGACACAACTATCGGAACTCGCATTTCTGAACCGACAACAATTACATACCCAAGTCAAAAATCTACCACTGAAGTTGGTCCGCAGAGTACAACATTGACTCCAGAACAGCCTTCTTCGGGGAGAATTGACACAACTATCGGAGCTCGCATTTCTGAACCGACAACAACTTCATACCCAACTCAAAAAACTACCATTGAAGTTGGTCCGCAGAGTACAACATTGACTCCAGAAGAGCCATCTACGGAGGGAACTGACACAACTATCGGAGCTCGCATTTCATACCCAAGTCAAAGATATACCACTGAAGTTGGTCCGCAGAGTACAACATTGACTCCAGAAGAGCCATTTACCGAGAGAATTGACACAACTCTCGGAGCTCGCATTCCTGAACGGACAACATTTATGTACCCAACTCAAAAAACTACCATTGAAGTTGGTCCGCAGAGTACAACATTGTCTCCTGAAGAGCCATTTACGGAGAGAATTGACACAACTATCGGAGCTCGCATTTCTGAACCGACCACAACTTCATACCCAACTCAAAAAACTACCATTGAAGTTGGTCCGCAGAGAACAACATTGACTCCAGAAGAGCCATTTACGGAGAGAATTGACACAACTGTCGGAGCTCGTACTTCTGAACCGTCAACAACTTCATACCCAACTCGAAAAACTACCATTGAAGTTAGTCCGCAGAGTACAACATTGACTGCTGAAGAGCCATTTACGGAGAGAATCGACACAACTATCGGAACTCGTACTTCTGAAAGGACAACAATTCCATACCCAACACAAAAAACCATTATTGATGTTGGTCCGCAGAGTACAACATTGACTCCAGAAGAGCCATTTACGGAGGGAACTGAAACAACTATCGGAGCGCGCATTTCTGAACCGACAACAACTTCATACCCAACTCAAAAGACTACCATTAAAGTGGGTTCGCAGCGTACAACATTGACTCCTGAAGAGCCATTTACGGAGAGAATCGACACAACTATCGGAACTCGTACTTCTGAAAGGACAACAATTCCATACCCAACACAAAAAACCATTATTGATGTTGGTCCGCAGAGTACAACATTGACTCCAGAAGAGCCATTTACGGAGGGAACTGAAACAACTATCGGAGTGCGCATTTCTGAACCGACAACAACTTCATACCCAACTCGAAAAACTACCATTGAAGTTAGTCCGCAGAGTACAACATTGACTGCTGAAGAGCCATTTACGGAGAGAATCGACACAACTATCGGAACTCGTACTTCTGAAAGGACAACAATTCCATACCTAACACAAAAAACCACCATTGAAGTTGGTCCGCAGAGTACAACATTGACTCCAGAAGAGCCATTTACGGAGGAAACTGAAACAACTATCGGAGCGCGCATTTCTGAACCGACAACAACTTCATACCCAACTCAAAAGACTACCATTAAAGTGGGTTCGCAGCGTACAACATTGACTCCTGAAGAGCCATTTACGGAGAGAATCGACACAACTATCGGAACTCGTACTTCTGAAAGGACAACAATTCCATACCCAACACAAAAAACCATTATTGATGTTGGTCCGCAGAGTACAACATTGACTCCAGAAGAGCCATTTACGGAGGGAACTGAAACAACTATCGGAGCGCGCATTTCTGAACCGACAACAACTTCATACCCAACTCAAAAGACTACCATTAAAGTGGGTTCGCAGCGTACAACATTGACTCCTGAAGAGCCATTTACAGAGAGAATCGACACAACTATCGGAACTCGTACTTCTGAAAGGACAACAATTCCATACCCAACACAAAAAACCATTATTGATGTTGGTCCGCAGAGTACAACATTGACTCCAGAAGAGCCATTTACGGAGGAAACTGAAACAACTATCGGAGCGCGCATTTCTGAACCGACAACAACTTCATACCCAACTCAAAAAACTACAATTGAAGTTGGTCCGCAGAGTACAACATTGACTCCTGAAGAGCCATTTACGGAGAGAATCGACACAACTATCGGAACTCGTACTTCTGAAAGGACAACAATTCCATACCCAACACAAAAAATCACCATTGAAGTTGGTCCGCAGAGTACAACATTGACTCCAGAAGAGCCATTTACGGAGGGAACTGAAACAACTATCGGAGCGCGCATTTCTGAACCGACAACAACTTCATACCCAACTCAAAAAACTACCATTAAAGTGGGTTCGCAGAGTACAACATTGACTTCTGAAGAGCCATTTACGGAGAGAATTGGCACAACTGTCGGAGCCCAGATTTCTGAACCGACAACAACTTCATACCCAACTCATAAAACTACCATTGAAGTTGGTCCGCAGAGTACATTATTGACTCCTGAAGAGCCATTTACGGAGAGAATCGACACAACTATCGGAACTCGTACTTCTGAAAGGACAACAATTCCATACCCAACACAAAAAACCATTATTGATGTTGGTCCGCAGAGTACAACATTGACTCCAGAAGAGCCATTTACGGAGGGAACTGAAACAACTATCGGAGCGCGCATTTCTGAACCGACAACAACTTCATACCCAACTCAAAAGACTACCATTAAAGTGGGTTCGCAGCGTACAACATTGACTCCTGAAGAGCCATTTACGGAGAGAATCGACACAACTATCGGAACTCGTACTTCTGAAAGGACAACAATTCCATACCCAACACAAAAAACCATTATTGATGTTGGTCCGCAGAGTACAACATTGACTCCAGAAGAGCCATTTACGGAGGGAACTGAAACAACTATCGGAGCGCGCATTTCTGAACCGACAACAACTTCATACCCAACTCAAAAGGCTACCATTAAAGTGGGTTCGCAGCGTACAACATTGACTCCTGAAGAGCCATTTACGGAGAGAATCGACACAACTATCGGAACTCGTACTTCTGAAAGGACAACAATTCCATACCCAACACAAAAAATCACCATTGAAGTTGGTCCGCAGAGTACAACATTGACTCCAGAAGAGCCATTTACGGAGGGAACTGAAACAACTATCGGAGCGCGCATTTCTGAACCGACAACAACTTCATACCCAACTCAAAAAACTACCATTAAAGTGGGTTCGCAGAGTACAACATTGACTTCTGAAGAGCCATTTACGGAGAGAATTGGCACAACTGTCGGAGCCCAGATTTCTGAACCGACAACAACTTCATACCCAACTCAAAAAACTACCATTGAAGTTGGTCCGCAGAGTACAACATTGACTCCTGAAGAGCCTTTTACGGAGAGAATCGACACAACTATCGGAACTCGTACTTCTGAAAGGACAACAATTCCATACCCAACACAAAAAATCACCATTGAAGTTGGTCCGCAGAGTACAACATTGACTCCAGAAGAGCCATTTACGGAGGGAACTGAAACAACTATCGGAGCGCGCATTTCTGAACCGACAACAACTTCATACCCAACTCAAAAAACTACCATTAAAGTGGGTTCGCAGAGTACAACATTGACTCCTGAAGAGCCATTTACGGAGAGAATTGGCACAACTGTCGGAGCCCGGATTTCTGAACCGTCAACAACTTCATACCCAACTCAAAAAACTACCATTGAAGTTGGTCCGCAGAGTACAACATTGACTCCAGAAGAGCCATTTACGGAGGGAACTGAAACAACTATCGGAGCGCGCATTTCTGAACCGACAACAACTTCATACCCAACTCAAAAAACTACCATTAAAGTGGGTTCGCAGAGTACAACATTGACTCCAGAAGAGCCATTTACGGAGGGAACTGAAACAACTATCGGAGCGCGCATTTCTGAACCGACAACAACTTCATACCCAACTCAAAAAACTACCATTGAAGTTGGTCCGCAGAGTACAACATTGACTCCTGAAGAGCCATTTACGGAGCGAATCGACACAACTATCGGAACTCGTACTTCTGAAAGGACAACAATTCCATACCCAACACAAAAAACCATTATTGATGTTGGTCCGCAGAGTACAACATTGACTCCAGAAGAGCCATTTATGGAGGAAACTGAAACAACTATCGGAGCGCGCATTTCTGAACCGACAACAACTTCATACCCAACACAAAAAACTACAATTGAAGTTGGTCCGCAGAGTACAACATTGACTCCTGAAGAGCCATTTACGGAGAGAATCGACACAACTATCGGAACTCGTACTTCTGAAAGGACAACAATTCCATACCCAACACAAAAAATCACCATTGAAGTTGGTCCGCAGAGTACAACATTGACTCCAGAAGAGCCATTTACGGAGGGAACTGAAACAACTATCGGAGCGCGCATTTCTGAACCGACAACAACTTCATACCCAACTCAAAAAACTACCATTAAAGTGGGTTCGCAGAGTACAACATTGACTCCTGAAGAGCCATTTACGGAGAGAATTGGCACAACTGTCGGAGCCCGGATTTCTGAACCGACAACAACTTCATACCCAACTCAAAAAACTACCATTGAAGTTGGTCCGCAGAGTACAACATTGACTCCAGAAGAGCCATTTACGGAGGGAACTGAAACAACTATCGGAGCGCGCATTTCTGAACCGACAACAACTTCATACCCAACTCAAAAAACTACCATTAAAGTGGGTTCGCAGAGTACAACATTGACTCCAGAAGAGCCATTTACGGAGGGAACTGAAACAACTATCGGAGCGCGCATTTCTGAACCGACAACAACTTCATACCCAACTCAAAAAACTACCATTGAAGTTGGTCCGCAGAGTACAACATTGACTCCTGAAGAGCCATTTACGGAGCGAATCGACACAACTATCGGAACTCGTACTTCTGAAAGGACAACAATTCCATACCCAACACAAAAAACCACCATTGAAATAGGTCCGCAGAGTACAAAATTGACTCCAGAAGAGCCATTTACGGAGGGAACTGAAACAACTATCGGAGCGCGCATTTCTGAACCGACAACAACTTCATACCCAACTCAAAAATCTACCATTAAAGTGGGTTCGCAGAGTACAACATTAACTCCTGAAGAGCCATTTACGGAGAGAATTGGCACAACTGTCGGAGCCCGGATTTCTGAACCGACAACAACTTCATACCCAACTCAAAAAACTACCATTGAAGTTGGTCCGCAGAGTACAACATTGACTCCAGAAGAGCCATTTACGGAGGGAACTGAAACAACTATCGGAGCGCGCATTTCTGAACCGACAACAACTTCATACCCAACTCAAAAAACTAGCATTGAAGTTGGTCCGCAGAGTACAACATTGACTCCAGAAAAGCCATTAACGGAGAGAATGGACACAACTATCGGATCTCGTACTTCTGAACCGATAACAACTACATACCCAACACAAAAAACTACCATTGAAGTTGGTCCGCAGAGTAGAACATTGACTCCAACTGTCTCATTAGCAGAAAATGTTACCAACGAGCCGTTTAAAGCATCTTCAGTTACTACTTCGGGCTACTCTTTTTATGAAAACTTTACTTTTCCATCAACTTATGGCTCTAGCCCAGATATATCTCAGTCAACAACTGATCGTGTCCCTCCAATTTCGGAGCAAACCACAACCAGCAGTTTTGTTGCAACCACAGTGTCATCAATTATATACGAAACAACCATCCTGCCCGCTGACAAGACTGACATTTTATTGACAGTGATAACTCATTCAACTACCGTGCCAACACCCCCTACTAATCGCACTTCAAGCACTTGCGAAAGTGACTTTGAGTGTGCTGACTTCCAAATATGTCTCCGTTCTGTTTGTTCTGACCCATGTTTTACTTATACACCTTGTACACAATTGAGCTTTCATGTATGTAGAACCTTGAACCATACGGCTATGTGCTTTTGCAATGCAGATGCAGATGTGAATACACCAGACTGTCACGTGATACCAGGTAAACCTTCCAGTCTCCTTAAAAAAATGACTTTCGGAATGTTGCAAGCAAGCAAATGGAATGTTGCAAGTTAAGACCCATGTGAATGCGTAAGAACTGCACCTAAACTGCAACTTACGTCCACAAGGCCTGCAAATATCTGTCTCTCTCTCTATATATATATAAACGGTACCGGTGCAAGTACATTGTACGCATATATAAGTATTAAACAGAGTTGCGCGTCCTGTTTTGTTGTACTCTCTCACTTTCTTTCTTTTCCTTTTTCATCTTATCCTTGTTCCTCTATTTCATCTCCCTCTTTATATTTTTTTTTGTTTCCTTCATTTTTCTGAGCCACTACCCACTTATCAACATACGGCTCATACGAATGCACCATCTTTTCGTTAAGTGCAACCAAATCCATTATGTTTCGTTAAGATCGTTTAGCAAAATGGGTTCCAAAAAAACAGGCTTTTAACTCACTAGTTTTGAAAATGAGTTGACATATTTTTATGCATGAGTTTTATGTTACGGCTATTTTAATGTTCCACATTGCTATCTGTCAAACTTGACAGCAGCCCATGTATGTATGTGAATTTCATCGGAGTCTTAGAAAAAAAAATATTTTCCGCATGTTGTTCTGAAGGCTAAATATCCTCTAAATGCCCTTCGAATATGATGGCAGGGGAATGAAGACAAAATATGTTGTTTGTTTTTTTTTATATTGGTTGTTGTATATATTTGTATTATATTAAATTTGTAAATATTTGCCAGGTGATGGTGGTTGTATTTGCTTGATAAAGCCTAGTATACAGTTCTTCTAAAAAAAAAAAAACCAATGCATTTCTTATGGGAGAGTTTTTTCCCGAAAAAAAACTTTTTTCATTTCACCAAACTGTAAACCAAAATCGAAACAAAAATTTATACTCACCACGATTTTTTTTCACGCAAAACAATGTGCATCCCATTGTTTTGACGGAAAAAACTTACAGAAATTTTTTCATGAGAAAAAATTTTTTTTTCACCACTCATTTTTTTTTTCTTCAAAAAGAACTGTATACTAGGCTTAAATAATTTTTTTTTTTAGAAAAAAAAAAATAATTTTACCGCTTGCATGTGTATATGTTGTACTGAGCTGTTTTATATAAATTTATATTTCCTAAAAGATATTTGATGTTCTATTTCAGAAAAAAAAAATAATTCAGTATTCAAAAAAAAAACAGCTGCTTAGCTATGGTTATTTTTTGTTAAGCTTTTTTACTTAACAAATAATTGAAATTTTACAGAAATCGGCTGCACTTCAAGCAATGAATGCCCTTCGCAAAGAGCTTGTGTCAATTCGTTGTGTGTGGATCCCTGCTCATATGCAAATCCCTGCGCAAAAGATCAAGAATGCCAAGTTAAACAACACCATCCGGTTTGTGTCAAGGGTGAGTTTGATATAACTTATGACTGAGCAGGAGCACACAATGGTCAGATTTTTCGTACCTCTGTCATAATAAACTAATGGAATCAATGGTAGAATTCCACGAATTGGCAATGAAGTTGTTAAACAGAGAAACAATTGTCCGGTTTTGCTCAGTCTTCTGAAGTAGGTAAAGAAATTTATAACTGACATATTTTGTTTTGTGATTTTGTGTTATAGTATGTGAATGTCAACGAAACTCGGACTGTCGCGGTGACGCGCTATGCGATGGATGTCATTGCTTGCAACGTAAGTATAATTTAGATCTTTTGTTTTAATACCGTAAACAGATAGCATAGAATGACAATTTCAATTTAAATATTTAGCTGTGACGTAAGCTGGGTTAACATCAAATATACACTGAATGTGATTTTGATAACTATAGGTTTAGGCTAAACGCCCATCCGCCTATTTGTTCTAAGCAACATTCGGCAACATCTTGTCCCAGTTCACTTGTTTTAAGTGCTGAGAAAGTTACTAACGAGTTTTTCAATATGTCCGTGTCTCTAGGGCAGCAGGGCTATATTTGTCTTTAACGTCCATCGTCGGACTTTCAACTTTTGGAGTTCCTTACTGCAATAGTAGCTTTTAAGACATAGAAACCTTTTTATTTCTTCGGCAGCTATAGAAACTGTATTTGAACGAATATTTAACCTGGTCGCGTTCAGTGATTTGATAGATTTCTTTTTTAGTGTGCTAAAAGATCACAGTTTTTTTCCTCCTTTTATAAATAAAAAATAATTTTTTTTGTCGTAAAACCAATTAACATGGCTCATCCAAATTAACAATTTTACAAACAAATTTTCAGCTCGCGAATCAGGTTGTGAACACTGCCCTTATGGAACGACATGCGATCCAACAACTGGAGCTTGCATAAAAGGTAAGTGTCACTTTATCTCCAAAAAAATAACATTGACAAAGTTGTAAATATTAATGTTTAAACAATATTAACGTTGCACTTAAATTTATTGCACAAAAATATGTAAATTATAACATTATACCCAAGAAAAAAAAAACAAAACAAAAAAACATTTAAATTCTCACAAGAGTTCTCTACGTTAGCTTATAATCCTGAAGCTTTGGTGGAGTATCTCTTTTTTTTTTTTGTTGAACATTTTGTTGTAGAACTTGTATATATAAATGTTTAATTTTTTTTGTTTTATTTAAAAAAAATACACCAATTTAATTATGTAAATAATCTTTAGCAAATATAACAACCACTACTACTTCTACTACCACTACCAATTTAACTGAAGTAACAAGTACTACTGCCACTGCTACTTCCACCATAACATATGACACTACCCTTAAACCGGTAATAATCGATAAGAGTGGTTTTACTACTGATAATACTAACACAGTTTCTGAGTCAACAACACCAACAATAACGACTGGTATGGATATAACTGAAGATCATATAGTTTCATCTACGTCACTGTCGACAGATGAAGAGATTTCGACCACACTAACACCAATAACAACAAAACAAACTTCGAAACCAAGAATCAAAGCAACCACCGGTTCGGTGATTGAAGAAAGCACAACTGAAAAGTCAGCAACAGTATATCCACCAATAAGTTCGCTAACGACAACAGAAGAAAGCATTACGTCGATAAAAAATGTCACAACGACCGGATCTCCTACCGAATCAGAAGTTGATAGTAGCACAAAGACTGGGCCTACTAAGACCTATCGCATTGGTGAGAATAATATAACTGGATCTATTTACACCACAACTGAGAGTAGTTTTGATGGATCAAGTTCAACAATAGTTTCTGAATCAACTAAGGGGGATGATGATTTGACGGGAAGTATAAGTAGTTCCACAACCAAAGTGGAATCCACAACTCAAGGAAAGAAAGATACAATCACAACCGAAAAGCCATTTGAAACAACTGTGTCAAAAGATTTAACAACCGTTAAAGAAATCAAAACTACAGTGCTTCCAATAAGTTCTACAACAGATGCAACAACTTTTGTGGAAGAGAAATCTGAAACCACACTTCCCGCGAGTTCCACTGAACAAGCTGAAACCACCTCAAGCAGCTTTGATGTGAGAACAAAATTAAGTTCCACAACTTCTGCAATAGGTTCCACAACTTCTGCAATAGGTTCCACAACTTCTGCAATAGGTTCCACAACTTCTGCAATAGGTTCCACAACATATTCCGATGAAAGTCCATTTGACAGAACAACAACACAAACTCCCTCACCCGTCTCCGATCATACAGTTGTTTTTGTAGAAAATACTAAACGACCATCAACTCGTGGTGACACTTCACTTGAGGTTGATTATGACAATTTTACCACGATAATGTTTAAGAATTTCACCACTACAGTAAAGTATGATACAACATTGCCTGTGCATGTTGACGATACCCCGCCCCCAGATGAAACTACAATGGGCGAGGGATTAGATATAGTCACTACATCATCTATAATACCACCAACAGGCGGTGAGACACGATCAACCAGCATTGAAGACATTGAAACACCAACAACACCAACATTCTTCCCAATAACTACCACTACTTCATCAGAAGATGATTTAACAACAAAAACATTGATAACAACGACTGTTGTTGATGATGCTATTGGAAAGGTTTGTTCCAACAATACCAAGTGTGGAATTAAGGAACTCTGCGTAGCAGGTCGTTGTCGTGTTATTTGTGATTCACAAACTGATGATGATAATATTGATTGTGTTACAGGTATAACATTAATATTTATTAACATTTTTTTTTTTTTTCATTTTATAATTCACACCTAGTATCGAATTTGCATTTGTTGTACATATTTTGGTATTCTTATTTTTAATTATTTCTTTTTAAAGCAATGCAGTAACAACCTTTAAATCGAGTAGATTTTATTAATATTAATCGGAAATATGTTAAAATAAATGACATGGGGGAATAATATTGGATTAGTTGGTTGAGTGCAAGAAACCCGTTTAAAATAATCCTTGTTCGTGAAATGTGCCTGGAAATGGAAATTATCTTCTAGCTAAATACTTCACCACCCCACAAACTTTTTAGAAACAAGCGTTGTGAAAGAAAAAAATGTTAACAACTGAAATCGCAAGGTTACCTTTTTGTCCTTTGAAGAAGCCTGAATGGTAAATGACGTTTTTTTTTTTTTTTTTTTTTTTTATAATCTACTCACGCTCAAGGGATTATGATTACCCTTTTAATGTTTCAACACAGCGTGGGCGTGAAGTTACGGAAGAGAAAGAAGGATAGGAAAGGTGTGTGGCACGATGTTCTGAGACTGAAGGTGGTTGTCTCAGATTTTTTATCTCCAGGGATGGCGGCTGAACTCAAGCGGAGAACTGCCGTGTCTTGTTTCTATGTCCCTTATAATTCGCATTATTTTATTCGTTTTTCATCCTTGTTGGGCATACTAGTTTAACTCAATCACATGTTGTTAGTGTTATGCCTGAAGAACATGTAATGAGTAAACCAGCAGCCCATTGATGACAATTTATAGAAGGTTTTTTTTAATGGAATTAAAGACGACATAGACGACGGCACATAACGTGCGTTAATTAGCATAATTATCTCGGCTATTTTTTCATTTGACCGTGTTTACGTTCGCCAAATTGTAAAAAATAAATCATGGGCAGCATTTTACTCCTCGCACACACACCAACAGTTCTCTGATCGACCGCGTTTATGTTTAGACGCCATTTTTTGTTTGGTTGCTGAAAACAACATTCGTTAGTGTACCCTTAAAAGACAAAAGACTTACAACTCGCAACCAATCCTGTTTGTATGTTACCAGGAATCGAGGAGACCTTTAATAATATTGGAGTCCAAACGGTTACAATAAGTAACACTTTTCATGGCAAGAGTTACTCTTGGGCTCCACGTGAGCCACTACACCCGTGAAAGTGTGCAACTCAGCAACCACTATACCAAGGTGTACTACACGGGTACCCTTTAGTATACAAAAGCTTGAATCCTCTCTTTGATACCCGGTGACATGTGCGTTTAGTCAAAACCTATCTTCGGAAGCTTCCAGGGCCTTTCAGCCACTGTTTCGTAAAAAATTCTGTAAAACCGAATATGTATGAGTACTTTTACACATTGTAAGAGCCTGCGTGACTTGAAAAAGAGCTATATCTAATCTTCCGGTTGAAGATAAGCTTTTAATTGCAATTTCTTAAGCAAAATTTGAAAAAATTCGTATGTTGGGTACGAAATTGAAACCGATCGCTTAGCATCTCGTGGGTTCTCACATTTTACAAAATTTCTTGGGTTCGCTTTTTTGGAGACCAATTAAGTAATACTAATAACAATGAAATACCTGCAATGCTCTTATTCGAAGAACAAAGTTCCTTACATGACCAAAAAATACTACAATGTCCCAAGGGTAGTCAAAACTTTTAGTCTTTTGTAAAATATATTAAAAACACTTCTAAATCATCGGTTCCAACACTCGTTCTCAAGAACACTACTTTCGTCAGCTCTGAACAAAAAATCTGCCTGCAGCGCAGTTTGCTGCAAATTAAACTTTGCCACATATTGTTATGACTGCTCCTGTACTTGAAATCGAAATTGGTTCCGTAGCACACATTTTGTTTCGCACTCGTACATTCGCAAGAGTTCTTAAAGATCTTGACTTACACGAATTAACTGGTACAGATTTTATACCCCCTTTAGCTCTGAAAGGGTGTTCTTCTAAGCTGATAAATCCATTGCGTAAGCTTTGCCATCTGTCCTACTCTTCAGGGCTCTTTCCGAGTAAATGGAAAATGGCATTCGTTCAGCGGGTCACTAAAAAAGGCGAATCTTTTAACCCCCCAATTACCAACCACGGTGAAACAAAGGTTATTGCACTTGATATTTCTAAAGCAATTAAAAGAGTTTGGCACGAAGCTCTTTTATCGAAAACGGATGCAGTTGGTATCGATGATTCTCTATCCCTCGTTCTGACCGTCGTTCAATTCGAGTTGCATTGATCGGTTTAAAGTCTGATAGTCAAGAAATATGCTGCTGATGTGCTGCAAGGCTCCGTTTTATCACCGGCACTCTTCCTTATGTTCATCAATTATATTTTGTCTGAAACTTCTAATCCACTTCACTGTTTCGCTGACAACAGCACCCTCAGCTTTTCATATTCCTTTCAAGACTCACAATCTTGTTCTTCGGCTGTGGAACTGAAACGGCAAAGTATGCTAGACCCATAAGATTTTGATCTCGACACTGTGAAAAAAAAATTAAATTTTCTCCGCTTTTCCGAAACGCCCGCACTGTGTTACATCACACCCCTTGAGTGCGTGCAAATAATAAATTATAAAAATATGACAAACCCTCTTAGAAAACCGGAGGCTAGTGACTTAAGACTCTTAACCATTATGTGTGTTGCAAGGCAGGAATGGAGGGGATTTTCTTCCGAACACGAGTGTCAAACATGAGGACCACTTTTCATGAACTTTAAGAGCGTTTGTCACTTTCTTATATTTGACCTACGACGCTCTAACCATTACACCACGGGCTAGATTTTAATTAGAATAATAAAAAAAAAAACATTTTCCGGTATCTTTTCATGATGTGGGTTTTTATTATTTTTGAACTGAACATATTCACCTGAAACTTCCCTTAGCCAATTTATTTCTCAAAAACTCAACTTTGACTTCTTAAACTTTATCACCCTGATCCCTGAAGTGTTCCAACTACTGTCACTTCATTAATATTGATATTTTTCGAATATTTAGCACACAAATGTAGGATTTTACTATTAAATTGTATATTAATCCCAAAACTCACCTTAACTAATCTCAATTTTATTTCCTCACCCAAACTACCATAATTTTGTACAAATACTTCTTTAAATTTTAATTTTAACGTTTTGTTGTGTAAATAGAACACGTTTAACTTATTCATCAAATCATATACATACATATAAATGTTTAACCAATAATGTTCACTAATTAAAATAATACTTCTAACCCCTAATCGCCGCATACAGAATCACCCGGCAATCCAAAAAAACCTGAACCATGTCAATCGAATAACGATTGTATTGATACTGAGGCATGTTATATGGGTTTGTGCCAAAATCCTTGTGAGTTTGCTGAAGTTTGTGCACCAACTGCAAAATGTGTTGCAAAAATGCATCGACCCATATGTTCGTGTCCAAAGGAACATGAAGGCAATCCAACAATCAAATGTACTCCAATGGGAACAAGTAAGAAACTAACCGTTTTTAACCTTTAACTACTCTTTAACTCTCTTAATATATAACAACAACAACTCACCCATAATCAAACCCCACAACCAACAACAACTTCTCAAGGATCACAATTTGTACATGTGGAAGAGTAAAATGTACAATCCACACAGTGTTGTTACCTCCTCTTTATTGTTTGAGTCTTAGTTCTATTGTTGTCGATTTTTTTTCCTTCAGCACTTTTTTTAAACTTATTGTCTCATACACGAAAAAACAATTTTCTCTACTTTTCTTTACCGCACTGTCACCACCAAATTTGTTCCAAACATTGTACCTTAACAGTTGAATGCACCCGCAATGAGGATTGTGGCATAACAGAGGCTTGCATCGGTGAGAAATGCCAACATCCTTGTGATGTGCATAATCCTTGTGCTTTTAATGCGATCTGTATAAACACAAATCACGGCTCTGACTGCAGTTGTGAGGATGGCTACCAGGGTAACGGTTTCGTTGGATGTCAACCAGCAGGTTTGTAAAAGATCAAGATATAACCAGGACTTCACTTGATTTGTGTATCTGCTTTTGTTTTCTTTCTCACTTCACCTGTATCCATCACTGTACATATCAATCACGACTATCCACACTTCTCATAAAACCCTAGCTCAAGACCACGGATCGGTCTGTCAATATAATGAAGATTGTCCACCTGATAAGCTGTGCGATCGATTGAATCGACGATGTGTCAATCCATGCATGGAAGACTCTTGTGGAGAGAATGCCGAATGTATTCCAGCAAACCATGGAATCGAGTGTCATTGTTTCAGTGGATTCGTTGGAAATGCTTATGTGCAGTGTCAAAGAGTTCAAGGATGCCGATCAGATTCCGAGTGTGATTCGAATGAAGCATGCGTTAATGGAAAATGTTCGTCACCATGCAGATGCGGTTTGAACGCTTTGTGTGACGTGGTCAATCATCAAGGTGTATGTAAATGCCCACCAGGATATGGTGGGAGTCCAGAAATAAGCTGTGATCCTCCTACGAATCCATGCGAACCAAATCCTTGTGGCGTGAACGCCATGTGCGAACTTGATCGAGGTAACCCAATCTGCTTCTGTCCCAAGGGTTTGACCGGAAATCCTTTCAAGAATTGCAGTAAGTATTAACAGCGGATTTCCCTATATCTAGATATTAATTAAATTTGTTTGCAGTTCCTGAAGGAGATGAATGTTCACCAAACCCATGTGGGCCGAACAGTGGATGTCGTGTTGTATCAAACTCACCAATTTGCTTCTGCCTGCCAGAATATGAAGGTCAACCACCAAGTGTCCCGTGTGAATTGCCCACTAATCCATGTGATCCTTCACCTTGTGGACCAAACACCCAGTGCACGATTCTCAGTAATGGATTCTCTAAGTGCACATGTTTACCGAACTATGTTGAAAGTCCAAATACCATCCGAGGATGTGTAGCACCAATCAATCCCTGCGATCCAAATCCATGCGGACAAAATGCAGTTTGTGACTCAGGCCGTGACCCGGTTTGTTTCTGCCCAGATAACAAAGTTGGCAATCCATTTAAACTTTGTCAAGAACCAACAGTGAACGTTGAATTATGCCGCCCTGGTCCTTGTGGAAAGAATGCAGATTGTTATATCGTTGGTAATAGGGAGCAATGCTACTGTAGCCCAGGATTTATTGGTGATCCATACGGCGGATGTCGCGAACCACCAAGGAGTGCTTGTGAACCAAATCCGTGCGGACCAAATGCCATCTGTTCAACGCAGGGACTAATTAGTCCAGTTTGCAGCTGTCCTCAAGGCCTAGTCGGTGACCCAACAAGTCCTGAAGGATGCCAGCGCTATGAATGTCAAGTTGATAGTGACTGCGCCAGCGATAAGGCTTGTATGGGCTTTAAGTGTTACGATCCATGCCCTGGAGCTTGTGGTGTAGAAGCAAACTGTCGTGTGGAAGAACATCATCCAGTTTGTACATGCAATCCAGGTTTGACTGGAAATCCAGGAATTCTTTGTTTCGCTATGGACACACCTAAGACAACTAGCAAGAACCCATGTCAGCCAAGTCCGTGCGGACTTAACACCGAATGCAAGGTAATGAATAACCGTGCTGTCTGCTCCTGCCTGCCGGAATATCTCGGAGACCCTCAAAGTGGATGTCGACCAGAATGTGTTATCAATTCAGATTGTGGACCAACAAATGCTTGTATCAACAGAAAGTGCGTAGACCCATGTGCTGCAAGTGTATGCGGTATTAACGCTTTGTGTAAGGTCATCCAGCACACACCAACCTGTGCATGTATTGAGAACTATGTGGGAGATTCATTCTTGCAATGTACACCAGTCTTCAAGAATGTGACTCGCGATCCTTGCAACCCTTCACCATGTGGGCCAAATGACGTTTGTTCAGTCTACGGAGATGGAATTGCACTATGCAATCCGTGCTTCGGACCAGACGCCATTTACAACCCACGTTGTCGCCCAGAATGTTTATCAAACTCGGATTGTCCCTTTGATAAGGCTTGTATGAATCAAAACTGTTTAGATCCATGTCCTGGATCTTGTGGTCATAACGCAGTCTGTAACGTTTATGAACACAGACCAGTTTGTTCGTGTCCACAGGGTCTTTTCGGAAATCCCTATGAGCACTGCTCGGCCCCATCACCTCTCCACCCAACAAAGGAAGAAACCTGTAACACATTCAGATGTGGCGCTAATGCTGATTGTAAACGTGGCAAAGGAGGTTTAGCTTGTGTCTGTAGAAAGGGATACTTCGGCGATGCTCTTGTTGGATGTCGACCTGAGTGTGTTCTTAATTCTGACTGTTCTTCCGATAAATCTTGTGTCAACACTCGTTGTGTTGACTCTTGTGTTGGAGTTTGTGGACTTCATGCAAACTGTCATGTTGTCAATCATGCCCCTGTCTGTATTTGTCAAGAAGGTTACGCCGGTGATGCTTTTACAGCTTGCCAACCATTCTACCTGCCACCAGCTGATAAAAAGACTCCAGGTAATCCATGTGAACCATCACCTTGTGGACCAAACAGCCGTTGCTTTAGCACACCAGAAGGCTATGCAGCTTGTTCTTGTTTACCAGGTTACAAGGGTGCACCACCAGTTTGCCAATCTGAATGCGTTGTTAGTTCGGAATGTCCTCTCAATAAGGCTTGCATCAATCAAAAATGTACTGACCCATGTCCAGGAACGTGTGGAATCGGAGCTCGCTGTGAAGTTCTTAACCATAACCCAGTCTGTGGCTGTGAACCAGGCTTTGAAGGCGATCCATTTGTTTCATGTTCTCGAATTCCAGGTCCCACTGAAGTTGGACCAACAAAACGTCCCACAAATCCTTGTTTACCCTCGCCATGTGGACCGAACTCAATTTGTCAAGTGAAACAAGGACGTCCAGTTTGCTCATGTGTTGCTAACTATATTGGAAGTCCACCATACTGTCGGCCAGAATGTGCACTTAATAGCGAATGTCCATTGGACAAGGCCTGCATTCAGGAGAAATGTCGAAATCCATGCGAAAATACATGTGGTCTTAATGCTCGCTGTACAGTGATCTCTCACTCAGCTCATTGTAGTTGTGACGAAGGCTATGAAGGGGACGCCTTTGTTGGATGTTCACCAACCCCAGAAAGTAAGACGACATCCTTTTACTAGCCCTTGTTGTTTACTTAATTTCTTTTGTCTTTCAGAGCCACGAGACCGGGTTGACCCATGCTACCCAAACCCATGTGGCGAAAATGCAGTTTGTTCGGATCGTAATGGAGCACACCGTTGTTCCTGTATCGATCCATACATTGGAGATCCATATACATCGGGATGTCGTCCGGAATGTGTATACAACTCGGAATGCTCATCGGGTTTGGCTTGCATAAAACAACATTGTCGCGATCCTTGTGTGGGCAATTGCGGAACCAATGCCGAATGTACGGTGGCGAACCACGTGCCAACATGTAGCTGCCAACGAGGTTATGAAGGCGATCCATTCACCGGTTGCAAACGTGAACCAACTCGTAAGTAGTTTGATAACAGTCATTAGTGAACCCGATGGTTACTCCATTTTTACTTTGCCTATATAGATATTGGCCCTAAGAGTCCTTGTGAGCCATCACCATGCGGTCCGAACAGTTTATGCCGTGTCATTGATGGTCGTCCAACGTGCTCCTGCCAAGTTGGTTATTTCGGATCACCACCAACATGCCGACCAGAATGTGTTGTTAGTGCCGAATGTAATCAAAACTTGGCTTGCATAAACCAGAAATGCGTCGATCCATGCGCTGGAACGTGTGGATTCAATGCCAAGTGTCAAGTTGTTAATCACAATCCGATTTGTTCCTGTCCCACAGACTTTATTGGAGATCCATTTGAACAATGTGTTCCAAAACGTAAGCTAATATGTGAAGTCTTTAGTGGAAAGTTCGTATTCTTACTTGAAACATCCTTACAGCTTTGGAACCAACTCCCAAGGTCAATCCATGCATTCCAAGCCCATGTGGTCCTAACGCTGAATGCAGAGAAATGGAAAGTCGTGCGGTTTGCACATGTTCGACTGGCATGTTCGGTGCACCACCAAACTGTCGTCCAGAATGTGTAATCCACCAAGACTGCCCATCGAACCGAGCTTGTATCCGTCAACGATGTGAAGATCCATGTATTGGAGCTTGCGGCTTCAATGCCGTATGCAGCTCTCAAAATCACAAACCTATATGCTCCTGCATTGAGGGTCACGAAGGTGATCCTTATGCTGGTTGCAACATGCGAACAGGTAAGTCTAGACGTTTAAGATTTTCAGCTCGTCGAAACAAATATTTTGCCATTCCTCATTTCTTTACGCACTTCACCTTCTTCACTATGCATGATTATTTCATTTTGGCTATTTTATTTATATGTAAATATCATTTTTTCTTCTTTTTTTCTTTTGTCCTATATTCGTCCCTCACAAAAAAAAAAAAAAAAATAAGTAGTGCCAGATTTTGTAGACCCGTGTCATCCATCACCTTGCGGATCAAACGCTATTTGTAAAGAACGAAATGGTGCTGGTTCATGTACTTGCATGCAAAATTACTTTGGTGATCCTTATTTAAACTGCCGTCCGGAATGTGTCCAAAATTCTGATTGTCCTCGCACCAAGTCCTGTGTAAATATGAAATGTGTGGATCCGTGTGTAGATCTGTGTGGCATTAACTCAGAATGTCGAGTAAGCAACCATCTACCTGTTTGCAGTTGTGCACCAGGTTATACTGGAAATCCTTTAAGAATTTGCCATTTGATTCCTGAAAGTAAGATCTTACAACCAACAAATATTGAAATCCCTTTTACAGAAGACTTTGAATTTATAGTTAAAGCCATTGAACCGGTTAGAAATCCTTGTAGGCCGTCACCCTGTGGGCTGTATAGCACATGTCAGGTTAATTCAAATAGGCCTGTCTGCTCTTGTCTTCCTGATTACATTGGCAGTCCACCAAATTGCCGACCTGAGTGTGTTATCAGCTCAGAGTGTGCGTCCGACAAGGCATGCGTTAATCAACGTTGCCGAGACCCATGTCCAGGAACTTGTGGCAATAATGCTAGATGTAGGGTTACGAATCATTCGCCTATATGTACTTGTGCTAGGGGTTACACAGGTGACCCGTTCACACTGTGTGTTGCCGAGAGGAGTAAGATTGCCATGCTAGAGTTCCCGCGAGAACGTTACTCATTTTTCACTATTTTAGTTCCGCCGATAGCAAGAGACCCAACCAAGCCAACTAATCCTTGCGTTCCATCACCATGTGGCTCGAATTCCCAATGTAGAGTGGCGAACACTGGAGCTGTGTGTTCATGTGTAGCTAATTACGTTGGCAGACCCCCCAACTGCCGTCCAGAATGTACCATCAACTCAGAATGTCCCTCACATTTAGCTTGTATGAACACCCGTTGTTCTGATCCATGCATCGGTTCTTGTGGATCGAACGCTATATGTTATGTTCGATCACATGCACCGATTTGCATGTGTAATGAAGGCTATACGGGTGATCCGTTTTCCGGATGCTTCCGCGAAGTTCCACGTAAGAATCACACAAAAATTCTATAAAATCCGATCGCTTTCTAAATGGAGTGGTGAAATTTTCAGAACTACCCGAACCAATCATGCCCTGCAACCCATCTCCCTGTGGCTTGAATTCCATCTGCCAAGAGCGAGATCGAGCTGCATCTTGTAAGTGCATTCCCGAATACTTTGGCGACCCTTATGTCGAATGTAGGCCAGAATGTGTCATCAATACAGACTGTGTCAAATCGAAAGCATGTGTCAACAACAAATGCATTGATCCATGCCCTGGGATGTGTGGATATAACGCTGAATGTGGTGTTGTTAATCATTCGCCACACTGTGACTGTCTTCCGGGATATACTGGAAATCCAATAAGCGGATGTCATCTGATACCCCAAGACCCTAGTAAGATAAAACTAACATTCCTAACAAACCCCGAAAATAAAAATGCTCACGATCCACACACACAATCCACAGTCATTCCAATTGTCCAGATGAACCCTTGTCAGCCCAGCCCATGTGGACTGTATAGCAACTGCCGTGCTGTCAATGGACATGCGGTGTGCTCGTGCATAGCGTCTTATATTGGCGCTCCACCCAACTGTAGGCCAGAATGTATGTCCAGTTCGGAATGTGCTCAGGATCGGTCTTGCATCAATCAACGTTGTAAAGATCCGTGTCCGGGCACATGCGGACTGAACGCCAAGTGTAGAACTGTCAATCATAATCCAATATGCACGTGTATGCCCGGATTCACCGGTGACCCGTTCCTGCGCTGTATATACGAAGAAAAGAGTAAGCTACGACGAAAACACCTAAGGACACGCTTTGCATGCTCATAAATTGCTTTTTTTGTTTTTTCTCTTTCTCTCTTTCTTGCATGTTTGTTTCGGTTATATTATGTAGAAATCATTACCTATGCTAAGGATGCGAATCCATGTGTGCCAAGCCCGTGCGGGCCAAATTCACAATGCCGGGTGGTTGGTCAAAATGAGCATGCTATATGCTCATGCTTGCCGAATTATATTGGACGTGCCCCCAACTGTCGACCCGAGTGTACATCGAATTCCGAATGTCCTGGCAATCGGGCTTGCATCAATCAAAGATGCCAAGACCCGTGCGTCGGTTCATGCGGTTCGTTTACTACTTGCACTGTAAATAAACATAGACCAGTCTGCCGGTGTATCGATCATTATTCTGGTGATCCATTCTCTGGGTGTAGTTTAATAAGTATGGCTTCAAAGTTCGACGATAATTCGACGTATATTTCAACATTGTTCCCTGTTTTTTTGTATGTTAGTTGAGATTCCACCAGAAAAAGCTGAACCATGTAATCCGTCACCATGTGGAGCTAATGCCATCTGTAAAGAACGTAATGGAGCTGGTTCATGTACTTGCTTACCGGATTATTCTGGTGATCCGTATAGCGAGTGTCGACCAGAGTGTGTATTGAATTCTGATTGTGCCAAGAATCGAGCATGTGTTAACAACAAATGTCGCGACCCATGCCCTGGAGTTTGCGGAGTTGCAGCTGAATGCCATGTCATCAATCATGCTCCAAGTTGTAGCTGTCCATCAGGTTTTACAGGAAATCCTTCAGAATACTGTCGCGAGATTCAGATTCGTACGTTAACAAATACCCAGCAAAAAAAAACTTCTTATTTTTTTAATCAAACTTATAGAGAAAACTCCTATCCAACCTTGTCGTCCATCACCATGCGGGCCGTACAGTAACTGTCGCGAGGTTAACGGACATGCAGTTTGCTCATGCCTTCAAAATCATATTGGTTCTCCGCCTGCTTGTCGGCCAGAGTGCTCTGTTAGTTCTGAGTGCTCTCAAGACAAGGCTTGCTTGAATCTGCGCTGTGTTGACCCATGTCCGGGAACTTGCGGCCAACAGGCTCTTTGCAAGGTCACCAATCACAACCCAATTTGTTCTTGTCCGCCCAGTTTCGCTGGTGATCCATTTATACGATGCATCAAAGAAGAACGTATGTCTGCAGCAATCCCTTATCTCCGAGGTTCACCCTGTTTCATCAAATTCTCTTTTTTAGATGAACCAACACCTGCAGTTCGTCAAGGAAATCCTTGTGTTCCCAGCCCATGTGGGCCAAATTCACAATGTCGAGAAGTTCGAGAGTCCCCGGTCTGTTCATGTCTTCCAAACTTCATTGGTCGTGCACCAAATTGTCGCCCTGAGTGTACAATAAATTCCGAATGCCCAGCTAATCTTGCTTGTGTCAATTTACGCTGCAAGGATCCTTGTCCTGGATCGTGTGGCTTTAATGCTTATTGTAACGTTGTCAACCACTCACCGGTTTGCTCATGCAAATCTGGTTTCACCGGGGATCCGTTCTCCGGATGTAATCCAACACGTAAGATATGAACAACTTTGAACAAGTCTTCAGTTCTACAAAAAAAAACTTTCCTTTCGACAGCCCTTGAAATTCCTAACGAAAACATCAGCCCTTGTAATCCATCGCCATGCGGACCAAACGCACAGTGTAAGGAACGAAACGGAGCCGGTTCGTGCACTTGTCTTGATGAATACTTTGGCGATCCGTACAGTGGATGTCGTCCTGAATGCGTCGCTAATAGTGACTGTCCAAGGGATAAGTCCTGCAATAACAACAAATGCATTGATCCTTGTCCTGGAGTTTGCGGACGTAATGCCGAGTGTCACGTTGTCAATCATTCTCCCAACTGCGATTGTCTTCCAGGATTTACTGGAAATGCACTTAGTGCGTGTCATGAGATTCAGCAAACTCCACCAGAACCAAGTATGTGACTTACTAACCAGAAAACAAAACTTTTACTAACCACCCTGATTTGAAATCTTTTTGTTTGACGCTCCATTCTCTATTTTTCTTGAATTTATCAGAACGAGCAGAAAATCCATGTAGTCCATCACCATGTGGACCGTACAGTCAATGTCGCGAAACCAACGGTCATGCTGTTTGCTCTTGTTTGAATAACTTTATAGGGTCGCCACCGAACTGTCGACCAGAGTGTGTAGTTAGTTCTGAGTGCCCACAGGATCGGTCGTGTGAGAATCAAAAATGTGTCGATCCATGTCCGGGCACATGCGGCCCTGAGGCACGCTGCCAGGTTATCAATCATTATGCTGCATGCTCCTGCCCTCCGGGCTACACCGGAGATCCCTTCAATAGATGTGAAAAAATTATTTGTAAGCATGTTGTATCTGTTGTTTTTCTTCTCCTGGGGAAGAGGGTTTGTTGGAGTGAAACACTCACGTCTGTTACGGAAATCCTCAAAACTGGAATTTAATAATAATATTCTTGTTGCATGTTCCTTATTATAATTACACAATTGTACTTCCTCCGACAAGCCCCCTTCCATAGGTTATAGTTTTTGTTTTGTTTATATTTGCATGTTTTTTATAATTTTATGTTTTGTTTTATTTTTATGAATGTATATCTTTATCTACTACTATCTACTATCAACCTACACACCTTGCCTGCTCTACCACTACTTTCACAATATTGTAGTCAAACCTGAAATCCCAACTGGTAATCCTTGTGTGCCGTCTCCATGTGGTCCCAACTCGAAATGTATCGAAGTTGGTGACTCACCTGCATGTTCCTGTCTATCCAATTATATTGGACGTCCGCCAAATTGTCGGCCCGAATGCATTAGTAGTTCGGAATGTCCAGCCAATTTGGCGTGCATCAATCAAAAATGTAGTGATCCATGTGCGGGAGCTTGTGGTATACACACTTTGTGTAATGTCATTAAGCATAATGCTCAATGTCAATGTGAAAGTGGGTATACCGGTGATCCATTCTCAGGATGTTCCTTCATTGAAAGAAGTAATTTATGTCCAAGAAACTACCACTTTTCCTCAATGGCTAATATCTTAAATTGTATATTCTGTTCATAGTTCAACCAACAGACGAGCCAAGGAATCCATGTAATCCATCGCCTTGTGGGGCGAATGCTGTTTGTCGGGAACGAAACGGAGTTGGATCTTGCACGTGTTTGCCAGAATACTTTGGTGATCCGTATAGCGGATGTAGACCGGAATGTGTTCAGAATTCAGATTGCGATCGTACGAAAGCTTGTATTAACAATAAATGTCAAGATCCATGTCCAGGAGTCTGTGGGTTGAATGCCGAATGTAGGGTCTTGAACCATGCTCCAAGCTGTTTATGTATTGAAGGTTTTACGGGAGATGCTCACAGCATTTGTAATATAATTGAAACCGTAAAAGATGTCCCAACAAACCCTTGTCAACCATCACCATGTGGATCATATAGCCAATGTCATGAAATTAATGGACATGCTGTGTGTTCCTGTAACGAAGGATATATCGGAGCTCCACCAAATTGCAAGCCAGAATGCGTTGTCAGTTCGGAATGTTCACAGAATCGTGCCTGCATCAATACAAAATGTAGTGACCCATGCCCGGGAACTTGTGGATCGAGTGCAAGATGTCAAGTTGTAAACCATAACCCGATTTGTACATGTCCACCAGGGCTATCTGGAGATCCATTCGTGTCATGCATCGAACAAGTGGAAGTAGCTCGCGAAAATCCATGTGTTCCATCACCATGCGGACCAAATTCGCTGTGTCGTGAAATCGGAGATCAAGCCGCGTGTTCATGTCAAGCGAACTACGTCGGTCGCCCACCAAATTGTCGCCCAGAATGTACTAATAACGATGAATGTCAAAACAATTTAGCCTGTCAAAATGAACGGTGCCTTGATCCTTGCCCTGGATCGTGCGGAAATAATGCTGTTTGTAAGGTTGTTCAACACAACCCAGTTTGTACCTGTTCCGATGGTTTCGAAGGAGATGCCCTGTTGGGATGCACTCAGGTTATCCGAGCGATTACGACCGAACCACCTAGTTCTCCGTGTGAACCCTCGCCATGTGGACCACATGCTGAATGCCGTGAACGAAATGGTGCTGGAGCTTGTTACTGCCATGAAGGTTTCGAAGGCAATGCCTACGATACCGACCGTGGATGTCGCAGAGAATGTGAGACCAACGAAGACTGCCAGCTTATGCAAGCTTGTGTGCGTTTCAAATGCGTTGATCCTTGTGATAACATCTGTGGTGATCGAGCTATTTGCGGAGTCGAAAACCACGTTCCGACCTGTACCTGTCCACCTGGACTTACTGGAGATCCGTTCTTCCAGTGCAAAGAAATTCCAATGGTAGTCACTGTACAAAATCCATGTGTTCCATCACCATGTGGACCCAACAGTATTTGTCGAAACATCAACAACCAAGCAGTATGCTCCTGCCAGAGTGGGTTCATTGATCAGCCGCCAAATTGTAAGCCCGAATGTGTTGTCAGCTCGGAATGTTCTCCGGAACGAGCATGTGTCAACAACAAATGCGTTGATCCATGCCCGCATACATGCGGTATTGGAGCATTGTGCACCACCAAGAACCATAGCCCAATTTGTACGTGCCCAAGAGGTCAGACAGGGGATCCGTTCGTACAATGCATTAAAATGCGTAAGTTTTTCTTGTTTAACTATTTTTAAATACAATTTCTAATAAATTTTCATTTTCAGCAATTGTCATAGAATCTGAGCCAACAGAGCGCCCACCATCTTGTGTTCCATCACCATGCGGGCCCAACTCCAAATGCCAAGTTGTGGGTGGAAGCCCAGCTTGCTCATGTCTACCAGATTTCATTGGAAGTCCACCAAGCTGCCGACCTGAATGTGTTCTTAACTCCGAGTGTGGACCAACGGAAGCATGTATCAATCAGAAGTGCCGTGATCCATGTCCAGGATCCTGTGGCTTCGAAGCCAGATGCCATGTGCTTAACCATGTGCCAATTTGCAATTGCATAGATGGTTATACTGGAGATCCATTTGTCCGTTGCAACATCTTACCACCATCGACTATGAAACCATTATTCGCTGATCCATGTAATCCATCACCATGTGGTTCAAATGCTGATTGCTTCAACGGAGAATGCCGTTGTCAAGATAATTACCAAGGAAATCCTTACGATGGATGCCGGCCAGAATGTACCCTTAGCGCAGATTGTTCCAGAGATAAGGCTTGTCTACGCAACAAATGCGTTGATCCCTGTCCAGGAACTTGTGGTATAAATGCACGTTGTGAAGTCATTGCCCACATACCAGTTTGCTCATGCGTTGATGGTTACGAAGGAGATCCATTCACAAGCTGTCGACAAAAACCAACAGTGGAAACCACCCGAACACTCCCTTGCTCACCATCTCCATGTGGAGCAAACAGTCAATGTCGAGACATCAACGATCATGCAGTTTGTTCATGTCTTGATGGCTATATTGGAGCACCACCACAATGTCGACCAGAATGTGTTATCAATAGTGAGTGCTCAGCCACTCAAGCGTGTGTCAATAAAAAATGTGTTGATCCATGCAGGGGTTCATGTGGCATTGATGCACGCTGTGAGGTCATCAATCATAGTCCAATTTGTGGATGTCCACCTGGAAAGACGGGTGATCCGTTCAAACGTTGCACAGATATACCAGTTACACCTATAGAAAAAACAACTGATACACCGAGGGATCCTTGTGTTCCATCGCCATGCGGACCCAACTCAATTTGCCGATCTGGATCAAGTGGTCCATCCTGTCAATGTTTACCAGAATTCTTCGGATCACCGCCTAACTGCCGACCAGAATGTATCATTAATCCGGATTGCTCCTCAACTCAGGCTTGTATCAACAACAAATGCCGAGATCCATGTCCAGGGTCATGTGGAACGAATGCTGAGTGTCGTGTTATAAGTCATACAGTTTCGTGTTCCTGTCCATTGGGCTTCGGAGGTAATGCCTTCGTTCAGTGCATTCAGCAGGACGTTGAAGAAATTAAACCCTGTGAACCCTCGCCATGTGGTGCCAATGCCGAATGTATTGAACGCAATGGAGCTGCTTCGTGTAAATGCATCGATGAATACCAAGGAGATCCATACGAAGGTTGCCGACCAGAATGTGTCCTCAGTTCAGATTGTCCAACTGATAAGGCTTGTATCCGCAACAAATGTAAGGATCCATGTCCAGGTGTTTGTGGTCAAAATGCGGAGTGTTATTCAGTAAATCATTTGCCAAACTGTGTTTGTATCACTGGCTACTCAGGCGATCCATTTACGTCATGTCATAGAGAAGTCGCACCAACTGTTCCAACCATCTCAAATCCTTGCAGTCCTTCACCATGTGGTCCAAATAGCAAGTGTCGCGAAGCAAATGGTGTAGCAGTTTGTTCATGCCTTGATGCTTACATAGGGGCACCACCAAATTGTAAGCCGGAATGTACTGTGAATGCAGAATGCCCACAGAACAAAGCATGCCACAAGTTCAAATGCGCCAACCCATGTGCTGGAACATGTGGTATCGACGCCAAGTGCGAGGTCATCAATCACAATCCAATTTGTAGCTGCCCACTTGATATGACCGGAGATCCATTTACCAGATGTCATCCAACACCTATTAGCAAGGTCGACACAATACCACCCCGGCCAGTGAATCCATGTGTGCCCAATCCATGTGGCCTTTATTCGGAATGTCGCTCTAACGGAGAAACACCGTCATGCTCATGCCTACCCGCGTACATAGGTTCACCACCAAATTGTCGACCAGAGTGTATTGTAAATACCGATTGCGCTTCTGATATGGCCTGTATCGCTGAAAAATGCCGCAATCCATGTGAAGGTTCCTGTGGAATCAACTCAGAATGCCGCATACAAAATCACATACCGATTTGCACGTGTAGACCACAATTCACGGGAGATCCATTCAGCCAATGTGTGGAGATAATAGAAGAGCCAGTTCCCACTAGCCCAACAGATCCTTGTGATTTGCAACCCTGTGGGGCCAATGCTGACTGTGATGCTGGAGTTTGTACATGCCACCCTGACTATTTCGGAGATCCATATGTTGGTTGCCGTCCTGAGTGTACTCTCAGCACGGATTGCTCGCCAAATAAGGCCTGTATCAATAGACACTGCATCGATCCATGCCCCGGCACCTGTGGCGAACAGGCTCAATGTGATGTTTCAAATCATATACCTATATGCAGTTGTCCTAAGGATTACACTGGTGATCCATTCATTCACTGTCGCCCAGAAGTTAAGGAAATCAGACCTACAGATCCATGCAATCCATCACCATGCGGTCCTAACAGTGTTTGCCATTCGTCTGTATCTGGAGCCGTTTGTGCTTGTCAACCTGGAATGCTTGGCTCCCCACCAGCTTGCAAACCAGAATGTCTTACAAGCTCTGAGTGCTCTCTACAAACAGCCTGCTTGCAAAAGAGATGTGTCGATCCATGTCCTGGAGCGTGTGGACAATATGCCAAGTGTCAAGTTATTAACCATAATCCAGTTTGCAGCTGTAATGCTGGATTTACCGGCGATCCGTTCACACGATGCTTCGAACGACCAATCGAAAAAACTCCAATAGATCCATGCCAACCGACACCATGCGGACCAAATTCAGACTGCAAGGTTATAAATGATAGTCCAGCTTGTTCATGCTTGGAAACATTCATTGGAACACCACCAAACTGCCGACCGGAATGTACCATCAATCCAGAATGCCCATCAACAAAAGCATGTATTCGTCAGAAATGTGACGATCCATGCCCAGGATCATGTGGATACAATGCTCGATGCTCTATAGCCAACCATATGCCGATATGTTCGTGTGAAAATGGCTTCACCGGAGATCCATTCACCGGCTGTCAACCAATTCAAGGTAGGATTGCACATTATTTCAATTTTATTAGGCAAGGCAAAAGCTTACAACAATTAGTTATTGATATTAATTTAATCTGGAAAATGGGCTTTGTAATAGAATTTTATTGCAATTTTATATTTGAAAAGCTTCTCGCCTTGATACTGGCTCCCGGTTGAAGGGTTACATTTTGTCAACAAAAAATAATAAATAATATAAACAATATTGATTAAACAAAATTACCCGAAGTAACCTGGCTAAGGTATGAAACTTTTACACAATTTAGAACAAAGCAATTTTAATATAATGTTTTATGCAAAGGTGCACTTTGCAATTTTTAAAATCAAAAATGTCAAACTTTTTGTCATTTCACCTTACACTATATCAACTGAGTGAATATTTGTATGTTAAGCACCAGCAAAATTTTAAAGCGTATCGAAAAAATATGCCATATCACACAAATAGTATGGCACAAACACATTGCAATTTCTGTATGCCACTTTTCACTGTGTTCCTCACTTAGGTTCTTATTTTTTCGAACCGATGAACTCTCATTTACAGTAATATAATTCACACTTACTTTCACTAAATGCATTAATGTAAGAAGCAATGGAAGGAGCTGGTAAAAACGGAACTTCCAAATGAAATATCACACATTGTTCTGGGTGTTGAATGTTCTTGGAGCTATTCAAATGTTTAGAACAAGGTTCCTAGTTTTTAAAAGTTGTTTACATTCAAAATTAAATCATATTTTAAACATAATGTTTTGACACATAACCACGAAGTTGTGTTCATTCGAAATTAGAACTGGTTTGTGATACAAGTTCTATAAAATAATCATACAACTGATGTAGATGATGATCTGTGGAGCCACTTTCCAAATCTCAAACAGCTTCTTGTATTTCTATACTTGGAAAACATTTTCATATTTCCATATCTAAGAAAGAGACGTGACCGTGTGATCACAAACACACAATCATTTGTCTCTTTTTGTTTCAAACAAACGTGAAGGATTTCCAATTTGTTTTAAAGCTTTTTTCAAGCTTATTTTCTTACCTTTGGGATTTTCTATTTTAAGTTCTTGGCTCTTTTTCCTTAAGGTCTATGACTGAGAGAGAGTGATCTTGTTTAAAGTTATTTTTTCTTTTCATCACTAAAAGCTTATCATACAAAAAAAGCTCTTCGAAAAAGTTTAAGATCCAAAGTTATATTGCTTTATAGACAAACCAATTTCTTTAAAAGCTTGTTCTAGTTTGTTAGAAACATTTTTTTTAATATTCGCAGTAAAAATCAGCTTTTGAAAAGTTCCGCACAAAGCATCGTTTAAGGGCCATTTCTGAAAAAAAAAAAATAACAAAAACCAGGCCAAAATTCGTATGCTAGTTCTATGTTGGCACAATTCTGTACGAACTGTCTGAATTCGTTGTCACTTAGAAGTGTTGGACAGTTCAAAAGTTGTTAGTTACTGCTTTTATTGATAATAAACCAAATAATTTAAATAAATATTTTGCAATAACATGCTCATGCTAAGTTATAATGGAACAATCGTCGTAAAATCTGCCTGCGTAGCTAAAACTTACAATGCTATAACCAATAACTGCCTTTTAAAACTGCCCCTAACTCTAGTTTGCCTCTTAAATCTGACAATTTAAAAGAAACCTTAAAACCTGCCTTTAGTCTGCCATAACTCGATAAACCATGTTAAGAAGCCCTGCCTGTAGTTAAATTAAAAATCTGCCATCGTTAATTCTAGGTGAAAATGCTTATATTATATTTTTTAAAAAACACAAACCTTTGAAATCATCATTGAGACGTAATATTTTTTGACTGCTAGTGGTGTGTAGTCGTAATAATAATCATTTTACACCACACAAACAAAAAACACACTCATAAACCTTCTCGAAAATGAGAAGGTCTCACAAAAACAATGCCTCTCTAACCTTAACTCTAAAAAAAACACTGAACAGTAATTCTAATCTCGCCGTTGAGTCTGAAAAGTATGGGTTAGGTTAATCCAACATCATGCTATGTTATAACCTTTCCCCAAAAACGCATAAACCTAAATTAATTAGAGTCTGAGTCTGCTTAGAATTTAAGAAAACACACACAATTTTGAAACAAAAAAAAACACTGTCTTAACATAAAACTGCACTAAATCTAAAAATTTACTAAATATTAATCAACAGCCAATAATATAATGAACACAAATGCCAAGCACTTATGCCTCATAACCACAACAAGAATTAAAAAATATTGGTGAAACTGCAACAACAACAAAACACGCACCTAATCAACAAAATTCGGAAACGTAAACGTAAAAATTGTTCGCTTTTTAGTTAACAGGTGTGTGCAGAACTAATCTCTTGCAACCATTGAACAATGATATCTAATTGTCTTGTTTCTTTGTCTCCTCCCTTTTTACCCTTTCTCCCCTACAGAAATCAGTTACGAAAACGTGACCCCATGTGAGCCGAATCCCTGCGGATCGAATGCCGTGTGTCGGGAACAAAATGGAATCGGATCTTGTCAATGTCTGCCTGAACACTTTGGTGACCCATATCAAAGCTGTCGCCCTGAGTGTGTATTGAATTCTGACTGCCCCTCTAATAAGGCTTGTACACAAAATAAGTGCAGGGATCCGTGTCCTGGAACATGTGGAGCTAACGCCGAATGCCAGGTGGTTAACCATATACCATCTTGTAGTTGCCGTATTGGGTATTCCGGTGATCCGTATAGATACTGTAGCCTTATACCCGAGAAACGTAAGAAAATCGACGATTATCTTTCTGAATCACCCCTTAACAACAAAATGTCTTATGTCTCTAGCTGTTCGCTTGCAAGAACAAACAAACCCCTGTCAGCCATCACCGTGTGGACCGAATAGTCAATGTCGCGAACTGAACGGCCAGGCCGTTTGTTCTTGCCTCGAGGACTATATAGGTCTGCCGCCATCTTGTCGGCCAGAATGTGTACTAAGTACTGAATGTCCAATCGATAAGGCTTGCATTAAACAAAAATGCATGGATCCTTGTGAGGGAACTTGTGGCTTGAACTCGGAGTGTCGAGTGCGAAACCACAGTCCTCTCTGCTCATGTCGTCGTGGATACACTGGGGATGCATTTACAAGATGTTTCCCGATTCCTCGTAAGAATAAATCTCTCATCTCGTAATACCCTGTTTTCAAAAATATATCTGTCTCCTCTGTAGCGCCACCACCGTCGCCACCTATGATAAGATACGAAGCAGAACCATGTGCTCCCTCACCATGTGGGCCAAATTCTCAATGTCGTAACCAAAACAATCGCGCTTCTTGTACATGTTTGGCCACTTACATTGGTGCCCCACCAAATTGCCGACCTGAATGTACGATCAGTGCAGAATGTGCCAGTGACAAGGCATGCATTCGCGAAAAATGCATTGATCCATGTCCAGGCTCGTGCGGTTTTGGTGCCGAATGTAGCGTAGTCAATCATACTCCAATTTGTGTTTGTCCTGTTGGATATACTGGTGATCCGTTCACCAGTTGTGCTCCAGCACCAACTCAACCTGTTATAAGTAAGATTTCTTTATATATGTTGGTTTTTTCCGTTTTCTCAACAACAGTATTCATTAGGAGAACAAATTGATTCATGCAATCCATCGCCATGCGGAGCTAACGCCGAATGTTCAGCAGGAATCTGCAACTGTTTACCAGAGTACCATGGAGATCCCTACAGCGGATGTCGACCTGAGTGTGTGCTTAACTCGGATTGTTCAAGGGACAAAGCTTGCATTCGCAGCAAGTGTGTGAACCCTTGTCCTGGAACTTGTGGAACAAACGCCATCTGCGAAGTCATCAATCACATTCCAATGTGTAGATGCCCTGAAGGAACAGCTGGCAGTGCATTCATCCGATGCAGTGCTGTCACAAGTAAAATTAATTCTTCGTCAACCTTATAAGCAGGATGTGAAAACAATTTTTTCTGTAATATTTTAGGACCTCTACCCACAAACCCTTGTCAACCAAGTCCTTGTGGACAAAACAGTCAGTGTCGCGTAGTGAATCAACAGGCTGTATGTTCTTGTCTCCAGAATTACATTGGAAGTCCACCTTTGTGTCGCCCTGAGTGCACATCTAACTCAGAATGCCCCCCAAATGAAGCGTGTCTTAATCAAAGATGTCGAGATCCATGTCCTGGAATTTGCGGAGTCGGTGCTAAATGTGCTGTGGTCAACCACAGTCCATTCTGCACCTGTCCAGAGAGATTCAGTGGCAATCCGTTTGTCCGTTGTCAACCTATAAGTAAGACACTATCAATAAATCGGTACTGATCAAAATCTAAACAATACCCTTCCTTAATATTAGTTGTCGAGCCCGTTCGTGACATCACCGACCCATGTCGTCCTTCACCATGTGGACCTTACTCTCAATGTAAGGCAATTGGTGAAGCACCTTCTTGTTCTTGCCTTGAAAATTATATTGGACGTCCTCCCAGCTGTCGTCCAGAATGCTTAACTAGTTCGGAATGTTCCAGCAATTTGGCTTGCATCAATCAGAAGTGCAAAGACCCTTGTCCAGGACGTTGTGGTGTGAACGCAGAATGTCGAGTCGTCAGTCATGCGATCATGTGTATTTGTATACCTGGTTACATCGGAGATCCATTTATCCAATGTGATATTCCCAAAGTAGCTGAGATAGAACACATCGATCCTTGTCATCCAAATCCTTGTGGATCCAATGCTGAATGTAAACAACGAAACGGAGCTGCATCATGCCAATGTTTCCCAGACTACTTCGGTAATCCCTACGAAAGTTGCCGTCCAGAATGTGTCCAGAATTCCGACTGCCCATCGAATAAGGCTTGTATGCAAAATAAATGCTTCGATCCGTGTCCAGGAACCTGTGGACTTAATGCTGAGTGCCAAGTTATGAATCATGTTCCATCATGCAACTGTATCACAGGGTATACGGGAGATCCATACAGATTCTGTAATCAGCCAACGCAGCGTAAGATAGTTGTCTAGATTTCCCGAACTAACACTATTCTAACAACAAACTCTCTCTAGCTTTGATCAAGGAATATGTGAACCCCTGTCAACCAACGCCATGTGGTCCAAACAGTCAGTGTCGAGAAGTAAACGGCGTTGCCGTTTGCTCGTGTCGACAAGAATATGTTGGATCACCACCATCATGCCGACCTGAGTGTACGATAAGTTCAGAATGTGACGCTACAAAAGCTTGCATCAATCAAAAATGCAAGAACCCTTGTGAAGACAAACCATGTGGAAATAACGCCGAATGTCGCGTGCGTAATCACAGCCCTATTTGCACCTGCAGATCAGGCTTTACCGGAGATGCTTTCACAAGATGCTTCCCTATTCCACCACGTATGGGATTTTTGGCTTTTGTTTTTTTTTTTTTTCAATTCATTTTTGAATTTTCCCAGCTGCCCCGGAGATCTTAAAGGAAGAAATCCGAGATCCTTGCCTGCCATCACCATGTGGACCCAACGCTGAATGCCGAAATATAAATGGAGTTCCATCGTGCTCATGTCTCGTTAAGTACATCGGCGCACCACCAAATTGTAGGCCTGAATGTACCATCAATGCAGAATGTCCAAGTGATCGAGCTTGTATTAGAGAAAAATGCGTCGATCCTTGTCCGGGATCGTGTGGATTGAATACTTTCTGTAAAGTTATCAACCATACGCCATCATGTGCTTGTATTGAAGGATTTATTGGCAATCCATTTACAAACTGTCACCCCAAACCACCAGCACGTAAGAAAGTTTACCTGAGCAGGGTCTGATATCATTCTTTACCTTTTTTTTTTGGGCCTACCTATAGCAACCTCCCCACCGGTACTTGATGATCCATGTAATCCATCGCCATGCGGTTCAAATGCCAATTGCAATAATGGACAATGTACCTGTATCCCAGAGTATCAAGGTGATCCGTACTCCGAGTGTCGTCCAGAATGCGTTCTCAACTCTGAGTGCCCGTCGAATCGAGCTTGTCTGCAAAATAAATGCAAGGATCCTTGTCCAGGAACTTGTGGAACCAACGCCCTTTGTGAAGTTAACAACCACATTCCAATGTGTAGATGTCCCGAAGGAATGTCGGGCAACGCTTTCTTCGAGTGTAGACCTATTCCAAGTAAACAATTGCATTTTTTTTTATATGAATGCTCCCTAAATCCTTCTTCGCTTTGCAGAACCAATTGCTGGGAACCCATGTCAGCCATCACCGTGTGGTCCGAACAGTCAATGTCGGATTGTTCAAGAGACAGCAGTGTGTTCCTGCATTCCAGAATACATCGGAAGTCCACCTCAATGTAGACCCGAATGTACGACGAACTCTGAATGTCCACTAAATCAAGCTTGTCAGAACATGAAGTGCCGAGATCCATGTCCCGGTACTTGTGGATTCAATGCTAAGTGTAATGTTGTGAATCATAATCCATTCTGTAGTTGTCCAGATGGTTTCTCTGGAAATCCATTCGTTCGTTGTGAACGGATAAGTAAGTCATTTTCCAATCATAATTTTCAAGTAGTTATATGAACTTGTGTTTCATTTCGTAGTTGTACCAGTAAGAGACGTGAAACCTATAAATCCTTGTTTACCAACGCCATGTGGACCAAACTCAGAATGTAAAGTTTCGAATGATAGTCCATCATGCTCTTGCCTTCCTTCTTTCATTGGTTCTCCACCATCTTGTCGGCCAGAGTGTGTTTCCAATTCAGAATGCTCCACAAGCTTGGCATGTATCAATCAGAAATGTGTTGATCCATGTCCTGGCCTCTGTGGAAATAATGCCGAGTGTCGTGTTGTCTCTCATACAGCAATGTGTATCTGTGCAACAGGCTTCACTGGAGATCCATTTAGCCAGTGCAGCGAGATTCAAATTAGGGATGAACCATTGAATCCATGTAATCCAAGTCCGTGTGGAACCAATGCAAAGTGCGAAGAACGTGGCGGAGCGGGATCCTGTCAATGCTTACCTGAGTACTTTGGCAATCCTTATGAAGGCTGTCGGCCCGAATGCATTCTCAACTCTGATTGCCCATCAAATAAAGCATGTCTTCAAAACAAGTGCAGAGATCCATGTCCAGGAACTTGTGGACAGAATGCCGAGTGCCAAGTTATCAACCATGTTGCTTCTTGTAACTGCTTCTCTGGATATAGCGGTGATCCATATCGGATTTGTTATATCGAGAAAGAACGTAAGCTTATTCCAAGCAATAGAACTTTGAATGTAGCTCACTTATACTTTTGTAATTTAAAGCCATTAAAGAATACGTGAATCCATGTCAACCATCACCATGCGGTCCAAACAGCCAATGTCGTGAAATCAACAGTCAGGCTGTTTGCTCTTGTCTCCCGGAAAATATTGGAAGCCCACCAGCTTGTAGACCTGAGTGTACAGCAAGCTCAGAATGTCCACCTGATAAGGCTTGTATCAATAGAAAATGTGTCGATCCATGTCCAGGAACTTGTGGGCAGAACGCCGAATGCCATGTGAGAAATCACAGTCCAATATGTTCATGCCGAAGTGGCTTTACAGGAGATCCATTCCAAAGATGCTTCAATATTCCTCGTAAGTCAATCGACAGTCAATTATCGAACTGCATTCTCAGACCCGTATTTTCTCTAGCTCCTCCACCTCCAGTCAAAAATGTCTATCGGAATCCATGCGTACCATCTCCTTGCGGGCCAAACTCTCAATGTCGGGAAATAAATGGTTCGCCATCCTGCTCTTGTTTGTCAAATTTCATTGGTTCGCCACCTAATTGTCGCCCAGAGTGCTCTATTAGCTCGGAATGCCCTACGAACCAAGCGTGCATCAACGAGAAATGTCGTGATCCTTGCCCGGGATCGTGTGGGATAAACGCGAATTGCAACGTTGTCAATCACATTCCAATTTGTGTTTGTTTCAAAGGATACATTGGTGATCCTTTTACGATCTGCAATCCAGAACCTCTTCCTGTAGAAAGTAAGTACTATCTTTAGGGCATTCTTTCTCATGTACTCAGTAAATTTTGCACTTTAGCTGCTGTCTTTGAAGATGATCCCTGCAATCCATCGCCTTGTGGGCCAAACGCTATCTGTAGCAACGGTCAATGCACGTGCATATCGGAATACCATGGAGACCCGTACACTGGTTGTCGGCCAGAATGTGTATTGCATACTGACTGCCCTAGAGACCGAGCCTGTATAAAACATACTTGTGTTGACCCTTGTCCAGGAACATGTGGCAATAACGCTATTTGTGAAGTTTTGAATCACATACCTAATTGCAAATGTCCCGACGGTATGCAAGGCAATGCTTTCATCAGTTGTTCACCGAGTCCAAGTAAGATTAATTGGGTTGTAAAAATGTCTCTTATAAAATACCCCTCGCCTTAGAATTTGTTATCACAAATCCCTGCCAGCCTTCACCATGTGGTTCGAATAGTAGATGCCAAGAAATCAATCAGCAAGCTGTATGTTCGTGCCTTGAACAGTTCATTGGAAGTCCACCATTCTGTAGGCCTGAGTGTACAACAAACTCCGAGTGTTCCTTGAGTCAAGCTTGTCTCAACCAGAAATGCACAGATCCATGTCCAGGAACCTGCGGCGCAAATGCGAAGTGCAAAGTCGTTAACCACATTCCATTCTGCCAGTGTCCAGAACGGTTTTCTGGCAATCCATTCATTAGTTGTCAGCGTATAAGTAAGCTAAGCACTTTTTCTCCCATGATCCTCTTATTACCCAATCCTCACTTTTAGTTGAGCCACCACGCCATGTACCAAAGGCTCCGTGTACACCGTCCCCATGTGGACCATACTCGGACTGCCGAGTTGTCGGTGAATCACCAGCTTGTACCTGCATTGCAAATTATATTGGATCTCCACCAAACTGTAGACCTGAGTGTCTGACAAGCTCAGAATGCCCCAGTAATCAAGCCTGTATAAGCCAAAAATGCAAAGATCCATGTCCTGGTTTATGCGGGGCTGGAGCTGAATGTCAAGTGCTTAGTCATACTCCAAGCTGTATTTGTCCGGCTGGGTTCGAAGGAGATCCATTTGTGCAGTGCATTGCAGTCAGGATCACACAACTGGATCAAGTTGATCCTTGTCAACCAAGCCCATGCGGATCGATGGCTGAATGTATAAGAAAGAATGACGCCGGAGCCTGTCAATGTCTGCCAGACTATTTCGGAAACCCCTATGAAGGATGCCGTCCAGAATGTGTACTCAACTCAGATTGTCCATCAAACAAAGCCTGTCTTCGTAACAAATGCACAGATCCATGTCCAGGGACATGCGGACAAAACGCAGTTTGCAACGTCGTAAACCACATACCTTCGTGTATTTGCATTACTGGATATTCAGGTGATCCATATAGATTCTGCCAACGGGAACGTGAACGTGAGTCTTCGCAAAAATGGTACCACATCTTCCTTTTCTTACCTAATTCGATTCTTTTTAGCCATCAAAGAGTATGTCAACCCTTGTCAGCCTACTCCTTGTGGACCGAATAGTCAATGTCGTGAAATCAACTCTCAAGCTGTCTGCTCTTGTCTACCAAACTTTGTCGGTAGTCCACCAGTTTGTAGGCCTGAGTGCACAATTAGTTCAGAGTGCCCAACAGATCGTGCTTGTATGAATCAAAAGTGTCAAGACCCATGTCCCGGTACATGTGGAGAAAACTCTCTGTGTCGGGTAAACAACCATAGTCCTATATGTAGTTGTAAACCTGGATACACCGGTGACGCTTTCACTAGGTGTTTCCCCATTCCGCGTAAGTTTTACACATACCCTACGACTGAAGATCGTTCCTTTAATTCCCTAAACGTATTCTAATTCTAGCTGCTCCAACTTCTATAGTTCAAAGAGAGCCCCAAGATCCTTGTGTGCCTTCTCCTTGTGGACCTAATTCGCAGTGTCGCACTATCAATCAATCTCCGTCTTGTTCATGTCTTGCCAACTACGTTGGTGCTCCGCCAAATTGTCGTCCAGAATGTATGATCAATGCAGAATGCCCAAGTAACCAAGCTTGTATTAGTCAAAAATGCCGTGATCCTTGTCCGGGATCATGTGGAAATGGAGCAGTTTGTAATGTCATCAATCATACACCAAGTTGTACATGCCCCATTGGATACACTGGTGATCCATTCACTTTTTGCCGACCAGAACCTCCACCACCACGTAAGGAATTAAACGTCTGATTGAATTTTACTCGATTAACATCATTTTTTAGCACCCGTTCTCGATGATCCATGCAATCCATCACCTTGTGGTGCAAATTCGGTTTGCAACAATGGAGAGTGTATATGTATTGCCGAATATCATGGTGATCCGTATGCTGGATGTCGTCCGGAATGTGTTCTTAACAGCGATTGCGTTCGTGATAAGGCCTGCATCCGCAGTAAATGCGTTGATCCTTGCCCAGGAACGTGCGGTACGAATGCTATCTGTGACGTCATCAATCATATACCGATGTGTAGATGTCCCGAGCGAATGGCTGGTAATGCATTTGTACAATGCTCTCCAGTTCCAAGTAAATACCTAAAAATTGTAAATCACTATCAATATGAAACCTTCGTAATTCACTTTCTAGTTCCAACTATTCAAAATCCTTGCCAACCATCCCCCTGTGGTCCGAACAGTCAATGTCGGGAGGTAAATAACCAAGCAGTATGCTCATGTGTAATAGGGTTCATTGGAAGTCCACCAACTTGTCGACCTGAATGTACAGCCAATCAAGAATGCCCTTCGATTTTGGCATGTATCAATCAAAAATGCAGGGATCCATGCCCGGGATCATGCGGCCGTAATGCCAAGTGTTCCGTAACAAATCACAATCCTTACTGTACTTGCCTTCCACATTTTACGGGAAGTCCGTTTGTGGCTTGTCAAGAAATCATAGAGCGCCCTGCAGATCCTATTCCAACCGATCCTTGTCAGCCATCACCATGCGGACCCAATTCAGAGTGTCGAAGTATTGGAGAAGCTCCGTCATGTACTTGCCTGGAAGGCTTTTTCGGAAGTCCACCGTATTGTAAGCCTGAGTGTGTATCTAACTCAGAGTGTACCAGCACTCTGGCCTGCATAAATCAACGTTGTAAGGATCCATGTCCGGGAGTTTGTGGGTTGAATGCAGAGTGCCGTGTCGTCAGCCATACACCTATATGCATTTGTATAACAGGCTACTCAGGTGATCCATTCAGTCAGTGTACTGTTGTGAAGCAACTGCCTCCAGAAAATATCAACCCTTGCAATCCAAGCCCATGTGGACCCAACGCAAATTGTATTGAGCGAAATAATGCTGGCTCCTGCCAGTGCTTAGCCGAATACTTTGGAAATCCTTATGAAGGTTGTCGTCCTGAATGCATTCTCAACTCCGATTGTTCGACTAATAAGGCATGTGTACAGCAAAAGTGCAAGGACCCTTGCCCTGGAACTTGTGGACAAAATGCCGAATGCAATGTTGTCAATCATTTGCCAACATGCAACTGTTTCGTTGGTTACACCGGAGATCCTTACCGCTATTGTACTATACCTGCTGAACGTAAGATGTGTTTTTCACTCGTTTGTGAATTGAATTTATCCTCTTCAATCCTCTTAGCAATAAGTCATGAATATGTCAACCCATGTCAACCTTCCCCTTGCGGTCCAAACAGCCAATGCCGCGAAATCAACCAGCAAGCAGTTTGTTCCTGTCTTCCAGAGTTCATAGGAACTCCTCCATCATGTAGACCTGAATGTACTTCCAGCTCAGAATGTGACGCTGATAAGGCATGTATCAATCGAAAGTGTGTCGATCCATGTCCTGGAACATGTGGACAGAATGCCGAATGCAGAGTTAGAAATCATAGCCCAATCTGTTCATGCAGAAATGGTTACACCGGAGATGCCTTTGTTCGATGCTACCCAATACCACGTAATGCCTCATCATACTTCCGAGATATCAAGAACACTTTTGATGAATCTGCTTTATTTTTGTTTATAGCACCACCAACTCCACAAGACGTCGAGGTTTACCGCGATCCTTGTGTGCCTAGTCCTTGTGGTCCCAATTCTCAGTGTCGAAATACAAACAATGTTCCATCTTGCTCTTGCCTAAGTGATTTCATTGGTGCACCACCTAATTGTCGTCCAGAATGTACTATCAATTCGGAGTGTGTCAGTGACAAGGCATGCATTCGCCAGCATTGCGTTGACCCATGTCCTGGATCATGTGGCTTTGCTGCCATATGTAGCGTCATTAATCACACGCCAAGTTGTCAGTGCCCCGTTGGATATACGGGAGATCCTTTCGTTAGCTGCCAACCACATCAACCTCCTCGTAAGATTTCTTCGGACCTTTTCATCCCTGAGCAGGCATTTAAAATATTTCGTTTTTAGCGCCCTTGCGAGAAGAAGAGCGAGATCCATGCAATCCAAGCCCTTGTGGATCGAATGCTGTATGCCAGAACGGTCAATGCTCCTGTATTCCTGAATATCTAGGAAATCCTTTAATTGGTTGCCGCCCTGAATGTGTCCTAAATTCGGATTGTTCACGTGATCGTGCTTGCGTTAGAAGCAAGTGCCTGGATCCATGTCCAGGAACTTGTGCTCCTAATGCAATTTGCGAAGTGCACAATCACATTCCGATGTGTCATTGCCCCGAGGGAATGACTGGTAATGCATTTAGTCAGTGCATCCCAGCTGAAGGTATTTGTTTTATTGAAAAATTTTAGGGACTATTTTTGTAGCATAATGTGTATTCTTTTAGTTGAAATTTTCGTCAATCCTTGTCAACCATCTCCATGTGGGCCTAACAGCCAGTGCCGTGAGGTTAACATTCAAGCAGTGTGTTCGTGTCTTCCAACGTTTGTTGGAAGTCCTCCAACATGCCGCCCCGAATGTACCGCCAATTCTGAATGTCCACAAAATCAAGCCTGCCAAAATCAGAAGTGTCGAGACCCTTGTCCCGGAACATGTGGTCAATATGCCAAATGTTCTGTGGTGAATCACAATCCCTTCTGCTCATGTCCGGAACACTTCACTGGAAATCCATTCGTTCTCTGTCAGCGAATTAGTAAGAATTTTAGTGTGTCACATAAGACCTTTCTTTCTAACAAAAAGATATCCTTCAGTTAAACGTGACCCACAACCAACAAATCCTTGTCAACCATCACCATGCGGACCGAACTCCGAATGCCGCAACATCAACGGTTCTCCGTCGTGTTCTTGTTTGGAAAGCTTCTTCGGAAGTCCGCCAAACTGTAGACCAGAGTGTGTTACCAACTCCGAGTGTCCAACGACACAGGTTTGCCGAAATCAGAAATGCAAAGATCCTTGCCCAGGGTTGTGTGGCCAAAATGCTATTTGCCGAGTGATAAGTCACACTCCAATGTGTACCTGTGAAGCAGGCTTTACAGGCGATCCATTCGTTCAGTGTAATGTAGTCCGTTCTACTCCACCGGAAATTATTGACCCTTGCAATCCAAGCCCTTGTGGAGCGTTTGCCGAATGTCGTCAACAAAATGGCGTTGGATCTTGCCAATGTCTGTCGGAATATTTTGGAAACCCATATGAAGGATGCCGTCCTGAATGTGTTCTCAATTCTGATTGCTCGTCCAACAAGGCCTGTCTTCAAAATAAGTGCGGAGATCCCTGTCCGGGAACTTGTGGACAGAATGCCGAGTGTCATGTGTTAAATCATCTTCCATCATGTGCCTGCAGGATTGGATACACTGGAGATCCATACCGGTTCTGTGCAGTAGAAACCAAACGTAAGCTATTCAAGAATTAACTACAGAACTCATTTATCAAGTAACTACCCATTTGTCAATAGCCATCATAAAAGAATATGTCAATCCGTGTCAACCATCACCTTGTGGACCCAATAGTCAATGCAAGGAAGTTAACGGACAGGGCGTATGCTCTTGCTTGCCGACCTATATTGGTACCCCTCCAGGTTGTCGACCTGAATGTACCATTAGCTCTGAATGTAGCCTTGACAAATCTTGCCTTAACCAGAAATGTGTAGACCCATGTCCAGGAACCTGCGGAACTGACGCCGAGTGCCGTGTACATAACCACAGTCCTCTTTGCTCATGCAGAAACGGTTTCACTGGTGATCCATTTACCCGTTGTATCCCTATTCCACGTAAGGCCCAAGCCAAGTTAAATCCCATATGTTGTCTAAATAAGTATATTTTCTCTCGTATAGCTCCTCCTCAAATAGTTGTTCCTGAGAAAATTCAGGATCCTTGTCTGCCATCACCATGCGGTCCCAATTCACAATGTCGGAACTCTAATGGACAAGCATCGTGCTCGTGTCTAGCAAACTTCTTTGGGGCACCACCAAACTGCCGCCCAGAATGTTCAACTAACTCTGAATGTGCCAGCAACCTGGCTTGCATAAATAACCGTTGTATTGACCCATGTCCCGGATCATGTGGTTTGAATGCACAGTGCACCGTTATCAATCACACACCTATCTGCTCATGCATACAAGGTTATGTGGGTAATCCCTTTACAGCCTGTCAAATCGCTCCGAAACGTAAGATCTCTTAAATCATGCCTCTCTAGCCCAATCATTAATTTTTTTGTTTTAAAGCGGAACCACCTGTTTTGGATGATCCTTGCAATCCATCACCATGCGGAAGCAATGCGATCTGCAACACCGGTCAATGCACTTGCATTGCTGAATATCAAGGTGACCCTTATGTGGGTTGCCGTCCTGAATGTGTTCTTAGTACAGAATGCCCTTCAGATAAGGCCTGTATCCGAAATAAATGCACAGATCCTTGTCCAGGAACCTGTGGACTAATGGCAATATGCGAAGTCATTAACCACATTCCAATGTGTAGATGTCCAGAAAATATGAACGGAAATGCTTTCGTGCAATGTAATCCAATTCAACGTGAACCAGAAGTCCAACACCCTTGTAACCCAAGTCCATGTGGTCCCAGTTCACGTTGTCGGGAATTCCAAGGCAATGCAGTTTGCTCGTGTATTGAAGGTTTCATTGGAAATCCACCAACGTGCAGGCCCGAATGTACCAGGAATTCAGACTGTTCACTTTCCATGGCTTGTCAAAACCAGAAATGCATTGATCCATGCCCTGGAACCTGTGGACTGGGAGCTATGTGTACTGTTGTGAATCACAATCCATTCTGTACCTGTCCGCCCCGATTCACGGGAAGTCCATTTGTTCGCTGTCAGGAAATAATAGCACCAGTGCAAGACGAACCTAAGAACCCATGCCAACCATCGCCCTGTGGACCGAACTCTCAATGCAAATCTGTGGGGGATTCCCCATCATGCTCATGTTTGTCGGAATTCATTGGAGCTCCACCCAACTGTCGTCCAGAATGTATCACCAACTCTGAATGTGCCAGCAACAAAGCTTGTATCAGTCAGAAATGTAAGGACCCTTGCCCAGGACTTTGTGGAATCAATGCGGAATGCCGAGTTATTAGCCACAATGCCATGTGTATATGTGCAGAAGGATTTACTGGGGATCCGTTCAGTGGATGTTCACCAAAATCACCACCGGCAGATGAACCAAGACCTTGTGATCCGAATCCATGTGGTATCAACGCCGAATGTAGAGAGGTCAACAACGCAGGATCGTGTCAATGTCTTCCTGAGTATTTCGGAAACCCTTACGAGGGATGTCGACCTGAATGTGTTCAAAGTTCAGACTGTCCTTCAAACCAAGGTTGTTTTAACCAAAAGTGTAAGAACCCATGCCCTGGAGTATGCGGGCAGAATGCTCTTTGTAATGTCATCAATCATTTGCCTACGTGTGACTGCTTAGTAGGATACACTGGTAATCCATATCGCTACTGTTCCATTCCAGAAAAACGTAAGTTTTCCCGAAATCAAACAACGAGACTTTATTTATAATATTGAAAAACCATTTAGCTATCATAAAGGAGTACGTTAATCCATGTCAACCAACGCCCTGCGGACCGAACTCCCAATGCCGTGAAGTTAACGAGCAAGCTGTTTGCTCATGCTTGCCCGACTTCATTGGAAGTCCGCCAGCGTGTCGACCAGAATGTACAACAAACTCAGAATGTCCCTTAGATAAGGCTTGTAAGAATCAAAAATGTGAGGATCCCTGTCCTGGTGTTTGTGGACTGAACGCCGAGTGTAGAGTTAGAAATCACTCTCCTCTGTGTAGTTGCACCATTGGCTACACAGGTGATGCTTTCACTAGGTGTTACCCAATACCACGTAAGCTCATATGTTTTTCTTCCCGAATACCTTTAACTCAATCTTTCCTTGAACTAGCTCCTCCACCTCCAAAACGCGATGAATATAGAAACCCTTGTGTACCATCACCGTGCGGACAGTTTGCTGAATGCCGTGATATCAATGGTAGTCCATCATGCTCTTGTATGCCGACTTATCTGGGTTCTCCGCCAAACTGTCGTCCCGAATGTGTCGTCAATTCGGAATGCCCCAGCAACAAGGCCTGTATATCACAAAAGTGCGCTGATCCTTGTCCAGGATCGTGTGGCTTGAACGCCGAATGTAGTGTTATAAACCACACTCCAATTTGCCAGTGTACACGAGGTTTTACTGGAGATCCATTTATATCCTGTCACTTAATACCTGCAGAACCTTTACCACCAAAGCCATCTGATCCATGTAATCCGTCACCATGTGGAGCAAATGCCATTTGTCTGAACGGTCAGTGTTCCTGCATACCTGATTATCAAGGAGATCCCTATTTCGGTTGCCGTCCAGAATGCGTTTTGAACTCGGATTGTCCAATAGATAAAGCATGCATCAGAAGCAAGTGCACTGACCCTTGTCCCGGCACTTGTGGAGTGAATGCTATTTGTGAAGTCTTCAACCACATTCCCATGTGTCACTGTCCTGAAGGAATGAGCGGAAATGCTTTTGTTCAGTGCTCTCCTGTACCACGTAATTACCCCAAATGTTTTCGCCATATTCCTTCTATAAAAGTCTTCCATGTTTCAGAACGAATTCTACAAAATCCTTGTCAACCATCACCATGTGGTCCAAATAGTCAATGCCTCGAAATTAACCAGCAGGCCGTGTGTTCTTGCTTACCGGACTATATCGGTAGTCCACCTCAGTGTCGGCCAGAATGTGTCTCCAACTCAGAATGTGCTCTAAGCAAAGCTTGCCTTCAAAACAAATGCAACGATCCATGCCCCGGAACATGTGGAGTGAATGCCGAATGTTCAGTTGTCAATCATAATCCAATATGCCGCTGTAGAAATCGATTTTCAGGAAATCCATTAGCAGTTTGTCATCCAATTCCAAGTGGGTTTAACCCTAGCCCAGTACTCTCTTCGATATACCAAACCATTTTTATTTCAGTTGAACCACCACCACTTGAAGATACGAAAGATCCATGTCGTCCAAGCCCCTGTGGACCCAACTCTGAATGCCGTGTTAATGGTCAAGCCCCATCCTGCTCCTGTCTGCCTGAATTTATTGGTTCTCCACCCAACTGTCACCCTGAATGTATTATCAATTCAGAATGCTCAAGCTTACAGGCCTGTATTGGTCAAAAATGCAAAAATCCATGTCCAGGAGTGTGTGGAAGTAACGCTGAATGCCATGTCATCAACCACACTCCAATGTGTGTATGCAGTACTGGCTTCAGTGGTGATCCATTTACTTTCTGTGATACTATTCGCGAAACTCCCCAAGAAATTATTAGCCCATGTGAACCAAGCCCTTGTGGAGCCAACGCCCAATGTACGGAACGCAATGGAGCTGGAGCATGTCAATGTCTACCAGAGTTCATTGGTAATCCATACGATGGATGCCGCCCAGAATGTGTCCTAAACTCAGATTGTCCATCAACCAAATCTTGTATTCAAAGCAAATGTAAGGATCCATGTCCAGGAACTTGTGGCCAAAACGCAGACTGTAACGTTGTAAACCATTTGCCGTCATGTATTTGTATCCCTAACTATACCGGGGACCCATACCGCTTCTGTAGTCCCATTAAAGAACGTGAGTGATTCTTTTAGGCTTTCCCGAAATCGACGTTTATCTTCTCTCTTCTATTTCAGCCGTTCGAGAATATGTGAATCCTTGCCAACCTTCACCTTGTGGCCCTAATAGCCAGTGCCGCGAGGTTCAAAATCAAGCTGTATGTTCATGTCTCCCAACTTACGTTGGCAGCCCACCTGTCTGCAGGCCCGAATGTACAACTAGTTCTGAGTGTGCGTTCGACAAAGCTTGCATAAATCGTAAATGCATTGATCCATGTCCGGGATCTTGTGGACAAAACGCTGAATGCAAAGTTAGAAATCATAGTCCTTTATGTTCATGTCGGAACGGATTCACAGGAGATCCCTTCACAAGGTGTTTCCCGTTACCACCACCCCCACCAGTAAGGGATATTCAACCGTATCGTGATCCATGTGTGCCATCACCGTGCGGTGCGAATGCACAGTGTAAAACTATCAACGATCAACCGTCCTGTTCCTGTCTGCAATCATATTTCGGTGCTCCACCCAACTGTCGTCCGGAATGTGTCATCAACTCGGATTGTCAATCAAGTATGGCATGTATTCGCGAGAGATGTATCGATCCCTGTCCAGGTTCATGTGGACACCTTGCCCTCTGCAGTGTCTTAAACCACACGCCAATCTGCACCTGTCCAGTCGGTTACACAGGTGATCCGTTCACCAACTGTTTTATTATACCTTCAATTCCAAGTAAAATCCACCTCAATATTCCCAGAACCCTTCTAATTTTTCTTTTCTCAGAACTGCAAGTTCTTGATGACCCTTGTAACCCATCGCCTTGTGGCGCCAACGCTCAATGCTCCAGCGGCCAGTGCACCTGTGTCGCGGAATATCATGGTGATCCCTACTCAGGTTGTCGCCCAGAATGTGTTCTCAATTCCGATTGTTCTCGCGATAAAGCTTGCATCGGAAGCAAGTGCATCGATCCATGCCCTGGCACATGCGGCCTTAGTGCCATTTGTGAAGTCAACAACCACATACCAATGTGTAGGTGTCCTGATGGAATGACTGGGAGTGCTTTCACTCAATGTTCACCAATCATAGGTAGTCAAAAAATGCTGTCTTTTAGGTTACATTGAATTCTCATAACACTATTTCCCATAATCATCTAGCTCCACCTCCGGGTAACCCTTGCCAACCTTCACCTTGTGGACCAAACAGCCAATGTCGCGAGGTCAACCAACAGGCCGTCTGCTCATGTGTCTTCGGATACATTGGTCGTCCACCATCGTGTCACCCAGAATGTTCAATTAATTCCGATTGTCCACTCAACCAAGCTTGCCAAAACCAAAAATGTCGTGATCCATGTCCAGGCACATGTGGGCTTAATGCCCTTTGCAATGTTGTCAATCACAATCCATTCTGTTCATGTTTGAATGGTTATTCAGGAAATCCATTTACCAGCTGTCAACGTCTAGCACAGCCCCCTATCCAGAGCGAACCAACAAATCCATGTGTTCCAAGCCCATGTGGCCCGAATTCACAGTGTGAGCGAAGAAATGAATCACCATCTTGTTCGTGTTTACCAAGTTTCATCGGAAACCCACCAAATTGTAGACCAGAGTGTTTATCATCATCGGAATGTTCCACGAATTTGGCATGCATCAAACAGAAGTGCGCAGATCCATGTCCAGGTCTCTGTGGACAAAACGCCCTCTGTCAAGTTGTCAGCCACACGCCGTCATGTGTTTGTCTTGAAGGCTTCGAGGGCAACCCATTTACACAATGTAATCCAAGAAGACCTCAACTTATGGAAGAAATCAATCCTTGTAATCCAAGCCCGTGCGGAGCAAATGCTCGATGCGAAGACCGAGGAGGAGCCGGATCATGTCAATGTTTGCCCCAATACTTTGGAAACCCATACGAAGGCTGTCGACCGGAATGTGTTCTTAATTCTGATTGTTCGTCCAACTTAGCTTGTGTGAATCAGAAGTGTCGCGATCCGTGTCCTGGTACTTGTGGACAAAATGCCAGGTGTAATGTAATAAATCATTTACCAACTTGTAGCTGCTTCGACGGATATTCTGGGGATCCTTATCACTATTGCTCAGTTCCAGCAGAACGTAAGAGTTTTGAAACCTTATCGGTACACAATTCACTTAAAGCACTCTCTCTTTTTTATTGTAGCTGTAAAAGAATATAAGAATCCTTGTGCACCATCACCTTGTGGCCCCAATAGTCAGTGCAAGGCAGTAGGCGAACAAGCCGTATGCTCTTGCTCGCCAAACTATATCGGTAGTCCGCCTACTTGTCGTCCGGAATGTACTTCCAACAATGAATGCCCCCAGGACCTCTCCTGTATTAATCAAAAATGTGTTGATCCTTGCCCTGGTACATGCGGTACCAACGCCGAGTGTCGGGTGTGGAATCATAGTCCCTTGTGCTCGTGTCGTTCTGGTTTTACCGGCGATGCGTTTACACGTTGCTATGCCATTCCACCACCGCCACCACAACAGGAACCATATCACGACCCATGTGTCCCTTCGCCTTGTGGACAGTACGCAGAATGCCGTAATCTTAACAACTTACCATCTTGCTCTTGTCTCCCATCCTACATTGGTCATCCACCGAATTGTAGGCCGGAATGCATATTGAACTCTGATTGCCCAAGTGATCAAGCTTGTTTGCAAGAGAAGTGTAGAGATCCTTGTCCGGGATCTTGTGGTTTCAACGCTATTTGTAATGTTCGTAGCCATATTCCGATGTGTACATGTCCAACAGGTTATGAGGGTAACCCTTTCGAATCTTGTAATCCAACTCCACCACCAAGTAAGACCGAAACGCAAAATATGTCCAAGATATTCAAATTTATCGTTGTTCTTAATTATTTAGCACCACCACCCGCCGAAGACCCTTGCTATCCATCGCCTTGTGGACCCAATGCTGTCTGTAATAATGGCCAGTGTACATGCATTTCAGAATATCATGGAGATGCTTATGTTGAGTGTCGTCCAGAGTGTGTTCTGAACTCAGAATGTCCACGGGATAAGGCATGCACCCGAAACAAGTGTGTAGATCCGTGCCCGGGCACATGCGGAATTAATGCCATTTGCGAAGTTAACAATCACATCCCAATGTGCCATTGTCCAGTCGAGATGACTGGCAATGCTTTCTTCCAGTGTTTCCCAACTCCAAGTAAATCGGACTCATACTCAAAGTTAGGCTTCTGAAAATAACCTTAAACTTTTTCTTGCAGAGCCCGATATTGAAAATCCATGTAATCCTTCTCCCTGTGGTCCCAACAGCCAATGTCGTGATGTCAACCATCATGCTATTTGTTCCTGTTTGCCCGAATTCAGCGGTTCGCCACCAGGCTGTCGACCGGAATGTATTATAAACTCCGAATGTCCCGCTAATAGAGCTTGTATCAATCAAAAGTGTCAAGATCCATGTCCAGGTGTTTGTGGACGCAATGCATTGTGTAATGTGATCAATCACAATCCACATTGTTCGTGTCTTCCTGGTTACACTGGAACTCCGTTTGTTGCTTGTGAAGTCAAAGGTAGAGGTCCTAGATTGACCCTACAAGAAGATAAAACCAATAATGTTCTCGCCATTTCAGTTGAACCAATCATTAAAACTAATCCCGATCCATGCTACCCGTCACCATGTGGACCAAATTCCAAATGTGTTGATTCCAATGGAAGCCCATCATGCTCTTGTCTGCCAGAATTCGTTGGTGCTCCACCTCAATGCCGCCCTGAATGTGTATCGAACTCAGAGTGCTCAAATGAAAAGGCTTGCATTCGTCAGAAGTGCGTTGATCCGTGCCCTGGCTTATGTGGCCTTAACGCTGAATGCAGGACATTCAATCACGTACCCAATTGTGTTTGCTCGTCTGGCTTCATCGGCGATCCGTTTACCAGATGCGATGCGGTACAGGAACCTATTCTAGATCAAATCGAACCCTGTCATCCGAATCCATGTGGTAGCAACGCCGAATGCCGACAACACGGCTCAGTTGGGTCCTGTGTTTGTTTGCCAGATTACTTCGGAAATCCTTACGAGGGATGTCGTCCAGAATGTGTCCTTAACTCAGATTGTCCATCCAACAAAGCTTGTGTTCAGCAGAAGTGTGTTGATCCATGTCCTGGAACTTGTGGTCAAAATGCTGAATGCCATGTTTTAAGCCATTTGCCATCATGTAACTGTTACCCGGATTACACTGGTAATCCATTCCTATACTGTTCTCCTATACAAAAACGTAAGAATTGTCTTCCTAACACAAAATTCCAATTAAAAACATTCTCTCTTCAAAAGCCCAACAAGAGTATGTGAATCCTTGTGTCCCGTCTCCATGTGGAGCAAATAGTCAGTGCCGCGAAGTCAATCAACAGGCTGTTTGTTCTTGTCTGCCCAAATTTATTGGTAGCCCACCTGGATGTAGGCCAGAATGTGTCCTAAATACTGAATGTAGTCTCAACAAAGCTTGCATTAATCAGAAATGCGCTGATCCATGTCCAGGAGTGTGTGGCCAAAACGCCGAATGTCATGTTCATAATCATAACCCAATATGTTCCTGTCGAACAAGTTATACTGGAGATGCATTTACAAGATGTTATCCGATCCCTCGTAAGATTTATTTGTTGTCAAAGCCACTCCGTACTCAATTTTTTCTCACAGCACCTATGGATCCATTACCTGAACCAATTCGTGATCCATGCATACCGTCACCTTGTGGACAGTTTGCGCAGTGCCGCAACATTAATGACGTCCCGTCTTGCTCTTGTTTGCCAAGTTATCAAGGAACCCCTCCAAATTGCCGTCCCGAGTGTAGTGTGCACTCTGATTGTCCAACAAATTTGGCTTGCATCAACGAAAAATGTCGCGATCCATGCCCGGGATCATGTGGTTTATCTGCAATTTGTAATGTACTTAATCATGTTCCAAATTGCGTTTGCGCAACCGGATACACAGGAGATCCATTCACAACTTGCAGACCTATACCAATTCAACGTAATATTGAAACCATCACTTACTCGTTTCTGACCTCCTTAATTCATGTAAACAATTTTACATCTTAGGTGAACCCCTAGCTCCAATTGACCCATGCAATCCTTCACCATGTGGAGCCAACGCGAATTGCAACAACGGAATCTGTACGTGCATCCCTGAATACCGCGGAGATCCTTACTTCGGTTGTCGTCCTGAGTGTGTTCTCAACTCGGATTGTCCTCGCGATAGAGCTTGCATCCGAAACAAGTGTGCTGATCCTTGTCCCGGCACTTGCGGAGTAAATGCGCAGTGCACGGTACAAAACCACATACCAATGTGTTCTTGTCCCGAAGGAATGACTGGAAGCGCATTCATACAATGCGACCAAATATCAACACCAGTTTTAACGAATCCATGTTACCCCTCACCATGTGGACCGAACAGTCAATGTCGCGAATTCAATCAACAGGCTATATGTTCATGTGTTCCTGGTTTCTTCGGCACGCCACCATCTTGTCGTCCAGAATGTACCACCAATTCCGACTGCCCATTGGATAGGTTCTGTTTGAACCAGAAATGTAAGGACCCTTGTCCTGGAACTTGTGGCATGCGAGCAGAATGCATTGTCCGGAACCACAACCCAATATGTAGTTGCCCTCCAAGGCACACAGGAAATCCGTTTACAGTCTGCCAACCTATAAGTAATTTTTCAACTATTTTCCCTGATCCCTATTTTAGAATGTCCATTTTAGTTGAACAACCAGTCCGGAAACCTCCAGTTTTAGTAAATCCATGCGAACCTTCACCATGCGGCTTCAATGCCAAATGTGAAGTTCAAGATAATGACTACAAGTGCAGTTGTCTGCCAGAATACTTAGGTGCACCGCCAAACTGCCGTCCAGAATGTGTTACCAACGCCGAATGCCCCTCAAACAAGGCTTGCGTCCAACAAAAATGTGTCGATCCATGTCCTGGATCTTGCGGTTCTCAAGCTGAATGCAAAGTGATTAGTCACAGTGCAATGTGCTATTGCCCCCAAGGAATGACAGGTGATCCGTTTGCTGCATGCATCCGCCAGAAGGACCCACCAACAGAAGTTGCTGTACCATGTAGCCCATCTCCATGTGGACCGAATGCCATTTGTAGGCCAAGAAATGGCATTAGTCATTGTCAGTGTTTGCCAGATTACTTTGGCAATCCCTACGATGTTTGTCGTCCCGAATGTACTAGGAATTCTGATTGTCCAGCCGATAGAATTTGCGAGAGTAACAAGTGCAGAGATCCTTGTCCAGGTACTTGTGGTCAAAATGCTTATTGTCGCGTTGTCAATCATGTTCCTAACTGTGAATGTGACTTTGGATATATCGGAAATCCCTACATTGTGTGCAGAAGGCCACCTCCCGAACGTAAGGATATTTTTTTGAAAACAAAATAAAAACTAACGACAGTGGTTTGAGAAACTTTTAACTCAACTCAGCTTAAGAGCTTTGACCTTCGATTAGGTCTAAATCCTTGTTCTAAAGACAAAATAACCCTTGCCATATAATCTAAATCCCCAAAATCTCAATGATGATTTCAAACCGGTTTAAGTAAAAAAAACAGGAATATATAAATATATATCTGTTTTCTAGCTAGGTTTAACTATATGCCTATCAATCTTCAAATACATCTTTTGCTTAAGAACTTTCTATTATCTAACCAACCGCTTTCAAAGTATTTTCCTTTGGAATCTAACCAAAATTTTCCGATGAATTTTGACACATCGAAAACTAATGATCAACTCCAAAATTCACAGAAATAGTAACCCAATACGTCAATCCATGTCAACCATCACCATGTGGTCCGAATAGCCAGTGTCGCGAAGTCAACCAGCAAGCTCTATGCGCCTGTCTAGCGGATTATGTTGGAAGTCCACCACTTTGCCGTCCTGAATGTGTCGTCAGTTCTGAGTGCCCAAGTGACAAGGCCTGTATTAATCAAAAATGTGCCGATCCATGTCCTGGATCTTGTGGCATTAATGCAGACTGTCATGTTCGTCAACACAGTCCAATATGTTCATGCAAAACGGGCTTCACTGGAGAGGCATTCACTCGATGCTATCCAATACGTAATTACTTTCGAATTCATTCTTAGTCTGCAGAATATTTACCCTTCATCCCTTTTAGCACCCCATGCCAAGGACCCCATTCAAATCATAAACGTGTGCAGTCCATCACCGTGTGGACCGTATTCTCATTGTCGGGATATCAACAATTCACCATCATGTACATGTCTTCCAAATTACATCGGATCACCGCCATACTGCCGCCCCGAGTGTACAATTCACTCAGAATGCCCCAGCAACTTGGCATGCATCAACGAAAAATGCCGTGATCCATGCCCAGGATCTTGTGGATTCGACGCTATTTGTAATGTCATCAATCACACACCAAGCTGTTCCTGTCCAGAAGGTTATATTGGAAATCCATTTACGAGTTGCCGTCTTGCTCCACCACTGCCAGCTGTTATTTTAAAGACTCCAGTCGATCCATGCAATCCATCGCCATGCGGTTCAAACACTGTTTGCAACGATGGACAATGTACATGTATCCCTGAGTATTTCGGTAATCCAGCAATTGGTTGTCGTCCACAATGTGTATTAAATAGTGACTGTCCAAGAGATCGTGCTTGCATTAGAAATAAATGCACTGATCCTTGTCCAGGAACGTGTGGAAGAAACGCTCTCTGCGAGGTAAACAACCATATTCCTATTTGTCGATGCCCAGAGAAAATGACTGGTAACGCGTTTGTTTCTTGTGAACCGGTTAAAGGTAAGCCCCCTAAAAATTCCCATACTAGAGTTAGCCCTATCTTATCATTCCGCATTTACAGATGAAATTCAAGGAAACCCATGCCAACCTTCACCATGCGGACCGAATAGTCAGTGCCTAGAAAGAACTGGTATTGCCATATGTTCTTGTGTGACTGGTTACTTCGGAAGTCCACCAAATTGCCGTCTTGAATGTTACACCAGTTCAGATTGTAGTCAAAGTACAGCTTGTATTAATAACAGATGTGTTGATCCTTGCCCAGGTCAGTGTGGTCGAAATGCCATATGCCAGGTAGTTCAACACAGAGCACATTGTGAATGTTATAATAACTATGTGGGCAATCCTTACAACCTTTGTAATAAAATAGGTACGGTTTAAATTTTGTCCATATTTACGAAAACCCACCTTAACCTTTGTGTCTGATATTTTAAGAACACCTTCAACCATTGCCCCCACCCCGAGAGGTAAATCCCTGCCTTCCCTCACCATGTGGTCTCTATTCCGAGTGTCGAAATGATAACGGTCAGGCTAGATGTACCTGTTTACCCGAATATGAAGGTCAACCTCCCTATTGTCGCCCACAATGTACCAGCAACGACGATTGTTCCAATAACTTAGCATGTATCAATCAAAAATGCCAAGATCCTTGCCCCGGATCGTGTGGATCGAACGCCCAATGTATAGTCACCCTGCACATACCAAATTGTGTGTGCCCAGTGGGACTTACTGGGGATCCGTTCTATCGTTGCACAAACATACCAAGTAAGCTCCCATAGCTATACGGATTTTGATTCTTGGTTTCTTACTAGCAATTTTTTCTCATTTCATTCCAGAACCACCACCAACTCCAAAGGAACCCAAAAATCCATGTTATCCATCACCTTGTGGAATCAATTCCGAATGCCAAGTTAGAGGTGACAGTTACACTTGTGAGTGTGTAAACAATTACATTGGCAATCCATATGAAGGATGTCGACCAGAATGTGTTGGAAATTCGGAATGTTCTGCCAATAGAGCCTGCATACGATACCATTGCGCTGATCCCTGTCCAGGAACATGCGGCATAGAAGCCATATGCACAATTCATAATCATATACCGGTGTGTTCATGCCCTACTGGAATGACTGGTGATGCTTTTAGACAATGTACGCCAGTTGTTCGTAAAGACCAACCACCAAAGGCCGAGGATCCATGCTATCCCAGTCCATGTGGAACGAACTCTGTTTGCAGGAATGTACGAGGAAATGCTGTGTGTGAGTGCCTGCCTGGATACTTTGGAAATCCGATTGGACAAGGTTGTCGACCAGAATGTACACTCAGCTCTGATTGTGCAAAGAATCTTGCTTGCGTCAATTCGAAGTGCGTCGATCCTTGTCCAGGAGTTTGTGGCTACGCAGCACAATGTCAAGTAGTCAATCACAATCCAATCTGTTCGTGTCCAAGTTTGATGGTTGGTAATCCATTTGTCGAATGCCACACACCAACAGTCAAGGAACCAGTTGATCCTTGCAATCCTTCGCCGTGTCGAAGCAATGGTAATTGTCGTGTGATCAACGGAGCTGCAACGTGCACATACCCTGAATGTGTGACCAACGAAGAATGTCAAAGAGATCGTGCTTGTGTGAACCAGAAATGCCGCGACCCTTGTATTAATGCTTGCGGACTCAACGCTATATGCAGTGTGATTAACCATAAGGCACTTTGTACCTGTCCAACTGGGTATTATGGATCTCCATACAATCAGTGTACACCACAAATGGATGTCGTGATTGTACCTCAACCGGAGTGTACATCGGACAATGACTGCTCCAACGATAAGGCCTGTATCAACCAGGAATGTAAAAATCCTTGTGAGCAGGCAAATATCTGCGGACAAAACGCCAAGTGTCATGTCCAGCTTCATCGTCCATTATGCGTCTGCAATGAAGGATACACTGGAAACGCTCAGACATATTGTCACGCAGTTGGATGTCGAGTAGATGATGAATGTCCAGCAAACGAGGCCTGCATCAACAAACAATGCATCGATCCTTGTCTGTATACTCAGTGTGGAACATTAGCTACTTGCAGAGCCGATTATAATCACAAGGCCCGCTGCTACTGCCCTGAGGGATACCGCGGTAATCCTCAAGTTCAATGCGTGAGACCAGAATGTACCCGCGACAGTGATTGCGCCTTCAATTTAGCCTGCCTCAATGAACGCTGTGAAGATCCTTGTAACTGCGGTGCCGGAGCTCAATGTCGAGTCGACAACCATCGTGCTTTATGTAGATGTCCACCGGGATACAGCGGAGATCCAACACAACAATGTACAATCGTCATACAAAAGGAAACCCCACAATGTACCGTAGATGCTGATTGCCCCAGCAAGTTCGCATGCTTCTCTTCAGAATGTAAGAACCCATGTGTGGTGACGAAACCATGTGGAACTAACGCTATATGTTCCGTTGTGGATACACTTCCACTGCGTACTATGATGTGTCAATGCGAACCAGGATACATCGGTGATGCCGATGTTGGATGTCGCAAGGGTAAGCATTATTCCAAACCATCAAGTTTTTTACATTTTCAACTTGAAAGATTATTTTTGCTTACCATTTTCAGCGGTGCCAATGTTCAGAGTTTTGTACATATATATTTTTTCCAGAGCACCATATTTTAAGATCACACTTTTTCTTATTCACAACTTTTCCTAATATTCTATTTTGATACTTGTACAAAGAAATCTTGACTGACGAATTTGTTCTTTCCGTTAGCAGAACCCCAAAAGGATCAGGGCTGTAGATCACACGAAGACTGTACGGATACCGAAGCTTGCCGAAATGGAGATTGTATGAATCCATGTTTGGATGGTTCACCATGTGCCAGAACTGCTGAATGTATAGCACAGAGACATCGCGCTGTGTGCACATGTCCAAGTGGTCTCTTGGGTGATCCGTTCGTAAATTGCTATGAGGAACCAAAGACAGTTGTTGCAGGATGTACTCATGACTCAGACTGTGCTCCATCGACAGCATGTATCAACAGACGTTGCCAAGATCCTTGTGCCGAGGGTAATCCATGTGGTGGAAACGCTGAATGTCGCGTGTCAAACTTCCGGCCGCTGTGCTTCTGCCCAGCGGGATGGGTTGGAGATCCACAAGTACAGTGCTACAAACGTAAGTATTCCCTCACTCATTATACCCGAACCTTTCTTAACCAAACTTATTCACAGCTGAATGTAAGACGAACTCAGAATGTCCCTATGACAAGGCTTGTATTAATGAAAACTGTGTCAATCCTTGCACTTTCGGTCCCGTTCGATGTGGAACTGGCGCCCAATGCCAACCTCAAAACCACCAAGCTGTTTGCGTGTGTCCAGCAGGAACACAGGGTAATCCTTTCGTTTCTTGTATTACTGGACACTGTCAATACAACGAAGACTGTGCCGATGATGAAGCCTGCGATCGCTTGAATCGAGTTTGTCGACCCGTTTGTGATGAAGACACATGTGCCGCAAATGCTATTTGTACCGGACGTCGACATCAACCACGCTGTGAATGCCGCCAAGGAACCACTGGAAATCCATTTGTCGAATGTGTTGGATTCAAAGAACCACCAATACCGAAACCAGAGTGTGAAGTTGACTCCGATTGTCCAACTCAGTTGGCTTGCATGAATAACCGCTGTGCAAATCCATGTGCAGTAGCAAATGTTTGCACACCACAACAAATTTGTACCGTTCTTGATACACTGCCATTGAGAACTATGATCTGCAAGTGCCCAAGCGATATGGTTACTGACAATTCTAGGAACTGCGTGCCAATTAAGCACGATGTCTCCGGGTGTCAATTCAATGAAGAATGTGCTAACTCTGAGGTCTGCCAGCAAGGACAGTGTATTGAAGCTTGTCGGTTAGATCGTTGTGGTTTGAACGCACAATGTAGATCAAGAGATCATTATGCACAATGTACCTGTCCAATTGGTTATGAAGGCAATCCAAGGGTTGAATGCAATGCCATCGGTAATTTAAGAGATATTCTCAAGAGAATTTAGAACTTTACATAAATGTTTTTAAATTTGTTTTCAGCTGGCAAAACTCCAACAAGGATCCCAAGTGCTGAATGCTACAGCAATGAAGACTGTCCAAGTGATCAGAATTGTCGCAATGAACGTTGCATCAATCCATGTTCAGAAGATCCTTGTGGACGAGGAGCCTACTGCCATGTTGAAATTCGCATCCCAATTTGCAGATGTCCTATAGGATATAATGGCGACGCGAGAGTTGCATGCATTCCTCGTAAGTTTTTTTTCTTTATCCTATTTGAAGGCACTTTTAAAGTTATTTTTCTAACAGCAACGGAAGTATCAACAATTGGCTGCAAATCTAACTCGGACTGCTCATCGAGCGAATCATGTGTCAATGAGCAATGTATTAATCCATGCAACTGTGGAAACAATGCTGAATGCGTGGTAAGGAACCACCATCCTGTGTGCTACTGCAAGGCTGGCTTTTCTGGAAATGCGCAATATGGATGTGTGCAGATCGGATGCTCATCCGACGATGAATGTTCCTTGGATAAACAATGTATGAATCGGGAATGTGTGAATCCATGTCTGTTAGCTGATCCGTGCGCTTTGAACGCTGAATGTTTCGGAAGGAATCATCGTGCTACGTGTAGATGCCCACAAGGACTCGAAGGTGATCCATTTACACGATGCCTCCGTGTTGAGTGTCGCTCGGATTATGATTGTTTATCGAACCAAGCGTGTCTTGCTAATCAATGTGTCAATCCTTGTTTGGACAGTCCATGCGCCCAGAATGCTATTTGTAATGCCATAAATCATGCTGCTGTATGCAGATGTCCTGACGCAACACCACTTGGAAATCCGTTCTCGTATTGCGAACGCCGTGCTGTTGAGCCACAATGTGTCGATGATCCAGATTGTCCAAGTCGCATGGCTTGCATCGACAACCAATGCAAGAATCCATGTATTGAACTTTCACCTTGTGCCAGTTCAGCCAGATGCAGTGTTCTAGATAGTGTGCCTGTAAGAACTATGGTTTGTGTGTGCCCAGAGTCACATGTGCCAGATGCTCGGGGAGAATGTAAGCCAATCATATTGCAAACACCACCAGGATGTACTTCAGATAGTGAATGTTCCGATAATGAGGCCTGTGTGAATCGTCAATGCCGTAATCCATGTAATTGTGGAACGAACGCCATCTGTAACGTACAAAATCACCGAGCTATATGCTCGTGCCAGGATGGTTTCGACGGAAATCCCTATGCCACATGTCGAAGCATCGGTTGTCGTGTAAATGGCGAATGCGACTCAGGCAAAGCATGCATCAACGGAAACTGTGTTAGTCCTTGCTTGGTCAATGATCCTTGCGGAATTAATGCAGAATGTTACGTTCAAGGAAATGAACCACTATGTCGCTGTAACTCAGGATACCGAGGAAACGCCTATGAACGCTGCCGCGTTATTGGTTGCCGCACTAACAGCGATTGTCCTTCAGACAAAACTTGCATCAACGAACAATGTGTCAATCCATGTATCTATGAAAATCCATGCTCTTCAAGGGCTGAATGTAGGCCACAGAACCACTTCGCTATCTGTCGCTGCCCAAGTGGATTCATGGGAAATCCTTACATCGACTGTCAACCAGATATCTCCCCTGAATGCACATTTGACACAGACTGTCCATCAAGATTGGCGTGCATCAACAATGAATGCCAGGACCCATGTTCTGTTCTAGAGCCATGTAACCGTCCTGCCAGATGTGAAGTAACACCAACATCACCGGTTAGAACAATGATTTGCATATGCCCAGATGGATATATCAGCTCGGGAAGTGGAACATGTAAGCCGACTAAGGCTGTAGTCACCCTTACGGGTGGATGCATTTCCGATCCAGATTGTCCGGTAGATAAATCCTGTATTAGTGGAGTCTGTAGAGATCCATGCCGATGTGGATTAAATGCTGAATGCCGCATCAAAAATCATAAACCAGTGTGTACATGTCGCCAAGGCTTTGAAGGAAATCCAGAATTCGAGTGCTCAAAGGTCGAATGTGTGTCAGATAGTGCTTGTCCATCAACACACAGCTGCATCAACGGTTTGTGTATCCCTGCTTGTCAAGATAAACAATGTGGAAAGAACTCCGATTGCATAGCACTCAACCACAGAGCTATCTGTGAATGTGCTCCAGGATTTGGCGGAAATGCCCGAGTTGCATGTGTTCCAGTTGGATGTCGCACAGACAGTGAATGTCCGAGTGATAAGGCTTGTGTGAATCAAAAATGCCAGAATCCATGTGACACAACAGCTGTATGCGCCATTGACGAGGTTTGCAAAGTATACCAACATCGACCACAATGTGCCTGTCCACCAGGAACGATTTCGAGAAAGAACGGTTGTGTTATTGAACGATCGGACTTGTGCGTCTATGATGCAGAATGTCCAACGCAAACAGCTTGCATAGGAGGAGAATGTGTTAATCCATGTAACGCCACAACACCATGCGGAGTCAATGCCAACTGCCGAGTTTTGGACACAGTACCAGTGAGGACAATGATATGTGAGTGTCTGGAAGGATACACCGGAAATGCAGCAGTTCAGTGTGACAAACGTAAGTTGTTTTACTTGATCCACGAATTTTAATTCTCTAACATATTCTTTTACTTAAACGAATTTTTTATCTTTTATCTAGGCTCGCTCTGCGTTATTGAAAAGGGCTTTGTTCGAGACATCACTGGTCAGTGCATCTGTCCACCAGGAACTGCTCTTGACATTTACGAATACTGCACTCCATGTGTTATTGAAAACGGTTTTAAGATAGATGAAACCGGACACTGTATGTGTGCTCTCGAACGTGGAATGGTCGTAGATGAGCGTGGACGTTGCATCTGCCCTGTTGAATATGGCTACCGCCTGACAAAGAACGGAGAATGCGTACCAACCGTTCAAGTCGAATGTCAAACTGATGAAGAATGCGCCGATAACCGTTATTGCAATCCAGAAACAAAGACCTGTGAAGACGCATGCCTTACAAAGACCTGTGGAATCAACGCCTTCTGTAACACAATCAATCACAAGGCAATTTGCCAATGTAACATTGGCTACACCGGAAACGCCGATGAATTCTGCAGTAAGAATTCGACAAAAATCATTTTCCAACACTTTTTATATGTAATTTAATTTCAGATCATACAAACTTCCGCACAGACTTCCCACGACCTGAGATGATCGTTAGCTGTTTAGCGGACGGAGTTCAGGTTCAAATACATCTGCCTGAACCAGGTTTCAACGGAGTTTTATACGTTAAAGGACACAGCAAGGACGAAGACTGTCGACGAGTGGTTAACCTATCAGGCGAATCAGCTCCCAGAAACGAAATATTCAAGGTTCACTTCGGCAGCTGTGGCCTAATGCATGTCAATGGAATTGCCAGCTTTGTACTGGTTATTCAGAAACATCCTAAGCTCGTCACTTACAAAGCTCAGGCTTACAACATCAAGTGTGTGTACCAAACCGGAGAGAAGAACGTGACGCTTGGATTCAATGTTTCTATGCTGACAACAGCTGGGACAATTGCAAACACAGGTCCACCACCAATCTGTCAAATGAGAATTATCACTCACAATGGACAAGAGATCAATTCTGCAGAAATCGGTGACAATCTGATGCTGCAAGTTGATGTCGAACCGTCAAGTAAGTTTCTTAACACAACCTGATGCTTTGTATAACGAATATAACCTACTGTTCTTTCCCTACCACACAGCTATCTATGGAGGTTTCGCACGAAGTTGCATAGCTAAAACGATGGAAGATAATGTCGAAAACGAATATATAGTCACAGACGAAAATGGATGCGCTACAGACCCAACGATATTCGGTGAATGGGAGTATAATCCCGACACGAATAGCTTGTTAGCCAGTTTTAATGCATTCAAATTCCCATCGAGTGATAATATACGCTTCCAGTGTAATATAAGAGTTTGCTTCGGCAAGTGTCAACCTGTCAATTGTCGTGGCTATAACGCTTTTGGAAGGAGAAGACGTCGTGCCATTGCTGATAATTCAACATCATCGACAGCAGTGTCCAGTGTCAATGGTGGCATGGAAGGAACACTGCGTGAGGAGATCACAATTCAATCAAATGCTATTTTAACATTTGAAAAACGCGAAGGTGGTTCCAGTGATTCAAGCAGTAAGTTCTTATACTAGAGAATATTATTTTGATGGTGTTATGTATTTCATCTGAGGTTCAAAGTTTTCGAAGATCTTTTTAAATTTTGACAGAAAGCGGACTCGTTTGACAGATGAGTCTGGCTCTGTCACAACTTTTAATTGCCTTTTTCGATTAGTCATCAAATAACAGTTATCTGATCATAACGATCAAAAGTATTAAATACTTTTCCTGATTACTAATCACAAAACAAAACATAAATTATTTTTACAACTGACTGACAGTCAAACTGTCAAATCGAAACATTTTTAAACATATTTTTACTTTTGCATTCTCTGTCCTACTTCCAGTCAAACCTGCTGCCCAGCGTGTAGAAGACATTTGTGTCTCAATGGTTGGTCTCATAATAGCTCTGGTGATAACAGCGCTCCTAGCCCTAGTTGCCGTTGCAGTAGCTGTATCATGTTGGCTTATGGCATATAGAAGGAGACCAAAAACAGTTGGTCCATTGCCACATCCGCCAGAGTTCCCGAATCCCCTCTTTTCCAATCCAGAGGCGATACCAGAACCTACACCTGACTATTTATCGTAAGAAAAAATTTAATTTATAATTATAAAAATTAGCAAAACAAAACAAAATTAGGTGCTTGCACTAAGATTCGAAAAAAAAAAATCAACCAAACGTAACAAAAAAATAAAAATGGAACTAAACAAATAAAAAAATAGATTTAAGTATAAAAAAGTCGAAATGTTGTAAAAAATGTGCAAAAAACGCACCGTGTATATTTAAAAAAGAAAATCGAATGCTTTAATGAAATGATAAGAAGCAATCTCAAATGAAGAAAAGAATGTGTCAAAGTTTCTGAAACTAAAAAAAAAAACATAAAAATTGAAAAATAACTTAGTTTTTTTAAATGAAATGTATAAAATATTTAATATTTCTTGTAGCTTTAAAAAATGGCTTTGCTTTTATCAGAAAATTGTTGAGAAAGAAATTCATAGAAACAGCTTAGGAATTATAAAATCCTGTAAGATTAAAGGGAAACGTTTATTTATCCGGCTCGAACTACCAATTTAGATAAAATCAAAATCATTTTAGAGGAAATCAAATCTTTTGAGAACTTTTTATTCATGCTCATGCGATGATTATTATCAAACGGATAATGTGCCGAAGAAGTTAAAAACAATCCAACTGCCAAAGTCGTATTAAAAAAAAAAAAAACATAAAAATGGCACCGATGGGCTTGAAGCTTTAAGGACCTCTCAAGAAAATTGATATTCAGCGACTTCTCCTCCGTTAGTCGAAATTATAGGATAAATATAGGACTATTTTTAATAGGGCCAAAAGAAATCACAAATTAAAACAACAAAAAAAAAAAAAAGAAAACTGCCCAAGGACCCTGTTCATAATGGTAAAGGTGTTTATTTGTTCACTTCTATAAAATAAAAAATAAAACTATAAAATAAACTGCCTATAAGAAAAACCTTAAATTAAGTCAAAATTAAGTGATACTTTTTTCAACAACAACAATACTCCTGCCACGTAGTATTTAATCGAAAAAAGTCACTTGAAGTTATGGATTTTTTAGAGCAAAGCGAACTGCCCCCAGTTTTGGAGAACTGCAAAATTTTGTATTATAATAATATTTAAGCACTGTGGATTACTTAAAGGTAATCGGAAGTCTTCACTCGAATATTAATAAATAAAACATGTCCCAGATATTTTGCGTAGCAAATATATAATATTTTATTTTTTTATAGGAAACTCTACCTTTTGTAGGTTTTAAGCGACGATTAACGGAGGATTCGATATTAATTATAAAACGCCTTCTTAACAATTTAGTTAGATTAACATTAAAAGAAACTCTCTAATTTAATTAATACCTATTTAAGTCAAAGAAATAACTACTCTTTGTACATTTTTAATATAAAATTTGTTGTGATTATTTAAAAAAGCAAATAAATTATAGGAAACACATACAACGAACAGACGGGGTGAATTACAAAAAATTATATCACCAGCATCTTTCTGATGTTAAGTTCTTTGCAGCGAAATTTTAGAACTTATGTCAGTTGATGTTGCATATAAATATTTTATGAAACCACCCCATCTCTTTTTTTTTAAAGGAAAACTTTCGAAAATTAGTTCGTTTAAAAAATATATAAAAACACATCACTAACTAATTTAAAAATAAAATAATAAAAAACAATGTATAGTCACTACTTTAAGGAATTTAATTTTTTTTAATTTTATTTTATTGTAATTTGTTTACAATAAATATTTGTGTATAGGGTCTTAACTCCACTCGTTAACTATTCTTTTTTAAGTTTTGTATTATTTTAATGTTCTTTACTCAACTTGTTAAATGCAATAGCTAAAAGTTTAGCCATTTATAGAAAAAAAAAAACAAAAACTTATGCGAAATGCAATGAAATAGTTTCAAAAATTTTGTATGCTCCACTTTATTCTTCTCTTTTATTATTTTCATAAATTTAAACGTTAAACGAAAATGTTTTTTAATATCTTTTTGCACAGTTTAAATGAGTTCTAAAATGAAAAAGACTTTAACAAAAAATTGTAAAAAATTAAAAAAAAAATTAATACAAAATAAAAAAAAATGAAAATGTTCGCTTATGTAAACTAATAAAGAAAAATAAATAAATAAAATAGCAGAACTTTTTTTTTTATTTAAGAAAAAAAATTCAAAAAAAAATTTGGGCAGAAAATAAGTAAAAGTTCATTTTTTATTAAAAAAAATTGACAGACCGTCTTGAAATAAATGTAACATATCCAAAATTGAGAATAAGTTATTGCCGAAATTAAACAGGATACAATATCCCAGAAGACGCACACCTATAAAATATAAAACACGATGAAAGATACAACGGGTTGCCACTTAACATTAACATCTCACAAGCATTTACTTGTTTTCCCTGCTTGACGAGTAACTATTGCTTGCTACCCATTGCAGGTTTCAGGATTCCTACGTGACATCTGATTTAAAGATAAATTGTGTTTTTTTTACCTAGATTGATTTCAGAATGTGTTCTATGGGCATAACAACTAAAACAGCTTGAATTCTGAGTGTTAACACATTGGACCTACACTTTACAGTTCAACTTGTGTCGTCAGAGTTGTGATTTGTGTTTTTAAAATGGAAAGTGATTTTTCTGTTGTTTTCCAATATTCGTCGACTAAGAAAAAATTACTCACCAGCTGTTTTGATATAAGGTGAAACACAGGTTGGTGGGAATACTTACGTTTAAGAATTTCGCTTACCTGGTTATAACGTGATGTGATGACAAAACTCTTTCGCCATCATGGCCTTTTAGACTATGTTAGATTTGATGTTGCTTGCATTAGCCTTCCGCAATACGGACATTGTTCCGTAAAAACTTTAATTTCATGAGGCTCAAATTAACTGTCCTTAAGCACTTCATACATTATTGTTTCATTTATAGAAGTCCGAATCTTGACAGCAATTCAAGAATTAATGAGCTTGATGCGCTGCTGTCTGATTTCATTTTCCGAATAGTTTGCCTGTACTTTCACACTGAAATCGTTACAGAATTATGGGTATTAAACCAAAAGAAAAGTCTTGGTTCGATACAAGCTGTACACAAAACTATTTGGTTGAGAGAAGTAATTGCAAGTCAGAAACCATTGCAACGCTGTTATAAAAATGTTATGAAAAGAACCACGAGCAGAAACTAAGGCAAACAATTTTGCAATGTCCCAAAAGCAGTAAAAATTTCTTGTTTGTCAAGAACGTACAAAATTTATCATAATCTTCGGTTCTAACTCTCATCTTCAACCAACACCAGATACCTAGCTATTCAGATAAGGTTAATTTTGCTACTAGCTCTACGTTGCCTGACATTGACCATCCTTTACTTGAGAACATACAGCCTTGGCCAAAATTATTGAGCACCCTTTATATTTCTCACTTTACGTGCAACTGTTTAATTTAAATAAATTCAAACATTTTGTATAGTATAACATTGCTTTTTATTAAAAAAAAATATCAATATTTAGTTGGACCGCCCTTTGCCTTTATCACGGGAGCAATTCTTTTTGGCAAAGAGCGTACAAGCTTATTGCATTGTTTTAGGTCGTCTTTGTTGCTGATTGTGTTCTACCTGATCTTGTGCTTTAATACAACAATTTTCTCCTAACCAGGTCTTTGTGCATGCAGCTTTGTGGCAAGGTACGTTATCTTGCTGGAATTTTAATCCATTCATGTTTGTAACGCCAAACAGTAACAAAAATGAGGGCAGGAGTGCAGTTTCCAGTACGTTTATGTTTATGTGCGATCGTGACACACAAACATTTCGCCTGCCCCTGAAGAACTCCTGTTTTACTGTCGGTACCAAACACTCCAGAGTAAATTCTTCACCGGCTCGGCGACGAACAAAGGTTGAACCAGCGGTACCAAAAATCTTAAAGCGTACCATAAATGAAGAAGTTTTTAAAGTTAGGTATTTTCATTACGATTTTTAATATACTAAATTATTTAATACATATTGTTGCAACATCGTATGATCTAACTTACCTCGAAATTCGATTAGTCTGACCAACACAATATTTGACCAATATTCTTCAGTAAAAGTTTGGCATTTTCGAGCCCATACAAGCCGCACCTTTTTGTTCTTTTTAAATAACCATGGTTTTTCCTGGCTTTATAGCCTTTTATACCAGCTTCTTGGAGTCTTCTACGAGTAGTTCCAGCAAAAATTGGTTTCTTAAATTCTGCTGAAAATTCGACAGCGAGCTCTAAGGAAGCTTTTTTGCGATTTTTAATTGGAGATTCGTACCAATTTTCGGTCCTCGCAGTTTGTTGTGATTCGCATGCGCCCAGTTCTTTTCCTATTCTCATCCTATCCGGTCTCTGTGAACCGCTTAAGAGAGTACGGGACAGATCGACGCGAATATTTCAGAGTTTTGGAAATTTCTACCTGAGATTTCAATTGATCATGTATCTGCTGTACCTGCGCACGTTTAACTAAACTTAGTTCGCTTTTTTGGGCATTTTCAATCATACTAACCAATACTTAAAATGAAACCTACAAAAATTACTTGAGATTTCACAAGAAGAGGCAAATAACCAAACTGATCAATACCTAAGAACATGTGGAAATGACTAATCTTGAGATAACGGATGATGCATTTTCAATAACAACGTAGATAACGGTTTTTTTAGTTTATCTGAGACTAAAAAATTATTTCACCACCAACTGTATTTAATTTAATTTGTAAAAATCATGTACGCTAGAAATTGATAGGGTGTTCAATAATTTTGGCCAAGACTGTAAATCATTCATCAACCAATTGAATTAACTTCCCTTCTTTCCAAGGTTACTGAATCAATGATCCATCATCAGCTCAAGAAATATCTCGAAGACCGAAAGCTTCTTTCAATACGGCTTTCACGATAATCGTTCGACTGTAGATCTGATGGCATACAATAGATCTTTACATTGGAAAGTAAGATTATTGCGATTGATATTTCTAAAGCGTTTGCTAGAGTTTGATATCGGCCTCTTTGGATTAGAAATTACATAATGGATCGTTCAATACATGCTGTGCTGGACGGTTTAAAGCCTGATCTTCACAAAATAAATGCTGGTGCTCCCCAGGACTCTGTTTCGTCTCCGACTCCCTTCCTCATTTTTATAAATGGTCTCTTATCTGAAATTTCTATTCCACTTCAGCTTCTCTTACTCGTTCTCAAATTCATGTTCATCTCTTTCGGAAGTTGTGTTTCAATGGTACCGTATGGTAAGCTCATTAAACTCCGATCCTTACAGTTTTGTTAAATAGGGTATACAAAATCATCTGGAGTTTAATGCTTCGAAAATGTAATGGTCATTGTCCCTGAATAGCACTTTCATCGAAGAATCCGAAAAGTTCTCAGTACTCGATATGTGTGTCAACAATAATCTTCGTTGGAATGACCCTAATTCTCGAGACTAAATGGTTCGGACCTCTATTTCGGTGTAAGAAATGTTTCACCCCTTCTCTTCTCTTTTTATTTTTATTTACTCGTACGTCTGACACCATTTGCAGAACTAGCCATCTATCCGCCAGAATAAAAACTAATTTTTAAATCATGAAAAGTGATCCCCATAAAGAGGGGGATTTCGCAGTAGAAATGATTTTTCATATTCTCAGCACCGACTTCGATGTTCCTGTGATAGTTCTTTCAGGTTCCAGTTAGGGCTGCGATACCTTAAAATGTTTTTTTTTTCCAACTTCATTCCTTATATTACTCTTTTTCCTCCATCATGCGCTTGTTTTACTACTGCTTATTCTTCTGAGAAACCGGTGATCATCATTCGGACATTCCTAGCATTGGAATTGTACCTTGCATCAACATGGATCAGTCTTTATTTATTAAAGAATCAGAGAATTTCCTTGTTTTCTTGTGAATGTTGAGATGTAGGAACCGCGTACTACCTACCAGAATCAATCGCCACAAAGGGAGGTCTATTAACCTTACTTTGTTATCTTAGGTAGTGTCACTTTCTGATTATGGCAGAAAAGATATATTGTATTCCTATTTTAACGTTAAAACGACTTCTACAATTTTCATATCATAACAAAGCCACTGCTCAAATTCCATGTTCAGAAGCTCGTAGAACATAATCTTTGGTGCCATCATCCTTTCAGCTGTCAATGGGACCTACAGGTCCGCCCACAGATCCAAATTTCATCCTCTTTATTTCGTTTGTCCCCTTCGTCAGCAGATAATCCGTCCTTATACGTGGTTTATTATTGCTTAAAAATAAATAGGGGGACCAATCTTTTAGTAGCTATAAATTAAGGTTTAGCTTCTCATTATAAGCCTGAGCTCAGAATATGTCGTAATATCCCATAAAACGTGTTCACTAACTAGTTGAACCTGATTGGAACATCCATTAGTTGCTATAATATAATTGTAAGAACTGAATCGAAAAATTATTGTTACTGTTGGAAACGAAACCTCTTAACGTTAAATCGTAAGTAAGGCCTAAAATTTCAATAAGAACTTTTTTTCAATTCAATTCAATTCAATTTCAAAGTTCAGAACTACCCATTGGAAAACACTTTATATTCAAAAGATATTGCGGAATCATATCTGCAATGCTCGCTCATGCATAATGTAGCTTCCGATGTGCCTTTGTGTCTATAACATTTTGAGGAAATATATAGAACCAAAGTTAATATTGATCATTAAATTGAAAGAATAAAAGGAGTGTAACTGCAGCTTTTCAATGGAGAAAAAATTACTTTTTTTTTCATATTTCAATGATCTATCAAACGGATCTATCATGAAATATCTTTCCAGAAATGGTATCCAATCTCCGACGCGATAAACGTCCAATAATTACTATTAAAAAAAAATCAAACAGAATATTTATAAAAACAAATCATGAATCATTTATGACATTGTCCAATGAAATTAAGGTACCTTGCCAATATATGTATAGTCACAGATGATGGATGGTGACAAAATGATGAAACGTTACGGAACGTACATACTTGTATGACTAGAAAGATTTTATGATGTGATAAATAAGTTCATTAAAGAAACCATCTGTTAAGAAATACAGGGTGGCGATGCACTGCGGGCGAGCCATAAGGGGCTTATGTTTAAAGTATGTATGTATACGCAGAGTTTTTCCATTTGAGTTTAAGAGGCATAGATGTTCTCAGAGTATGTATTTAAATCTACCTTGAAGTCTTGCACGTACTTTAGCCAAAAACCTTTTACCAGACATAAGGCTATGGTTGAACTGCTAGTACCTCAGTTAAACGTAGAGTATCCATTTATTAATATTATACCGAATTCTTTGCACATTTCTATAATCATTTCACTCTTCCTTTCAACTTTATCTCGTGACGTTTTTACTGCAGTAAATTTCAAATTTTAAATTTCGCATCCTTCATTGAATATTTGGTATTTCTCGATTGGTGTGTTGCAATCACCTAAGGTTTTTTGTGTTCAAAGTGAGAAGAATATTATATAAATTATCAAAATCTTCAAGCAATTTTGAGCAATTTACGTGACTGGAATAATGTGAAATTTTTCGTTATCGAAGAAGCATTCTTCTATGATTGTTCCGCGCCGACAGTTATATGGTTTCGTAACCATATAATACATTTTGTAAATGACTAAAACAAATCCTTTAGTACCTAGTTGGAGCCAAAATGAGGATTCCATGTGATTTAAGCAAATATTAGTTTATGCAAGAACAAGAATTATAGATCGTTGTAGTGGTTTCTTAACAAAATAGGCTTTTATATATATACAAAATTTTTTAAACATTTTTAAGAAAAAAATTTGATACGCCAAGTTAAAGTTTTTATTATTGTAGGAATAAAAATTAAATTTCGAAAAAAAAATATTGAGCCGTTTTTAAGATATCGAATTGTACGAATAAAAATTAAATTTCGAAAAAAAATATTGAGCCGTTTTTAAGATATCGAATTTTCCAATTTTTTTTTTCAAAATTCAAAAAATATTTTTCTTAAAGTTTTGAAATACAATGTTTTACAAACTTTTAAAATGCTTTCCTATAAAAAAATACTTAATATCTAGCTTGCATTTTTTTTTATTTTCACATTAACTAAAACTTTTCAATTTATCCACCCTCGGCTTTGAACCTATTTTCTTAAAATGGATTTCTTCTTATCTAGAAAATCGTAATTACAGTGTTCGTTTCAGATCTGCCCTCTCTAGTCCTTTCTTAGCTACCTCCGGAGACCCACAAGGCAGCCACTTAGGTCTTCTCCTTTTCATTCTTACCATTAACGATATTGAAAAGATCATTCATCAGACATTCCCATATCTCACTCTACGCTGCCGATACTAAGATCTTCAAAACGATTTCTTCGACACATGACTCTTCTCTTATCCAACAAGATCTCGGCAGTTTCTCAGTCGGGTGCCTTAAAAACTGCTTAGAGCTAAATATTGCCAAATGCCAAACAATCACTTTTTCACGTAAACACATAGAATCGATCCGTGACCTAGGAATATTATGCGAATGAGAGCTCAACTTCTTGACAAATATCGACAATATTATTTTAAAAGCCAACTCATCACTTGGTTTTGTTAAACGGTGGTTCAAAGAATTCTCCGACCCCTACGTCACCCGATCCCTTTACATAACGTTTGTTCGTCCTTTACTTGAGTACGCCGGTCAAGTTTGGTCCCCATATCAACAAATCCACATCTCTAGAATAATCCCTTGATCCTGCCCCCTACGAAAACCGCCTTCAACTAATTAACCTGAATACACTGCAAGAATGGAGAGATATAGCAGAGATTCTCTTCATTCATCGGCTTTTCTCAGGTTCCGTTGACTGTCAAACCCTTTACAACTCTATCTTTTTCAGCACAAACTCTCGTAACCTTAGAAATGCTCGCCTTTTCTATCTCCCTACCCACCGTACCTCCTATGGCTCCAACGAACCTATTACGCGTATGCTGCGGAGGGTTAATTCGAATGAAAACTATTTGGACTTTAACCTCAGCACTCCCTGCCTAAAACACCTTCTCCGAAACACAATCCAATCATAGCTATTGGTTCTAAGTTTTAAGTTAGCCCAACCCTAGCTGTAAGTTTCATAGTTTTAGGTTAGATTAAGTTATGAAGCTTGTATTAAGCTAAATAAATGGGGGTATTGTCCCCACTAAAATTAAAATTAAATAAAAGTTCGTAAGAATTAATCGAACAAAAATTTTATCTATGAGCGTTTTAGAGAAAAATACGATTTTCGAAAACCAGTTTTTAACATTTGTATAGCATTTATTTCATCAAACAGGGTATGAACTCTGATAGACTAATTACAATATTGATTTAAATAGACAATATAAAATAAATTTGTTAATTTTAGAAAGTATATACATAGTTTGTTTAATAATTACACTGATAAATAAATAAACATAAATGGAAGATGAAAACATAAATAAAAGTAAAAAATAATACTCGTATCAATTGAGTGGTTCATTAAGTAAAACAATCATCAATCATTTCTTAAAATTTAGCCCAGACATATTATCAAATATGTCTATATCACCAATTCCAGAATTTGTTTCGCTTATACATTTGTATAGTGCGTACCGTTATTTTTAGGTAAAATAAATTTTTATTCTCACATCTTGTAGATTATATTAATAAACTTTTATTTATCAAGTTGGGTTTTCAAAATATGGAGTTTTAAAAAAAAATTAAAATTTTTTTTAAAAAATCCAAAAAAACCTTCTTTTGAAAATTTGAATACACAAACACACAATAATATTATTACTTTTGGGAAGCTTTTGTATAAACAAAAATTATTAAAATCGGTTGTACAGTTTTTAAGAAAATCAAAAACAATCGCACCAACTTCCTCTTATGTAAAAGTACTTCGGAATTTAAAATACATTTTATAAATATAAAAACATGAATTAAATGAGATAAAAATGTTCAAATGCATGAAATTGCCGTCAGATTTCCAGACAAGTATGAATTTATGCCAACAAAGCTCGAAAATCGTTTTATTATTAAAGTAAACTTTTATATAAGAAATTTCTTCAAAATTTTTCAAGAACAAAATTTGGGATGCCAATTTTAAGTATTTAGTAGTATTTTAATGAAATAATTTCAAAAACTAATCGTTCACAGGTTTTGAAGATATTGATTTTTCAAAAAAATAACTGTTTTCAAAAAACCCAAAAAATGTTTTTTTCGAATATTTTTATAAACAATACTATTTTAAACTTAAGGTGGCTCCTGCTTAAAAATTTTGGTTAAAGTCGTTAATGAGAAAGTCGAAAATAAAAAAAACACGGTTCTATGGCGGTATCGTAAATAACATTTTTTCCCAAATTTTTGTTTCACCAACATGTAGTTTATTTCCATAATAGCACACCAATTTTTACTTGCGATATAGGTAGTTTCGGACAAGTTCTGCATTTGGAAAAAAAAAATCGAACTCGAGATTTTGATCAAAGTTGACATAACGATTATAGCGAAGACGAATAAAGAATATTTGTAGGGTTTCTTTCAAAAAAATTTTTTTTTTTGAAAAATCAATATCTTCAAAACCTATGAACTATTATGTTTTGAAACTATTTCCTAAAATTAATATTATTAAACACTTAAAATTCGCATCCTACATTTTTTTCTTGAAAAATTTTAAAGAAATTTCTTATGTAAAAAATGTATTTAATAATAAAACGATTTTTTAAAGTTTGTTGGCATAAATTCATACTTTTCTAGAAATCAGACGGCAATTTTTTATGCACTTGAACATTACTAGCCGACCCAGCTCTCGAAATTCGAGTGCCAATTTATTTATTTAATTCATTATCATTCAATAAAAACAGAGAATTCATGATTTTTTTAAATTGTTGAATGCAATGAGAAGTACCTACTAAGCACTCAATCCTGGAGTCCAAAGGAAAACAGTTAATGGTTAACAAACTTTCAAACCTTTACACATTTTTGATACATTAACAATTTTTGTTTCGATTCTTTCATGTCTTTGTCCTTCAGCTGTTGTTATGGCCATAATATTGGAATCGAACCCACGTCGCCGGAGTGACGTCAACTTGTGAATTTTCAGGCGAATCTATAAACAAATCTTAAAGGTTACTTAACTTTAAAATACCTCTAAACAGCTCTTAAGTATGAAATCGGTATCTATAATCAATTTTCATATTTAAGTAACGTTACTTAAAGGCCTCTTAACTTAAACGCCATCAACCGCGTTTAAGGGTCACTTAAAGGCATTTTAAAATGTATTTTGACATATCGATTGTCATCTTTGAAATTTTGAAGTTTCAATTTGTGAGTTTGTAGGTATTGTTTGTTGTGATATTATATTAGAATTATAAAGTGCAACGATTTAAGAAACATAAAATTTGTATTGATTAAAGTATGTGTACGCGCAAAGAAATTTCGTCCACGCTTCCCGCTTAGCCTTTGAAATGTTTGTATCGACACTTTCTTCCTCGTTGTTGGAAGAGAATCTGTGCATAAAATAATTCTGTTTTGTAGTGTATTATTGCAAATTCTAAAATAAAAAAGTTTCCTTGTAGAAGGCATCCCAATTTTCAGATCTTTTTCTTTTATTTGTGGCGGCGGGTGTGGGTGTGTGTTGGATAGCCATTTTTTTTTTATTTCACAAATAAAAAAATGTGTCTTACAATTATTTACTGAAAGAATATGTCACAAAACAGCTGTGTTGTATAAAATGAAGCAGCATTTGTTTTTTTTATGTACTAGATTTTCACATTCTTTTACGTTACGTGACACAACCATTGTTTAGTTAAGTACCAATGAAAAATCGATTATAGATACGAATTGAAGTTTCGTCATTTAAAGCCAAATTAAATATTTCAGTATGCTTAACTAAATAACCTCTAAGATACAGTTTAAGAAAATCTTATAGATACGGCTGTTTGTGTTACATCTAAAACTTTCACTCTCATCATTTTTTCATATCGCGGCAATAAAAAAGATATTTATCATTTTATTGGGACTCGAACCCACGTCGTTGCAGTGACGTCAACCTGTGTAATTTATGCCCCTTCGGGTTTTGTGGGCCGCGAAAAGTGTACCACAAAAAACATATTCGCCGTTTTATTATATGATCATCTCATTAAATCCATGTTTTATATTAATAAAATGTATCTTAAATTCCAAAGTACTTTTACATAAGAGCAAGTTCGTGCGATCCAGTCGTGCATCTTATTTTTTATCAAAAGCATTAGAGCCGTTTTCGAGATATATAAAATTTTACATTACAGGTGTATGGGGGTACCGTAAGTTTTGGAGCTAAAATTCAATTTCCCCTCTGGGGAAGCACCGAAGACCATTATGTACCGATATTAAAGAAAATAGCTGCAATTTAGGCTGTAGAAAGAGTAATACATTTTTCTTGGGATGTTTATAAAAAAAATTGTGTGCAAATTGTTAATATTCAATGATATGCATTTTTAGACGTTATTTCAAAATTCAAGATATTGAATTTTCAAAAAAAAAAAATTTATTATTTGTTAAAAAATCCAAACTGTCGGAGCAATTTTATTCGTCTTCTCTACCATCGTAATGTCAACTTTGATAAAAATCTCGTTTTTTTTTTTTTTTTTTTTATAATCTACCCGCGCTCAAGGGATTATGATTACCCTTTAAATGTTTCAACACAGCGCGGGCGTGAAGTTAATGAAGAGAAAGAAGGATAGGAAAGATGTGTGGCACGATGTTCTGAGACTGTTGGTGGTTGTCTCAGATATTTTTATCTAAAGGGATGGCGGCTTTGCTAAAGCGGAGAAATGCCGTGTCTTATTTCTATGTCGCTTATAATTCACATTATTTTTTATTCATGTTCATCCTTGTTGGGTATACTAGTTTAACTCAATTACATGTTGTTAGTGTTATGCCTGAACAACATGTAATGAGTAAACCAGCAACCCAGGATGACAATTTTAGAAGTTTTTAATGGAATTAAAACGACATAGACGACGGCAGGGATCGAACCTGTGATGATGAGGTTGACAGGCGAGCACACAACCATCGTGCCACGGCCAACCCTAAAAAAATAAAAATCTCGATAAGTCGCAAGTAGTAATTGAATTGTACTTTGAGATAATCATAATTAGATTATCATTGGAGCCAATTTTTTTTTTTAGATATATGTATGAGGTTTTTATATTGATTGTATGGAAGATGCAGTTATTTTTGGACCTAAACAAAATTTCAATTTCTCCTCTAGGGAATTTCCCAAGACCCTTATTTACTGATTTGACAATTAAAAAAAAAAACCCTAACTTGAGGAGCTTTCTGTATAAGAGATTTGATCATAATCGCTTATGTCGTTAACGAGATAACCGTGAATAAGAACGATCCTCTTAATAATTATCATTATTATTAGGCTTTGTTAATTAAATTGTTTCTAACCAACATACAAAACTTCAGGTCACCCTGTTCTAGTTTACTATGCGACAAAATTAAAAAAATTGCTTCACTTTGATGAGAGTTTGACTCAAAAAAAAATAATAATCCTCTTTCATGGAATTACTAATCAAAACGAAATGCAACAAAATATAACCAGGAGCACTCCAAAAATCTACAATAATTTCAATCCCACTTGTTCTCAAAACATTCATTCATCAAATTCATTGCTGAGGTAAACAAACTTGAAAAAAAAATTAATACTAAGCTCTCAGTTTTCGTTGTACGAGAAAGACTTCAGCAGAAATAGAAATATTGCAACAACAAAAAACTACCCCCTTCACCATCAACCCTCTTTCTACCTAGAAAACTAATAAATAAACTTGCATCGGTTTTTTTTTTGTACTTTTTTTTACTATGAATGATAACGTTAAGAAATAATATAAGAAAAAAAAATAAAAACAAACAAATTGCAAAACTAAAAAGAATTATTTAGCAAAGAGAGCTTTGATACTTGAGGTTCTGAGGTCTGTTAATAATCTTGGATACCAGACACTTTAAGTAGAATACGAAACTTGTGCACACCACGATCGCGCTGACGATCAGTTGACAATTGACTGTCACACGAGTCGGACAAAAAGTTGAATTTAAACCCAACACGATTGAGACTTTAAAGCGACTTAGTTGAGGGACGTTGATAGCCTAGAGATCATAAAAATGATCTTGTCAGCTTTTTGTTGAATTTAAAATAACACATAAAGATCCTTTAGAGACTTTCGATAAATCTTTCAGGTCTTCCAATATTTCGAAAAAAGGAATTGAATTTTGACGAATATCTGACCGGAACCGCGATCGTGGGTATCAGTAGAAGTTTTGATAGGCTTTCCTTTCGAAAACCGTTTAAATTTGATTGAAAACGAAATTTCCTTCTGTAAAACGTTGCGTGGGATTTTAAATCACAGTGTTGATAGTGCGTTTCCAGTATAAACTTTTGTGACATAAATTTCACCGACAAAACAAAATATTTCTGAACTTGATCACGACAACTACCCAGTTCGACGCCGCCGTCGTTGTAGTCGATGACGTCTCGTCACTCGTTCGATGAAACCTACATCAATCAATTAGTCAATCACTAGAACAACAAAAAAAAAGTGCGTTAGTGAGTGCAGTCATTAAGTTTAGTGGAGTGGAGGAGTGAACCGGCAGCAAGAGTCATTTGGTTACTCTGTCTGTGATATCATGGTATTATATCGTTTAGTTCTATGAGTTGATGATATTATTACGAGCTTCATTTAAATGGATATCAGCTTACAAACTGTCAGATTGAGTGGTTTTATACATAGATACACCGAGTTCGCAGATCACCTGTTTTATTTAGTTTATTTGTTTTTGCGGTGGAATTATGCATGCAACTGCTACTGCAACAATATATTTTGTTACAGATAAACACGCGTCATTGTTAACATTATGTTAATTTTAGTGTGTTACAATTCTTTTTTTTTTTTTTTCAATTCCATCTTTTTCTGTGCTAATTTATTAATTTGAACCGACATCTGACCTCTTTTGGCGGGTATGGATGAGCATTTTAATATCTGAATCATCTTGCAAAGTGTATTCACACTTTTTTGAGTTAAAATTGACAGATAGTGTAAAGTGGTTTAATGGGAAGCTTCAAGTTGTAAATAAACACATCTTATCTGTCATGTGGATAAATAAAAATAAAGCAATTTTTTGGAGCAAGTTGATGGTGCAAACATCGGGATTTATATATAGTGGGAACAAACAGTAGACATTTATATCATTCAGTGATAAAAAAAAGATTGAACAAATAAACAAACAATATTTTCTGATCCGGATCTTGTAAACATTAGTAAATTTGACAAGGACACATGTAATCATATTAGCTTTTTATTAAAAGGCTGCATGGCTTCTAGCTCTTTAATCACCATATTAATCTGTCTCGGTTTGAATAAGTTTGAAGTAATTTTAAATCCAACCACTGATTGAATATGGAAGGTCTGGTAAATGTAGTATACCATTAAACATACATTAAATATAAAGGTTTTTAAATGCCTTTAATTTTAGCTCATTTAATCCAAATGTGTTCCATAATTTGTTTTTTGGGAGCGAAAAAAAAATCATAAGAACTTCAAGGAGAGTGAATAATATAAAATTGAGTTTTTAACTCGGTTTAATTACCTCCATAAACTAGTCTAGGCACTAATTCGTTAAGATCCAGATTGGATTTAAGAAATTGATTTAAACGCGAATTTAACGAATAAATAATATGAATTTGAATCTATTTCTCGGATGAAAATTATTACTGGATCAAAGTTTAAATCTGGATTTTAATTAAATCTGGACTAATGGTTTAATCTGGATTAAAGTTTATACTAAGAATATTGTTTTTTTCTAGATCTAGATCTAGATTAAAGTTCTAATGGGTATTAATGTTTTATTCAGGGTTAAAGTTTTAACTTCGGTTATAGTTAGGATTTTTACTTACCAAGTGAATAATATTATCGCAAGAGGTATTTCTGGAAGAATGTTTACAAAATCTTCCTTGTCATTTTCTTTTTTAATTTAAAAGAACCGTTTTTTTTTGTTTTAAAAAAAGGGTATTTCAATAGGGGCGGGTACATGTTGAAATGGGATAAAACAGGCTGTGCGTGAGGTATTCTTTTTGTCATTTGAAAGACCCATTGTACCATTATGTATGTAATATGACATCGTTCAAATGTCTGCTTCGGCTTCTAACTGTCCTAGTGGTACAATTTTCAATGACTCTTCCGCCTAGATCTGGCTGAATTTGAGTGATGGCTTGTGTTAATTTTACCTAAGGGCATAGGTCGATTGTGGTTCATTCCCCTGGACTTGCGACTTCAGGAAACCCCACAAGAAAAAATCTATCGAAGTCAAACCGCATGACTTTGGTGGCCAATTTACGTCACCTCTGCACGAGATAATCTTACCCTCAAATCGTTAATGAAAAATATCAATCGTGGCGTCCGCTGTATAGCACGTCACACCTGCTGGAACGAAATCTTGACTAGATATGATTTCGCATTGCTTATCTTTTGAAATTGGTTATCATCGTTCTGTAGCGCTCGTCATTGACGGTTACCGCCTCACCAACGTCGTTTTCGAAAAAGAACGGACCAATGACTCCGACGCGACCGACCCAAAATCCACACCATAAACTTTGAGCTCCTGGGTCAATTGGATCTTGTCCTGGTGTAGGCCGAAGTCCTAACGGAAAATTCGCCAAGTTGAAGTCTGCAAAAAGCCGAGCAGCGATGCTCTCGGCCGATCTTGCATTCCTTTGATGTGCGAATGTTGGCTGATTGATTACCGAGCCGATCATCTCAATTTTGCCAACCAAATACTGAAGAGTCGACTGTGAAGGGTTATCACGTCTACCGTAAATGGGCGCAACGTAACGCAACGCAGGGCGTGTACATAGAAGTTGAGTAACTGATTGTACCCTTTCCACTTCCAGGCCGTTAAATTATTCCTTTTTTTTTCCTCTCTATAGCATCTTGTTACAGCTTAAGTTTACATGTAGCGATGGGTACACCTTATTAACATCATCAGGTAATAAAGGGTATGTTTTACCACTTTTGGCGAATTCATCCTTACAGTATTACAATGCCCAGCACCCAACAGAGCAATATTGAACTTCTGCGCCATCTCAATAAGAGCTGAACGTCAGTTAACGGCTGTTATAAAGTTATTAGAGATAATTCCTCCCAGAAAGTTCTTGAACGAATGGTGATTTGGAAGTTTTTACCTACCAAACTGTAGTTTTGAAAAGTGTAATAAATGTGCTCTAGAAAAGTGACCCGAATGAGTTCAAAATAATGGAATGGCCAATTTTGTTACCGATCTATTGTGAGGAAGTTTTTAGGCGGGCTAAAAATATCGAGGGGTGGAAGACAGAAAAATTTTGTAAATGAAGCTAGCTTTTATATTTTAGGTACAAATAAAATATAAGTAGTTTTTGGAACTTAAAGTTATTGCTGAATATAAAATAGTGGAATTTTGTATCTTCTTTTGTTTAAGGGCAAAACAGTTGGTCTAAGACTTCAAAATGCCTTTTCACTACGTTATATTACCTTTCTTTGCTATCACTGCTGGAATTCACTCTGGCATTGTGCCCACGAGTTTTTGGCAATTATCGATCGAAAATGATTGCTAAACTTCATTAATTGTTCGTCGTTGATTTTGAAGGCTGTTGCCTTAGCATTTGCTTCATTTTGTGCCATAGCTTCAATTGACAAAAGATCAGGACTGCTGGATGACATTTCCATTAATGGAATTCATTCAGCAGATAACCAGGCTTCAGTTGACCTTGCGGTATGATAAGATGCACCGTCTTGTTGAAATATGTAGCTTGTAGCCTCCTTCGGTTGACTGAAGCTGTGTTATTGATGGAGTCACATGTACGAGTACCTTCGAGATATTGCGATATTTCACAGAATTTACAAGACCATCAGCAAAGCATAAGCTACCAATTCCACGACCAGAAATGCATCCCCATAAAATTTGTGAGGCTATAAACTTTATTGTTCGCTTCAAACAGACTTTATGGGAGGCTTCTTTAGAGATGCGAGGTTCGTTCATTGCCAACACAAACCTCAAATCTTGATTTATGGCTCCAAATTATTTTTTCCACTCTTATGTTAGGTCAAATTTGCGCTCTTTAATCCATTCAAGTCACTCTTTCTTTCACCTTTGTGTTAGAATTGGATTTTCTCAGTCTATTTAGATGCGTTGAAAACTCGCAACGTCGTCGACCGAAACTTCTTTTTTGATGCGACATTTCTGCCTTTTTGTTATTTCAGCAGCAATTTGACGACGATTTTCTTTGTTTATTTTATTTAATATCCGACAGTCGCGAAGCGTTGCTTTTAGTGGGCGGCCAGTTTTCTGTCGGGTTTTTCATGTCGTTGTGAAAAGCCAAAAGTTATTCTAGACTGAAGAACTGGGGAGATTTTAATTTTAGGCTCACAGTTTCAACGGGACTTGTATGAATTTTGCTTGAATGTGCCAAGTATTCAAACAAAAAGCCTAATACATGGATGCTTACGTAGATAAACTTATAATATAGAAGTTTTCAAGTGAAAAAACTGGGTAGACCAAATATTTTACGTTTAGGTCGTATACGAGTATATGCATGTAAAGGGTCATGTATTATGGCTTTATTAGTAAGAGCAAATATTCCCATTAATTATGGAACACAAAGTCGTTCAAGTGGCTACCTCGGAATTTTCCTCAAGCTGGTGCGTGAAATGTTGAGCTGTTGAGATCGATGGTCAGTTGATTTTCGTGAATTGAGTCTCACACTCTCGGCTACAGCAGCCACATTCTCGTCTGTGCGCACAGTACGACGACGGGGTCCATGAGTGTTGTCCTCTAGCATACCATTTTCACGAAATTTTAGAAAATATTTTTTTTTTAACTGTTCAACAGAATTTTAAAAAATCCAAAGATTTCATTTAGTAAAAGCTAGATAATGGCTGAAAAAAAAATCCAAAAATGGTCAGTTATAGTTCCTACTATAGAACCATTTTTTGGTTTTTAATTTAAAAAAAAAAGCTTTTTTCAATGAGTTTCCTAAAAAAAACTTGAATTGTATTTTGTTTTTAAATTTTTAGTACTTTTTTTTGTACATGTTACAATATGTATATATTTTACTCTTTAAAAACTTCGAAAATATTTTAAACTTGATAATTATCTTCAAGATTTAGGAAAAATAAATTTAATTTTATCTTAAAATAACAAATGTTAGAAACGGGTTTTTGAAAATGGTATTTTTCTCGAAAACGGCACCTAGAATTTTGATAGAAAATTTTCTGTTTCGATTAATTCTTACGATCTATAATTTAATAGAAATGTAAATCAAGATATTACAAGCAGTACTTAACATAAAACCATTTCTTGATTGTTGGCTTACTCATTTCTGGCATAGAGGCTTTAAATGAAAGTTTTTATAGAGAAGCTTTAAAAAAAATCATTTTTGTTTTTGAAAATTCGATATTTCAAAAACTGGTCTTCATTTTATTTTTTTTTTTTTTGAATTTTTATTTTTTTTTAAATTAAAAACTTTAAAATGGCGACCAAAAATTTTTTCTTTAAAAAAATATACATAAAATCTTATTTTAACGATTAAAATTGATAGTCTTGCATAAATTCATATTTGTTTATGCCATTCTGTTTTTAGCTCCAACTACTAAAAAAATAAAATGCACGACTGGGTCGCACGAACTTGCTCCTATGTAAAAGACTAAGAATTTCAAAAATTAATGTTATTAGAGAAACTGTTCATAAGCATAAAATTCATTTTTTAAATGACTAAAAAAACTACTTTAGTAGTTAAAGGTAAGAATAGGATGCCATGTGATTCAAGCAAATATAGATTTATGCAAGAACAAAAATTATAAGTCTTTGTAGTGTTTTCTTAAAAAATAACGTTTTATATAAGAAAATTTTAAAACATTTTTAAGAAAAAATGTTAGTACGCCAATTTGAAGTTTTTATTATTGTATGAATAAAAATTAAATGTACAAAAAAAAGTATTGAGCCGTTTTCGAGATATTGAATTTTCAAAAAACAGAAAATTGATTTTTTTTTCAAAATTAAAAAAAATATTTTTCTTAAAGTTTTGAAATGCAATGTTTTTTAAACTTTTTAGAAGCTTCTCTCTACGAAATTTCATTAAAATCCGTTGTGCGTATAATGAGAAATTCGAAATTTTAAAAAATCGTTCTATGTAAGGTACAGTTAACACAAAATGATCAAAATCAGTGGTACCGTTTTTGAGAAAATCAAAAACAAAAAAAAATGGTCCAAAGGGGTACCAAAACTACTCATTTTTTGGAATTTTTTTTTTCAACCATTACCTAGGTTTAACAAAATTAAATTTTTTTTAAGAAATCGTTGGGACAGTTTTTGAGAAAAAAAAATATTTATAAAATTTCGAAAAAAAATCGTATGGCAGGTACCATTATTTTTGGTCTTAAAAAATCAAATCAAAAAACATCCGGGGTAAAAAATTAAAACCCATATCTACCAAGTTTGAAGAAAATCGGCCGAGCCGTTTAGCTGTAATCGAACAGACAGAATTGCCAGACCCACTTTTTTCGTCTTCGCTATCATCGTAATGTCAACTTTGATTTTTTTAAGGAATGCATAATTTGCCTTATAGTACCTATAAGTCGCAAGTAAAAATATTTTAACGTTTTAAAAACTAAATGTATGCTTCTGAACATTTTTCATGGATAAAATCCATTTTATAAATATTCTAAGTATCTCGAACCTTATTTTAGGTTTTCGAATTCAACAACTTTTAAGCTATTTAGAAGTTTTTATAAAAAAAATTTCATTTTAATCTCTTATGGTGATAATGAGAATGCCAAAAATCAGAAACAAAAGAGTTTTTTTTTTTAATTGTCGAGAGTTTTTTAGAAAACAATGTTTTCCTAAATTTCGAAAAAAAAACTGTTTGGCAGATATCGTTTTTTTTTGGTCTTAAGAGAAAAAAGAAAAAAAAACGTGTCGGGAGAAAAAGTTAAAATTGCTATCTACATACCAAGTAATCGACCAAACCGTTGAGGCGTTAGTAGAAAAGAAAGACAGAGCCGCAAGACGCATTTTTAATTGCGATATAGGTATTATAGGGCAAGTTCTACATTTGGAAAAAAAAATCGAACTCGAGATTTCGATCAAAGTTAACAAAACGATGATAGCGAAGACGAATGAAGTGGGTCCGACAATTCCGTCTGTCTGTATGTTTGTATGTCTGTACCTCTATCTACAGCCTAAGCCACTGGAGCTATTAATATTGTTTATAAAAATATTCGAAAAAATATTTTTTGGGTTTTTAGAAAAAAAAAGTTTTTTTTTTTGAAAAATCAATATCTTCAAAACGTGTGAACGATTTAGTTTTTGGAATTATTTCCTAAAATCAATATTATTAAATATTTAAAATTCGCATCCCAAAATTTTCTTGAAAAATTTTAAATAAATTTCTTATATAAAAAATGTATTTAATAATAAAACTATTTTTTAAAGTTTGTTTAAATTCATACTTTTCTAGAAATCAGACGGCAATTTTATGCATTTGAACATTATTATGTCATTAAATCCATGTTTTATATTTATAAAATGTATTTTAAATTCCAAAGTACTTTTATATAAGAGCAAGTTCGTGCGATCAAATTGTGCATTTTATTTTAACGGTAGTTGCAAGTTTTAATGATATTTATTTTGTATTTTAATTGAGTTTTTCAAGTGGCCATATAATTATCTACTCGATGATAACAAAGGGCTTCACCTTTAAAGGCGCCACCAAACACAATCTAAACCTGAACTACCAATTAAAGTGAACATTTAAACAATGTTTATAATAAACATGTGCCGCAGAAACACCCTTCAGTGAGCCACCTTACGTTCTTTAAGAACTAAATAAAATCTAAAAGACTAAGAGCATTTTTGTTCTTCGTTTGATATTTGTTTTTTGATAAAACGATGTGTGAAGTTGGTTAAAATAAAAAAAAATCACATCAAAGATAACACTTGACGAGATAATCATAATTGACATCGTAAAAATATTAGAAAAAAAATCACAGATATGACAAGTTAATTATTTTATAGCCACTTTAAGGCACCACCGAGCAAATAAGAGCACACATATTTAAATAAAAACAAATTAACAGAAGCTAATGGGTTTTTAAATTTTGGCTATATGAACCTTTGATAAATAAGTCAAGGTCATCAACGCAACGCGCTACGCCGCACAGCGTCGTCGTACCGCTTAGCAATCTCCAATTTAATTGAATAAACTTTTCCTGTCGTTTATATGAAAATCTCTGAATGAAATTAAGTAATTCAAATAAATTGAAAATAAGTGTCGAATGTAGTCACTCAAAGCTATGCATGTGCTTATTTGTTTGCTATTTTAATGAAGCTTGTTTTGATTTTTCTACACGTTTTTTTTTCCTGATTTATTAGATATTCAACTGTATATATGGAACTGTGTATATGGATGCATGTAAATATGAAGTACATATCAGTGTTAGGGGGGTTTGTTGTTATGGCAGATGTCATTTAAATTTATGACTTGGCATTTCATTAATTGACAAATATAGGAGGTGGTTTAATATTCGAATGATATAATACTAACCAGTTTAGGAATAAGTTCTAAGCTGCGCTTAACTGTAGAAATACTTTATCAGAGTTTTACTGAAATTCAAAATTCAAAAAAAAATGGTTCTATGGTAGGTACAGTCAGTAATCATTATATCAAGTATTTTTATTGAAATATTAAGGTTTAGTCGAAAGAAAAAAAATTTAAACATTCTAGGAGCCGTTTTCGAGAAAAATACGATTTTCGAAAACCATTTTTACTTGTGACTGATAGGTACTATAAGGCAAGTTATGCATTCGGAAAAAAAATCCAACTCGAGATTTTGATCAAAGTTGATATTACGATCATAGCGAAGACTAAAAAAGTGAGTCTCGCAATTCTGTCTACCTGTCTGTCTGTCTGTTCGACTACAGCTTAAGCGGCTCGGCCGATTTTCTTTAAACTTGGTAGATATCATTTTTAATTCTCCCCCCCCCCCCCACATGTTTTTTTCTTTTTTTTAAGACCTAAAATAACTGTACCTGCCATACGAATTTTTTTATAAATATTTTTTTTTCTCAAAAACTGTTCGACAGATTTAAAAAATAAAAATGCAAAGGAATTTAATTTAGTTAAGGCTAAGAAATGGTTGAACAAAATTTTCCGAAAAATGGTTATTGAGGCTACCTCCCATGGAACTATTTTTTTGGTTTTGATTTTCTCAAAAACGATACAACTGATTTTCATCATTTTTTTTTTCTAAAGCTCCCCAAAAATTTGAATAGTCACATTTTTCGTGTTCTCTATAATTGTAATATGAACTTTAATCAAAATCTCGAGCAAAAATCAAAGCCTAATGCCAAATTCATTTGAAAAGATTTTAGTCTCGTGTATTAAAATTTTCAAACAAATTTTTGTTGGGATATTTAAAAAAATTTAAATTTTTTTTTAACTCAATATGTTGAAAACCCCTTGCTAATTTTTTTAAACTTGGTAAAAAAAAGTTTCTCAATATAATCTATAAGATGTGAGAAAAAAAAATTATTTTACTTAAAAATAAAGTTACCCACCCCTTTATATGTTAAAAAAAGCTTTTCCAAAATCGTATTTTTCTCGAAAACGGCGCCTAGCATTTTGATACAATTTTGTTTCTTTAAATTAATTTTTATGATCTTAAATTTAATAAAAAAAATTTGAAATTAAGATAAACAACTTGTACCCACAATACTACCATTTTTCCAATTTTGAATTTCTCATTATCGACAAAACGGATTTTAATGAAAATTTTTACAAAAATGCTTCTGAAAAGTTTAAAAAACATTGCATTTCAAAACATAAAAAAATATTTTTTGAATTTTTAGAAAAGTCATTTTTTCTCTTTGGAAAATTCAATATCTCAAAAACGGCTCAGTATTTTTTTTGGAAATTTAATTTTCATTCGTACAATAATAAAAACTTAAAGTTGATACCAAGTTTTTTTTTTCTTAAAAATGTTTTAAGAATTTCGTATATAAAAGCTTTTTTATTTAAAGGAACCACTACAACGACTTATAATTTTTGTTCTTGCATAAATTCATATTTGCATAGCATTCTGTTTTTATCTCTTACTACTAAAAGAATTTAAAAATTAATTTTATCCTTATGTACAGTTTTCTCTAATAAAATTCGTTTCTAAAATTCTTAGTCTATTACATAGGAGCAAGCCCAGTCGTGCATTTTATTTAAACTCTTTTAGCAGGGATAGATACAAACAGAACGCCATGTGATTTCTTAAGAAAATATGAATTTTGTGCAAGAACAAAAATTATAAGACGTTGAAGTGGTTTAAAAAAAATTCTAAACATTTTTAAGAAAAAAATTTACTTCGCATTATTTTTTTTATGAATAAAAATTAAATTTGAAAATTTTTTGAGATATCGAGTTCAAAAAAAATTTTTTTCTTTTTAATTCAAAAAATAATTTTTTTTAAGTTTTGAAAGACAATGTTTTTAAAAAAATTTAGAATCTTCTCTAAAAAAATTCATTTAAATCCATTATGCCAATAGTGAGAAATTCAAAATTCAAAAAAATGGTTCTGTGGTAGGGACAGTCAGTAATCTTAGTTTCAAATATTTTTATTGAAATATTAAGATTTAATCGAAAGAAAACAAAATTGTCAAAATTCTAGGAGCCGTTATCGAGAAAAATACGATTTTCGAAAACCATTTTTTAGCATGTTTATAGTGGGTACCGTTATCTTTCGATAAAATAAAATTTTGTTTCTCACATCTCGAAGATTGAACTGAAAAACTTTTACCTGTAAAGCTTTAAAAAAATAGAGCATGGCGTTTTCGAAATATTGAGCTTTCAAAACAAAAAAAAAATGATTAAAAAAAAAAAACAAAAAAAAATCTGAAAACTTGAATACACAAAACTAACCAAATCATTTGGGAACTTAAGCATAAAAAATGTTAAAAGTCAGTTGAACCGTTTTCAAAAAAATACAAAAACAAAAAACAAATTATTTTAAGGCTAAACTATTATAAGCTATTATAAACTAAAAACTATTTTTGGAAAAAAAAATGTTCTACTATTACCTAGCTTTAACTGAATGAAATTTTTTTGATTAGTTTTTAAATCTATGGAATAGTTCTAGAGAAATTTTATAAAATTTTGGGAAAAATTCGTATGATAGTTACTGTTGGCTGAACTGAAACAAAAAAAAACAAAGTGGGTTATTTAAAGGAAGGTTTCTTAAGAGACAATTTACCACAATTTGACCAAAAAATTATGAACAAAAAAATGGCGACCCAAAAAAATTTCCAAAAAAAAAAAAATTTTTCAAAGCTCGATATTTTTTTTTTGTTTTGACTTTTTAAACAAATTGTGGTAAATTGTCTCGTAAGAAACCTTCCTTTAAATAACCCACTTTGTTTTTTTTTTTTGTTTCAGTTCAGCCAGTTCTGAGATTAACTGTCCGCCATGGGACCATGTATTTTTTGATGAGTCGACGTTTGCGCCCTCTATTATTCGGCCAAAATTCGAAAATTAAACAAAAAACATTTTTTTTGTACTCTTGACGCATGTGTTCATTATTTAAAAAAAAAATTATGTTATTACCTAATAAGGTTTCCGAGAAAAAAATTCCCAAAAATCGTGCGTTTTTTGGCATTCTAGACCATATTACTCGTAGTACCTTAACACATTTTAAATGAAAATTGTGAAGCCCACATTTTGAATGCAGAAAATAGACAGTAAGGTTGAATTCATTGTGTGAAAATCATTTAGTTAAAAATAATTTTTTTCCCCAAAATTCAACAAAGGAACTATAGGTACTGTGTGTTTTCCTTCTGATTGACAGTTCACAACTTGACAGTTCATACATTTTATATGATTTTCACATTGCCTTTGTAATTTTGGTAATAGAACTCACAGCTTTCAAGTTTCAACGCATGCATTTTTCAGAATTTGGAAACGGTTGTGTGGACACTGTACATAATATTGTCTATTGTTGTTCCATTGTTAACAAATGGTTGATTTTACCACATTTCAAATCACACACTTTAACTCTTTCAACAAGAGGCCTAATTAAATTAATTTTCTGTGCTTAGGCTAAGCTTTTTTTTTCAAGCGAAACAAACCTTCTTTAAATAAAAACAAAACATTAAATTCAAACAAATGTTACTGCGCCTGAAGTCGTTTTGTCAAGTCCATTTATGAGTTCGAAACAAATAAAGATTTATTAATTTAATAGAAGTGCAGAGAAAACTGAATACAAAAATTTAATGTAGGTACTCGTATTTATCACTTAAGAGAACTCGTATTACTAGTCGATTCCCCCTCTCCACTGATTGATTTAAATGATATCAAAAATAACAGTTTTGAGAATACATTTTGATTTCTATATTCATATTATGAAGGCAATCGGTTGAACGGTTTTGTAAAACATAAACACTCATGTGAACCTATGGGTTTGTTTTTTCTTTTTTGAAAATAGAGAATATATTTTAATCCGACTTCCTTAAATGACTTTTGTAAAAAAAAACAAAAAGGTCTTTAAATTTTCAGATAAAAAGATAAAATTATCAAACTTGTTGTTCCTGAGATAAAGATGTTAATGAAGGTGTGTACGTACATACCAACTTTTAAAATAACATGAATTTTCTAAAACTAGTCCAACTCAACTAGTCAACTCAAAAATGCAGTTGTTTAAATTTGAAAATAAAATTCAATGATAAGTTGAAATGGTGAACAGGGCCAGGCTAGCACCCAATCAGCCCCCAAGTAGGCCGTTTTTCTACCAATAACTCTTTTGAACGTGTGGGTGGAATTGACATGGGGGATTGTTATATCTAACCTTACGGAATCGTCCAGTTTGGTTTGAATTCAAAATAAAAGGTAACAAAAAAAGATATGAAAAGAAAATTAAATAAAACAGCAGCGATATGAGATACGGCTTTGGCTTTTTTATTGAAGTTACATTTATGTCATTATGTATAGAATAGCACATCATTTAAATGGTCCGTTCAATTTTTGATAACTCGATCACTCGAGAAGATCACTTTCTGGCCAAAATCCGGATATCCAGTCAAAATTTCCAGAGCCCAATTAGCGAACTTACAGCGTAGTATTTGGTTGTCGAAATGAAATCAAAATCCTTTTTGCATGTTTTGACAGCTATATGTCATTGGTAACTTTGAATGCTGCTGAAACATAACAATCGAAAAACTATTTGTTTAAGAACTTTATGGCACATTGACCATTCGTTAAAAGAAAAAATTTGATCAAACTGCACATAGCAATGATAGAGAAAATGAAAGTAATGAGGCTTGCAGTTCTGTAGGTCTGTCTTTATTAACTATTTCTAGACCTTGAGCCCAAACTGCTTAAGCTATTTTATTCAAACTCTAAGCTTAAGGAAGGAAGGAAAAACAATTTAATTAATTTATTTTTCAAAAGAGGAAGAGTGAAAAATTTTAGAAGTCACAGCAGTTACTTAGCTTGGACAAATCATTTAAAGCACACAAAATCTAGATATGGATAGGTTGACAGGCAATGCGTACTAGCAGGATTATTAATTCAAAGCTGGGCGAGTTTTATGAAAGAAAATTTGTCAGTAGGGGATGCCGCAAGGCGGTGTCTTTTCTCCCCTTCTTTGGAACTTGGTAGCGAATGAGCTTTTGAGATATCTGGAAGCGGAGAGTTAACGAACGACTGGATATGCGGATGAAATTGCTATTACCATATCAGCAAAGTATCCTTATACCCTTAAAGATCTATAACGATATGCTTTAAGCAAGCTTACAAACTGGGCCGATCGGTGTGGATTGGGACCCTCATAAAACAGATCATGACCTCTTGTCTAGGAAATATAAAATTCCCCATTCAATTAAAGGTGTATCCACTAACATTCTCTGAAGAACCAAACTACTTGGGTCTCATTTTAGATAAGAAGTTAAGTTAGAAGCTCCATAGGTCTCCAAGATTCAATGTTGTTTCAAAATGGACCAACTCATGATCTAAGTGTGTCAGCTTTCCTGCTGCGCACCACGTCAACCTTACATAACCTAACCTAGGTCTGCAGGCAGAAATCCAAAAATGTATTTTTAAAAAAATATTAAAAACAATCAACAAAATAAACTGGTGATCAGCTGATTGTTAATAACTTTAAGTTAAGCCTTTATTTTTGTTCTTAATTTTGAGCTTTACCCACAGATTGCACCTTCAATATATTGAAAATTCTACAAATAAAGTATGGGCTTTAAAATACTCTATATTCAAAGTTCAGGTGATTTAAAACTTTCTCCACTCAACCGACAAGCAGTTTTTAATGTCTCCATAATGAATACTCATAATTTTCCATCTGTGAACAATCCAAACAGATTGCGTGACATCAAGTGAGACCGCTTTATAGCAATTTCTATAAAACATACAAAATAACACCATGTGATAATACAAAGAAGAATACAAAAAACACCAAAACCCACAAAAAACACAACAAAAGTGCCAAAGTAATAGAACATAACTAAATGCGAATATACCAACAATAATAGTAGTAATAAATAATTTCGAACAATACCATGGATAACTCCACCAGCACCACCACCACCACCAGCAAGTCGCCATCAGTTGGTCTAGGTAACTCCAACCAGAAACCAGCAACGTTGGCTCTTAACTTTCGTCATAGTTCACTTCTCGACAACCAGCCAGACAGTTTGGATGGCGACGATCAAGCCCAACTTATTCGCACCCCATCGTCTAGGACTAAGAAATTCATAATAATTCCATCGACACCGCCAATTTTAAAACAGCAACAGCAGCCCCAATTTCCTGCACCAAGTGAGCAGCTACATCATCAAAGCTGTGTCAGCAGGTCCAACAGCGACGATTTTTCGGTGCCAACACCTAGCAGCTATAGTATTAGTACCCATCCCAAACCTATAACGATGCATCAAAGCGGAGTCTCGGGATCGTTCACTATTGCAAGCAATGGAACTGCTAATGCCTCAAACACCAGAACTTGCACTTGCACCAGCCCGACAATTGCTTCAATCAAGTCATCAGCGAGTCTTGGAGCTGATCTGAGGCCTAAAACAGATCGCAACAGCAGCATGAGATCGGTCGTGTCAGGTGAGTGTTACTTGCATGCGGGTGACAGTGTGATAATTTTCCATTAAAGTGACAGCATTAGTTAAAGCCCCCGACTAATTCAATTGCATAACCCTTGGGGGGTAATTACAGTTTTGATTGTTTTTTTGGAGGGGGTAGTTGTTAGACGATCATTGATCGTGCGAAAAGTCGCAATCACTCGCTGGTATGCATCATTGAATGTTTCCAGACGCGTTTTCATGTGGTCTGGGGGACAGTGACTGTATTAGCACGAAGCTTTAACTCTACTTGCGTGGGCAATATGCTCTAGTGTGATCTTGAATAAGCTTTGATTGTTATAAATTGTATTTTTGCAAGCTCGCAAGTACAAAAAAAAATAAAAAAAAGTATCTTAATCTGAAGTGTGACAGTTTTCAAATGATTGTGATCTCCGCTAAACTACCCCCACACACACAATTCAGACATTCTTTAAAGTTGGTAAAGAAATGTGAATTTGTTAATGAGCGACTTGACATGTGGGCTATTGTGATAAAAAGAATCCTATTTTATTTAAAAAGTTGAAAAATGTGTTAATACATTTTCGAATTTTGTAAGTTAATGGTGCTTAGGTAATAATTTTAATTAAGAGTCTTCTCTTATTATTTGCTTTGTGATGTACTTTTGTCAAAGGCTGAGGTTTTGCTCGCCGGTATACCGGGGTTCTATCTAAAGTAGTACTAACTCCAGATTTTAACGTCAATATTCCTTTATTAATAAAAATATCGAAAAGCAACTTAACTTAATTTTACATTTATTAATTTATATACAATTTCAATAAGTAATGATTTTCTGTGTGGGTATCCTTTGTTCGTTCTTCTATGTGGATTTATTCTCGTTAGATATCCTTTTAGTGCATTCGCCTGGTTTCTGTACTAGGCAGCGTGTAGATGAACGGGTACAGGTGGTGCTTCGCTTCTGATCCTGGCAATCTTCAGTTGCATCCGGTAATCATAGATGAATTTGGCAATCACAGACGAATCTGGCAAATCACAGACGAATCTGGCAAATCACGGACGAATCCGGCAAATCACAGACGAATCTGCGATCATATTGTTCTGGAGCTGGCACCTGATAATGTGATTCTCGTGGCAAGGTCCTAGGCATGGGCTTAGCTGAGGCCGGAGCCAGGTTTCGACTTTCATTCTGGATATCCTCGAACTCTTCGGCTAGACCAGTTAGTTCATCCAACGTCCTAAAATCGTTGCGGCGGATATAGAGATGATACTCGGGTCTTAGTCGGTAGTAGATACGGTCGATGCTTTCCTGTATGCGCATAGTGGGGTGCTGATGAATCAAGTATTGCAAGGCTTGGATAAAGTCTTTTGCCCTTTCGCGAGGGCCTTGCCTTCTTCTCGCAATTTCCTCCTCTAATTTGTGAACAAAGCGTACGGGAAGAAAATGTCTTAAGAAGGTGTGATAAAAATCCGACCAAGTTTCGAAATTCTCCCTATTTATTCTGAACCATTGTAGAGCGTTTCCTCTGAATATTACTGGAAAGGTTCGGGGCATCTCATTCAGGTGAATCCTGTAGCAATCAGCGAGTTCTTCCACTCGTTTGATAAACTCGAGGGCATTACCAGATGAATCAAAGGTAAGACCCCAGTTTCTAACGATGTTTATTACTTCAACTTCCCGGCCAAGTAATGAATAATCGACAGGCGCAGTAGCTGGCGGGGTTCTGGTTTGATCTGGTAACTGGTATGATGCTGAAGTCTTGGCTACAAATGGGACTTGGTTCTGGCGAGTACTGTGGGGATAGCACCATTCTCTATATTTCGGAAAGCTGGCTAATCGATCGTACGGAGTTACAGCCGGGTAAGCAGTCTTATAGGTCTGAACACCGTGAGCTGGTATACTGGGAACATAACTGTTGTATTCTAGGTGTTCCTTCGTACCTATATTCTCTGAATTGCTTATATATTGGGCGGATTTTAAATTTCTGGGCTCTTCTGCATATTCTCGTTCTGTAACTAGCTTTCCTAGTTCCTCACAAAGATTTTGAGTAGATTTTAGAGCCCGCGCTTCTTTTATGTGGGTGCTAAAACGAACACGGAGCGCAGCCATTGTTCCTTCCGTACTCAGCCCTAAGCGCGTCATACGTTCAATCAACTCCACTTTGTTGAGAAGGTAAATCCCACCTATACTGGCGAAAATGTTAAAACCTTTTTCAGTGTTAGACATTTTTGTTTTTATTATTTTCTTGTCTGATTTTCTTATCTTGATTTCAGTTCCTCTTCTCGGGTCGGATTAGACTTATATCTTTATCGTCAGTCCTTGTTATGGTTAAGATCTAAATTTTGATCTTCGGTTTCGGGTTTCAGCTTAAGATAAAAAAAAATTTTATCTTCAAGTCTCGGGTTTCGGGTTTTGGTTAAGATCTACAGCTTGATCTTCTGGTTTCAGGTTTCGGTTAAGATCTAAATTTTGATCTTCAGGTTTCGGGTTTCGACTTAAAATCGAAATTTGTATCTTCAAGTTTCGGGTAAGATCTATTCTTGATCTTCAGGTTTCAGGTTTCAGTTAAGATCATTTTCTTGATCTTCTGGTCGGGTTACGGTTAAGATCTATGCTTTGATCTTCAGGCTACTGGTCTCGGGTAAGAACATTTTCTCTGTCTTCTGCGGGTCTGATTGCGGGTAACATCTATGTTTTTACCTTCTGGATACTAGTTTCAGCTAAGATTTTCTTCTTTTCTATGTTGGATGGACGTTAATCATAACGTCCCTGCTCGGGCGCCAATTTGTGATGTACTTTTGTCAAAGGCTGAGGTTTTGCTCGCCGGTATACCGGGGTTCTATCTAAAGTAGTACTAACTCCAGATTTTAACGTCAATATTCCTTTATTAATAAAAATATCGAAAAGCAACTTAACTTAATTTTACATTTATTAATTTATATACAATTTCAATAAGTAATGATTTTCTGTGTGGGTATCCTTTGTTCGTTCTTCTATGTGGATTTATTCTCGTTAGATATCCTTTTAGTGCATTCGCCTGGTTTCTGTACTAGGCAGCGTGTAGATGAACGGGTACAGGTGGTGCTTCGCTTCTGATCCTGGCAATCTTCAGTTGCATCCGGTAATCATAGATGAATTTGGCAATCACAGACGAATCTGGCAAATCACAGACGAATCTGGCAAATCACGGACGAATCCGGCAAATCACAGACGAATCTGGCAAATCACGGACGAATCCGGCAAATCACGGACGAATCCGGCAAATCACAGACGAATCTGGCAAATCACGGACGAATCCGGCAAATCACAGACGAATCTGGCAAATCACGGACGAATCCGGCAAATCACAGACGAATCTGGCAAATCACGGACGAGTCCGGCAAATCACAGACGAATCTGGCAAATCACGGTCGAAACCGGCAAATCACGGTCGAATCCGGCAAATCACAGACGAATCTGGCAAATCACGGACGAATCCGGCAAATCACGGACGAATCCGGCAAATCACAGACGAATCTGGCAAATCACGGTCGAAACCGGCAAATCACGGACGAATCCGGCAAATCACAGACGAATCTGGCAAATCACGGTCGAAACCGGCAAATCACGGACGAATCCGGCAAATCACAGACGAATCTGGCAAATCACGGTCGAAACCGGCAAATCACGGACGAATCCGGCAAATCACAGACGAATCTGGCAAATCACGGTCGAAACCGGCAAATCACGGACGAATCCGGCAAATCACAGACGAATCTGGCAAATCACGGTCGAAACCGGCAAATCACGGACGAATCCGGCAAATCACAGACGAATCTGGCAAATCACGGACGAATCCGGCAAATCACGGACGAATCCGGCAAATCACAGACGAATCTGGCAAATCACGGTCGAAACCGGCAAAGCACGGACGAATCCGGCAAATCACAGACGAATCTGGCAAATCACGGTCGAAACCGGCAAATCACGGACGAATCCGGCAAATCACAGACGAATCTGGCAAATCACGGTCGAAACCGGCAAATCACGGACGAATCCGGCAAATCACAGACGAATCTGGCAAATCACGGTCGAAACCGGCAAATCACGGACGAATCCGGCAAATCACAGACGAATCTGGCAAATCACGGTCGAAACCGGCAAATCACAGACGAATCTGGCAAATCACGGACGAATCCGGCAAATCACGGACGAATCCGGCAAATCACAGACGAATCTGGCAAATCACGGTCGAAACCGGCAAATCGTGTGCTAATTTGTTGAGACCCCTTACCACTGGTGGGGGGAAGTCTACAACTATAATACTTATATTACCTTCCTGGGTTCTTATGTCGACCGAAACTAGACCTTGCACTGTACTTCTTTGTGTGATGTTACCTCGGTGAACGTCTTCTGCACTCTGTGTCCGATGTTACTTCGGCAATGGACTATCGCACTCTGTGATCCGATGTTACTTCGGCAGTGGACTACCGCACTCCGTGTTTTTGTCGAACGTTGGGCGGTCTTTTATCATACTCTTCAGCCAAACCATGCGTGAGTTGTAAAGTTATGAAGCGCACATTTACACTCAACATGCTGCCTTTTGCTACGTCATCGCTTTTGTCTATTTGTCACATTTTACTAGTGAGGGCGACGGGGGCATCATATTTAACTATATGTTATCTCATACTAAGATTACTTATGGTTGCAGGTGGGCGGCAAGAGGGTAGTCAGTCCTTGTCTGAGCCTTAACTCACCATCTTAGTTCTAGGCCATAGTTGATAATTCAAGGGGGCGACCGGGAAGAAGACGAACGATCTCTCCTTTTATTGTTTGAAAAACTCACCATCGAGGTTCTTGATCGTTAACCAGTTGCTGCCTTCAGTGGAGTTCTTCCTTCTTCGTAAATAAATTCCTGCTATCAATTCACCACTCCTAGTAGTTGTTGTTGTTTTTGCGTAGCTGGTGTGGTGTAATTGTGCCATTGATTTATGTTTACTGATAAGCTCCTTTGTAATTAGTTGCTGGCCATGGCTTGCGGTTGACACATGCTATGGGAGCATGTTGTCGCTTTGGTAAGTATTTGTTTAATTTTTAACAGGTCCGTAGCAAGGGGGGTGGCAGAATTGTAATGCTTCATTACAGCTTTCTATATGCAAGAGCTATTTGTATTTCCAAAAATGCAATAAAATGAACAAAATAAAATTTGTTCCATCCGTTATGGTTTTAGTAAGAACAAACATTCCAATTAAATATGGATGCCTCGGTTGGATTCGCAAAAGCGCATTCCGTCACTCCAATTTTCAAAGGTTTCGGGCTGTAGCTCACGGATTGATTGGATGATATTGGCCTTAAGTGCTTGAATCGTTTCCGGATTGTTAGCAGAACATGGATCCTTCACAGTTCCCCATAAAATAAAGTCCAAAGGTCTCAAATCGCAGCTCCAATTGACATGGCCAAGTCGGCTGATAACATGATTTGGGAATGTGGTGTGCATAAGATCAATATTGGCATGGGCTATGTGGTATCGCGAGCCATCCTGCATGAAACAGAGGTCGTGCAAATCCATGTCTTCAATTTCAGTAAAAAAAAATCGATTAACATAGCTCTGTAACGCCCACCGTTGATCGAAACGTTGTTCCCAACTTCATTTTGTAAGAAAAATAGTCCAATGATGCCACAACTCTACAATCCGCACCAAACTGTCACTCTCTGTGGATGCATTGGTTTTTGGACAATTACGTACGGGTTTTCCGAGCCCCAGATGCGGCAATTTCGTTTGTTAACGTATGGGCCTCGACAAAAAAGATTATTTTTCGCCCAAAACCGTTGCCCAATTGAAGCTGCTCTAAGGCCCAAAATACGAAGCGATAACGAAGTGGATGGTCTTACGCCTTCATTTGCTGAGTCGATTGAACCTTATAGGCGAATAATCTGATATCTTTGTGCAGAAGTCTCCTCAGGCTAGTGCGTGAAATGTTGAGCTGTTGAGATCGATGGCGAGTTGATGTTCGTGATTTGAGACTCACACTCTCGGCTATAGCAGCCACATTCTCGTCTTTGCGCACCTTACGACGATAGGGACCATGAGTGTTGTCCACTTACATACCAGTCTCACGAACTTTTTGCACAAACTTCGGTACAGCAGGCGCGGTGGCTGCATCATTTCGGCCAAAACTTCTTTTCAAAAAACGCACTGTTTGGGCTACACAGCACTCACTTTGCAAATAAGTTTTCAATATTTCCCAACTTTCGCGACTCATTTCGTTCCGCGGGGCTATGATACTGACTTTCTGTCAAGATTTCGAGCGGAAAACAGCTGTCAGTGTCAAAATAATTTATGATTTAAAAAGAAACCACTAGATGGCCCAACCTTTATATATTGCTATAATTTTTTCTAATATGTCCCATTCAAAATTGGACTAAGGTTCGATTGGTTCAAATAATTCCGTTGCCATAATTCTCGTAGTATCTCAGCTACAATTGGACACCTTTCGTTGGTGTTGCATAAAGAGCAGTTAAGAGTGGCCGTGGCGCGATGGATGTGTGCTCGCCTGTGAACCTCATGATCACAGGTTCGATCCCTGCCGTCGTCTATGTCGTTTTAATTCCATTAAAAACCTTCTTAATTGTCATCAATGGGTTGCTGGTTTACTCATTACATGTTGTTCAGGCATAACACTAACAACATGTAATTGAGTTAAACTAGTATGCCCAACAAGGATGAACACGAATAAAATAATGTGAATTATAAACGACATACAAATAAGACACGGCATTCTCCGCTTTAGTTCAGCCGCCATCCCTGGAGATAAAATATCTGAGACAACAACCTTCAGTCTCAGAACATCGTGCCACACATCTTTCCTATCCTTCTTTCTCTTCCTTAACTTCACACGCCCGCGCTGTGTTCAAACATTTAAAGGGTAATCATAATCCCTTGAGCGCGTGTAGATGTGTAGATTATAAAAAAAAAAAAAAAAAAAAAAAAAAAAAAACGTCTTTACGTTGTAGTATGTAATTTAAAGGTAATAGTTCTCTTCTTGCTCGAAACATGAATGATATCATTTCACTCTTAAGGTTATCGGTAACGTAGTTGGCTTCTCCGAGATTTTGCTAGAGTTCAGGATAGAATTCCCAATGTAGTGAACTTCCCTTTATACTTTCCTCTCTTGTTTTTTAATGGAGTTAGTAGGTTAAGTAGGTTATCAAGAAATGCCCTCCATTCTGCCAAATTATCTAGGCTAATATTGAAAGAGAGAAGAAGTGTACTAAATTCTTCCATGAGCTTTTGGCCTTATTACAAAGACTGCAATCTATCTCGCAACTTTATCTTCCTGGCTGTACATGAGTTTGATAACGAAATTGAAATGAAGTTTTAGAGATGTAAAATATATGTAGTGGTGTTAGCCCCGTTTCAATGAGTATCATGTAGTTGGGTGCTATGTTTTTTTTTTTTTGCTAAAAGCATCTAACTTTCCACATAATTTTCCAGTTTCATCGTTCCAGAAGAAATGTTGGTCTTCGATGTGCAATTTTTCGTTAATCAACCTTAGTTTGAGATTTGTATTTCGCAGTGGTGAGTTCGGCGCATTCCAACTGGTTAGTCCTTACCCTTGTGCATGGATATGCCACTATTTGCAAGCTGTTTTCCTTGGCTTAAAATATTTCGAGCCAATTGTTAAGTCGTTACCTTGAGTAACGTATCTACCGCAGTAGATACCTCCTGGAGGTGTTCGATTGCCTGTGTTTAATAGATGCTCCTTGGGGTTATCGCTATTAAGATCGGAAGATAATATTACGATCGCTAATTTGCAGATCAGAAACTTCAAACTTCATTTTCAAAGTCTTAACTTGCGCTTGTCGGTTTTCCTTCCCAACTCGCAGTTGGGTAAGTTGATTGATTAAAGGTTCGAGATCTTGTTTCGTTGCAAGGTTTTTAAATAGATCATCAAGCATTCGGGGAAAATTCTCTAGTGATAAATCTCTCACAGAGCTCATGATTATCCTTTTTTTGTAATATTTACGTCTTTGTAATCCGGGAAAGTTAAGAACAAATTTCGCTTTTTTGATGTCGGTGTTTTAGGATTGGAATTCATGCGAGTTCGATAGTTTAGTAGAACTTATGTATGGCTTATACCAAATTTATTTGCAATAAATGTAATTGATTCCGAGTTAGTAATATCAGACAATACTTTTTCTTTTAGTTCTTTTTCCCGAAAGATTCAAATGTTTCTGGTAAACTTCTATCACCTTTTTAAAACTCTTTTTCTCTTTTTACTTGCGACTTATAGGTACTCAGAGGCAAGTTATGCATTCGTAAAAAAATTGAACTCGAAACTTTGATCAAAGTTGACATTACGATAATAGCGAAGACGAAAAAAGTGTGTCTCGAAATTCTGTCTGTCAGACAAATACTGTGCGGCTACGGCCTAAACGGCTTGACCGATTTTAGTAAAACTTTTTTTCTTTTTTTTAAGACCGAAAGTAACACTACCTGCCATACGAATTCTTTTTGAAATTTTATTAATATTTTTTTATTTCAAATACTGTTCCACAAATAAAAATAAGCACGAACTTGCTCCTATGTAATAGACTAGGAATTTTAAAAACGGATGTTATTAAAGAAAACTGTTCATAAGGATAAAATGAATTTTTTAAATTCTTTTAGTAGTAAGAGAATGCTATGCAAATATAAATTTATACAGGAACAAAAATTATAAGTCGTTGTAGTGGTTCCTTAAAAAAATAAGCTTTTATGTACAAAATTTTTAAAACATTTTTAAGAAAAAATTTTGGTACGCCAACCTTAAGTTTTTATTATTGTACGAATAAAAGTCTAATTTCCAACAAAAATACTAAGCCGTTCTGGAGATATCGAATTTTTCAAAAAAAAAATTACTTTTTTTTCTAAAAATTAAAAAATATTTTTTCTTAAGTTTTTAAATGCAATGTTTTTTAAACTTTTTAGGAGCTTCTTTAAAAAAAATTCGTTAAAATCCGTTATGCCGATAATGAGTAATTCAAAATTCGAAAAAATCGTTCTATAGTAGGTACAGTCAGTAATATCTCGATTTCAATTTTTTTTATTAAATTATAGATCGTAAAGGTTAATCAAAAGAAAAAAAATTTTAGCAAAATTCTCGGAACCGTTTTCGAGAAAAATACGATTTTCGAAAACCATTTTTTAAAATTTGTATGGAAGGTACCGTTAGTTTTAGATAAAACAAATTTTTTTTTCTCAAATCTTGTAGATTATGTTAAGAAACTTTTATTTGTCAAGTTTGAAAAAAATCGAGCATGGGGTTTTTAAAATATTGAATATAGCCAGGGGGCTACCATAAATAATAAAATTTTTGTAAAATTTTGTTCAACCATTAGCTAGTTTTAACCAAATGAATTTTTTCAATTTTTTTTTTTAAATTCTGTGGGACAGTTTTTGAGAAAAAAAAATATTTATAAAATTTCGAAAAAAATCGTATGGCAGGTACCGTTATTTTTGGTCTTAAAAAAAAACAGAAAAAAGCGTCCGGGGGCAAAAATTAAAACCCATATCTGCTAAGAAAATCGGCCGAGCCGTTTAGGCTGTAGTCGAACCGACAGACAGACAGATTTTTTTTTTTTTTTTAGATTAAGAATTTTGTTTTTCAATTTGTTTTATAAACAATTTGACTTAAAACTAACTTATTACTAAATTAAATCATGTTGGCTCAACAATAGGGGCCCAACGTACTTCATTTGGCTTTAAATAATGCTATTTGCTTACAATATCATATTAATGTTTTCTTAATCTAATTCATGATTTTTTAATATTAACTAAATAATAATTTTTGATGAGTAGGTGTTTTATCCCCTATAGTATTGATTGTTGTTCTTCTCGTAAAAGGGTGCGTTGTCGTTATGGATGATGTCTTCAAATTGATCGTCAGTGATGGCTCGGGTGTATAGATACTTGTCACGAGGCTCTAGTTCATGCTGGAGAAGTTGTTGCACTTCTGTGTTGGGATGATCTTCCAGGTTCCTGATGATTTTTCCGGAGAGCTGCAGTAAATACTCGTCCAGTGGTATTAACTTTGCTTCTTTATACAGATTCCTTGTTGGTATATATTTCTTCATCAGTGGGTTACGGTACAGTCCAGTGCAAATGCGGAGCATCTTTCTTTCAAAAAGCTTCATCTTTTTCATTGCTGTAGGTGAAATAGTAAACCAGATGGGAAAGGCGTAGGTCAGAACGGGTCGAATAAGTTGTTTGTACACAAGCAGCTTGGTTTTCTTACTTAGTCCATTTCGCCTCCTGAGAAGCGGATGGACCAAGTGCAGAGAATAGTTGGCTCTCTTCAACATCAAGTCTGCATGCCTTTTGAATTTGAATTTGTTGGAAAAGTTGATTCCCAAGTATTTCGTTGATGATTTGACAGTCACTTCAGAGTTGTCTGGAAGCTTTATTTTGATTGCATCACAGCGTGTTGCAAACGCTCGTCTTCGAATGACAGTCACCGGTGTTCTGAAGCAGATGAGTTCAGTCTTTTCGCTGTTTATCCTGAGTCCCCATTTGACATAGTATTCCCATAGGTTTTTAATGTGCTCTTGCACTCTCCTGGCAGCAATTTCTGGTGAAAAAGCGGTGGCGTATGTGATTGAGTCGTCTGCATAAAGCTTTGTCAGACAGACAAAAAAATGTTTGTACCTAAAAATAACGGTACAATTACGGTAAATAACCATACAAATGTTAAAAAATGGTTTCCAAAAATCGGCGCCGAGAATTTTGATAAATTATTTTTCTTTCGATTCATTTCTACGAGCTATAGTAAAATAAATAATAGTAATAAAAAAAATTTAAGTTAAGATATTACTGACTACCTACCATAGAACTATTTTTTTAAATTTTGAATTTCTCATCATCGGGATAACGGATTTTAATGACATTTTTAAGAGAGAAAGTTCTAAAAATTTTGAAAAACATTATATTTTAAAATTAAAAATAAATATTTTTTGAATTTTTGAAAAAAAAATTTTTTGGAAAATTCGATACCTCAGTATTTTTTTGGAAATTTATTTTTTTTTTTTTCGTACAGTAATAAAAACTTTAAGTTGGCGTACCAAAATTTGTTCTTGAAGATATTTTAAAAACTTTTTATATAAAAGCTTATTTTTTTAAGAAACTACTACAACGACTTATAATTTTTGTTCTTGCATAAACTAATAATTGATTGCATCACATGGTATCCTGTTTTTAGTCGAACTATTACTGGAATTGTTTTTGTCATTTAAAAAATGAACTTTATGTTTCGGAAATTCCCCTTAGAATGATTTAAGCATACTTTGAATACTGAAAACGTAAATAATGCTTAATAATGTACAATTTTTAATTTTCAAAAAAAATATTTTTTTTAATTTTTTTAAATCTAAAAGGTAAGATTATTAAAAAAAAAAACTTTATATTTTGAAAACGGTTGTGTGCACAAAAATTAATTTTGTAAAATCGCGACCCAGCAAATGGTAGATTACACTAATTTAAGCACAGCAAAATATTTATGAAAATCGAGAAAGTAGTTTTTTCGTGAGAGAAAAATAAGATTAATGATGTTTGATAGTTGTGTTCTTGTTACCCTTATTTATGGTTGTATGACCAATTTTGTTAAAGATAGTGTTATAGAGCACTATGTGTCAAGTATAAAAAAAATCGACCAAGTTCTTTTAAGGACATTTTAAAAATTCAAGAAATATTGTTTTTGAAAATTTTTTCACACAACTACAATACTTTCAAGACGGTGTGCCTATTTGTCGTAAGTAAAAAGGATTTAAGGCTCCAGATATTAAATAGTACCCCAAATTTAGAAATCCTGATTATTGTTAAATAGATAAAGTTTTTCGGAACGTTAGATACTTTGGGACTTTGTTTTAAGGTAAATGGCATTTCTATAACATAGAGTCTTAAACATAAGGTCTATTTATTCATTGCCTAAAGCTTATCTGTCTGTCGACTATCTACCGAGCTGTGATTGAAATTAAAACTGAGCATTGCTTTATATCCAATAGAAAGTTTGAGCGACCTCAACTCCAAAGCGCGTTTCGCCCAGGTACGACAGTGGGCTCATCAGTCACTCCACTTAAAAATTGAAAAAATTTTCTTATTTCATACATATATATATTCGTTGATTGCTTTATATAAGCACATTCAATTATAGTTTACATTCAAAATTATTTTTAGCAAATCTAGTTACTTAAAGTTTTCTACTTAAAATTTTGAATATTTCTTGTCTACAGTTAAAAACGATTGTAGTTACAGTGGCTCAAAGTAATAATGGGACACTCACAAATTTGGAAAACCAAAGCTATTTTCCTGAAACTTATAAATGATATATAATAAATAGACATTAAATTTATTAGTTTATATTATAAGTTTATTGAATAACGAAAATTGGATAAATTCATAAATAATAAGCTTGATAAAAAAAGATTATTTTAAAAAATTCACATATTTCACCTCAAAGTAATAATGGGACACCCTTTAACCTTAATTCATTTTTATGGAACTAACGGCATGTTTTGTTTTTGTTTTCATCAGAATTACAGTAAAGTTGTTATTCTTTATATTGAGTTGCATTGTGTTCATTAAGAGGGAATAATTTTACAAATTAATAATTATGGCACCACGCGGTCCTCAAACATCGGTGAACATACGGGAGTTAATTATAAATCATTATAAATCCGGCAAATCTATACGGAATATTGCAGAGATTGTGAAACAACCGAGATCGACAGTTTTTAATATTATAAAGCGTTATCAAAATGAAAATAATTTTAAGAATAAATCAAAACCGAGCAAACGGAAAATATTTTCGGATTCAGATGAAAGATGGCTTTTAAGACAAGTTAAGAAGCAGCCGCACTTAAGTGCACCAAAACTTGCTGCAGAAGCCGAAAAGTGTCTTGGGAAAAAATCAAACCCAGAAACAGTTAGAAATGTTTTAAGGAAACATAACTTCAACGGTCGAGTTGCGCGGAAGAAACCTTTTGTAAGTAAGGTTAACAAGAAAAAACGCGTAACGTTCGCCAACACGTATAAGAACGAAGATTTTGCTTTCTGGAGTAAAGTAATTTTTACGGACGAAAGCAAATTCAACGTTTTTCGTTCCGATGGTCGTTCATATCTGTGGAGAAAACCCAATGAAGAGCTTCGGGAAACAAATATGAGACCAACAGTAAAGCACGGTTCGGGATCAGTAATGGTATGGGGTTCAATGTCAGCAGCAGGACCAGGAAATCTCCACATAATTGAAGGCATAATGGACCACAAATATTATCTTAATATTTTAAGATCAAATCTAGCGGAAACTGCTGATAAACTAGGTCTTGCGGAGGATTTTTATTTTTACCAAGATAATGATCCTAAGCATAAGGCATATAATGTTCGAAGTTGGTTGCTGTACAACTGTCCCCACGTGCTCGAAACGCCCCCGCAATCACCTGATCTTAACCCTATAGAGCATTTGTGGAGCTATTTGGAAGAAAAATTAAGAGGCCGTGAAATAAGGAACAAAAATGACTTAATTGCTAGCTTGAAGAACGAGTGGGAAAAAATTTCCCCAGATTACTGCCAAAAACTAGTAAAATCGATGCCTAACCGTTTGAAAGCAGTAATAAGGCAGAAGGGTCTTCCCACAAAATATTAAATTTTTAAGAATAAACTTGTACTAGATTTTTTTTTCATATTTAAATTTTTGTCCCATTATTACTTTGAGGTGAAATATGTGAATTTTTTAAAATAATCTTTTTTTATCAAGCTTATTATTTATGAATTTATCCAATTTTCGTTATTCAATAAACTTATAATATAAACTATTAAATTTGATGTCTATTTATTATATATCATTTATAAGTTTCAAGAAATTAGCTTTTGTTTTTCAAATTTGTGAGTGTCCCATTATTACTTTGAGCTACTGTAGTTAGAGGGGATTGTTTTTGCCTTAAAAAAATTTAAACATGGAGGTTTGCTGCCTTCTATCTTAAAAACGTATTACCACGTGAATCAAGTAGCGGAAGTGTAAAAAAGTTCTAGTGGCATAACACACGTGCCTTGAACTTGGGAACTTGAAAATCCCCACTGGAAAAATCTCCTCACTCTTGAATCTTAACAGTCTGGGAGCAGGCACAATGATTAATAGCCCAATCGAAATGATAAGAATTTATTTGAGTGTACCTATCTGCTGCATAAGTTGACAGGTTATCAGTTAAAAAAAAACCACATCTGCCAATCGACAGTTCCTTAAATAACATTTTTATAGTTTTGTTTATGTCGGGAAAAGATTTACAAAGATTTTGTAATTAATTGATGTTTTAATGGCAAATGCATGTCTATTTTGTATCTCATAAATACATCATGAATAACAGCTCTTTTTTATTTGTTTTTATTTCCAGCTTATTCCCCCGATGCAGACCATCAAGACTCCCCCAATTCGCTGTTGCGCCCTTCAACAAGTGGCAAGCAGCTTAGTACAAGTTCCTACACATACGCTGACAGTGCTGCCAGTCAAATATACTCTGACGTCACATCAGTCAGATCGTTAGCGTCAATCGGTATTGGATCGACTGACGGCCGCAAATTGGTGATTCGAAGAGTTCCGAACACGCCGAACGAACTGTTCAGCATAGTAAATCCACCGTCTCCACCGTAAGTATTATTCAATTCCGAAAGATACGACTAGATCGCACATAATTCTTATCTCGGTGCAAATAAATACGAACTTTATCATTATCTAAACTTTTTAAACGATCATCATTAAGCAATTTTAGTTGGGGCTTGGGGGAAATGGGCAATTATCAGCGAATCTTTGAATCAAGCATCACGTTTTGGTGAGGCCATGTGACTGTCTCTATATATCATCCACGGACTCTGACTCTAGGTTTTGTGTCTAATTACATCAAGGATTATATAAGTTTTTTGTGACACTCGAATGTGCATCATTTCCAATTCTCAGATTGCAGGCCAATTGGATGCATCTCAATGGGTTGGTTTTGTTTTACGAAACTAAAATAATGCCATAAGCTTGGTTAGCCTAAATTATAATGATGGCCTTGGATGAGATAAAACGCGAATTACTCAATTTATCCGCTGTACTAATATGAACATCGTGTCGCAAAATATTGTTTAATTGCTTAGGTAATGAACAAGTTAGACTTTGCAATACAAACTAGCAGACGACTAGGAATTTTTTGCTAATCACGAGCATCCGAAAAAAATCCATCAAATAGCCTAATTAAACGTGTGTCTGGTCTGGACAACCGAGTTAATTTAAGCTTAAGTTTCAACTTACGTGTGTGCATGCACGGAGGGAGGATATATTATAAGTGTGGCGGTCGGTTCTTTAGAACTTATTATGTTAGCTTATGTAGAGGAAGTATATTTCAACTAAAATGGAACTTTCAAATGCCAAACATTGTTCATAGGTACACTTTATTTGAAGTACCTAATCTCACTTGGCCTTAGCATTTTTTCGTATGGACTGTATATAGATCAAACAAAAATTATGTCGGTCAGGGACAATATTGTGGAACGTATTAATATTTCATTTCACGCGAGATGAATATTCGACTTAAGGCCATGTGGTCGATGTTTGGGTTGATTTACATTTTCACAAAGTGAAAAAACACCGGACATCTGTTTGGAAAAAAGAAGATAGAAGAATACAGAGAGGACTTGAAATTAATCACAGAATAAAATAGTTGACAATTCTGCAATATGCAATCATAACTTTATACTTGGGCATGATCGAGTAACGAAAATAATCGGATAATATCAAATGATTTCCTAGAACAAAAATTCTAATTTTAATTTTTGACCTATCGAGAAAGGGTAGCTCCTCCCATACAACGATCAAATTCATTTAAATTTCCTCGAAAACGGCTTCAACGAATTTGATTTAACTTCATTCATAAAATAATGACAGGAATAAATACGCTTTTCAGGTTTTGCATACAAATTGACATAATGGAGATGGTTTTTCGACGTTTTTGAGAAAATTGCTTTGTTTTGAATCTCTTGCATGGTTTAAATAACATTACGCTCCAAACTTTGACGGAAATTTTAGTTTTGTAAACAAAAATATTGGTAATGCTTTTTATAAACCCTAACCAAACTTCCTAAATTCTTGAAAACGTTACTGTTTTCAACCATAAGGGCGATTTTGTAACATTTAGTGATGCAGTCGTCCATTTCCATGATGTACACTTAGGCGTATACGTACTTTTTTTTTATAATTTTACTATGTATATTGTTAGGCTTTTTTTTTAATTTTTACAAACGGACCTTAGGAGTTGTATAGTGTCGTGTATACATGTCTGTATTTTAATTCGTGACGTGATAAAGGCGTCCGATTGCATTTTGACTAACTGTCAGTTGTTTTTTTTTATTTCGTTATAAGTTATTGTTGCATCAGCTGAGTTCTCATACAACAACATAAGTCTATCCAGTTGAAATTGTATAGAAATGTTAACGCGCCATTGTTGCAATTATTTTTGGAATTATTTTTTTCACTTTTCGGGCCTTTATTTCGGAGCCTAGATAATGTCACTTTGTACGATAATAGAAGTTATTTATGTTTATATACTCCTCTGACGAAAACTGTCTAATCTTCTGCAGCCACTCTAAAAATTCAAATGGCTACTCAAAAGAAAATGCATATGTATAACACTTTTTACCTGCCACATATAGGTACTAAAGGGTAGGCCATCTAGAGGTTTCTTTTTAAATCATAGTTTACTTTGACCTGACAGCTGTTTCCCGTTCGAAATCTGGACAGAAAGTCAGTATCATATCTTCGCGGAACGAAATTAATCGCTTTATGCTTGACCAACGTTGGGAAATATTGAAAACTTATTTCCAAAGTGAATGCTGTGTAGGCCAAACAGTACGTTTTGAAAAGAAGTCTTGACCGACTGACTCGACTGTAGCCGAGAGTGTGAGACTCAATTCACGAATATCAACTCGTCATCGATATCAACAGCCCAACATTTCACGCACTAGCCTGAGGAGAGTTCTGCACAAAGATCTCGGATTATTCGCTAACAAGGTCCAATTGACTCAGCAATTGAAGGCGCACGACCATCCGCTTCGTTATCGCTTCGCAGTTTGAGTCTTAGATCAGCCTAAATTGGAAAACGATTTTTGTCGAAAAATCATCTTTTCTGACGTGAAGTTTTTTCATCTAGACGGCTACATTAACAAAGAAGTTGCCGCATCTAGGGCTCGGAAAACCCACACGTTTTTGTCCAAAAGCCAATGCATCCACAGAGAGTTACAGTTTGGTGCGGATTGTGGAGTGGTGGCATCAATTCTTCGAAAATGAAGCTGAACGTTTCGGTCAACGGTGGGCATTACAGAGCCATGTTAACAGCCTTTTTTTGAAATTGAAGACATGGATCTGGATGGTGCGCCAGACCACACAGCCAATGCCACAATCGATCTTTTGCGCATCAAATTCCCAAATCGTTTTATCAGCCGACTCGGGGCTGTGATTTGACCCCTTTTGTCTTTTTTTTCTGGGAACCGTGAAGGACCGATGTTATGCTTACAATCCAGAAACAATTCAAGCACTTAAGGCCAATACCATTCAAGCAATCCGTGTGTTACACCCCGAAACCATCAACAAGGTCTTGGAAAATTGGAGTGACAGAATGCGCTACTGCGAATCCAACCGAGGCAGCCACTTGAACGACGTTGTTTTCCATAGTTAATGGGAATGTTTAGTCTTACTTATAAAGCCATAATACATGGGAAAAATTTAATTTTGTTCATTGTATTGCATTTTTAAGAAGAAACTTGTATTTGGTTCACCCTTTATGTACTTAAGTACTCACCCCGAATGTTTCGCATCAAATTACATTGAGCGTGGTCAACGGGATTTTTTTTTCCTTTAATTCAAAAAATATTTTTTTATTTAACTTTTTTAAAGCCTGTAAAAATTGTATTTTTTTTTTTTTACATCCAAAACAATTTTGAAAAATTTGAAAACAAAATACTATTCAAGCTTTTTAGGAGAATAAAAAAAATTATCAAAATCCGTTTAACTTTTTTTTAGGGAATTGAAAACCAAAAAATTGTTCTATGCCAGGTACCATGCATAATCATTTCTTGAAAACAAATTTTCAACCAGTATCTCGCTTTTACTAAATGACTTTTTTTTTAAAGTTTTTGAGAAAAAAAATATTTTACAAAATTTTGCACAAAATTGGTATTATTCATATACCTTATAAGCTTTTTCTAAAGCAGTGGCGCCTGATGCACCCTCACTACAATGCGTTAGGAAAAATGCCACTAAAAAAAGAGCAAGCCACTGACTTTTCTTCAGAAATTGTTGTTGTAATTCTTTGCACAAAGTTGTACACCCCAACACGACCGTCCGTCGTATCCCACTGCTGATGAGTTACTGTCAAGATCAAGAGTGTCAAGTGTCACTCAATACAATCGTGCGCTCTTTATCTACATCAAAATAGAGTTACCATACCATTATCATTCTCACTTGCAAGCAAGGAGCTTTTTCAGTGGTTTTTATTAAGGAGCTTTTGGGATTTGAAGCTTTTGAGAACACATTTTAAGAAGATGAGTATGTTGAGTGTTGTCGTATTGCTTTTCAACCTAAAAAAAACGCGCCTATTATCTTACCGCTTGGCGTTGTGTGAAAAGGTAAATTGAATATTGTTTTCAGTCGTTTTGAATCGGCAGACGGTAGCCCTACGCGTTTTTTACTCTCATTTACGGCGATTTATAATGTAAACTACGGAATCCCTGTGAGAGCTTTAAAAAGCGACACACTTATGCATGGCAATGCAACCAGAATGAGAGACAAACGTCCTATCTTCCCTGTACTGACAATTTTTGTTAGACAGAGTATAGCGTCGTTTGACAGGTTCAACAACAGAAAATAATTTCAAAAGTATGAGGTTTCAATGAAGAAGCGGAAAGTGATTTGTTCCATAATGAACAATAACCGAGACACACTGCCTAGGTGCAATTTTTTTATGAATACATTTAGTCAAGAGATTTCGGCAAAAATCCCCAAATAATTTCGTCTCTAGAAAATAAATATCCGTTGTGAAATTGCTGCCATTGAACCAAAACTTTGGTCTCGCATGTTCATAAATTTAAGAGTTCTACAGGAATTGTCCATTGAGAGGATAGATGACATTAGACGTTAGACACAAAACGTTTACGTAATCTTCCAATCAACTCGGATCTATTTATTATTTATAAATTACAATGAAGATGTCAAAGACGAAAACTAATTTTTATCAAAACAAACATTAGTATGGAATGCGACAAAAGTCTGAGTTCAGACAAGAAACTGTTTCTGAATGTTACTAATAGATATACAAAAAAAAAACTTGTTTGCAAAAAAAAAATTATCATATCGCTATTTCCACTTTATTAACTCGATTATAATGAATAATCATACTCATAGTTTCGATTGAATTTTGATGAGAAAATCATAATCAACGTCTTCGTTTTCCAAAAGTGTATTTACTGCACATATTCAAACGACGTTCATATCAGATTTAGATAATCTAATAAATTAAACATTCAATTTGTATTATATTCAGAGCATGTTCTTTGATTAATTAATAAACTCATTATGTTAACACAACTACCTAGGCAAGTTGCTTGAATAATAAATAGTCTCGTTCTGTAATGAAACAATTCGATGCACCTTTGTTATGCGATAGTAAATCGTAACAATATTGATCAACTATTCATTATTACTTGCACCCATCAATGCGAAATTAATTCGAATATTTTAGACGAATCAGGCATTCTCACATACGTTTTGTATACACTCAGAAGACAAAACGTGTAAAAAAGTGTTCCTGATATCCAAAGTTCAACATGAAACAAAAGCCTTATTTTTTGAAAATATGAAAAGCCAGTTTAGCAAATTTTAACAAAATAAACAACAACAAAATAATAAGTGAAAACAAATTAGATTTCACAGTGAACATGAAGTGAACTTAAACTGTTGAAACGTTGAGAGTTTAGATGGCGCTTAATTCAACTGTAGAAAAATGTAAAATTTGACATATAAGGCATTGGTTTTGACACAGAATATCATTGAACTTATTATTTTTTTTTTTTTTTTCAAATTATAATCAAAAGTTTCGAAATAAAAATAAGTCTCCACTACAAGCATAACCATTATTTTTATTTAATCACAACAAAAAACATAAATGTTAAAAAAGATAGCCAGGTTCTTATACATATGAACAAAAACTCTGTGTTACAAGTAATAAATAAATATATAATAAATAAATTCCTTAAGTAGAATAATTTTGAAACAACTCAACTGTTGGCTGGCTGATCAGCAATGTAAATATTGAACAGCAGCGGTCCCAGTTTTGATCCTTGAGGGACTCCAGATTTAATTCCCTTGGTTGTTAATACGTGTTTTGCTACCTGCATGTAGAAAATTCTATGGGCTAGGAAATTTTTGATTATTCTTACCAAGTGATTAGGAAGTCCAAGTTCTGAGAGTTTGAATAGAAGTCCTTTTATCCAAACGCTGTCGACAGCTTTTTCGGTGTGCAGCAATTACGGTATAATCGATTTCATTTTGTTGAGTTCAAGTCCCTGAAGTCCCTGTGGTGGATATAGGGTAGAGTGCCTATTTCGAAAACCGTGCTGGAACTCCGGTATGACATCTCTTTCTCTGCAGAAAACTTTGAGTTTCTTCAATATTACCACCTCCAGTATCTCGTTCATACAGCAGAGCAACGAAATTGGCTGATATCCTTCCATATTTGCGCGGTTGTACTTCTTCGGGACGGTAAAGACATTTGCCGTTTTCATGGCTGCTAGGAAATCGGCAGGAGAACATAAAGATATGGTAACTTTTTAGCTACGTAAATAGAAATCTTGCTTTCTGCTGAGTTTTTAGAGTTTCCAGTGATGATAATTGCAGCCACTTCTTCAGGAGAAGTGAAAATAGCTGTCAGTAGTGGCTCTGATTATGGGTTTTCTCCGTTCAACAAGGTCACGTTTACGGTGTTCGCTGATGTCTCCTCAAAGCAATTTTTACTTCTTCGATAAAGTCAGGAGGGTGTATGGGAGAGAGGTCTTTGAAACTATTCTCAAAGTTATTCATTTTCTTTCTCAGCAGAAATTGTTGAAACTTCTTGTCCGTGAAGAATGATTGAGTCTATCAGTCACTCAGTTACAGTTTTACCGATGTTTGAACTCTTATATCTCAGAAATTGCTAATGCTAAAAAGTGAGATTTGGTGATGCGCCTGTCTTTGATCACCTCAGCAAACACTGTGATTTTGAAGTTTCTGACTTTATAGGTAATGAAGTTCCAAAGGGGCAAATATCTTCTTGTCCCTTAAATTAAACGTCACCGCTTAGTCGATTTCTCAAAATAGTTATTCACCATAAACAATTAAATCCGGGAACAAAAATAAAAGCTACCATGTTTTTGTTTTGTTTGAATTCATGCGACTTTTCCCTTAGTGTACATTTTTTTAATTGTGTCATATATTATAAAAAAAACAATGCGGTTTTAAAATATTTATCCGCTTATGTGATGCATCCATAAGGTGTCTAGAAACTTCAGAGTTTGGATACAGTTTATGATGACCATAACAGATAATTGAATGTATTCAATAGGAAATCATAATAAATCATTTTGTATAAATTGTTTAATGTAACATTAATTTTCTATTCAGAGCAAGAGCTTTGTCAAATATTTTTTTGTAAATATAACTAAAATATTTTCAATATTTTTCAGTGGTTCAACTTTCCATTAAATTTGCAATTCTAGCCTTGATATAATTTCCAACCACACGGCGACGATGGCGACTAATATTTAAATTAAATAAATGAATGGTTGCAACAGAGTTTTGTCAACACAATTAATTATTACCCTCATTTCCGACAATACTCATAGATACCTTACCTACTATTGATCTTAAATATTTCATTAGCACAAATTGTGTTTTTGCGTTTTAATTCAACTTTGTAGCATTTTGTGGAAAGAGTTTTTAGTGATGTATTTTAAATCGTTGGGCTGAGACTTCTTCCATCAAATATAAAGTAGATTCTTTTAAAGTTCTTGTTTTATCGTATCAAGTGTGTGTACATATTTTGTTATCAATAAAAAAATGTTCATATTAAAACTCGGCTCTGTGGGTTTTCGTATCAATCGTATCAATAGCGTAAATTATTCAATAATTTTTAAATAAACAAAAAAATAAGAAACAGTTTAATAAGCTATTATTATTTAAAATGCATCCCGCAAGTTATGTCGAATATCAAACTACTGGTCAAAACCAAAATGATAAGCAACCATTGCGATATATGGAGCTTACTTGGAATGGCTATAATCGAGTTGCAAAAGTGTAAGTGCTGAGATGATGATAGTGAATTAAGGATAACATTTCCAAGAGAACTGCTTTGCCTTACATGTGGTCTCCACTAGCGATGAATCCAGAGCATGCTTTCATCATCGCAAGTAGAGACCGCCATCGCAGCTATATTTCCATAGCGTGCTATAGAAAGTATGCTCTCATCGCATACCATTCATCGCTTGCTTTATCGCAAGGAGAACTGTCATATTCTTCTGGCCTTCCCAAATTAAATTTGTTTTCGTTTGAGTTTTACGTGGGAAGAAAGCTTTTGCTTTAAGTTTACGTTTTTCTAACAAAATTTAAAAAAATCTGATTTGAAATTGTCCATAGAACTCATTTATATTAATTCTTAATTTGAAAGCCTTCGCAATTTGATCAATTAAAATTATTCACTGTACTAAAAAAGTATGCGATGAAATGCCCAGCCACAAAAATCTGACAGTTTTTCTTCTCTCTGCTTTCTGCTTTGGCTATTGCGATTGCGATGGATTTATCGCTAGTGGAGACGGCGTGTTAGTAAGAACAACAAAGAAAGATATTTAAATTAAAAAATCAAAATTATTCCAACTTCCGCGCACTATACTATAGGATTTCAGACTACCCTTAAGAACCGAAAGGTCGACTTATCAGGAGCTGAACATCATCATCGTATACATGAATCAGACAATTACTAACGAATTGGTATAACTCAATAATGAAAAGTAGGAAAAGTATTGGTCCCAGGATAGATCCCTGTGGGATTCCAGCTTTTTCATTCAGAAAAAACAGAAGAGAGTCTATTTGCCACAACTCATTATTGTACAAACGAATCAATTAATGCGCCTTTTATGGATTACAACTCAACTTAGTTCAGTTGTCATCAACGCAACTCAACTCTTAGGCAACCAAACAAATTTTTCGTATTATGCAAGTCAACTAAAATTAGTTGTAATGAAAAAATACGTTGCCGTCTTTTAGGAGTCGATTTGCTGTCAAAACCAGCTGCTCAACATGAAATACAAAAGCAAGAATAAGAAATTGTATGATAGTAAGCTCTTTCGATTTGTTTTTCGGTGATTTGGAAGATGAGAATTTCCTTAATGTAGCCATGTAGCAATGTATTTTCTTGGTTCGAAATAAAGTTTTCCTAAAACAACCACAACGTTCCTCAGCGATTCCACCAATTGTTAAACTTGCTACTGCTCTTCGTTTCATGAGCGAAGGAAGTTACCAAAAGTGTAGTGGCAATGATTTTAATTTAGGACTGACTCAATCGATAGAGTCAATTGTATTGTAAAAAAATGCAGATTCTTTCATTAAAATGTGCTATACAACTGCTTCGAACCAGTTGTTTGATTTTGACGCTTATTACAATCGAAGCACAACATTCTTACGTTTAGAATGAATTGAAGATTTTGACATTTTATTTAAACGAATTCATATTTTAAACGAACTGTTTAAGAGTTTTATTTTACACCGAAGTCGATGATCATGATAAATTCAATGACATTCGATGTCAAAATCAGTACCTTATATGTCAATTTCACATTTTTCTACAATTGAAGTGCACTTTAAGTTGGGATTGGTATTTGCGTGTTGAAATTGTCTGACCTGGCTATTCACAAAAAATATATACAGTTAATATTATTAATACATTTTACATATGGATGACCAGACCAAGAAAATAAAATTTCATTAATTTTGCTCAGACAAAAACTGAGCAAGTGAATAGAAAATTTTGAGCCATTAGTATAAGAGGTATCGGTTTATTTATATTTTGACACTTAAAGAATACCAATTACATCTACATCTAGTAATAACAGTTTATTTAATAAGGGTTTTTAATTTATCATCATTTATATGTATATATAAGGTGCGATACATACAGTACATAGATACATGATTGATACAAAAAAATGATTTAATCATTATTGGATATGTTTTTAGACTATCTTTTATCATAAGCGATTAAAAATAATTTTGTTTTTTTTTTTCAAATGCACTCTATTTCTTGATTTTAAACTACCAATAAGATAAACGAGACAATTTTCTAGATAATTTTAACATGAGTTTTAATATCTAATTAGACTTTACAAATGGCAATCAATCATTATTATTTTATGTTTGTATCTATAAAAATCAATAATCCGAAAATTGTATCTACTCAAAAACATGTTTACGGATCATATTAACATGGTAAAAGGTTGTTAAGTGAACAAGGTTAAGCTTTTAAATGATAATTTATTTATTTTATAAATAAGCAATGTGTACAATTGTATGGCCTGTTTTCATCTGTTGATCTTTTGATTTTTAACAACTTTTTTGTATTTATTTGCAAAGTGTTTAGCAAGAGTTTAAAAAATTTTAAAAGATATTATTTTGAGGCATATTCTAATGGAAAAGTTAAATAAGCAAAAATATAAAATGCCAGGCAAATTTTGGAAATGGAACTGACTCCAAAGACATTCTTAGAGTATCTGTCAGTGTTATTGAACTCCTGTTTTATTGGCAGTCGAACTTTTGACACTAAAGTGAAGTTTATGTTTACATGGGAAAGTCAAATTTTAATCGATTTGACACACGCCCTTAATTTGCTCTATAGATTCACAAATGTCAAAAAAATAAATCTGGGATCATACTGAATACGATTTTAATCCCATTGACACACTGGATTTCAATTATTTCTTATTTGAACATCAATTAATGGCTACCGGAAATGTCCGAAAACTAAATTTTGAAGATGTATAAACGTTTTTTACCCATTACGTTTTTCTCTGATTCGGCACGTTTACAGCTAGAGAACGGCATATGATAATTATGGAAATGTCACAACAAACATCTTCGTCCATTTTCATAGATTCAATGGGATTCAAAAGAATAATTTTTCTTACTATCCAGCAAGTAAGATTTCCATGTGAAATCAGTCCATTTTTGTCATCTAAAGCCAGATTATAATTAATTCCCTTTTCGAAACAATTTTATTGGATAATCAAAATCTATATCGCCCCCAATCAGCTTCATACCCATTTAGCACTTCAGTTTAACCAAATGACACTTTCAAGTCAAGTGTTTCAATTAAACAATATCGTCGGGTTTAATTGTTATAGATTTTTTGCAACAAGTGGACGCGGATTTGTAATTAAATTGCATTCCCGCCTCCGTCTGTCGCCCATACAATACAAATATGGCGGGACTAATGCTGCTTAGTTGTCCGTGTAAACTGGAACAAAAGACTGTAATCAGCTTAACCAAATGACTACGATTGCGATTGCATCTCCTCGGAATAGGCTGTCATTAATCACCATAAACGATACCAGGGTGTATAATTATATGGCCATGCGATTGTGATCGTTAAATGTGACTAATTGTTTTCTTCACACCCTAGCATTATTATTGTACATTTACATATTACGGAAGAAAGCAAAAAATTGAGATGTTTAAACAAAACGTTTTTTTTTTTGACATTTGCAGACCCCCAGGTGTAGACGATGACGATGACAGCTTTATGGACTTTTCGGACAATTCGGCATATCTGAAGCCTCGCGAGCAACATTGGGCGAATAAGATGCAGTTCGTTTTAGCCTGCATCGGTTACTCTGTTGGCCTGGGAAACGTCTGGAGGTTCCCCTACATGTGTTACAGAAGTGGAGGAGGTGAGTTTTTACATCACAGAGGAGTTGGGGGAATGAAAATTGGTCAATTATCTTGAGAGAGATCAGCGCCAAGTGTCACAACAGATTTGTTGTTATAGCGCGTTTCCTTTTCGCATTAGCACTTGTGCGACAAAGGGTATGTGTGATGATGTTTGTTCACGCTGTCAGCCGCACTTTGAAGCATGTCGCTGAGTCGACCTGAGGGGTAAGTGCACACTTGCTGTTGTGTAGGTCCGTATATGTACCGTTCTTTGTTGACAACTTTAACAAATGTGTCAAATGAAAAAATGAGATGAAGATTAAAATCTTCAATTTCCTGGCGAACTTTTGTTCCACATATGTATAATGGCATGCCAGTCAGAATGTTTTTCTCTCTCGGACTCGGTGATGATGGAGCTGTTCAACTTAGGATGACATAGTGTTGGTTAAACATCGATAGTCTATCGATAGTATCGATAGTAAAAAACTATCGCGTACATCGATAGTTTTAAAAAACTATCGAAAAAACTATCGATAGTTTCAATACTACCAAATTATTTTACCACAAGGCTATCTTTCTGAATTATATAATAAGGGTATTCATGTAACGAGATAATTTTCCGCTTTGTAGAAAGATATAACTTTCCGCAGCATGTTTTCATGAACACCCCCTAAGAAATATTTGCGTAAATGTGGGAAATATTTTGTGAAATGTCAAATTAAAAGTCAGAATCCATACTTCTTTAGTTTACGAGGTTTATTTCTGCACTTTTCGCAGCAAATTTGTTATATAATTTTATGCGATTTGCAGAAACTTTTTCCCATACAAATTTTGACAGCTCGTTTCTGCGGAGATAAAATTATCTGGTTTACGAGGTTTACGAGGGTTTTCCGCGCTTATATGAATACCCCTAATATATTTATATATATTATATATAGATATATATATATATAATATATTATATATATATTTATTATTGAATAATATATTAATGAATTCATTTATTATCTTATGTTGTTATTTTTTGTTTAATAAAATGATTTAAAATAAGCACACTTGATTTTTTTATAATTTGCTTTAAAAGCTAAAATTATTTTTTTTTCGGGTCTTTTTCAGCATTTATTTTCTTCTAGCTATACATTATATATCAATACATAAAAACAATGTTGTCTTGTGCTCGATAAACTCGCGAACAGATGGGTCAAATGTTTCCATTGCTTAAAAATTGTTTGGCATTTTTGGCAAGCTTTCCACATTAACCAAAAAAATAAAGTGGTATTCGTCAGGCCGTACCGAACCGATCTTTTTTTAGAATACCATAAATCTTGTTTTTTTTTCAAAAAAAAAAAAAAAAATAAAATAAAAAGCATGTTAACAATTGAAACGATGCATTTCTAGTTGCTTAAAATAAGTTTTAAATTCTCATATTCCGATTTTTAAACGTTTTTTAGCATTCAAAAAATCTGTACCTAATAGAAAAGCGTTTTTAATGCTTTTTAAGAAATTTGGTAAAACTATCGATAGTATCGATAGTATCGATAGTGTTTTCCCAAAACAATCGATACTATCGGAAAGTGAAACTATCGATGTTTAACCAACACTAGGATGACACTGACGTGCCATTTTTCTACACCCCGACTTGTTAATGTGCTGGTCTATTTCATTGAGTGGGATGTTTCTTCTATTGTTCCATTGTAGTTGTTGTCACCCATTTTATCACTTTACATATTATGGTAATCAAGATACTAAAGTGTTTTCTTTCTTTCTTTTTATTGCAGGCGTTTTCTTAGTACCTTATTGCATTATATTAGTTGTATGTAGCGTGCCGTTGCTGTTTATGGAACTATCGGTTGGACAGTATACCGGACGGGGGCCAATTGGCGCACTGGGACAAGTTTGTCCGCTTTTTAAAGGTGAGGTTGTTGAAATTGCAAGAGACATAAAGTGTGAATGAGTAATTGGGTGATTTTATTGATATCATTGTTAATAAATGGGATAAATTGTTCAAATTATGATCTGCATCAAAGTAGTTTTCCAAATGATGTCGACTCATATAAATAAAGTTTTAACAACTATAATTGATATTTTTTTTAATTTAGTTTTTAAATGACAGTGCTGTAAAATTGTTATTAGCCCTGTTTTATTGGTTAGTGAATACACTACATCGCAAAATTTAACATGGAAAACAACAAAAAACGATTAGTGAATAAAAATAACCTAGTAATTGAAATGGATAATTTAGTGAAGACGGAGTTTCGGATGTTGAAATGTAGGAGGTATTTAGGTGGTGTCCGAAAAAAATTATTTGGCATACTTGAGTGTGTGTTCGTTGGTATTTATTTTGTTATACTTTGCCTTAACTAATACAAAGTGTGATCGCTCCGAAATTTATAGAACAAATATTTTTTCAAATGCAAAACTTTAATTCATACCATAATTCCGGCTTTACACTACTGCCATCAATTTTGTCATAAAATATTGAATCAATTTACGCGAAGGCGATTGGTTTCGATTGATATGTTTTATCAGTTCACTGGCATTTGTTCAAAAATGTTGTGTAACTGCGGCATTATGCTGAATTTATATAACAACTGAAAAAATTGCACATTTAGGTTGAATTAATACGATGTTAAAGCTGTTTTAGTATGAAACTAGGTTAAGACAACGATTTTGCAAAATTTAAATCGGACACAGCATCATAGTTTCTCTACACTTTTATTGAAGTTAAACTCTCAGAATACCTATTTTATTTTTGATGTGTAAACATCTTTCCCGGCGGTAGAGTGAATCGAAAACGTGTGTAAAACTTATACGTCCCGTGTAACCCGTTACGGTTACACATTACGGTTACACGTTTCGGTTACACGTTCCGGTTACACGTTCCGGTTACACGTTCCGTGTAGCAATCTACCTTACCGACGATTGCATTTAACACCATGTTTACATTGTTAATATTGCGTACTTACGACATCGTGTTTACATTGGAGACTTTGAGTACTGAAATCTCGATTTTATTACTTTCCATTGCTGGCTAGAACTTAATTCAATCCCTCAACATTTCTTCTCCTCTCGACCAATTAGGCCTATTCTGTCACATTTGTTATTCTGCTATAGATTTTCTGTTAATCATAAAAGATTTCCACCTTAAAAGATCTTTTATGATTGGTATTCAGAGGTTCGAATTTTTATAAAAGTCTGTTAGGCTAGTCGCGCACTGGCAACTGTGATCGAAATCAAATAGTTTAATCACCAGTTGAAAGAGAACCGCGCACTGGCAACTCTTTATTCACGCTCACACTCTTTTCTCTCTTGCGCTTACGGAAAACAGCTCAACTATAACGAATTAATTTTAGGCAATCGTTTAGTTTGTGTCAAATCACAAACTTTTTAGTTGCTCGAATCGAGTTAAGTTAAGTTAAGTTAAGTTAAGTGCGCGGTATCCCATATAAGCCCATATGTTTCATTTTAGCAACTAAACAGTTGCGAAACTAAAAATTGAATGTGCGCGCCTGGCCTTATGCTACTTCGAAAACGAGATCTGTTATGAAACTGAACTAAATCTGTTATCGTAATCAGCTGTGATTATGTAAAATATTTCATCTGACATAATTTAAATGGATGACGAACAAAAAAGTAAACTCTTAGGCTAGGCGCGCACATTCAATTTTTAGTTTCGAAACTGCTTGGTTCGAGCAACTAAAAAGTTTGTGTTTTGACATAAACTAAACGATTACCCGCACATTCAATTTTTAGTTGCACAACTGTTTGGTTGCTAATAGAAAAAAGATGAACTATTTATTTGAATGTCCGCGCAGGTGCATATAATTATATGTTACACAGAATAAAAGATCTCGCCGAGTAGGCCTAAATATGTGAAAAAGACGAAAGACAAATCAACTGGTGTAAAATTTCATAGCGGGTTCATTTAATGTCTTAAAAAATCCACTTCACGTTATTGATGGATGATAACATTTTATTTTATGCTCGCAAAAAATGCATTTTCAGAGTTGAACTTTAAAAATCCAAAAAATGTTCTTCAGGGCAATCAGTTGACATCTGCAATGAAATATTCTCGATACGTCAAAATTTAATTTGTCCCTTATCTGGCATACCATATTATTATTTTAATTATCGAGTTAGATATTCTTTATTATATCAAAATATACTTTTAGCATTCACTATACTCGTATCAAAATATAGATCGTTCTCCATCTGTCAAGCCATGAACTGGATGATGACTACGACTTCAATGTATTAAAAAAATTAGTTTTTGCCACTTATAATTCCATTAAAAGGTGGGAATGATGTCAATCGGTTCGTAAATTTCTGACAGAGGGAGTAAGATAAAGTACAGAAACCTAAAAAAAAAGTTAAAGGATTGGTTTGATTTTGATAAGGTGAACGCTCCATCTAGTGGCTTGTCAAAAAAAAAATTTTGACTTTTTCGCTGCATGACAAGTATATTTGTTGGCGGCGTTAAGCCAGATATACATTGTTCAAATGCAGTGGCCAGATGACGTTGCCCTTTGTGAGTTTTTTTTCTGCAAAATTGTGTTTTTTTTCGAATTTCTTTGAGATTTTTGTAATTTTATCCGAGTAATTTGTTTTATTTTGTCTGTCCATTTCATCATACAATTTTCGTTTGCTGTTTTAATATTTTAATCAGTGCTTATGCTGTGCTGTGTTCTCATCTCTTCAACGTACTGTACGCAAATGAACCAATAAATACATGATCAATCATCAATCTTGCATATACAATAATTCTATGCAGTACCTACGCTAAATTGAAAAGATTTTGATTTTTCTTCAAGCCTACATCCAATCTATACGTGTGACTTTTTCAGTAATACACTTACAATTGCTGAGGTTGAGAAAAATGCGGAGTTATCGTTCATTCTTCTTTGTGGTTTTCTTTTTTATATTTGGCTTTCGCTCAGTAAGATTCGCTGAACTGAGTAGAGTAAGGAGTGCGAAGAGATGACTCCTTTTCGCATGAACAAAGTTAACTTATATTAAAAATCGCTGTGTTTAAAAGCACAGATGCACTCGAAAGGAAGCCAAAAGGGAAACAGAGATTAAAATCGGATTCGTGTAAAAACAGTCTATATTCTATCAAATAACATCTCTGTTTGAATATAAGTGTAAAAAATATAATGCTGTCTCAAGCAAACTTCCCTGTTTAAACATAAGCCAAACAAACTTTACGTTACGTAGCGGAGTCCACTTACTCCTAACACATGCCACGAACTACTTCATCGAAGCATATTGTCGATAAGGTTTTTGGGTCGTGTGAAATGAATATGTGTCGACATAGCAGTGCGAACTCTGGGAATCGAAGTAGTATGCCGACATGGCGTGTAAAAAGGACCGAACTAGTTCGTCGGAACAATTTTTTATGATATTATTCGGTTTTAGTTGTTAAAATTTACAAATCGCCTGAAAAAGCAAGAATAGAATTCAATCTCCTTAAGCAACAATTCAATAAAGCTCTGATCACCACAAAAAAGTGGTTCCGGAGCATTAAAATTCAAATATTTTTCGGTCATTTTCACTTTTCATTTAAAATTTTACAACTCTACCATTTAACAGCTGACTTTGGCATGTACTTCTACGTCGCGTCGGCGTATTGGTGTGTAAATGCCCATACAAAAGCGAAGTACTTTGTCGATTAGGTTTATCGATGTGGCGTGTGTGAGGGGTATATATCTAAAGTCACAAACTAGTACGATTGCATTGTATGTTTATTGGGTACGTTCGATAACAAAAATTCGGCACTCGGACGAACGTTGATGTTTACACATCTTAACCATGAGTCCTGGCACTCACACTTTTTTTTTTTAGTATCGTTCTAACTTCATATGACTCTCTAACATTTAAAAACGTCAAAATAGGTCTGTTTACTTAGTTTTTTGTACGAACTACTATTGTTTTAAGGTTGCTCAGAATCAATTTTTTAAAAGAAATTGCCTTAGTCTAGGCGGTTTCGCAACTGTTTGGTTCAAGAAACTACAAAGTTTGTGTTTTGACACAAACTAAACGATTGCCTAAAATGAGTTCGCTATTTTGTGTATATGCACCTGCGCGGACATTCAACCAAATAGTTCATCTGTTTTCGATAAGTATCTAAACAGCTGTTGTGCAACTAAAAATTGAATGTGCGCTCCTAGCCTTAGGACAATATTAGTTAAAAATGTTAAAGTTAGAAAACTACTTTAAAGTTAGAAAATATATAAGAAGTATAATACTACTACCTTAATAAGAGCCTGTTTAAAATTTTCTCAATGTCATTTTATTGAGTACTATGTTTTTTTTCTCCAATACTCAGCATATATATGCGATATATTTTCGAACTTTTGTAAGTTTTAAATCAAATTTAACAGTGAGAAAAACTCTAAATCAATTCGATCTGCATTTTCATGAATATTTCAACTCCAGCTTAAAAACGAGATACAGATCTTTCGAACACATCCGTGTAAGTTAATTCAACAAGTAGGAAGAAAGAGTGAGTTAAAGAGTGAATAAAGCGTTTTTTTGGTGCTTGTATTACTGCGCTAGATATAGATTACCAATAAAACGCGCCTATTATTATGTTCAGTTGAGATAAAGAAATTACTTAGTTGCTGTCAACTGAATTTATTTTTGCAATGGCTGTGTTTTTGTACGATCCAATAGGTGTGTTTTATTATTCACAAATCTATCTGGATCCGGATCTGGATCTTCCCTTGAAAATAAAACGATACGGATCTTAGTGACAGCAGTGTTATAAGTCCGTCTCTTTTTATCCTTAGGTTTGTTAATTTTAAATTATTTCTTGTCTTTTTTCTTTACACTGTAGCTTACTCTACGTTATCATAAAAGCCATCTACCCGCTAAAGTACTAATTGTTGGATCTTAAAAATAGATCCAGATAGAGAACAGGATCCCAAATTGTTTTTGTAATACGTGTTAAAAGTTAATCCAGATCCGGATCCAGATAGATTTGTGGATAATAAAACACACCTAATATAAGACTGGGCAATCGACATCGACTTCGGTGATTATCTATCATTGCCATCACAGCAAACAAAAGCCCTTAAATATCAAAATTCGCCATCACCACCACCTCAACTTTGTTATAAAACAAAAACTTATCCGTCATGCCATATTTAAATTAAATGAAATAAGACGCTCTTATGTCATATCAAATTGAAAACAGACATACAAGTATATTTTTTTTATAAGTAAAACAAAATTTTACACACAATGCTTAATAGTATTTTTGAGCTATCACTACAATTCTTTTACATATCGGTTTTGTCAAGCACAAATCACCAAGCCAAGCTATCCAAACAATGACTTAATTTAAAGTGAAATAGAGCCGTTCAGATTCGGCAGAAAATTGCAAGACTTCTTAAATTCTGGCGCCTTAGTATAGGCACACAGAAATGCTTAAGATTATCCGTGTTCAGAGAACAGTAAGATTTTACACGAATAACTAATATAACATCTGCAGTAGGATAACTGCCAAAAGCAAAAGTAGTGGATGGATTTTTGACGTTTATTCGAGTAGCAATTGGGATTTTGGTAATGTTCTTCTTATAGGTTGGTGCGTCGGATATTTTGACGACTGTTTTCGTAGAGTTTACTAAGTGCAATACTGTGACGTAAAAGAGACGCTTAACAACTCATATTTAACTCATATATGTATGTATTAAGACGGCATCTCAATTCGCAGAGGTTATTTGATTTTATTATATTTTATTTCCTGACCACGTTCCACATTTAGAAATGAAGGGTTCGAAATGGTGCAATTTTTTGATGTGTAAACATCTTTGCCGGCGGTAGAGTGAATCGAAAACGTGTGTAAAACTTATACATTCCGTGTAACCCGTTACGGTTACACGTTACGGTTACACGTTCCGTTTAGCAACCTAGCAACCTACCGTACCAACGATTGCATTTAACACCATGTTTACATTGGAAATATTGCGTACTTACGACATCGTGTCTACATTGGAAACTATGAGTACTGAAATCTCGATTTTATTACTTGCCATTGCTGTCTAGAACTTAATTCAATCCCTCAACATTTCTTCACCTCTCGATCTCGACCAATATGTCAAAAAGACGAAAGACTATGAAAATATACTATAAGCATTCACTATATCAAAATATAGATCGTTCTCCATCTCTCAAGCCATGAACTGGATGATGACTTCAATGGATTAAAAAAATTAGTTTTTGCCACTTATAATTCCATTACAAGGTGGGAATAATGTCAATCGGTTTATAAAATCTCTGAAAGAGGGAGTAAGATAAAGTACAGAAACCTAAAAAAAAAGTTAAAGAATTGGTTTGATTTTGATAAGGTGAACACTACATCTAGTGGCTTGTCAAAAAAAAAGTTTTGACTTTTTCGCTGCATGACAAGTAGGTATATATGTATTTGTTGGTGGCGGCGTTAAGCCAGATATACATTGTTCAAATGCATGACAAGCACGTACAAGTCTATTATTTCAGTGGCGAGAGGACGTTGCCCTTTGTGTGTTTTTTCTGCAAAACTGTGTTTTTTTCGAATTTCTTTGTGATTTTTGTAATTATATCCCAGTAATTTGTTTTGTTTTGTCTGTCCATTTCATCATACAATTTTCGTTTGCTGTTTTAATATTTTAATCAGTGCTTATGCTGTGCTGTGTTCTCATCTCTTCAACGTACTATACGCAAATGAACCAATAAATAAATGATCAATCTTTCATATATATTTACAATATTTCTATGCAGTACGCTAGATTGAAAAGATTTTTCTCTGTCAACGGCCTTGGCTTCGATGAAAGCATCGCTTCCCATCGATCAGCGAAATCAAGCATCGTTGCGCATGGTTAGTACTTGGATGGGGGACCGTTCAAATACCAACCGTGTGCTGTTGACATGTGTTTTCTTCTGTTGTTCTTTCTTTCTGTCTGTCTCTCTCTCTGTTGTATTGTATAAGCCGATGGTCTGAGTTACCAGTGCTTTCAGTGTCTCTACTTCGTAGATTTATCTACAAGGTAGTGGAATATGTAATGTAATGTAATGATTTTTCTTCAAGCTTACATCCAATCTATACGTGTGACTTTTTCACTAATACACTTACACGTGCTTGTCATGCATTTGAACAATGTATATCTAAATTTAAACGCAATTGCTGAGGTTGAGATAAATGCGGAGTTATCGTTCATTCTTCTTTGTGATTTTCTTTTTTATATTTGGCGTTCGCTCAGTGAAATTCGCTTAACTGAGTAGAGTAAGGAATACTAAGAGATGACTCCTTTTCGTATGAACAAAGTTAACTAATATTAAAAATCACTGTGTTTAAAAGCACAGATGCGCTCGAAAGGAAGCCAAAAGAGAAACAGAGATTAAAATCGGATTCGTGTAAAAACAGTCTATTTTCTATCAGGCAACATCTCTGTTTAAATATACTTAATTGTACAAATATAATGCTGTCTTTAGCCACATCCCTGTTTAAGCATAAGTCAAGCAAACTTTACGTTACGTAACGTACTTACTCCTAAAGCTAAGTGTACACGATTGGTAGATCTTACAATATTGTAAGATCTTACAATGTCTGACAATTATCTACCAATGAGCTGACAAATAAGTTGTGTGTGTACACGGTTGGTACAAAATCTACCAATCTCTTACAATTAATTTTCAGAAGTTGGCTGACAATTCATTTTCAGATAGCCGGCTTAATACCTACCAATTAATTGTAAGAGATTGGTAGATTTTCTACCAACCGTGTACACACACAATTAATTTTTAGTTTTTGTTGGTTATGGAAACTGACAATTAAACCTTGGCTGCAAATTTTCTGACAATGAAAAAATTGTATGATGCTAAAAAACGAACATCTTACAATTTCTTCATTGTCAGACAACGATACAAATTGGCAGGCCTGACAATAAATTGTGTGTGTACACGATTATCAAATACCTTACAATTTACCGTCTTACAATTAATTGTCAGATACATTTTCTGACAATTAATTGGAAGATTACACGATTGTCAGCTAGCGTACACATGATTGTAAGATTTCTTACAATTAATTGTCAGACAATGACCTAACAATTAATTGTCAGACAAATTTTCTGACAATTAATTGTAAGACTACACGGTTGTAAGACATTGTAAGCATGTTTTTCACTGACAGATCTGACAATATTGTAAGATCTACCAATCGTGTACACTTAGCTTAACAGACGCCACGAACTACTTCATCGAAGCATATTGTCGATAAGGTTTTTGAGTACTGTGAAATGAGTAAGTGTCGACACGGCATGCAGAGCGAACTCTGGGAATCCAAGTAGTATGTACGACATGTAAAAAGGACCGAAATAGTTCGTCGACACAATTTTTTATGTTGTTAGATATTCGTTTTTAGTTGTTAACTACTAGTGTTTTTGATCTCATTATTCTTAAATTCACTTTATAATTATTTAATTATTTGATTATTACATTAAAAGTATCCTAAACACAAGTAATAATGGAAAATGAACAAGAAAAATGTGTTTGGACTCGTTCCGAAATCATTATTTTACTAGAAATAAGTAAAGACAACAAAATAGTTGATTATTTCAAATCGTTTTTACAGGACATGGTTCATAAATACATGTGTTTAGGTTGAAAGCGTTATGTTCCGCTATGTAGAGATATTTTTGGATTTAAGTATAAGTATATAAGTAAATATAAGGGATAAATTGTGGGAAAAATAGTGGCTTTCATTTGAATATATCTAAAGTCACAAACTAGTACGATTGCATTGTATGCTTATTGGGTACGTTCGATAACAAAAATTCGGCACTCGGACGAACGTTGATGTTTACATATCTTAACCGTGAGTCCTGTCACTCACACTTTTTTTTTAAACTTACATTTGCCGTATTATATGTGCAATATAATCAATCTTAAAAATCAGTTCTTAAGATTAAGTTGATCTTAATCTCAAATTAATTTTAATAAATAAGTTTTTCCAAAATAAAATCAATGGCGCAAAATTTGAGTTGAATTAGTACGACGCACAGTGGTGCATATTGACGTTTTGGGTTGCAAAAATCATAGCTCGTAAACAAACAAAGATATCGTGATAATTTTTTTTTAGCTTGAAGGAAATTTTTAAGGCTATACATTTTGTAAATTTTAAGAAAATATATTCACAGGGTGTTTCAGAATTTTCTGCTGAAATACGACTTTAGGAAATGGACTTAATATTTTACCTCAAAAAATGTCAATAGTAAATAACTGAAGTAAAACAGGGTGTCAACATAACAAATTATTTTAATAAAATATTTCAAGTTCAACAGTGGAGAATAAATAAATTAATAAGTAAAAATAAATAAAAAACAAACAAAAAACTAGATTTCTTGGAAACTTTCGTCAAAGTCCGAGGTAATTTCTAATAAACTAAGCATTTTTGGAGAGTATCGTTCTTTGAGAACCTTTTCAGTTCTAACATGCCCTAGCGAAAAAATAAGAGGTTCCGATGAGGCTGCAAGCATCTTAAATAGGTCTTCATTCTGCCACATCCTTGAAACTTTGCAGGTATTTTGCTAGGTACATATATTTTTTGTAGTCTTTATTTTTGGATTCTTGAGCTTTTTCTGACTGTTCTCCGATTGGTAACAACTGCTTTTATACTTTGGCCATGAGCCAAAATTCTATAAAGAGTAGGTGTAAGTTGCTTTTCGGGATACTTTTCTTTCAATAAATTTGTTGTTTCCATTGCATAAACTCCAAACTTTGCACCGTCAACATTTTCTCTGCAGTTTAGAACGTTAAGTATTACTTGAAGCCTTCTTATCACCTCCATATTGACTCCAGTTATGCCATCTGTTACATCTGGTTCAGCAAAAAATCTTCTCGATGTATTTCCATCGTTAGTGCTTCCAAATCCTTGTTTTGGTTTATCCACATCAAGTCCCACTTTCTCGCGAAATTTCATTTGGAAATCTTGCTTCCGTATTCTTTCTGGCTCCTTAGTTTAAATTCTTTCATTAATATTTTCTCCATCTTGTTTGAGTGTATATGCAAGTTTCAAAATGAATTCCATGCATCTGATTCTGGCATGCAATGGAGATATTCCATATTCGTAATTATTCTCGTCATTTGTAGACTTGTCTTCATTGTTGAAGTTTTTTTTGCGTTCTTTTGCAAATGGGACATGACCGTTTTGACTTTGTTTCAGTGATTTCATTTAAAACTTTTTCGTCAATCATCGTTAAGTTCGTGGTTCACAACAATAACTACTTCGTCATTAACCTTATATTCAAAAGGTTGAAGATCAGCGATTTGGCTTTTGATGCCATTCACTGTGCTCCTTATAAGGTTTGCAGTTTCCTTTCTTCTTTTTTTATAATTAACGCGCACTCAAGGGATTATGACTACCCTTCAAATGTTGGTTGAACACAGTGCGAGCATTTAGGAAACAGTGGGAGGATTGAGTAGGAGAAACCGATGTACATTAGTCTTAAATTTCTGGACATTGAAATGGGGAGGAAAAACAGAGTCGGTTAAGGAATTCCACATTCGAGTCGTACGGCAAAAGAAAGAATCTCTGTATACTGGAACATTATTGGTCGGCAGAAATGAACTGATGATGGCCGAGGGTTTTCCAATATACACTATTTGAACACTTAAGTCTCGGCGGAACAATTGAAGCCATAAACATGTTTGCATCCGTTATTGTTCGACAATCATATTGTGTTACTATTTTTTATTTATAGACACTGCCAGATTATCAATCACAGTCCCACTTGCTTTGTAACGTCAGACTTCTTGAAAGACCAATTAATTTCTGTTCATTCTCGGTTTCCAAAATTAACTCGCAGTTTTAAGGATATAATAAAAAAAAGCCATAAATGAATACAAATATCCTTCTTTAATAAAAATCCATTTGAATCGCAAATAGGCAAAAACTGGTTTTCTTAGCAAATGTTTCAGAAATAGTCAAAGACTGAATTTCCGTTGAGTTTAGACTAAAGACTTAAAGGATTTTTTATAACTCAACTCAAAGTCAAAAAATTGAGCTAAGAACAGCTTTTCGAAAATCATAAAATTTTGCAATTTAAAAAAAAAATGGATCATAATTTTTATACAAATGGTCATTTTTACGAGCTCAAATTGTCTTTTTCATAAAACAAATATTTTTTCTTTGATTTTAAAAATAAGGAAGCTTTGACTGCCTCTGTTATCCGAATCCTTCGACTGCTTTCAAAATTTTCTTGGGCCTTTGAAGCTTACAATATTTCCAAGTCTAGGATAAAAATTAGTTTTGGATTTTAAGCACACTCAAAAATTGAATATTGCAAGCAGGCACCACAGTGCGACGTTAAAGCTGTTTTAGTATGAAACTAATAAAATTTCTTTAGTATGATACTAGTTAGGAAATGTTTAAAATTAAGAATGAATAAGTAAACTACTTTAAAGTTAGCAAATGAATAAATGATATCTTTTTAATATACCCCAAATATACCAAGAGGATATTTACATTGCATTCAACGTCCTAGTACGTTAGTTTGTGAGTTTGTCAGTCAGTGCGTCAGTTTGCTAGTTAGGTATTAGAAATGTATCTTAGTTTCGTCATCATCTGTCGCTAACTTTATGAGTTCATAGAGTTCGTCGTTGATGGTCAGAAGTCTAGATTGTTTCAGTAGAATAAGATTTTCTAGATTTATACTTTGAATGGTGAGTGGATCGAATTCGTTTAGTTGTATTAATGTACTCCATCGACAATACATGGGTAGACTTTTTTCATATCCATCAAAAATTCCAATATTTGATATCCCAAAACATTTTTATATTCTTTTTCGAGGCAATATTCCGTATCCGCAAAACTTGGAGCTCAGAGTATACATTTTAGGACCTTGATATAAAATTAAAAATATTTTAAGCTCTTTAATTTGTATTTAGAAAAAAATATAGAAATAATTTTTCCCCTGAGCACATTTTTTTCTTGCTTAAATCAAGATAGCGTTTGCAATTTTACAAATCAATGCAACTTTTCCGTGGGTGTGATACTTATTTTTTTAATAACACGACAACTTACACCCAACCTACCACCAACCTACCACTAAAAATCAATTAAAATGAAATATTTCGCTCATTAGAGCAACCCATGTCGGGGGGCATGTGTTTTTTTTTATGTTAATTACTATTATTTAACAAATAGTCACGAAGGGAGGAAAAGCTACTTAAATTTGAATATAAAATTAAAATAGAAGTACATGTACGACTTCATGCTGTTTTAACTGTCATTTTTAAAATTCAATAAATCATAAAATGTTGATATAACTTGTAGATTAAATAAACGATTAATCATGGTCTATATTTTTAGGCAAAACATTTATTTCTGACGTAAAAATATGATCGTAGTGTTGACAATTGTACAGTATTGACACTTAATTCCTGCATACCCAGCCTATAGAATTATGGTTTATAAATGAATAAAAATACTGAATTTAAAAAAATATATTCCTTAAGATACACAAATACCAGTTTCTTTTTAAAAATGCAATAAAATGAACAAAATTAAATTTTTTCTAATGTATTATGGCTTTACTAGCAAGAGCAAGCATTCCCATTAATAATTATGGAACACAACGTTGTTCAAGCGGATGGTCGTGCGTCTTCAATTGCTGACTCAATTGGATCTTGTAAACGAATAATCCAAAATATTTGTTCAAAATTCTCCAACGCTAGTGCGTGAAATGTTGAGCCGTTGTGATCAATGGCGAGTTGAGGTTCGTGTATTGAGTCTCACACTTTCGGCTACAGCAGCCAAATTCTCATCTGTTCGCACAGTACGACGACGGCCACCATTGGTGTTGTCCACTAGCAACCAGTTACCAGTCTCACTAACTTTTTACACAAACTTGCGTACAGCAGGCGCAGTGGGTGCTTTATTTCAGCCAAAACTTCTTAAAAAAAAAACGCACTATTTGGGCTACACAGCCCAACGTTGTTCAGGCGTAAAGCGACTCATTTCACTTCGCGGAGGTATGATACTGACTTTTTGTCAAGATTTCGAGCGGGAAACAGCTGTCAGTGCTAAAATACCATATGATTTCAAAAAAAAGAAACCACTAGATGGCCCACCCGTTATATAATTTTAGCATTAAGCGAATCTGTGGATTTTAATATCGTAGATTGAAATATGTACATAAATAGATAAATAAATAAATATCTCCCTTTAGCCCAGGCCTTCCTTCAACCGGTTGAATATAAGTTTTTTTTTCAAATTTTATGCATAGATTCTGAAATGAATATGTTTTATTTGAAATATATTTCAGGAGCTGGTCTTGCAAGTGTGGTTGTATCGTTTCTAATGTCAACATATTATAGCGTCGTAATAGCCTATTCTATTTATTACTTCTTTACGTCATTCAAAGCACATAGTCCCTGGATCGATTGCAATAACAGGTAAGCCCCTTGTTTATTATCATTCTCAAAGCTATTCATTCTAAAATTGATATTTTTTTTAGATGGAACACACCAGATTGTTGGGTACCACGAAGAAGAGATTTAAATATGAGTGCCCCAGATATGTCCCGAACACCTTCTGAAGAATTTTTTGAGTACCGTTTATTTAAGATGTGGTGTAATTTTATAAACTCCTTCATAAAATTCTCTATTCTTATAGAAACAAAGTTCTTCAAATTACCCCTGGAATCGAATTTCCTGGTATCATGCGGTGGGAACTCTTTGCCTGTCTCATCTGCGCTTGGCTTATGGTCTACTTCGCTACATGGAAATCTATAAAATCATCGGGAAAGGTAAGATTTTCAGCCACAAGTTCGGTTCACTGATTTATTTTAAGAATTTTCCACAGGTTCGCTATTTCACAGCTACATTCCCGTTCTTCCTGATTATTGTCCTCATGATTCGTGCATTATCGTTAGAAGGTGCCGATGCAGGACTTCGATACTTTTTCCGACCAAATTGGTCTGAATTGAAGAATGCTAATGTTTGGATAAATGCTGCCTCCCAGAACTTCAGTTCCCTCGGTATTGCTTTTGGTTCAATGATATCATTTGCCAGCTACAACAAGTATAACAATAACATTTTGAGAGACACCATCGCTGTGTCCTTGGTGAATGTTGTCACCAGCTTTTTGGTGGGGATATTTGCCTTTGCGACTTTGGGAAATTTAGCCCTGGAACAAAATACAAATGTCCGAGATGTAATTGGAGATGGTCCTGGATTGATATTTGTTGTTTACCCACAAGCTATGGCCAAGATGCCATATGCCCAATTTTGGGGTGTCATGTTTTTCTTCATGCTGCTGTGTCTAGGGTTGAATACTCAATTTGCGATTGTAGAAGTTGTTGTCACGTCAATTCAAGATGGCTTCCCGAATTGGATCAAACGTAATCTTGGCTACCATGAAGTTCTGGTGTTTTTCGTTTGTTTGATTTCATTTCTCTTTGGACTACCAAATCTGATTCAAGTAAGAAATTTGCATAAACTGTCACAGTAACATACAAACAAGTATTTTTTTTCTCAGGGAGGAATCTATTATTTCCAATTGATGGATCACTATGCAGCCTCGATATCGATAACATTTTTAGCATTTTGTCAAATGATCGCTCTCGCATGGTTCTATGGAACCGAAAGACTCTCCAAGGATATTAAACAAATGACTGGAAAGGCTCCATCATGTTATTTGAAGTCATGTTGGTTTTTTTGTGGACCATTGTTATTATTTGTAAGTTTAAACAAAATTATATGTACTAAATTTGAAAATTTCCTGTTTCTCAGTCAATTTGGATCCTTAGCTTGATAAACTACCATGGACCTACCTATCACAACGGAAGATACAAGTATCCAGACTGGGCATATGCCATGGGATGGATATTTGCCTCGATGTCACTAGTTTGTATCCCAGGATATGCACTTGTTAACTTTTTAAGAGCTCCAGGAAATGGCTTTTGGGAGGTAAGGATGTTCCTCTTTTTTTTTCAAAATAAAAAAATGCACTTTTGTCTTTAGAAATTCCAAAGTGCTATCAAGCCAAACATCTATGAATGCAAAATCTGTGGAGAACACCACTGTGAACATGATTATCCAGAGCAGGAACTTTATATGTTGACCCACGACCTTCCAGTTTATCAACCTGAAAAGGTCTATTTGAAACCACCTCCGGAAAAGAATATTTATTTGCAGAATCCACTGTTGAAAACGACGACGACTGGAGCGGATGATAAACCATCACAGGCAGATGAGAAGAGATAAGAGATTTGTTTTTCAAATAAAAGTTAGTTCGTGTACATTCTATGACTATGAATCATACTTTACTTATTTAAACAGTTAAATAAATTAATTTTGTTCAAACTTTAAAAAGAAAAATAATGTAAACTTGTTTTTTTTTTACCATAAATAAATTTTACATAGTATTATTTAATAATTTTAAAAGAATAAAGCAGTTGCAGGCAACGTTCAGAGATACATACACATACTTTAAATAAGACCCTTGTTCAAGTATTAGCATTTAATTTAAGGATATATGTAATGTAAAAATTAAAAGACAAATGTTCATTTTAGAAATTTAAAAAACGATTTTAAATAAAGTTAATATCGATAAGCTAAAAATAAGGAACTGACTTTCACTCACGAAGATTGTCCTTAAAGAATATATAGAGACACGGCTGAGCTCGTCGAAAAAGGGGGATCTTGCCCCTCACAGCTAGACCTCACCTCTTTCAAAATAATTTAACATTTAATCAGCCTTCAAAAAAAAAATATTACCACCATTTTTTTGATACCACACTTCGAGAGGAGTCCCGCGGGTGTTAATGCAGTTTGGCCTCGTCAAATCCCTCCTCGAATTCGGTCGGCCAGCATAGCAAATTCCCGAGTCAAGTCATCGAGTCACCATTCTTTAACGACAGCCGTACCGCACCCCCTGAAAAAATTCTTTTCGGGGAGGAATGCAACTGGCTATTTCAGTAGAGCATTGTTTGTGAAAATATCGGTAAAACAACGAAAGACATGAAACATTGCGGCGGTGCTCGAGAGTTGTAAATGCTTCCGTTTTATTTCTGTCACCTTTCATTTTCATAGCTCTTCTCTGTATCGTATCCAAAAGACTTAAGTCGGTTATTGGAGCACCTGCCCAAATATGAGAATTGTACTCGAGTTTTGGACGAATAAAGGCTTCATATATAACAGCCAGATCAGAAGGGGTGAAAAACCTAAACACTTAGCAGCATTTTTGGCGACATCAAATATGTGATCCTTCCACAAAAGGTGGTCTGTAATACACATACCGAGTACTGAGAACTTTTCGGTTTCTCAATGCAAGTGCCACTCAAGGATAGTGGCATGGAGATGAGTTTCGTTTTGACGACAGAAGACAGCATTGAGTTTTGGAAGCATTAAATTCTACGCGGTTTTTGATTCCCCATCGGACAAGTGCAATAAACTTACTTTCTCAAAAACCATGTAAAGATTTGTGCCTCTGTTCGCTGGGATAAACCGTCAGATCACCAGTGGACCTATTGCTGCGAAAGCGGTACTGCCCGTCATTAAGAAGCTTTCGTTCTTCGAGATATTTCTTGAGCTGGGAATTAATCAGCGTTTCCATGACCTTGGAAAGAAGGGACGTTAGTGCAATTGGTCGATAAGTTAGAGGGTGAAGAAGATACGCCTTTTTTAGGGACAGGCTGGACGAATGCTGTTTTCCATCCACTCGGAAAGAGGCCAGTAGAATAGGACAGATGGAAAAGCTTTCGCAGTGGTTTTGCCAGCGTTTAAGAACACCTCTTCAGAACAATGGGAGGGATACTATCCGGGCCAGCGGATTTGTGTATATCAAGATCTTTTAGAACTCTGGCAACTGCACGAGTGCGAAAGAAGATTTGTCCCATAAAATCGTTTGCGCTGTCGAGTACGGCAGGAGTCATAACACTTTCTGGCAGCGTCGAATTAACAGCAAACTGTGCTGCAAGTAAATTTTCTTTCTCTAACGAGCTTACAAAAGGGGTGTCATTGAAGACGAGGGTTGGAACCGACGATAAAGTAGCGTTTCGTATGTTCTTTGCAAATTACCAAAAATGTTTACTACTATTGGGACATTGTAGTATTTTTTGCCTTAATTTTTACTCATGAAAAAATTTGGTCCTTCGAATATGACCGTCAAAAACAGATACCACGAATATACTGGACTGACGAAAAAAAACAAGATTTTACTTACATCATGAAATGAAAATAAACAAAAAAAAAAACAAAACGTTATGAATTAAAAAATTGTAATACTAGTAGCTATTCAGGAAAGGATTCAATTGATCACAATTTACCAAAGATACAATAAATATAAAATTACCAATTTAATTAAGAATGCCTATAGTTTTGCGAGCAGGAGCCCTCCTGTGAGCGGCGTCGCTTAAACGTTTTTCTTTCTTAAGGTTCTGCGGCTTACCCTCCGGTTTTTTCTTCTGAATTGTTTATTTTTTTATGAAAGACAACCTCTATTTCTCCGGGTAAGTATGTATATAAAGATATCTCTAGTCATTCCCGAATTTAAGTTACGATAAAACACATACATATTTCTACGATATGATTTCAAATTTCTTTGTATTCTTTATGTTACGCGGGGCGCCTAGGTAATTCAAACTTTTTCAAGCAATACCAATCACAAGACGTCTCATCCGATAGCATTCACAGTGGTAACCAAAATCCAACGAAACGCTGTCCAATAAAACTCGTTTGAGGATACTTGTAACCGTCCTCACAACAAGAAAAAAACCTTTTTTTTAGTGCTTACATGACCCTAACACCGTATGAACCACCAAACACGAATATGAAATAACAAGTGAAATAAGTTTCCCACGGTTTGACTTTAAATCGAAATAAAACTCGTTCTTCAGGGCCTTATACGTGTTCTTCCCTCTGGAAGTTGCTTAGTCGGCTATTTTGCTAGCAAAATTTTTGCTTTTCTTATTTTGTTAGCGCACACTTCCTCTTAATGCGGTGTTTCGATTTAGAATGCTGTTCTCGCATACTGTACTAAGTACCGCAGCTCATCATGCTACGAGTATCTAACAACTGCTCGTTAAGCAAAATCCATTGATTAGCAGGGTTAAAGTTCAAACCATCGCTCATACCCTTAGGCGGCCCTAAAATAAGCTTATTTATTCTTATACGTACGTACGTATTTATCCTATTCACTAAACAAAACTCAAAGCTGCGACGTTTGAGGATAACCGCTGTAACTCAAAGCATTCATTTTCGCTCAATTTTTCCAAACAGCCGTATTTTTGGACAGAAATGATAAGTGAAATATCCTTCATCCTTTTTGCTCTTCACGAACGCAAATGCAACTCCAAGAAATTTTTAGGAATTCAACCACCAGCCGGGACTCACGTTGATCTGAACCCCACTTGCGTTCTGGGGTGGTATCGCGTAAGGTGATAGTTGATTATCAATTTGTTGATTGTCGTTTTGACCATAGCTCTCTCTATAATTATTAATTGATATGATAGAGACAGCTATAGTCAAAAACGACAATCAACGAATTGATAGTCAACTATCAGCTTACGCGATTCCACCCCTGGTCTCGGATTTCGATGTAAATCGCATCCTCAATTTATGTGCTTACCGTGAATACCGAATCGCGCCTGTGCTAATGTCTTACAGATCGTACCCTTGAGACCCAGTACATATTATTCCCTATTCACGTTTACCTATCCGCATCCCAAAAGTAATTTACCTATTCCTCTTTTTTCCATTACTTAGTCGCTTATAACCGCCAGGAACCCCAGGTTACAGGCAGGGCGATGGCAGAATGAATATTTTACTAAGGTTTACCTTCGCCTCATTCTTATTCTCCAGATTGTTCTTGAATAAGTATTCAATTCAACTTCTTCTAATTGGATTTGAACAACTTTTCCCAATTACTGTGTCTATAGTGGAAGCATGTTTACAGGTCTGTAGTCTTCACATTTATTAGAATTCGAAATTATTTCGGTAATGACCGAAGTTTTCCAGCTACTTGGGAATCCATTACCTGTAAGGGAGTAGTTCATGATGTTTAATGGAGCAAAGCCCTACGAAACTTTCCTTTATCATTTGCTTATTCATAATTTCAACTACTTTTAGCAGGTCTTCTATTGAATTCAGATTTTTTAAACTTGAAACAACTTTCACTATTTACTGAAAGATTAACCTATTCAACCCTTGGAATTTCTTTATATGATGATTTTATACCCATACCAAAAGAGTGTTTGACAAAACTATCCCGTGGATTTAGCTCAAGCCACAGTCTCGAAGGTAATGAAAGACTTCACTACTTTTCAATATGCAACTTTAGCGGGGTCTTAAATTAAAGTACCTAATCTTTTTAGACACTAGTTTATATTTAAACAATAAAAGGCATAAAATTAGATTTTTGGTAAAAAGTATTTCAACATTTATTTACAATTAGGAGCTTAGGTGTAAAGACAAAACCTTAAGTTACTAAGAGAAGACTTCCTGTGGTGGTAAACTATCTGCAGGTATTTGTAGATTCTCATAGAAATACGACGCTGGAAAACTATTGCTTTGACAAGTGACGATATTTTTAATTAACCACAATACCTCACAACTTAATGGTTGATTTTTAAATTCAAACAAACGATTAAGTAAGCGCACAAGATTCGTATTCCATGTGCTGCATTTTTCAATTAAATTATTAAAACAGGCTGAGTTTAGAGCCAGCAAGTTAGCCAACATTCGAATGGCATAGAGAATCCTCATTCTATTGGGGATTCCCTCAAAATTTTCTGTTTGACTCAAATTGGCAACGGAGAAGTTCATCAGATAGTTAACCTGCCCCTCGGATAGAATTACACCGGGAACTATGATTCCAGAATAGAAAACGATCCGCAAATGGTATTCAGCACCTGGAGATGTGGGATTCTTGGTGTGAAACTTAAGAAAAAGACATTCCAAGTCGGAAGGTCTGAAGGGAGTTTATTGATTTATATACGCATATTGAAATGAAAACAAGCTTACCGCAATAATTTCTGTTCGGCAGTGACAATGACATCCAAAACAACTGCAGCGTCTTCCCGATAGTCATCTTCGGTACCTTCCTGCAGGTATATACCCACCAATTTGGGAACGATTTCCATTGACATCAGGACGCTGGCACCTTTTCCACCCGTTGCCATTACGTTGGCTAATGTCCAGAGGCACGTGCGCTTTACTCGTTCTTCAGTGCAATCCAGATAAGTGACCAAATAGCTTCCCGCCATTGAGGCGATTTTTTCACAAACTGGGGCTTCTCCTAGCGAGAGATTACAGATTGTTTCGCTGGCATGAAATTGTTGCTCGGCATTAGATCCTTAAACCAACAAGCGTCATTTAAAGCAAACAAGTAGCTATTGAAAAACTCGTTATAGTTACCTGTGAGTTCCTTGACCAGAATCTGTATTGCTCCTGGTATCATGGCAAATGCACGAATATTCTCAATGCCCTGCAGAAAGGCATGACTCAGCCTATACATATCTTCGGCTGTGGCATGTTTGCGTCTTTTTATTCTGTTAGCCAATCCTTGGACATCCTTCTCGGTAAGGTTATCTAATTCGGTAATCTTTGATTTAATTTCACCTAAGCCAAATCGAAGTGAATCATTTTCGCAGTTTCTTTTGATGTCACGAATATTTCTTGAATATTTTCGAATCTTCTCGCGAAGTGCTTCGGTTAGTATTATTTGATTTTCGGCAGACATCTCGATGGTTCAAAAATAATAATTAATCGGAATCCCGCGTAAACAATTTGTTTGAAATGAACTGTATTTTGTTTGTGTTGTTTTGTGATTTTTATGAATAACGGGAGATTGACGTTTAATATTGAACAGAGATTGTCAAACTATGGCCGCGTTCACTTCGTAGACCGATAGGGTATCTAAGATACTTTAGTATCCGATACGTTGGCGAACGACCAAAACCGGATAGGTAATGCGCGAAACAGATTAAACCAGCAACAGCACCAGCATCGTCAACAGCAAACAGCACGCTGACCAGCAAAAATTTCTCAAACACATTGCCACCAGCAACGTCATTTCATCTGCTTGACATTTCATATGAAAAAAAGCTTTTCATTGTGGTGCCACTGAATATTGCAGTGGGAAAGTTGACAACACTGCACCAGCAACAGCAAATTTAGGACTTTGGCCTAACGACGCTGTTGGCGTTGCTGTTGCTGTTCTAATGTGTGTTGAACAATTGAAATACATTGGCTCTAAATTAATGGCGGCCGCTGTTGCTGTTGACGGTGCTGTTGCTGGGTCAATCTGTTCCGCGCATAACATTTTTTACTGTCAAAGTCAAAAAAGACGTGAATCGTCCAGGGTTGGCCGATTCAACTACATGCCTAATTTATTACAATTTGTTACGTCTGCTACATACGTAGTTAATTCATAAAAAATAGAATAATGGAAACCAAACAATTTTGCACATTTATGATCTTATGAAGGTTTGTACAAAAACTGAAAATGTTTCATTTACCATAAGGATGAGGAATTGTAGGAATTATACATGATAGATGGGAAGTTTATTTTTGGAGACAAACAATTTTCTTTGGCATAATCAAAGGATTTGGATTATGAACACATGATTTAAAGATATTTTTTAATGCTGAATTTATTGTACAAGGTATGTTGCGACGATTTAGTTGCAGCAAGAGACCATTTGCTAATCCGCAAAACAAATAATTAATATTATACATATATGTATGTATACTGGATTACAAATCCTATGAATTTTTTTTTATTATAATAATTCATTAAATATTTAAGAATATAATATGGTATAGCCCTTACAAATATATACAACAGACAATGTCTCTATTAAGTTTTTAGTTCAAATTTTTGATAATTTAATCCTGCAATGAGGAAAGGTAAATTAAAAAGGGCAGATTTTTTAACCACAAATTATCTCACGCCAACGAGGTTTCTTTTTTTTTTGTAATTTTAATTAGCGGTGAGCTTTAAGCCTACAGAGTTAAGCCACGATTTCTTTTAGTGCTTGTTCGCATTTGGTGAGCAAACGTTGTCGTTTCAAAGTATGTATGTACATATAAATATTACCAAAAAAAAACTTTTTAAAAATAATAAAAACCAAGAACTGGTAATTATATTGAAACAGTTTATTTTTAAGGAGCGCAGCGCACTTGTCGAAGAAAGCTCCAGTACGATCATTTTCCATTTTAATTGGAGTAAATCCACCTTCAGCGCAATAATTATGTAGCTTTTTGACCAGCCATTTTCACTTCGCTTATTAAAAATGAATAAGTCCAACTAACATACTCTCCAGAGCTAAACTCTTGAAATCTGGCAAAAAAAAAACTCCCATACAACTCTATTATATCCCATTGTTATACCTAGGTATTAATATCTTGTTATGAAACTGAACTGGGTTTCATAACATTTTTATTTTAAGAGGTAAACACTTTTGCAGCTTAAAACTACTAAAATCTTATAGCTAAACTATTTTCTTTTCTTGCAATAAGATTATATAAGCTTATAGTCTTAAAAGAAACCTTTTCTAAAAACTCAGCTCTAAATAATATGTCCATATAATCCCATAACAAGTCATGTTTAAGAGTTAAGATCATTTCATATTTCTTTGAAAACCCTAAAAGAATTTGAGTTTAATACCTCCTATATCAAGAAACAATCTGAAGTTCAAAGAATAAAAGCTTTGCAGTAGGATCCGAATGAGATATTTAATGCAACAAACTTTACTTTACTCAATTAGTGAATTAGTACTAGAATTAACAAAAATGATAAAAAGTTACAGTTCGGCCAACCCTGTACTCGACACAAAAGAAAATAGATCAGCTGAAATGTCAGCTGTTCTTCAAAATTCCCCTTGGATAGTTAAGTATACCAAAAATTTTTGGATAGCTTTGGATTTCTGCTTGACATTAGCTGTTTCGTTAATCAGTTGTTTTTTCCTACAACAACACCAACAAATCCGGATACCTTTGGATACGAACCCGAACGCGACCTATAATTCCCGTGTATTGAATATTTTGAAAATTGAATTAAATTGAAAGCTTAATCTGTTCGCGTACTATCTTTAATACTACGTTTTCACCAAGAGTAAATCTCCGGGATTTAAGTGGATTTACCATAAGTCTTCTTTAAATCTCCAAGATTTACCATACAAATTTATTTCGTAAATCTGGTAGATTATAAATAAATCTCTAATAAATCTTCATAGGATCGATCGGTTGAAGTTCGAACTGACCTAACATCCATACCGTGCTAAGCTATCTCGATGATTTTTCATCGTTTGGCACAAATGAAACTTTCTTTCTCTCGCTTCTACTTTATAAGAAAAATTGAAACAACATTAGCATTTTGATAGATGCTGTCAAAGTTAATCTTCTTATTAATCTTTCAGTGTGGTGAAAACACCTCATAAATCTCTTGCCTTAAATCTCAGATTATCTTTTGGTGAAAACGTAGTATAGCTGCCAATTTCCACCAAAATTTATATATTTTATAATAGGTGCGTTTTATTATCCACAAATCTATCTGGATCCGGATCTGGATCATCCCTTGAAAATAAAACGATATGGATCTTACTGACAGCAGTGTTATAAGCCCGTCTCTTTTTATCCTTGGGTTTGTAAATTTTCAGTTATTTCTTGTCTTTTTTCTTTACACTTGGCTTACACTACCTTACCATAAAAAGCCATCTACTCGCCAGCATAATAACTAATTTTTGGATCTTTGAAATAGATCCTGAGAGAAAACAGGATCCCAAATTGTTTTTGTAATACATGTTAAAACTTAATCGAGATCCGGATCCAGATAGATTTGTGAATAATAAAACGCACCTAATGCTCTACAAAAGAGATACAACTCTTTTTAAGAAAGAGCGTAAGTGATTAATGACAGCTTGCAACACACATCATGCGTAACTAGTGCGTTACAGTTTATAAGGCATTCATTCATCCATAACTGGGGAATAATTCACATCTTTGGGCAGGCGCAGCCCAAACTTCTCTTCATTTATTAAAAAAAAAAAACTGACAACAGACCAATCCACACCACAATAGATAAGTGTGATATCTGCTTAATTTTTTCCATCCAAATCACTTCGAACTGAATCCATTCATCTGGGAACCCAGTCATTCTCAAACTCAATTTCAATTGTCACATCTATGAACACAGAAACAGCTGTTTGTCAAAATTTAACCAAAATTTCTGGTAGAATTCTTCTTGAGCAGCGATTTTCTTAAAATTTGTGTGCAATGTCCTTATCAATTCTACAAAAATTATCCCTGCAATGTCTTAAAACCGAGCAACCCCTTCTCAGTAAATTAAAACATTGAAAAACGAAATATTCCATTAATTAAATCAAATTTCAGCAACTGTCCGAAATGCCAGTAAGAAAACCGGAGGCTCTTCGCGAAACAATCCAAAACATCCACGACCGAAACATCGTGGTTGGCGGGTACAAGACGGTTGGTATGTTGCACAAGGTACCATACTAGCCACCCAAAGGACAACAAGATTTCATCCTGGTTTGAATGTGAGTTAAAAAAAATACTTTGAAATTAGATGAAAAATCGATTTGGTTCGCAGGTCGGCTTTGGGCGCAATGGAACTCTGTTCGCCATGGAACATGGAAAAGTTTACGTAACCTGTGAAAAATTAGATCCCAATTGGGACCACACATGGGTACAGCGTCACTATGCTGGCCGTATGGATCAACAGATTCACAAGAAATTCTTCAATGTCATCGCCGAGAAACAGCATCAACGTTTTAAGTTGATCGATGAAATTTAGTTCAAGAAAATAAAAGTAGTTTTATGAGAAAAAAGAAATGTTTTAATTCAAAATTTGATCGTTTCCTTTAAATCAAATACCTCTAAAAATAAGAATGCCAAATGATTGAATGTATTTTTTGTATTGTGCTTTCAATCGATGAAGCACAAGTCCGATCTTAACATTTTTCTAAATGTTGGCTCGGCAGATATTTATAAGTGCATCTTTGTTGAAGGTCGTCGTTCCTGGCGACGTTCCAATTCGTCCTTCCTTTAACAGTTGGTTTATGCACGATATCATATCACTCCTTTTCTATTTTTATTTCCACAGCTTTTGGTTCAATTTTTCTCAGTTTCTTTGGCTTTATGTACTCAGGTTTCTTTCTGGGCTTTCTCTTTACAGACACTTTCTTACGCACCGCTTTCGCTAGATCTGGGAGTGGGAAGTCATCGAAGCCAGTCCTAAGCTCGAAGGAATTCTCCACCGTTTCTGAAAGTTCTAATTGCACAGCCTTTTCCGTATGAATTCGTTGCACGTGCTCCTTCAACTTATCCGATCGATGGGTGTCGAAGTCGCAGAGTTGGCACTTGTGTCGCTTTGTATTCTCAGCGTGCTTCAGGGCGTGGCGTTTTAGGTTCTTATTCTGACTGAACTTATATCCACAAACCTCACATACAAAGGGACGTTCCTGCTTATGAGTGTCCATGTGAATTTTGAGGTTTTCCTTCCGGTTGGTGGTGTGAGGGCAATCTGGGTGAGTGCATTTGAAGAGTTCCCCCGTGTGAGTCAACTTGTGGGACTTTAAGGCTTTCATGTGTGTAGTGCTGTAGCCGCAGACATCGCAGAGCATCTCTTTTTCCTTCTTGTGGATCTGTAAATGACTGTTAAGTCCTTGTTTCCATTTAAAGCCTTTCGAGCAATGGGGACAGACGTATGGAGTTTCGATGGAATGTTTGGGATGATGGACACTCAGAGCAGTCTTGGTGAGAAATCTGGAGTCACATTCAAAGCAGAAGAAAGGCTTGGAGTCAACATGCTTTCTCAGATGCTCATCGAAATCCTTCTGCGAGAAGAATCCAACTTCGCAGAGGCAACATGTAAGATTGCAGGCGGAGCATGTGGTCATATGATCGACCATATCTTGGACTTTGTAGCATTTGAAGTCACAACCGATGCAGTAGTTGACCTTGCTGTGAGCTCCATTATTAACAGCTTTAGGATTGCGAACCTAAAAGAACCCATTATTGAAGTGTGCTTGTTTTGTGGATCACCTTGAATTTACCTTAAAATAGTTTTGTTTTTCCTCGAAGAGATTCTCTACGACGACATTGATATCACCTTGATTGGGGGGCTCCTCCTCTTCGTCCTTGCCATCTTCACTGCAAAACACTTTAATAAGTTCTTTCACCGATAGAATTTTGGCTAATTTCTTGAAATGATCTTGGTGGATATTGCTGATGGACACGACATCCTGATAGAAGAAGTCAATGATTGTTTGCAAACACTCAGTGCAGGAGAAATTGTGGATTTTTATTTTCAAAGGATTATGGATGGAGAATTGGAGGGATTTTTGCAAAAAGTGTCGGCCGCCAATGAATTCACTTTGCGCTCCGATTACACAGAAATGGCCCCAGGCCGAGATGCCAGATTGAAGTTCGATCTTTAAATCGCAGAAGATTCCGGTTTTTCGTTGGTCATCTAGGTATTTAGATACTTTTGATTCGAATTTGATTGGAATTCCTTGATATTGAAGCATCTTTCTGAATTTCTGATATTTTTATTTTATACAGAGTACTGGTACAGGTGTACAGGTACAGGCCCGTGACAAGAGCGAACTGTCATTTTGTATGTTTTTTTTTTGTATGCAGAAGTAAAATTTAAAGCTTGAAACAGAATCGTCATATCCGTTTTAAAATTTAACACGTTATTTTCAAATGTTCATTCCTTTTTCTTGCAAGTTTTTCAGTTTTTATGATGTTTTCTATATGCATGTGTCTAACAAAATTTGTTTATTTCTGCCATTTAGTATATTCTCGTTACTAAATAAATGGCAGAAGTGTTTTGTCAATTTCAGTTTGTTTTTTTTTTGAGTGTTTCTATCTATAAGCACATTATCAAACATCGGCATTTAAAAAAACAAAGTCACAAAATTTTAAACAGCCTCAGCCGTATCTATAAGATTTTCTTAAACTGCATCTTAGAGGTTATTTAGTTAAGCATACTTAAATATTTAATTTGCCTGTAAATGACGAAACTTCAATTCGTATCTATAATCGATCTTTCATTGGTACTTAACTAAACAATGGTTATGTCACATAACGTAAAAGAATGTGAAAATATAGTACAAAAAAAAAAAACAAATTCTGCTTCATTTTATACAACACAGCTGTTTTGTGCCACCTTCAATCAGTAAATATTTGGAACTCATTTTTTTATTTGTGAAATATAAAAAAAAATGGCACTACAAAACAAATTATTTTATGCACAGATTCTCTTCCAACAACGAGGAATAAAGTTAGTGTCGATACCAACACTTCAAAGGCTACGCGGAAAGCGTTGACGAAATTTCTTTGCGCGTACACGTTCTTTAATCAATACAAATTTTCGGTTTCTTAATTATTTGCATTTTCTAATTCTAAAATATCACAACAAACAATACAAACTCACAATTTGAAACTTCAAAATTTCAAAGATGACAATTGATATGTCAAAATACATTTTAAAATGCCTCTAAGTGATCCTTAAACGCGGTTGATGGCGTTTAAGTTAAGAGGCCTTTAGGTTACGTTACTTAAATGTGAAAATTGATTATAGATACCGATTTCATACTTAAGAGCTGCTTGGAGGAATTTTAAAGTTAAGTAACCTTTAAGATTTGTTTATAGATTCGCCTGCCTATTATTAAGGTATTAGTATGATACTACTTAACAATTTGCTAACTTTATAGTACTTTACTAACTCATTCTTAATTTTAAACATTTTCTATCTAGTATCGTACTAAAAGAATTTTCTTAATAAATTACTTCTGGACACACGTAAAACAATGACATTTCGTGTAAAAAAGTAAGTACACGAACCTTTTTTGATGTTTGCAATTGTCAAAGAGTCATATGAAGCTAGCACGGTATTAAAAAAATAAAGTAGGTATTCGATGATTTTACCTTTAATAAAAGGGTAGAGAAAGTATGTTGCTATATTCGATTAAAATTTGCAAATTCGTTGTTTTAACCTAGTATCATACTAAAACAGCTTTAGCATCGTAGTAATTCAATTAAAATTTTGCGCCAAAGCCGCAAAAAAAATAAGCATCCTAGTGTTAAGCTACTAGTGTAATACTACTAAACAATTTGCTAACTTCAAAGTAGCTTACTAACTCATTCTTAAATTTAAACATTTTGTAACCGATACTAGTACTAAGGGGCCAGTTATAGCTATCATTGAAATACATCATTGGAACAAATCAGTGGAATACTGACTTCATTTTTTTGACAAGCTAGTTATAGCAATCATTGATAAATTGGTTTCAGTAAAAGATCCTGTTAGTGGCTGATTAATAACCAATTCTATGTATTTAAGGTTAGAGTTTGATAATTGAAAGTAAAACTGATATTTGATAATGGAAAGAGAATCAAACACATTCAGTGTTTCGATTGTGTTCCATATTAAAGAAACGAAAATCAGCTGTTCATTGAAATTGAATTCTATCAGTGAAATAACAAAAGTGGATTTAAAAGAAAGTTTATATCAGAATTTTGTATTTTATAGAATACAAAAATTCTACAATTCATTACCTTCATTTTGATACCAATTAAATTCATTGCAGTTTTTTTAATTGTTTTAAAAATCGAAATGAAAATTTTTAATGATGCATTTCAATGATAGCTATAACTGGCCCCTAAAGCTATTCTAATTCTAAGGCTATGAAATTCTTGTGAACAAAAAAAAAACGACTTTGAATGAAGTAAGCACTATACCAACAAAATAAAATAGCTATTTGATGATTTTAACTTTAGTAAAATTTAAGAGAAAACACTTTGCTAAGCTAAATTTAAATTAGCAATTAAAATATTAAAGCAGCTTTAACATCGAACTTCGAATAAGAAGTTGCTCCAATGTTTCTTGAAGAAATATTTAATTTGACAAGTATGAGCGTTTACCTCCTTCAAACTTTGGATTTTAGGTCATTGGGAGATTCTTTATAAAAGTATTTGTCATATGGCCATTAAAAAAAATATATATTATTCACCTCAAAAACAGACCCAACGATTTCGATAAAGAAATTGGCACATGTGTGTTCAACCCTTAATGAAATCCCAAGGGACAAAAGAGTAATATTGGGGGAAAAAGGAGTGCTTGATGAAGGATTTAGTGTTTTTTGACTTGCCTATTAAGAAGCTATATAGCATCTTAGGCTAATAACCTTACTTTGCTTGCAATATATACACTTATGTAAAGACTCTTTCAAAGTTTGAAATTCTCCAAAAAAAAAAGATTTCATAGATAAAAAAATTGATTATTTTTTTTTTTCGAAAAATACGAGTACACCCTTTTTTTTGAAACTTGTACCTAACTAATTTTTAATATAATGCGAAAGATTTAATGAAGCATTTTTCTTTTATTATTTTATTAAAATATATCGGAACTTACCATACAAGTTAAAAAAAACAACCGTTTTCGAAAACATTGTTTTTCTCTAAAACTGCTCCTAGAATTCTGATTAAATTCTGTATTGCTTAATTTGTGCGATCAATCATTTAACAAAAGACAATCTTAAATTAAGACATTTTTAACAGGACATACCATAGAACCAATTTTGAAATTGTCTTTTTTGGCATAACAGTTTAAAAATATTATTCAAGTTCAAGTGTATTTACAAAAATGATGAAATATTTATTTTTACCCAACGACCATCTCTAAAAAAAAATATATGAACAATTAATTTAAAAAGTTTTCTAAAAAGTTGTCTAAAAAGTTGTCCAAAAACATTTAAACATTTTTTTTTATTAATCTACTAAAGGAGGTTTTTATTATTAGCGAAAGAATATTAATAAGGAAAGAACAAAATTTAGCCTAAAATTTTGAATAATTTTTGTCATAACGATAGATTAAAGCCTTAGATTGTCTCTTGATTCTAGCCCAAATTCTAAATTCTTCCTTTAGATTCTTGTCCCAGCCTTGTAAGTTGTTTCCTAAAAAATAAATTCCAATTTTTGTTTTATGTAACTCAACTAGAACGGCTCGTCCCCGTACAAATTTTTTTTTTTTTTTTAATTTATCGCAAACGCATCCTTACGATTTTGATTAAGGTATAAATGGGGACCACTAGCGGTCTAGTCCTTTTTAACTTCCCATAGGGAGTTATTGTAATCGGTCCGATTTGTCAAATTGAAATTTTTGACATTTCTCGACGTTTCAAGGTCCCTAGAGGCTATATCAATCATTTTTAGAGAGATGTCTGTGTGTGTGTGTGTACGTACGTTCGTACGTTCGTACGTTCGTACGTCCGTACGTTCTCGTACAATTTTTCGACGTCGATATCTCAAGAACGAGTAAAGATATCGACTTCAAATAAATTTTGTTTAATAGATAATAACTTCAAAAGAGTCTGAAAGGGCGTTTATTAAAATTCAGTGAGTAGTTTTTTCACTATAACGGTTTAAAAAAAAAGTAAAAATTTTGGTTAGTTTCAAATATCTCACGAAAAAATAATGTTATTGATTTCAAATAAAGTTTAATGTACTCATTATAAGGTCATACAGATTTGGTATGAATTTGGAAAAAAATGAACATACCGTTATTTTTTTAAATAAAAAAAAACTGAAAAAAAAAATTTCATAACCCAGATATTCTAAGAACGGAAAACAATTTGAAACTCAGAATAATTTTATTTTACGAAAAATAATGTGTTTGACAATTGGTGAAAATTTCAAAAAAAATCAGTTTACAGTTTTTTTACAAAAAATAAAAAACTATATAAAATTCTATTGAAAATTGGTAAAAATTGTTTTTCGACTCAAATTTCTCGAGAACTAGTACTGATATTGACTTCTAATTTAGTTTATTTTATGCATAGTATAATTTTGTACAATTGGTAAAATGTTGACAAATATTGAATAAATTGTTTTTTTTTTTTAAATAAAAAAACTATTAAAAATTCTAGTGAAAACTAGTTAAAATTGTATTTCAAGTCGAATTTCTTGGGAATAAACTCCGACAGTGCCTTCTAAAGTATGTTGTTTTATACATCGATACCTTCCCGTAAAAATGTATACTAAGCGACATTTCTAAAATTTTTCAGGAAACGAAAAAAACGAAGAAAGTTCGTTGGCGAAATCCAGGCCAAAACGTGGCCCTTAACATATATTATATTTCCTCATCAAAAAGTCATTTTCGGAAAAAGTTTCGCTTAGTACATTCTCACGGGAAGGTATCGACATAATATAATTATTAACATATGGTTAAATTTTGACAAGTATCGAATTGACAGTTTTAACAAAAATATAAAAAAAATCTACTAAAAAGTGGTAATATTTGTTTTTCGACTAGAATATCTTGAGAACGAGCAATGATATTGACTTTGCCATTACATATTTAATTTTATACATAATACAATTTCTAACAAATGGTTTATATTTGACATATATCTAGTTTTAGAGCGGATATATTTTGTAAGTACTCTTCCATCAATAACCAAACCATATCTTTTATATTTGAATATTTCGTTTTTAGATTTTTTTCAATTAAAATGTTTGGAACCGAAATAATAAAGTAATTTCTACATATAGTGTAATACATAATTTTATAATTTTATTATCAACTTAGTTTTTAGAAGAATGTACTCGTATGTACTGTACATACGTATATGAATAAGGTTGTTCAGTTGTACCCAAGTCCCACATATTCAAATTCCATTAATAGCTATGGTAAAATTAAAGAAAACGTCACAATATATTTTATCTTTTTGTCCATGAAAAAGATGTAAAATTCTACTCAAGGTTTTCTTACCACAATGGGAAGTTATCAGTGTGGGTCGCACCCAGCCTCTTTTTTTTTTTTAATTTATCGCAAACGCATCTTACGATTTTGATTAAGGTATAAATGGGGACCACTAGCAGTCTAGTCTTGTGGCTAAATTATTGCTGAAGTGCCTCATTTTATTACCATAACTCGTGTGAGTATGTGCATAAAATTGCTATGCATAAATATGCTCTCTCTGCGAGTCATCCAGTTTGGATTGAGTTCAAAGAGAAAAAAGGATTTAGCCGGTTTTGAGGTTATAGTTCGATCGGAAATAAATGTTTTTATTTTAAAATATACAAATAATAAATAACTGTGGCAGATTTTCACCAACACGACGATTACTTATACAAAGACAAAATTTCAAATTTGAGTAGAAGTAGTTACCACCGTTCTATTGGATTTCAGAATGAGTGGATCCTTGAAAACAACATTATTGTTTATTTGCTCATACACAATCATCATGAATTTGGATCACTCACTCAACCGGACCACCACACTACTCCGCCAACATCTATACCAGCTTCTTGACTCAAGCTGAAATAGAAGCCAATCCCATTCAGTGATCATCCATGCCATAAAGGTCCTCAATGTCGTCAAAAAATGCCCTTGCTAATGATTGTACTCTAAGTTTGGCCCGAGCAAGGCATTTGCAGATGAGAAGGAGGACTTGTTCCATTTCCCTCTGGTCTCCACAGCTTTGACAGTTAATATTGTGAGGAATGCCTAGCTTCGCTGCATGCTCTTCTATTGACCAGTGTCTGCTGCAAGCTATATCCTGGCTATGTCTTGCCTGGTTCTGCATATCAGATCAAGCGTTCGGGATTTATTATTAGGTGGGCCAAATTTATCTAGATATAATGCAGCAAGTTAAAATCCTCCACCTTCGGTTTGATTCTTTAAAAAAAATTGACAGAATATTGCCCATCATAACTCTGAGCGGAATATTTACTCTTTCCGCAAGTGAAAATGACCCGAACCCCAGATAAGAGTGACATGTGGTTGATATTGAGGCTAGCAACTTCTTTTCGGCATTGCTGGACCAATTTGCAGGATGATGTACTAGAATTAATGGCTTTAACATCTACCTGACAGTCGTTCATCTCGCTAAGGACTGAACATACATATTTTGTTAACATTTTATTTTCAAACAAATCCATGTACATTTTTAATTCCATTATAGCTTTGAACCACTTGGCAAGTAGCCACAATGGTGCATTTTAGTTGTATGAACAAAATACTGCTAAATTTAAAACTATTTACACGATAAAACATCAAAATTATTGACAATTTATCGATCGTATACAACCGTATAATAATGTCAATTATGTCAACGACAAAACTGTTCTAAAATTATAATACAACAGTTTTTTTTTTTAATTTTATATTGTCAATTTTCTATTCATCATCTATTGATAACTTTTTTCTTATTCAATTCCATTGCTATTTCAACTAAACACGTTCCACGAATAAAATCAGCTGCCACAATGTTTGCATGCTCTCCCAAACGATCTCGATAAAGATCAGTTAGCCTCCAATTAACCTCATCGGCCATTTTGCGTAATCCACCATATTTATTAGTTATAACACCCCAAGTATCGGGAGTCAATTCTGCCATATCAGCAACTGGACGGCTAGAGAGTCGCCTGTTGGACAAAATTAAAAATTGCAATTTATTTAAATAAATCGGAATTAAATTGTTTGCATATACGCTAAATTGTAAACGTATGTGCATTCGAGTATGAAGGTACTCACATTCTATCATATTCATTTACTTCAATTAAATATTTCTCAAGACGCTGCCATGTGCGAACATCTCCCCATCGTTGTTCAATTGGACCGAATAAGATTCCTGAAAACTCCAACAACGTTGATCCATGATCGTATGCGAGGAATATATTTTGATTCATTTTCCAGACATCTCCGAGGAACACTTGCCATGATACATCAGGTGACACCAATAGTTGCCCAAAACGATTATTCAAATAAGAAACCAACAAACGATGTACACCGAGGGTTTTTCCAAAACCTGAGAAATTATTGAAATTTTATTTATTTTAATAAAGTTTATTTAATTATTTAATAGAAAAGGTCGACCGGTGGGTAATAACTTTTAAGTAAGACAGAGGAAGTGAGTCAAGGACATAGTTTTAACGGTTTTTAGCTTATCAATTAAATTAATTATTGTTCTAGTTGATGTCAATTGATCAAATCACTTAATTTGGTGTACTTGTGATCAATTAAGGTGCTTAACAGTTTTGTGTATTTATCAAACAACTCCTCCAATATCAAATATAACTATGGATAGTTTTATTGTATATTTTTATATAGATAGTTTTATTGTATGCAAATTAATAATAACTATCATTAGATTTGCATAGTGCTTTTATAATCCTAATTTATAGACTACCATGTTCGTAACTGTGATAACATTAGAAAACACAAATTAATTAATAAACACAAACACACCCATATTTCCATTCTGTAAATGCGATATATTCAATCATATTTATTTGCTAACTTTTGATTAAATAGAGTAAATAATTATTGTTTATCTACATCAATTAAATTCTGACATCAGGGAGAAATAATGATTCCCACCATTTGGTGTGCTGATGACTCTAGAGATCTATTATTTCGAAGTAATCACGATTTTCCACAACAGAGCAAAGCAGAATAAATGACAACAAATGTTAGTTTTATAACTTGTTTTATGTACATCTCAATAAAAACCAAAATAATTATAATTCCAGTTTTACACGACTAAAAAGTTGTCGTCATAATATCATTAACTATTTTATATTGCTTATGATATGACTTTATCGTGTAAATGGTCTACATAACTAAATGCCAGATTTTAAGAAAAGCAACCCGAATCGACTTGGAAACTATAGAGGTATTTATGTGTTAAGTTCTCTGAAAAAAAACTTTTCACCCAAATTGTATATCTCAGGTTGTCGAGTTGAGTCAGTGAGTGTAATAATGTAATCAGCTGTCTTTTTTTAGACCAAGCTCTCGACGATATGGATGAAATTTTTGCACTTACTACTGTGGCCAGACTTTTCGTCGACAAAAAAGCCTGTATTGGCAATATTCATTGATTTTTAAGCGGCATTTGACAATATAAAGAGAAGGTTGTTATTATATAAACTCACAGTATTCTGGGATTCTATAAATTTTATTAGAGTCTACGAACATTTCTTACTGAATATGTCTGCAGCGGTATCTAATATAAAAAATGTCTCATATTCTTTAACTCGGAAATCGGTGTTCCACAGGGATGTGTTTTTTTAGTTCGTTTCTGTTTACCTTGTTTATAAACGACATCGAAAATCATTTACCAGAGAGAGTCGCCTTTTGGCGATATATTTGCAAAAGTTTTGTTGTATGTGACCTCCTTATTTTCCTTATTTTTGCTAACAACCCAGTTACAATTCAGCTCCAGATAAATAAACTTTAAGTATATTGCGATCTATGGGGTCTAAAAATTAACTCTGCAAAATCTAAGATAATTTAATTCAGGAATTATACTTTTTCTGAAAGACGACAAAGACATTTGATGGCACCACCGGTATGCAGGGTGTCCAGTAGTGCGCTTGCCATACCTTGGGATATGATTATTGGTCATATTCTAAGAAAAAAATTGTTCTAGAGTAAAGTCTGATATTCAACTATCACATCACTTTTTGACGATTTAAAAAAAAGGTGGAGTTACATTTGAGTATGAATGTTTAAGGTTAAAGGAACGTTAAAGGTTAGTATTTCTGCTATAAAAAAGGTTAAAATGAGGTCCCTACCATTAGTACTGGCAGAGAAATTGACCTTAACATGGGTCAGAGTACACCAAAGTTTGCCTTTTTTAAATCGTCAAAAAGTGAAAGTTGAAAATTTCAAATAATTTGAGTATTAGTGCTCATATAAAAGAAAAACTGGCTATAGCCAAATCAGCAATTAATTCAATGTGGTCACAATTTTTTTCGATGTTCTTTGTGGACGAAACTTCAAAATTCAAAGTTGTCATTGCTACAATTAAAAGTTATTTCTGCAATAGTAACGAAGTCTACGGTTATCATTAGATGGATGATATTGAAGAATAAAATTCAAAAATATTTTTTCAAAAGAATATTTAAATCACCCTTGAATACTTCAAACTATGCTATTTCCTTGGTGTCTGGTTTAACGCAAATTTTCATACTTGAAGGCTTGCAGACTTTTTAACCAAAGTTATAAAAAGACCTGATAACAACTAACACAAAAGAATGCTGCTTGTTTGTCTTCGCTGAAGTTATACTTGAAATTAATGTCCAAACATTTTAGCAGAATAGGAAAATATTTTCTATGATTGCATTGAGAAAGTAGACGAACGGAGATATTAGATGCATATTGAAAAGGCTAGGGAGTCTACTTCTAGGGATATGTACATACGCTCTAAATATAAATGTAAATGTAAATGTTAATCTAGGTTAAAACAATTATTTTATAAGGGGCCTTTCCCATTTTTTGTTTAAGCTGAACTAAGAGCCCTAAACTAAAGATTTGCTTATTTTGTTTTCTTTCTTCTTTTTAAAAACGCAATGCGTCTTATAAATATTAATTTCAATAATTCAAGTAAAATCTTTATATATAAAATTCGTCTAAATTTTAAATTGTAATTTAATTTGTAAAATAATTAAATTGTAAAATTTGCTTAATGTAGTAAGAATAAGGAAGGAATAAAGGAGTATTTGGAAATATGTATCGCAGACTTCGAGAAAAAGAATCGTGTTCAAATATGAATTTCGACTGATAAAAGAATACTGGAATCTGTTACAACTCTGTTACACCTAACCTAACGTGGGAGCTCTACAAGTAAGAAGAATTTCGAATGATAAAAGAATACTATAAACTGTTACAACTGATCCATCACTCAGATTATAAGATAAGATTTCGTTCAAGAAATGCTTCTCAATTATTTTAAAAAGAGGACTGAGCTTTCTAAATGTTTGGTGAAGCGGAGCTTGGATGAGAACGACCTTTTTGTAGAATTCTTGGAACGGACGAATCTCAATTCACAAGAGATCTGGATACATGGGCTGCGGAGAATCCACACAAAAGAAGACAGTCATCATTTCCACACACAATTCAGCTTCAATATGTTGGCAGGTGTCACTGTGAAAAATTTAATCGGCCCCTTTAAACTACCATCCAGACTGAATTCCTCAAACTCTCTGGAGTTTTTGTTAAAAGATTTACCAGAACTATTGGAAGACATTGCTGATTCAACCAGCTTTATCACATTTCCAACAGGATGGTGCTTCAGCCCACTATGGTCGAGATCTTAAGAATTGGCTAGATGAAGCATATGGTAATCGTTGGATAGGTAGAAACGGACCAGGTCGCTGACATGCAAGTTCTCCTGACCTTACAGTATTTATGGTGAAGAACGAAATAACTTGTTTTGTTCAACAGAAAAATAACTTTAAAAGAATTAAACCAAGGAGGACGACACTTTGATCATCTGTTTCAACTGTTTTCATACACAATACAATTACCATTATCTAAAACCTCAAAAAATTATTTTTTATTCATACCTTTTAGAGATAAAAGCAAACAAAGAAAAATAATTTTACCTGCTGCAGGTTTTCTCAAGTACAATAAATACAAAAAAATCTATGGGTATTTCCGCAAACCTGTTATTGATTTTTATTTTTATCATTATTACGTTCATTAAAAAAAATAGAAAACGTTCTGTTTATTACGCATTTTGTGGAGAAATTTGACCTTAAGGTCCAAAATAATGTATAGACTTAGAAATTGGATATGTGAACACTTCAACAAGTTATCAATTTTATTTAAACGCAGTTATAAAGCTTGTACAGCTTCTAAAAGTTCTAAACAAAAATTCTACCTTGCGTATTAACAGAGCAGTTTTACTTAGCTCGGGTCATGCCAGACCAAAGTAGGCTTTTTCTTTAAGCCCCCAAAAATTATGTCAACATTGGATAATGACCAATAATGTAAAACGATTTTGTTCTTCGAATATACCCAAGAATCATATCCGATAAAATCCTCGACAATGAGGGGAAACCCTGTATATAAAATTTCTAAGAGATTTGTATAGTACCGCTTAGCATAATGGTTAGTGCGTTGGACATGCGGAAGGTCTCAAGTTCGATTCTCAGCCGCTGCTAAAAAGTTTTTTTTTCAGGAGTGTAATGCCTCTTGCGAGGAATTGACAAATTCTCCAAGAGTATCTCTTGTCATGGAAAGTGCTGCTCATTAGCCGTTCGGAATCCGCAGAAAATTGTAGGTCCCCTCCGTTCCCCGGTAAAACGGACACAGGAATGGTTGAGAGTTGTAAGTCACTAGGTCCTGGTTTACTCTGAGCTGTTGCACCACCAAATTTATTTTATTTATTTTATAAGAGCTTTGTATGAAAAGGTTTTGGGGTTGCAATTTAAAGTTTTATGATTTTAAAAAAATAATCCGTAAGCTGATATTTGATTAGCTGGGATATTAAAAAAAATATATAATTGTTTCATATTCGCACTAAACTAAGACAAAATGTCATAGAAAATTTAATTTTGAAATATTTGTGGAAGTTCACGAAAGGTTTGAATGGTGAGAAATATAAATAATAAGTAACGGAAAATACTAAGAACTACAATTTAATTTTCCAATACAAAATGTTCCTAGCTGTGAATGTACTTTCCTCAGACCCTTTAGATCGCATTTACACAGTACACCAAAAACGACGAATGTTATTATCTTCGATTGTTGTTGGTGAATGTTCGTGGTCAAACATCGTTTCAACAACTGAGAACAGTTGATGGATATTAATGTGCGATTTTCCGTGCGACGTGTCAACTACAACAGTTGCTCGAGAACGATTCACATTGGGATAATACTGTTAAGGATTCCGTGATATCTTTATCGTCACGTCAAATTCACACATTGCTTGCGATTATCGACAATTTTCTTCTCGAATCCGAAAGATTTGTGGATGAAATATAGGGATAACATGTCTGAGGATGTGTTGCATCGTGTGCGTTGTCAAACTTTGAATCCTACACTACAAATTACTGCAGACATTGATCATAATAGAAAATATATGCTTATTGATGGTGAATATAGTATTGTGGTGTTTGGGCATCACAGCGCCCAACCGTCTTATGCGCGATGCATTTAACCACGAGTTGTAAAAAGAACAACAATACGATACTGAAGTATTGGTCGAAACAATTCGTTTAAATGTTCCGCAATTGAATGAACTACAAAAAATTGTGTACGATACTTTGATGGAAGCTGTGAACAGTGCATCTGGTGGAATTTACTTCATTGATGCTCTCGGGGGGACTGAAAAAATGTTTCTAATTTCAGTGGTGTTAGCAAAGATCAGATCGCAAAATGAAGTAGCCTTAGCATTGGCTTCATCTAGAATAGCTGCAAAATTAGTTAGAAGTTGGACGAAATGTACATCCTACCTTGAAATCACTATCTAAACATGAACATCAACGAAACACCAGTTTGCAACATCGTCAAAAACAGCGCAATTGCCATGAATGTACGATGGCCCACAAGAGGTCACTGGAGGTACTGGACAGAACGTTAAAAAATCTTCGTGACAACCAAAACATTTTTGGTGGAGCCATGATTGTATTTTCAGATGATTTTCTTCAGAATCTTCCAATTATTCCCCGATCAACGTTACGCAGAATAATCAGTTATGATTATTTTGCGTAACGTTAATCAACCTCGACTGTGCAATGGAACGAGGGTCTGTAAAAAAGTAATGAATAACGTCATCGAAGCCAAGATCATCAAGGGAAAGTCAGAAGAGGATGTCTTGATCCTGTATACCGATGATTCCAACGGATTTGCCATTCGATTTTAAGCATCCGTCAGGCCTTCGTGATGACCATAAATAAATCGCAAGGCCAGTCGTTGAAAACCATCGTCTTTTTTTTTGTTATATAGTATATCAGAAAGCCTTAAATTCCTAAATTAATTAAGTGTATAACTATGTATGTTCCATTTAATGTAGATACAAATTTTGTATTAGGTTTTGACAATATTTTTTAAAAATATATCTAGGTGATACGAAGTTCACCGGGTCATCTAGTTTTCAATAAAATGATCTTGATTTCTAACACAAAAATAAAAACAGAGGAAATCCTGTTCTAGGGAGAATTTTTGAAAATCACTCAGATCAATCTCTTGATCTTTTTAAAACCATAAAGTTTGACACCATTGCTCGGATGAGAATTTTTTTTAATTTTACTTACCGACTGGAAACTCCTTAACTCCAAATATCACAATTTCATTTGTCTCCAAGACAAACTCTTTAACTTGATCAACTACCTCCGACAGAGGTCTCTGTCTAGTTATACCATGATTGACATAAAACAAATCAGGTGTATTTTTATAATACCCCACCCGAATATCTAAATACCGTACACCATGCATCAATTGACCGCGAATATCATCATCTTGTGTCAATGCATATTTCGTCACTATAGTCTCTCTTTTTGATGGTTCGAAATTTGGTCGATATGACCCTGAATCGTGCGTTCCCGGTATAAATAAATCTCGCATTCGTAATCCACTCACAACAGATCTCATTTCATTCATCCACTTTGGATGAGCCCTCATACAATTGCTAGCAATAATGTTGCCATTTGTATCCACATAACTCGCCCAATAGCCATAGCACTTTGTATAAGCTGTCACATTCCGTGAGAGGCCATAATCAAAACGTACCGGAGTGGTGTACCATTGTTTTGATTGAACTGGCCGCACCGCTGCCACTATATCTGCCGCCCCACCATTGCTAATCCAATAGAATTGAGATGACTCAGAGCTGCTACTGTCTAGGGGGATTACGTCTAATAATGATTTTGATGTTGCCTCAACTACCGGCACTACTCCTCCACCTGAACCACTACCACTATCTTCTGAACTATCACCGAACGTCTCCGTCGTCATTTGGATTTTGACTTTTTCGAATGATAACGGTTCTTGATTGGTTATCAAGACCATATCACCGGGATAACATATTGCATTTGCCCATGACACCTCTAATTGTCGCTTTTGTGCACTTATTGACAGCCAAAGTTGTACATCCGCCGATGCAACTATATTGATAAAGATTACAAGTGTAAACAAATAGATCAAGGATAACATTATCAATCGAATATAAAAACTTGAAAACTAAAAGTTTCTTTGTGGTGAAATTTTTCCTTCTGATTTTATTTATCTTTTACACCGACAATGTATGAACACAAAAACAGAAATTTTAAATATTTAGATGAGAATTTAGCTGCGCGCGCCACCAGTCCGATCACGTTGAAAGCTCGAACGTATCTGAGACTTGTGAGTTGTAAGTCTCTAAGAGCAGCGCTCTGTTTGTTTTGTTCTGTGTTTCATACCCCGGAAGTTGGACATTTTCGATCTTGTTGCTTTCAAAATTTAACAGTAATTTGCAATAGTGACCGGAAGTTTAGAATAAGGATTTAAAGCAGTGAAATAGTGAACAACGCTCCAAATTCGCGTGTACAATGCAGCTTCAGAAGCAGATCTCCACCTAATTAAGAGACATGGATATGGGGTATTTGGTCAAGCTACGAGTATTTTAATGGCAAGCTCTCTGTTTGTTTTGGGTTTCTCTTTGTTCAGATTATAGCTTTGTTTATTAAGCTTTGTATTGCTACAACAAGAAGGTGGTCATTTGGGCTCTAAAGATATCTCGCATATACACTCGTACATATGTATATCAATTCTCAACTTTACTAAAATACTTTCAAGCTACAAATAGCATCTGTGGTTGGTGACTTTTATTTTTTTTCTTGACATAATGTGTTAAGTATGAAGTAATTCAATTACCATCAAGTGAATATGCGGTTTACGGAACGCATGTTAGCACTTTAAATCAATTGGAAGTTGCTGCTCAAGCTGAGTGAGAATTATGTTAATGATTTATATGACGAAGAAAATGTGGGAGTAAGTTACTGGTTTGTGTTTAGTTAAACCGGTAAATTACGATATTGAGCGTGCTAGCCACGGGGGTAATTTCAGTAATATTTATAATAGTCTGTAGGGTAGCGTTGTTAATCTTTATCAAAATCTGATTTTAACTTATTATATAGGTATTTGCATATATTCGATTTGCGAGAAAAATATTTTATATATGTACACACAGTCACAAAAGTAAGTATACAGCAGGAAACAAAATATTAAGCAGAGAGGAAAAATTTAATAAGCATATATGTTATGAAACATGTGGCGGATATTTTTTAGAAAATTTTATTATATTTTCATAAAATCAATTATCAAAACATTTTTTTTTAAAATGGCTTAGATATCAACTTAAAACTAAAACTCTCTCAGAATTTTGATCACAAAAGTAAGTATACACTAATAGAAATCACAACATTTTTAACTTAATATTAGAATTTAGTAACTTTTTGGGTAACATTTTGATTTAATTACGGCGTTTATTCTCGAAGGCATCGACGAAACAAGTTTTTGGGTAACACTTAGGGTTATTTTGTTCCATTCTTCTTAAAGGATCCTTTTAATCTCTACTTTTGATTTTATCTCATGTTTGAGGATTTGACGCTCCAGATGATCCCATAAATGCTCAATAACATTTAAATCTGGCGATTGAGGAGTTGTTTTGACTTGTCTTCGCACATTATATAGCAGCCATTCTCTCACGATTTGCGAGGTATGTCATGCATGGGTATGGGGTCATTATCTTGTTGAAAGATGAATGACCTCTCACAACCTAGTTCTTGTGCACTTTGATGAAGATTATTTTTTAGGATGTCGAGGTAACCAAAACGATCTATCGTACTCTCAATAAAAACCAGGTTACCCACTCTAGATGCCGCCAAGCACCCCCAAACCATAACTGAACCACCACCATGTTTAATAGTTCCAGTCAGGTGCTTAGGATCTAACGCCGTATTAGGTTTTCTTCACACTTTTGCACGTCCATCAGAGCCATGGATGTTGAATTTGCTCACGTCAGAAAATATAACGGTATTCAGAAAGCCAAAACGGTCTGAATATGACTTCTGGCAAATTCAATCCGCTTTTGGCGTTCGACCTTGCTAATGAATGTTTTTTTTCTAATAGCACAGCCTTATACCTGACTTCGTGAAGGATGCGGCGTATAATTTGGGTACAGCATGACTTACCTGTCTCTTCTTCTATCTAGGCCTGCAGTTTTGGTGCGCTTATTTTCGCATTTTTCTTTACTTTGTGAATTATTAGTCGCTTCTCATGTTCACGTCTACTGCGAGCCATGTTCGTAACTGTTCCACATTGTTTCTGCTATTTCAATATTTTTTGGACGGTTGCTGGGTTCTTATCAACAAGTACAGCTACTTTCCGAATCGATTTTCCTTCACTAGAGTACTTAACTATTAATTTTTGTAAGTCCAAGGAGAGCTCTTTTCCACGTGGTGCAATTTCTAATTTTAAAAGGAATAATTTGAACTGAAATAGGCTAGTCTAGTAGTTTTGCCTTACCTTTTTAATAAAAAACCAAAAAATCGACTCAAAAGTTTTTATTGATGCAACATCACATAAGAAAAACTGTCTGTATACTAACTTTTGTAACTTATTTTTTTTACCCGTGATTACAAATAATGAGATAGCAAAGAAGTGGATACAAATTGTACCGTTATTTTGCTTAACAGTAGTAATGTGTACGACAAGACACTTGTACCATATGCAGAGAATAGATATGGATTTGATATTAACGGTATTTTTTCTATCTCTATCCGTTTATGAGGTAGGGGCACTTTTAGAAAAAATGGTTTAAATTGAAAAAAAAAATATTAAAAAACAACGGCAACACCTACAATAAAGTGTTACACTGCGTTTGAAAGCCAGAAGATTGTTCTATAATCCTGCATTTAAATTAAATTACTCATTTCAATAGTTTTTGAGAAATTCGCATTTAAAGTCCAAATTTTGATAAAAAAAAAACGTGAAAAAAAAAGTTTAGACCGGTTGTTTTCAAAATTGTGAAATGAAATTGTAAATTAGCTTATATGTGTTTCATGTATCTATCAGTTTTTAATCGAACACAAAAAACCGCATGGTTCTATGTCTTCTGGTTTTTTGAGAAAACCTCCGTTTAGGAGGTAGGGGCACTTTTAGAAAAAATGGTTTAAATTGAAAAAAAATATTAAAAAACAACGGCAACACCTACAATAAAGTGCTATACTGCGTCTGAAAGCCAGAAGTTTGTTCTATAATCCTGCATTTAAATTAAATTACTCATGTCAATGGTTTTTGAGAAATTCGCATTTAAAGTCCAAATTTTGTTAAAAAAAACGTGAAAAAAAAGTTTAGACCGATTGTTTTCAAAATTGTGAAATGAAATTGTAAATTAGCTTACATGTGTTTCATGTATCTATCAGTTCTTAATCGAACACAAAAACCGCATGGTTCTATGTCTTCTGGTTTTTGAGAAAATCGAAAATAACTAAAACTACTTTCCTACAAAATGTTTGATATTTTTTGCTTCCTTACATAAATAAATCAGTGCTAGCTTCCAACATTACAATATATAAACAGTAAAGTTTGTATGGGGGGGCATGTTGCCCCCCTGCAGCCCCCCTGCAGCCCCCCTGCTTGGGCACACTATAGGATTTGGGGTAGGTGCGAGGTTGGGTGCATGCAAAGTTTCTTTTGCATTCACAGAAGCTGTATTTAAAAAAATTCAAATTTATTCTATTTATCCAATGTCCACTAAATACATATAAAATACAATAAACGATCTTGAAAACCAAAACAAACTTCCGACCATGTTCACCAATACATGGCACTATTTTTCTATCGAAAATACTGCCTAAGTAGTAGGAATAAGGATACTTGAGACTGGGAACTTTTTTTACGACTTTTTTCATGGTTTTATGGTTTTTAATGGCTTTTTGGGTTTTAATGGCTTTTTAAACGTTTTGTTTTTCTTTGTCGGCATGAGCGGCGCACAATTCGGTTCAGTTTTTCTTTTTTGTATGACCCTTTTTATATTGGTTTTTGTTGGCTGTGTTTTTTATTGCTTTTTAAATGTTTGGTTTTTGTGTTGGAAAAAAAAAGAAAGTATTTTGTCATTGTCATTGAGGATCGGTATTGGAAAATATCAGTCAAGTGCATTTTTTTTAAAATGTACTGTTGCCCGTTGATGTTTTTCAAGTATCTCGTTGCAGATAGGGATAAATATACATCTGTTTGTCATCAGATATACGGACTTTTTACATGAGGACTTTGACCTAGTGCGATAGGATTTGGTGGTGGTTGTTTTTAACACGTCGTACTGTTGCTGTCCGGTTGTGTGTTTCAAGTGTCGTTGTAGCTATTTGTATAGATATTTTTGTTTGTCATCAGGTATGCTGACTGGACTGTGTTTAGATGAGGGCATCGGTCCAGTCGTTTTTATTGTTTTTGTTTTTTCTCTGCGGTACGAGGCTGGCTGGTTTTCTTTTGTTGATATGTTTCAGGGGTGGGTGAATTATGGCTTGGTTAAAGAAGATGTGGTGCATTATGAAAGAAAGAGATCTTTTGTGGAGTTTTAATTGGTTTTTGTATATTGAGGATCGGTATTAGGTAATATATGTCAAGTAAATTTTATGCACTGTTGAAGCTAGAAACATATGTGTTTTATTTTATGACTTTTTAGATGAGGGCATCGATCGAGTGCGTTAGAATTTGGTGGTGGTTGAGGGTTAAAATTGATATCAATTTTGTGGTGTTTTTTTTCTTTTTTTTTTTTAAGGAATATAATGATAAGGGTAATGAGGTGTGAGTAGTTTTGTTATACGTGTTCGTTTCTATATTTTTGTATAGCGTGTACTACTTATATGATGTTAAAATTAGGAGATGATGTTGCTTGTGCCCCATAACGTGTTGTATGGTTCCGCTCGCTATTTTGAGTGTAAGAAAAACTATTGATGTGATGATGTCGTCCCAAAATGAAGTTTTTAAACAAAGAACAGTTACACGCGATTATTTCCATTGTCTGTCCAATATGCCCCATACCGACTAGATCAGATTGCCATAATCATCAAGCCCATTGATAATGAGGAAGATGAATAAGAAAACTCCACATGAGAAATAATAGCAAGCAAGCCGATATACCCAACACTTGAGTTTTTCATTTATAACTGCCCTTATCGTTAAGTCTCGAAATTATTAATATAAGGAATGTACGCCATAGAAAAGCAATCAATTAAGAGAAGTATATGTATTTGGTCACTTGGCGAAATACGACTACAATCAATAACTTCACTTATGAAACTCCAATGGAAATAATTTGAAATTACTTGAAGTCAATCATCCAATAAATTAAAAATTTTATTTGATTTTCTAAAGTCTAAAGATGAATAAGAAAAATTCCATATCATGAATTTTTTCACCATGAACCAACAAGCAAGTAAGCTGATATTCTCAACACTTTTAATTTCATAATAAAATTCAGAAGATTTAATTACCGAAACAAGGAAAAAAAATGGGGGACATTAATTGGGGAATTCAACACTTGACACAAAATAATTTTTAGAAAAGGCACGTTCCTCTTAACAAAGAGGAGGTTTAATACTTTAGGAATAGGAATTTATAATCATAAAAAAAACCAAGCTCATCATAAAAAAAAATCCCATTCCCAATGACCATCATGAAATACATATTTGTAGAAAAACGCACTCAAGAGTATAAAACTAGGTCTTTCTTTAGTTTTTAATTCAGTTGTATTCCAACACAAAAAGTGAACGTCAGTTTAAAAATAATTATACGTAAATTTCAAAAAAAAAATGTCTTCCTTATTAAAAAAAATACGCGCTAACGCTAATGTTTTTGCTGACAAGCAAATTAATAAACCATTGACCAGCCTTAAAAATTTAACGCTAAAAAAGCGGTATAGTATTGTAAAAGCAAAACGATGCACAACGCGCTACGGTCAGCAAATTTTGCTGGAGTTAGAAAACTCATCGGTCTTCTTGCCAAAAAGATGTGCTGGGCAATTTGACGACGATGACATCGCGGAGCTCCCCAATTTGGCGTTAGAGGTCGTCGAGCCCTGGGACCAATCATTCAAGTTGGATTTTCACGAGAAAATCCAGCAACAACAGCAGCAACAACAACAACAACATCAGCAACAGCAGCATCAACCACAACTTCAACAACAACAACAACAGCAGCAGCAACAACAACAACAACCGAAAGAAAAAGTGGAGGTAAAACTTCCTACCGGCAGCAAAACAAAAAATAAAGAGGAATTTTCAATTCCTCTCAGTCAAAAGCATATTTTTTATAACTCCTTATATTAAATAAAATTTTTCTTGATTCTAACTTCAAAACATTTTTTTTTTTGTTCTTATTGTCGTTCATTTTCCTCTTGGTTTTGCTATATGCTAAATGCATATGATATGCGTTTCTCTATCTATTAGTTTTCTCATTGAAACGTATAGAATAGAAAAAATATGTTTTTAATACCTTAAAATAAATAAAAAAAATTGAATTGAATTGTTTTTTATTATTTTTTTTGTTTGGTTTTGGTTTTTCTCAAGATTATGTTGTTTTTCTGTTTGTTACTTTTCTAGCGAATCCAGATAATCAGCGAGTTGGAGACAAAAATTAAGCGGTTCGACCTAATGGGTAGAAAAATTCAATTCAGGATTAAACCCATTCCCGAGAGGGAAGAACCAACGTCATGGATCAGGGAAGCAGTCAACGACATGTTTAAACATGCGCTAAAGGACGTCAGCCCTGCAGATAAAGTAGGAATTACTTTTTGCGGGAAGAGTTTCAGTGCTGAACGAGGAAATGGGTGGATCAACTTTAAAGATTGTGCAAATGTGAAATTTAGCGACGTATGGGAGATGATTGCTAAGATCTTTCAGAGCAATTCGGAAGGTTTGAGCACGGATGATTTTTCTTTGACCATAACGTCAGTTAAGCTCCCTTCAGGAACAGGAAAAGTCCAAAGTGGGAAATATAATACATTCACTGAGGAATGCATTAATCGCCGAGGCATAATCAGCATAAAAAACAATGACAATTTATGCTTGCCTCGCGCTTTAGTTGTGGGCAAAGTGTATGCAGATAAGGAAAACAACCTAAAGGCAAAAATCAGACGAGACATTGGGAAAATTCAATCCCAAAGAGCCCTTCAACTCATAAATGATGCACACATAAGTGTACCGACTGAAGGTTGTGGAATTCCGGAGCTGAAAATATTCCAAAATCATTTAAAGGAATATAATGTGACTGTGTACGAGTATGGGTCAAAGGGACAAAAGGTGATATTTGAAGGATTTCCCGCTCAAGATGCTGAAGAAAAGAAGAGTATTAATTTGCTTTATTATAACAATCATTTTAATGTTATAACATCGTTAACTGCTGCATTTTGTTGTGGATATTATTGTGAAGATTGCCATGTCCCATACAATTCAAAAAGTCAGCATAGATGTAAACGATCCTGCCCACAATGTCAAAACACACCAAGCTGCCTCAGAAATGAAAAAGAAATCATATGTGAAGATTGCAATCGAAATTTTAGAGGAAAAAACTGTTTCGACAATCACAAAGCGAGCAATTCAACAGGTAAAAATTCAATTTGTGAAAAAATGCAAAAATGTCTTTTATGCCTCAAAACATACGGAGGAAGTCGTCAACATATTTGCGATGAATATTTCTGCAAGATGTGTAGTAAACATGTAGCAAAAGATCACATGTGCTTCATTCAGCCAGATAACAGAACACCCGTATGTAAAGGCATCCTGTACATCTTTTATGATTTGGAGAGTCGCCAAGAGAGAGTAATAGGCGAAAAAATGATAACGATTGCAAGCGAAGCATTAGCTACTCCGATAAAATTGCATGAACCCAATTTATGTGTTTTTCAACAAAAGTGTGATCACTGTTTACATGTTCCAAATTTGTACTTCTGTCAAAAGTGTAATCTATCGCTAAACATAATTAAGGAAAAAGAAGACGAAAGTGTTGTAGCCCAATTTCTGAAACACATACTTCATGTTCGGCAAAAGTTTAAAAAAGTAGTTGTGATAGCACATAATGGGCAATCCTACGATCACCAATTTGTGTTAAATTACATATTGGAACATACAAAATTGACCCCAATATTAATCATGCGAGGAAGTAAAATTATATTAATGGAAATTGCAAATATAAAGTTCTTAGATTCATTAAACTACTTTCCGATGGCACTTTCAAAACTCCCCAAAGCATTCCAACTTTCACCTGTTTTAAAAAAAGGTTATTTTCCGCATTTTTTCAATATAAAGGAAAATGCTAAATATATCGGGAAGCTACCTGCAATAGAATACTACAGTCCGGATTCCATGAAAGCTGAAGATCGTGACGACTTTTTAAAATGGTATGCGGAACATCAAAACGATAGCTTTGACATGGAGCGTGAACTAGTAGAATATTGCATTAGCGATGTTAAAATTTTGGCTGAGACTTGTTTAAAGTTTAGACAATTGTTCCTCGATCAAAGCAATGTTGAACCATTTTTGGAAGGAACAACAATAGCATCAGCTTGTAACCTCGTGTTCAGACGGAACTTTCTGCAACCAAATACAATTGGGCTTATACCTAAAAACGGGTATAGGTGCACAGATAATCAATCAACAGTTGCAATCAAATGGTTGATTTGGGAGCAAAAGAAGCGAAAAATTGACATAAAGCATGCCGCTAAAGGGAGAGAACCGGTAGTAAATGGGATTAAAGTCGATGGTTTTTGTGAAGAAACGAAACAGATTTTCGAGTTCCATGGTTGTTTTTATCACGGTCATCCTACTTGTTTAAAACATAAACGAGACGAGCCTTTATCAGAAGACAAATACGACACCCTGAATCAAAGATATGAGAGAACGTTAGCCAAAACAACACGATTAAGGTCATTTGATTACGAAGTAATTGAAATGTGGCACTGTGAATTTCAGACTCAACAAAAATTCCTAAATAATGAAGAACTCAATTTCTTGGATGATCATCCATTAATACAGAACACACCTTTGAATCCTCGAGATGCTTTTTATGGTGGACGGACAGGAAATACATTTAATTACTATAAATGTAAGGAGGGGGAAAAAATAAAATACATAGACGTATGTTCCCTTTACCCCTGGGTTTGCAAAAATGGAAAATTCCCTGTTGGTCACCCAAAAATTCACACTGCTAACGATGATATTTGCTCTGCTTTGGAACTCGAGGGTATAAATGGACTCGTAAAATGCAAAATTCTTCCGCCAGAAAATTTATTTCATCCGGTCTTACCTATGAAGCAGAATAATAAGCTGATGTTTTCCTTATGTAGAACTTGCAGTAGTAAAAAAACTCAAGAACAAATCTGCACTCATTCTGATGACGAAAGAGCATTACTTGGAACCTGGGTAATCGAAGAAGTTGTGAAAGCAGTTGAAACGGGGTATAAGCTACTTGCTGTTTTTGAAATTTGGGAATATGATGTTACTCAGTATAATCCAGATACAAGTTCCGATGGTCTATTTACTCGTATGATGAATACATACCTAAAAATAAAACAAGAAGCATCAGGATGGCCGAGTACATGCACATCTGAAGAAGATAAAAACAAATATGTTGCTGATTTTCTAGAAAAGGAAAATATAGAGCTAGAGTTTTCTGAAATAGAAAACAATCCTGGGAAAAGATCACTAGCCAAACTTATTTTGAATTCTTTTTGGGGTAAATTCGGACAACGGGAAAATCATACTAAAACTTGTATCTTGAACAAACCTTCAGATCTGTATCTTCTGCTAACTCATCCTTCTATTGAAGTCTTGCATATTTTACCAATCAATGAAGACAATATTGTGGTTAATTTTGAGTTAAAAGAAGAAGCTGCTGACTCCCTCCCCACGGTAAATGTTTGTATTGCCGCATATACAACAACACAAGCCCGTCTTAAATTGTACACTTACTTGGAAAAACTTAAAGAAAAAGTTCTCTACTATGATACTGATTCCGTTATCTATGTAAGCTGTCAAGGAGAACCGGATCCTCCTACTGGAGAATTTATAGGTGATATGACTGACGAATTAGAGAGCTATGGTCAAGGGAGTTACATCACTGAATTTGTTAGTGGCGGTCCAAAAAATTACGCCTATAAAGTCTACAGCACTAAGGATAATAGTGAACACATTGTGTGTAAGGTAAAGGGCATCTTCCTGAACTATGAATCATCCCAAAAAATTAATTTTGATTCAATAAAAGAAGCGGTATTAAACTTTTCTGCAGAATATGATGACAGCATAGTTATTAAGTCTAATAACATAAGACGAACCAGAGAACATCAAGTGATTACTGTGGAAGAGGTTAAGACATATAAACCCAAAGCAGAAAAACGTCGTTTTCTCGAAGATCATAGTTCCGTACCGTACGGTTTTAAAAGACATTATTCTAGTTGATGAAATAAAAAAAAATATATACATACATATACACAAGATTTGTTGTTTTATTTATTAATTGTATTTATTTTACAACAGGTTTGCTTGTCTTATGAACTTGCTTAAAAGATAAACATTTTGAAGGGCGCAACATTTTCCATGGCTTAGGCATTTTATTTGATTAGGAAAAATTCTTCGGAGTTCCTTTAAACTTGGACAGCTGTAGATATCTTCTAGGTTAATGACTTCTATGTTTTCGCTATTGAGTAATTCTCTAAGCCATTGCGATTTTTCAGTTCCTTTAACGTAAACAACTCCACTTTGGATTTGTTCTCGAAGAAATATCTTTACTCGAGAAAAATTTGTAAACCCACTATTCCAGGTTAATCCATGATAATTTTGATATAACCAACTTGCCTGCCTTCTAAGTGGTGTGGACAGAAGATTTAAATTAAATGGAGAATTAACAATGAAATGATGATGGTGGTCATTATGAAATACAGCGATTTCTTTCAAAATGAAGCCATTGTTAAATACTCCAAATCCTTGAAAGTCTACAATATAGGTATTCATATTTAAGATACGTTCTTGATAAACTCACTTTTTCTACTGACAAGCTTACAATAATGATGACAATAAAATTAAGTGAGTTTGTTAACTTCTCCTGTTAAGGGATTATACTTAATTATACGATCATGAAGTATAAGGCAATACATAGTTGTTGAAGCTGGAACTGGAATTGTTGTCTTAAGCTCAATTTTTACATCTACTGGTCCTGTTTTAATTGATTCATTTTGACGGGAACAATCAATCACCATTATTGGGGCGATATCCTTAAAGTCTTGTCGAGATAAAAGTGGTTGTGATTGTTTCTGATAATATGAGTGTTGAAATTTACTGTACATTTCATAGAGAATGGCATACCGGTCTAGTTCATATTTAAGATTTAAATCTTCACGAGGGTAAGATTCAGAGTTTAAATGCACCTTTATATTGCTAACTTCGCAATGGTCGAATTTGCTGGCATCCTTGGTTCGTTGGTTTTTTTTATCGGTTTGTAGAGCAATAATAACATATCTTGGCTTCTCAAGTTGACTTGAAGTTTTAACTGTCCATACATGATCAGTGTTAGTTGGTAGTGTTGGGTATTCGTACATTTCCCAATTTCGAAAATGAATTTGAATTGGATTTAACTGAATTTGTTTCAATAATGTAAGTTTATTTGAATCGGATAATGTTATATGAGGAACTCTCCATTGCAACTTAAAAATTGAAAGTTTTAATTCTTCGTCAGAATAGTAGGCATTCTCATTACTTCGAGTACGAATTAGAATCAATTCATGTCTTGCATTTACTATAATCTTTTTATAGTCTTCAGCAAATCCCAACAGATTTTTTAGTGGTATGCAAAAATTAAAAGTACCTGATACAGGTGTAACGGTGGAGTTTCCAGTCCATGAAGCATTTTCTAAGCTTTTACTTTCATTCTCATTCAATGATATATAATTTTTCATTGATGTTGTAATGCCAACGTTTTTGTTGCTCTCAATGTCCACTCCATTTAGCTCATAATGTATTTCTTCAAAAAGAAATGCCATAGCATTATTTGCTAATTTCCCAGTAGAAGAAGGCTCTCCATCTGATTTTGTTAGACTTCCCTCTATATAAATGTAGCTTTCACAGGGTAAAATGCACAAGTCCTGTTGTTGTATAGGGATACGAATTTCATCACTTGGATTGAAGGACTGGAGGAATGGCGAGTAACTATGGTACTCAAACTTAGATATGCTGTTATCATAGCTCGGTCCATGAGTAATATTTAATATTTCGTTCATATTGCTCATTATTTTAGTTTAAATCCTAATGCAAGAAGATAGGTTTTGTTTTCAGATGAAAGTTCTGGTCTTGATAGTGTTGCTGTTGTATTAGGACTAAATGAATGATAACCTTTGGTATCTATTTTATAATAACTATTATAGATCAACATTATTGTGATTTTGGAATTAAATGCAATCGCACAGTTATTCTTTCTCCCCTGAAGTTTATCAAGTCGCCGTCTTGGTCCACGAGTTTTAATGTTAGACTGCTTATTCGTTTGACGTTCACAGGTAAATAGATGACATTTCTGGGAACTTCTATAATTTTATACCCTGCCCCAGTTTCTGGAGAAAATTCATGTATAGTATGTACAGGACTATTGTTAAAATAGGAGCCAGTAATGATATTACACTCAACTCGTATTATATTCACCTTATTTATATCAACAGGTAAATCCGACAAATGTAACACTCCGGAGTCAAGAATACATTTACTGAAACCCAGTAATTTTCCAATAGTTCTATCCTTATTAAAATATATTTTCTCGTTGCTTTCGATTTCAGACATCATTGTGTTATTATTTGCTTCTATTCTAACTACAACCGTAGAATTTCGCAATAATAATTCTTCGGAAATAAATTTTGCAATGTCATCAATTTCATAAGTCCCAGTTGGTATTTCAATTTCATATTCCCCTATATGGAACAAATTGTTACGCTCATCTACATTCGGTATAGAGTTGTAGGTTTGAAAATCAATCAATCCACAAACGTAATACTGATCCAGGTTCAAAGGTGGAAAGTATTCAGCAGATAGATGGGAACTTCTTCCGCTTAGCGTAAGTGTCAACGCCATGGTGATAAGAAAAACAATGAAACCATTTTTAAATAAAACTGTTTATTTATTTAAAATAACAATCATATAAAAATCTTAAACATAAATGACCACAATTAAAAGAGTCATAACTTTGATAATTAGAATAATTAAGGCCCTCATTATGAATAGCGAATCGAACTAAAATCTTTGCGAATTCGATAAATTCTTATTATGAATAGCGATTCGCTTGAATTAAGTTCGCTCCAAATGTCAAAACCTTAGCGAATTTGCTTAGCGAGGAATTACAAATAGCGAATGTTCGCTTATCATACCGCCTGAAATGTGAAATCTAGTCGAATCAAATTTTTTTAGTGATAACGCAAGCGAATGAAAAACTGAGGTACCTTTCTATCAATTGTTATTTTTTATTTTGGAAGTAATGAGTTAAATATGAAAATGGTAGTTACAAAAATTGTTTTTTTGTTTTGACCCAAAATTTAAGATTAAATTAACCAAAGAAAAAACTAATAATCAGTTCCATCATCGAAGCTAGACACAATAAAATTAATTTCTAAAGAAGCTAGATCATTCTTTCTTTAATCGTTCTATTTTAGGCTTATGTTGTAAGATTCGTTAGGTAATGGAATACTGGAGTTGAAGATGGTTTGGAGCAAATATCCCACACATCCTATTATGCCAGGTATTTCAGGTTATTCTGCTTCTGACATTACGGTCTTGATCCAAATCGGAAAGAATTTTGCTTTCAAGTAATAATATATCCTCGTCCAAAACGATTGAAACAGTTGTCTGGGAAATATCCAAATCGTTTACCACACAGTTTGGGTAGTTACCAGTTTCAAGGTGCACAAGCCATTTCTTTTAGAGTTGGGATTGCACTGTTGATTTGAATGAATCGTTTATTTCTTCGAGTATACTCGTATATACATAAATGCATCCAAATTCAGTCGAAAATAAAGAACAAGGAACAAATCCTTGAAAAGAAAACACATGAAACCTTTGAATACAATATAATTCTTATTTTTACACAATCACAACCAAGAAAATACATAAAATTTATCTCAAAAAATTATTTATTTGACATTTTGGTTTTGTCATTTCAATGTGATGATTTATTGGCAGCATTTATTTTTAAGCGAACGTTGAAGTTCGCTATTAATAATACTGTGATAATCGAAGTTCGCTTAATTATTCGCAACTTATCGAACGTTCGATTCGCTATTCATAATGAGGGCCAAATTAAGTTTTTCACCCAAATAATTTATTATTTCAATAGGAGGTTGAAGATTTCCAAAGCTATCAAAATATTCAGTTTGGCTACCTCTTTTATTATACGCTACCCAGTGTGTCCCAGGACCTGTTGAGCAATCAAGATTGACAATCCCACACTCATTTTTTAAAGGTCCAGTCGTTGGTAAATTATCACGCATGAAAACTCCTCGAAAATTTGGAATTAAATTGGTTGCAAAATTTTTCAAGTCTATTTCATTTAATGCACGATTGGGTAGCGAACCTAGAAGTTTTTTGCCTGTGGATTTAAATAAAGCCCCAGTCCTTTTTTATAAGGTTTAAGGTGTAAGCCATGTCCAACTGCAATCGATTCCATTTTTTCATTATGACGTTTTTTCTCCTCCAGATCTTTTTTAGCAATACTAATATTATTGACAGCTTTGGCTACTCCTGCAGCGCCTCCTGTTAAAGCTCCAAGAGCCGAAAGTCCAGCAAATAAAGGAACGAGGAAAGGAAGTACTCCACCAAGTTTTGGTACTGAAATAACTCGCGGTGCCTTAATGTTATTATTGTTTTTTCTAACAGTTTTCTTAGCCGATGATAATGCTATTTTAATTGCATTTTCTATGTTGAATGGTTTTTTACGTTTGAGATTATTTCCAATAATCTTAATTACTTTCCTCAATGAGACTTGTTTAGTCTTGCTATCTTTTTTAGACTTCTTAACACCGTTTTTATGCTCTGAACAACTCGTTTTTAGCTGATTTCTAGCCTTTTTGTCTGTATTCTTAGAGCACCCCATGCCTAATTTTACTTTTGCTTTCATAAGATTGGTAACCAATAGTGCATTTGCACGTTCAGCTATACTAGCGTCCTTGGATTTTACTCGTTGCCAAGCTTTTTCAGATAAAATCTTATCAGCTATATGCCGATCACTTGTATTTGTAAATTTAGAATAAGATATATCATGCTGTTTGCACGCTTGATCAAGCAAATTAATCCCCGGATCCCTTCGAGCTAAACGTTCTTGAAGTTTTGTTCCAGGTCCACAGTATTGATAACCAGGTAGATGTAGTTCGAGTGGTAGTTTGTTTATTACAGTGTTTAATAAACCTTCCCCTTTCACAATGTTTCGCTGACTGTTGCAATTTTTTAAATAATCAATCATTTTATATGATCATCTTTACGTTGCGAGAGATGAAAACGATATGACGGGTTTCGAATATAAACTTCGCATATAAAAGTTATTATTTAGTTTTTATCAATATGCGATTCGTTAAACAACAATACCAATTACCAGTAAAAAATATGGAATTGGCTAGCAATATTGAAACAAAAAAACATGGTAAACTGTTTCCGTATAGTATAAGGGGGTTAATTACTGGTCCCTCAAACTGTGGAAAAACAAATGTTATGATGAGTTTACTCCTACACCCAAACGGCTTGAAATTTGAAAATATCTATATATATTCTAAATCTCTACATCAACCGAAGTATGAGTTTTTGCGAAAAGCCATAAAACCAGTGAAAAATATGGGTTTTTTTACATTTTCCAATAACAGTGATGTTATTCAACCCGAAGACGCTAAGCCAAATTCTATATTCATCTTTGACGATATTGCCTGTGAAAAACAAGACACAATTCGAGTGTATTTTAGTATGGGACGACATCATCACATCGATAGTTTTTATTTGTGCCAAACATATACAAGAATACCGAAACACTTAATTCGAGACAATGCGAATTTTCTAATCATCTTCAAACAGGACGATATGAATTTAAAACACGTTTATAATGATCATGTCAATTCGGATATGACATTTAAAATGTTTCAAAAGGTATGTGCAGAATGCTGGAACACAAATTATGGTTTTTTGGTAATTGATAAGGACAGCCCTTTGAATGAAGGTCGTTATAGAAAAGGCTTTGACTGCTTCCTCAAGTTATAAAATAGACAAAATTTTTGATTTTTGCATCATATGAACAGTTATGTTCTATAAGAGCAGTACAGAGCAGTTCAGTGAGCAGATTATAGCAGTAAAAAGCGGTTCAAACCAGTTTGAGACGCAGTATTTAACAGTTAAGACCAGTAACTACAATATAAAATTCAGTTTGAAAACCATCGAAAGGCTTTTCCAACAACTTCGAGTCTTATTTTTCAACTGCATTTGTATGAAGAAATAAATCTTAGAATATGATTAACATAGACGAAAAACTAACAAAGGAGCTTATTAAAACCACCGATGCTCTGCGAAAGAAATACAAAGCTCTAAGGACTGGTAGAGAAGCTTACGAAACCGAAATTAAGGAAACTCTAAGACCCATTACCAGACCCCTAAATGAGTTAGTGAAAAAATCAAACACAAAACAAGAAGAACAAAATCAAAATTACTTTATTGAAAGTCCTATTAACAAAACAAAACGCAAATTTAAACAACAACAAGTACAAGAAAATGAATTTGAAAGCCCAGCAAAGGAAAAATATTTAAGAGATGAATTCATCACACCAAACACTTTTATTAACAGTTCACCTGAATTAACTGATAGCATCACCCCAAAACGACCAAAGAAAAGCCTTAACCACCGTCACTTTTCAGAGCTCATATTACAAGAAGAATTCCATGATACACCTAAAAAATACGTAGATTTGTTTATAAATAATTCAAACACGCTTGATAAAACGTATGGGGTATATTCAAAAGATGAGAAGTGGTACATTGGAAATGGTGAATTAATCATTCTTGGAAAAGATATACAAATAAAAAATAAAACCTTTGAAGGAACAAATGGTTTGTATGAGCTTATATTTAAGAAAATACCAGATAAAAGCATCTACACTGATGAAGATTTAAAAAATTACAAGACCATATTATATGAAACAAATACACATAGGGTTGGACATGATTCACACGGACAAATACGTGGCAATCGGGGTCATAAGTATACGAAAATAATTAAGAAATTATTAGGATTCAATACAAATACTTCTAATAATCCAACACATTCACTATCAACACCACAATCGGGAAATGGATTGATGCAATTATCAAAACTGAAAAAGGACTATATATTTTGGGATAACCCTAATGAGCTTGTAGATCGAATGAGACTTCTCATTGCTTCACAACAAGCTGGAAATAACAATCATTCTAACGAAATTGTTTCAATTATTGAAGAACTTAAAGAAGCCGATATTATCGAATAAAAAAATGGGTGTTGATAAATTTGGTCGTTATTCATATAGGACCCCACCTAGGGGTCCAAGAGGCAAACAAGGAGAGCCGGGACCGCAGGGCGAGTCAGGATTGCCTGGACCACCTGGCGAGGGATTTCTCAAAACAGAAAACGGTGATTACAACATAAATGGAAAACGATTAAAAAACATTCAGGAACCTGAAGAACAAGGAGACGCTGCTTCCAAAAGCTATGTTGATCAGCAAACTGGTCAATTAAGACAAAGCTTTCAAATCGAAATTGAAAAATACTTTAACAAGGGAAAACATATCATGTCTAATGTCTACTTAAAATCAATTTAGTCTTTACTTAAATACCTAGGTGAACAGTCATTAAATCGCGATGCCCAAAATAAACCCCACATTGATTTTTGATCAAATCTTAAAATTCGTTATTAAAAATAAGAACATCTTACTAGACGAACATCATACGGAACTTTTGAACTGCATGGTCTTCTTGAAACGATTTATCAATGTATCTTCGACAACATCTAATTATGGTTGCCATTTTCCTACCTGTCCTTGGTCTTCAAATTTATGCAAAGAAGGACCAGATACATGTGCATGCTATATGGTTGAAAATAGGTTGATAAGAATTAAAAAAATAATGTCGTTGTATGAAAGATTAAAATAAATATTTTTAAAAATAATGTTTCTTATTTACTTTATTTTGAATTCAGTTTCCATTCATAATTCAAACGAAAAACATGTCTTCTTTTAAAATTAAATTAGTCATTGATGATCTTCTAGCCTTTTTAAAATCCAACCAACATATCATACATGAGGCACACTTTTCAGAAGCTATGAATTGTATTTTGTTTCTAAAGAGATTCGAAAAGGATGATTATATTATGTCACCAAATAAATTTCATTTCCTGAACTGTACTTCAAACTGGTCACCAAACTTGTGCTATGAAGGACCAGATACTTGTGCATGTTTTCAAATTAAAATAAATATTAATAAAATTAAGAGAATTGTAAATTTTTATAAACAAATCTTAAATGAATAAACTAATAAAAAGGTAAAATGTTTTGTTGTTTTAATCATTCTGTGAAAAGATGAGTAAAAGAGACGTTGTCGAAGAACTGCATAAGTCAGCAAGAAGAAATTTCCAAAAAAGGCGAGTCATTATCAAGGGGCTTGATGATTTATGGCAAGCTGATCTAGTAGAAATGGGGGCATATTCAGCAGATAATGAAAATAATCGATATCTTCTTACGGTAATTGATACATTTTCTAAATTTGCTTGGACAGCTCCTATTAAAAATAAAACCGGATCGAGTGTCACTGAAGCTATGGAAAATATATTAAATAAAGGCCGCATTCCCAACAATTTACAAACAGATGACGGGAAAGAATTTTTCAACACTACTTTTCAAAGTCTTATGAAAAAACTTCACATCAATCATTATTCAACATTTTCACCTCTTAAAGCTTCGATTGTCGAACGATTTAATCGCACTTTGAAAAACCTTATGTGGAAAGAGTTCAGTGCTAATGGTTCATACTGTTGGATAAATATGATAGATACACTAACTAAAAAGTACAACAATTCAAAACATCGCACTATTAAAATGAAGCCGTCCAAAGTCAATGCTACAAATGAAAAGCAAATACTTTCAACTATATATGATCACATCAAAATTCATATTACTCCAAAGTTCAAGGTGGGAGATTTTGTAAGAATTAGTAAATACAAGCATGTATTTGATAAAGGATACACACCGAATTGGACAACAGAAATCTTTAAAATAACCAAAGTTCAACATACAAATCCAGTTACATATCTGTTAGAAGACTATCAGGGAAACCCCATAAAAGGCGGGTTCTATGAGCTTGAACTACAAAAATCTAAGTTTCCCGATACTTATCTAATCGAAAAAGTGCTGCGAAGGAAAAAAGATCAATTATTTGTAAAATGGCTTGGTTTTGCATCCGATCACAATTCATGGATACCTATTTCAAAAGAAAATAAATAAAAACCATCTTTTATGTATATTATTAAAATAAAAAGCTTTATTTTATTACAATGATTTCAATTTACTTTTATTTAAGATATATTCATACTCATTTCATTTAAAAATAGCAACCGTAGACTCCAACACACCACCGTGCGCTCATCTGCGCACAAGCAACCACCAATCTTTTAATTCAAACATCAAACAATACATCATCCCCAAGGCACACCATTAAAACAAAAATAGAAACAAAAACATATCCCTTCTCATCGTTACTAATTTAAATTCAAACTCCAATACACACTTCTCGCTAGTACACACCACAAAATTGATATCAATTTTAACCCTCAACCACCACCAAATTCTAACGCACTCGATCGATGCCCTCATCTAAAAAGTCATAAAATAAAACACATATGTTTCTAGCTTCAACATTAGTGCATAAGATTCACTTGACATATATTATATTGAGCATCGGTATCCTCAATATACAAAAACCAATTAAAACTCCACAAAAGATCTCTTTCTTTCATCATGCACCACATCTTCTTTAACCAAGCCATAATTCACCCACCCCTGAAACAAATCAACAAAAGAAAACCAGCCAGCCTCGTACCGCAGAGAAAAAACAAAAACAATAAAAACGACTGGACCGATGCCCTCATCTAAACACAGTCCAGTCAGCATACCTGATGACAAACAAAAATATCTATACAAATAATATACAAAAGATCTCTTTCTTTCATCATGCACCACATCTTCTTTAACCAATCCATAATTCACCCACCCCCGAAACAAATCAACAAAAAACCAGCAGCCTCGTACCGCAGAGAAAAAACAAAACAATAAAAAATCTATTAAAAATATCCGACTGGACCGATGCCCTCATCTAAACACAGTCAGCATACCTGATGACAAACAAAAATATCTATACAAATAATATGTTCCTAGCTACAACGACACTTGAAACACACAACCGGACAGCAACAGTACGACGTGTTAAAAACAACCACCACCAAATCCTATCGCACTAGGTCAAAGTCCTCATGTAAAAAGTCCGTATATCTGATGACAAACAGATGTATATTTATCCCTATCTGCAACGAGATACTTGAAAAACATCAACGGGCAACAGTACATTTTAAAAAAAATGCACTTGACTGATATTTTCCAATACCGATCCTCAATGACAATGACAAAATACTTTCTTTTTTTTTTCAACACAAAAACCAAACATTTAAAAAGCAATAAAAAACACAGCCAACAAAAACCAATATAAAAAGGGTCATACAAAAAAGAAAAACTGAACCGAATTGTGCGCCGCTCATGCCGACAAAGAAAAACAAAACGTTTAAAAAGCCATTAAAACCCAAAAAGCCATTAAAAACCATAAAACCATGAAAAAAGTCGTAAAAAAAGTTCCCAGTCTCAAGTATCCTTATTCCTACTACTTGCCTAGAAAGGAAATATAAGGACGACTGGGGTTCGCAAATAATAGAGTTTTTATCAGATGTAAAAAAAGTTTACCCTTGTTATACCGATGGTGATATATGTGAGGGTTTACAGTTAAAAGACATCGATCCTCCCACCCTTCAGAGCGAAAATTTAGAAAGTGTTTTACCGCCAAAACATCCTCGGCTTCCCACCATAAAAGAGTAACTCAACGAACTCGACAGTTATAGTACGGACGATGGCTTTATTGACGAGACTTACACACCTTTTTAATACATTTTCACCTTTTTTAACTAACTATGACTGACTAACTCCTGACTAACTGACAAAATAACTGACCCAGATGCAATTCTACCTCCTCGTGGTGCATTCTGGGTAACGCTAAATGAATTGCGGTACTGAACTAACAAAGATTCATTATGTTTATTAACATTAATCCTTAAAATGGAATCACCGTCACCACCAAAAATCAAAAAAAACCATGCGGTTTTTTGTGTTCGATTAAGAACTGATATTTAAATGGATCACATATAAGTTAATTTACATTTTTATTTCAAAATTTTGAAAACAATCGGTCTAAACTTTTTTTTCACGTTTTTTTTTAATCAAAATTTGGACTTTAAATGCGAATTTCTCAAAAACCATTGGCATGAGTAATTTAATTTAAATGCACGATTATAGAACAAACTTCTGGCCTTCAAATGCAGTATAGCACTTTATTATAAGTGTTGCCGTTGTTTTTTAATATTTTTTTTTTTTTTCAATTTCAATAATTTTTTTTAAAAGTGCCTCTACCTCCTAAACGGAGGTTTTCTCAAAAACCAGAAGACATAGAACCATGCGGGTTTTTGTGTTCGATTAAAAACTGATAGATACATGAAACACATATAAGATAATTTACAATTTCATTTCACAATTTTGAAAACAATCGGTCTAAACTTTTTTTTCACGTTTTTTTTTTAATCAAAATTTGGACTTTAAATGCGAATTTCTCAAAAACCATTGGCATGAGTAATTTAATTTAAATGCACGATTATAGAACAAACTTCTGGCCTTCAAATGCAGTATAGCACTTTATTATAAGTGTTGCCGTTGTTTTTTAATATTTTTTTTTTTTTTCAATTTCAATCATTTTTTTAAAAAGTGCCTCTACCTCCTAAACGGAGGTTTTCTCAAAAACCAGAAGACATAGAACCATGCGGGTTTTTGTGTTCGATTAAAAACTGATAGATACATGAAACACATATAAGATAATTTACATTTTCATTTCAAAATTTTGAAAAAAATCGGTCTAAACTTTTTTTTCACGTTTTTTTTAATCAAAATTTGGACTTTAAATGCGAATTTCTCAAAAACCATTGACATGATTAATTTAATTTAAATCCAGGATTATAGAACAATCTTCTGGCTTTCAAACGCAGTATAGCACTTTATTGTAGGTGTTGCCGTTGTTTTTTAATATTTTTTTTTTTTCAATTTAAACCATTTTTTCTAAAAGTGCCCCTACCTCATAAACGGGGGGAGATAGACCCCCCCTCCCATAGTAAAAAGTGCTTGTTTTTGACCCCTCTACAAAAACCCGTAATCAAATCTTGGCGGCCAAGTTATCGTACTCTCCCCATGGGATTCCATAGATGGGATTAAACGCAAGTCATTAACAAATTCTAAATTTATGGACCAAAAGGAGTCGTATTAATTATATTTTCTAGTTTTGCGCCAAAACAGAAAGTCACTAAATCTGGACCCGATATTTGCTCATTTTCATATTTTATTAAACTTCAATGTGAAAACAATTTAAGCAAGTTGGAGAGGAATTTAATAACAGATGTCTATGTACATTGAAAGCTTGTACATCACAATTAGGGAGGAAAATTGATAGGGGAAAAGTATTCTACACTCTAGTGGTGCGGTTAAAGAAATAACATTTTTATTTTACCGTTAAACTAAATTAAGGCTCAAGAATAAACTGATGTGTATTCATACGAGTATTACGGCGCGCAGCGGTTTGAGGGGAGTAATGCAACTGGCTATTTTATTTGAGCATTATTGGTAGAAAAGGCGATAAGATAATGAAAGTCAGGAAACGTTACGACGATATCCTATAAATGTTATGGTTCTATTCTTGATTCTCTTCAACAGGTTCAAATGAGTAATAAAGGCACCAGCACACATGTGAGAGTTATACTCAAGTTTTGGCACCTTTAGATGGTAGCCAGATTAGAGGGGAAAAAGTCTTGCATCTTTTGAAAAAAACCTGAGCGTTTCGCTACGTTAAATATATATGATAATTTTATAAGAGATGGTTAGTCACTTATATGCCGGCACAGAAAGCTTTTCGGTTTCTTTAATACAAGTGCCATTCATGGATAATGGTAAGGGTAATGTATCTCGCTTTGCTGACAGAAGACAGCTTTTTGTTTCGATTTGAATCCGCTTTGTATAATGCTGTTGAGGTTAGACTCAAATGAACTTAGCATACGCTGCCACTTTAGTTCCACAACCGAAGTTCAGGATTATGAGTCTGGAAGCAAAACAATGAAGTAGATTAGAAGTTTCGGACAAAAGATTACTGATGAAAATAAGGAAAAGTGTTGGTGAAAAAACGGAGCCTTATGGAACCCCAGCATTTATTTTTTTACTATCAGACTTAAAACCGTCCAAAACAACTTGAATTGAATGGTCAGAAAGGTAATTCCTATCCAACGAAGGAGAGCGACTCATCGATACCAAATGCCAAAGAAAAACAGAAGGGTATATTCAATATGGACTAGTGTATTTGTGTATTTCAAGATCTTTAAGGTATCTTGCGACGGTGCCATAAAACCATTTACGCTCTCAAGAATAGGAGGAGTCATAACAATTTGTGGCAAAGTTAAACTTGCAGCAAACTGCGCTATTAAACATTTTCTGCAGCATTCCTATGATGTTGATGGTTTTACCATTATTCATCAAAGATTTTCGAATTTTACTTTCGATTTTGATGTAATGACATAGATTCTTAAACGGGAGGGTTTCGGGGGACCGAGCTAGTAAAAAACATTCTCAAAGCTATAATTGGTAGGGGTGTGCAATTTATAAAATTATACTTAAAAATTGCTCAAATTATTTCTAATAAGACATTTTTCTTCTTGAACCTTAATAAATTTAATTTTTCGGAATAAACTTTATCCGTTGCGTTTTCTTCCTTGGTCAACTTTAATTATAAGTCAAAAATAAATCGCTTTTTACTGGTCAAAATGTAAAATTACCTCCCAGACTATAAAGTTAAGTCTTTGTGCTTCAATGTGATAATTTTTCATTTTCATTTCATTTATTTATTTCATATAAAACTATTTTACAATGTATACTTCGAGATATATCTCATATATAGTAACAAAATTTAAATTACATAGTAGATGTGCACGAATAAATAAGGTAGTTTAAATTACAATACAAGATGTAAAATCGATAAAAGTAAACAATAATAATGAAAATATTAATTCAAGTAGTAAAGTTATTTATACTTAAGATTTTTATATTCGATCCGACATGTGTTTGAGCAGCTCCCTTCGAAATCCCCGCGACGAGATGGTTCTTTGCAATTGGTGGGGAAGATTATTCCACGACCGAATTGCATTAACAAAGTAAGATCGTTCCCCTATATTATGTGTATATCGCGGTAATACTAATTTAAGACCTCTAGGCGATTGAAGAAAACTGAGATATTCATGCAAGTACTCTGGACAATTATTATGAATAATATCATGTAGTTTCAGAATAGATCTAAATTCATAATATTCATCCAAACACATACCCAATAGAGAGGTTTTGTATCTCGAAACGCTTATATATCTCGGTAAGCCGTAAATGAACCGCAAACAGTCATTAAACGCAACATTTACTTTTCGCTTGCATTCAGAGTCTAAACAAGGGTATACAATACAATTAAAAGAAAAAAACGGCAACAACAACGATTTAACCAGATACATTTTCATATTCGAAGTAAGTAAGCTCGAAGACATTCTAAGGCTTCGCAAACCACTGTAAATCCTTCTAATGGTATCTGACGTAGCATCACAACAACTCATATTACTGTTAATAATATAACCAAGGTATTTCACACGATTAACGTAGGGCAACGTGAAACCGTTTAGAGAAAGGGATGGAACATCATCCAAGGTTATATCACTTCTTGAGCACACCATTCCGAACGATTTTAGCGGATTTAAATTTATTTTGTTTAACTCAGCCCACACCTGAATATGCAAAAGATCTTCATTTACTCGAGCCACGCAGTCCTCTAACAATCCAGGATTCCTAGAGAGATATATAGTCACATCGTCTGCATAAATGTGTACTTTAGAATTAACAATAAGATCGGGTAGATCATTGATGAAAACACAGAAAAGAAGCGGGCCCAAAACAGATCCTTGGGGTACACCTGTATTGACACAGTATGGGCTAGAAGTTCCAAGTTCAGTTTCGACACAAACTAAACGGCTACTTAAATAATTAGACATAAGTTCAAGAGCGGAGCGAGATAATTGAAAATTGGTTTTCAGTTTGCTCAAAAGTATAGTGTGGTCGATACAATCAAAAGCTTTTGAAAAATCGAGCATCACCATTATGCTTATCTCGTCACGATCCATAGCTTTTCTTAAATCCGTTGTTACTTTTAAGACTGCTGATTCACAGCTATGCTTTTTTCGAAATCCTGATTGCCATTTTGTAAATTTATTAGATATATCCAAATACTCTTGTAACTGAAGGGCCAATATCTTTTCTAATGTCTTCGACAAGAATGATAGAAGACTGATTGGCCTGAATTCCGAGGGGCATGAGGGATTAGGTTTTTTTGGAATTGGGATTACTTTCGCATTTTTCCATTTTTCAGGGAAATTAGAGGTGTATATACAGTAATTAAAAATATGAACAAGATAAGGAAGAATGACAGAAAGGATTAGTTTAACAAACTTTGGTGACATATCATCAAGACCGGTTGCATTAGACTTGACAGAGCGAACTGCCATCTCAACATCTAAATTATTTACACATCTAAATTCAAAGCCACCATTATTAGATGAGAACTCACCAAAATCGAACGAAATCCTCTCAGAAGAGTAAGGGACAAGTACCAACCCCATTTCATTAGGGCTATAAGAACATTTAGGTTTTTCACTATCAATTACACCCACATTTTTTAAATTTTTCCAAAGGATCTTTGAATTTAATTTTGGGTCAAGACGTTTCATAAAATACGAGCGTTTAGTGTTGCGAATCAGTGAGGTTACTTTGTTTCGAGCGAAAATATATTGACATCGATTATATTCTGTCCGATTTCGTTTGAATGCTCTGAAGAAACGTTCTCTCTCCTGAATTTGTTTTTTTATTTGATGTGTAAACCAAGGGCAGTTTTGAGGTTTTATTACTTTCGTTACCGTGGGAACATATGTTTCATAAAGCTCTGAAATTATAAAAGTTAAGAGAGAAACTTTCGAATCAATATCTGGGGCGTTGTATATTTCACTAAGACCGAATGCATTTATGTTTTCATGTAGGTTTGCTAAGTCTGTTTGGTTAATCGATTTGTATCTTAAGATTTTTAAGGTGTTTCTTCTTATATTAAAATTAAAAGAGCAGAATAACAGATCATGGACAAAATCTGATGTGAGACAGAGTTGATCATTTCCTAAAACTTTCTCTACTGAGCTAGTCAAGAACATGTCAATTAGAGATGGGTTACTGGTCGACTGAAAACAGGTCGGCCATCGTTGGTTAACTACTACAAGATCTAATTTATTACAGATGTATTCAAATAACTTTGTGGTACCATTCTTAACTAAAAAATTTACATTAAAATCTCCGCCTATCAAGATGTTCCTATAAGTCGAGCTGAGAACGGTTAACGTATCTTCAAACTCTTTAACATTGTCTTCGTTGAACTTACATGGTGGACTGTAAACGGTAATTAGTAAACACTTTTCGAAATCATTTTTAATTTCTACACAAATAAACTCAATTGGGGACAGAGAGGATGAGAAAACATTTTTGGTTGACCAGTTTTCCCTCACATACATAGAAACACCTCCTCCAATTCTATCCTTTCTATCGTTACGATACAGAGAAAAACCTGGTATCGAGACAAGCCCGGACGAAATATCGGAATTCAACCAAGTTTCTGACACCATAATTACATCCATTTTAGAGGTACCGAGCATTTGACGCAAAACAGTATACTTCGACCTAAGGCTTCCAGCATTTAAATGACAAACTTTAAGACCATTGACATAGTTACACATAATATTAAGAACGGACCTTATTGTGTCAGGATCCAAATCGCCCATCATTTCTATAAAAACTCGTCCCAGTTCCGCCGAGAGAAACATACCCCACACATGTCAGACCTACAAAAATATTATTGAAAAAAGTAAAAGGAATCGTAATATTCATAATCATTGCTCTCATTAGGTACATTCATTTTATCATTAGCAACGCAAAAAACTTAGAAGAAACGTTTATAAAGACAAAATATTTGTTCATATATTGAACTTTGGCAACTCTAAAATTAAGTTAAAAACAAAAATAAGCAAACAAACAATATAATAAAAATGCATACTAGAGAAAAAAAAACAAGCAATAATTATCTCGCAAAAAGAAAAAAAAAATAATTAAATTAAATTAAATTAGCTTTGGCAACCCTATGGGGCAGTACAAAAAAAAAAAAGAAAAGATTAACAAAACACAGTCAATTCATTAATGTGTAAAGATATATCTACATTCTACATTACATACGTGCACAAGTAAAAGAGAAAATACTCAAAATCAATCAACAATAGGAACATCATTGGCAGCAATAGAGGCATTGGCAGCAGCAACACCAGCAGCAGCAGCAGTATCATCAGGTGGTGGTGGCGGCAGTTGCTCGCTTTCATTATTCGATTCGTTTAATGCAGTTTCTAACGAGAGAATGTTGCTAATGAAGAGTGGTCGGCATGCAGGGGTTTTTTTGATATAAACTCTCCCGTCTCTTGTGAAGACGGAGTGCCAGCGCTTCTTTTTTTTGTATTCATTTGCAGTTTTAAACAATAAATGATTTTGTTTGGTCAGACTCTCATAAATTCTAACAAATTTGTTGCTGTCATAACCGAGGTCATCCAGAGAAACAGATCTATGGTTTGTTTTGAAGAAAACTGCAGCAGCATTTAGTAATTGTTTCTTGACGAGTGCATGGGGCAACTTCACAATTATAGGACTGCTTGTCGATTTATTTGCGGGTGTTGTGCGAAAGATGTGCAGAGGCATTGATGTTGTGTGGTTGAAAGTTGAGCATAGTTTAAAGAATATATCGAGAAGATTTTCATTCTCTGTGTAGGGAATTCCATGAAGAACGATATCTCCCGCTATGCTTTGTCTGGCCAGTACGTCAATTTGCTTTTTTAAGAGAGTGTTATCATTTACATAGTTTTGTGTCTGCAACTGCATTAGTGACAACTGTTCACGGAGAGAGTCGATGTTGTTGCACTCGGCTTCGCATTGAGTGACTCGTCCGTTGCACGCAAGAAGAGCACTATTTATGGAGCTGCAGCGATCATCAAATTTTTGTTCAACAGCTTTGATTTTGGTATTTAATTCACTTTCAAGACACTGTATGCGATCATAGAATTTATTATGCAGGGAGTCTATTTCGTTTTTAATTTGCTTCACTATGGATTCAGTTATGGTTTTTGTGAGATCTTCGAGACGTGACTCGATACGACTCCATAACAAAGCGGATGGTGTTGTGGCCTTCGGTGATGAAGTGGAAAGGGGAGATGAAGTAGATCCTTTGTCAGATCTCAATTTTCTCTGACGCTCTTGAGTACTTCCACCAGGCATGTTTAATTTAATTTAACCGACAATGACAAATGAAAAGTAATAACAACTAATTTTTTATTGCAAGTTTTGCTTGTAAATTAATTTCGTCTAATAAAACCTTTAGCCTATACTGTCTATAATACTTTTTTGACTTTATAACTTGTAACTGGTACTTTTTATTACGATTTTTGCGGAGCTCAAAAAGAAAGCGACTACGTCAATCCATTCGCACACTGAAGCAGTAAGAATGTATACTAAGCGACATTTCTAAAATTGTTCAGGAAACGAAAAGAACGAAGAAAGTTCTAGTTGAATCATAGTGTGCTAAGAGACGATTTTGGTTATTTGAAAAAAAAAACTAAATATAAAGTTTTCAAGACCACAAATGGGAAGTTATCAGTGTGGGTCGCACCCAGCCTCTTTTTCGTGGGAATTTTCGTCCAAAATGCATGTAAGTTCAACAGGACTTAAAAACACTGCAAATTGACCAGGCCAACAGATGAGTTCAAGTAAGATATCCGGCACTTAACGGCAATTATTGTAGATACTTTTCTATTTTTATTATAAACTACATATATTTTTGTTTAAATTATAAATAATGAATAAATATTTATTTTACTTCCATACTGCTTTGTGTAAAACTTTCTTCTTCTTTTTTTTTTTTTTTTTTTGCTTGAAGTATTGCTTTTTCAAAAAAAAAACGGCAGTCCTGGTCATAGCTGCAAATAATTTCAACTTTAAAGACAAAAGCAATAATTATAAGTTGTAAGTGTATGTATTTAGATTAATATTCACAACGAACATACATTCCCTATTTATGTCATTAAAACATATACGTACGAAATTAATGCAACTAAAGTATAAAATATTGTTAGTTTAAAAATATCTTTAAATTAAATTTCTTAAATCTAAAAAATACTTTTGTTTTTTTTTATTACAATTAATTATATTTACCTACATTTAAGTACACTTAAGAGTACATAAAGCCAAATTTTAATTCGAATTTAAAATAAACTTAAATAAAAATCAAACCAAATGCATTTCTAAAGCGCATTTTTGTTTTTGAAAATATCCTTGGAATGAAAAAGGGAGCTGCTCTAGTACCGTGTCATGAGTTGTAAATGGTCCCGAGTTTGTGTATAAATATAGTAAATTTGTTATTTATTAACCACCTTAAGAACTAGGACTCTCAATAAAAACCGTATTGAACATAGCTTGACAAAAGGTAACCATTCCCTTGGAAATCATGCCATACAATTTGGGTTTGTTCTTCCATTTGATGCAAGCGTAGTAGAATGGAATACCAGCAAGTGTGATTGAAATACCAACTATAAGATTCATTGGCTCTGAAAAACTTGGCATAAGGACGAGCACGATACAGCATACGACAAAAATGATTGGCAGTGCTAAATGGACTTTAATAGGTCTTGGGAGATCAGGTCTGGAAAAAGAAAGTTAATAACTGTTTTATCAATGGGAAAGAAGGAAATTTGTATACTTACTTGGTCCTTCGCATCCATAAAAGCCCAGCAATACTTGCAGCTACGGATAGCCAAAGAATTTGGCTGATATAATTTATGAGAATATAAACGTCTGCTGTGAGAAGCATCACCAATGACATACAACACTGAAACGAGTAAATCAATTAAATCATTGTAATACAGATCTTAATACAAAAAAAAACTTACTGAAAATATCAAGGACGGAATCGGTGTCTGTTGCTTTGTATGGAAAAGTGAGAAAAACTTCGGTAGATGTCCTTCTTGCGCACCTGTTGCAAACAGTCTTGCCGATGTAAATAACACTCCATTGACACCTCCAAATGTGCTCAATGCCACAAATATTGGCACCATAAAAGCTAATGGTCCGAATACGTGGTTACCAAAAGTCACAGCAACAGCAAATGAACTCAACATTTCAGTCTTCGAGACAACAGCAAAGTAGGCAAGATTCACAAGGACATAAATTCCCGTGACAAGTGGCATAGCTATCCAAATAGCACGAGGCAAGTTTCTACAAAGAAAAAAAAAATAAATTCAATGAGATAAATTAATGTTGAAAGGTAGGAGAACAGAATCAATACCATTTCCAATTGCAAACAAATGAAACCACTTAAGAAAATCAAAACTCTTACTGTGTAGAACCGAGAGGAAAGTGTAAGAGGGAGGTAGGGATTGTATTAAACTCGAAGATAAATGGTTGCTTGTTGTAGGAGTTCATGAATTGCAAACGACTTGACTGTTGCCTTCTCTTGTTAACGGACCATGAATATACAAAACTTTTATCTCTCAAGTCAACTGAACTTGACTGAAAGGAAGGTTTCAAAAGGAGGCAGAATGAAGACTAGCCAACAAACCTTATGACGTAAGCTATACAAAGGGATTTAATGAGGTCCTCTTCAATGAGGCAACTGGTGGTTGGTGGGTTGAGTTTAAAGAGTGGAGTAAAGGACCACCGAGTAAATTTGATTTATGGATAAGGTTGTGTGTGGATATAATAAGTCAGAGTCAGAAGATAAAAGAAATTCATAGTTAACAGCTTACAAGGCATTTGATGATTTTCGGTTTTATAGTTTAAGGAAAAATATTAAGTTAGGTAGGGTTATATACATATATTTTGTTAATGCGATTGCCGAACATCTTTAATTAAACTTTTTTTAGTGAATTCCATAAGTCGTAAGCTAGATTAAAATTTCGGAAATTAATAACGCTCCGGAAGAATCCACTCGATCCACGGTTGATTCACGTTCGCCGTTTTTAATAAATTATTCAAATTCGCCGGAAGAACTACATACATTGCCCATTCATAAAGCCACCGCAACATTTCAGAAAACACAAGATAAGACAAACCATATGTATTTCGAAAAGCTGCAGGAGAAGTATTGTTTGTTTCTGATTGCTCCATTAAGTTATTTTAGATTACTGGATTTTGAGCTTCTTCTACATTAAAGACGATTCTTAACCTTAAAGATCTTGTATGAAGTAATGTTTAAGTGATTGAAGCCGTACCAATTCAGAAAATACCAATTTGGATTTCAGCTCAATAGACCTACTATCTTTAAAAATGGCACACTTTCGGGTCGAAATCCACCATCTTTTTGTGGATTTTAAAGTCACATTATAGCAGTTATAAATGAATAAATGAGAATGGACTCATCAGTTAGATACTGTCGTACCCTTATAAGAGTCAATAAACATCGATGAATATTAGCGTCTTATAATGGTACGGTATCAGGTGAAATGCATTTAGGCGTTGAGGTCACTTGAACTCTTAATTGAAATAACACATTAAATATCTAGTATCTTGCCACATTGGTTTGCCAAATTTGATTTCATCTAAAATTGGTTCAACTTCACTAACGTCGGCACTACTATTTTTGGTGATGGTTATTGTTATGTCATTGTTATTCGTCACGGAACCTTTTCTGAGTCTCTATACATGTATGTATATCTAGGTTCCAAATTTTCTAGTGTCTCTCAAGCTAAATTATTGTCAATTTTGGATTTATAAGAAAGATCTTGGTAATCTTGGTATAACTGTGATCATAGTTAGTAACATCAGTTACATTTTTCTACTTTACGCATCCAACTGAAATCTTTTATCATATTGCTGAAAAATTTCAAATTGATGATTTGACATTCAAGTAGAAACTCTATCCCAAACTTGAACAATGTCTGCTTTAAATACGGTTGAAGAAAATTTCCGAAGAGGATCTCTTTCGACGCATATACGGTGCCGAGCATAAGTGAAGGTACTCCATTACTGTTTTTATGAAAACTGGAAAATAAACTAAATAAAAATAAAAACGTAGGCGAAAATGTACATTTTAATTTATTTATTATATACAGAATACCATAAGTAACTAAAAAGAAAAAAAAAACGTAATATTTTACAAAAGAAATTCTTTTTCAAAAATTGAGTCATAATTTCATCGAGCAAAAGTGATGGTACCTTTAAATAAAACATATTTGTTAGCTGTTTTGTTTCCTTAAAACAATTCAAATTTGTACCTAATACTTAGTTGGGAATCTCTTCAACCTCAAAACTTCTTGCAAACGCTTTGGCATTGAGTTGACTAGTTTCTTAGTCACTTCAGGCGTTATTTCTGGCCATTCTGCAAGAATTAATTCTTTTAGTTTGGGATTTATTCCTTATCTCGTGGTTCCGGATACGCTTTTCAAGGCGGCCCCACAAGTGCTCCAATGGGATTCAAATCAGGACTTTGTGATGGTGTTAGAAGCATGTGTAGTGTGTTATACGCGATTCACATCTAGAGCGGTGTGCTTGAGATCATTGTTTTGATGGAAATAAAAACTGTCTCTGATCCCCAATTTCTCAGTGCTTTCGTGAAGGTTTTCCTTCAAAATGTTAAGGTAAACACTTTTATTCATTATTTCCTCAATGATTACCAAATTACCAACACCGCCAGGTGACACAGACCACTATACTATAACACCACCACCCCATGCATCACAGTTTTTATTGTATTCTGGGGATTGAAGGCTTCTCCCTTTTCCCTCTACACCTTTAGTCTACCATCAGACACGTATATGTTGAACTTGGACTCATCTGAGAATATGATGTCATCCGAAAATTCGGTGGTTTTATTTTTATACCCATTAGCAAAAGTTATTCCTTTTTACTTGCGACTTATAGGTACTATAAGGCAGGTTATGCATTCGTAAAAAAAATCGAACTCGAAATTTTGATCAAAGTTGACATTACGCTGATAGCGAAGACGAAAAAAGTGGGTCTCGCAATTCTGTCTGTCTGTCTGTCGGTTCGACTACAGCCTAAGCGGCTCGGCCGATTTTCTTCAAACTTGGTAGATATGGGTTTTAATTTTTCCCCCCGGACGTTTTTTTCTGTTTTTTTTAAGACCAAAAATAACGGTACCTGTCATACGATTTTTTTTCGAAATCTTATAAATATTTTTTTTTTCTCAACAACTGTCTCACAGAATTTAAAAAAAAAAATTTGAAAAATTTCATTTGGTTAAAACTAGCTAATGGTTGAAAAAAATTTTACAAAAAATTGTTATTTTTGATAGACCCCCTGGGTCCATTTTTTTGTTTTTGATTTTCTCGAAAACGGTACAGCCGATTTAAATCATTTTTTTTATGCCAAAGCTCCTCTAAAGTTTGAATATTATTACATATTCAAATTTTCAATTTTTTTATTTTTTGGATTTTAAAAAAAAAATTATTTTTGGAAACTCAATATTTCGAAAACCCCATGCTCGATTTTTTTCAAACTTGACAAATAAAAGTTTCTTAACATAATCTACAAGATTTGAGAAAATTGTTTTATCTAAAACTAACGGTACCTTCCATACAAATTTTAAAAAATGGTTTTCGAAAATCGTATTTGCTAAAATTTTTTTTCTTTTGATCAATCTTTACGATCTATAATTTAATAAAAAAAAATTGAAATCTAGATATTACTGACTGTACCTACCATAGAACGATTTTTTCGAATTTTGAATTACTCATTATCGGCGTAACGGATTTAAACGAAATTTTTTTATAAAGAAGCTCCTAAAAAGTTTAAAAAACATTGCATTTAAAAACTTAAGAAAAAATATGTTTTCAATTTTTAGAAAAAAAAAGTAATTTTTTTTTGAAAAATTCGATATCTCAAGAACGGCTTAGTATTTTTTTTTGGAAATTAGACTTTTATTCGTACAATAATAAAAACTTAAGGTTGGCGTACCAAAATTTTTTCTTAAAAATGTTTTAAAAATTTTGTACATCAAAGCTTATTTTTTGAAGGAACCACTACAACGACTTATAATTTTTGTTCCTGCATAAATTCATATTTGCATAGCATTCTGTTTTTATCTCTTACTACTAAAAGAATTTAAAAAATTCATTTTATCCTTATGAACAGTTTTCTTTAATAACATCCATTTTTAAAATTCCTAGTCTATTACATTGGAGCAAGTTCGTGCGACCCAGTCGTGCATTTTATTTCTTGTTGACATCGCTAACACAAGGTTTTTTACGAGCTACGCAATTGCTGTAGTCAGACCTATGGAGCGATCTTCTAACAGTTCACTCGGAAACCGTTTTGTTCAAATTACTTGCAATGTCGATGGCTATTTTTGTGGCACTTTTAAATGGATCTTTTTGAATAATTCGCTTACGAGGTCGCCCTGATCGTTGCTTATTTTCAATTCTTTTTTCGTTATTGATCCGATTTACCACCTTCTGCACCGTTGATTTTGATCTGCTAACTATTTCATTGATTTCTTTAAAGGATTTACCGTTTTTATGATGGTTTATTATAATACTTTTAATAAATAAATAGACTTAGTTTATCTAATCATTGTAATTTATTAATTTGAAATAAACGTCATTTAAAACTAAAAACTAATACTTTTCTGTTCAATTGTCAATTCTTTTCTAATCATTTTGTACGTCTAACTTTAAACTATTTGCAAATATTTAAAATATTTACAAACATCAATTATGACACAATAAACAAAGCTTTAACTGTTTTGTTTTTAAATTGCATTATACGAGTATCTTTTTAAAATGAAATAACTGTATAAAAAAACAATAGGTACCAACACTTTTGCTCGATAAAATTGAAGTGCATTTTTTTTAAATTGCGTTTATTTATAAACAATATATTTTTTTTTCGGTAAGTCAAATAATGCAGTATTGCGGTATTATGAATAAACTAAAGTATACACTTTTTTCCTCAATTCTTGTTTTCATTTAGCAGAATTTTTAGATTTTACAAGATTTTTAATAGGGTACTTTCATTTTTGCTCGACACTGTATACATATGTCGAGTAGAACAAGCATTTGTTGTTCTTTTACCGACATAAAAATACAAAAATAAACCATAGAATATTTATAATTTATGTTGAAATAAAAAACACTTACAGTTATCTATATAACTTCTGTTGTATTGTACATTGCTTGGACATTTTATTAAAATCTTTAAAGTTTTAATAATTTAATATTCTTTACTTTATTCTTTACCTACGTTTAGAATAATCGACATATCATACGTTGGTGGGCAGTTTTCGAACTTTTCAATTTTTTATGAAAATAAATACAAAAATTAACCCAAAACTAAAAGCAAAATATAGAATAATTCAGATTATTTAGATTTTTTCAAAACATGTGACACCAAAATTTCGGTTTTGTATCTATGTATATCAGCTTAGATTGGTTTTCCTTAGTCTTAGCTTTTTCAGCCAAAGAAATAGCACATCTGTTACTATTTTTACCTGCGACTTATAGTAGTTACTGTAAGGCAAGTTATGCATTCGTAAAAAAATCGAACACGAGAATTTAATCAGAGATGACATTACGATGATAGCGAAGACGAAAAACGTGGGTCTCGCAATTCTGTCTGTCCATCTGTCTGTTCGACTACATCCTTAACGTCCCAGACGATTTTCTTATTTTTTCTCAAAACCTGTAACACTAATTTAAAAAAAATCTAAATATTTAATTTAGTTAAAGTTAGGTAATGGTTGGAAAAAAAAATTCCGAAAAATGGTTATAATAATTTTTTTTGGTTTTGGATTTTCGAAACTCAATATTTTGAAAACCCCAAGCACTATTCTTATCAAACTTGACAATTAAAAGTTTTTTAATACAATCTACAAGATGTACAACAGTACAACAGTACTAGACTTTATAAATGTAAAAAAAGTAGTTTTATCGAAAACAGCGCCTAGAATCTCGATAAAATTTTGTTTTTAGATTAATTTTTACGATCTTTAATTCAGTAAAAATAAAATACACGACTGGGTCGCACAAACTTGCTCGTATGTAAAAGACTAAGAATTTTAAAAAAATTTAAAAAAGAAAAAACTTTTCATAAGCACAAGATTATTTTTTTAAACTCTTTAAGTAGTAAAAGATAAAAACAGAATGCCATGTAATTTCTTAAGCAAATATGAATCTATGCAAAGACAATAATTATAAGTCGTTGTATTTTGGTACACCAACTTAAAGTTTGTATTACTGTACGAGAAAAAAAATACATTTCCAAAAAAATACTGAGCCGTTTTTGAGACGTCGAATTTTCCAAAAAAAAAAAAAAAAATTTTTAACTTTTTAGGAGCTTCTTTATAAAAAATTTCATTACAATCCGTTATGCCCATAATGAGAAATTCAAAATTCAAAAAAATGGTTTCATGGTAGGAACAGTAAGTAATATCTTAATTTCAATTTTTTTTTAAATTCTATATCGTAAAAGTTAATTGAAGGAAACAAAATTTTATCAAAATTCTAGGTGACGTTTTGAACAGACAGAATCCGGAGATGTCAACTTTGATCAAAATCTCGAGTTCGAATTTGTTAGCATCTACAAAATTTACAAGCACATTTTACTAACGGTATCAGCCGCAGAATATTTTTTTGACTAACGATTGCAGGAGCTCTTTGTTAATTTTGTATTAATTAATATTTATAGATAACTTATTTCATAATATGTATTCCCAAAAAACAACTTTAAAATTAAAAAAAAAAAAATCTCGAACACATTCCTGAGTGTTCTTTGACAAACTTACTTGTATGGATCTTGTAATTCTTCAGTTACAAAATTTAAATAATTCCAACCGCCGAATGCAAACAATCCTGAATAAAAAGCAAATCCAATATTCGCAGCGCCATACTGCCCATCCCATGGGTTTTTGAAGTTTTCCATTTTTCCCATTGCCATTGAATACAATCCAGCTAAGATAATCATCACCAGAGCGATAAGTTTTCCAGCAGTAAAAACATCTTGAATTTTCATCGACCATTTAACAGAGAGACAATTTATCGCTGTTAAGAAACCTATAATTATGTATTAATGACAAAATACGAAAGTAAATTAAATTATTTTATTTTAAAATTTAACTAAAAAAATTAATTGGCAATGTGTTCTGACGCAACCATGCATCTAGAGAATCTAGAATAAATGTATAGATCATGGTATTGATATATTTTATGATATGCGTTTTGTAATTTTAAGATAAATAAAATAAAACATTTTTCGACTTACATAAACAAATGGAAGCTAAAATTTTAACAGCCGACTCCGGTGGAGAACAGTCTTCAAAAAATGGTTTGGCTGCATATTGGGCAAATGTCAGAGCCACAATAGTCTACAGAGTGTGAAACAATATGACTTAAATAATACCTTTAATTTTTTAAGAGCTTAATAAGGCTGTCATGCAAATGCTAGTATTACTAACTTTAAGATCATAAATATTATTTTCTTCTTTAAGACATTTTAAACAGCAATGTTTAGCTCGTTTTTGGTCTTCCAAAACGGATAATACACAATACCAAAATTACAACGGTTGTAAATCTTTGTTTATTGACTTACTTTGTAATAAAACTGGCAAGTAAATATTTATTAAGAGATTGTAACGAGAGATTACAATGTTGATATTGTGATTATTCAGTTGGGTGCCAGATGAATATCTATAAATAGGAAATCACCTGTGTTGTGGGCCTAATGATTAGTAGTGCGATCCATAGTCGTAAAAATCCAACCAACGGACCGAATGCAACTAACAAATAAGCATAATCGCCACCGGATCTCGTGATGCTAGTTCCTAGTTCAGCGTAACATAGTGCACCAATAGTCGAGAGTATGCCACACAATGCCCATACTACTAGTGACGTTCCAACTGACCTGTTTGAAGTGAAAATATAAAAAATAAAACATTTTAATTTAGCGGAACCAATTTGATTTACAAAGAATAATCATTGTCACACATTTACATATATGTAGATGTATCATTATACTGTCGGAAGCAACGGAGGTTGTCCAGACCCTTAGTTATAGACAGTTTTTAGTTTGAGAATTTTTACCAAACGCAGAAAAGAATTAATCGCTATAGTAATTAGGCATCGTTTCGTTAAAAGTTTCGTGTTAAAATTACTTATCTTGAACTACTTTTCTTCGATTCGTTGTATAATCGAGATCACAAAGAATCTTCGAAATTTTTAATTCCACAAGTACTCGTTCTAGCAGTTCTACAGCAAAATTTATCTAATTGGATATTTAATACGAGTAACTAGTCATGTTCTAAGAGTTTTATTTGAATATGTTGTAGCTTGAGATACATAATGTAGCCTCCAAAAGCCATTTTCTGTGAACAAATTCGGAGAAATGATAAAAACTTTTACAGAATATGTTTTGATCACGAAGAACTTAAGCTGGAATTAATTAAAAAATTCAAGGACTATCCTACGGGTAGAGTGGGTAGTTGATTGTTGTATCAAAGCACTGGAGATGATAACAAAGAGTGATTCGAATAGACCTCTAAAGAACTCGGAAGCAGGTAGTTATTGATTGGGGTCTAAATTTGGTGGAAGGAGAAGTTTTTGAAGAGGGTTCTAGGTTAAACGATACTCGCTTATGTCGGGTTAAAAGGGGGTTCGTTGTGGTATTTGTTTTGAAACTAGACTTGGGAAAAGAAGGGTGGGAGAAATTCGGGAAAATGTTAGTTTTAAAGTTCTAATTATTTGGAATATTAGATTTAGTCTTAAAATTAGAGATCCATTTTTTAAAGATAAGCTTATCTATTGTAAGAGGAGATCCATCCGGGTTAGTGAAAATCCAGGCATATTTCGATGGAATCGATAATTTTAGTTTAATAGGCCCAGAGTTTTTTAGAACTTTTGTGGAACTGATTAGGATTTTCACTTTATTAAATATAGCAGCTCATCTACGCTTTCCCTGGTCGACGATGCGAGCTCCAAAGAAAAACTACCAATATATTTCACGGCGTCATCGATAAGAGAAAGATTAACTTGGTTATTGTGGGAATTCGTTCGAGAACTAGATTGAAGGTGAACGTCAAGGTCTGAACGGATGGAATTGATAATATACATATTTCGTGTAAAAGCATAATGTTTTGCAAACAATTGCTTCAAAAAGTTTGGGAATAGCCGACAGTTTAGCTATTGGACGGTAATTAATAATTTGATCCTTTTTGCTTTTTTAGAAAATGAACAGTTGAAAAGAAGAGAAAGTGGCATCGAAAAATGATTAACACATTTTTTCAGAACTGAAGCTGGTACCCCATCAGGACCAGACGCGTCATTATCTTCTAAATTAGCTATAAAGTTCATAATATCGTCAGTAGTTATATGAACATTTTTATCAGTCAAGTGAGAATATGATTTCAAATGACCAAATAATTGATCATTTTCGTCAAGGTTATCACAGTTCAGGTTATCACAGTTCGAATAGTTATCCCAGTTAGAAGAATCACAGATGCAGAGCAAGCGATTTTGATTTAAAAGATATTAGAGGAACAGATGCTAAAAAACAATCAAATATTTTGTCATAAAATTTCAAAACCATAGAATCAATATCTGAACAAGAGCAGAGGCATGACCAGTCAATTAAAGACAGCAAATTATTTAATTGTAGATCCCCTCTGTTCCTGGTAACACGCGCACAGGAATGGTTGAGAATTGTAAGTCACTAGGTCAGTGGCGTAGCGTAGGGGGGGCGGTGGGGGCGGTCCGCCCCGGGCGGCAGGCCTAGGAGGCGGCAAAATGTCGCCGGTGATGCGGGCAGAGTAGAAATCATGTTTTATGAAAGATCGTTTGACAAGTCAACAAACAAACGTTGACCGCTCTCGGCTGATTTTCGTGAATTCGTAGACGGTGAGTAGGGCCGTAAGAGTGCATTCCGTATTGTCACGCGACTCGCGAAACTAAAACAAAACGTTCCGAAACTCTAGCGAAACTGAAAGGGAGTGTTTCGAAACATATTATATGCATATGCGAGATATGATAAGATAACTAGGATTCGACGGAAACGTTATTCTAGTCTCAGCCAGCTCAATGTTTTTGCTCCCTTCCGCATCACAGAAAGTTATTTCGATTGTGTTGTTTATAGTTTAAATACTGTTGAATCTTCTAAAACTAAACACTTAGTACTTCACTCAACCTTTGAACTTGTTTTTGAAAATGAAAAGAATTAAAGGAAGCGGCGCGGAATACCGCAAGAAAAAGGCTAAGAAAGAAGCAGACGCGAAATATTTCAGTTCTAGTTCTGGTTCAAAAGCTACGTTAACGTCTTCGGTGGCATCCAGCAGCAGCGAAAGTGATTCCAATGTAAGTAAGATTCCTCCATCTACAATCGTGAGTGGCCTAGAATTGTCCTCCGGCCAATATTCATGGGAATGCATAACTTATTTTACAAGCAGAAGAAGAAGTCGTGCAGACGAAGTCGACTCACCAGAAGTACCTCAAGCATCTAGTCACAAGCCTGCAGAAGAAGTGAACCTCGTGAAGCTGTAAACACGCTTAAAAATAAGTTTGTGGAAGTTCTTGAGGTACTGGAAGAATTGACGGAAGACTGGCTCTTCTTCTGACAGTCATAAAGTCATTCAACTTCCTTACTTTTCTTGGCTTTTGAGCTGCAGAGCTACCTGAAGAAGATGACGCACAGATTTACCTACTGAGTGTGGATAAGTGTGCTCAGAAACTCTGCGTTTTAAAAGCTCTCCTAGTGGAGAGCAGAGACCGTGTCGTCCAAGCCGCAATCGACTTTTCTAAGACTCTTTGGAAAAAACTCGGAATCGAACTCAAAACGAGAAGAATTCGCAGGAAAAAACGCATGCATGGCGATGAATCCGCAGATGAAGCTTTGTCTCACGTGCCTCATTCGTAAGGCCCGTAGAATCCGTTTATGAAACCGCTGATCCTATTTTACTTTCAATAAAAGATACTTCATTGCCTGTGAAATGATGTCCCGAAATTTAATTTTAATTTAGTATTGAATGTGGGCGGCAAAATGGGTCTCCCGCCCCGGGCGCCGAGATGGTACGCTACGCCACTGCACTAGGTCCTGGTTCACTCTGAGCTGTTGCACCACCAAATTTTATAAATTATTTAATTTAGTATAATCAGTTTTATTAAAATTTAAATTTAAAAACATTGTCAGGATCTTGATTATTCATTTCAAAGTTTTGAATAGATATGGTGAGTGCTGTGTGATGAGAGTCTTCGTTCACAAGAGGATCAGTTGATCTGTCAAGTGAAATACCGGCATCAATTGTTTTGTAAATTAAGTCGAGGATCTTGGCGTTAGAGTTTGTAATGTCGTTTATTTGGTGAAGACCAAGTCACGTTAGAATGTCAAGAGTTTGAGAGTCATCCATTGATAGATTTCCTGTTGGAACCATTGCGTATATATCGGGACAACGTTTCCAAGATACATTGGTTAGATTTAAATCTCCAAGGCAGATAACTTCATCATTATAACTCATTATCTCAAAACTGCAGTTCAAAAAAGAGAAGGCTTTATTGTAAGTATCAACTGGGCTCCCAGGAACAATGTAAGTGACAAGATAGATTTTTTTGTGTGCAAGAACCATCATTACACATATGAACTCTTCGTTCAGACAAACAGGAACATTGACTAGTGACGTCACAAAACAAGATTTAACAGCAATAAGAATACCACCGAGCCGACACACATTGCTTCATATAGTATAACACTCAACGTCCAGATCTGATAATCATGAACTCAATTTATGTAGGCACTTCTATTTTTACAAAGGAGTTAAAAAAAGCGGTTTGCGTGACGATTTTTAAGGAAAAAAAGAGGCTGGGTGCGACCCACACTGATAACTTCCCATTGTGGTAAGAAAACCTTGAGTAGAATTTTACATCTTTTTCATGGACAAAAAGATAAAAACATATTGTGACGTTTTCTTCAATTTTGAATGGAATTTGTATATGTGGGACTTGGGTACAACTGAACAACCTTATTCATATACGTATGTACAGTACATACATTCTTCTAAAAACTAAGTTGATAATAAAATTATAAAATTATGTATTATATTATAGAAATTACTTTATTATTTCGGTTCCAAACATTTTAATTGAAAAAAATTTAAAAACGAAATATTCAAATATAAAAGATATGGTTTGGTTATTGATGGAAGGGTACTTACAAAATATATCCGCTCTAAAACTAAATATATGTCAAATATAAACCATTTGTTAGAAATTGTATTATGTATAAAATTAAATAATGGCAAAGTCAATATCATTGCTCGTTCTCAAGATATTCTAGTCGAAAAACAAAAATTACCACTTTTTAGTAGATTTTTTTTATATTTTTGTTAAAACTGTCAATTCGATACTTGTCAAAATTTAACCATATGTTAATAATTGTATTATGTCGATACCTTCCCGTCAGAATGTACTAAGCGACACTTTTTTCGAAAATGACTTTTTGATGAGGAAATATACTATAATGTTAAGGGCCACGTTTTGGCCTGGGTTTCTCAACTGCCATGTTTTCTCATTAAAATAATGTTGCCCCCTGAAATTTGTATTATCCGCCAAAAAAATTATGCTAAGCGACATTAATAAAGATCTCATTGTCGTGAGCAACAAAAAATTTTGTTAGATGTCACTTAGTTTAACCAAAATTGTCTCTTAGCACACTATGATTCAACTAGAACTTTCTTCTTTTTTTTCGTTTCCTGAACAATTTTAGAAATGTAGCTTAGTATATATTCTTACGGAAAGGTATCGATGTATAAAACAACATACTTTAGAAGGCACTATCAGTGTTCATTTCCAAGAAATTCGACTTGAAATACAATTTTAACTAGTTTTCACTAGAATTTTTAATAGTTTTTTTATTTAAAAAAAAAAACTATTAATTCAATATTTGTCAACATTTTACCAATTGTACAAAATTATACTATGTATAAAATAAACTAAATTAGAAGTCAATATCACTACTAGTTCTCGAGAAATTTGAGTCGAAAAACAATTTTTACCAATTTTCAATAGAATTTTATATAGTTTTTTATTTTTTGTAAAAAAACTATAAACTGATTTTTTTTGAAATTTTCACCAATTGTCAAACACATTATTTTTCGTAAAATAAAATTATTCTGAGTTTCAAATTGTTTTCCGTTCTTAGAATATCTGGGTTATGAAATTATTTTTTTCAGTTTTTTTTATTTAAAAAAATAACGGTATGTTCATTTTTTTCCAAATTCATACCAAATCTGTATGACCTTATAATAAGTACATTAAATTTTATTTGAAATCAATAGCATTATTTTTTCGTGAGATATTTGAAACTAACCAAAATTTTTACTTTTTTTTTAAACCGTTATAGTGAAAAAACTACTCACTGAATTTTAATAAACGCCCTTTCAGCCTCTTTCGAAGTTATTATCTATTAAACAAAATTTATTTGAAGTCGATATCTTTACTCTTTCTTGAGATATCGACGTCGAAAAATGGTACGAGAACGTACGGACGTACGAACGTACGAACGTACGAACGTACGAACGTACGTACACACACACACACAGACATTCTCTCTAAAAATGATTGATATAGCCTCTAGGGACCTTGAAACGTCGAGAAATGTCAAAAATTCCAATTTGACAAATCGGACCGATTACAATAACTCCCTATGGGAAGTTAATAATTTCCTAAAACTCCTAATTAAATTAATACAATGCTTTTCCACTCTTAAGTTTTATAATGGAAATTATGTTGTCAGAGCTGTAGTGGATCAATCGCTTGCCCCATCTAGTGGTCCTGATATCCAATTATTTAAAAGATTTAAGAACAATTGGAGAACTATTGACCAAAGCGACTTCAAAACAATAACAGATCATGCTGAGGCAAATATTTTTGCAGAAGTGGCCGTAGGCAGGATTTCTTTTGCCAAAAAGCAACTACAAGTACACTGCCGGATAACCGATTAGCGCCCCCTATGGTTTTTGTCTTTGGAGCTTAGTATCAGCCAATAAAATAAAACGTTTGAAATTAATTTTTTACCAATGAAAGCTTATAACATTATATAGTCGAAAAGAAATTAAAGTTAAGATAGTAACTGAATTAATAACAATTTAACAGAATTTTAAAGATATAATATGAAAAATCAAATTTTTTTTTCGGACATTTGATTAGAACCCCCATTTTAAAATGCCGAATAACATAAGAAAATGGGCAGAAACTATCCACAAATGTTTTTTTTTTTTATTTTAATTTGATAAAAAATATACAACTTATTTGTAAAAGAATTAATAATGAGTTGTGCCACCACCGTTGACTATGATCTCGTACATCCTGTTGGGTAAGGAGTCATATAATTTCTTTATATAATCCAGTGAAATAGTCTCCCATGCACTTTTTATTCCTTCGATGAGTTCCGATTCAGTTGGATATTGCTGTCCAGACTCGTATACTTTGTGTGCTAACCATCCCCAAACATTTTCTATAATGTTAAGGTCGGGCGAATATGGGGGCCAGGTTAGCAAGGGCACTTTTTGAAGCTCAATCAAGACTTTACGAGCTTGGAGGTGTGGATAGGGGCGTTATCCTGCTGGAACTTCCATTCCAAGGGTCCGAAAATATCATTCATTGGAGGGTATGCTTTTTTTAATACACCATTATATGCTGTGGCATTCATACGAGTGAGAAATTGCAATTCATGTGCCGTAGTAAGTAATGGCTCGCCATACCATGACACCACCAGCACGGCTGTGCAGTCGATCTAAAGTATGCTCTTCCTTTCGAAGATCATGAAAGTAGAAAGCATAGCCATCTGGATCTTCTAAATTAAATTTTTTTTTTGTCTGAAAAGACTACAAGAAGTCTCCACTCCTTCGCCCAGGGCCCAGGTCATATGAGCCCTGCAGAAATCTAGGCGTTGAGTCTTTCGAAGTTGGTTAAGAGGTGGTTTTTTTTTTTTTATTTTAAGACGTTTTAAATGTTCAGCATTAGAAATAACTCTGCACAGTCCGCACGCATGCTTTTACACCGGTCTTTTCTTTTATTTTGGCTGCAGAGTCGTGCGATTTGGACGCTTGACTCAAAACAATTCGCTTGTCAGCTGCTGAAATCACAGAAGATGGCCGGACTTTCATATTCTTTCCATAGTCATGCGTAAGAATGAGAAAATAACTTTACGGCTGCGGTTAATTTTTGTTGAAATTTGATGGATTGATTGGCCACACTCACTATAAGCCTTTATTTTGGCCTTTTTGGACTCATTTAATGCTTTTTCTTTTCCCATATTTACTAAATTTAATTGAAAATTATTAAAATAAACCACTGTTAACTTAAACAAGAAAAATACCACAACTTACACGCAAAAATTAATAGTTAAGCGTAGAGGTGCTAATCGGCTGTCCCAAAAAAAATACATTAATTTTTGTCTTATTTGACAGAAAAAAGCAAAACAAATCAACGGTTAATTTCCAGAACTCAAGTTATTTTTTAGAGCGAGGGTATTAATAGAGGAGCAACAAATAAAAAGATTGAACACGATACATATTCAGAGTTCCGAGTTATATGCATTTACACATAAAGATTAGAAGGGGCGCTAATCGGTTGTCGGGCAGTGTATCATCAACCTCGAGATGACTATAGAGAACTGTTGAATCGTACTTTCATTTTCTTAGAAGGTGCTCCTGAAAAAGGCGTTTTATTTAGGAGACCTGCTGGTCTACATCGAGCTAGATGGATGGCAAGAGCCTTGTACTGTTTGAAAATCTATTTATTTAAGCATCAGTTTAAGCTAACGAAGAAACACGAAAAGGCTGTGAGAGAAATATACATTTTCACGGTGATGATTTATGTTAAATATTGTTTTCAAGCCACTACCGGATGGTCAGCACCAAGAAACAATATACAATTATTGAAAGACCTTAAAGCCTTTGAAAGCTTTAACAAAAATAAAGCTATTGTTGCGCTGAAAAAGATTCTAAATCATTTGTGGTATTTGTCGGAAGAGCTAGTTTCGCTTGCCTTTTTTGATGACGAACTTTCAGTTCAAGAGAAGAAAAAAATGGTAGAAGCACTGAAAATTGAAGGCACAGAAGATTGCTTAAAAAAAATAAACCTTGATATCACACATATCCACGAAAAAAATATAGAAAACTTCGTGAGTAGTAATTCCTTAAGGTTCTTCCAGATCCTAGGTATTTCATCAAATTTTTTGAAAAAAGACGTGGAAACTTGGAACGAAAATTTTTTTTTTTCTTAGGAATAAGGACCACCCTAATTGTACATACATACATACAAAATGTATAAAGTTCTATGTAACTAGCGAAAGGGCACGAGTACGATAACTTGGCCGCCAAGATTTGATGACGGATTTTTTTATAGGGGTCAAAAACAAGCACTTTTTACTATGGGAGGGGGGGGTCTATCTCCCCCCGTTTAGGAGGTAGGGGCACTTTTAGAAAAAATGGTTTAAATTGAAAAAAAAAATATTAAAAAACAACGGCAACACCTAAAATAAAGTGCTATACTGCGTTTGAAAGCCAGAAGATTGTTCTATAATCCTGCATTTAAATTAAGTTACTCATATCAATAGTTTTTAAGAAATTCGCATTTAAAGTCCAAATTTTGATAAAAAAAAGTGAAAAAAAAAGTTTAGACCGGTTGTTTTCAAAATTGTGAAATGAAATTGTAAATTAGCTTACATGTGTTTCATGTATCTATCAGTTCTTAATCGAACACAAAAAACCACATGGCTCTATGTCTTCTGGTTTTTGAGAAAACCTCCGTTTAGGAGGTAGGGGCACTTTTAGAAAAAATGGTTTAAATTGAAAAAAAAAAAAATATTAAAAAACAACGGCAATACTTACAATAAAGTGCTATACTGCGTTTGAAAGCCAGAAGATTGTTCTATAATCCTGCATTTAAATTAAATTACTCATGTCAATGGTTTTTGAGAAATTCGCATTTAAAGTCCAAATTTTGATAAAATAACGTGAAAAAAAAAGTTTAGACCAATTGTTTTCAAAATTGTGAAATGAAATTGTAAATTAGCTTACATGTATTTCATGTATCTATCAGTTTTTAATCGAACACAAAAAACCGCATGGTTATATGTCTTCTGGTTTTTGAGAAAATCGAAAATAACTAAAACTACTTTTCTACAAAATGTTTGATATTTTTTGCTTCCTTAGCCTTACATAAATAAATCAGTGCTAGCTTCCAACATTACAATATATAAACAGTAAAGTATGTATGGGGGGGCATGCTGCCCCCCTGCAACCCCCCTGCTTGGGCACACTATAGGATTTGGGGTAGGTGCGAGGTTGGGTGCATGCAAAGTTTCTTTCGCATTCACAGAATCTGTATTTAAAAAAATTCAAATTTATTCTATTTATCCAATGTCCACTAAATACATATAAAATACAATAAACGATCTTGAAAACCAAAACAAACTTCTGACCATGTTCACCAAAACATGGCACTATTTTTCTATCGAAAATACTGCCTAGAAAGGAAATATAAGGACGACTGGGGTTCGCAAATAATAAAGTTTTTATCAGATGTAAAAAAAGTTTACCCTTGTTATACCGATGGTGATATATGTGAGGGTTTACAGTTAAAAGACATCGATCCTCCCACCCTTCAGAGCGAAAATTTAGAAAGTGTTTTACCGCCAAAACATCCTCGGCTTCCCACCATAAAAGAGTAACTCAACGAACTCGACAGTTATAGTACGGACGATGGCTTTATTGACGAGACTTACACACCTTTTTAATACATTTTGACCATTTTTAACTAACTATGACTGACTAACTCCTGACTAACTGACAAAATAACTGACCCAGATGCAATTCTACCTCCTCATGGTGCATTCTGGGTAACGCTAAATGAATTGCGGTACTGAACTAACAAAGATTCATTATGTTTATTAACACTAATCCTTAAAATGGAATCACCGTCACCACCAAAAATCAAAAAAAGTAGTTTTGGTAATTTTCGATTTTCTCAAAAACTAGAAGACATAGAACCATGCGGTTTTTTGTGTTCGATTAAGAACTGATAGATACATGGATCACATATCAGCTAATTTACAATTTCATTTCAAAATTTTGAAAACAATCGGTCTAAACTTTTTTTTTCACGTTATTTTATCAAAATTTAGACTTTAAATGTGAATTTCTCAAAAACCATTGATATGAGTAATTTAATTTAAATGCAGGATTAGAGAACAATCTTCTGGCTTTCAAACGCAGTATAGCACTTTATTGTAAGTGTTGCCGTTGTTTTTTAATATTTTTTTTTCAATTTAAACCATTTTTTTCTAAAAGTGCCCCTACCACTTAAACGGAGGTTTTCTCAAAAACCAGAAGACATAGAACCATGCGGTTTTTTGTGTTCGATTAAGAACTGATAGATACATGGATCACATATCAGCTCATTTACAATTTCATTTCACAATTTTGAAAACAACCGGTCTAAACATTTTTTTTCACGTTTTTTTATCAAAATTTGGACTTTAAATGCGAATTTCTCAAAAACTATTGATATGAGTAATAAAATTTAAATGCAGGATTATAGAACAATCTTCTGGTTTTCAAACGCAGTATAGCACTTTATTGTAGATGTTGCCGTTGTTTTTTAATATTTTTTTTTTTCAATTTAAACCATTTTTTCTAAAAGTGCCCCTACCTCCTAAACGGGGGGAGATAGACCCCCCCTCCCATAGTAAAAAGTGCTTGTTTTTGACCCCCCTACAAAAACCCGTTATCAAATCTTGGCGGCCAAGTTATCGTACTCTCCCCAGCGAAAGCAATTGATGGCCTTATAGCTTCCTTCAATTGGCCTGCATTTCCATTTTTCTTGAATAAAGTAATTATATTTCGACCCTGAAAAAATTGACGTGGGTACTATAGGATTCTTGTTTTTATATTTATAAACAATTTTTAAATTCCACAGTATTTTTACATAAGATCAAGTTCGTGCAATCCACTCGAGCAATACATTGTATTTTAGAAACACACCTATACTCTCTAGCGTTTTTCTATCCAGTTCGATAAGTAATTTTCTACAAAAATTTAATTGTCAGATTTGGCTCCGTTTTTAAGTCATATCCAATTCATTGAAAAGAAACCAGTTTGACCATTCTCGGCATGAGAAATTAAGTAGCTATTTGTGGTCTAAGCATGCTTAAGTCTCACATATTAAATACTAGCGTACCCGTGCGGGAACTCCCGCAAGCAAATTTTTTTTTTCAACTGAAGTTTTTCAAAATAAATCATGTGTCTAAAAGTTTCTGTAGATTCGCTCAGTTTTTCTTGCATTGGAAATCTTGTGTAAATGGAAATCTTGTGTGAGGTACGGAATGTTGTTTTTGGGTGTTTATTTTACTTCTGTGTGTCATCGTTGAACAGCTCTATTTGAAAAAGATGACTTAGGTACCACTGAAATAATAAACACGTTTAGCTTAGCCAATAACTATCACAACTGATCTCCTGTTCAACATGAGAAGTTGAAAGCGTACGAATTATTTTTATTTAACGTATGCATGTACCTGGATTAAAACAAAACAGCAAACCAATAAATCCAATCAAGTCCTTTTCTTAAAGGTAATGGAGCCAAGCGAAGGATATTTTGAAAAAAACTAACAAACAATGAACAAATCACATACGTATGTAACTATCCTATAACAATGTATGTAGTTAAACCTGTAGGCACATGAAGTTTAACTTACCTCAAAATAGTTTAAATTCAAAGACACACAAATATTTGTAAATTTTTTTTTGTTTTTAATTCGGAGAATTTTATTTTTGTTTTATTTTTTTTTTTAAACTTTTTTGAGTGTTTTTATCGTTACTGCTTAGGTAAATTAATCAAACAATGCCCCTCCTCTGGGCCCGCACCACCAAAGTATGGCATTTGCAACTACTTATGTATATGTACTACATTTCAGTGCAATACGAAGATAGAAACAGAGATAAATAATTTTGGGGTTTTTCGACCACCCAATGCCCCTCCCCTGATAATAAAAAAAAGTAGCCTATACGGTAATCCAGACTATAACTTTTTTGTGTGTTAAATTTTATCAAAATCCATTCAGTTGTTCAAGCGTTATTGAGTAACAAACATCCATACATCGTAACATTCACATTTATAATATTATATATATAAGTAGGATATCTATTAAATAATACCAAAATCTTAGCCCTGAATACTTCCTTTATTCCCTTCAATTCCCCGTATATTCTATAGCCAATTATAAAACCGGCATAAGATATATATGTATATGTATGTATGTAATGTACATATGCAGGCATGTTTGTTGTATTGGTTTGCTGAACGTTAGCATTTCATATTATTTTCAATTTTTTTCAGATACGCATAGGGAATCGTTTTCAGCAAAAGGAATACTTATTTTCAACAATGGTGAAAGGCCACCTTTTAATTTATGAATTATATCTAAACCTAGATTCATTTTAATTCCTAATTAGGTAAATACATGATATAAAGTACATTTCTCCAACTTAATTTAAGAAAAAGGTTTAAATCAATATTAAATTGCCTGAGCTAAAAATATCCCTGTTGGTAACCGCATTTTGTGGTTCGCTCTAAGTTAGACATAGTAATAATTTATATTAGTTTTATAGCTTAATTTTCGTTCAGACTAATTATACAATTTAATTGCATGATAATTATTTAATTCAAAATATACAACAACAATACCGTTCTGACTTGTGATATAGATTTATTACAGTCGAAGTCATTAAAACAGCACAATTCCACAATTTATTTTCTATCTAATAAAAACTTCTTTCAATAAAACACACAAATAAATAACAACAGAACTCCGTCTGGTAATTTAATACGAGTATATGTATGTATAATTACTTATATTCGATTTGAAGACATTCATAATTTCGATAATTCTCGGAATTTTAAACAGACGCCATTAGGCTTGTGACTAATTAAGGAGAGGTCTTTCAACTCCAGAAGTTGTTTTGAAATCAATATCTTATGTTTTCATTTTATAAACTCAGACATATATTAATCCAAAGTAATTGTCCCGAAGTTCTCGATTTAACAAAACATTTTATGTCCATTAGTGTAATTGTACCAACTGATGGATGACATTACATAGAAAACAATGCACCTACCTGTTGTAGGTATCAGTTTACTAAATTGAATTTCCATTACCATTGAAACATAATGCCCGAGCTTATTTTATGATACGAGTATGTATGACTAATAACACTAACACCTCTAGACATGTCGCTCCCAACAAATAATTAACATAAAAACTCAAACTCACTCTGTATAGAAAAAGACACCGGTAGGTGATATGAAAATCCCGGAACCTATAATTGTTCCGACAATGATGGCCACTCCATTGATCAAGGTCAGCTTGCGTTTGAGTACAATCTTATCAGTGCCTTCGTCATCATCCGGACTTGATGGGAATTCCTTCAGTGCAGCGCTTTCACTTAATACACTTTTCGCGGCACCATTTCTGTCAGCCGACAGAGGAATTGCCTCCACGTTGTTATCTACTTGACGAGGCATTAGCTTTTTCTCTCAAAACACTTTCAACACGATTTTGAACTTAATGTCTCCGGTTCACGTTAACAAAAAAAAACTATATTCAATTGATTAATTGAGTTTTCCTCAAAAATAATGGGCACAAAAGGTGCGTCGGCTTACTTTTAATTTTATTGTAGAAACCGCTTTTTTTCTGATGCAATATAACACACTTTGGGTAGAATAAGTCTTGTTGGCAATTGTGCGCCAAAAACACGACAAATTAACGAATTCACTTTGCGAACAATAAAATCGAAAGAATTCAACTTTTTATGTTATTTCATGTTTTGTATCAGGAACTTGTTTAACACACGAATTTGGCGACTGTAAATCATTGACCTTCACGATATCTTCATGGTATAACTCGAAATGCAGCAAAAAGGCTCCTTTTGCAGCTTCACAATTTTATCAAAACATCTACATACATTTAGTTCCGAAAGAAATTGTGATTTGAATAGGCATGTAAAATTAAATAAATATGCTAAGACACAGCTACTTGTTTTAAAAACGGTCGCGACAAAACTAAACTTTTAGTATAAAACCAATGTTTGTTGAAGCAATTCCAATGATGAACACGTTCATTTAGGTTGTTCATTTTGTTCGCAATGAAGCTTCAGATAAATTGGCTATTCTCTTACATTATTTCTAGGGTTACCTTCGAGAGAGTTTAGTATGAAATTTTTATTTTCTCTTGAATACTTTTACTCTCGGGCGCCATTTTTTGAAAACAATCAAAGTTGAAATCTATTATGTTTTTGCAATTTAAGATCATTATTAGTTTATTTGGATTTTATTGATTCATCGAAAATTATTGATTAAAATAGTCAAAAATTATCAGAGTTAATCCCGACTCCAGTTCATTGGATTGCCGCATTATGAATTTAAATTAATTTAAGTACAGATGAAATCAACTAGAAATGAGAACAAACAACTCCAAAAGGGACCTTTAACAATGGAATCAGTCAATGTGAAAAATGACATCATTATTTTCATGAATCAAACATACCTATGCAAAGTTACATAGTGAAAATAACAGTTGGATTCTACCTTTAAGAAGTTTTTGCGTGATTTTGATATTTATAATTATTCTAATCACGCTTATCTTGGTATTTATATGGGACCTTCGAACGAAAGATTAATTTTAAATTTCGCGCCATTTTTCAATTGTCAAAACTAAACTGTCACTGCGATCACTTTTGATCAATAAAAACTTTGTGATTATTTTTTGTTTGGATCGATAAACACTCGCAAAAAATATTGAAATAATAAAAATTACTACAAATATCGCAGAAACGTTTCTACACTCTGTTAACTATTTTGAATATGTAATTAATATTTCAAAATTCAACTTTTTGTTTTTGAACCTTCTTATACTTTCAATAAATCTGGCAGCCCTTTTTTATCAAACAAGAAATATCTTCTTCATTTAAGAGAAAACTCTGTTTTACCATTTCTACTAGGCTAGGGTACATGCGCAGCTTTAAGAGACACTTCATTTAAGTACGTAGATATTCATTCCAATAAGACCACATGGTTGCTTGAATAAATTATAAGCAAAATATTTTCATTTTATGTTTTCTTTTGTATCTAAAGTGATAGATATGACATCATACAAATTATGATATATTTTCAAAAAGAATTGTATTATCACTGGGATTTATTTGTATTCACTTTGAAGTACGGATACTTCACTTCCTCAATTTAAGATTCATTCAAACTTCTTAAATACAATAGAGCCGGCTTTTGTTCGAACGTCTTGTCAGTTTGTATATCTATCGGTAAACTAAACTTTTTTCACACAGTAATTTGGATTAACGAACACCCAACCCCCAGTTAATTTAAGGGTGGACTTTTCTTTTCTACACCATATCCGATATCCATGGTGGTGGTGATGAACAGCGCATGTTTACAATTGGTGAAGCTAAGTTGGTTTTTGATGAAATCGCTTGGATTTTATAATATACCCAGGAGCCCAGGTGCTAAGTTTATCTGTTTTCAGATTAGTAAGAAGGTTTCTCTGTTAAGGATTTGGTTGTTGTGGTGGTGTAAAACCTTAAGATCGTCTTAGCAATGTGGATCTGCAGTGAAAACACAAATAATTATTTAATTAATTAAATTATTAAAAGCCATTTTTAGGCTTTTTAGTTTTAAAGGGGTTTTGACTACCCTTAAAATTAATAAACGCAGTGCGAGAGTAAAGAAAAAAGGGAAGGATTGAAGAGGATATACCGATGTACATTGGTTTTGAAACTCTAAATTATCAAAATAGAGCCACAGTCGTGTAGTACGGCTAAAAATAAAATGCACGACTGGGTCGCACGAACTTGCTCCTATGTAATCGACTAGGAATTTTAAAAACGAATGTTATTAGAGAAAACTGTTCATAAGGATAAAACTAATTTTTAAATTCTTTTAGTAGTAAGAGAAGAAAACAGAATGCTTTCCAACTATGAATTTATGCAAGAACAAAAATTATAAGTCGTTGTAGTGGTTTCTTAAAAAAAAGCTTTTATATACAAACTTTTTAAAAGCTTTTTAAGAAAAAATTTAGGTACGCCAATTTAAAGTTTTTATTATTGTTCGAATAAAAATTAAATTTACGAAAAGAAATATTGGCCCGTTTCGGAGATATCGAATTTTCAAAAAAAGAAAAACAAATAGATTTTTTTTTTTAAAAATTCAAAAAATATTTATTTTAAAGTTTTGAAATGCAATGTGTTTTAGACTTTTTAGAAGCTTCTCTATAAAAATTTTCATTAAGATCCGTTATGTGGATAATGTGAAATTCAAAATTCGAAAAAATGGTTCTATGGTAGGTACAAGCTGTAATATCTTAATTTCAAAATTTTTTGTTATTAAATTAAAGATCGTAAAAATTAATTGAAAAAAAAAAAAAATTTTTTCAAAATTCTAGGTGCCGTTTTCGAGAAAAATACAATTTTTCTCACATTTTGTAGATTATATTGAGAAACTTTTATTTATCAGGATTCAAAAAAATCTAGCATGAAGTTTTCGAAATATTGAGTTTTGAAAAAAAAATTTTGAAGTTTTTTTCAAAAATCCAAAAAAAAATTTTTTGAAAATTTGAGTACACAATTCTATTTATGTTTTTAGGGAGCTTTAGCAAAAAAAAATGATCAAAATCGGTTTAACCGTTTTTGAGAAAAGCAAAAACTAAAAAAATGGTTCTATGGGGGGTACCCTCAATAACCATTTTTCGGAAATTTTTTTTCAACCAATACCTACCAAGAAAAAACGTGTGGGGTGAAAAAATTAAAAATGATATCTACCAAGTTTAAAGAAAATCGGCCCAGCCGTTTAGCCTGTACTCGAACAGACAGACAGACAGACAGACAGACAGACAGACAGACAGGCAGACAGACAGAATTACGAGACCCACTTTTTTAGTCTCCGCTATCATCGTTATGTCAACTTTGATCGAAATCTCGAGTTCGATTTTTTTTACGAATGCATAACTTGCCTTATAGTACCTATAAGTCGCAAGTAAAGAAACGAAACGAAAGCTAACGTTGCAACTAGACTGCACTAACCTAAAGAACTCACAGTACGTCCTATACTACTGGATACATGTACATAGGTAAGGAACTTATAAATTATGTTCATGACTGGATCATAAACTTTCTTTTAAGCAAGGCACTAATCCAAGGTTATAAAGTATTAAAGCATTGAATACGTAAGACAAGACAATTTTGTATGTCTATGTCTATTTTATGGGCACTACCCTTAAATTGGATCAAGAATTTTATGGACTAAAATTTCTAAACGTTGATGATAAAACCCTAAACTAAAGCGTCTCATAAAGCTTATCTGATATAAGAATTTGTACATAATCCATATTTTCCAGACTTGAATCCGAGGTAACATGAAATAAATGGGACGATACAATAAAAAAACAAGAAATAATAATATGAATGAATATTTTTATTTAATTAAATTTTTTATTTATCTTTCTTATACGGGAAATGTACTAAAATAACTTTAAAATCAAATGAATTATCTGTTGTCTTTTCATTTATATACATAAAAATCAAATAGTCATTTAAGCAACCAGAATAATGTACATTTGTTATATCAATACATACATATAATACTGCGATACTGATATTTACTCTAATTTTTAAAATATTAAGGGTATTCATGGAACATCGTAAAACACTATATAAAGTTTACGATTTGGATAAGTTTATCATTTGGTTAATGAACTGTAATATTTTATATGGGAAATTGTTGACGCAAATTGGATAAAATTATCCAATTTTTTTTTCTACGAGTAAACTTATTCAAACGTCATTTTGACTTTAAGAATTAGACGTGTTCAGAAATATGAAACATATGATATTTTAGGGAACTAAAAAGAACTCTGATCGTGTTATGTAACTATCGCATCGAAATTAGTTGGCGATAGAAGGTAGTTTATACAAAAAGAGTTGTGAATTAAAACGTAGTTTATAATTACAAAAAAAGACGTCTTCATTTTCTCAAGGATTAGAAAATCTACTTTAAGGTAGAACTATAAAGGCTCTCCCATCAAACTAATGCGAATCACTCGCTGATGACAATGAAACTAAATCAAAACGTGTTTTCACTGTCGGAAGCAAATGTCGTAAACAAATGAAAAGTAGCTTTCTGACCAGTCTAAATCAGAATTGAGCCATTATTCACACTTTCTCTTTTTCTTGCCTCAACAATTTTCAGTTTCACTGCCGTGTGGTGCATTGAAGGCACTCTTCACTTAGGAAAGCAAAAATTAACGAAAATCAAGAAACCGCTCATTTTCTTCCGACCGTGAACTTTCGACTATTATAGTTCTACATTAAAACGCGACATACGTTAAAAACGCGACTATTGTCATCTATCTAACATTTTTACTTGCGACTTATAGGTACTATAAATCAAGTTATGCATTCGTAAAAAAAATCGAACTCGTTTTTATTGATCTGAGACATTCGGCTCAGTTTTCGCTTTGGTTTGGGAGAGGTTGTCACAGAACAGAGTGATGTAAAAACTGATTATAGTATCGAGAATTCTCAGGTATAACTATCGTTAGTGTTTGATCTTCAAAAAATCGCATTCTATTTTTCTTTCTGTTTATCTATTGTTAAAAGATTTAATTTAAAAAAAAAAAACTGCACAAACCATCATTTTTTCCGAATCTAACAAACTGAACGAATTTCAGATTTTTGCTTATTTTTGGCATGCTTTAGTTAATTTTTTGAATTTTTCAAGAAATAATTTTTTGCACAAGCAAATTGTTATTTGGCGTTTAATATTTAACGTTTAACGAACAGCTGATTCAATTACACAGCATCTAACCAAATGAATTAAAAGATCGTTCATGCAAACGTTTGCGTTAACTTAGGACGTTGAATACCTTTGTATATAAAACTTATAGTACTATCTTTGTATATAAAACCTATAGTATTATCATGAAGCGTGATTTTGTATTGCGCACGCTTTTACAGTAGAGAGTAGGATAACATACAAAACAAGTAGTAAAAAAGACAATATTTTATTATTAAATTTAGCAAAGACAAAACTAGCAATTGCAGTCCCTAGCCTTAAGAAGTCGCCACAATCTTTCGTCTTCTTGATAGTACTATAAGTTTTATATACAAAGGTACTATCAAGAAGACGAAAGATTGTGGCGGCATCTTAAGTATAGGGATAGTAGATACTTGCTAGATTTGTCTCTGCTAAATTTAATAATAAAATATTCTGTTTTTTAGTGCTTGTTTTGTATCTTATCCTACTCTCCACTGTAAAATCTAGCGCTAATTTCAGCGCCACCACCAGGCGAGAGTTCGCAATACAAAATCACGCTTCATGATAATCCTATAGGTTATATATACAAAGATCTTACTGAGAAATATTGTAATTAATAAATTTAATACTAAATCAATAAGTATGCCATGTGCAGCCAACGCCGGCAGCCAAACTATCGAACTTAAACTATTTATGGAAGACGAAAAATGAAAGAATCGGCTTCTTAAGATTTGTATATTAAAAAAAATTGAATTTATAAGCCAAATGCCCATTTACGAACTAACTCATATTTCGACAACTTGAAGATTAAAGAATTAAATGAAATTTAATCCTCAAATACTTTTTGATTTGTGAATTCATTGCGCTTTAACAACACAAGATCGCATTGAGCTTTTGAAGCATTTAATTCTAGGCCGTTTATACATAGTCTTCCATTTGAAAATGCTTTCGAGTTCAGGCCGTTCTAGGTCCACATCTGAACAACAAAGGCATGCATCTGGAAACGAATATGAGAATTACTGTCATCAGCAAAATAATTTAATGCATTAGAAGTTTAGAAGTTTCAAACAAAAGATCTATACAATGAATATCGAAAAGAGATCAGATATAAACCCTGTGGCACACCAGTATTTATCTTATGATTTTTAGACATTTATTCATTGAGATTTTCATACAAAAATACCACCCAAATAAACGACTTTTCCGATGGAATTTCCAAAAATTTCATTTTATATAAACCTTGTTCGGACATGATAATTACATAAATACAACAAAAAGTTAACCAAATCAGTCGAGTTGTTCTCAAAAGTAATGATTTTTCACACATGCGGCTTTTGTTTTTATTTGTATAAATTTTCATTAATAGAGAAATGAAAATTATTTCTGTTTAAGTGGAGCGATTGAATTAAATTCAATTAAAAAGCTCAAGTGACCTCAACTCCAAGGTGCGTTTCGCCCAGGTACGACAGGTACATTATTTAAAATACATTGTCAATATAAAATTAACACTTTGCCTTCTTATTGGTAAAATTATATTAATTATACATTTATATTAGTGCTTTGGTTACACTTTATTACGTGGACTCAATGGCTGCAAAAATTTATTTCAGAAAAATACACCTCTTTCCAAAAAAAAGTTATCGACGAAAAACTGTCGAGATTTTGAAGTAAAAAATGGTTTTTAACGTTTATCTCGCCTCATGTTTATCTGATCGAAAAAATACTTAAGGAAAAACTGTAGGAAATATAACCTGTCAAAATGGCCAATATCCTGCGAAAATTAAAAAAAAAAAAAGAAATTTACTCACGTTTGAAAATTTTCAAATTTTATTATGTAAATTATGAAATTTAAAGAAACAGTTCAAACTCTTTTCCACAGCACCAGCGCATTTATTTTTTAATGTGGTATCCCCAGGAGGTATAATCCACGATTCAATCGTTTTCGTTTCTATATCAGCCTATCGACAGCTCAATGTGGCATAGTATTTTCATGTCGTTCTTATCTCCTTTTTTTTGGGCTAGGCGTGAGAACATCAATGATCATATTAACGTTGTTAGTGCTGGGATCGTCATTGGTAGTTTTTTCAATGTTTTCAGGTGAGGAAAAGTCTTCACATGCGTCTTCATCTTCCAGTAAATTTTGCAAGGAAGGAACATTCTCGCATGTTTTCCACTGCAGTAGAAACATATTAAGGAACAATTCGGACCAGATTTCCAACAGCCACAAGCTCGACCACACTGGCCCTTGCATTTGCAGGATATAGTTTGCAATATGCTTTGTGGAGCTGGATCCTGAGTGGTTGTAACTGGCTGTAATCTTCTCGGAGTTCTTTTCCAACCCCATTTTAGTAGGTCATGGTGAACATCGATCCAAGTCTGTACTTGAAAAGAGTTTTAACTGTTTCTTTAAATTTCATAATGAACATAATCAAATTTGAAAATTTTCAAACGTGAGTAAATTTCTTTTTTTTTTTTTAATTTTCGCAGGATATTGGCCATTTTGACAGGTTATATTTCCTACAGTTTTTGTCGCACATAAAATTTAAATATACCAAAATGTAGGAAATAAAGTGATCTATAAAAAACAACTTAAGTATTTTTTCGATCAGATGAACATGAGGCGAGATAAACGTTGAAAACCATTTTTTACTTTAAAATCTCGACAGTTTTTCGTCGATAACTTTTTTTTGGAAAGAGGTTTCAAATTTTTTTCACAACAAAAGTCAAAGAAGATATTTTAATGTACAAACCAAAAAAAAAAATACAGCCCTATATATGATAGGAGCCGAGAAAATCGAGTTCACGATTTCCAAAGCCTTTTTCAAAATGGGGGACAACGCATGGGCGTTTTTTGTTCGAACTTTTTGGATTTACACTCTCCAATAGGTACTCTTAAAAAAAAATTCGACGCAGTATTTTTTGTAGATATTTCGAATTAATTAATTTAATTTTACTGGATTATTTTATTAGACAATGTAAATTGTATGAAACTAAATACATAAATATCAAATCAAATGTATTTTTACTGTTTAAATACTAGTATTAAAAAATGCAAAAAAAAAATCGAATATGGCATCACTAAATATATTTCCCCTCTTTCGGACGTCATTCAACAAAATAAATAAATCAAATAAACACATTTCGCTTTGCATTACGTCAGAACTGTGATACACATGCTAAAAACGCTGTGCTCCTGGTAAAAATAGAGTTAAAATATCAGTATGGAATTACAAACAACGAACGCTCTTTGTTTGGCTGCTGTCATGCTACATGCTACAAATAAGCAATGGAAGTGAACCCAGTTCCCTCTTCCACGTTTTTTATAGCTGCCTATAAATTCATTTCAAATAAAAATGACTATTCGCAGTCGTCATCCGTTTTGTATAAATGTCCATACAAATAATAGATGGGTGAGAGGTGCGGAGAGTGTCTCTCTGGATTCGAATTCGATGTCAGTCTTTCTGCCAATGCGAATAAAGATTTGTTTTTGCAATCAAAAATCGTTGAATACGAGTACATCAAATTACGGCTACGCCCAATCGTGTTCAATCCAATCGTCATCATCATCCAACTGCCATACATCGTCCAATAGAAGAACATCAAAAACATTTTGAATTCTGATTCCGAAATATGCGGCTCCCAGATTATGTAGCAAGATATTATTTTGTCTCGATATAACTTGTATAAATAGGAATATGAATTGTATGTGAAATTCGGACAATGGCGCCCAATGTTGCCGTTTGCTGTACTTTGTTGCTCATTATTAAATTTATTTACGTAGAAAGTTCAAAGTTCTGGTTTCCCAGCACCAACTTTTGAAGAATGATTTCTAGGGACGATTTAAATATTATTCGTATTATTTTTAGGTGACAATGAAATAGCTTTTAAACGTTTTTTTGATGGTTTAAATATTCGCACCAACTTACAAAATGAAAAGAACTACGGTTGCATTTGAAGTGAGTGACATTTAATATTTTGTTTCGTGGATGGCCGTTTAAAAATATGAGAATTGTTTGTTTATTTTTTTTATATTCAAGAATCGTGTAACGAGTTTCACGTACTTAGAATACAAAAACTACGGGTGTTTCTGATTTGTCCCTTGGCACATTATTTTTACCTAATGTACCGGAAGGAAGTCTGTGCTCGAATCCGACTCAACCTAAACATTCTTTCATGAGTAAACGGGGTACTTTTTCTTGCGAAGAAGTGACAAATTCTCCAATTCTATAGTCCTGATGAATTAGCTGCGCTCATCTTACTCATTTGGATTTTGCAGAAAACTGTGAGTGCGCGCCTGTTATCTTAATTCTTTTTCATAAATTGGCAAAAGTTTTCGTTTCAGCTGAGGATGAGTGCTGAAAAATATTATCCCCATTCTGACATCCTAATCATTTACTTAAATTTTTTATCAAATTTTAACGTATATTGTGAGGCGATTGCCATTTTTTGAATCACGGCAACACTGAAAAACGACTACAAGAAAAGAGCTGTTTCGTTCGAAGTGTGTGTTTATTATTCAAGAGTTGTATAGTTCCCCTACAAGTTTGTTCCATATGAACTGAAATTGGAAGGGCGCCAATTCGAAGAGTGTTTCATGAGATTCCATAAACCTACCGAACTTGGAAACAACGAATGTGAATACACTACTACAATTGCTGTTTGCCTGGTAATAAATTTCGCTGACGTGCCTAAAAGTATGGATTTGGGGATTTCAAGCATTTCGATAATGCATGGAATTTCTCTTATGAAATTGTTTGTGCCTACTCGTAAATGTTGAGAGAAAGAGCAAGCACAAAATAAAAATTAACTTACCAAACCACCATAATATGATTTTTTCATGCTCTCACTTTGACTTTAGCACTTAAATTTTTGCTGAATACCTACAGAACTGAAAAGGGAGAAGGTACTGTTATATATAAGTTTGATTATAATTTATGTAGATAATCTTATTCAAAATGAAGCGGTTGTATAACAAAAGGTTACTTGAGGGCTTCCAATTTTGTATTACACATATACATATGTACACTGGTGTTGATGAAATTTCTACAATTACCTATAAAAAAAGAATTAAGCTAAATCTGTTAGGAAAAAACCTTGTATAAATTGCAAGACCTAGGGCTTTATTCTTAAGCAGAACAAGCGTATGGTTTAATAATTTTTCTTTTTAAGAGAACTTAGAAATTGAAAGGAACTCCATTAAAATTAAAAAAAAAAATCTGAAAATATCCAAAATTTGATCTGACACATCTTCCATTGGTTACTGAGCTTACTAATATCGTACTAAAGCAATTCTTAATAGGTACATATATTGCTTCAGAACACACCTCAAACAATGACATTTCGTGCAGAAAACTAAGTGAACAGACATTTTTTGATGTTTTCGAAATATCAAAGAGTTATGTGAAGTTAGCTCGATACTTAAAAAAATAAAATAGATATTTGATGATTTTAAATTTAATAAAATGCTAGAGAAAGAATGATGCTAAACTCAATTAATGTATCCAAAATTTTCGTTTTAACCAAGTATTATACTAAAACATTTTTAATATCGTACACATTCAACTAAAATTTTGCGTTTTGCGTCAATGTTGTAGTTTTGTGGACATGAAGGGATTTGTAAGGGAACGAGAACGTCTCGAGACTTATAGATATCGGCATGATAATGTAAATCAACCCTTATATATGCATACATTCGAGAACGACAATGAGAGGATATTGGAATTTTTAGATTTTAACAATATCCAGACTAACAGAAATAAACAGAGCCTCGAGACGAAGCGAGGTCTCATAGGTATATATGTCAAACGTTTCATTAAGTTTTTAACTAAATTAAAATTTGTAAATTTAGATTTTTATCCTAGCGTCTAAAATAGTTTTAACATGGATTAAGAGTTATGTATGAGAAAAACTATAAATATGTATCTATATTTACATATTATGTAGGTGGTGCTAAGTTTTTTATCATCACTGTATCGTTGTTATGTTTTGTAAACAAAGACGACCTTTTCATTGACGGAAAGGTATAATACTTGAGAAGCTTCTTATTTCTTATGTGCGCCTGGCAGAAATATAGTACGGGAGGTAGCGCTATAGTTGACGAAGTCATTTCATCCCGGCTGAAAATCATAACAATAATAGTTTTCCCCTAACACATAACAGATCTGAACGTCAGCTGCTCCGAAAGCGGTGGAGCTAAAGGAGACAGCATGCAAAAGTCTTTGGAAAAAAATTTGCTCCGATGAATTTTATACCAAGCGAAACTGTATTAAATTATTGTTTTAATCATATTTCTTCAAAAAATTATCGTCAGCTGTATTGCCGAGGGGGGGTTCAATGTCAGTCACGGGCATAAACCTCATTTAAAATTTGAAAAATAAATTTATTTTATACCTTATGAAATTTATATATCTCAATTTTTATACTTTTAAAATAATAAAGAAAATAGTCAGCTGCACTTTTGACGGGGGTAACACCGTCAGTCAGCGCGATAAACATGTCGCGCACTCAACGCATTCGAGCGTCGCATAGTATCTTTGGAACATAAACTGACGATCTTTACACCCACAAACAATCAGCTGACGACGATTTTTTGTTTCTTTAACATTTAAATTATGTTATACTTAAAATTCAATAAGTATAACATCAATTTCATATAAATAACATCACAGTTTATTTATTTATTCCGTGTAGGTTTCAAATTACATATACAGGGTGATTTGCATAAGGTGTGACAAAAAGCTAGGGCATGTAGGTTGGACTTAGACAAGGAAAAAATCGTATGGGAGGGGGGGAGTCTATTTCCCCCCGTTTAGGCGGGAGGGGCAATTTAAGAAAAAAATCACTTAAAACAGAAAAAAAATTATTAAAAAATAACGGTGATACCTACAGAAAAATGCTATAGCATTTTGAAAAGCCAGAAATACATTCTTTAATTCTGTTTTTAAATAAAGTTGTTCGAGTGAATAGTTTTTGAAAAATTAATTTTCAAAATCGAAATTTTGAAAAGAAAATGAAAATTTTTTTTTAAACAATTTTTATTTCAAAATTTTACGTAATTAAGTATTATTTTTTTATTCAATATTCAATGCTCTTATTAGTTTTTGATCAAACACAAAAAACCGGATGTCAAAATGTTTTGCAGTTTTTGAGAAAATCAAAAATAACAAAAACTACTTTTGTTCTAAGAAAAGCCTTTTATTTTAGTTTTTTCGTTTTTGGATTCTTAGGTGAATTTACGATTGAAAGGATTAACTTTCTTTTTACTATTTTTTTTTATTATCGTCTTATAAGCATACAATAATGTGACAAAGAACTGGATTAACCATATTTCACACATTTTTTATTGAGAACACCTGCGTGAGAGCATTGGTTTAAAGTTGACCAGTGCTCCAGTACTCCGTATTCTCGAAGACGTTGATGGATTCTTGAAAATATCGTATGACTGGGACACCTCCTATTGGGATACATTTCAGCGTAGAGTCTTTGCGCTTCACGACATCGACCATGAGCCATACCGTAGCAGTAATGCATATCCGTTAATCCGGTACAAGAGTAATTTGACATCGTGATATGTTGACGACTTGACATTCAAATTAGAAATAATTTGTACAACTCCGTTAGATTTTTATGCTTGGGGATTCATGAAGAACTCACAAGTAGCACAAAATGGTATAATTTCGGTATCACATTTCTTAATTCATACTTTATTCCTTCTTTATTAGGTATGTCAATTTATGCCTACTTAATTCCATCTTAATATGATCTTTATTAGGTATTTTTTTATTTATCTTCTTATTTCCTTCTATCGGACCGCCCACTTGCGCCTTTTCTCTACTTAATACGAACTTAAATCCGTCTTAAAGAAGATGTCAGATACCGATTTAGAATTCTTAAAGACTTCGTTAAGTAATTCTGTGCTACTTGTGCTATTTGTACGAAGTGGAAATAGAATCTTTGGAACAACTGAAACAACGGATTGAAGTGGCTGGAGTCAAATTACAGGAAAATTTATCAAGTATAAATTTATGTGCAGCAATAAGAAGGCACTATAATCTTTGCCTTCTACAAAATGGGGATCACATGGAAAATTTTTTGTAATAAGCTTTAGTTAAATAGTTAAAAATTATAATAAACAGTAATTATGTATTTTATCTAAAAATGCATGTATTTCTTATTTTAATTGATTTCAAGATTCAGGAACATTTTTGTTCTTATTTCGCAATTGCATTTTTCTGTCACTAGTTAGGGCGTGTAACGTTGCATTATTTAAAAAACATTCGCTGGTCAATATTAATCCAATGCTCTCACGCAGGTGTTCTGAAAGAAAAAATGTGTTAATCCAGTACTTTGTTACTTTATTGTATGCTTATAAGACTGATAATAAAAAAATTGTATAAAAAAGTTAATCCTTTCTTTCGTAAATGCACCTAAGCTAAGCCGACCCCACCATAATAAAAAAGTGGCAGGTCAATTTTAAACCAATGCTCTCACGCAGGTGTTCTCAATAAAAAATGTGTGAAATATGGTTAATCCAGTTCTTTGTCACATTATTGTATGCTTATAAGACGATAATAAAAAAAATAGTAAAAAGAAAGTTAATCCTTTCAATCGTAAATTCACCTAAGAATCCAAAAACGAAAAAACTAAAATAAAAGGCTTTTCTTAGAACAAAAGTAGTTTTTGTTATTTTTGATTTTCTCAAAAACTGCAAAACATTTTGACATCCGGTTTTTTGTGTTTGATCAAAAACTAATAAGAGCATTGAATATTGAATAAAAAAATAATACTTAATTACGTAAAATTTTGAAATAAAAATTGTTTAAAAAAAAATTTTCATTTTCTTTTCAAAATTTCGATTTTGAAAATTAATTTTTCAAAAACTATTCACTCGAACAACTTTATTTAAAAACAGAATTAAAGAATGTATTTCTGGCTTTTCAAAATGCTATAGCATTTTTCTGTAGGTATCACCGTTATTTTTTAATAATTTTTTTTCTGTTTTAAGTGATTTTTTTCTTAAATTGCCCCTCCCGCCTAAACGGGGGGAAATAGACTCCCCCCCTCCCATACGATTTTTTTCTTGTCTAAGTCCAACCTACATGCCCTAGCTTTTTGTCACACCTTATGCAAATCACCCTGTATATGTAATTTGAAACCTACACGGAATAAATAAATAAACTGTGATGTTATTTATATGAAATTGATGTTATACTTATTGAATTTTAAGTATAACATAATTTAAATGTTAAAGAAACAAAAAATCGTCGTCAGCTGATTGTTTGTGGGTGTAAAGATCGTCAGTTTATGTTCCAAAGATACTATGCGACGCTCGAATGCGTTGAGTGCGCGACATGTTTATCGCGCTGACTGACGGTGTTACCCCCGTCAAAAGTGCAGCTGACTATTTTCTTTATTATTTTAAAAGTATAAAAATTGAGATATATAAATTTCATAAGGTATAAAATAAATTTATTTTTCAAATTTTAAATGAGGTTTATGCCCGTGACTGACATTGAACCCCCCCTCGGCAATACAGCTGACGATAATTTTTTGAAGAAATATGATTAAAACAATAATTTAATACAGTTTCGCTTGGTATAAAATTCATCGGAGCAAATTTTTTTCCAATGACTTTTGCATGCTGTCTCCTTTAGCTCCACCACAAGTGCGACAACTGACGCTCACTTTACTGAATTTCGAACATTAAACAACTGTTTGAAGTAAAATTCATTCGGCATAAAATTCCTAAAAAAATTGCAGCGCTACCTCCCGTACTAATAGAGCTCGGTGACTGTTTTATTGAAAAAATAAAAACTGGCTTTGCACGTCTGTCTGTCAGAGTTGTGACAATCAACATGGAAGCTGGAATCAAAAGCATCTAGTTGGGAATAAGTTTGATGAATGGATGTGCGCGCCTTGAAAAATTGAAGGTTAGGTACCGCAAGCGACTACGATTATTCAAGAACTTTGGTGGTCTGTTATTTTGTTGGTGTGTTTAGTTAAGTTGAAGAAATTTAGTGTGGATTTTTGTTTTTTAATTTGGATGGCCAAATATTTACTACAAATCTAATCTACTTTTCTATTTTGAACTCGATTTATTTTTATAAATTTCATATTTCTCAACTGAAATTTATTGCATATTATATTTGCGTACACATGTACCTATATAAAATAAAAAATACTTCTCTAAGTGGTTTGTCTAATTTGATTTTCCATTCATTTTGCATATCATCTTAACATCTGAAATATTGTTTACACGTGTAACTATGATACGAAATAATTTTTTTTAATGCGTGAAAAATCGATGACAAAATGTAACTGCCCTGTATATTTTACTGTTTTAATCAATAAGTACATGTGCAATAATAACGTTTATAAACATACATACATACATACATACAAATTCAATGTGCAAAAATGATGAATATTTTTATTTTTAATGACATCACAACTGGTTAGCATGAATGCAAATACGGTATGTACAATTCTGGAAGTATAATAATTTTTTTTTTTATTTGAATGAATGGGTAGATATTTATTGAAACTAGCCGACCCAGCTCTCGAAATTCGAGTGCCAATTTATTTATTATTTATATTATTGGCAGTGTTTTCAAGCAAATTTATTAAATTAAATTTTATTTTATGTAATATGCAAAGTGTTCGACAGTGCAAAAACAAAAATGACCCACAGTGTGTAAATGCGTGTCTCAAGTATATTCTGCACATCTCCGTAACTGTGGCTTTCCAACCATATAAAATTTATCGAAATCGGTTAAATACTTTTGGAGAAAAGTGTACCACAAAAAACATGTTTGCCGTTTTATTATATGATGATGATATTCAATCAAAAACTTTTCAGACTTCAGACTGAATAACAATTACCTATTTGATTCAGCAAAAATATTGAGTAGTGAATGTTATTTTAGTTAGTTATAGTTAGTTGAAAACGTTATGAAGCAATTGGTTAATCTTAAGTTTAATGTGGTTTGTCAAAAGGCCGTTTACCAAATTGACAATTTCTAGGCTCAATTATTGAATAATTTCTGTTTGCAGGTCTCCTTCTATAATACGCTTTCTATAACTCAGCTAAGTTACCGCGTACTTATATAACCTCTTTCCTTGAGGTTGCAAAATGTAAAGGTTACATAAAATTTGTTAGTTCCGGTGGACCTTATTCGGAATTACCCCCCCCCCCCCCCCCCGACCAAAATGAATTTTTTTTACGAATCGATAAAAAAGTGTTTGCTGTTCTTAAAAAACATCAAATTATGGAGGAGAAACACTTTTTTATGGTAAAAAAGTGAAGTATAAGCGGACCACCCACAGTACTATAACTAAAACTACTTTTTTATGGGATATTTGCTTTTTTTGCTTGCTTACGCATTACGGCGTATAAACAGTGAGATATGTATGGGGGGCATGCTGCCCCGCTGCAACCCCCCTGCACACTATAGGATTTGGGGTAGGTGCGAGGTTGGGTGTATGCAAGGATTCTTTTGCATTTACAGAATCTGGATTTAAAGAAACTTTGAATTTACCCTATGGCCTATATTCATTTTTTTATACTTCACTTTTTTACCATAAAAAAGTGTTTCTCCTCCATAATTTGATGTTTTTTATCAACAGCACACTTTTTTTATCGATTCATTAAAAAAAAAAGTGCATTTTGGTGGGGGGGGGGGAATTCCGAATAAGGACCGGTCCGGTCGATGGTTGGGGAATGTATTTTAAGCTGAGCATTTCACCTCATGCTTTAAACACAACATTCATCATATTAAGCGGAAAACGGTTCTTTAAGGTCGAAGTTCAGTTGGCTCTAAATAATTGTATACTGTAAAGATCCGTTTAAAAATAGCATTCAATATTTCGGTTAGATTCGTAGTACTTATGAATGTATATCGGATGGTATGCGTACGTTTTCACCTAACTTCTCCCACTTTGTGACAAGATTTGTTCATGATCCATCTCCAGTATTTTATGATATATTCAAAAGGGATCTTAAAAGTGTCTAAGAACAATGGTGATACTCTTGTCTCTTAGTGCAGCATATAGTTAGGCTTGTAGGCTAGTAAACGAAAAATTAATTTCAAGAAAAATTCATTTCAAGAAATACTTCAAAAACCTTTCAACTTCTTCTCCCTTTCTGATTATTGTCCAATACTCGGCATCGTTCAGCAAAACTTGTAGTACAAGAATTTTGTAGAGTGTCGTCTCTTTTTTGTTCGTCAAAACTTCGTCGGATCACCACCAAGTTCTCGTTTACGGAGTTGATATCTGATTCTAGTCGGTGGACAGATGATTCATACCATGTTGATAGTTTGTTGACGTTATCATGTGTCGAAGAAATGTTCTTGAAATATTTGGTATAGTCGGCGTAGAGTGAGATATGGGAGAATTTTTTGACGAAGAGAATATTGCATATAGGGATTAGTGTAGTATATTTTGGATAGTTTGTAGTACACCTCGACAAGGGGAACTGTCAGTAGGTTGGTTATGATCATTATCGCGATAGCCATTAAAGGAAGATGGAAACAACTCCGCAGTGCAAGTAATAATTACGTATACGCCATAGTGTACTATGTGGAAACAAAACGAATCTGTATTTGAGAAATTTTAGGGAATTTTTGTAAGTTATATTAGTAGTGGAACCTATCAATAAATTTAGTATAAGATGATTTCCAATCATTTGAATGAAATTTTGTAACTCAAATTATATTTTTCTTATAAAAGATTATATTCTCAAAATATTCCATTATTTTTCAAGTCTGCCAACCTCTTCTTTAAGTAATTCCCTATTCGAATAACACATAATATAATAGTATGCCACTCTTAAGAAAAATTTCAAAAACGCCGCGCCAGCCGTTTGCTAAGCCCCCTATAAGATTCTCTACAGTATTTTGAAGTGTAGCAATAAAATTGTCACTCCAACGCGACACTTAAGTGTTTATATCTCAGTTGAAAATGGGTGACAACTCTGCTATGTCTTATTTAAACCGTTTAACTAAAATATTTCCGTCCTATTTTAAGATTTTTATCTTAATAAAAACATTTCACTTAAAAATCAATTAGTTAAAGCGACCCAAAGAGCTACAAATTCTGTATGTATAGCTATGTAGGTACGCAGTGGCGTGGCGTCCATACAATATAATTTCGAATGTCTTCCCTTTTAAAATTTCAACAAATAACACCAATTATAAATTTGTTTATAAATAGTATTTTAAGGTGTATTCCAGTTTTGGAGCGCTCAGTGGAATACCTGATATTCTAGGTTTGGAGTACCCAGTGGGAATACCTGATATTGCTCCTAGGTTCTTGCTACTTAAAAGCTGATGCAGTTGGTCAAACGTTCTTCGTTGTAATTTCCCAGTACTAGTTTCGCCTGCCTTAGCTTTGGCAGTTCTTTGCAGTTTTTAGATCTTCTTGCCTCCTCTTCTTGTTTGACTTTTATTTTGATTACGTTTTTTTCTGTTCTGCAATAGATAGGGTTCAAACCCTATTTAAGGGTTTGATTCGCCCATTTTTGCTAAGGAGTCTACCTCCTCCTTTTTCTGAATACCAACGTGAGCAGGTACCCAATGAAGTGTGACCTTGTTATTGTTATGGTTGCCAAATTCGTTAACCATGATTATGCATTCCCACACTAATTAAGAGCAAATAATATAGGAGCTCAGTGCCTTCAGTGCAGCTTGGCTATCTGAAATGATAGCAATATTCTGGTTACGATAGCTCCTTTCGAGATTACGCATTCCCCTATAGCTTGTACTTCTTCTTGGAAAATGCTGGAGGTCTGCTGATTCCGGCACCAGTCCATTTGCCTGTTTTCGATCCATCAGTGTTTTCGATCCTCTGACAAAACGGTGACCGTTGCTGCATCAGTGAAACTATTGATCCCTATGCAACCACCCTCTTTCTTTACCATTTTAGTATTGTTGTTCCTTATCCTACAACTGCTATGTGATCCTGCACCAATCGTCTCAACATTTCTTGCTATGCTATCATAAGAAAAATTGCAAGTTAAAAAGAAAATGTTTGTTTTTTATTTGATACCTTTTCTTCATTAATTTTACTAACAATAAAAGGGCTCTAGGATTTTTAGGTGTCTGCTTAAGTCTGCTCTCAAATTTGCTTTGTTTTGTTTTTGAAAAAAGTGTACTCCTGTTAATTTTATGGATTTTTTCGACTGAAATTAATTTTCGATAGAACTTTAAGGTTCCACTAGTTGTAGGTAGGTTCAAAAATGTTTATGATTTGATACAAAATTAGCACCTACTTTCAAAATACAGATGTTTTTAAGTAGTAATTTATTAAAAAGATGGCTTGAACTTTGATTTACTTTTCCTTCGTTAATATGAAAAGGAGACCTATATATATTACATGCTCTCGTTTAAAGTTCAGAAAATTAAAAATGGCAGGTGATTGTTTTATTTTCTTTTTTAACTTCCCTTTTGAAATTATTCAAGCCACGCCACTGGGTAGGTAGGGTACTCTTCTTGCTATCTAGGTAATCAGAATCATTTCAATTATTTTGTTTATTTCTCCTCAGAACTAAAAGTTAACTTAAGATTTTGCGTTTCATTTGTTACCCCAATATTTGTCTCTAGCACCGTGGCGCTGCAACCCCTATCACAATAGCTTATCACTGGAACTGATGGATGGATAATACCATTACAATAAACTCCCAAGGTAAATATAAATATAATAAAAGAGATTAGAAATGTACACCAAAACTGAACTCTGAAATTAACAGAACGAAAGGGAAAACATAATTCGACAATGTACAGTGGGGGAAATTAAGTTAAAAATTGGAATCAATAGATAAATTTAAACTATGACTGATACAAAAAGAGTAAAAGCTAGAGACATTTTTGATCGATTCCTTCACTAAATGAATAAAAGTATTGAAACGTTCTAAATGAATTTTAGGAGAAGAAGATTATTAGTTTCAGATGTCATAAGAGTTGAGGAGAAAAAATAATTGGTTGTATAAAACATATCATTTTATTTTGGATTATATCTGTGATCGTAAAGAAATAGAATTCAAGTCATCAAAAAAAAAAAAATAAATAAGGCTGGCTTGTGTATTAATTTTTTTTTAAATTAAAAAAATAGAAAAAATTCATAATTCTTTAGAGAAATGAAGGACTATTTATATGAGAGCGACAAATAAAAGAACAAATAAGATTTAAAACATTAATTAGCCCAAATTATTCACAAGAACTAGACAAAATGGTAGAAAACTAATTGAAATTAATTTTAAGGTACTAAATATTTTCGCTTTAATTGGTCATCACGAAATTCCAATCTGATTGCTACGAACTGTCAAAGAATATTCGCCTTCCACATACCATTCAAACTGTAGTAAATGAATGATTCGCTCGCGGCTTACCCCAAAAGCACTCTTATTTTTGTTTCCTTGTTTGTTTTAAACGTCATTCGCAACGAATAAAAAAATGCTATTTGAATGAAAAGTCAAATAGTCATTCCTTCATTCGTCAGTCGTTGGTCGTTCTCATGTTAATAGGCCTTAAGATTAAATTCATATTTGACTTTATTCCAATTCAGTCATATAAGCTGCCCACTGTACATCGTCGTCGTTTTCTTCGAATCGTTCCTTCGCTAGAGTTGTTCTTGTTATCTAAGGCAGTTGCTGATCACAGTTCAGGTTGATTTCATCAAAAAGCAAGATAATATATCGCAGTTAAAAAGATACAACTGATAGAAATGGAACTCAACGCCTTATCGAAAAAGTCCTATACGCTCAATACAAATTTTGAGCTCGGAGAAAAATCAACTGGAGAAGGAAAATTTGCTATAGTTTCTGAAGATGGCAAAAAGAATGGTAACGAAGAACTTCTTCAACCAGGCTCCGATATCCAGCCCAAAGTTACGACAGAAGACGTATATAGTTTGGCCCAACGGCTATATGGAATCACAATTGGAGAATTTAAGGAGTTGATTTCTTACGATGATCGGAATTATTTTATCACCGAAGACAAGTGAGTTACATATTTATGTATATTTTAAAATGTCCATAACGAGTTCAATATTTTTTGTTGTTTGTTTTTCCATCGTGCTTTACCAAAATAATGTATTTCAACATTGTTTGCCGCCCAATTGGGGACTTTATTTGCTTATAAAATTATAATATATGCATGTACAATGTACATTCAAGAATATTTTGCTTCAATAGTGATTATGAAGATAAATTCGTGATTGCTTCATCAATTTTGCGGCTTTAGATATTTGTCGCAAGATTGAATAAATTCTCTTAATTAACAAAACATACATACATATGTACATATCTTCACATATAAGGCTCATACTTCTTAACACAAATAAAGATATGTATACAATTAGATTTATAAAGGTGAAAGCTCATAAGTACCTACTCAAATTATTTGATCAATCAATTCAATTCAATGTAAATTTCGTATGTGTTTCTGCAATGCCACAAGTTTCCAATATGTGTGACATTTTAAAATATTGACCGGTACGATCTGCAGGAGTGATTTTCTTTAGTAAATTCGCAGTTGTTGCTTTTGTGGTTCAATTAAATATAGATAATCCTAAGCCATAAGAACAAAGACTGTCTTTTAAAAAATTAATTATACCTCCGAAGCACTTTGCTGAAATTTTTTTTTTAAAGTTGTGTTAAATATATAAAATTCATACATGATCTTTTCTTAACTTTTGGAATATGTTCAGTTCAGTTAAAGAAACAGAAAATCGATTATTCGTATAGTTTTAGTTTAAGTTTGATTTCATCAATTTGAGAACAATAATTTCTACAGACTAATAGATAAGTATAAGTAGAAACAAAGGTACATTGATAAAGACATTTACTTTTACTATTTTTTTTAACAGTTAATAGGAAACAAAATAAATAAATTAATAAAACATAACAATAAATAAAATTATTTAAATTTGGTTAAGAACAAAAGATTTAAAAGTATCTCTTGTACAATTCATGTTAAAATCAATTCTAGAGTATAATGTATTAGCTTCTCTGATGCAACACGAGATAGGCTCATTTCGCCCATAATTTCTTTGATGAAACTGTTCATAAATTACAAAACTTTCACGTGTAACTCTTGAAGGTGCATCGCCTATAGTAAGTTTACTAATGAATTAAATATTGATATAAGTGTATGTATATGAATCGTTAAATTCTCTAGTATTTCCTATAAGAAACCCCAGAAACCACATCTGATTAGCTTTTATTTGTCATAAATAATGTAATGTGCGTGAAATGACATATTAACGCCAAATCTTTTTTGCTTTACTCTGGCTAATTTGATATTTGTGTTGCTATTATCAAACATTATTTGATTATGGTGTCTGCAACATGACAACACTTGACATTTTTCTACATTCATATCAATTTCTTCTATCCAAGTCTTTTAACAGAAGATCACCATCTGATTTGTCAGAAATCCTTCGATATAGTTTAAGATCATTTGCAAAAGGAAGACGGAGAGAATTTGAGAACAAAGACAAAGAGAAGAAAAAGAAGTGGTCCTAAATGAGTTCCTTGTGGAACACTTGATGGAACATTTATATCATCAGATTTATGGTTTTTAATTTTCACAACTTGCACACTTTCTATCAAATATGATTTAAACCACATTAAAAATGAAGAGTAAATACTAAAATAACAGAGCTTGTGAAGAAGAATTTTGTGACTTGAAATTCACGATTAGGGCCTTGGGGCAAATGAAGGTACTATTATAAATGGCAAATTTAACAGTTGCCGTGTTTGAGTTTTTATCGTCTCATTTCCACAGCATCTCAACGGTGAGAAACATTTTTTTTTATTTTTTAATTAATTGAAAAAACAACCTCGCGTGATAGGAACTACTTGCCGTTTACCCTATCCCATAGTCAAACGATTATTGTTTTTGATTAAAATTTAAGAAAATCATCTGGCAAATAGCTTTGCTTCTTTTAATTATGAACAAATAGGTTTGGTTTTTGAGACGACAAAAAAAATATGTTAAAATAAATTCGTAGTGGATTAGAATAGATTGCTTTTATGAAATTTAAGTTGGAATTACCCATGTTAAGGGCAAGACAAAAATTATTTAAATCATCAAAATGAATGAGGTTTTCTAATTTATGCAAATTACTAAATTAGTTCAAATTCTTGCTGAGATTGCTAGTGACTTGGAGTTGCTAATAGGTGATGAGGTGAGCTAATTTTTCTACTTTATGGACCAACTTAAAAATAAGTGTAAAAAAAAAACTTTTTCGCCATCTTTAAAATATGAGAGATGTTTCATTTTTCTTTCCCAAAGTGTATCAAAGAAAAGAAGGTATGTTGACTCGAGTAGACATTATTCAAATAATGAGAATCTTTAGTGAGTTTAAACAGTGACTACATTTAGAAATCCTACACAAGAGCTGACACGTTAGGGAATATCAACTAAACATCCTAATACACAATGGGTGGTATGCAGAAAGCTTTATATCAGTCTCAAATCTCACTTTTTTGAGCAATTGCTAGCTTTCGTATGAAGAATAATTCTTGCCTCAGAATTATTCTGCATACGAAAGCTAGCAATTGCTCAAAAAAGTGAGATTTGAGACTGAGATAAAGCTTTCTGCATACCACCCAATCTCTCTGATCATCTGCCCATAAACACATTTGCAATATAGCTTAAGTTACTTGGTCGAAAAATTTTACATCTGTCAGATTCATCAAAAAAATTGGTGTCGCTTTAGGTATATTTGTGAAGTTAGTTTTTCGAAACCTGGACACTCTGAACTAAAAAAGAAATACAATTTATTTTTTGACAACTCAAGTTCTGTTCTAAACTAAAAAAGAAAAACGCCTAATATTGATGTATAAACATCTTTGCCGGCGGCGGTAGAGTGAACCGAAAATGTGGGTCAAACTTATACGTTCTGTGTAGCCCGTTACAGTTACACATTACGGTACCACGTTCCAAGCAGCAACTTACCTTACGGAAGATTGCACTTAAGAATTTGTTTACATTGGAAATATTGCGTACTTACAACATCGTGCTTACATTGGAAACTTTGAGTACTGAAATCTTGATTTTAGTAGGTACTTTCCATTGCTAGCTAGAATTAAATATATTCACTCCCCTAACATTTCTTTACCTCTCGATCAATATGTCAAAAACACGAAAGACAAAACAACTGGTGTAAAATTTCATAGCGGGTTCATTCAATGGCTTAAACAAATCCACTTCACATTAGTGATGGACAATTACATTTTATTTGTTGCTCCCAAAAAAATGCATTTTCAGATTTGACATTTAAATATGTTGTTCAGGGCAATCAGTTGACATCTGCAACGAAATATTCTCCATACGTCGAATTTTAATTTGTCCCTTTACCTGTCATTATAATATAATTATTTTAATTATCGAAAGCTTTTGAAAAATAAGAAAACACAATATCAGTTTGATGGCCTTTTTACATATTTGATATAATAAGCATTCGTCATTATCGCTTCTTCAACCTCAGACTTACATAGAACAAGGGACCTAAAATTTAAACATTCACTAGCAGCTGGAATGTCTTAGCTTATAACAGAATCTGATGCATAAACTGATTAAAAGAAATTCGCAAACAAGTTACAAATAACGGATATATCACTTATAGTGGTGTCTAATTACTTCTAGTTCAAACAGCTTGGTAATTCATATGACTTTAGTTTCGTATTTAAAAAGTTCCAAAAATGCTTGCTGTTACTTTTTAGGTCACTTTCAACTGAAATAATTCAATTACGGTATAAATATTTATTTATAATTTCTAAGGGAAATGACTTTTCTTGGTTTTCGAAAATAGCAGCGTTTTTAAAATTGGTAGACGATTTTTGGAAGATACAGACATAACGAACAACTAATGTGGTTTTCGATTCGTAAAATAAATCAATTTATTTTGTATTGAGATCTGGGGCATATTGCACCAACTACAAATTACAAGCACAGATTTGTGACTTGTAATTCACAAGTACAAATTCGTGAAATGAAAAAATCTCGAATTTTTACAATTTTTTTTTTAAATACTTGTAATCACAATTTTGTAAGATGGTGCAATAGGCCCCTGCCAAAATGCTAATTTTGGCTATTTTTGTATTCCATTTGCCAAAAAATAGATTTATTTTTCGGTTTCAATTTTCCAAAACTAGTTTTTAGGCAGATTACTACTAAATTCAAAAATGTTCAGCTGTCAGTTTGCAAATTTGGGTTTTAGATTTGTTTAATTTATTTCAATTTTGAAAATAATATTAAAAACACCAAAGAAACTTATTTTAGTAAAATGGAAACAGTTTCAAATGGGCGCATTCAGAATCCTTTCCAAACCTATCTGGATAGCTGTGCTGTTGTAATCTAGGTAAAAAAGCTGATGACAAAACAGCTGTTAGCAACAAATAAATCTCAAGAAAATGTTGGTTTACAAAGCAATCGTATGAAACTTCAAAAACAGCTGACTGCAAATCTGATATGAATCTGTTATTTGGGTGGAGTTGTTTTTTTTTTTGGAAATAAAGCAATTAATACTGACTGATATTAAACAAATTTTCCTCTTTTGTTAATGTATATAGTTATTGAAGAAATAAAGAAACAAAACAAGTTTATTTCTGCACCAAATTTGCCGACAGGAAAATATTTATATTTAATTTTTTGCGTATCAGCTGATTTTTTACAGAAGACCTATCCAATCTGGCCTTGGTTGTTCAGGAAACTAATTAATACTAACTTCTGATAGCCTGCCTATTCAAGTGATTCCTGAACGCGGCCAATGATTCGGACAATTTATTCATCAAGATTAAATTTGGCTCAACTTTCCTTTAAGGTAGCACGAATTTCCACACGCGGATATTTTTATTCGGTAGATTAGCACTTTTCTAAAAAAATTAAATACTACAATTTCATAAATCTTAGATTTATTGGTTTTGATAAGAAAATTGTTCTAAACAGAATGAAAGCTTGTCATTCACTTAAATGAAGTCTCACTAATGCAATGAATTTAGTGTAGGTATAATTTATCAAACAACACGATAAAGACTTGTAGATTAAAGGAAAAAGAAATATCAATAACAAAATAAAAATAATTTTGCTTTATCTTATCTGTAAGTACAGTAAGTACACACATTAAGGATTATTTATGTTTCATTTTAATCAGAAAATGCAGAAATTTAAATCTAACCGATAGCAAGGTTATTATCTCTGAAATTTATTTTTAATTAAAACCAAGTAGTTTTAAGAAGAAATGGTAGACATATGAAAATAAAGTTGGCAGGATATATTTTAAAATCTTCATTTCATTCACAGAAACGTAAAGAATCCTCTTATAACTCGAACCTGGCCACATGGATATGTTATGAAAATCCTGAATGCTCATGACTCCAAAAAGCCGGAATTCGTAGATGCCCAAAATGAATTGTTGATTCATTTATGTAAGCTCATTTACAATTGAAGTGTAGAATTTTAATATGAGTTTATTTTCATTTATAGCTAAACAAGGTATTCAGTGTCCGAGGGCTATTGCTAACCTTTATGGTAAATACTTCTCTCTCGAGAAAATTAACGGTGTCAAATATGTTGTCAGACTTTTGGAATTCATTCCTGGCAAAATATTCCACCAAGTTATGAAGTCAAATTATTTGTTCTTCCAAAGTGGAGAGTACCTGGCAAAGGTTGATCGCGCTTTGAAAGTAATTATTTATAGCTTAAGGATTGTAGAAAATGACAATAATAAGTAACACTTATTTTTCTGCAGGATTTTAATCACGATGCTTATAAAACTCACCAAACCTTATGGAATCTGCAGTCAATTCATCAACTCAAACAATACTTATACGTTCTCAAAGATCATGAACGTAAGTCGATCGTAGAGCGGATTATAGAATCTTTTGAAACTGAAGTTCTGCCACAAGTCGATAAAATGGACAAGCAAGTCATCCATGGAGACTACAATGAACAAAATATCATAGTCGAGCAGAAGAAGAACTCGGATGAATATAAAGTGTGTGGTATCATCGATTTTGGAGATACCAGTTATTCACCTATAATTTTCGAAATTGGAGTAGCGATGACGTATATGATTTTACAAGCAAAAAGTCTGGTAGCTGGTGGAGTATTTTTAGCCGGTTATGATACTAATAAACCTCTCAAAGCAGAGGAAAAGAAGTATTTAAAATATTGTGTGGCAGCAAGGTTAGCACAGAGTCTCACAATGGGAGCATACACGCATTCATTACATCCCACCAATGATTACGTGCTGGTTACCCAGGAAAGTGGTTGGAAGATAATTGAAGATTTATGGGTTCACAATTTTGAGGGGATTGATGAAATATGGGCTGATGCAGCTGATAGCTATCTCAAACAGAGCGACAAGTAATAAACGATGAGGGATATTTTGTTTATTTTATGAGAAGTTGTGTTATTTTAGTTTTAAAAAATTATATTTTTTGTTTAACTCAATTTACTCCTTATAACCATGAAAGTAAAGTCAATTAATTATTAAATAAAGCAATACTTATACGATAAGAAATGTAATGATAAAAAAGATTTACTATTAGTATTCATTTAAAAATATTCATTTTTTCGCTTTTATAGCTTTTTTTTATTGTTTCAACTTTATATCCTAAAAAAACCGCACACACAAAACCCGCCAATAAAATCTCAAGATGGAAATTGGATCGGAAATCCGAAACTTTTTTTCGTTCTGTAGTGCTTGCCATTGATGGTGACCGCCTCATCAACGTTGTTTCAAAAAAGAACTGACCTAAGACACCACCGGCCCTAAAACCTCACCAAACGGTATTTTTTTGAGGATGCATTATCGCTCCGAGGCCAAGTCAGCGTTTTCTATGGTCAATTACTTTGAGCTCCTGGGGCCCTATTTTGTATTACGAAACGAGCGGCAAGTCAACGATACTGAGGAATACGATAGTCACGACAAAGAGCGATTAAGTAAAACGAAAAAGGCGTACAAAAGATGTTGCCAAGCTTAACCAAAAAAAAAAACATTTTTTTTGAAGCGCAGCCAACTTCTCGACTATTAGGAATGTCAACAATTGACATAAATAAATAAAAAACAAATTATAAATCAAGAAACGATAAAACGAAAGTTAAACGATAGGTATATGGCAGTCGTTATAACTAACGAGTATCGTTGAAATTAAACGATTCTCGTTAAACATAATCGCATTTCAACGATAACGAAGTAATTTCAACAATAATCGTTTTACAAAATAGGGCCCCTGGGTCAGTCGAATCTTGTACGTACTTAAGCCTAAGTACTGACTCAAAATTTGCCAAGTTGAAGTCTGCGAAAGACGGGCCTTATTGTGAGTGTCGTTAACGTTCGATTCGATAAAAGTCGATAGTGCCAAAACGTTTGATGCGTTAAAATTTGTATCCAAAACTATTTAGATAACTTAATGTTGTTGTAAACACGCATAAAAACACAGCTTATAGTATATTATACAAGACAAATTCCAGATATGTTAATTTTTCGATGATCGATTTCCGACAAAAGTCGTCGATCGATTAACAAACGACACTAGCAATAAGGGCCAGAGTTTTATCATTTGTTCAATCGTGTAACTTGTCATGGTGATTTCGCATAAGTAGATGAATAATAAACAACAGATTTAACAGATATCACCCAAAATCTATCTGCGACAATTGAAACCTCCTTACATAGATATATTCTTCATTTTTTAAATTTCGGTTAAAACTTCTCATTACATTTACAGCCATTAGTCACTTTGAATTTATGGCGAATATAAATTCTATGGCTAAGTGGTGAAAAGGGCGATATCACTATTGAGAAAAAACTATCTCACTATTGGCGTAGTTATAGTAATAGTGAGACGAGCGAGGTATTATTGAATCAACTTATTATTGAAGTAACTATTGATTATTTGAAATAAATATTTTCGTTGATACAAAAAAGCGCAAACCACCAACAAGGCTTACCCATTACATTAAATGATGAAATAAAACAAAATGAGTTTCTAAACAATTTGTATACATATTTTTATAATCTTTTCTTTAATTTAGTTTTTACAACAATATTTTACATTTACATATGTATGTATGTATTTAATTTTATTATTGTTTTCTTTCATGTTTTTTTTTCTCCGTAATTTTTTTTTTCTTATTACTGTTTGATTTAAGCAACAGATTTATAGCTAGAACAAAAGAGACGAATTAATGCTGGAAATTAAATTTCACAAATTTCTATTGTTTTTTTGTTTTAATTTTCAAGAATATATAGCATATAGCTAATTCAATGACAACATTTTATTACTTTATTTTGACATTTAATATATTGTTATGTTAAAGTAAACTTTATTTTTATTTCTATTGTTTATAGTCATCAACAAAAGGTTTTTATCAACTATCAGGAAGGTGTTGTGTTTATTATTTTTGCTTTTTAATTTCTACTTTTTATTTTTTGTTGGGATCTATTGTTTAGGACTTACTCAAAACTATAATAATAATATAATGTATAAGCTAGTTGAGCTAGATTTAAGATTGCGCAACAAGAAAAATTGTAACTGTGTTAGCAAAAGTTTTCTTCTGACTAAGAACAAAAAATGTGTTAAAGTACGAGTATCTCATTTAAAAGGTGACCAGAAGTTTTTTTTTAAACAAAAAAAAAACTAGGATTTCAACATGTATGCAATTTTACACTGTTTAAAATTGAGCCCGGAACTAGTGGATGGATAGGAATATTCCTAACTTCTTGAGGTTCTAATATCATAAATAAAAAAAAACACATTTTTAAAAGTTTACACTAAACCTTAGTCTATTTCCAAGCTAATTGAAGTTTTCATATAAAAAATAGTTTTTGGTAGACGTGAAAAATAAAATAAAATAAAATGCAATCATTTTTGTGATAGTTTTTATCTAGGCAAATATTTCCCAATGGACTTATCAAAACCGAACATACGAACATACATAGCACTTATTTTGTCTTTTACGCGTTATTTATTCATATTATGCTTCTATATTTTAATTTCAATTCGCATTGATGTACAAAATAATCCTAAATGATTTGTAACGCTTTTCTAAAAATACTTTCAAGGAAATTCTGATAACTTATCTATCATAATTTTCTTGCTAACTGATTTCGATAAAATTTTATAGTATTATTCCATATCTACATGTTTTTTTATATTAAAAATGTACTGATTTGTAATCATTTTAAATTTAATTTTTACTAAATTTGGTTTTTTGTAACCCCAAAAACAGTTTTCGAAATTGTTGCTATGCATGGAAACTGCGTTTCATGATAAAAGTTGGTCGAAATCGGTACAGCCGTTAGCAAACAAAATTTAATATTCATTCATTTTAAAAATGAACTGCAGGAAGAATAATCGACAAAAGTTTTTGAGTGCAAATTAACAAAAAAAATATTAAAATTGTCAACATTGATCGAATAACCATATCAACCAATTTTTAAATAAGACTTAAAAAACTTTTCCTTGTTTTAAATTTTCGGGCTTTTTTAAATATTACTCATGCACTTCCAACTAATTCTTCAACAATTATTTTATTAGATTTTGCTTGATTGAAAGTCATTTAGGAAATTTCTAGTTTTAAGCCTTTCCATCATTTAGCTGTTCACATCATGTTGCTCTGGCACCTTTTTTTGTTTTCTATTTTGAGTTGATGTCAATATCAATTATTAATATAAAGACTCAAAACGGAATTCAGAATGAAATTCAAAACTACGTTTACGGGATTGTAAATTAAAAATAATATTTAACACTAAAATCACCAAAAACTTTTTCATGATAAAAAATTGTTCCTGTTAGTTTATTTATATATGTATTTATTCTTGTATAGACCAAAAAACAAAACCGGGGGAAAACAGTTTAAAATTAAAGTACATTATGCTCTTTGTCGCTACATAAAAAATACCCTTGCAATGCTATCCTCTCGGTACTTTTTTATTTGTTGGATTTTTCTTTACAAACAATAAGAACTCTTAAAATTATTTACTTGTATTAAAGAGTAAAAATTAAATTTTATTTAATTTTGTTTGTATTCTTTTTTTTGTTGGGAAAAGCATACAATCTGCAACATATAATGGTGTGTCACCGAAGAATACAATTTTTTATGTTATGACTATTTGATAGTGTGAGAGAACAAAAAGGGTAAGGGGAATTATTTTATACTTCATGTTCAGACACGAGACCTCTGAGATCTTTAAAAGATTTTTGTTTAATAATTATTTTTGCTACAAAAAAACAAAGGTTTTTTTTAATTTCTTCCACCATCAGAATTGCTTTGTGGCGCAGCTGGTTGGGTAGTTGGTTGGCGATGCAAGCCACTAACTATGGTTCCACGATGACTCTGGATAAGTGAAGAGCTCTGTGGACGTCGACGTTTTTTAAGAAAAACAAAGGAGCTGTTCTGTGATTGCTGCTGGTAAGGGTGATCCCGATGCGATACGGAAACATGCCCATATAGGGGGTACCAAGGAAGGGCAAATTCGGCAGCTGAAAGTCGCGGAATTCCCTCGCCGAACGCCATCACAGGTAATTCAGTTGTAAAACAAATTGTTTGAATCGATTCGGGTTGTGGGTAGAAGCTTGTTGTTGGCAAGTCCTCCTCCCTCAACTCGTCCTTGCAGTGACGACGCTTTAGCCGTTCGATTCTCCGCTGCTCACGAATTTGCTGGACATCCCACTTCTTTCTCCTCTTCTCGTCGTATTCGAGCTTTGCATGGCGTTTGAGGAAACTTTCGTCGGACAGATCTTCGGTTCCTTCGATGCTGTAGAGCGGGTGCACTTCGTGTACCGTCCATTTGGGAATCTCCAGCATGGGTGCCTCTGATTTGAGAGCATTAGCCTCCTCTTTGATGAATTCGTCACAGAAATCCTCGTCTTCCCATTCACGGGTGGAGTACATCTGGGTTGTGGTAAGCTGACCACAGCGGCGCGATCTACGGGGGTGTTTTGCACCTCGGGAAGATTCCTAAAATTAAAAATCAATAATCAAGCAAGACATAGACTTCTCAAATATTACTGACCTGATCACGTTCCATAGTTGAATCACAGCTAACACTCTCGTCCGAATCTATCTTAATCTCGGGAATCTTTAGACTCGGCGCAGACATTACCGACAGTGGCGAGGACATGTCCATTGCATGGGCTTTTGCGCCAGCCATTACAAGTTCCGTGGGACTTTGGATCTTTTGAATCTCATCGTCGACACTATGCTGACTGTCCTCAGCCATTTCTATCACAGCGGTGGGAACAGCATCTTCGCTTTCCGACACTTCAGAGCCATTCGAAGGACTTTTCCCGGGCAGGCTTATCCTATGCAATATGATTTTACTGATCAGCTTGCCATTGCATTCGCCAATGATGTTCCCACTCTCATCTTCGTCGTTCTCGCCATCAGCAGCCGCATTCAACTGGATTTTGTATTTGCTCGTTGTTTCTGTGGCAACCTCTTCTTTGATTTCGCATTTGATAGCCTCTGCTGTTGCGGCAATTGCGCTTTCTTGCAATTGTTTCTCTAATCTATCATTCTTTGCCTTAAGCGAGAGATTCTCTTCGCGTAGACCGACCAGGAGCTTTTCTTTGGCAAGCAGTTGGTCGCTTTGTTCTTGGATTAGATCCATATGCAGGATTAACATTGCTTTGAGTTGTTTGTTCTCCTTGAGGAGCGACATGACGTCGTTGGACGTAGTTTGTGGATTTGCTCGAATGTAATTACTGCTTTCGTTCGTATGACAATACACATGGTCAAGATTGTACTTTGTCTTGCTGTCCATCATAGCGACGGCTATTAGTAATATTTCTAACAGGAAATAATTTTTTTGTATACGATTTTTACCGACGTAAATAAATAAATAACAAAAAGAAACACACACAAAAGATTTTGCCTCCGTTCCGTTCAGATATTTGATGACATTTCTATGTTGCTTGACAAACTCTGTCAAGCGCGTGTGTTGAGTTTCTCTGCCACCGGTTTTTGACAGTTCACAATAAAATGCGTAGATTGTGGTGAAATTCCACCCGGGAGAGATTTTGTGATGCAAAAATTATTAAAATATTATTTCTGTGATGAAAACTTGTTTTGTTTACAGCAAACAAATGGATTTACACGTATTTCCCAGTGATAAATTTTATTTAAAAATATAATAAATAACACGGAGAATATTTTTATGATATTTTAAAATTTTAATTTACGGCGGAATTGGTTTTATTTTCGATTATAAACAACTTGCGTTTCTGGCACATCTTTTGCTTTTTCGGACACACCGACACGGCTTTTTCTTCTATTTCTATTTCTTGTTTGGCAAAATGATGGCATGGAAATGGAAATTTCACCATGGTGACATGAAAAGAGGTATTTTGTCATTTGGTTGTTGGGTAGCATGATTTCAGGGTTGTTATAAGGTGAGGTGGAGACTGCACTGCAAATTAAATAGGACGTATATTTAAGAAACCTTGAGATGTAAAATTTAATTTTTAACACCCATATTAATAAAAATGGTTTAGTGGAGGTTTATCGTTAAGTCCTGGACTAAGTGCGAAATTTCATTAATAAAACAAATTTTCTGTTAAGTGACGTTTACTAATTATGATTAAGTTAAACCACCGAAGTAGGTGGTTTAGCGAAGGAATAAGAAATAGAAATGTCCACAGTCAGACACAAGCGATTGACAATCAATTTAGGTAGCCACAGAATATAAAAAAAGAGATTGCTTACTTTTGTAGAAGATTTTCTTAAAAGCATTTTTGGTAAACGTCATTTTACTATTCCGGAAACATTTTGTTTTATTAATATAAATATTTAAGCCAGGACTAAACTCTTATTCTATGGTTTAGTAAGACAGTGGACTATAGAAGGAATAAGCGTTTTTTATTAATATGGGTGTAAACGTTTTCAGGCTTATTTACGAACACATTTTAGCAACGAAGTAAAATTACATCAACTTTACAATGACTCTAATCCTGAAAAGCATATTTATACAAAAATACACAAGGAATAGGGGCGGAATAAGCTAAAAGAAGAAGCTTAAAGCCGTTTTAGTGTCTAAGGCTCGTATTCGAAGTTCGAAAATGAGAGCCACTCTCTTATGTTCAGGCATACCCAAACTGTGAAATGTTGTGGAATGTTGGTCTGGACAGCAAATGGATACTCTTCTACTTGGCATTGCTCACATGGATTCGAGTCAAATGCGTGCGTGGCACACGCACAACCGAACAAACTTTCGAAGAGAGCGCTCGTAAGTTAGGACTGGTCGGGACCACTCCTAACTTTTAAGAGCGCTCGTAGATCTTCACTAATATTGCTTGGTGAATAGCCCAACTAACAATTTTGCTTCCTATTTCTGAAATTAAGAATCATTCGTTGCTATAGTGCTCATATATATATATATATAGGAGTAAACTTTGATATAATTCATCGCCTAGACATTCTTTGGAGCACTTTCTATCACCTCTATAGGCGTAAAGGCTCAATTTTCCTTTAATCATACTATAGAGATACTATAAAACCACAGGACAGTTTATGCTCCTATAGTAATCCCAACAAACTGCTATAAAAGTCTTTATTTATTATTCGTTATCTTTATAGAATCATTATTGGACAGTTAAAGTCAAGACTCTATAATCATGATCAATTTTTCTGTTGGACTCTTATAGTGCAATATAGTTCCTATAGTACTATTATAAAACTGTGCAATAGGCATACGTACACCACGTGCTTTTGCACATATAAGGATGAATTAATTACAACAACAAAATGCGGAAACCCCCACACTGAGTAAATCCTTATAAATGAAAAGTAGGATTGGGTCGAACAAACTTGCCTAAATGTAAAAAATGGCAATTTCAAAAAATTAAAGTTTATGGTCGAAACTGTTTTTTAAAAAATTTTTTTAGAAAAACATTTGATACGCAAAATTTAAATTTTTATTATTGTATCCGTTCAACAAAATTAAATCTGAAAAAAAGATATCAAATTTTCAAAAAAGTTTTATTTTTTTTTTCTTGGATAGAAGTTTTTTTTTAAACTTTTATCAAGCCTCTTTAAACAAATATTATTAAAATCCGGCAAGCCGATAGTGAGAAATTTAAAATTACAAAAAATAGTTGAATGCGGTAGGCACAGTCAGTAATATTTAATAATTTCAAAATTTTTTATTGAATTATAGATCGTTAAAATTAATCGAAAGGAACAAAAATTATCAAAATTCTAGGTGAAGTTTTCGATAAAAATACAATTTGGAAAACCATTACATTTTCAAAAAAAAAAATTGTCATATATCTTGTAGATTGTATTTTAAAATTTTAAATTTTAAGCTTTCCAAAAATTAAGCATCGTCTTATTTTTACGAATAGATAACTTGCCATTATGTCTATATCGCAAGTAAAAAGTCAATAGTGCAATTTATTTAAAAAAATATATTAAGTTTCATTCAAATTTCATATAAAATTTGAATCATGTTGTTTCTTAAGAAAAAAACTATTTTTTACGAATTATTTTAGCGACAGTGATTTATATTGTCGATTGATTGACGAGACTTTTACTGCAACTGCAGTACACGACACATTTTTAACAGCTAGATTTTCGATGAAGAAGCTGAGAATAATCAATTTATCAATAAATTAATATGCTATGTATACCTGAACTCTAGCTTTTTTCACAGCTTATGCGAATAACGAAGCGATAAGTATCGCTTCCTTCTAATATTTAAGTGTTAAAAGCACCTATAAAGGAAGCTTATGTGACTTTATAGGATTAAATTCATGATAAAAGTGATCCCAATTCAACGCTAGGTTTTACATATTCTAGTTTGGCCGTGCGGTTAGCGAGCAAGAGATTTGGTGCGAGAGGACCCGAGTTCGATTCCCACATTCTGCCTACACATGTAAGTAATTTTTAAATTAATTTTAAAAATAAAAGTAAAAATGAAATCATAAAAAATAATCAACTCTAAGATCTTTACAGAAATCATGCGGAAAAAGTCGAAAAACATGCAAGAAAAGCATCAAAATAAAAATGAAATCAAATAAGCACAAAAATAAATATTTTTTTTTTATTTTCCACATACTCCTATAAGTATTTTATTCTTGTGACAGTAAATCTTCTTTTCATTTCCACTATCGATGCAATTGCTGCAATAAAGCATATATAACCTCTATAACATAACGATAAGTATGTTCTTCGGAGTAACACAATTTACTCCATAAAGGTGGAATAGGAGTAAAAAAAAGTCGCCCTTTTAACTCTTTGGAGTTTTATACAACCCTTAAATGTGTGCAAGAAATAGTAATAAGAAGCTTCTCTAGATGAATATAGAAGTAAAATTGTTAGTTGGGAGGTTTATGAGCTTCTTAAGTTATGAGCGCTCGGTGAATACCGGCCTAAGGCTGTGGTCCCGACCACTCCTAAACTTACGCGCGCTCTCTTCGAAAGTTTGTTCGCTTAGGCTAGCCGCGCACTAGCAACTGTGATCGAAATCAAATAGTTTAATCACCAGTTAATAGAGTACCGCTCACTGGCAACTCTTTACTCACGCTCACACTCTTTTCTTTCTTGCGCTTATAGAAAACAGCTCAACTGTAGCGAATTAATTTTAAACAATCGTTTAGTTTGTGTCAAAATACAAACTTTTTAGTTGCTCGAATCGAGTTGCGCGCCTAGCCTAAGTGCGCGGTGTCCCATATAAGCCCATATGTTTCATTTTAGCAACTAAACAGTTGTGAAACTAAAAATTGAATGTGCGCGCCTGGCCTTAGACGTGCCACGCACGCATTTGACTCGAATCCATGTGAGCAATGCCAAGTAGAAGAGTATCCATTTGCTGTCAAGAAGATTCGTCAAGACCGAATTAGTGAATACCAGCCTAAATGTCGTTTTGACATAGCATCGCGTGAAATTTACAAAAAGGAGTGTTAACAATTTTTTTTCGTACGACAATATGGATAGATATTTTGCATTAATAAATTATTTACATTTTCCAAATGCTCTAACAGTTGTACGCTATTGGGACGCAATGTGGTTGGTACATACCTTATCTTTCTAGTCGCGTGATAACTTCATATGACTCTTTGACACATGCAGATGTCAAAATGCTTGTTTATCGTATGACGTTCAAATTAATAAATACAAATATTTGTTTCTCGGTGGCATGTGCTTAAAGCCAAATCGGTAAATAAATATTAATAAAGTGTAAAATTTCAAAATTTCAAGCCACGTACTTCACATCAAAATAGAAATTTGAAATGCGCATGTAATAACTATTAACAAGAATTAAATGAAAATAGATACTCTCTTTTTTATAGGTAGCTGTTTATCAACGTTTATGTTTACACACCTTCACCAATACCTTCAAATGTTTGTTCACTTGACCTTTATCTTAGCTTAGCTACAACTGAGTAATTAGTATACTTGGTTTCACGTCAAGTATTAATTTGAATAAAATCGCATTAAATCTCATACCAAATTAAATGGTTTGACTGTCATCAATGAGGAGGTTTTCGTGATCTATATGCAACCATAAAAGTGGATTTACATGTTTCTGCATCTGCAAAATGCAGAAAAGTGGAGAGAGGCAGGTATGTCGAAACCCTAAAGTGGGAGAGAATATACAGGTGGTAACTCTTTTTCACTTCCTATAAACTACTATAACTTGTTACGAAACTATGCAATTAAAATTTAACTTACTTCCATTTTATTCCATTTCGATTTAGTGTTTTTCTTCATATCATGCGTCCGTCTACAAAAATTAAAGAAAAATGTGAAAATATCGCAAATTTACAAAATGCAGACGTAGATGCTATAATAGAGATGAACATGTTCGTCTATACTATAATCTTGCTGTTTTGAATCAATAATCTTGATATTTCTCGATTTTCCTATAAAGCAGAAATGAAGTTCTTCTGCATATTACTCTTTTCTCTCTATCTAACAAATATGAATTCTGTATTTGGCATCCCATTTTTTGTTTTCAGAAATCAAATGTAGATACATGTAAATCCACCATAACTTGCAGCCCTCATCAAAACTATAAGTATTGTCACCTCCTTCTATGGGATATGGGTGATAAATCGTATAAGAACGATAATTAAATATGTATGTAAGACAGTACATACATATTTAATTATTATTATTGAAATATGAGAGAAATTTGTCTCTTATCATAAATTCCGCATTGGTAGGTCTTCTGTTTGTTGGCCTTCGAGATGTTTTACTCTAGCTTCCGGCACAGCCGGTGATATTCGCCATTTTCTTATCTTTTTTTGTTAATTGGCATGTACCCTAATTCTTTTTCTTTTACGAGAATTTCGTAATATAGCAAATAGAAGCAATAATTCCTCTTCTGAATCTGAGCTGCTTGATATTATTTTTGTTAAGGAATGATTGTTTTGTTTGTTCATTGCTTAACAGCTCTCTGTTTGACGTCCTCTAACGCGGCGGTTGCAACGTTAAAAAATCTTAACGCGGCGTTGAAAACGCGTTCTGTTTGACCGAGCCTTAAGAAGGCCTGAACTTTGATAAATTTGGATCTTTTGTAGTTTTCCATTGGTTATTCGGAGTCTTTCACTACTTTTCAATTGAATATAAAAAGTCGACTTCCCACACACTTTCAACCGTCTCCCCAATAAAAAAATATTTACTCAAACAATTATCATCTCGAAAATTAACGATGGGAAAGACTTTATAAGTATGTATATGTGAGTTTAAAATGCATTCCGAAAAAATCACTCCGAATATTGAATGGAAGAATTTTCGAGTGTTGAGGCTTGAGAGCCGAAAAGGGATAGTCTTGGTAGTGATCAAATGAAAACGAAGTGTGCCTGCTGAGATGGTTCCTCACAATTGGTTTGATTAAAATTTAACCATCATTTTAAAAACGCGTTTAACAAGGACCCTAGGTACTTTTTCTTACAGATCAACTTTTATTTTTTTTTGTCGAATATCATCATAAGTTGATATATGCCATACCTGTTCTTCACATTCCTTTTGGATGACATTTTGTTTTTAAAAAATAGTGCTGAAACCGCGCTTTTGTTTACTCGTCGTAGAGCTATTCTTGTTTAATTCAAGTTAAGAAAACCAATTTAAACTCTTTAATTTAAATCGAAAATGTCTCTTTTCGGCGATGATGGCGTTGAAGATCTTTTCAATGCAAACGTTGACGAAAACCAGTTACCTAGCGATGACGAAAACGAAAAAGCCGATGGCGAGCACGATGATGCTGGTGGTGGCCAAAGTGGGGAACCAGTCAAGGTTGAACACAAAAAACAACGATCGGTGCGAAATCCACGACCAAGACTAACAGTTGACACCCTTCAAGGTCCTCGGGGCATTCACACAATCGAAGATTATTTCAAAGATATGAAATTCCACGGCAAGGGGCACGAACGCAAGGATCTGAACGAAATTATGCGTCGCTTGCAACATTGGGCACATCGAATGTATCCCAGTTATAAATTTGACGATGTAGTTGCGACTATTGAACGGCTGGGTAAGAAAAAACCACTACAAGTTCACATGAGCAAATACCGACTGGGCATGATACAACCGCAGGAAATTCACGACAAGCATGTGGAGAATGAAGACGATGAGGCTGCAGAAGATGAACCATTCGATGAATTTGATGCTTTGCTAGGGGAACAAATTGCCATATCGAAACTAGCTCCCAAGACCCCCAGTAACAGTCGTCCACATAGCTCCATGTCGGGCAGTTCCTTAACTACACCGGCATTCGGCAGAGGGGCGAATGTCATGTCCACCCCATATTCTGGAGTTTTCAATTTGGACGAAAGTGATTTAGCCCAACCACTGCCACCCAGCCAACCATCCACCCCGGCAAGAGAACAATCTCCAGAAAGATCAGAGAAGCCAAAACTATCATCGGAACAATTGGCTAGAATCGCAGAAAATCGAAGACTCGCCATGGAAAGGTTGAAGGCCAAAAAGGCTCAGGATACTTTTTAGGGTTTATACGTTAAGTAAATTTTATTCATATGTACAAATGTCCAAAATTCATACTAAATAAATATTCTTGTTCTCTTATTTGTACATCACTTCTCAATGATTGGCGACTTTTATCGCTCCTGGAAAAAGGGGAAGATTCTCTGCAAGTCCTCTTTGTTTCTACATGCCTCTACTTGCGGCAGAAACTCCATCACACTGATCAAGTAAATCTGTAGCTGCTGTCGTCGCTCCTCCACGAAAACTCGATTCATGTTTCCGAAGTGTTTCTTTGGCGGGAATTCGATTGTTGATATTCCTGGATGGGCTTTCCTCAATTGCTTGTGCAGCTTATGGAACTCCCTGTATCTTCGCATGATCATCCAATGTTCGAGTCTGTCACGCATCGTTATGTGGACTTCATACGAGTAATAGTTACGACTAAGTGCCGTCATGAGTTTGGCCTGAAAGAATTTCGTTTGCTGAGGATTTCAAATTTTTGACTTCATTGTTAGCTTACCTGTGGAATAGTGATTAAGAAGTTGGCTGTGGTCTCAGTCACAGCATTATGTGTGAGCCGACGCAGCTGTCTGTTTTCCAGACTCAACTGGGCCACTCGTGTTTCGAGCACAGTACATCGTTCTGTCATGTCACGTAGTTTCTCTTCCAGCTCGATGGTGCTCTGCTGACGAGCTACATTTGCAGTTGATACGGCCGATGAGGACTTGCTGCACTGCGAAGATGTCTCACTTTTACCGTCAGCATTTGCTTCCACATCGACTTGCCGTTCATCCTGCACGTTTTCGTGGTCGAACTTCTTAGTGAGCATTTCATGGAGAATCTCGGCGAGACATTCAGGCTCGTAGTCGATTTCCTCACTCTTTAGCACCGGAGCCACAACCTCCTCGCTCCCTATACAAGACTCCTTTCTTACTCTATTTGGTAAAACATTGAAAACGTCGTCACTTGCTTCGACCGTTGCAATCGGCCTCTCTATGGCTGTGGTCTTTTTTAGCGAACCAATCGGCGAAGGAGCATATATAATTGGCTCTGGCTTCCTGGCCAATCCATAACCTACTTGTAAGTCAACTTCCTGCGTATCCACACTCAGAGCAAACAATATCGTATTCAAACTATCTGCAATAGATGGAAGTAAGGTCGTTGCTTCTGGGTCAACCATAAATGCCCACGATTCGTAGATATCCACAAGGCTTGGATCGTCGAGCCAAGTCAAAATATATCTTCCAAATGAATTCTCATTCAATGAAGCCCTAATAAATGCTTTGGCTTTGCCACTTTTTGTCGAAACATTCTTCAAGCCATCGAATCTTTGTTGCTCATGGTTTGTGAGATGCTTTTGGCAGAAATCCCAAAACAAACAATCATTTGTTGTTGTACTATTACCCGATACTATCTCGTGAACATTTTGAAAGATAGTTATTGGAAGTGATGTCGGTTGGGTTTTAAGGCCAAAAAAGAAGGCGTCTTCGAGGGAATTTAATAAACGAGCAGTTACGTCATCTTTCTCGGTAGCTAACTCTTTTCGTCCGCCGAACTGCTCTTGGCATTGTTTTGCCGTTTTTATCAATTTATTTAGAATTTGATCACGTTTAATTTTTCTATTTATTTCGGGCATTGTTTTTTAATGAATATACATGTAGGCATTTTAGTTATAAAAAAGTAGTCTTTTTTTAATTAACGCTCGAAGGTAGTTTGAAATTTTATTTATTCCATAACTTGTGCAATGTGTTATTGGTTTTATAGTTTATAAATTGTTTTCAGAATTTTCGGTAATGTGTTATTGGTTTTATAGTTTATAAATTGTTTTCAGAATTTTCGGTTTAATTGAAAATATGGGAGGAAATTAGTTTATTTTTAGTTTTATTTTGTTTATTTTGAGTGAAAAGAAAAAATATCACCAGAGAAACGCAAATACAAAAAATAAATTATCAGCTGATTGTTTGACAGATTTGGGTCTTGCAAAAAGTTAACAAAAAAAACTTTATTAGGGTAGACACACAATCGAAAGTAAAGGTGGGTGGGCAAAATTCATTTTTCTTTTTTGAAAACAACTTTGCGAATATGCGACTTTGAAAAAGACACACAGATTTTTCTAGGTTACCTACACCAACGGAGCTATAACACTGAGCCTCCACTTGAAATAAATGATTGCAAGAAATGTGTCATGTAGCCAATATTTCTTGTGGAGCCCCCTTATGTCTCGATTTTTGTTATTTTTAGACATAATTTTTTCTATTTATTTCTTGTCTTCGTAGGAGAAATAAATGCAGATATAAATTTTGACGTTTCATGACTTGTGACTTCACTAGACACAAATTTCTCACAAGACGTCGAGTCTTGACACCAATTCCCACATTTTCATGTAACATTCCTTCATTTCATTGACAAACTCATGTTATGTTTTCACTTCGTATAGAAACTATGTCCTGTGAAGCCAAGATGTGATTTGACACTTATTTTTCTACCATTTACTGTGATGAAGTACAATTGTTTGGTTGTTTTCAGGCCACATATAATATTATTAAGAGGAATAAAACATTTAAGGTAGTAAGTATATTTAGATTCACATTTGTATATTTGTTATTGATTTAGTTGCAATGATAAAATCTTTTACGACAGGAAATACAAAAATGGAAGAGTGGCGAATTTCTCGCAATGAAGTCTTCAAACTAATTAGGGCATACAGGGACTTTCCATGCTTGTGGGACTACTCAAGCCCACAATACAAAAGGAACGACCTCAAGAAAAAATGTTGGATGGATCTTTCCACAGAATTCAACAAAACTGTGGAAAATATTAAAAAAAAAATTAAATGCTTGCGATCGGCATATGTGCTGGAAAAAAAAAAAGTTGAAGACTCCAAAAAATCCGGTGCTTCAGCGGATTCTCTGCACGAGCCTAGTTTGTACTATTTCCAAGAGTTTTCGTTTTTAGATCGAGTGATTGTGCTTCGAAAAACTACCAGCAACATTAAATTGGTAGGATTAGCAGTCACATTGTGTTCATACATATTTCATTTTATTGTATTTTGTTCCTCTTAGGATGACACCTTGGAAAATGCTGTTGAAGTTACTGAATTTGATGTCACTACTGAACTAAATGAAGAAAATTATACCGCATTGCCCTGCACCAGCAACTCGAACTATTCGTTCAGGTCAACTAAAGCGAAGAATAAGTCCAAAATGCCAACCACAAAGTACGATGATGCCCTTAATGCAATTTTAAATATGACGAAACCCAAGTCAAACGCCGACGAACAATGTGTGTATTTGGACTTTGGAAGAAGTGTGGCCAGCCAATTAAAGCAGCTGTCGCCAATTGAAGCTGCTGAAGCTATGGCTGAGCTTCAACAGAATTTAACGACGCGCATAACAACGTCCTTAAGGTCGAAGAGTTCTCTTTCGCAGGGTTATTCTTCTTCGTATGATACGAGTAGTAATGATCTTCTTTCAGAAGCAATGCAGTATGAAGATATAGTGTATGTCGATGAGGACTAAAATGTAAGTTTCTGTCTTCATTTTAATTTATTTATAATGTTATATCATACTCTTGTACTTTTTTTTGTATAGGCTGACATGAGAACATATGAGTTCACAATTCGAATTTGAAGTTCACATTCCTTACAGAACCAGAAAAGTCGGATGACGAAAACCAACCTACGAGTACCTACATTAATATACGTTCCTATTAATTTTTAACCACCTATGAAATAATATTTAATTTTTTATTTAATAAAAACTATACATTAACAATTACTATTATAGTTTATGGTTTATTTTTTTGAATTTTTAAATAGAAATTAAAGAAAAAATGGTTCATGTTAAGATAACGATTAACTTCAAACAACATTTTGAAATTGAAGTCTATGTATGTATACATACATATATCATCTCTAGAACACGAGATATTGATGCAAAAAGATGAGTTTTGGATGTTTGTTAACAACCAACCTAAAAACAGTTTAAAAGATGCGTATCTCAGAGTTTGAATTATTGAGTTGGACAACTACGGTCCCAACCAAGATCATAAATTTCTGAGAGAAAAATGCACGAATCGGTTCGTTGCTCTTTTGCTTAAGAGTTTATGATTTGAAAAAAGTTTTATTTAAAATCATGAATGTTATTAGAGAAAAATGCTTAAAGAAAAAGAAGAAAGATCTAAATAAAATGCACGACTGGGTCGCACGAACTTGCACTTATACTTATGTAAAAAAGAATCTTATTAGAAAAAAGTGTTTATACCCAAAAAAATCATTATAAATCGTTGCACCTATGGGTTTCCAAAATAAGCTTTTATATAAAATTTTTGAAACATCTTTAAGAAAAAAAATAAAAAACACCACTTGTACAAATATACATATAAACATAAAAACTTTAACTTTGGAATAATTTATTAGTTATATGGTTCTTAGCATTATTATAAATAAATGATTAACTATACAGATACATTATTGTGTAGTCGTATTAGTTTGTCGGCGACTTCTATTGTCAAGCTTTCTCCACTGATATTCAACGTCACCATCAGTTACGCAGTATTTTTTTATATTTTCTCGGATCCTGGACGCATACTTATAACTATTGCATTCTTGTGGGGAAAGTGACGTCATTGTTTCCGGAAGTGGCGGATATTCCATGCATTCTGTGTCAGGGATTTGTTTAATTAAAACTGGTGATAAATAGTTGTTTAGCACACAGCACGCTTTTACTAGTGTGTCTGTATTTTCAACAGATAACTCGATTAAGCGATGAAATATCCGAAAACGACTAGCGAGTCTACCAAAAGCCATTTCTACTGTAAGCCTGGCCCGGCTTAATCTGTAGTTGAAAAGCTCTTCTGTTGTGGACAAATTTGTGCTCCTGTTGTAAGCTTTCATCATTCTTTTGTCAAGGCCAAAAATGTCATCACCAATAAAATAAAATGGTGTCAGAACTTCTTGTCCTTTTAAGGCCCTGGATGGCGGAATGTTTAGCTGTTCGGTTATGAGCGCTTGATACAAGCTACTATTTTTCAACACTACGACATCTGAAGCTCTACCATTTCCTCCGACGTCGATATAAAGAAACCTGCTGTGTGCATCAACAACGGCTAACAACACAATGCTGAAATAACCTTTATAGTTAAAAAAATCACTTCCAGAATGATGCGGGGCTTTGATCCTAATATGTTTGCCATCGATTGCACCCAAAGTGTGTGGGAAGTCCCAAAATAATTGAAAATCATTGGAAACTTCCATCCACTCTTGCTCTGTTGAAGGCATCTACAAAGAAACAAACAAAAAATAACAAAATTGTTATAAACATACTTGTTAATTTATTTAATCTACCTTCATGTGAGAGTTCTTAAGTGCATTATATATAGCGGATAGCACTTGTGGTACAAAGCTGCCTATGCTCTTTCTTGAAACCCTGGAGAGGAATTCAAGTGACCGATATGAGTCACCGGTCGCAATAAATCGCAATGTTATTGCAAGACGAACTCTTGGTGTTATGGCAAATCTCATTGTTGTATCTTGCTTTTTGATTGTTGTTTCAACCTTCATGGACAATAATACTTAAAATAAATGTAAGACAACAGAATTTACAATCTTACCAAACTCAAAATGTGTTCAAATTTATCTAATGACATTCTGCAAAAATTTCTATAGTCGCTTCCATTTTCCCAGAGTATGTCTTTGAGCAAATGTGCCTCAAGGTCGTGCAACTCTCTTTTGCTTAAAAATGGATTGACCCAAAACCTGTGTTTCCTTTTGTATTCTTGACCTTCTGCCTCTTCCAGCTTTTTCAATGCGTTTATCGCTAAAATTAAACGACGTGATTTACTTGGTGAGATCATGGCGAAGAATGAATAATCACGACATAATTTGCCCACGGTGTTAAAGAAATATAAACTTCAGATATAGTGTCTGATATAATGTCAGAAATAAATATTGCTAATGGAGGTGCGGCGTAAGGCCAGGCGCGCACATTCAATTTTTAGTTTCGCAACTGTTTAGTTGCTAAAATGAAACATATAGGCTTATATGGGACACCGCGCACTTAGAGCAACTCGATTTGAGCAACTAAAAAGTTCCAGCCGTATTTATTAGAATTCCCTAAACGCGTGAATAGTTATGCAGTGCATAAGGACTTATTCATCCACTATGCAAATTCATATTTATAAAACATTTGCCTACCCTGCATAGTTATAATGAGCTTGTGTCAAATAAAGTACCAAAAAGTAAGAATCTATTACATTTAGCCTTCATAACACTCAGCTGTTTATCAAAAAACAAAAAAAAAACATCTTGTCTGTCTATCGAATTTAATAAACAAAAACGAAACTACCAAAAGCTAAAAGAATTCCAACAATTAACTTTTCATCAGATAAAGGATGTAATTATCTCTAGCACAATACTGGAAATCAAATTGTTATTAGTTTCATTATAGCTGGAACTCCTCAGACAAGTTCTTGAGGATGAAATTCAATAATGCAAAATAATAATTACAACACTAACACACCGGATGAAGAAGGATGCGTGGAGAGACATCACCAACAAGTATATTTATCTATTTAATTCTAAGCAATTTTCAATTCAATTTGTTTTTAATATATTAGTATAACATTTTTGTTTCAATAAATAAAAATAACACAAAGTTTTAGTTTCAATATCAAGTCAAAGGCATTTTGTTTTGTTGATAATCTTTATAATTCAATGTGATGTCAAAGTGAATGTGACAGTTCAATACTAAAATGTCCTTATGTAGGCACTATTCAACCTCCAAACGCGTTTAGCTTATAATGCCCCTATTCAACGTCACATAAGTTTTATAAATAACGATTTTGCGTTTAGAGGCATTATAAGGGTTGCATAGCCTTATGTACTCACTAAAATGAGTTTATAAATATGGCTGTTCGTGTTTTGTTTTCACAAATCTATCTGGATCCCGATCTGGATCTTCCCTTGAAAATAAAACGACATGGAAATTTTAAATTATGTCTTGTCTTTTTTCTTTACATTATAGCTTACACTACCTTACCATAAAAAGCCATCTACTCGCCAGTGTAATAACTAATTTTTGGGTCTTTGAAATAGATCCCGATAGAAAACAGGATCCCAAATTGCTTTTGTAATACATGTTAAAACTTAATCCAGATCCGGATCCAGATAGATTTGTGAATAATAAAACGCACCTAATAACACTAATGCGCCATTGTATTCACTAAAAGGCTGATATATAGTACAAGGTTCTCCTGTTTGCTAGAATTTAATCCTCTTTAATTATCATGACATTTTACATAGCAAAATTTTGTAATGCTAAAACTTTTCATCTTATGAAGTTTTGTAAGAAGTATTTGCTTTTATACTGAACCAGAATTGCAAAGATTTCTTAGTCCCCTATTACACGTTGCCTCATGAGACATGTCTCATTTTTGACTTTCCTTTTAAATTTGTATCTCGTGAGGCAAAAGCTATTACACGTTGACTCATGTCTCATGAGACTCATGTCTCAAATTTGACTGTTGTTCGTATTTTTTAATGCACAACACAACATAAAACGAACTTGAAAAAAAGAAACGTCAAAATGAGACTACTAAAAATCAGCCCGGTACTCACCGGGAATATTTTTTGCATCTCATTTCCTCATATCTGCTTTCTTTTTCGCACTTACGTGAGTCTCGTCTCGTGAGACATCGTGTAATAGGGGACTTACTGAAAAAACTTTATTTTAGAAACGCTCCTGGGTCTGCCTGCGCAACCAATAGAAATCAAATGGGAATCTAGTACCGTCAATTTAATTTAAAGTGGCAGCCTTGTTACACATTGAAAACAGATGTTTTACTGATAAGAACACCCATATTAGTTTTGTTTGTTGTTTAAATAAAATTAAAATAATAAATTTCCTTGAAATGAACAACAATAATCCAAATATTGTGTTCCATCCCCTAATAAGCTCCATTCAGAAAGTAATCCTCTATGAAACAAAAACAGTAAGTATCTCTATCAATTGAATCAAAGCTCTTCCTTTTCGGCATGTAATTCAAAGTTGCTCTTTCCAAGAAACTGTATCTAGTTGGAAGTAACATACGAGAGACACGCTTCCGTCTTCTTATAATAGACCGAACCAAACAAGACACCCTCGACATAACCGAGGACCCAAATGAGAAGAATGCCGCCGAGATCCGCCGTTTTGTAAGTGCTCTAGGCAATCCTAAAGTAGTAAGTGCGTATGGGGTTCTAGGATTTGTTCGATTTCTGGAAGGCTACTATTTGATTTTGGTTACTAAAAGGAAAGGATGTGCTTTCATAGGAATGCATCTAATCTACACCATCAAGGACACTGTAATGGTCCGGGTGAATGAGTCGTCGCATCGTCTGGCTCACCCCAATGAACAACGCTACATTAAGATGTTCCAAAGCATAGACTTGCGGAGTAATTTCTATTTCAGCTATAGCTATGATTTAACAAGAACTCTTCAGTATAATATGTCAGCACCACGTTATGTTGGGCCAGGAGTGGATCTGGAAAAAGATGATCCACTACCTGATTGGGATACTTTGACAAACAATGTCGAAGATGAAAATGAGAGAGTCGACTACGCTTTTCGAAGTAATCCGAGAAATCGTTTCGTTTGGAATGCTTTCCTTCTGACTCACATGCAGCATATTATGCTGAAAGATTGGCTTTTGGAAGTTGTCCATGGATTTGTCAGTCAATCATGCATAAGTATCTTTGGCAGGCACGTTAATGTGTGTCTTTTGGCTCGCCGGAGCACTCGATTCGCAGGCACACGATTCTTGAAACGAGGTGCAAACTTCAAAGGTGATGTTGCCAATGAAGTCGAGACAGAACAGGTTGTCACTGATGGTCACAGGATGTGTAGCTTTACTCAGATGCGTGGATCAGTTCCATCTCACTGGTCGCAAGACATCAGTAAAATGGTCGCTAGACCACCGATTTCTTTAGATATATCGGACCCATTTGCCCAGACTCCATCTCGTCACTTTGATCGCTTACTCTTTCACTATGGAGCTCCATTAATTGTTCTAAATCTTGTTAAGAAAGGCGAACGACGCAAGCATGAGAGCATCCTCGCCCAGGAGATTAAAAGCAGCGTCAAGTATCTGAATCAATTCTTGCCTCCGCACTTCCGCATCCAAGATATTCACTTCGATATGGCTCGCAAGAGTCGTGGAGGTGGCAATGTCATGGAAATGTTGGCAGACATTTCTGAGAAAGTCGTACAACAAACTGGGATGTTCTTCAAGGACCGAAATGAGAAAAGTTTTCAAACCGGAATCGTTAGAGTAAACTGTGTTGATTGTTTGGATCGCACCAATACTGCCCAATTTGCAATTGGAAAGTGTGCTCTGGCTCATCAGCTTGCAAAGTTGGGTTTCATCAAACCACCGCGTTTGGAGTTTGATTCGGATTGCGTGACCATGTTAGAGAACTTATACGAGGATCATGGAGATACGCTTGCTTTGCAATACGGTGGTTCCCAGTTGGTACATAGAATCAAAACTTATCGAAAAACTGCAGTATGGGCCTCGCAGGGAAACGATATCATGCAAACACTAAGTCGTTACTACAGTAATACCTTTAGTGACACCGAAAAGCAACACAGTATCAATTTGTTTCTCGGTTATTACATTCCCAGCAGGACCCATTCCAAGCGTAAGTAATACTTCTCTTTTTCATATTAAATTACGAAAAAAGCTTTTATTTTTTTCTTTAGAAAACCAACCGATTTGGGAACTCCAATCGGATTACTATATGCACAACACTTACAAGCCCCAAAGTCCACGAAACGAGACGACACTCTTAACCGACTGGATTCGTCCGAAAGTTCGATCTTTCCTGCCATGGCCTTGTTCGGATAAAAACAAGATAGTCAAAGAGCTTTTCAGGGTTCATTCGAAAGATTTGGAAATGATTGATTCCTACTCCAACTATCATATGTCTTTTAAACTGACTGACTTTGGAGAACACATTGCTTTTGAAATAAGTCAAATGTCCATTCGTTACTTGCCAACATTTCGTATAAATTTTAGTCCTTTTCAAAGACACGAAGAACGTACCAGCCGCCAGAATCCTTCTCTAACTGGACAAAGTTCATCGACCAGTAATGATTCGAGTTCATCGTCCGATGAAGGTAATTCCAGTTCGGATGATGAATCATATGGTGGAGGTGAAAATATTTCGAATCAAATCGAAGATGAAGAACAGCGTCCATTGACTCTTGAATCATTGCTTCCATCGATGGAGATAGTTTATGGATGCGCAATTGCAAATCCAAGTAAATCGAGTACAGCTCTTTACAAGAAATACGTTCAAATAGGAAAACTTTCATCGCCACAACTCTATCCATCGGTGTCGAGTAGAGAACAAGATGCAGGGAAAATGATGCGGAGTATTGATTTGCATCCTTTAAGTGACTATGGAACGGATTCTTATGAAAGCATCAAACCGCCAACAGTCGATGAGAAGAGCATGAAAATATACGAAGAATATTGTAAGATACCAAGAAAATTTAATGCAGTTCCCAAGTTTGAGGATTGTGCTGCACTTTATACTTATATTAAGATGATTTAAATTTTTAAAATTTAAAATAACGATATTGCTTAAGTTATGTTATTTATTCGCATATAATCTTATTTATAATATGGATTTAATCCAAATAATTAAATATATACCAAAAATAAATAAATGAAATATGAACCATTGTCATGGATATGGCTCAAACTATTTCAACATTCAAATTACGGTCATTTTGAGGAATGACAAATTTAATTAAATATATACTAGATTAATTATCATGAGGGGGAAAAGAACCCTCCACGTTTATCTTTTCAGCGCATGGTTACTGTTATTTATTTTCAAAATTATGAAACTATTAAATTCACAAAAAAAAACAAAAAATAATATTAAAATACGTAAACAATTAAAAGTAGCCCGTAGTTTGTTCGAGATAAAGGCAGTTAAGAAGAAATGCAAAATAAGAAAGTCACCTTTAAAAATGTTCTCAGGAACCAATAGTTTTCTGTATAACTCTTTCCAAAACGCCAACATCATGTATAAAGCATAAAGTATAGTGTTTGCAAAACAAGTTTTTGTTTACGTTTTGGAACTCAGTCCATGTACTATTATCGTTTAAATTTAATTTTGATGACTATATACATAGGTACGTTAAGGTGGTGGTAAAACAGTGAACGAAATAATAATAAGGACAACAAAAATCTTTGGTTTCTCCCCCTGTGTTCATTAGAAATAAATAATAGAATGTCGCAACACTATCGTTCTTCATTTTGGTACCAAATTTTGATGGTGAAGAAAATGATTAGAAATTAAAAAAATACGCTAAGTTTTAAGTTTGTTAGTTGAAAATACTTTATGAAAAATAAGAACAAATTACAATTCTTAGGATTTTAAAACAGTTAAATTATAAAACCTTGTGGAAAGCCATTGACTAAAGAGGAACAAGGGCGTGTGACAGTTTATAGGGAACAAGGAAAACAACAAGAGATTGGGAGCTATTGTACGAAGAAATAAAACTGTATAAAGTGAACGCGAAGTGCAGGTAGGAAACCAACGTTAACACCTATAGATAATCTAGAAATTAAACGACTTGGTGTAAATAAATTGATGTCCTTCTGAAATTGTAAACATTTTGGAGCTTAATGCGTTAACAAGTCGAGTGCAACAAATTTTTACGACAGATAACATCATAGAATATGTTAAACGAATACCAAAATCGACACTTATAACGCGTCACAAAGCGAACTGATTGACTTTGGATGGAAAATTCTAATTCTGGGACGAAGGGTGGTGTAAAGTTGTATTTTCTGACTAAAAAAATTTTACTTAGATGGACCAGAGGGTTTTCAGAAATATTGGCATGATAAGAAAGCTGAAAGGCAGCATAGGATTGCTAGCAATTTAGGACGAGGCTGCCTTGGAAAGTCACCTATTTGTTTCATTTCTTCCAAAATGAATAGTCAAGAACTGACAGACATCTTGGAGGATGTTTAAGTAGATCTTCGAGATGAAATATTCGGTAGGGAATTTATATACCAACAGGATTAACGCGGTTATTCACGTGTACAAGTTTACAAAAGAGTTTCTTTAGAACCGAAACATATCATTAATGGACTGGCCCGCCTGAACCCCATTAAGAACGTTTGGGCAATTTTATCACAAAATGTTTTAAAAAATGGGTGTCAATTTGCTAATGTAAAAAATCTCAAAAGGGCTATTAAAGGATGATTGTGAAAAAATCGACATTAGTCAGGTACGATAATTGATTAATTCGTCTTCGAGATGTAACTAACTACAAGGGATGAAGAACCAAGTACTAAACGTTGATTTGATTTCAAACAATACTTATTGATGACGAAAGTCGAGCAGACAATTATTTTAGTAAAGTTCTTCCGTTTGATTTGAACATACAAAACTTTATTGCAGAAAAATAATAATTATAACTAAAACAAGAAAATTAAAAAGAAAATAAATTACCTAAAAATTAAAAAAGTCTTTTTTCTCGACTTCTTTACAGCTTCGATTTCAAATTCATAATAAAAAGTTTTAAGTGAAAAATTAGAAAAAATATTTGAAGTTAAAAACTTAAAAGGCTTGAAAATAAATTTAATAAAAACTGGCTGAGTTAATTACTATCAGCAACAATACTTATTTTTATGTATAGTGAATTGAAAAAAAATGGCCTTATCATTACTTCCTTTGGAAACAAATTTTAAAAAAAAAATATGAAAAGGTTTAATTTCTTCTTCAAATTGTTTTGTCATTCAATAACAAACTGAAATATTTTTTGTAAAATTTTAAGAATTAATTTAAAAAATAAGCGTATTTTGTGTTGTTCTTAAAATTATTTCGCGGAGTGTATTTTCTTTTTATGCCTGTATGATCTTAAATCGATATTTTTTCAGATTTAATAATTCAATTTGATATTAGTTTTGTTTTTTTTTTTTGGCGTCGTTTATATTCTTAAACAATAATTTGCATGAAAAAAACAAGAAAACTAGCCTATATCTATATAAACCCATTTTCACGGGTTTATAGTAAGTTTTGGTGTTATAGAACCTGTTTTTATATAAAAGTATTTTGTATGCGACTGCGACGTAGGCGGCAATTTTTGAAATTCTTATTTTAACTTGAGTAAAAGAGGGTAAGTTTTGAGTTTTGGTCGAAAAGCAATTTTTAAACGAAAGAGCTGATTTTTGTTTGTTATCGACAGATTTTTCAACTATAAGAAAGCAATATTGAAACAAAAATCTACAAATCGAGATATGAAATTGCAAAACAATCACCCCTGTTCTGATTTTCGTTTACGAAAGTTATACGTTTTTATTTCGTTTCGATTTTGTCTGGAGAATTTGAATTCGTAAATCTAAAAATGTATGTATGTAAGTATTTTTAAAAATATATCTTTAAAAACTATTTTTTTTGTCTTTTATGAAGTTACACACATGTGTAACCGAAAACCTGTCTAAATATTGGTACCACTGCAAGGCAAATTTGTACGAAATTAAGAACGTCGTTTTCAAATCCGTACGAAAATTAATTTCGGCAACGAATTTAATTCGGAACGAAAATCAGAACAGGAGTGATTCATTTGAAAAATAATTCTTCGTTTACTTCAAAAAAAAAAAAAAAAACGAGTTAAAGCTGTTCTTAAATTACCGTGATTAACTGTATTAGTAAACGCAAACCTCAACATCTGCCCTAATTTATAAAAATAATGTCATAGTTATCAACGCATGCTCTACCCACTATTGTAGAAATCCTATAAAGACACATCTTGCCGAAACGTGGTGCATGTTTGAAATATTTCGAATGAACTACATACATATTCCTTAGTTGCACACTGCATCACTTATTTTCTAAAGTCACGCAGCGGAGGATTAGTTTTACCGAGCTTATAACTCCTGATGATAAATGCTATCATATGGGGCCTTGCACTCGATGAAATTATGGTGTGTCTTGACCTAAAATCTGTTGTTTTGAGAATTTGTCTCAGTGAAAAGATTTTGTCTATGGTTGATATGCCAGGCTGGAAACCAAAATGATACTTGCCGATTATATAAAGCTCACAAAGTACTTGATTGGAATTTGTTCCTTATTACTCACTCTACATGATGTCCTTTTAAGCAGTTGGGGGATATTCTCCTTCCGTATATCAGCTATTACGAGTGATTTGGTTACTTTCGCTTTTTCAAAAAGCCTGGTTTTCCATCGAAAAACCACCAACCAGGTCGGGAGAGTATTCGAACTCCTTGAGCAGGAAGGTTGTGTTCGGCCTCCTCTTTATATGCAGGATCTACTCTTTGCTCGATATTCGTCTGTCGCTGATACATCTACAGTAACTTTTCTCAATTGAAAGCATTCATCATCATACCACGGATTTTTTGTCTAGGATTATTTGTACTTTGGTAGCCTACAGTGTTTTTCAGCTCTTTGATGATATCGCAATAATGCGGTCATAGATTCTGTGTCTGTAGTGGCGTAGACTCTGAAAAAAATTTACAATGTCGAAAAGGTTTACCAGTAAAGTAAAACGTACCAACTCTCACCTGCGGCAATAACACCACATCGTCACTTTGAAAGAACCCAAAATTGGATGGTTTGAGATGGAGACACATGAATGAAGATGGAAATTTATTTCTATTATAAGCGGTACAGTCTTGGTTACAAAAATTGTTAAACAACTGACACTCAAATATCTGTATCTCAGGCAGAGCATTATCCAAACTCCTCAGTCAAATCCTCTAGTGTCCCTGTTTGTATGTGGCTTAACCTTAAAATGCTATTTACTAATTTGCTGACTTCGTCATTGAAGTTTTGTCGTTGAAAACTTTTCCATCATTCTGAGAACTTAAATTACTGTCTAAACTTCCATTTTTCCAAACACAGAAATGATTGATAGTTGTTGTAAGTCACTAGGTTAAGGTTCTCTATGAGGCGTCATGCCCTCCATTTTATATATTTTTACTTTCCAAACTTCATAAATATAAGCAAAATTGAAACAACATACATTTCTGTTTTTATAAAAAATAATATATTTCTTTTTATTGAAGCAAATATGTATACATATAATTATATTTTGTGTGTAAACTAGAAACAAAATTTAGTTATTGTGATTTCGGTGTTTTTTTTTTTATTAATTTTAAATTAATAAAAAAAATAAAACAAAACATAGAAGAGGGAGAGGTGTAAGAGTACAAAAAAAAAACTTTAAAAAAAAGATTAATCTTAATATTTTTTGAAAAAGAAAACCCAAGTTATTTAGAGAAGAAAACGAAATAAAAAAGAGCACTCGGCGATATTAAGTTCACGCCACAAAGAAATGCACTCGAGTTGATTAGTATTTTTTAGTTATTATTATAATTTTTTTATTTGTTTTTCATTTTTAAATAACTTATAACAAATAATACAGCTACATCAATATTCATTTAATTTTATAAATTTTATTCTTAAACTTTTCTGAAAAAAGTTAAAAAAAAAAGAAATTATTATTATTTATTTAACATCTAAAATAAGAACTGGAAAAAATATTTAATTGAAAAGAAAACGTGTAGGTATTTAGTTATAATTATTTAATTTCTTTTTTTTTTATTTTGTTTTGTAAAAGATTGCTCGACATTTAACTACATTGATAATAAGTATATTTTTTGTTTTTTTTTTCTTTCTAAATTGTTTATATATAATTTTCTTATTTATTATAAACTAGTTTTTAAACTGCATATTTTTTTTTTGCTGATTTGCCTGCCTGATCGAATCAATTTAACTTCCTGTTTTGACTTATTTGTGATTTGTGCTATTATTTTATTTTGTTTTCATTTTTTTTTTGAAGACGCAGAGAGACATCCAGAAAGATTGTTGTTGAACGTTTTTTTGTTGTTGTAATTTTTTTATAAGGTTTATTGTATGACGGAAAAAAATTTAAGATTACAGTTCACTGTTTTAACATAATTGTTTTGATTTTTTTTGTTTTGTAATTTTCCTAAATCGAGAGGATATGAAAAATAAACCTGCCCGATGCCACCGCGATAAACTTATAGCTGATAATAAAAAAGATTAGACGATAAGAAACTTTCATAAATAATAAAAAATAATATAAAAAAATTAAACTTGCAAATCGGGCTTATATCTGCGGAGGCACTTCCTCCTCAACAACTAATTCAGCTGGAATCACATTGCCAGTGAGAATATTTCTTCGCTTTTTGATTGGCGGGCCGTTATTGAGCGTTGTCGCCGTTGCAAGGTTTGTGTCATTTGGAGCTTCACGTTTCACCGATGATGGCGATGGGCTGACACTTGATCTGGCGGTAGGTTGTTTAACAGGTGTTTCCGGTGGGGGCAGATCTTCGGCTGAAGTCATAAGTGGCGACAATTGATCTTCATCCTCGAAATCTTCATCAGCTTCATCGGAGTCTTCCGAGTCTGAGCTCAAGTTAACTTGCGCACCGGGAAATATATACGAACAGGTAGATTCGTGACAGTAAAATGTTCCATCAATCAAACGCTCTGCGGCAGTTTGGCGTTTCGATCGTTTATTGCGAATCCAGTTGGAATTCCTTCTGTTACTGGTTGAAGGACTGCATTCTATTGAAGATATCATGCTGTTTTGTTCTTTTGAGGCGCCGCAACCAGTTCCACGACCGACTTCACTAGCAGCAATACCATTTCCTATGCCCGCTATTCCGCACGACACTGAATTTGATGAATCGCAAATACCACTGTCCTTTGAGGAATCGATAGACAAATGCCGATAGTTATAATTAATTGGTTTTTTCTGTAGTCTACCATCGAAGCTGAAACTCTCGCTCTCTTCATCTTCGATTCCCGGCTCATAGCCTTCCTCTTCGCGGTTATCTAGATCAAGCATTCCATGTTTGATCTTTGTTATAGCAGCAACATCTTCTTGTTCTTTGAACAATGGTATGTCGCAGAAGTTTGCGCGTGTTGGCATGCTGCATGAAGGCATATCATCGGGCCTACCCATCGGTTGTATCATCGATGAGGTTGAACTTTCAAAACCGGAATCCGAGTAGCCCGTCGAACGGAGTGCCGTGTCAGTAGATGTGGAAGATTTTACTGATTGTGTATCGGTATCTAGACTGCTTATTACAACAGCTTCATCTTCGACTGAATGTGGTGCAAGGTGTTTTGCTTCTGATAAAATTGTTTGATCGAAACATATATCGGTCCAATCTTCGGCGAGTTTGTGACATAATTGATTGATTATAACATCCGAATCACCAAGCAGTTCAACATCAAATTCCAAATGACGCAGTTGTTCGCGATTGATAAGAATTTGTGGTACACTTGCTGGAATCGAACTGGGTATGAGTGCAACTGGTCGCACTTTCAGGGAAGAGCCCATAACAATGAGAAGATCACACTTATCCTTATCGCTGGCCATGACTGTGTGGAATTCTTCAGGAAGACCTAAAGTAAAAGGAAATCGTAAAACATAATGTTGTTTTAATTTTTAATTTTGGAACAAATAGCAAGGATTAAATAAGAGTAGTTTGTATGGATAAATTCGTGAATTCTATTTAGATGCAGAACATGATGGCGCAGTAAGTAATGCATTCGTTTGGGTAGTTGTAGAAAGGCACGGGCAGACATTATTTTATCGATATCACCATCCAAACTTTGTCACATCAAACATTGCTGTACATCAAATGATGTTTTGGCAAACCTTGAGCAAGTCTACCACTCCAAAGGACATGCACGTAAGGCTACTTTACTGAAACAACTTCTATTTACAAAAAAGAGAGACCCTATGATTGACAAGCTGGCTGAGATGGAAATTGGTGAATCTTTAGATCAGACTACCATTCTTCTGTTGTACAGCATTCCAGAGACTTATGAAAATTTGTATCGTGCTATAGAGGCACGAGAAGATTTATTAACTACAGAAGCGCTTAAAATAAACCTTTTGGAAGAATATAAAGCTATAAAGCTAGAAAAGAAAAATCAAACCAAGTAAAACCACAACAAAATGCAGATGCATTTTGCATTATGGAAAACAAAATCGACATTAGACAAACAAGCCAGCCGGATGTGCAAGCAGCAGAAAAACATATAAATGTATTTTTTTGTAAAAAAAAACTGACACACGGCGGCAGATTGTTGGAGAACAGGCAAGTCAATTAAGAAGAATGTATACAGCGCCAAGGAAGACGCATTTAAAGTTGTTCAACATGAAAACCAAACCCAAAAAAGAAATCTTGGAGTCGTACTCGTACTTCAGTCTGTTTTAATTTCTATGGGCCACATTCTGTATGTGTTATAATAGACAACAATTCATAGATTTAACTAAAATATAAAATGAAAATGTGCGACTTGCCGTTAATAAAACCAAAGAGATTCTTGGAAAGAGTACAGTTCGTTTAAATGTTAAATATAAGAATGGTCCAAAAACTATTCGTTTAACCAACATTCTGTATGTCCCTGAGATAAAAACAAATCTTTTTTCTTATTCATCCCCAAGGCAGAGTCGAATCTGAACACGATGAACTTCAAAAATAATAAGAACGAAACTATTCTAACTGCCGCAAAAAGAGTAGAACCAGTTTTGAGTTTACATCAGCTGTTGGCAACAGTCAAATCTGAATGAAAAAGATCTGAAGAAGGTGATCTCTGAGACCACATTTACCTTCCGACCAGTCATCTTCATGCGAGATTTCTATTCGGGGTAAGCAGAGTGCTATGCCATTTTCGAAAGAATCGCAGACAAGCCACAAAATTAATTGAGCTATATTGTGCGTTCCGACGTTTGTGGCTCAAACCGGACAAAACCAGTTCGTGATGCTTTGTTTTTCGCAACATTCATAGACGACAATTCATAAACAAACGACATTTGTTCAAAATCGATCATTGAAAATTAAAGATATCTGAAGTTGTTCTTGTATCAGATGCCATAATCTGTTTTTATGCTTGGTCACAGCAGCTTAAAGTTATACAGATAGGATTGGATACAAATTTTAACGCATTCAACGTTTTTGTACTATGGATTTTTATCGAATCGAAGGTAAACGCAATAAGGCCCAATATGTTAAAACTGTAACGAATTCAAAAGAGCTAATGGAATTCGAAACTATTTTTGATTTTGAAAAAAAAAAAAAACAAACTTCTAAAAGCAAAGATAAAACTTAAGAAATAAATCATCACAACAATCGGACAATGATAACCAATAGAAGCCTGGAAAGCCCAAAATTGAAAGGACAGGTGGAAGAGTCAGACCACGTAAATTATTTAACATTCTAGAAACGAAACTCAAGGGAGAAGTTGAATTAGCAGAAAAACCAAGTCGAGTGAACGTCATAATCAACTCAACTATAAAAAAGCATTGGAAGGTCCAAGTGCTCATGAGTGGAGGGCTGCAATGTGACAAGAGTTAAATGCCACCTTGGAAGCTTGTTGTACGTCCCAAGAACAAAAAGGTTATTGACTGCAGATTAGGTTTAAGAACAAAGTTCAATTCTAATGAAAGTGTTGAGAGAGATAAAGCTAGACTAGTTGCAGAAGGCTGTGAATGCTTGCAGCTGAGTTTGATCTAAAACTGTTCTTGTTAAACGTCAAAATGGCGTACATTAATGAAGAACTATTATGGAGTAAGTTGAATGTTTCCTGAGACATGGTGAAGAAAATCTTGTTTGTTCCCTTAATAAGACTTTAATATTATGGGAAAAGATGGTACATACAATTGTAACACTAACTTTTGAAACTTGGACTAAAGCCGTTGAATACCGAGAAGTGTGTATACCTAATGCAAACTGAAGAGATCTACATGATCATCGTATTACAGGCAGGTTACATTATAATTGGAACCGATAACCAAAGTGCATATCAAAAACTGAAGATCAAAAACTGAAAGACCAAGGAAGGTTACATTATTTCCTTTGCAATTGAATTCAAGATATCAAGCAAGATATTGCTCAAAATATTGTGACAATGAACCAATCTGAATTCATTCAAAACATTCAACTTGACTATGTTAGGTGGTAATCTAAAGTTATGGCAACTCCATTAGGAGGGAATGTGGATTTAAGTAAGCAAGTGAGACCAAAAAAAAGGGTTAAAATGAAAAATCTAAAATGGCAAATTCACCGTATACATCGTTGAATGGGTCAATTATGTCTCTTTCTGTCTCAATACGCCCGGATATCGCATATACTGTCAGTCTGCTAAGTCAATACAATACTGATACTTGACAGGAGCACTGAAAATCTGCAAAGAGTGTACCCAGGTACTTGCAAGGAACTCGAAAATCTTCGCTGTTCCTTTCGATAATCAGGGATTACAAAGTTCATGAAGAATCCAAAATTTTACTCAAGAACCAAACTTGTGGACATTTAACAACACTACAACTGGGAAGGTTTGCAGAGAGGTGAAATAGAAGTCGAATGTATCCCAACTAATGAGATTATTGCTGACGTCCTCACCAAGAGCATATTTCGACCATTACATAGTAAAAGTATCAAAGGATTTGGCATTTGAATGAATGAATGAAGAATAACCCACGTTGAAAGGGTGTGTTAATACAATGTAGTATCTAAACAGACATTGAAAACACCAGGTCATCTCTCTTTCTATCTTTTTATATCTCTCCTTCTCGTTGACTTTTCTCTTTTTCTAAAGTCCTTTATTTAATTGGAAATAACCTATTTATCAATAAAGAACCTCATTTCTTTAAATTGAGAACATCCTTTTAAAAAGATGTCATTTAGTATAATGGCTAGTGGCTTGGACTGTCACGATCATGGTCTGGGGATCTTACTGTTTTTTGAGCTACTTTTAATTGCCAGATATCTTAAATCCTGATCATATCGATAACGTTTCACATTAATATATGTGAACAGGAAGTTACTACCCGATCTGTTAAACTAGGATAAAAGTTGTATCATGCGAAGCATTTTCGAAATTTTAATTAAATTCAATTCACACATATTGAATCCAATTTGGCATTAAGCTGTGAACAAATATCAGTTGACATAATATAACGAGAAGTTACTTCCAGGAGGTAAATAACGGGCGGGATATATGGATTTCTAACTTAAAATACATTTAATTTCAAGACTTCTTTACAGCTTTAGTTTTCTTAACGCCGATAATGCAGTTAGTTTGCCTATAAGTTCTACTTTGAAGTACCGTTAATACCGATTTTCACTTGGCCACAATATGCAAATCTGTATTAGTTTCTAGCACTCAATCGTCTTCTTACTTTGTTCCTAACCCTACAGTTAATGGATAGTTATGATGGAAAATTCTATCGGTAGTAGTAACTATTCCATACATTTAGCGAATGTGGAATGTCTTACCACGCTCTCTGTTTCCCTGTCATTGCAATGTTCAAGTATTCAAAACCAGTGTACACCGACACCTCCTTTCTAACCTCTCACTTTTTTAATACTCACACTGTGTCTCTGGCATATTAAAGGTATACAAAAAAAACTTTTGAGTGTGCGCTAATTATAAATAAATAAGAAAATAATAATAAATAAATTAGTGTAAGATTGAGGCAGCTATTTGCACTAAAACCCACATAAACTGCAAAAGCTGTAAATTCACCTTTGAAGGGCAAAATAAACAAAGTGTTGATATGTATATCAAGAAAAGATCCCTGAGGAACAGCCAAATTTATTGTCCTCGCTTCACTCCTTGTATCATCAAATTTCACTCTCTGTACTGTTTTTTTTTTCAAATATGGCCCGAACCACTAAAATATAAAACTTCGAAAATCCGCCTTTTAAATTTTATTCAACAATATTCAACAAATAAAGCTGTGGCGTTATGTTTACTGTCAAGACTTGTAAATATTTGAGAGCAGAAACGTAATCTTCAGTAGATCTTTTTTGAAAAGCGACAAGACATTGGCACACTTTAGGACATCTGGAAAAATTCCACAAAGTACGGATGTGCGCCAAAAAATCAGTTAAAAAATAACCTATATTTTTCAAACAAAGACTTGATATACAGTCAATTCCAGAAGAATTTGATTTTTTAATGTGCTGATTATTTTAAAGACTTCGAGACTGATTACAGTCTCAAACAAAATACTTCGACTTTGAAATAATTCATATGAAAACTATTTTTAAAAATCGAAATCGGCAAAAAATCAAATTAATTGAAAATAGCTTGAAAAATGAAAATAATTCAGATGTTTTAGCCAGATTAACGTTTCAGCTAATATCAGGATGGGTTAGAAATTGTTCAGCCCTAAGTTTTGGAACAAATTTATGACGAAGTACAGATCTGAGATTTTTAAAGTCAACTGTATTTTAGGGAAATAGGAAGCAAGTCAGGTACTCGAAAATATATAGTACTATACATAATAGCCACAAGCTTCGTGAATAGGGAACAAGGAAACAATGTCTGATGAAAGCATAAAAAAATAAATTTAAATTTGGTGGTGCAACAGCTCGGAGTGAACCAGGGCCTAGTGACTTAAAACTCTCAACCATTCCTGTGTGCGTGTTACCAGGAACGGAGGGGACCTACAATTTTCTGCCGATTCCGAACGGCTAATGAGCAGCACTTTCCAAGACAAGAGATACTCTTAGAGAATTTGTCAATTCCTCGCAAGAGGCAGTACACCCCTGAAAAAAACTTTCTTGCAGCGGCTGAGAATCGAATTCGAGACCTTCCGCATGACAGTCCAACGCACTAACCATTATGCCAAGGGGTACTACTGAACAGAAAAAAGACATTGGAGAGGGAATTTTGTTTGGCTTTCGATGCTTGTCTTATCATTTTAGAGAATAGAACTTCTAATGCTTGTGAGGCACAACTTAGCTCGTTCACTTATATTTCAGACTTAAATACCTACCAAGCTCGGGCTTTTGTTTTTTTTTTGTTCCAAAAGTACATTTTTCTCTAACTCAAACACTCACCTTCGCCAAAGAAAACAATGTCCGGCTTCATGATTCCATTTTCGACGATTGTTTTCAAATCGCCCTCGGCCACACTATCCGAAGCATCAGAACTATGCATAACATTTGGCTGACACTTCGGACAGACAGGAATCCTTTGGGCGAATATATCTTCTCGAATAGCATCGGCCGTCGTCTTGAATTTGCATTTAGTGCAACTTGCAGTGGAGAACGATCCGTGACACTCGATCACGTTATGTATCCCCGCTACACGTTCCAATGTGTCAATATTTTGGGTGTAATTGCGTAGAAGTTTTTGCTTTGACTCGAGCAACTTGATAAAACGATGACAAGGTGACGGGGTAAACTGGCCCGGGTAGATCTCCCTGGCGAACTTATAAAAAGGCCGTGGATCTCTGGAAAAGTAGTTTATATCGAACATAGCCTGCGGATCGGGAAGGTCTGGGAAGTCTTTGGCCAAACGACTGTAGATTCCATCGCTGGAGCGAAAATCTGGGATTCCACACGAGACGGAGACACCTGCTCCTGTGAGTACGATGATATTCTTCGATGCTTTCACCAACTCGATAACATTCTCGAATGTGTTTACGGTGCGTAGTTTTCGGCGTCTCGGAGGTTCGGATAGCATACTGGCCAAAATACGCCACAATGTCATATCGTTCAGCCCGGGAGCAATCTGTGAAGCCGCAGCACCATTGGGCAAAATTTGCGACAGCAAATCTCTTGGATTCGCACCCGAATGAATTTGCTTTTGCACCCAATTGATTGGTTTTGTTGCTGCAACTGGCTTCCATTCACGACCCGACACCTCAGAGAGTCCACTCAGATCGGAGAAGTCCGAGTCATCAGATGAATTATTATCGCTTTCATCGGTTTCATAATTGGCATCGTCTTCGTCGTCATCTTCATCCTCGTCGCCAGCAGCAACGGAAGAGGCTGCTTTTATGTCTACTTGCCTTTCAGCAGGAACGATCGCCGATGAAAAAACATTACGTGCCAACAATTGCTGATTTGTTAAATCTGCTGGTCCAATAAAAGTTCCTTCTTTTACTTGACCATTTGCATTTCCATCGACAACATCGACGAGTGTTGTGTGTTGTGTGGGAATGGAAACATTTTCAGCGTCGTTCTTTTCAGCGGGAGAATAATTGTTTTGGTTATTGAGTGTGCAATGAATTATGGATTCAGTTGCAGAAGTGGTGTTGCATTCTGGTGTTATTAAATTTAAGTGGATATTATTTTCCATTTTGATGGTATTTTTATGTTGATTTATTTTAATTCAATTGGAGAAATTTGGAATTTAATTTTAATATTTTGACTTTTTTCTGCATTACTTGACACACACTAAACTACAAATGACGTGATGGCTGACATTCACAAAAATGGCCGACAAAACTGTTCGCTCTGCAAATGAAATACTGTCAAAAGTGTATCGCGTTGCCAGTTGGATGGAATGGGTGTGTTCGAGTTTGTGTTAAACTTGTCTTATTTTAGGGGTTTTTCTTTTTAAAGCCTAGTACGCAGATCGGGAAAAATTTTGTCTCCCATACATTTTTTTTCAGGGACAAATTTTGTCTTGGATATTTTTCCGAGCAGTACGCAGTTCGCGCGCAAAATTCATACTTTTCTGCATTGTCTCCACTATATTTTGCCAGGAAAAAGAATGATACAAGCATTATTTTGAGGGACAAATTTTGACAGACACCGTATTTCCGAAATTGATTTTTGTCAAAACAAGTTTTATGTAAAAGGTGATAATGATCCTCTTGAAAGCATCAAGAGGAGATTCCAAAAAGGTATGAACGACTTTTGTAAGACAAACCGTTTCAGAGATACACTACAAAACACATTGGCCCTGAGTAATAGATCCGAATCTAGCCTAAGTTCGATTTTAACCAAACATTCGTAGAAATAAAACAAATTTCAAGTATAAATACTTAAAAGCGGCTTTCCTGTAACTAAGTTAAATTTAAAATGATAGAATCACAATAGAACTTTACGAATCTGGTTAATAGAAATCTGTTTGTGTATCAGTTCACAATAACGAAATTATGAAAATGAGTCACAATTATTGGTATAAATAAGACTTGTTAAATTTGATCTGTTACTACCAAATTTCAAAAGCAACTTTTCTACATCTAACAAAAAAGTGACTTTAAAACCGATTCTATGAATGTCTATTACTAAGGGCCATTAAATTAGATTTTATCTCTCCAAATTCAAACTTTTGCCCGAGATTTGGAAATGTTTTGTAGAGATAAAATTTGTCTTGTATCGATCTGCGTACTAGACTTGAAACTCAACTACCTAACTTATCTGTAAGAATTTAGCGCACGAAATAATAGTCTGGCACACTTTTTCTCGAGCTAAATTGCAATTTCAATTTGAAGTGGAATAATAGCCGTGTTTTTTTTCGCAATAAGTCCATATAGAATTGTAGAAAAAAACGACATCGGGACTTAGGAGCTTTTTTTCCAAATAGTTGGAAGCACTGTGTTCGCTATGGCATTTGTCAGCTGTATTGACGACTAGCATCAACCAGCATCCAAAAACGTCAGTTTTGACTTCTCTGAACAAATTATCGATAACATATAGATAATATTATTTTGGCATCACTATTTTTATCGGGTCTTAGGCCAGGCGCGCACATTCAATTTTAGTTTAAACAGATATTTCTATTTTCTGTTGATTGTCAATGAAGAAAGTGGGTTTACATAGATGCGTTCTACAAAATAAGGTTTGTTTGTTTTGCAAATCTTCTGATTGCGAGAAGATTTCAAGGAGATTTATTTTAAATCTTCATTTGAGGTGATTTATACTACGTTTTCACCAAAGGTAAATCCGGAATTTAAGTGGATTTACCATAAATCTCCTTTAAATCTCGTAGATTTACCATACAAATATAAATCACCTCAAATGAAGATTTAAAATAAATTTCCTTGAAATCTTCTCGCAATCAGAAGATTTGCAAAACAAACAAACCTTATTTTGTAGAACGCACCTATGTAAACCCACTTTCTTCATTGAAAATCAACACAAAATAGAAATATCTGTTTTTTTCCTGTTTAAGCCTAGTACGCAGATCGCGCTAAATTTTATCTCCCACATTTTTCTCCAAACATCAGCTAAAATCCAAGCTAAATTTTGACATGAGAACTTTGTGGAGAATATGTCACAGAAAACAGCTGTTCCCTAAATGAATTTTTTTCAAAAATTTAAAAGAATTTGGTTTAAAGTATGATTTTTAAGAATTATGAATGAGAACGAATGAGAATTATGAATTATGAGTGATTTTTGTTGTGGAAAATCTTGTAAGAGTCCCGTCACAAAATATTCTTCTAAATATTATTCAAATATTATTCCATTTCAAATTGCAATTGAAATTTAGCTCAAGAATAAATGTGCCAGACAATTATTTCGTGTGCTAAATTTTGACAGATAAGTTCCCAACTAACAATTTTGCTTCCTATTTCTGAAATTAAGAATCATTCGTTGCTATAGTGCTCATATAACCATTCTTGCTGGAAGTCAAATAGCTATAGGAGTAAACTTTGATATAATTCATCGCCTAGACATTCTCTGGAGCACTTTCTATCACCTCTATAGGCGTAAAGACTCAATTTTCCTTTAATCATACTATAGAGATACTATAAAACCACAGGACAGTTTATGCTCCTATAGTAATCCCAACAAACTGCTATAAAAGTCTTTATTTATTATTCGTTATCTTTATAGAATCATTATTGGACAGTTTAAGTCAAGACTCTATAATCATGATCAATTTTTCTGTTGGACTCTTATAGTGCAATATAGTTCCTATAGTACTATTATAAAACTGTGCAATAGGCATAAGTACACCACGTGCTTTTGCACATATAAGGATAAATTAATTACAACAACAAAATGCGGAAACCCCACACTGAGTAAATCCTTATAAATGAAAAGTAGGATTGGGTCGAACAAACTTGCCTAAATGTAAAAAATGGCAATTTCAAAAAATTAAAGTTTATGGTCGAAACTGTTTTTTAAAACAGTTTTTTAGAAAAACATTTGGTAAGCAAAATTTGAATTTTCATTATTGTATCCGTTCAACAAAATTAAATCTGAAAAAAAAGATATCAAATTTTCAAAAAAGTTTTATTTTTTTTAAACCAAGAAAATATTTTAAATTTTTTCTTGGATAGAAGTTTTTTTTTTAACCTTTTATCAAGCCTCTATAAACAAATATTATTAAAATCCGGCAAGCCGATAGTGAGAAATTTAAAATTACAAAAAATAGTTGAATGCGGTAGGCACAGTCAGTAATATCTAATAATTTAAAAATTTTTTATTGAATTATAAATCGTTAAAATTAATCGAAAGGAACAAAAATTATCAAAATTCTAGGTGAAGTTTTCGATAAAAATACAATTTTGAAAACCATTTCTCTACATTTTCAAAAAAAAATTTTTGTCATATATCTTGTAGATTGTATTATAAAATTTTAAATTTTAAGCTTTCCAAAAACTAAGCATCGTCTTATTTTTACGAATAGATAACTTACCATTTGTCTTTATCGCAAGTAAAAAGTCAATAGTGCAATTTATTTAAAAAAATATATTAAGTTTCATTCAAATTTCATATAAAATTTGAATCATGTTGTTTCTTAAGAAAAAAAACTATTTTTTACGAATTATTTTAGCGACAGTGATTTGTATTGTCGATTAATTGACGAGACTTTTTTACTGCAACTGCAGTACACGACACATTTTTAATAGCTAGATTTTCGATGAAGAAGCTGAGAATAATCAATTTATCAATAAATTAATACTGGAACATATGCTAGGTATACCAGAACTCTAGCTTTTTTCACAGCTTATATGAATTACGAAGCGATAAATATCGCTTCCTTCTAATATTTAAGTGTTAAAAGCACCTATAAAGGAAGCTTATGTGACTTAATTGGATTAAATTCATGATAAAAGTGATCCCAATTCAACGCTAGGTTTTACATATTCTAGTTTGGCCGTGCGGTTAGCGAGCAAGAGATTTGGTGCGAGTGGACCCGAGTTCGATTCCCACATTCTGCCTACACATGTAAGTAATTTTTAAATTAATTTTAAAAATAAAAGTAAAAATGAAATCATAAAAAATAATCAACTCTAAGATCTTTACAGAAATCATGCGGAAAAAGCCGAAAAACATGCAAGAAAAGCATCAAAATAAAAATGAAATCAAATAAGCACAAAATAAATATTTTTTTTTATTTTCCATATTATTCTTGTGACAGTAAATCTTCTTTTCATTTCCACTATCGATGCAATTGCTGCAATAAAGCATATATTACCTCTATAACATAACGATAAGTATGTTCTTCGGAGTAACACAATTTACTCCATAAAGGTGAAATAGGAGTAAAAAAAAGTCGCCCTTTTAACTCTTTGGAGTTTTATACAACCCTTAAATGTGTGCAAGAAATAGTAATAAGAAGCTTCTCTAGATGAATATAGAAGTAAAATTGTTAGTTGGGTTATGTACAGTTCAAAGAGAAATTTTGATTTTTTAGCTGGAGCAGCGTACTACCTCTCGGCTAAAATGCTTGATATAATTTTAGCTTAGCTAAATTTTGGAGAGAATTTTGTATGGAAGATAAAATTTAGCGCGATCTGCGTACTAAGTTTTACTATCCAATTGCATTTTTTTTCTCTTGTCCAAATTGACAATTGAATGACAAGACAGAGTGAAAACGTCAAATAAATCTCAGTTTTTTTGGTGAAAACACTTCAAGATTTATTTTAAATCTCTAGCGGATTTACTCCTGGTGAAAATTATCTGATGGTCCTAGCTAACTCGGTATAGATTTAAGTAGTTGTTGTATTTGCATGTAAGGCGCTTAGTCCCGATTTCGTTTTTTCTACAATTCTATATGGACTTGCGAAAAAAACACGCCTAATATTTAGAAGAATATTTGGTGACGGAAGTCTTAAAAGATTTTCTATAGCAAAAATCACTCATAATTCGCATTTATGCCCATTCATAATTCTTAAAAAATCAAAATCAAAAAATTCTTTTAAGTCTTTGAAAAAAATTCATTTAGAAACAGCTGTGTTCTGTGACATATTCTCCACAAGGTTCTTATGTCAAAATTTAGCTTGGATTTAGCTGATGTTTGAGGAAATATGTGGGAGATATAATTTAGCGCGTTCTGCGTACTACACTTAGCATTAAGATTTCACCAAAAGATAATCAGAGATGCAAGGCAGAAATGTATGTGGTGTTTCTATCGCACTTAAGGCTCGGTCAAACAGAACGCGTTTTCAACGCCGCGTTAAGATTTTTTAACGCGACGGTAAGATTATTTTGACGCGACGTTGCAACCGTTGCTTAAGAGGACGTCAAACAGAGAGCTGTTAAGCAATGAACAAACAAAACAATCATTTCTTAACAAAAATAATGTCAAGCAGCTCAGATTCAGAAGAGGAATTATTGCTTCTATTTGCTATATTACGAAATTCTCGTAAAAGAAAAAGAATTTGGGTACATGCCAATTAACAAAAAAAAGAGAAGAAAATGGCGAATATCACCGGCTGTGCCGGGAGCTAGAGTAAAACATCTCGAAGGCCAACAAACAGAAGACCTACCAATTCGGAATTTTTGATAAGAGACAAATTTCTCTCTAATTTTAATAATAATAAATAAATATGTATGTAAGAAAATGTTCTTATACGATTTATCACCCATATCGTATATAGACAAGGGTAATTTCTCACCAATTCAATTCATTTTTCCATCTTGAAAAAATTTAAAATTACTTTGACTGCCGCAGCGTTGCAACGCCATGATGAATTCAACGCGGCGTCAAAAACGCGTTCAGTGTGACATGGGACATGTATTGTAATGTAATACAACGCTTCGTTTGAACGCGGCTGTGAAACGCGGCGTAAAAACGCGTTCTGTTTGACCGAGCCTTTAAAGATTAAAAAGATTAACTTTGATAGCATCTATCAAAATTATAATAGGCGTGTTTTGTTGAGCTTCTTAATGTACACATTAAGAAATGTTACACATTAAGCTTATTTTGCACATGTAAATACAACAACAACAAGTTAACAGCACATTCACTCTTCAGTAATTTTAATGTAACATTTCTTAATGTATACATTGAGAAGCTCAACAAAACACGCCTAATGGTGTTTCACTTTTTCTCATAAAGTGGAAATTAGAGAAGGAAAGTTTCATTTCTGCCAAAAGATGAAAAATCATCGATATATCTTAGTATGGTATGGATATACATAGGTCACTTTGAATTATAAAACAATTGGTCCAATGAAGATTTAGAAAGATTAAATTCCAAAAATGAAAATTCGAAATTTGAAGATTTATGGTAAATTCACAAAGAACTAGCTATTGCTCAATTTAAAACAAACGGTGCAATACCGATTGATCCCGTCACTGAACAAATTAACACTATGGCATAAGCCTGCTTAAGCCCGAAGTTAATACATATCACCAATCTTTTCTGGCTATTATTTTGAAAATAATGTTGATTAATATTAAAAAGAGTGAGCATACGGCCTTAAACATTATTGCCAAATTTACATTCCAAAAACTTCATCTCTGAGTACTGGCCGTCAAAATACGGCAGTACACACTTTGACAATTGCTCCGAGTTCCATAATTTTTCTTGGTTTATCTTCCAGTTTTTCCGCAGAAAATTTGCCAGACGTTCGTTAATTGACAAACAATTTTGAATTTATATCAATAACTCTCAACAATAAAACTTATAGCCTCTTAAGATATTCTATACATTCAGCGGTAAATCTAAATTAAACTGTGCGATAAATTGTGATGGATGAAGGCGATGTCTCACTATATGATTTGCTTGATGTTAGCAAAAGTGCAACAGATGCCGAAATAAAAAAGGTAAATTGTGACTTAGATAATTTAAATGATGTGGTAATTTAAAAATCAATTGTATTTGTTTATGTAACAAAAGAAAAATAAAAGAAAAGTTCATTGTTTTGTGTGAATGGAAAAAAAGTTGGAAAAAGTCAAATGAAAAATGGCGAACTCCAAATGAGTTCCACATTACACTCTGGTGTAAAAGTTTTGTTACATTATGTGTTTTTGTTTATATAGAATTACAGAAAATTAGCAAAAGAATTCCATCCCGATAAGAATCCCGAAGCAGGTGATAAATTTAAGGAAATTTCATTTGCGTATGAAGTTCTATCGGACCCCGAGAAGCGTCAAATTTACGATAGATATGGCATCAAAGGGTTGCAGGAGGGTACTGGATGTTGTGGCATGGACACAGAGAGTCTCTTTGCCAGATTCTTCTCATTTGGCAGCAACAATGATCTGCAGATAGCACTACCCGTCACCTTAGAGGAACTCTACAATGGAAATCCTTCTAAGACTGTGGAGTATTCCCGCATGGAGGTGTGTGCTGATTGCCATGGGACGGGAGGTGATGTTAGTAAAGAGAAAGCTTGCTCTGACTGTGGGGGTCTAGGCTTCCGCACAACAATGGGCATCATTGTATCAGGGGTAGGTTTTCCACCTTTATAAATTTTGCAATAAACTGGAAACATTCTTATGACCATTTCTATTTCAGCGCTGTGATGTATGCCATGGACGTGGCAAGTTTCTTCAAGAGGAATTCCAATGCAAATCCTGCTCGGGCAAGGGTCTAATCGAAAAACAGACGAGCGTCAATGTGACCATCGAGAAAGGAATGCAACATGCAGAGAGGATCCCGTTTCGTTGTGAAGGTCATCAGAACTTATCAGGGGACCGGGAGCACCTTGTTGTCATTCTGCAACAAGAACAACATGAACTTTTCCAGCGGAAACTGAACGACCTACTCATGTCCAGCGTGCAGATCTCTCTTGTCGAGGCACTCTGTGGTCTGGAGTACTCCTTCACTCATATGGATGGCCGTGAGCTAGTATTCCGTACCGAGCCAGGCCAAGTCATAAGACCGAGTGCCATGAAGGTTATCAAGGGCGAAGGCATGCCCAAACGGAATAATCCATTCGAACGGGGAGATCTTATGATTACATTCGTAGTCGAGATGCCACCGGATTACTTTGCCGACGAGGAAGTAATGCAGAAGCTCGAAGAACTCCTTCCGCCTCGGATACCATTTGAAATGCCCGAAGGTGATGATGTGCAAGAGGTTTTCCTCGAGGAGGTCCAGTCGAACGATGAATATGATGCGGCCGATGATGAAGCGGCAGCAGCTCAATGCGAATTCACGTAAATTAACTCATTTCTCTCGCATCTGTGGTATTTAAGAAAAACGAATTCGTCGTCATTATTCAAATAATCTAAGACATACACACTCAACACTCTTTCATAACTATTCATTCACAATCATAGCGTTTTTCTGTTTTATTTATTTTTAAATATTTTTTCTTAATATTTACCATTGTTGTTATAATCACTTTGTATTTGCAATTAAAAGCGTACATAAAAATGTATGAATGCATTTGACAAGTAGATCTTGGAATTAGGATTTTGTTGTTGGAAATAACAAGAATTCACGAATTGAAAATGTTCCTTTTTAACAGACAAATATAATTTGTTTTATTTTTGTATTTTTTTGTTCATCACATTTTTTTATTTGTTAGACAAAAAAAAATAATTTAAAAAATAGTTTACTCCAGAATAAAAAAATTCTTAACAAGTAATACAAATTTGATTTTTTATCTGGCGAGGATGGAAACATTTAGGCGATTCAGCCCTGTCACAAATTCCGAGGTTACTCGAAAAGTGGTAACGAATCAGGAAACTGGCGTTATGCATAGATTTAGTTATTCAACCTTATTACCGGTTATCACTCGGGTTGTATTCGAGTGTTAACGTCGGAAGTCGTAAAATATTTTGATGACTATGAAAAAAACGACGGTATCTCGTTCAAAAATTAACACACAAAAGATAAATGGAAGGTCGCAAAACTGTAAGTAAAAATTTATTTTATAGAATTTATTTACGATAAATAAAACAAGAACCTATTTGTCTAAATTTGCAGTTAAAAATTGAAAACCAGTTCCAGATGATCGTAGAGCTGATGCAGAGGAACGAGTAGTTGGTTAGGATTTTTTGAAGGGGCTTAAAAAAAACGAATTTCAAAAATGGAATGGAGTACCATATTTGAGAAGCTGAACAGCAAGGGTCCTCCAAAAAGGTTTGAATCGCTTATTCTATTAATATCCACACATTTTTAATGTTTGCTTTTCTAAGGTTTGGCCCGACTTCAAATTTAAAGTGAAGAAGATAATACCCAAATTTAACTCTTTCAGTCTTGGTGGTTAATGTCAATAACCACCTCTTTCCAATTTTTTATATTAAAATCCACGCCATCTACCGACAATCGCGTGAATTATCATGAATTTTTGTACCGTTTTTACAAGATGCGACCGGTTAGCGGCATAGTCGATGAATGACAGTTCATTTGAAAATCGCGCTAACGTACATTTTTTTTTGTGTTTGATAAAAATATCTGTGAAGCGGGTAAGTAACGTTTTTCTTTAATGTTTTGTATTCAATTTATTCTCCTATATCTATTTCATATGCATGTGTATGAAACTATCATTAATTTTATATTTTCAATGTGTATTGACGACGAAAATATGGTGGTTAGTTGGTTGGTCATCAGCACCTGATTTGCATGACGGCTATGTATCGAGGTTCATGAGCTTCAATAGATTCAGTTGGCTTTTGAATTACTTACATGTAAATGACAATAGTCTAATCCCCAATAGAAATTGCCCAGATTTTGACAAACTTTACAAAATTAGACCACTACTGGACATCATGCGAACTAATTTCAAAAAAAAAAACTACAAACCATCAGAAAAAGTTGCGATTGATGAAAGTATGATAAAATTCAAAGGCAGGAACTATCTGAAACAATACATGCCGAAAAAACCTACTAAACGAGGGTACAAGGTTTGGATGATGTGTGCAAAGTCAGGTTATTGCCTAGATTTTGATGTTTACACGGGAAAGCAGGGTGCTACCGTTGAAACGGACTTAGGTGGTAAAGTTGTAAGAAATTTTTGCGAAAATTTGAAACACAAAAATCATAAGGTCTATTTTGACAATTATTTCAACAGTTATCCTTTGCAAGTTAAATTACGAGAAGATAATATTTTCGCCTGTGGAACTGTGAACTCAAATAGAAAGTTCTTACCAACGCTAAAAGAAGACAAGCATTTGCAAAGAGGTGAACATGATTACCGGATGAGTGACACAAAAATATCTTTTTTGAAATGGAAAGATAAGAGATCAGTTTTCATGCTATCAAATTATCATGATCCTAAGGATGTCGGAAAAGTTACCCGCCGAGAGCGTGATGGTACCAGTATTGAAGTATCGTGTCCGGAATCAGTGAAAGATTACAATGCGAATATGAACTTCGTTGATAAATTCGATCAACTGAAAGGGAGTTATGCTGTTGATAGAAAATCCCACAAGTGGTGGCACAGGATTTTCTTTCATTTCCTTGATTGTAGTGTTGTCAATGCTTTTTTAATTTATAAAGAACTACAGTCCTCTTCACGCACGGACCTAAGCCCTTTGACTTTGAAAGAATTCAGACGAAGCGTATACCAGGGTCTACTGGCCCCAGCATATGTCAAAGACAAACGAAGGCCCGAATCAGTGAACAGCAACCGCAATTCTAAAGCTTCTTCTCCAGGCCCTGCATTTATAAAATGCCACAAGCCAACAGTCCCTTCAGAAATTCGTCTTGAATCCAGTCGCCATCAACCTGAAAGAAGCACATCAAGAAGATGCTGTCTATGCAGCACTAAAATATCTCCAGTCCGTACTGTTTGGCAGTGTAGTACACTTTGTCTACGCAAGGGAAAAGCTTGTTTTTCAGATTTTCATGAAAAAAAAAATTGACCTTAGTTTCCTTGTGAAAAATTTCATCATAACATATAATATTAATAAACAATATAAGTAACTCATAATTGTTTTGTTTCTATCAATAGTCACGGTGGTTAGTGCCACTAACCTCCTCATTCCTCGAAAGCCTTCATACCTAGATTTTTTGTTCATACTTTCAGTGATATTTTAGGTGTAGATAATGCCAAAACAATAATTGAAACATTCAACATATTCTTAATCTAAAAGCGTGACCGAAAGAGTTAAACACAATTGGTGTATCCCAGCCCAATTTGCTTTCAAACCCCTTTACAACTGGATCTGAGCCTGCATCAACACAAACTCAGCCAGATTCAGGCATTTCACTTCAGTATTTTTAAGAAATGCCTTTAAATACGGGAGATAGTTTTGCCGAAGTTGAGGGTGACGTTCCGGAGCAATAACAATAGAAAAAGCAATATGAAACTGAAGAGCCAACAAGGAAAGAAACGACGACACGCTTCCGTTTTAAAAAAGAGAGCTGATCACAAGTTTTCAAGATTTGAGTTCTTTTTTGTGACTGTAATGCAGCTGTCGTGCGCTTCTTCTGCATTTGTTCTTTAATTAAGCATCGAGCAATAATTTTGTAGGTAGACTTTAGTTTTCTTTTTATTTTGACCAATGTCGAAAAGTTATGGAATGCCATTTGAAAAACGACACGATACAGAAAGTGAGAGACGTCGAAAAAACGAAATGGGATTCTTATTGTCAAACAAATAACCGATCAGTTTTTCATCGGCAACAGCCCAATGCACAAATATTAGAATCTAACCTTTATGTCCAAAACATAAAGGAAATTATTTGTGGTACAAAATAGGAACAGTTTAGAATGATTCTGTAAATTCATCAAGTTTATATTCCTCTGCTGAAAGTAGATGAAGGATTAAGATTTGAAAAAAAAAAAATTGAAATCGCATTCCATTCGCTGCAAAAAAAATCGATTTTGAATTGAAATCTGAATTTACCGATGGAAAACCTCATTAGATTTTTAAGATAGTTACTCCTACCAACACAAATATATAAGATATCCTTTATCTTCTACTAAAAAACAATTTGGTTAAAAATACAACAATAATGTGGAGTTCAAGTATGTAGGGAATTATCCAAAATAACAAAATATCTTAAAAAAACTGCGCTCAATTAGCGCTGAAATGCGCCATTTTGATACAATAACTCATGTGGAGTCATCCAGTTTCGATTGAGTACAAAAATATAGATCTAGTAGGTTTTGATGTCCCTTATTGTGTGTTTGCTTTTGCACAATCATCGGGAATTCGGATCACTTACTCAACCGGACCACCACATTCATCTGAAACCATCTACATTATGCCAAGTTAGGCAGCTTGGTGACTGGTGCTGGAACAGTAGCCAATCATATTACACTGTAAACTGCCGTTAAAGCCCTCAGTCGGCTAGCTCGGGATCTAAAGATTCAAACGTAAGCAACGGCACAGAAGTAACTGAAATTCGTTCGAGAAAACAGATCAAGTCTTTGATCTTCATTTCCGAAAGTTCGTCAATGTCGTCAAAAAATGACCTTCCTAATAATTGTGCTCTCAGTTTGGCCAGAGCAGGGCATTTGCAGAGGAAATGGAGAACTGTTTCCTTTTCCTGCTGGTGCCCAAAGTTGTGACAGTTATTGTTGCGAGGAGTGCATAGCTTCGCTGCATGCTCTCCTATTGGCCAGTGTCTCCTGCAAGTAGCTACGATCCTTGCTATGTTTTGCCTGGTTCTGCATATCAAATCAAGCGTCCGGAATTTAAAATAGGAGGGCCAAATATTTTTAGATAAAATGCAGTTATTTAAACTGCTCCACCTACGTTTTGATTGTTAAAAAAAATTGAGAGAGTATAGCCTTTTATTACTCGAAGCGGAATGATGATTCTTTCTGTAAGTGAGTTATGAAGAGCTGATTCTTGCCTAGCCAGCTTATCCGCCCGTTCATTCCCATTGATGTCAGAATTACCTTAAACCTAGATATCAGTGACATTGTAGTTAATATTGATTTAATGGCTTTAAAAGCGGTCTGACTGTTTCTGATAATAGCCGTATTCCGGTTAGATCTCCCAAGCTGATATGTCGAGAAGAAAAGACTTTAATTTCATTGACTTTATATTTACTTCAAGAATAGGATAATAATTATAAATGTAATAAATGCGGTTAATAATATACTGCGTACAATGTCGTGGCTATATTCTAACTGACTTCAACAGCCCAACATAACGTACAATATCGCACCATATAAATATATGTTATGTATAACAAGATGTTAGTACATAGGCTAATGTATGTAGGTATAAAGTAGGACAGTGATGTCTATCAGTGGACACTACACAAGCAAAACATAAAATTTTGAAGACTACTTCAAAAAAATTTATCAACTCTTAACAAGCTGTTAGATCAAACTTTTCAATACCACTTGCCTCCTAATTTGCTCTTTATAAGTGTTCTTTTTGTAATACTTTTATTAAAACCTCTTAAGCATCTTAGAGATATTCATGACAAATGTCTTTATATTGACCTCTTTAAAACCTTTTTTTTTAACAATTGGTTGATTCCCTTACATGTTTCTCTGATATCCAGTAATTCTAGCTTGAAAAAAATACTAGCAAAGTCGAGGAGCTAAGTATATTTTTTTTTTTTTTAATAAATGAAGAGTACCTTTTGAGGAAGGCGGTCAGCCATCAGACGAATAGGGGGAATAACATGTAGCATACGAAAACATGCACGTGCCGTAACTATTCGGGACTGGTGGAAGTCTGATCATAGCCTCTCCGTGGCGGCCGCTAGAAACAAGCCTTTATAAAGGTTTGGCTAATATGATCAGGCTGGTTCCTCAGGTTGGCGACGGGTTAATTCCCTGTCCCGTAAAACTTAATGAATTACGAGACCGACAACAAGCCTCGGAAACGGACTGATCACACGACGACAACCCACGCAACGAAAACTGAAAAACGATTTACGAATTTTCTTATGGAACGTACGATCGCTCTATAGAGCTCGAGCTGCTCAGCAGCTAGCCGATGCCCTGTCAAAATATAAAGCTGACATAACAGCTCAGATGGACAGGGAATGTTGTTCTACAGAAGAAAGAATATGACATATACTACAGCTGTCATACAAAACACCATGTGCTCGGGGTAGGCTTCCTAGTCAGCGAAAAAATGAAGTCTACCATCATCGGCTTTAACGCTATAAGCGAAAGGCTATGCACCCTTCGCGTGCGAGGCAAATTTACGAACATCAGCCTCATTAACGTTCACGGACCTATGGAGGAGTCCTCAGATGAAGAAAAAGAGACTTACTACGAACAAGTCGAGAAGGCCCTCAATGCCTGTCCAAGGTATGATGTTAAAATCATCCTTGGGGATTTGAACGCAAAAATAGGTCGGGAGCCGGTATTCAGGCATTACGCAGGCACCCATAGTTTGCATGAGAACACTAATGACAATGGACTTCGAGTCTTAGAATTGGCAGCATCGAAAAACATGGTCGTTGCGAGTACCAGGTTCCCGCGTAAAGATATCTACAAAGCCACCTGGGTATCACCTGATGGAGTCACTCGTAACCAAATAGACCACGTGTTGATAGACCGTCGCCACTACTCGAACTTGATGACGGTACGAACGTACCGAGGTGCCAATATCGACTCGGATCACTATCTTGTTGGTATGGTTTTCCGAGGGCGGATTGCCTTGCGAAGACGCATTGCATCCGCCGATTAGGTTCGAATCAACACGGCTGCCCTGCGCAATGAAAACACCAGTAACACCTTTGGTAATGCGTTAGGACTCGCCCTAGAATCGAATCACTTGATTTAGGGAGAGTAAGTCCTGGAGCCAGTATGCTAGGCGTAAATGAGAAGTGGACACGCCTTAAGAATATTGTCATTAGTACTGCCAACTCCATCTTAGGCAGCAGTCGTACAAATCGGAACGACTGGTTTGATGATGAATGCAAGCTAGCGACTGAACGTAAGAATGTTGCGGACCGAGCAATGCAACAATCTCATAGAACGCGGGCACGCGAAGAGGAATATAAAGAGCTCAGAAGAATAGAAAAACGGCTACACAGACAAAAAAAAATCAGCCTGGGAGAAGAACCTAATCTGTGAAATAGAAAATAGCCGAGAGCGAGGTCCGCACCAGGCGCGGAAGTTCTACCAATCCATCCGAAACATGACGCAGTACACACCACGCTGCACATACTGCAAGGACGGAGAGGGAAATCTGATCACCGATCCTGAAAGCATACTGGAGCGATGGGAAGTGTACTTTAATGAATTGATAAATGGAGGCTCCACTCAGTGGCGTAGCGTGCCATCTCGGCGCCCGGGGCGGGAGACCCATTTTGCCGCCCCCATTCAATACTAAATTAAAATTAAATTTCGAGTTTCGAGACATCATTTCACAGGCAATGAGGTATCTTTTATTGAAGGTAAAGTAGGATCAGCGGTTTCATAAACGAATTCTACGGGCCTTACGAATGAGGATCGTGAGACAAAGCTGCATCTGCGGATTCATCGCTTGCGATTTCTTCTCGTTTTGAGTTCGATTCCAAGTTTTTCACAGAGAGTCTTAGAAAAGTCGATTGCGGCTTAGACAAAACGGTCTCTGCTCTCCATTAAGAGAGCTTTTAAAGCCCAGAGTTTCTGAGCACACTTATCCACACTCAGTCCATTTTGCTGCAGGTAAATCTGTACTTCATCTTTTTCAGGTAGCTCTTCAGCTCAAAAGCCAAGAAAAGTGAGGAAGTTGAATGACTGCATGACTGTCAGAAGAAGTCTGGCTCCCGATCCGTCAATTCTTCCAGTACCTCAAGAACTTGCACAAACTTATTCTTAAGCGTCTTTACAGCTTCATATCTTTGGCAAGACGAGGTTCACTTCTTCTGCAGGCTTGTGGCTAGATGCTTGAGGTACTTCTGCTGAGTCGACTTCGTCTTGACCCTGCTCTGTGGTGGGACCAGAACGACTTCCAACTTCGACGGCAGGCACGTCTTCTTCTTCTGCCTGTAAAATAAGTTATGCATTCCCAATAATATTGGCCGGAGGACAATTCTAGGCCACTCACGATTGTAGATGGAGGGATCATACTTACATTGGAATCACTTCCGCTGCTGCTGGATGCTGCCGAAGACGTTAACGTAGCTTTCGAACCAGAACTAGAACTGAAATATTTCAGTAATGCACCTGGAGACTTCTTCGCATCTGCTTCTTTCTTAGCCTTTTTCTTGTGGTATTCCGCACCGCTTGCTTCAACTCTTTTCATTTCCAAAATCTAGTTCAAAGGTTGAGTGAAGTACTAAGTGTTTAGTTTAAGAAGATTCAACAGTATTTAAACTATAAACAACACAATCGAAATAACTTTCTGTGATGCGGGAGGGAGCAAAAACATTGGGCTGGCTGAGACTAGAATAACGTTTCCGTCGAATCCTAGTTATCTTATCATATCTCGCATATGCATATCATATGTTTCGGAACGCTCCCTTTCAGTTTCGAGAGAGTTTTGGAACGTTTTGTTTTTAGTTTCGCGCGACAATACGGAATGCACTCTTATGGCCCTACTCACCGTTTACGAATTCATGGAAATCAGCCGAGAGCGTTAACGACGAACCACAGATAGGGTGGCAAATTTCAAATTTACATTATTGTTGTTTGTTGAATTGTCAAACGATTTGTCATGAAACATATGATTTCTACTCAACCCGCATCACCGGCGACATTTTGCCGCCCCCCCCACGCTACGCCACTGGCTCCACTACTTCAAGAAGAATACCCTATGTTGCCGCCACCAAGCATAGAAGAGGTTGAGAAGGCTATAGGCCGGCTTAAACAGAACAAAGCCCCGGGAGCCGATGGCATACCAGCCGAATTATTCCATCACGGCGGGCCAGCCTTACGTCAAGCAATTCATGATATTATAGTACAGGTATGGGAGCAGGAAGAAATTCCAGAAGACTGGCGTAAAGGTTTAATATGCCCCATACATAAGAAGGGAGATGTTACAACGTGCAGCAATTATAGAGGTATCACGTTGTTGAGTACCGCCTATAAGATACTCTCCTCTATCCTAGAAGACCGGATAACCCCATACGCTAAAACCGTCATCGGACAATATTAGTGTGGTTTCATTCCAGGCAAATCAACAACTGATCAGATCTTTACCCTTAGGCAGGCGATGGAAAAATGTCTAGAATTTAACATCCCAACATACCATCTGTTTATAGACTTTAAGGCCGCCTATGATAGCATAGCCAGGGTAGAACTTTACAAAGCCATGAGAGAATTCGGCATCCCAAACAAATTGACACGACTATGTAGGTTGACCATGACCAACGTAACAAGCCAAGTAAAAATAGCCGGATTGCTATCCAGACCAATCAACATCTTTAATGGACTCCGACAAGGGGACGGTTTGGCCTGCCTCCTCTTCAACCTGGCGTTGGAGAAAGCAATCCGTGACTCTGGCACGGCAACAAGAGGGACCATCGTCAACAGGTCCAGCCAGTTACTGGCTTACGCAGACGACATTGACATCATCGGAAGAACCGAACAAGCTGTACACGATTCCTTCATCCAGATCGAGCAGGCGGCACAAAATCTGGGGCTGCACATTAGTGAAGGTAAAACAAAGTACATGGTGGCGTCGAATGCGAGAGGAACAGTTGGTCAAACAATCAAGGTTGCGGAGCACGAATTTGAAGTGGTGCAATCCTTTAAATACCTTGGGTCAGTAGTAGCAGCCGATAACAATATAACGGGTGATTTTTTTGAGGTTAGGATTTTCATGCATTAGTATTTGACAGATCACGCGGGATTTCAGACATGGTGTCAAAGAGAAAGATGCTCAGTATGCTTTGACATTTCATCATGAATAGACTTACTAACGAGCAACGCTTGCAAATCATTGAATTTTATTACCAAAATCAGTGTTCGGTTCGAAATGTGTTTCGCGCTTTACGTCCGATTTATGGTCTACATAATCGACCAAGTGAGCAAACAATTAATGCGATTGTGACCAAGTTTCGCACTCAGTTTACTTTATTGGACATTAAACCAACCACACGAATGCGTACAGTGCGTACAGAAGAGAATATTGCGTCTGTTTCTGAGAGTGTTGCTGAAGACCGTGAAATGTCGATTCGTCGCCGTTCGCAGCAATTGGGTTTGTGTTATTCGACCACATGGAAGATTTTACGCAAAGATCTTGGTGTAAAACCGTATAAAATACAGCTCGTGCAAGAACTGAAGCCGAACGATCTGCCACAACGTCGAATTTTCAGTGAATGGGCCCTAGAAAAGTTGGCAGAAAATCCGCTTTTTTATCGACAAATTTTGTTCAGCGATGAGGCTCATTTCTGGTTGAATGGCTACGTAAATAAGCAAAATTGCCGCATTTGGAGTGAAGAGCAACCAGAAGCCGTTCAAGAACTGCCCATGCATCCCGAAAAATGCACTGTTTGGTGTGGTTTGTACGCTGGTGGAATCATTGGACCGTATTTTTTCAAAGATGCTGTTGGACGCAACGTTACGGTGAATGGCGACCGCTATCGTTCAATGCTAACAAACTTTTTGTTGCCAAAAATGGAAGAACTGAACTTGGTTGACATGTGGTTTCAACAAGATGGCGCTACATGCCACTCAGCTCGCGATTCTATGGCCATTTTGAGGGAAAACTTCGGAGAACAATTCATCTCAAGGAATGGACCGGTAAGTTAGCCACCAAGATCATGCGATTTGACGCCTTTAGACTATTTTTTGTGGGGCTACGTCAAGTCTAAAGTCTACACAAATAAGCCAGCAACAATTCCAGCTTTGGAAGACAACATTTCCGAAGAAATTCGGGCTATTCCGGCCGAAATGCTCGAAAAAGTTACCCAAAATTGGACTTTCCGAATGGACCACCTAAGACGCAGCCGCGGTCAACATTTAAATGAAATTATCTTCAAAAAGTAAATGTCATGGACCAATCTAACGTTTCAAATAAAGAATCGATGAGATTTTGCAAATTTTATGCGTTTTTTTTTTTTTAAAAGTTCTCAAGCTCTTAAAAAATCACCCGTTAGAAGAAGAAATACGCGGGCGGCTTCTCAAATCCAACAGAACCTACTATAGTCTGTCAAAGCTCTTCAAATCCAGAAATCTCACCATAACTTAAAAACTGCTGCTGTACAGGACCATGGTCCTGCCAGTACTCACATATGGATCCAAAACTTGGGTGCTTAGCAAAAGGCACTCCGACCTCTTAGCTGCGTTCGAGAAAAAAAGTCTTAAGGAGAATTGTTGGCCCCATATGTGAGGAAGGACGATTCCGGAGACGGTACAATCATGAACTGTACGCAATCTACCTTGAAGCAGATATCGTGACAAAAATTAAGCTCGGTAGACTCCGGTGGGCAGGGCACCTAGCTCGCATGAGCAAAAAGGAACCTGCTCGGAAAGTTCTTTGTGGTACATTCTATGGTAGACGACAGCGTGGTAGACCATGCTTGCGCTGGAGAGATGGCGTAGACCAGGACGCCCGAAGCCTTGGGGTGCGCAACTGGATGGCGTCGGCTAGAGACCGGGATAGGTGGAGAGACTTGTTGAAAGAGGCCAGGATCGGAACCCGGTTGTCGAGCCGATGATGATGATGATTACCTTTTGAGGAACAAAAAATAAAGACTTCTGTGTTGGGCGCCATTTTGAAAAAAAAAACATTTTTGACTACTCTTCACTAAAAAGTTATTTTCCAAAAACTGTATGAAAAAAGTATAGTTAAATAGAAGATACACATGTACCTTTATTTTAAATTTCTGAATACTGCAATACGAGGTAAAAAGACCTAGGTAAGCTATTTAATATTCGTGTATGTCCAAAGTTAAATTCTTTTCGCGAGCAAAGCACAAAGTTTTTTTTTCGAATATTATGGATTAAGAAAACCTAAGGTATATTTTTTGCAATTTTTAAAGATGATTTTGCTTATTTTAATAGATGACAAGTAATTTTAGATTAAATAGTGAAAGGTATTAATTTATTTATATTTAAAAGAAAAAGTTTTAGAAAATAATGAAAAAAAAAATGTTCAAAAAGTATACTCGACTCGTGTATAAAATATTATAAAAATTGATTAATTATTTAGGTTGAGATCACCATGGGGTCTAATTCGTTAAAAGTTCAAGTGGCTTGGAATTGTTAGGATTAAGTAATCCCGAAGAAACTAAAACTACGTATTGCTCACGTTACTTTTGCGTTTATAATCCCATTTTATCCACATTAAGTGGTTATTTTATTTTATTGAATATTATTTATGTTCTTTAACAATTGACCTCCTTTCGGGCTATTGTTGCACTTAAAATGCCGTTTTGTTAAAAGACCCCTTTATGTCAAAAAGTTAACCTATGAAATTTGAAATTCGAAATATATAGATTAATAATAAATTATTCAAATCTTTTATTTCACTGACAACAATAAGAATTAAGAAAAATAATACTAGAATGTCCCAAAGGTAGTACATTTTTTTGATCATTTATAAAAAATGTACATATGTCTATGTACACAATTCCGCTCGCCCGAATAGTATCCCCCTCATTATAAGCTTGTAAAGCTGCGTAAGTTTTTCCATCTTTCCTATTCTATTGGTCGCTTTTCGAGTAGATGGAAAACAGCATTGGTCATCAAGCTCTCTTATCAAAAATGCGTGCATTTGGTATTTATAAATTTTTCGTTGGATTAGAAATTACCTTTCGAACTGATCTATACAAGTCTTATTGGATGGTTTTGATTCTCTTATTCATAAAATAAATGCTGGCATGGCCCAGGGCTCCATTTTATCTCCGACTCTCTTTCTTATATTCATCTTATATTTCCAGATTCAACTCCTTGTTCTTTGCATGTAGATAGATTTAGTATGATAAGCTCATTAAATTCTGATCTCGATAACATAGTCAAATGAGGAACCATAGACCACGTAGAATTGAATGCTTTAAAACTAACTGATGTCTCCTGTCGTTAAAGTGTAACCCACCCCCATGCCGTTATCAATGAGTGGCACTTGTATTGAGGAAACATAACAGCTTTCATTTCTCGGCATGTCCATCACAGACCACCTTCTGTGGAATCACCACACTTTCGACGTCGAAAAAACTCGGCTAATTATTTAGATTCCTTCGACGTTGCTAGAAACTTTTTTACCCCTTTTGATTCTATAATCTATAATATATATATATTCGTCCAAAGCTCGAGTACAATTACCATCTTTGGGCTCAAATAACCCACTTGGGTCTCTTGGATATAATCCAAAAAAGAGCTCTAAAAATGATATGAGATATAACAATAACCGAACCATTTGAATTTCAAATTAAAATCTATAACGTGCGTCGTTTTAAACCTACAAATATTATCGACACCTTTCCAAACCGTTTCTGAGCTTATAAAAACAAACATTTTGGGGCCTTTGGTCACGTTTTCCTTAAGAAATAGAACATACTCGTATTTGCAAAAGTCGAACACACATCTAACAACTCCAGTAAAAGTTTCTTGAGAGCACTTAATCCAGCCTTCAGTTGGGGTCGATTTAGAAAAAGCTCCAGACAGAATATCCAATTGCAATCGGCAGCATCAATTGGACAAAATAAATATTCTGAATCATCTTTCTTAATATTGAAAAAAAGTCAAAAGGATATGTACAATGTACATATCCTTTCATTAATTCTAATAATGGTCTTACAAAATGTCGTTAAAAAATCATAGAATCTTTTAGAATTGACAAATTCTCCAAGAGCATCCTTTGTCATAAAAAGTGTTTATCAATGAAATCGAAAAAAAAAATTTACTTCAAAAGAACGCAACATCGCCAGTCCGTGAAATTGTACAGTAGTGAATTTCCTCAGACTTAAACTTGGCTAATTTTGTTTGGGTTTGGACTTGGGCCTACACCTGTTAAAGATCCATAACTGACCCATGAGACCAAAATTCATGATCATAATAGATAATGCTGTTTGTTCGAACGAGTGCTACAGAACGATGATAACCAATTTTTTATGCGCCAAATTGGAGGACGGTGTTACGTGCCACAGAAGATGGACATTCTGCATAAACGATTTAAGGGCAAGGTTATGTCCCGCAGAGGTGACTTGAATTGACCACCAAGGTTCCACAATTTGACACCACTAAAGTCGCAGGTCTATGCGAATAAACCACAATCGATTGATGCCCTTAAGGTGAACATTACACAGGAAATCGCTCAAATTTCGCCCAATCTATGCGTAAGAGTAATTGAAAATAGTACTACTCGGATCCTTGCCGCCATATTTGAATGATGTCATATTCCATACAAAATAATTGCTTACATGGGCCTTTGAAATAAAAAAGAATTTTCTCAATACCTCACACATACATTGTTTTATTTAATTTCAACATCTACCTGCCCTTATTGAAAAACCCTTTTTAATTTGTTTGATTTCTAAAGAAGAGTTTTATAAAATTTGCGTGGCAGCACCGAGGCGCCTTTATTAATTTAATCAAATCAAACAGATCCTTCCCCACAGTAAATACATACATTTTTTTTTAATTTCAATTTGAAAGCAAATTGTCTTCAAAAAGAACTGATTAGAGAATTCCATACCCTAGTTCCAATGCTCAATGTACGTTATTTGAACTGCAACTGATAAGGTATATTTGTTTGTATCGACCTATTTTATGGGTCAAATACTAAACCACCACTACAACCATAAAATGAACCATCATCGTGTATCGATCGATATGCACATGCCGACATACACATTAGTTCATATTGAAACCGTGTTCTCTCTATCTCACTCTTGTAACTATATAGAAAATCGATTAGAAATTGCAATTGGAAGCCTCAATTCATTGCAGAAATATGTTGCTGCCCGCCGCCGCCGCGCTGGCATGTGTATATGGAATAACCTCGCACTTTGAGAATCTATAGCCAAAGTTGGGCGGACGATCTCGTTCTCAATAATTGCTATTGATTGATCGTTCGGACTGTGTGATCTTGAATAAATCCATAGTGACTAAGTTCCCATCACAGAGTGTGTACGAGTACTGTGCAGTGCAGTGGGTAGATCGTAGATCTAATATTAGGTAGAGCACAATGGAAGTAATTTTGTCTTTTTTACGCGGTTGCATGGTTTTTTAAAAGCTTAATTTTTGTTTGATATAGATTGGAACAAAAACAAAAGCTTAAAACGGCAAAGAGTCATAAGTCGTATATGATCACCACGATCAATACTATACTCATTTAACAGATTTGTTTTGTGTTGATATTGGAAATATTTAAGTTCTTTGTTTTACTGAAATCACAGTGCACCAGTTTCCTGGTCATTGTCAATCATCAGATTAAATACTGTACAAAGTCAACTTTGTAACTATACTTCATAAGGGATCTATCTCTCCTATAATTAACCAGGCCAGTTTTTGAAGGTTTGACTCTATTTAACATTCGTATAAGTTGATAGATTTTGTTGGCATTCAAGAACACCTAAGATATGCCAGTGTTTAATCACAAATGTAATGTCTGATACCAACTGATAATGGCAGCAATGTGTCATACAAATTTGACATAGAGATTAGTCACGGAAATTCTCCAAAATCCAAAAATTGAATCAAGAAATCCCCTAAAATTTTACATCTTAGTTCATAGAACGCGAAACAATAAATTTTACTGTATTTATACCTACTGCGATATTTGTCTTGGACAAAGTTATTTTTCGTTTGAATAATAAATTTTGCATCTTTATTGTTTTTATTTGATAAAATATAAAACCTTAAAATAAGTACAATGATTTACAAGCATGGCTCATAGGCCGCTGCCGGTTAGTTTTCTACTCTTAACATTGTAAAACAAAAACAAAAGATTAATTATTATAGATATAGACAAAAAAAATCAGCGAAGAAAAAAAAAAAATACCAGAATGAATACCTATATTTTTCAAAATAATTAAAACATTAATTCTGAGATTTTTTTATAATTCACATGCGCTTATGGGTTTATTGAAAGAACGTTATCATGTTATACAGCACGGTCGAGGTGGAAAATGAGGGGCGGGTGAGGGAGAAAGGTGTTGAATGTTTGCAAATTGAAATGGCAAGGTAAAACCGTGCCGGGTAAATTGTTCCATATACTACGTTTATATGAGGTATTGAAGCGAGCTTGAAGCTCGCTTCGACCCTTTGTAAACGGGTATTGAGTTGAAATGAGCTTCGTTCGACTCGATCTCACTCGCTCAGCGGTGTCGAGTCGAAATATGAAACGAAAAACCTGGGTCGAGGAGTTGGCTTAACAAAATGATTCAGAATCGCACAACACCATTTCAACTCAACTCCAAATCGAGCTCTCAACTCAAATGACGAAAAACCTGGGTCGAAAATCCGACCCTAATCCAACTCGATCTTTTGATACTGCATATAAACGTAGTAATATACTACGTTTATATGAGGTATTGAAGCGAGCTTGAAGCTCGCTTCGACCCTTTGTAAACGGGTATTGAGTTGAAATGAGCTTCGTTCGACTCGATCTCACTCGCTGAGCGGTGTCGAGTCGAAATATGAGACGAAAAACATGGGTAGAGGAGTTGGCTTAACAAATTGTTTCAGAATCGCTCAACACCATTTCAACTCAACTCCAAATCGAGCTCTCAACTCAAATGACGAAAAACCTGGGTCGAAAATCCGACCCTAATCCAACTCGATCTTTCGATACTGCATATAAACGTAGTAATAGTCGTGTTGTGCGACTAAAAAACGAATCTCCATTTTAAAGAAATGCGAATTATTCTATGATAGCTCTGTTTCCTATCAATTTCTGGATTACATCCAATAATTGGGAAGAAGTTTGTACTGCACCTGCCCAAAGATGTGGGCTATACTCGAGTATAAACGTAGAAACGCCTTATAAATGATATTCAGATCAGAGGGGGTGAAAAATTACTTAAAAAAATATAGAAATCCTAAGCATCAGTATTTTAAGCGTTCTCAAGAATGTGGTCATTCCAACGAAGATCGTTATTGATACACATAAAGAGAAATGAGAGCTTTTCGACTTTTTGGATGCAGTTCAAGGACAATAGCATAAGGGGTACATTTTGCTTCAACAACAGTGACAGCCTTGAGTTTCCGAAGCATTAAACTCCATACGATTTGTTATATCCCGTTTAACAGTGCTGTAAGATCGGAGTTTAATGAGCTTATCATACGATGCCGTTGTAATTCCACTTCCAATGAGATAGACCTGAATTTGAGAAATAAATTATTTAAAGTTGTTTTCAAAAAAAAATTTATTCTATTACTTAGATTTAATGATACAATACAACATGGCGACAAAATCACAAAAATATTCTTCCAATGCTTAAAAACTTCTATTAAAATACAATCGTCAAATTTCCTGTAAGATTGGGCATAAAGCCAGGAAATAAAAAATGTTTTCGGTTTAATTGAGGTTGCACAATGTAAAGTTGGGATTATAATCAGTACTGTGAGCTCTAGCATCTCCGTGCGAGTCATAAATATCAAACTCATCTCCCTACGGAGAATGAATCTCGAAAGTAATTTGCTGCCCTCAAATCGAGGTTGAGTTTGCTGTATATTGTCCTCGACACAGACTTTCCCGCCCTATCGAGGCAGGTCTGGAAAATTTTATCATCGATGATAGAAATGCACTCGTAGAGAGTAGGCCTACAATGATCTGGGCTATCTAGGAAATGTCGTGTGCCGAGGCTAACTAATATCTACCAGCACCTAAAAGCGGTGTACTGACACCGTAATTAAACTAAGAGAATCCTCTTTTGCAGATTGTTGTTCGATTGTTGCATTATCTTAATGATATAGTCCGCATTTGTCTTCAAACTCTTAACATTAATAGGAGGCAGTGCCGATTCGTCGTGTATTGCATAAGCAAGTCTGTTTGATATGGTAGCCTTAAGATATACTTGAAAAAATATTTTTGTACATCTTCAATTTTATCCAGTGGCCTCATTGCCGTAGAAAAGACAGCTCTTATTGATTGTATCAAACACTTTTATGTATGTAACTTAGAAGATGGAGCTATTGACAAGTTTGTTATTAAATGAGTTTGACCACATACAATTTATTCCTGCTTAATTTAATTCTTATGTAAACGTCAAGATACAAATTATGTGTTGGTGCGAAGCCTAGATATTTAAATTCTTTCACAACTTCTATACTGGATCCATCGAAGGTCAAGTACGATCATTTCTAGAGCTTCGATTTTGAGATCTAAAATCAATATCTTCAATTTCTCTGTGTTGATTTTGAAGTCCCACATATCACAAAAAAGTTTTGGCTTGTTTATTTAAAGCTGTAGTATAGCTGCATTATCAGATTAAATTACCAGATCATGCGCAGAAGGCAAAACTTTGATCTTTAGATCGCCACAGATTGCCAAAAGTAACGCCACCAGGGATATGATCTTCAATTTCATTTTAAAAGAGTGAGAAAATTAAAGGAATTAAGGACTATTCACATGAGAGCGACCAGCGACCGAAAAATGTACAAACATTCGCCCATTTTGACATTTCGTTCACATGCGTTTTTTTTTATTCGTCGCGAATGGCGTTTACTTATGTCGTTTTTATTTGGCAATCCGGAATCTCTCTCCGATCCGGAATCCCAACTGAACACTTTTGTTTGATTCTGATGATTATGAAGTTTCTTGTGATTGTATATGTGAACCATTAAATGTGGACAATAATGGAAATCAAGAATAAAAATATGTTGAAAGATACACTTCGCACAATTCGTATACAAAAAATCACAGGTGTTGAGTTTGACGTTTAACTATATGAATGTGTGAGTGCTTCTGGTTTCGATTCTGATTTCAAATCCAGAAGCAAATTTCTCTTCTTTTCAGAATCAGAACTGTCATTTTTTCCCAAGTGAATACTTTCAGAAGAGTCCAGAAGGCTTCCGGATTGCCAAATAAAAACGACATTAGACAACTTAGAATGATTTTGAGGTTAGTCGGACGCGAACAATTCATTCGTTGCAGTGGTGGATGGTATGTGGAACGCGAATAGTGTTTGACAGTTCGTAGCAATCATATTGCAATTTGCGACTACCAATTTATTTTTCCGAAGTTCGCTCATTTTAGCAATAACAACGCAAATTTTAATATATTAACATTAAATTAAACTAGATTTCTACCATTTTATAAAGTTTTTGTGAAGAATTTAGACTTATTTGTATATATGTTTTAAATTCAATTTGTTTTTTTATTTGTTGGTCGATGGTCGCTCTCATGTGAATAGTCCTTTAAAACGCATCCCTTTGGCACACCCGCATTAGATCGGTTATAAAACCACAGCAGTTATATTTGGGAGGAGCTTTTCATAAATTTGTATAAATTTGGTTGAAATTCCAATGGTTGCGAGAAATACTAACGATTTTTATATTGTCAAAAGCTGATTCAAAATCAAGTGAAGATTTGAATGATTGTTGAGAGATTAGCTCGAAATCTATCCTGGAAGCAGCTTATTTTGTTGATTCTTTCAACCCAAGTCAAAAATCTAAATAAGAGAAATCGAGCACTTAAATACATATATCCTAAGAACTCTGAAGTAGCGTTTTTGCGAAATTCCGCATGTATATCATCTGACGCAAAGGTCTTATTATTCTTTATATTTTTGAGTGCAGCAACCCGTTTTTACAATGAAATTAGATTATCCAATTCTTCAATATACAGGGTGTCCCACAGTCACCGCCCCAAATAAAAACCATGGATTCCTGAGGTCATTTTACGTCGAAAAACTTAAGAGGTCATTTTTTCGTTTTCGTCGCGTTTTCGAGTTATAACGGTTTTTATGATTTTTTCCTTAACTGGCTTTATCTTTGCCAAACTACGTCCGATTCGTAAGATTTTTTTTATAACCAATCAAAAATTTATTACAGTTTTAGTTTGTTCAAAGACTTTTTTTTCTGCGGGCAACCGTTTCTCCACAATTTTGCATCAAGCCCAATTTTTTCGTTTTTTAAGTAGTTTTTTCTCTTTGATATCATTTTATTCAAAAAAACACGTTAATGAGTTGACTTGTTGACAGTTGACTTGGGTCTGCAAAAAGAATTATTTCGAAATGTAATGCAAGTATATCAACTCTAATGGGTGATACAAGTGACCAATTACGGTGACTTAAAATACGCACATTGTTCTAAATGGCTCTAGAATCACGGCTTTCCCAGCAGATTAATTGCTGATTTAATATGGAGCCTGAAAGCGCATCAAATTCATAACATGTCAAATTGCTGTTTAAAATAGGGCTTCTATAAATGATGTGCGCAGTTTGCTTTCATCTTAAGCCTGGGGTAAAGTCAATTTTTGTATGCCAGGCTTTGGAATTTTTGTGACACTCGAATGTAGTTGACTGAACCACCAATTTAAAAGTGTTTTGGGAATGCTGAACCCTTATAACGGTAAGCATTATTTTCTAGGAAATGGTTATTATAATATTTTATGTTCCGTTTCACGGATATTTGATCGAAAGTGTTTTTGTGTAACATACATAATGTACATACAACATAGGCTGAGAAGCTTTGTACGCTATAATACGATTTTAAAAATGATAAACAAGACTTAAAAACAGGTGAAATAAAGAACACTTTAGGACTATTTAAGTTGATACTAAAATGTAATTACGTTTTTTGATAATTATAGTCACTTTATCGTTAGGGGCTAGTGATAAATTTAATACCGATTAAAATAGTTTTAATCTTTTAATATGGAGTTCAATAGAGCATAGGTAATATAGAGTTCAATTGAGCAAAAGCACATGTCAGTTTCACGCAATTCAGTAATGCTTTCGAGTGATTTAGTTTGAACATTTTCTTATTTTCGAAATGGAATAATATATAAAAATTGGAAAACCCTTTTTAAGAACTCGGTGAAGAATTCTTGTCCTCTAAAAGTGCAATATGCACTATTGATATCCCCCCTCTTCATCCTTCGCACTCATTAAATTTCTTAAAGGAGTCATCAAACTCATTATTGATTGAGCTACTAATCGAAAATTGGGCTATCTTTTTCTGAAATTTCCGATAAAAATGTCAGTATGACAGCCCAATCATAATTGGGCTATAAATAGCCCAAATCTTATTTGGGAGATTTTTTTTTGTGTATAAATAAATCATATAAATTTAACACTTTTCTCCCCTAGGGGTATGTCCCTTAAGGTGTTCCATGGTTTGGCACCACTTTTTTTTTAATTACTGAATATATTCATTATTTTTGACATTCCAATTCAGCCGCAATAATCTTCAATTCAATAGAATTCAGCTTCTCTGTTGTTCGCCGAATTTCCATTTTTTAAGAAATTTTTGTATTGGTATTGGGCTACTATTTGGGCTAGTTCTTCGATTTTATGCTACTCGTACAGACATTTTTTAATTGGGCTATCGAACTAGTTCAAGACATGGCAACCCTTCCTACCAACCGGCCGGTGAGCTGATCGAAAAAGACTCTCACTGAAGTTTATCTGGAGTTGAGAGCACTAACTTTATCTCTATTCAAAAATAAAAAAAAAATTATTTCACTTGCATTAAACTTAAGCTTTTTTCGTTTTTCGTATTTGTCATTGAAAGTATTTTTTCTTTCTTATATTATCTGAAAGTTGATACACTGTTACACAACAGAATAATTATTGATTGTTGTTTTTCACGGAATTTCACGCTATTCAGTGAAAACCATAAAACTTCCCGAACACCCATATCGCACCAGTTGCTTGGCTCGCCAGTCAATTGAGACAAATTGCGCTGAAGATAAGAACCAAACGTGTGTTTTCTAGATTATGACCCAGAAGCTGTGTAACTTCGGGGCAATCATTGCTGTTCTATAGATTATAGACACGGGTGACGACGGCGCGGTGCGATGGTGGTGGCAAGAAATGAACAAACTAGTGTTGTACATAATATTAATATACCTCATTCCTCCACAAAGTGTAGGACGATCGCCATCGCCATCGTTACCGTGTGGCAATATCATCATCATCTTCATCGTGCGATTTTTATTAATTTAGCTTACAGTCAGCCTTCTGAGCACTTACCCCAATGCCACCCCGGCCGTTCCTCATTTTACAGCACCCGCCTTCCAACAGATGGAATGACCATGTTTACAGATCCACACATGGAACAGAGAAAAAAAAAACGAAGAAACTAGGTTACTAGATTCTTGAAAGCACTAAAGCAATTTTAAATTTAGTTGGCGGTTCTCGCTGCTTTTTTTGTTGATCTTTGTTGCACGCACGATCGTTTGATGCACGATTAGTCTTGGAGAGGATGATGCTAGTGGGGATGGTGGTGGTGGTGGCAGTGGTGGAGGGGGAGGGGGGATTATGTATATAGAACCAAAGGAAAATACATATCGCATCCATTAGAACGTTTTTGAAGAACGCAATAGCTCACACTATGAAGTAAGTTGACGTTGCTGATTGTGAAGATCAACGAGTCATGTCCGTGGAGAGGGCGATTTGCTTGCCGTTCTAAGTTGATTCTATGTATAATCATCATGGACGAACGAATATGTTTGTGTAAATTTACTGCATGGAATTAGATCACGTTAAAGATTCTATTATCTACTGTGTTCTGCTCGGGCGTTGGAAGATGTGGTGTGCGTGTGGTGTGCGTCTTTTGAATTGCGATATTAGTTTTATTTCGTCTGCAATTTTTAGAACACTTGAAGAGTCAGAGGCACTATTGGATGTATGTATGTATGCATATAGTAATTCGTTAAGAATTGTCCTAGGTCCAAATGTTGAAATATACAATTTTACAAAACTACTGATGAAACAGGAAGAGGAAATAGTTTCAATACTGCAGTCGTTGTATGCATCTTCTTTCCCGAATTTCTCACTGCTAAATGAATATTTAAGGGATAAAACCATTAGAATGTTCCGAATTTTTCCAATGAATAAAACGTCATACCACGTTTTGACCTTGAACAGAAAGATTCATCATGATATCTAATCTATGAAAAATTTTATAATTATTGGAAATCATTTGCACCAGCCGATCGCCAGCAAATTTTGAATGTGACCAAAACAACTCAAATTCACCAGGAGCTCGTGCCATCACAGAAAAATGTAAACAAATTCGAAGTTACATTCATCGGCCTTACAGTTCGCATTCAGTGTTGGCACAAATATAGCACAATAAGAACTGTTTTGGCAGACGAAAACTAGCAGTCGTTCCGCAATGATTCCGTCTTGGTCAATATAAATTGATTTCTACCAGGGGTTTTATACCTATTGATATACCAGAGCGTTTTTACTTATTATTAGCCACCAGGGCTCTTGTACCTGCCGATTTACCAAAGCGTTCAGCCTGCCGTTTTGCCACCAGGAGTTTTGTACCAGTGGATCTTCCAGAGGGTTTCGCCTACCGTTTGCCACCAGAGGTTTTGTACCTGCTGATTTACCTAAGCGCTTAGCCTACTGTTTCAGTGCCACCAGAGGGTAGTACCTGCTAATGTACCAGAGTATCTACCCTGATGTTTTGAAGTGCCGTCAGGGGCGTAGTACCTTTCCACCGTTGTCAGAATTATTCGAAGCCAGTTTTCCCGGACATAAGGAGTGAATTCCAGTGAAGTGACCTGAAGTTTTTGTTTCTTTAGAAAGACGCTGGCGAAAACAGCGAGCACAACCTCGGCAGGAAACCAAACAGCACACAACCTCAATGAAACGGCAAGAACCAGTGTACCTTTTAGCCTGGCAAAATGGCCATAGGCGAATCTATCACAATTTTCTAGAGGTCTGCAAAGTTTGTAAACAAAAAAATTATCACGGGGCCAAATCTGGTGGTTGGAGCATCAGTTTGTAGTGCAATTCGACCAATTTGGCCATGGTGGAGATGTGAGGCGGTGCTTGTTGTCCGGAGTGAGAAAACGCGGCACCCATCGCGCTGACAGCTTTCTCATGCCAAAAATGGCCTTATAAATAGGGGCGTAAATGTTTAACTTTTTAATGGCGGGTGGTGTTAAAAAATCACAAATCTGTATGGTACGATCTACTAACTTCTCCAAAGCCTAAAAAAGTTATACTTCTATACTAATTTCACAATAATATTTTTGACCTTTTGCCAATTATTGAGAAAAAAAGGTTCCACATACGCCACCTCATAACCAGTAAAGTCTACTTAATAAACCAGTAAGATTTATACCTTTATTTTTCTTAAGTCTTATCGAATTTTTAAGTCAAATATAATTTAGGTTTTATAAATGTACCTACAAACCCGAAATTCCAACAAAATTGTTCACATAGATTGTGATTTACCACCATAAGTAGCCCAAAAACCTACAGGCTACAGCAAGCACAAATTCCATTTGTTGTATTTAAATAGTTTTTTTTTTTCATTTTTAAAACCCAAAAAATTCCTTGGACGAGGTCAACATCTTCGAATCGAAGCAACCAAACAACTTAAAGGTTATATTCCCGTACCTGCTTATGAATGGCACCACCAAATTGAGGACATATTCAGATTGGCTATAGAAAGAAATACCATTTGATGACATTTTTTTTTACAAAATCCCAAAATCAGCCATAAGGTAAGCGCCAATTACATCACCATATTCCCAGGACACTTTACCATTCTTCTTTCTTGAAAAGCATTTATATCGATAAACCTATACATTATACATATGAATCCATGTTTGATCAACGCAAAACATTTTAAGATTCCCCAATCGACCAAATGGCGATAACTAATGGATCTAACCAATAAGTCTCGTTTTAGTCATTCAAAATGAATAAATCAATTAATTTACCATTTTATGTCGAAGACATGTATTTTTTTTTTTTTTTGAAACCTTGTACCCTCGTCCAAAAGCAATCGAAACCGATTTCTGTGGCATTTCCCCTTGGAGTTAAAAACTTATATATTTATAGGTGCCTTACCTACCTACTTAATTTTCTGCAACCAAAGTAACCAGTATAAGTCCAGGTTCATAATTCTTTAAGAAATGTGACGTTCACTTCTTTATAACATTATATTTGCTTGTAGGGTAGAAGAACCCGTTAGTTTTATTATAAAGAATATAAATCTCAAACTCTAGACCCACTTAATTGTGTTCTTTTTTGGGTCTTATTGACTTTGAGCAAGGTCTTGAAATTATGAGGTTTAAGAAAATTAAGTTGCTTAAAGCTGAAAATAAATTTTATATATGTATCTGTAGTAATGGGAATGACAAATTAAATGATTATTGTGAATAACATACGAGTACAATATAGTATCTTAACATATTTTCTTTTTTAGCTTCAAGATCTTGGTTAGAATAAGAAAATTTAGTACTTATTGTAATTGGTTACAAAAATTGCCATACATAATTTTTGATAAGTGGTAGTAATAATTTCCAATCTAAGCTCGTTCGTGAAGTTCTCGATGATAAAAATTTAAACCTTGAGTGACGTTTTGACGTTGACAGATCATACAAAAAGTTTAAGGGTGCGTTTGTATTCAAATACAAAATTTTTCTGTCCCTATTAAAAAATAATTTTAAATTAAAAATAATAAGGGTATTCATATAACGAGATAATTTTCCGCTTTGTAGAAAGATAAAACTTCCCGCAGCATGTTTTCATGAACACCCCCTAAGAAATACTTGCGTAAATGTGGGAAATATTTTGTGAAATGTCAAATTAGAAGTCAGAATCCGTACTTCTTTAGTTTACGAGGTTTATTTCTGCACTTTCCGCAGCAAATTTGTGAGATAATTTTATGAGATTTGCAGAATCTTTTTCTCATACAAATTTTGACAGCTCGATTCTGCGGAGATAAAATTATCTGGTTTACGAGGGTATTTCGCGTTTACATGAATACCCTTAATAATTTCCTTTTTTTAAACTTCAATAAATAAGAGACCACATTAAAGAAAGTCTGTCAAATAAATATTACCTCTTCCAAACTTTAACGAGGTTATAATTGGAAATTGTCTTAAATTTGTCGTGAAACAATTATTATCTATACCTTTGGCGCTTGTTTTATAAAAACTAACGTCTGGTTATTCTAATTGATAGTCAAGTAAGCATTTACGTTCTCAAAAAGGGTAAAATAAACTCAAAAAAAAAGGAAAGTGTGAATATTTCTTGTAAATTTGTCGTAAATATATCGTAAAAACAAACAATTTGCCGCGTTTGAACTCGAAAAAGAAGTGTCCTTTTCTAAAATATGTTTAAAGTCTCCTAATTAGAATTTTTCTTTAAATCTAGCACTACCATAATGAATAATATTTTGTGTAAGAGTTTCTTTGCTATAGAATTTGTTTAAACAATTCTCTTGTAACGCCTTTGAATAAGTTCCGTAATAAAATAATTTGTAGCAACCTTTTTACACCACGACACTTTACTTTTTTTTGAAAAATATTCACGACTTATTGAAAACAATAACTATAGAATAAGTGAATTCATCTTATTTCGGAACAAGGAACAAGAAGCTAGGCTGACCTATGGTTAACGTAGAAAGCAAGGCTTCTTTTTTGTCATTTGGGAATATGTTGTCAGTTGTCATCCAGTATGTACTCGTACATTGCGCTGAGGTACCTGGGCTGTGGTAGTCGCTGTTGGGTTGTTATGCTTCTTATAAGCAGGTTCGGGAGGCTGGCGGAGTTTCCTACGAGTTTCTTAGATAGAAGTAGCAGACACTTGTCTAGAGGCTTCTGAGTTCGTTTCTGTAGTTTTTTAAGCCTCCCGGTCGAAAATTAGTCGGGTTCGTATCCCTAATATAATATAATATAACACAAGCATTTAACAGATGGAAATAAAACGAATTGGTGACAGCTAAGTTTTTTCTCTAGTGTTTCAAAAACAATTCAGAGCGCTCAGAGCGCAATTGGTTCAGAGGATTTTCAGAATCTGCTCGACATGCTCGGACTCTGTTCAAAGCTCTATTTTGAGCTAAAAAAAAAAGAAAAAAGCCCCACCCCCAGGTAATGCCCACTTGACTGTCAAATATTGTAGAGAAAGAAAACTATACGGGAAAGCTGTATCCAATGACTGTTCACAATAGCTGCTTATATATAAGGATCTTGGTCTGCTAAGTCTGATAATTCTTTTCAACAGTGGGTGGATATGATTGAAGGCCCAGCTGTCTATTCTATAAGAACGTATCTTGAATGAGGGTTGAACCTTAGTAGCTCGCCGAAGTGTACCCCCAGGTGCTTCCCGTTTCGTTTGGTTGCTAATGTTGATCCGTCAGGGAGTTTAAGGGTTATATTTCTGCATTTCGTTATAGACTGGCTGCATCCACATTTGGATCATGGTCTCCTGAAGCAGATTATTTCTGACTTTGAGGCGTTGATTTTGATTCCCCACTTTCTATAGTGCTGAAAAAGTCTATGGATGTGGGCTTCAACTTTCTTCATATATATCAATGGTGACATCGTTTAGTAAAATAGGTAAGCGAGTCATCAGCGAAGAGAAGGTTCTCACAGTTATCAGGAACAGGCTACCCGGAGATCAGTATGCTGTACAGGATCGCCCCAAGCTTCGAACCTTGGGCAACTCCCGCTCTGGATTTTCTTCGATTTGCATTTCGTTAATTGTACAAAGAAATTCCTGGAAAACAGGAAGGAATGGATAATTTTAATAAGTGCTATAGGAAACCTAAGTAAGGGGAGTTTGTTGATAAGGCCTTCAATTCAAACGCTGTCGAATGCTTTTTTGACAACCAGTAGATATCCCCCTATGACTCAACGTGTTATGTTAGAACTTCAGAAGTGGATGAAGTGTTGAATGCTTCCCGCGAAAACAAAACTACATATCAGCAATTAAAGAGTTTTCGCTGCAATGCTTTTTGAATTTCCTGAGTATAAGTTCTTCCAAGAGTTTCCTTAAGATGTTGACGAGGGATATCGGCCTGTAGTAGCCTTAGGAATCGCCAGAGTAGCAGTTTTCCATTTTTGGGGGAAGTAGTTGCTGTTGAGACAGGTGATGAGGCTGATGATTAGGAGGGTGATAAATATGTGTAGGAGCTTCTTAATAATGTCAGGTTTATTGTTGATCTTTGTTATATCTTCTATCGTGCTTAGTTTTGTACTATTAATTGGGTCAATTGCCGGATTGGTCGCTGAATGTACATCTACTAAGGTTAGGCGCCAGTTTTTGTTAGATAGATCGGCTGATGGGTTAAAGAAATTATATGCCAAGTCATACATTCGTACATTACGATGTTAGGGAAGACGTCTTTATATCGTTATGTCTATTAACCTTCAGCCTAAGCGGCTCGGTCGATTTTCTTTAAATTTGGTAGATAGCGTTTTTTGCCACACTTTTTTTCGAAGAAGAATAAAATATTATGTTCTCAAAAAGCGTTCCAAGATTTTTATAAAGCAATTAAATAAATTCTTTTGAGTAAAAACTAGCTTGTGGTTGAAAAAAAATTGGGGAAAATGGTTATTCCATAAAATTTTTTTATTTTTGGTTTTCTTAAAAACTGTGCCACCGATTTTGATAAAAAAAATTCTAGATATTATTGTGTTTATAAACTTTTGAATACATGTTTTTTTTTAAATCAATATTTGTTTAACTACCGCACCTAAAGGTTTTTTGTAACAATATCTTTCTGAAAAATTTTAAGGAGAAATATGAAAAATGAAACGTTATTTTTCCCGAAATCTGCTTAAAATTTTGTCTGCGTATTGTTAAATTTGATGATGTCAAATTTACTATGGTTATTTGAACTTTTTATTTTCTTTTTCGAGTTAATTGTATCCTATTTTGATGGTTAGTAATGTTAACTTGCCTGGCAAGATTTTATTTCACGACAAATTTACGACGATAAGTCCAATTATTACATCTTAAAATTTTGAAGTAGTAAAGCTAATTTGACAGATATTATTAAAGAGATGCCACGCTCAAACTTCAATTACGTTATTTCAAAACCATCACGACATGAACCGTTTACCGCAGCGTTATACACTTTTTGAATTCAAATTAATCATTCAGTTTGTTATTTAATTGATTTCTTTGGGATAGTTTACGAGTATTATTCTCAATTTCTAGTCATATAAAGGGTGGTTAAATTTTAAGGGCCGATGTTGATTTTGAATAAAACACAAATTCTTTAGGAAATTATTCTCATTTCTTTTTATTATGATGATATGGTATGGTTCAGTTATGTATGGAACAAAATGTCGACCAAATGGCCGCCGCGACCTCGGCGGCACACCTCCATCCGATGGTCCAAGTTTTCGATAACGCTGAGGCATAATTGAGGTTCTATGCCGTTAATGTGCCGAATTATCTCATCCTTTAGCTCTTGAATTGTTGCTGGCTTATCGACGTACACCTTTTCTTTCAAATAACCGCAAAGAAAGAAGTCCAACGGTGTCAAATCACATGATCTTGGCGGCCAATTGACATCGCCACCACGTGAGATAACACGGCCATTAAATCTGTCGCCCAAAAGAGCCATTGTTTCGTTAGCTGTGTGGCAAGTGGCACCGTCCTGTTGAAACCACATATCGTCACCATCCATATCTTTCGATTCGGGTATACAAAATTCGTTATCATCTCACGATAGCGAACACCATTCCCAGTAACTGCCTGACCGGAATCATTTTGGAAAAAATACGGCCCGATGATGCCGCCAGCCCATAAACCGCACCAAACTGTCCCTCTGTGTGGGTGCATTTGTTTCTTGACAATCACTCTTGGATTATCATTCACCCAAATGCGGCAATTCTGCTTATTGACGAATCCACTGAAAATGTGCCTCATCACTGAAAATGATTTTCTTCGAAAATTGATCATTCACTGTTGCAATTTCTTGCCACCATTCTGACCATTGACGACGCTTGAAATGGCCAAGAAGCTTTAGTTCTTGAGTCAATTGCACCTTGTAAGCCTGTAAATGCAAGTTTTTATGCATAATGTTCATCAACGACGAGCGTGAGAGGTGCAATTTTTGGGCACGACGACGAGTTGAGGTAGATGGCTCTTCAGCCAGCAGCCACACTATCGCGAACAACAGCAATATTTTCTGCAGTACGAGCTGTATCTACGAGTATGCACTGGTGTTTTCACATCTCCTATAGACCCGGTTTGCTCAAATTTTTGCACGATTTTTCCGATTGCACGCATATTTGGACGATTAAATTGACCGAAAAAATCACGAAGTGCACAATATGCATTATTTTGATTTGAACGGCCATTTTCATAATAAGCCTAAATAACTTTAACGCGTTGCTCGATTGTGTATCTTTCCATGGTTCAAATTGAGTTAGTCTGAAATTGAGAAATGTCAAATGAAATGCAGAAAAAAACTTGACGTTTAGGTGTGGTTCACATTCAACATCGTGTACCAAACAGGTGCTCTACGAGGATGAATCAATCGAGGGTTTTCACTGACCCAATAGCGGCTGTTAATCAACAAAGCTAGCTAGTCAAAATGTGCTTGGTTTTTTGCCAAAAATTGTGGTCGACTATAGTGAGCTGTAAAACTCGAGCACTCCAATCTCGCCAACGTTGATGGTAATTTTCCTCCAACTGTTGTGTTAATTTTTTGAGAATTTTTAGCAAACATTATGATGTCTCCATTATGTTTGCTAAAAATTCTTGTGCACGGCATCGATTCATTGCATCAATATTTGTTGGTATTCGTTGGCCCAGTTTTTACTTTATCTCCCATACAAACATAATACAGGGTCCTACCTTCAACATTGTATATTCTCTTAAGACTTCCAAATTTGTTCGATTTTCAAAACATTCAAGACCAATGTTCATCGACACCTCCTTTCTCTCCGCTCCTAATTTCCCCATCGACCGTTCTGTGTTTAACATTATAAGGGTCAGTAATGAACACTTGAGCGCAGGTAAATTATAAAAAAAAATTAAAAAGGATTCATAACTATTAATAGCTGTGATTTTCAAACTGGCTTAGCAAACTCTTTAAATTGTGTGTGTGGATTAATTTTCATCTTTTCTCTTAAACCGTAAAAAGCTTATAATGACTGTCGCAGACAAAAAATCTTAGAAGCTAACGGCCGTCCCACTATCCAAATTGAAGGTAGCTAAGAAATGTCTCAGACAACGTGCCATCCTCACAAAGAGGAAAGCAAAGTGTTGATATGTCATTGCTATCAGGAAACTCGAGAAATACTCACAAGGTGAAGCGCCTTGTTAAGTGAAAATCCAAATCTATTGGATTTTGTAATTCATATTCGTGGTATTGACAAGGTTGTTCCCAAAGCACGCAAGGTACTTCAGCTTTTTCGTGTGCGCCAGATAAACAACGTAGTGTTAATAGAGTTGAGTAAGAATTCTATAAAATAACTGCGCATCGGTGATCCCTACAACTCCTGAATCCAATAATAATCCAACTTGAACTCGGTCAGCGAACTAATCAAAAAACGTAGATTCGTGAATCTCAACAAACAGGGCATTCCATAGTACGAGTATATGTCATCCAGCGTAAAATGAGAAAAAAGTACGATCTCCAGTGCGTCGAATATCTGGTTCCTCTGTAGAGCTTCTGAAGCGACTTATCACGAAGCCTATACGAGAGCTATAGTTGATGTAATTCCTATAGCTTAAATAATATCTGGAGTACATGATCAATGAGTGTCTTGCCTTTAATCATATACTTAGATACTACTTTCAAGCTTTTTCATTAGAGTTGCAATAAAATACTTACAAAAACCCTAAAAACACTATCATAACTAGTGTGTAAAATTATTCTTCCTAAACTTAAATTAGTCTACCAAAAAAAAAATACAGACCTTGTTTATCGACCAATAGTTTGATAATTGAAACCTTTAACAAAATCAACCTTCAATTTGTTGTTAACCGATACAATGCTTCTAACTATATTTGCTTATGAAGCTCTATCTGAAGTAAAAAAGAACACTAAAAATAGTTAAAAGTATTTAAACAAAAAATAAAAAAAAAAGATTACTTATCACACAAATTTACAAATTACTTTAAAAGCACGTCTCTTGGACATGCAGCAGCAGTTTTTAAGTTTTTACAACAGCTTATATGACGTCAATCCATCAAGCTTCAGCAGCAGCGGCAGCGCCAGCAGTAGAGTCTACAATAGATCTAACCGCGACAACAGACGACTACAACTACATCGAAACGCATTCAGCCCGCAGTCACCACAATCTTTTCACGTTCCATAACCTACCTATCTACAAATCTAAGATATAGACAAACAAAGACTTTTCTATCTTAAAATCTATCTATTGGCGGCATGGTGGGCAATTGTAAAATACAAATCACTCCAGCACTGTATAGAGTGTCGCCAGGCACATCATCTTACATCCAGCAAAGTCGTAATCTCCACTCTAGAAGCTCTCACAGTTTAGCTTCTATTTTATGACCAAGTCGCGGGAAGGTATGTTTTTTTTTTCTCGCGCGATTCTTTTTTCCTTCAGCTTGCACTTTGTCGCGTTTTTTCGTTTCTTTTTTTTTTGCTAAGAAGAAAAGCACAAACGACAAAATTACGAAGCGAAACTAAACTGCATTAGAAGCAACACGAAGATGAAATTGAAAACGAACAAAATGAAACGCAGAAAAGAAATCAAGAGAGTGAAAAAAGACAAAACCAAGTTAAGTGGACCTTCTCACGTTATCATCACATGGCTCGGAACGGTACGCCTGATTAATGCATGTTTTCGTGCTTTTTACATAAAACTTGGAGGAAAAAAATCAATTTACTTACCGCAAAACACTTCATTACTGTACGTGCTGTAATTGCAATGAGCTACTCAAACGAGACGAACCAGCAGTAGTTGTCGAATGGACATAATCGTAAAGATAAACCCTACCCTACTCTGCCCAACCGACCTTAGCTTATATAGTTTTGAAAGTAAATTTGTAAATTTGACTCTGGTCATCATCGATTGAAAAGGTGTGAATTGTGAGTCAACCGAATTTATTGTCCATGATATTGATGGATTTTGGGTAGGTATCGTGTTCGGCTGAAGGCTGGCGATAAAAATTTCGAAACAGGAGAATTGGTCCGATTGTTATCGAAGCTTTATATACCTTTTGGCATTGTAGTAGTGTTAAATTGGGTCATCATCAAATCGAAAGTCCTACTTGACACCACATTTTTTTTCAAAAAAAAAAAAGAAAATGGCAGCTAAATTTCCAAGTAAAGAAGACCTGTACTTCACCCTTTGCCTGAAATTGGTTTTCTACTTACTTACTTATCCGGCTCCCGATCTATGGAGGGTCTCTACCTGAGATATTGCGGTCTTCCATCGGTTACGATCCCTCGCGAGCTTCCTCCAGTCGTTGGGACCAAGCGCTCGTGCGTCTGTAACCACCTTGTCTCTGTAGCGGAGGTTCGGTTTTCCTCGTCGTCTCAAACCTGGGGGCTGAGATTCGAAGATTTCTTGGCTGGAGAGTTGTTGTTCATTCGCTCGATGTGACCGAGCCAGTGTAGTCGACGTGTTTTGGCTTTTTGGACTACATCCACGTCTTGGTACAGCTCGTATAACTCACGATTGAATCTTCTCCTCCATTCGCCCTCTTCGCATATAGGACCAAATATCCGCCAAAGAATTTTTCTCTCGAAAGTGCCCAGTATCAATTTCCCTTTTTTACTTACGAGTATCATCTGGTAAAATTAGTGTTTTGTATAGCGTGCACTTTCGAGAAAGGAGTTTTGAACCCATTTGTTTGACCAAACCGAAGTAGCAGCGGTTTGCTAGGGTAATTCTTCGTCGGATTTTCACTAAGGTGTCCGTTGTGGGATTCATGTTTGTTCCGAGGTAGGTGAAATCCTTGACTACCTCGAAATTAATGAATGAAATGAAATAAATGACATGAAAATGAAATTACTGCTACCAACAGTGACGTTTTGTCCTAGGCGATGGACAGATGAGGCTTTGTTTGTTGATTGCATATACTTTGTTTTGTCCTCATTAACTTCAAGACCAACGCGTTTCGCCTGTTCATCAATAGCTGTGAACGCTTCTAGCACAGCTCGCTTGGAGCGGCCGATGATATCGATGTCGTCCGCATAGCCAAGCAGTTGGGAAGACATGTTGAAGATAGTGCCTTCCTGGTTAACACCACTCTTGCGCACTATCTGCTCCAGGACTAGGTTGAAGAAATCACATGATAGCGCATCTTCTTGTTTGAAGCCTGTGTACATGTCTGGAATAGCTCGGATAAGTTGTTACCCATTTGCACGTCTTGCGGCATAGCTGGATCAGTTTTTTCCGGATCCCGAGTTCCGACATCGCCAATAGAAGCTCTTGGTGACTTATGTACGCTATCATATGCGGCTTTAAAGTCGATGAAAAGACGGTGGGTTTCGACTTGAAATTCGTTGGTCTTTTCCAGTATTTGCCTCAATATGAAGATTTGGGGTCTATCGTTGATCTGCCTGGCCTGAAGCCACACAGGTACGTGCCGATTATAGTGTTGCAGAAAGGTTTTAGACGCTCACATAGTACGATGGATAGGATCTTGTAGGAAACATTAAACAGGGATATGCCCCTGTAGTTTTTGCAGGACATACGAGTATGATCGCTTTTTTTGTAGATTGGGCATATGGAGCTATTTGACCAATCTTGCGGATTACTTTCTTAACCTCTTCAGTACTGGGTAGTGAGACTGGATCTTCATTGACTGGTCTTATGCTTCTTTGCTCCCCTGTGGTTTCCTCTAAATAATGCCCATCAAGCAGCTGCTGGAAATATAACTGCCTACTCTATTTGAGCAATGCTTACAGATAACTAGAAGAAACATTTCAAAAAATTTTGACGAACAAAAAATAGCCTACAGGTTGGCTTTATGCCCCATTAACTTAAGCCGAAGCTAGACCTATCTCATGTGGCCTAAGCGTAGAATTATTTTTGAGATGTGGTGTGTTGTAGAGTGATGTGTTGTGTTGAAAACCTTACGATATGCCATGCTGAGGTCCTAAGGTTTATTTCTGTGTGTGATGAACATAATGTAAATAGATAGTGTTCTCAAAAATTGAAACAACATTGTTCAATAAGGATCGTTTGCAGCACAGTCAATGAGAAAAAACACCACACCACTCGAGATAAGTGTGTATTAACAATTAAGCCCTATAATCTATCCAAAAGAACCAGGTTTATTTTGAGGGCACATGCCCCCAAAGCTTTGAACAAATGCTTGCCTTACAATTTGTAGCCAGAACAGATTGCCAAAATACTGCTTCCGCCATTGGGGAAAGGCATGTATTACAAGAAGTAATACACATAGCGGAAAGTATTTCGGCTTCTTCAATTCAAGTAACATTCAGAGAAAATAGCAGTATTGGTTTAGTCCACTTAACGGATATTATACAGCTAGAAGTGAGATTCATGGATAATGGCAGTGGTGGTATGATTTTTCTTAACGGATAATAGACAGCTTTGAGTTTTGAAAACATTCAATTTCACGAGATTGTTTACAATTTTCTTAGTTCCGTCTGTCGCTGAATGAATAAGTAGTTTTTGGGGTATAAGTGCACTGCAACCTTCAGAGCTATTGTTACCCCGCCTAGAACTTTGTAAGATCGCTCATCCTACAGCTCTTCCAGCCAATGCATTTTTTTTTTCATAACTATGTTGTCTGTTGCAGTAAGTGTCGAATCCCCCTAGAGTATATCTTGTCATGAAAAGAGTTTTTCCATCTTAGCCTCCTCTCATTCCTGCTAACAAACGCACAGGACCGTAAATCACTAAGTTAAGGTACTCTAAGATCCGTTTCGTCTTTTATTTATCTTTTTTAATGAACTCTCAAATAGTTGTTTTAGGGTTTGTTTTTAAACAAGTTAGAGGATTTTAAACATTTTACGTAGAGTTCATAATTACATCGAGTTTTCCACAAAGAATCAAATTCGTTGAGAAATTTTTCACCCGTATTACTCTTCCTTTTCTGCTTACTGATTAACACCAGTGCTAGTTGGGTAAGGGTTTTGAAGAGCAGGTTTCTCGTTTTGGGAGTAAGGAGTTCTTTCCCCTTGTGTTTTGATGTTCTCATGGATTTCTCTGTTAAAGATGAAGTTTGCTATCAATACTGATGTTTTACCCTAATCATGATATTTAGGGTGACCAGCAGAATGATATGTAGAAAAAGAAATTTAAATAAAACAACGACGCCGACGGTGTGAGGTATAGCTTCATTTTAAAGCTACATTCATGCCATTATTTAATAGCACATTATTCAAATGGCTGCCTCTTCTTCACTAACAGTGCCTTAAGCGGTTAGTCAGACTTTTAATGACTCTTTGACTTATTCCGAAAAAGCTTCTTGAATGTTGGCTTCGAGCTCATCCAAAGGTGTTGGCTTCATAGGGCGTATCTCTCGAGAAAATGATCAAGTGATGCCAAATCCCATGATAGTTGCGTCCAACTACTGTGAGATTACCGAATCGCCAAATTTCTCCTTAACAGCTTAAAGCGTTGCATCTTGTCACTTGTATGGCATTTAGTGCCATCTTGTTGAAACGACAGCTCGAATATGTCAACATTGCTCTGAAAAAAAAACAGAAAGTCGGTGAACACTCCCATATACCCGAGACCATTGACGGTAACGCTGTCTCCTTCCTCATTTTGAAAGAATTAAGTTCCGATTAAGCCGGGGCCGGCATACCATAAACCAAACCAAACAGTCAATGTTTGTGAATGCATTGATGCTTATTTGAACACTTGTGGATTGCGTTCACTCAAATAAAGAACATAATCAAGCTCACGGTGTCAAACCTTACTGAATATTTTTACAGCTGGATTTCATTGGTAAGTTTGACAGCTGCTGAAACATAATAATTGGGAAAATAATCATTGCTAATCTGGTCACCCTAGTTGGACATATTTGTTTGCTTCGATGTTAACGATACAATATAGCACATCGTTTTACTAAATCCCCGTGCAAGGTTGAAATATTACGAATGAGCTTATCCCTAGTTTCACATTGCCGCGTATTTTCCAATATCACTCTTATAACTGCACCTGTTTTCTCGGGATCCTGAGTTTAAACATCGCCATATAGAGCTCAATAAAAGTCGTGTTTTTTGAAAGAGTGAATAGCCAAGTTAGCAAAATTTTACATGCAAAACAATAAAAACATCAAGAGTGAATATCAGCAATCAGAGTGAATATAGAATGAATAAAAATTGTTGATATATTGAGGTGTAGATGGCGCTTAAATCGAGTGCAGAAAAACATTTGCTTGGTACTGGGATGTGTTCTGGAATGCATCTTTTTTTTCTCAGAGATTTTTATTATGTCAAGACATTTGGAAATAAAGCTTCATGTCTATTTTGTAAAAGACGTACAAAAAATTTCAAATGTCAATTGATTGAAAAACTTCTGAAAAATCTTAAAATCGATTTTATGGCTTTTGGAAAGCATCTAGAAAGAAATACTCTAAATAGGTCAAAATATAGTATATTACCCATCTACTAAGCCATAAACTGTCAAATTCTATTGGAGGATGGCTGAGATCTCGAAGGATTAAGAAACATCTACAAAATCTGAATTTTCTTAACATAAAATCGATTTTTTCGCTCATTAAAATTGTAATTTCGGGGCTGGCAAGAATATGGAAAGAAATATTCTCAATACGTCAAAATGAATTTGAAATTACTCTAAAATTCGTGTCAAACTTTGAGATTAAAAGAGAGTGACTATAATGGTTTTTTTTTCAATTTTCTTTACTGAGTGGCTATCAATTTTCCATAAAACACAGCTAAATATCATATCCGCCTTTGAATTCGATGAAAAGGTGGCGAATTTCGAATCGAATTTGTCTTTTTTCAGAATTTTGCATCAGTATGAATATTTTGTCTATGTTCGATCTGTGAGGCCAGAAGCCACTTGTACTGCTATACGTGTATATAATTACTTTTTTTCAATACGCATTTCCATATGAAGTTGTTGAGGAACTCGATGCACCAGAGTTGGAGAATTCACTTGCGTTCAACAAGGCCCCTGGACGTGATGAAATTCCAGTCGAAATTCTGAAAAACAGTACTCCAATCTTTCATTAGTACTTTAAGTGTTCCTTAATAATGTGCTTTCGAATGAAAATATTTTCTTAAAGTCTTCTTAATTTTTAAAAAGCCGATAGATCCTGCCTCTTGCGAGGAAATGAGAAATCTTTTTAGAGTATCTCTTGTTATGAATAGTGCTTCTCAAATAAACCTTTCGGGCTCGGGAGAAACTTTATCTTCATTCCTGCCGACAACATGAGCAAAAGAATGGTTGAGAGTCATAAGTCATAAGTCACTAGGCTTAGGCTCTCTACGGGCTATGCTTCTAATTTAATATTTGTTATTTGTTTCATTCCTTAAATAAAGTTAAATCTTTATATATGAAATAGATTTTATATATAATGGTTAAATGCAAAATTGGTGAAAAAATTAACAAAAAAATTATTAAAAGCGGTTTTTTACTCTGCTCTATTTTTGAAATTACCCATAGAATTATTTTTGGCATATCTGAAACTGTGCAACTGTAGGAAAAATACTTAATTTGGCACGATCTTACTTATCATCATAATTATCTAAACCTAATTAGGTAAGTTTCAGGTCACAATCAACAGAACTCATTCGAAGAACGTGATTTTTCCACAAATTGTAGTCGAATTGAATCAAAAGATAAAATTGAGAAAAACTACCGAAATTCAAGGTTCGATGGGAGATTAATAGATATGGATGCAGTGAAGTCATATTCTACAAGGCTTCGTTATTTGAGGTTGGACAACACATATATAAAAAAAAATATATTTTAAAATAAGAAGATAGGAGTTGTATTTCATTCTTTCTTTAAATTCCTGAAAGCTGTTAAAAAAATATTTACTTTATTTTCAATTTTGAATTAAAAAACAATGCAACAATGGCGGTGATGGTGGCGGCACTTTTGTTTCAACTCTTTTTTGCTTAAATGTAATCTCAACAATGGTCAACGAGATATTATGCTTCCTTGATAATTTATTCGAATGTCACAATCACCACAAAGAATGGAACAATATCAACAAATATAATGTTTTTTTGAACCTAATAACCGAATCAAATATGTTTTTTGACCTCAGGGGGTAAATAATCATCTCATGATCACCTAATTACTCATACGGTGGCATTCTGTCTTGCAGTTTCTTTTTTTTTTCTGTGTGTTTTGAAGCCACTGAAGTAGCTCATTTTCGAGGCTTTTATCCAAATTGCATCACTTGGCCTGTTGAACTCGTGTTGTGGTAAATTAGAGATAGCAACACGGAATTAAGATTCACTTCCTTTAATGGCTGTAAGTTTTAATGGTTCTTTATTATGTTTAATTAGTATTGTGATGAAAATGATTTATACGTGCTCTTTTTGAAATTGAGTTGGTATAGTATAGGTAGATGGTTTATCATGTGGAAAAGTGTCTACCTTTGTACGTGAATTTTTTTTGCAATGTAAACCTTTGCAATGTAAACCTTTGTAACATATATACAAATGTATAAGTATCTTGTTTCAGAAGAATAAAGACCAAAGGGAAAAACAAAGTTAATATTCCGGAAAAAATTGTCAATTATTCCTCTTAAACAAAAAAATTTGGTAAGAACTTTGTTTGAACTATTATATCAGGTGCTTGGGTTTTTTTATAGCCGAGTTTTGGATAATACGAGTATTAGATTTTGATGTTAGATTTTTAAGACCATATTTTGAAATGTCTTCAGTCTTGTCTAAGAAAAGAAACAAATATTTCACTCATCTGGAACACCATGAATATGTTTTGCGTCTTTCTTTATTTTTAATGATATTTCTAATAATAATGATCAAGCGAATTAGTGATCTACTTGACTTCCAACGTAACACTACAAAAGCCGATTAGTTTACTTACAAACCTTCAAATCAGAGAGATTTCTTCTTAAGCCGCACTGCATGAATGTGAAATGTTTTAATTTCAAAACTTTCAGAAAGAAAGTGCATCGTGTATCTATTTCCTTTTGAATTCCTACTAATATTTCTGGGGATACCAATGCACAATGTCTGAATATCATAATGGAAGGGAAATTTTGATTCGAGTAATGGATTCCACACTCGTGTAGTGCGGCTAAGGAAAGAATTTCTGAATTAAACAGTACCTCCGAAGTTGAGCTCATGGGTAAACTTATGAGCACTACATTTTTTTTAAGACTTTGAAAAATTTAATCTAATTCCGCTAAGCCGAAAATAAGAAAATCAAAAATTAAAATAAAATGCACGACTGGATCGCACGAACTTGCTCTTATGTAAAGTTATTTTGGAATTTAAAATACATTGTATAAATATAAAACATAGATTTAATGAGATAAAAATGTTCAAGCGTATGTAACTGCCGTCTGATTTCCGGAAAAGTATCAATTTATGCAAACAAAGTTTAAAAATCGTTTTATTATTAAAGTAATTTCTTAAAAAATTTTCGAGAACAAAATTTGGGATGCAAATTTTAAGTATTTAGTAGTATAGATTTTAGGAAATAATTTCAAAAAATAATCGTTCATAGGTTTTGAAGAAATTGATTTTTCAAAAAAAAAAAATTTTTTTCAAAAAACCCAACAAATATTTTTTCGAATATTTTTATATACAATATTATTTTAAACTTAAGGGGACTTCTGCTGAAAATTTTTGGTTAAAATCCTTAGAGCCGTTAATGAGAAAGTCGAAAATCAAAAAAACGGTTCTATGACAGGTACCGTTAATAACATTTTGCTCCAAAAGTTGTTTTGACCAAAATGTAGTCCGTGTCCATAATATCACACCTAATTTTTTTTTTTATCAAAATCAGAGCCGTTTTCGAGATAAATAAGATTTTGCATTACGGGTGTATGGGGGGTACCGTTAGTTTTGGAGCTAGAAAAAAATTTCAATCTATCCTTTAGGTAATCACCGAAGACCCTTAACTACCGAGATTGAAAGAAATAGGTATAGTGGTTTAGGCTGTAGTGAGAGGTACAGACATACAGACACACTAAAACATGTTTTTTGTGTGCTAAATTTAACTCAAAATTTTTATAAACAAAAATTGATATGCAAATTGTTAGTATTTAATAAAATACATTTTAAAACGTAATTTAAAAGTTTAATCGTGTATCGGTTTTCAAGATATTGAAACTATTTTTTCGAAAAAAATTTTTAGTTCGTATTTTTTCAAATGCAAAGCAGCTCCAGCATACAAATTTTGGTTACAATCGTTAGAGCCGTTGGTGAGAAATTCGAAAATTAAGAAAAGGGTTCTATGACAGGTACCCCTAATAACATTCCCCCCCAATTTTTGTTTGACGAAAATAAAGTCCATGTCCATAATATTACACTTAATTTTTTTTTATCAAAATCGTTTTCGTGATTAATAAGATTATGCATTATCGGTGTACGGGGGGTACCGTTAGTTTTGAAGCTAAAAAAAATTTCAATTTGTCCTCTAGGGAATCACCGAAGACCCTTAAGTACCGAGTTTGAAGAAAATACCTCCACTAGCTTAGGCTTTAGTTCGAGGTACAGACATACAGACAGACAGACGGAATTGCCGGACCCACTTTTTTCGTCTTCGCTATCATCGTAATGTCAACTTTGATCAAAATCTCGAGTTCGATTTTTTGAATTTTGAATATCTCACTTAAATTTCCGAAAAACATTGCATTTCAAAACTGAAAGAAAAATAAAAACATTTTTTTAATTTTTGAAAAAAAAAATATTTTTTTTTGGAAAATTTGATATCTCAAAAACGAGTCAATATTTTGTTTTTGAAATTTAATTTTCATTCGTACAATCATAAAGACTTAAATTTGGCGTACCGAAATATTTTCTTAAAATGTTTTAAGTATTTTGTATATGTACTGCCGTCCGCGAAACATTTTAGTGGATTAGAAGTTTCAGACAAAAGATCATTTATGAGCATAAGGAAGAGCGTCGGACACAAAACGGAGCCCTGTGGCACATCAGCATTTATTTTATTTTATTTTATTTTATTTTATTTTATTTTATTTTATTTTATTTTATTTTATTTTATTTTATTTTATTTTATTTTATTTTATTTTATTTTATTTTATTTTATTTTATTTTATTTTATTTTATTTTATTTTATTTTATTTTATTTTATTTTATTTTATTTTATTTTATTTTATTTTATTTTATTTTATTTTATTTTATTTTATTTTATTTTATTTTATTTTATTTTATTTTATTTTATTTTATTTTATTTTATTTTATTTTATTTTATTTTATTTTATTTTATTTTATTTTATTTTATTTTATTTTATTTTATTTTATTTTATTTTAGTGAACGGTTTAAAAAATAATTTTTAATCCAACGAAGAGGACAATCATCGATACCAAATGCACGCATTTTCGATAAAAGAGCTTGATGCCAAACTCTATCAAAAGCCTTTGAAATATCAAGTGCAATAATCTTACTTTCTCCAAAGCGATGTAAAGATTTGTTCCACTCTTCGGTGAGATATACCATTAGATCACAAATGGACCTTTCGTTTCTGAAGATATTTCCATGACCTTGGAAAGAAGGGACGTAAGTTCAATTGGACGATAGTTAGAGGGGAAGGAGGATTCGCCTTTTTAGGGACAGGCTGGACAAATGCTCTTGTTCTTCTCGTAAAAAGGTGCATCTTCGTTGTGGATGATTTCTTCAAATTGATCGACAATGACGGCTCGGGCGTATAAATACCTGTCAATAGTTCATGCTGGAGGAGTTGTTGCATTTTTGTGTTGGGGTGATCTTCCAGTTGATGATTTTTCCGGTGATAGTTGTCCAGTGGTATTACTTTGCTTTTTCGTACAGCTTCTTATTTGGTAAAATGCGGAGCATCTCTCTTTCAAAATGCTTCATATTCTTCATTGCCGTAAGTGAAATATTATACCAGATAGGAAAGGCGTAGGTCAGAACGGATCGGATAAGTTCTTTATACACAAGCAGCTTGGTTTTCTGAATTAGTCCATTTCGCCTCCTGAGTAGCGGATGGCCCAAGTGCAGAGAATAGTTTGCTCTTTTCAACATCAAGTCTGCATACTTTTTTTATTTGAGTTTATTGGAAAAGTTGATTCCAAAATACTTCGTTGATAATTTGACTGTTATTTCAGTGTTGTCTGGAAACTTTAGTTTGATTGCATCACAGCTTGTTGCACTGGTGTTCGGAAGCAGATGAGTTCGGTCCTTTCGCTGTGTATCTTCAGTTCCCATTTGATTAAATAATCCCAAAAGTTTTTAATGTGCTCTTGTACTCTCCTGGCAGCAGTCTCTGGTGAAAACGCGGTGGCGTATGTGATGGAGTCGTCTGCATAAAGCTTCGTTTTTGTACTTGGTATGTTGGCTAGTTGATCAGCAGTATGAATTTTGAATAGCAGCGGTCCAAGTTTTGATCCTTGAGGAACGCCAGCGTTGATTCCCTTGGTTGATGATACATGTTTTGCTACCTGTACATTAAAAAGTCTATGGATTAGGACATTTTTGATTTCCCTAACCAAGTGATTAGTAATCAGTAATCCATTTATTGAAATGCTGTCGAAAGCTTTTTCGACGTCCAGCAAGCACTTACGAGCTGTTATTGAGCTGACAGAGGAAAGAGTTAAGAGATTTAATGGCTGCTTGGCTGTCCAAGAAGATAAGAATATCTTTATTTGATATCACGTTTTCTTTAGGCCAAAACAGAAATTCTTTGAAGGCCTGGAACACGCTACAATATAAAAATGAATTGTATCATTTTCTAGGAATGCCATGTCCTCTCAGATTTCTTTAGGAGGGATGGTTACCTGAATCTGAGGGGTGTAATCGATGCTACTTGGAAGTGAACCGAATGGGCTTAAAATGATGGAGTGGCTAATTTCATTATTAATTTACTGCAGCCGTTTATTTGCCGAGCATATCGAGGGGTATTAAATGGAACAGAATGTCCAGTGCAGCGGAAGGCGAACTGCTCCTCCAATGCAATATTGGTATATTTTTCTAGAGCTGTCAACCATACTGCAACACCACGCCGTATGTTAGGATCGGTCTGATTACTGAGGTGCATAACCCGTGAGTAATGCGGGCTTTTTTTATGAGAGGAGTACCACTGCGGCTTTTTTATTTCTTTCGTGAATGTAAGGTTCCCAACTTAACTTAATTTAGACTGTAGTTAATTAAGTTTTAAATCCCCAAGATATTAAAATATTTCAAATAAAAGTATTTTTATTAATTTTTATCGTGCTCCTCGCACGAAGTTCAGTTTCAGTTTGAATATTTTGCGAAGCCTTTTCAACTGGCAAACCTTTCAATTTTAAATCATCCAACCCCTCGAAATTATGTCTATCATCCAACTTGGTCTTTATAGATTTAGATTAAACAATCAAATATATTACAAAGCATGTATTCAGAAAGATGTTAAACTATCTTTTAAAATTGCAGCTACTAAATTTTATTGCTTTCCTCTGTCATCGATTACGTGGTGTCATAGTTAATTATTTTTACCACATTTTCTTTATTAGTGATTATAAATCAGGTACCCACCAAAGGGAGGCTCAACTCTCCGTCTGACCAATGTGTCATTGAGTCATCACATTGCATTATTTATATCGGTTGTTTTGAAAATAAAAAAACAAAATAAATCAACAGTTCTAACAAAACAGCTCCATAAACATTTTATTCCTCTCTTTTGAATTTTTCAAATGATGTGATAGCCTTTGCATCTGTAGGTAGGTTGGTCTCATGATCATGCCCAGAACAGGTAGAATTCTATATTCGATCACTGTATACCCTGAAACCCATATAGCATACCCTGAGCTATAGCTGAAACCGAGGGCCAACCACCAGCCAGGCCAGAAATTTCAAGACCACTTAAGTGTCATTTACAAAAACACAAACCCATAGCGAGAGACAAAGTGTGAGGGCCTCCGATGATCAAGAGAGTCCATATTTGAAGTGATCAAGTGATCGAAAAACAACATTGTTGACGGATTTGGTTGCCGTTTGTCTACGATACTTTTAATTTTTTTTTTGTTATAACTTGAATGCTTGGCTTGACCAAAAATGTTAGGTGAGCAAGTGAGATTGAACACACTGAAGCAATTAGAGTCAATTTAATTAGACACTTTGGTCTGGTGGATGAGTTTAGTAGTGCATTACAGGAAAAAAAAACCACAAGCCTTTGTGTTGCTGTTGACTGAGTTGTTGGCGACTGGAGACTGACATATCGAAACATGATAAAAGCTATGATTTCATGGTATACCCATGCAAGCTTCTATGTTAGACCAGGCTATAAGTTGACCTATTTCTAATGTTGCAGCTAAATGATATTTGTTCTGTTTGGTGCAGGAGTGCCAGGGGAACATATTTTTAAATACTGGTAGAATGAAGCAAAGGCCCTTATAAAGGCTCAAGTGCCAGGGGCACCTATACTATACGTATGTATGTGCATTTAGCTAATATTCCACGACAATTTCAGGTAACAATCGATGGTTTCAGGGTAACAAATGCAGACGATCAGCTGAGCTGAGGATAATAGATTAAATCAAGACACTGTTCGATGACTGGTCAAGTTTTGAAAACATTTTAAATTGTGAGTAATTGAGTAATAAAAAGTTAACTTGCGAAAAGTAGATATACCAATTTTTTCAGTAATCATTAACTTAAAAATTTATGTTAAAATTTGAAGTTTTCAAGATATTACTTTTCATAAAATATTAGATATTAAATCTTCATAAGCTGAAAATTTGGCGAAATTTTTGATTTCATTACTTTTCATGGCTGACTTCTTACGTACAGTTTTTTGTCAATAAGAGAACTTGGTTATTTTTTTAAAATTTATGTTTTTGGTATGATTTTAAACTTTGAAATATCTCCTATATAAAAGAATTATTCGAAATAGTTGCAGTCCTTATGAAAAAAGCGGAAAATAAAAAAGGGTTCTATGGTAAGTACGGTAACCTAAAGTTTTTGCTAAAACCAAATTCTTCGAAAGATTGATCATAACATTCTTCATGGTACCCAGATTTTTTTTAATCAAAATTCTTAGAGTCGTTTTTGAGATATTCGAGGTTTTCTTCTATCAATGGCGCGTATCTACCGTTATTTTCAGAGCTAAAAATTTTTTAATTTCTTCTTTAGGAAGAAGTTCAAAGAAAATACTTCAGTGGTTCGGGCTGCAGGTCAAGGTTTAAGGAGATTTACATGTAGAGTTGCAGGTTAATTTTTTTCTATTTTCGCTATTATCGTAATGTTTTGTATGATGAAAAACTTGAGCTAAATTTTTTGTACGGATACCTTATAGTACCTTATGTACATCTACGGCAAGTAAAAGTTTAGCTGAAGAATCGGTGGGTCCAACTAAGAACGGGAAGTTGGTAGGTAGAAGAGTTCAATTGACCTCAACCTCATAAAGGGTTTTTAATTAAGCGTTTACTATTTTTAGATTTGAATAAACTGTGAGTAATACTTGCATGTATGCCATTATGTATGAATACCATTCAAATGTTAGCTGCATCTTCGCTGAGTGGCATGCATCCATAATGGCTGAAACACATGTGCAGCATTTTCCCTGCAGCGAAATTTAATTACACAGGTTCTTATGGGAGCAGAATCATTGAAAGTCTGCATGCAGCGCTGCGCTGCACGATGTCTCTATTCCTAAATTTGCTGCCTAGTTTCATTGCAGCCATAATTGTAAAACAAAAATTTCCAAATAATTGCTATTTGGCATTACTGATTTTGACAGATTGTTGACATTGTCTGTCATATTTGCAAAATAAAGTTTGTTTTTGTCTTTGGTGGAAAACTTGACATTGATACAATAATGGAAGAAAAAATAAAACAAATTCATTTATGACAAAACAAATCCGTACAATGAACAAGAAGTGAAAAGAATTTGTTTTGTCTCCGACTCGTATTTTTGTTTATTTTCAGACAGATGAAAGATTGTTACTGCTCACCAGTTCCTGTTTGGGATATATAAATTGTATCCAACTAAGGACATTTTCTTCTGCTATACATAGCAACATCAACGCGAGGGAAACTACATGTCTAGTATAGTTTTGTTTTTCATTTGTGCTTTGTATCTTCTTTTGCTTTTCCTACTTATCACCAGGAACAAATTTTGAAAGTATAGGTGCAATTCTCTTTCATTTTCTGATTAATTAAATTTGTCCACGGCCTTGAAGTTTTGATCTGGAACAAATTATATTCATTTAAAAACTTGAGGTATTTCTCATACACGGCAATAAAAATCAAAATTTTGTCCTTGTTTGTTGAAATATCCATTTAATTTAAAATAAACTTATAAAACTTTAAGTACAAAACAATTTAAGCAAACAAAAAGAATGAAAATTTGGCAGATGTCATTTTTGTTTTAACAGAACTAGGCATCATTAAAGTTAGGAAGTATGCACATGTGTTCTGGCTGCAGCGCTGCATGCATCGCTGCGTGCAGACTTGCTGCACATCTGTTTTAGCCATAACTCTCCGCTTAGTTCAGACTGAATTCTACCAATAGCATTGATTATTTTGGCTCTCTGTGATTTTAAAAAATCCAAAAGAAGAAGTCTAACGAGTTCAAATCGCACGATCTCAGTTGCCAATTCACATGTTCGGAAAACGCTTATGCAAAATGTCCATTTTGGCATGGGCTGTGTGGCGCATAGCACCGTCCTGTTGAAACAACATTTCGTCGGTGTAGATATATAAATATCAATCCAATTCGGGCTAAACAAAATTGTTAATCATCGAACGATAGCGCTGGCCAACGCATCGACGGTGATGGCCTGGCCAACGTCGTTCTCAAAGAAGTATGAACCAATGATGCCGCCTCTTGTGGATTGTGATCTTTCTAAATTAGACGCATTCATCCAAAAAAAGGTCTCGAAATTGGTTTCAATTGGCCGAGAGCCCAGTTAGCGAAAACACGCAGTTGTTTATGGTCCTTAACTCTGAGCTTCTGGCTCAGTTGAAGTTTTTACGGGTGTAATCCCAATTCACGACCCGAAATTCTGGAAGTTGTGATCTGTGAAAGACTGAGTTCTTGTACGCCGCGCGGATTCTTCTGCACGTTCTAGGCACATCAGACCCTTTTGTCATATCTGAAAATTTTTCGTGTCAACAAGACTGAGTTAGATAAAAAAATCGTAAGAGAACAATTTGGCGATACTTAAAAGCCAACTGGTACAGCTTCAACGATTTCTTCAGGAATTTCAATAAGTTACTATGCTTCTTCGATAGTGACGTAGACTGCAGTTCAGAATGATTGCAAATTGAATTCTTTTCGGAATGAGAAATTTTATCCCGAATAGATAAAAATCTATCAAATCGAAAGAGATCTCTTTGTTTGATTCGAGGTGTAAAGATGTTATTAGGTTCAGAGAATTTTCAGATGTTATAAGGCCAGCCATACTGAGCAAAACCGAACGAGCTCCAGCAAGCAAGAAAGATCTATAATGATCATATTCGACGAACCAAATTTTTGGATGAACAATATTTAAGACAAAAAATACTACAATCTCCGGAAAGGTAGTAAAAATGATTGATCATTTGGTTCCAACGCACGTCTTTAATGACACTCTTTATGTTAGCTCACAAGAAAAAGCCAATTTGCGTGAAGCAAAGTTTTGCTCTTAATTGGACGCTCTGCCAGAAAGTTGCACAACTCAATCTGTACTTGAGAGCATCAACAATTTTATTTATTATTTCGTACTAGTATAGTTGCAAGAGTATAGTTAGATATGTATGCACACAAATCCGCTGGCCCTGATAGTATCCTCCTATTGTTCTGAAGAAGTGTTCTTTAACGTTTGCGTTAGCTTTTCCATTGGTGCCCGTTTTATCGCATTTTCCACGACTTTCCGCAAGTTTCCAGTGATAACTGTGATTCCTGTCGAATATTTCCCCTAGTGCTCCGATTGTCTGATGCTTGTTGGAATAATCCTGCTATATCAAGTAGTCACAAAGAAAAAAATCGGGGATGGTTAATTCCGGCGATCGGCCCATGCGAAATCGCCAAAATGAGAGATTACGCGACCAGAAAACGATTTCTTCACAATATCTGGCTGTTTCCCGCTCAAAATCTTGATAGAAAGTCAGTATCATACCTCCGCAGAACGAAAGAGTCACTTTACGCTTGAACGACGTTGGGAAATATTGAAAACTTGTATGAGTGCTGTGTAGCCCAAACAGTGCGTTTTTTAAAAGGAAAATTTGGCCAAAATGACGCACCCACCACGCCTACTGTACGCAAGTTTGCGCATAACGTTTATGAGACTGGTATGTTAGTGGACAACAGTATGGTCTCCGTCGTCGTACGGAGCTCACAGGCGAGAATGTGGCTGCTGTTGCCGAGATTGTGAGACTCAATTCACGAACACCAACTCGCCATCAATCTCAACAACGCAATATTTCATGCAACAGCCTAAGGAGAATTCTGCACAAATATCTTGGGTTATTCGCTTATAAGGTCCAATTGACTCAGCAATTGAAGGCACAAGACCAGCCGAGGCAGCCACTTGACGACATTTCATAATTAATGGGAATGTTTGCTCTTACCAATAAAGACATAATACATGGAAACAATGTAATTTTGTTCATTTTATTGCATTTTTAAAAAGAAACTTGGTTTTGGCCCAAATCAATCGGGAAAATAACATTTATCCCTAAATAGTAAATTTCAAAAGCTGTAAAATGTAAAAAACAATATTGTATTCGCTTAGGAAGTTTAATCAAATCTTACCTTTAAGATACCTTTGTTTGAGATCAGACTTAATACCCACCATGCAACCCGGAGAAGTATCGATCGAAGAAAAGAGGCCCGTCTAAGAAGTTCAATTTGTTTAGCTTATACACTAATTCAAATCTTTCACTAGATAGGTCAAACAAAGGTTTTGTTTTGGTTTAAAGTCCGATCCCAGGACACCTGCGAAAGGATGAGTAAGAAGCAATTATTCTGCATGACAAAAGACGAGTATTCTTTTATATGTGTTTGTTCATTTAAGAATATCGTTATTATTACTTTTGCCAAATTAAAAGAGTTTCCTTTGTCATGAAAAACAAAACAGAGATACAACTTATCTTAAAAAAAAATTGTGCGATTCTAAACTGTAATCAAGCTAATTGACAATGTCATTTGATATCTACCCAAATTAATAACCGACCATCATCAACAAAGCTTAAAAAGCTTTGTATATAAGTACCTATACAATTACCTTGTGGGTTGTTTGGACTTGCAGGCATCCATGACTAAAAGAATTCAAACCGCTTTGGCTAATGCCACTGTCAATTACAAAGCCATTCAGAGTACAGGTCTGGGAAAGAAAATTTGCTTTTAAAACCCCAAAAATAACCTACCTATAACTAACGTAAACAGCGCAGCGAATGCGCCAAAATATGGCCTTGAACCTAAACAACCCAGAACTTTAGAGCCAAACACAAAATAATATATCTCTAAAATATATGATTACATTTCGTTGTAGGTACATACTACTTTTTTTCTTGCAAAACCCAAAAAAGCAACGCATTTAACTTTTTTGCACTTTGCCACCTGTATTAGCTTTTGAAATCCATAAGATTCTAGATTAAACAAAGCCTCCACTTTGTCTGTGCTCCCGAATGAATATGAAGAGTCAACACAATAAAACATTTGGCACGTAAATACGACAATATTTTGGTCACAAGAGTTGGGTTCTCCACCCCTTCATTTTTGTTCCTAAAAGGCATTTATATAGGTAGTATGCATTACCAAAATTAACATTTACCTTAACCAAAAGTATATTTAAGCTTTGTTTAGATAAAAAAGAGCTCCCGAACTGTCGGGGCCATCAAGTGCCGGTGGCCGTTTTGGCTTAAAATGTTCAAAGTATAAGCACTACTGCGATGCGGCGGCGCATTCAATTTCAGTGATCATCCACAACTACCACATTTTAGAAAACAAAAACTAATTAAGATCCATCTAGCGAAAACAAAAAAAAAAAAACATTGAGAAAAGGTGTTCAAGTCGGACAAATGCAAAAAAGTGCTAAATGACTCGTCGCGATTTTTTATTATTAGCTTTCATAAAGTTCTTAAAAAAAACTGCATTTAAAATTATATTTTTACGATCACAAGTCATACTCGTACATATAAGGCGCATGATTTAAATTTTAAATATGTAGTTGTCGTTGATGGTTCACTACATTGCCATTAAATTGTGCCTTAAGTCATAATCGTACATTGACAGAGTTGGTTTAGGTGCTGTGTACTGAACTGGGCTCGCTATAGCTGCCATGCATTAAGCCTTCGTTAGAACATTATATAAAGGGTCGGCAAAAAAACTTAATAGATGAATCCACCCATGTTATACAATTCCGTATGTTCCACTCTTCGAATATTTTCGAAAAGTTACTCCGAAATGTCAAATATTTGTAACGAGGGAAGGCATCGTAATAAATAGTTATTTTACTAAAGTTTTTAAAAAATGAACGGTAGGGTGGAGTGAAACTTTTTATTTTTATAAAGGGCGGGTCGATTTTGGTGTCCCTTGGCGGTCACGTTAATTTAGTGACATCTGTCAATCTGTTGTTTTTTATTCAGTTAATGTTGCCATGGAAAGTTACACGATAGAACAGCATGTCCAAATGATAAAACTTTAAAACTGAGTGTTCGTTAGTGTGAACGTTGCACGTGTTGCGCTTATTTTATGATCGCCCTTCAGAGTCGACTTTTCAACGTTCGAAACGAGCGGTTCGTTAATCAATCAGGCAACATTCGTACGTCAAAGGAACCTGGACGTGGTCCGTATAAGATTGTACAGCAGAACATGAGACAGTCGTTTCCTCGCCGTGCACAAGAACTTGGCCTTTGGCTGACTTCAACTTGGATTTATGCCCCATAGAAAGTTCAATTGATTTAGGAGTTCGAAGTTCATGACCAAAGAAAACTTCAAAGCATTTGGAAGAGGAACCTTATTTTGGCCGAAAAATAATCTTTAGGAATAGCTGTGTTAGCAATCATCATTGTCGTATATGAGACACCACAAGCCCACACAAGGTTTACCAGGTGACAAAGCATCCTCGAAAAGTTACCGTTTGATGTAGATTTTGGGCCGGTGAAATCATTGGTACGTACTTTTTCGAAAACGACGCTGGTGAGGCGATCACCGTCAATGGCGAGCGCTATTTCTTATGACCCAAATTGAACCAGCACGACGACGCACATTTGCATACATGCCACACAGCGGACGCCACTATTTATATTCTGCATGAAGGGTAAGGTCATCTCTCGAACAGGTGACGTTTATTTGCCACCAAGGTTATACGATCTGACCCCGCTAGACCTTTTCTTGTGGGGTTTCCTTTCTTTCACAATCTCGAACGATGCCCTTATTGTGAAAATAACACAGGCCATCGCTCAAATTCAGCCGGATCAATGCTGTAGTACCCCTTGGCATAATGGTTAGTGCGTTGGACTGACATGCAGAATGTCTTGGGTTCGATTCACAGCCGCTGCAAAATGTCTTTTCAACATCTAACCGCTCTTTTTGAAAAACCCCTTACATAGTGGGGATAGGTGCTTTTACGCACCAAAAGAAAGCAACCCAAAATTAAGCTCTATTAAACAGTGTCTTAAGGGTTCACAACGCCATTCAAAATTTAAATATATACGTGGCCCTAGAAAATATGAGAGGAAAATTAGTTGTTTTGCGTACGGATTCTGCCCGAAACCCTACGTAACCAACCAACTATTTGGGTGCTGTGTCACTCAATTGCTGTTTCTATAGCAAAACACTTTTTTTATGATAAGCTCAGGATCAATTTTCTAGAGGCGAGCTTGTGTTGAAACCAAAAACTTCAGCTGAAGCTTGAGTAACCAGCATAACACATCGCTCTACGCTTTGAATTTTACATTGAATTCGAGGGAAAGTTATACTATCGTTGTCCCCGCTATTAACAAAACTCAAAATTTCTTCAATTTCCTCATCGGTTGGGAATTTGGTGGCAGGAGAATATGCAACTTTACGTCCTTTCAGTTGATTAGATCCACTTTGGCCTTGAAGTATATTTTTGGAAACTGAAAACTTCCAAGGACTATGCTGATTTGCTTCTGCTCGTGCTTTCATCAATCGTCTGAGTGATAGCTCACAAATAAATTTTCTCGTGTCTGTCATCATAACTAAGAGCAGGTTTTCTGGATGGGATGGACTTAAAATTGGTTTGTTTAAACGGGTAAATAATTTGTTTAATTTTTTGATCTAAATATTTAGACAGAGAAATTATTTTCCATAAATGGTGCATACTATTTTTGCAGGAAGGATGACTCTTTATACAAAACCATTACGAAACTTAAGCTCGACCAACAAAATTAACCAAAATCACTAAATTCTCCGATGGATTTTTAGACCCTATATAAAGCCTCATAATCCTGCTTGTAGCAGTCAGCCAACGAGCAGGTGATAACTTTCCGAGATTTCTCAATTATTATCGATTATTCCTGGTATTGGCACAGAGTATTCAAGATTCGTCTTATCACAAAATTTCAATTTTTCCAATAGGATCAGAGAAGCCATATGGACCTGTTGTATGACAATCTTAACTTTGTAGAAGCTGTCAAGGTGGCAGCTCGTTACAATGAAGCAAGCAAATGTTGCATTGTAAATTTTGTCGTAACTTAAGATTTAACAATCTACCACCGTTAGAAAGGCAGCTTCTTTCTAAACTATACGATTTCAGAATTCAATAGGCCTACCTACATACGCAGATCTCTAAGCAGTTTGTTCCCAAGTGCCAAATGCCAACCCTTCTCAAAGATTGCAGATACTTCAAAAAATAGACCTTTTTTCTCTCAGTGACGTTTTCACCACATAATTTCGAAATTCGATGTTGTTGTTTTCGTGACATTCTTATTTTGAAATTAAAGGTATGGTTTTCCAGAATAGTTTTTTGAAAACTTTTGCCATAATTTTTGTATACCATACTGATTTGTAGGATGTTTCATTTATTGGCGGCGAATCAGATGGTTTACAATATTTTTTTTTGACAACAAGGTTGTCAAGGTGCTGAAAACTGTCAATTTAGTTGGATTATGCTAAATTGTTCGATACTCTGAAAGGCATTGTCAAAAAACATAATTTCTTTTTGTAGTATTTAACTGGCACTCAATTTATTTAAATGGCATTATACATGTGTTGTTCATTCGTTTTCAACATTTTTTCTGAGTAATTTGTACTCTTTGGAGTTAACTGCTGGTATCAACTCCTGCGATATCGATGCATAACTTTCCACACCATAATTCATATTTCTTTAAATTTGAAAGTATTAGCTTCGCTTCGTTTTTTCTCTGGACAGATTAAAAAATTGTCAGCGATTCAGACGCAATAACCCATATGACATAAGACTACAATTTGACAATGTTCTGAATATTTGACAGCATGCGTTTTTCTTTTTGAGTTCAGAGCAGAATCTGAGTTGTCAAACAAATGTTTGAGCTTTTTTTCACTCAGAGCGGTCAGTACTTCGAATTTGACCATGTTTAGAACGCGGTCTATGAGCTCCAAATAAAACTACATAGGAGAATAAGTGAAATGCTGAACATGTTATCTTTGACACTAGGGATTTAAAAGAAAACCGAAACAATTAAGTTGATAAACTAATCATGTGAGAGTACGTGCTCCAGTTTCTTTCATAATTAAGTCAGAAAACTCTGAATAGACTTTCCTTGGAATTTACTTAGTTCGCTAAGACTCAGCTTGGAGCTAAAATAACAAAACGCCTAATTGCTTTTTCACGACCAATTCAAAACGGGGTTTCTGCGAAAAGTTCTCAAAAACTCGTAAGCCGATTCATTTAGTTTGACATTAATTTTTTTGTTGGATACCAACTGCCAAATGTAGTATCGGTGCAATATTTCAACATTTCGGCCCCCTATCATTTATCTACCATTATTAGGGCAACTGCCCACATATGGGATTTTACTCAAGCTCTGGACGAACAAAGGCTTTTTAGACTGCAGCCAAATTAGAAGGTGTGAAACATTTCTTGCATTTTCGAAGGAATTCTAAGAACTTTACAGTGAATAAGTCATCATTTCACACAAGATCAGCTGTGATGTGCATTCCGAGAACTGAAAGCTGTTTAGTTTCTTCATTACAAGTGCTGCTCATGGGTATCAGCATAAGGGTTCACACTTAAACGACAGGAGATTACATTGAGTTTTTGAAGCATTAAATTATATTAGTTTTTTGATTTCACATCACAACATTTTCCGTTCTTGAGATCTGAATTTAATGAGCTTCATACGCTATTGTCTTATTTCCACATTCGATGAACAAGGACGTGAATCTAGAAATGAAAATAAGAAGCTCAGAGTACTTTCATCAGCAAAACATTTTAATGGATTAGAAACTTCAGACAAAAGATAATTCATGAATATGGAGAAAGAGGTTTGGAGAAAAAACGGAGCCCTGTGGCACACCAGCATTAATATTATGAATTTCAAACTTAAAACCGCCCAACACTACTTTTATTGAGCATTTTGAAAGGTAATTTCTAATCCAACGAAGATGAGATTCATCAAAACCAAATGCACCCATTTTCTATAAGAGAGCTTGATGCCAAACGCTATCAAATTCTTTTGAAATATCAAGTGCAATAATTATACTTTTCCTAAAACTATGTAAACATTTGTGGTACTAGTTGGTGAGATATACCATTAATGGACCTATTAAAGGGCTTTCGTTCTTTAAGATATTTCTTGAGCTAATAATTTTTCAGCGTTTCCATGACCTCGAAAAAAGGGACGTCAGTGGAATTGAATTAAAGTTAGAAGAGGAAGAAGATTTGTCTTTTTAAGAACGCTTTTTAGACCGGACAAATGCTGTTTTCCCTCAACTCGGGAAGGGACCAGTAGAATAGTAAAAATATAAATGCTTACTCAGTGGTTTTGCCAGCGTTGTAGAACACATCTACAAAATAATGAGAGGGATACTATTCGGGCCAGCGGATTTGTGTTCATCGAGATCCTTCAATACTCTTGAAACTGAATGTATCTTTTGCGCTCTCAAGTACAGGAAGAGTTATCATACTTTCGTACAGCTGTTCTTGATTAGGCGCTATATTAAAACTAGTTTTGGGGAGGTTTTTTTTATGAACCTTGTGGTTTAGTTTATAAAAACTGCATGTGAAGCCTTGTGCTTTTTCGGTACGTTTTTTTCCAATTACTTTATTTTCTTTGAAACCGTTTTGGGTTCGGTGTGAAAAGTTTACGATCGAGATGCCATCACAAACGATAAACTTAATATTTTCAATTTATTTGTTTTCTTTAAGATTTAACGTATTTGCAATTTTGATTTATCATTATTCATATTTATTCATTAAACATTAAATACTTCGTTTTATTTCAACCCTGAGAGCAAGAGATTAATCCTGAAAAAGCACCGCACAGCTTTGTCAAATCAGCTGTTCCTTATGTTTAAAAATGGGTGTCAAAAAATGGATCTTCAGTAAAAGATTTTAAGAAATCCAAAGCTTGAAAAACGGAATTATTTTTAAAAATTAAAATGTTTAACTAGAAAAAAAAAGCATTCTCAATTTTGTCAGATGTGCGTTCTTCCTAATAGAATCTGGTCTTCATCACAGCTATCACTATAGAAGTTGCCAAATATTCGTCATAACTAAAATATGGCATTAACTTGGAATGAATCATTCTAAAATTTGCGAAATTTTAAGCATCCCATCTCTTCTAATCTAAAAATTCTGCTAAAAAGTTCAAAAAAAAAAAAAAAAAAATCCAAATGCTAAGCCACACAAATACAAGGAATGCTTTCATTGATTCATTAGCACTACAATGGCAATGGCTTATTTTTGAATCACCTTTAAAAAGTATAAAATAAAACTTAAAACGAAGTAACGAATCTCACGACCGCCACCACCGCCACCGTCGACACCGACCTAAGAAGAAACCAGAGAATCAAGAACTGCTGCGACTGCGCTAGTGGTTGGCTCAAAATTGCCAATGTACCGCACTGCCCGACCTGAACAACTTCATTTATTTGAAATGCCAAAATCTGAAGTTAATAGGTCTGCATTCCCATCTTCGTCGCACTGAATCCACCAACACAACTGTAATTGGCCAAAATCATAAACCAGACAACAATAATTGCAATCGTTGTTTATTTTTTTTTTATTTTGTAATTTTTTTTTTTTGGTCCCAAAATGTAGGATTTGAATAAATTACCATCAGATTCTTTATTTTTTGTGTATCTGGATTCTGGAAATATCCCGCAGACGAGAGAGAGAGAGAGTTATCATTGCCTGTCTGTTAGATGGCTGGACCAAAAGAAAGACAATTAACACAAAAATATACAAAAAGTATCTTTTTGGTTGAACTCCTGACCTTAAACTTTAAGTCACCAAATCGATCGTTAGCCGGCGACAAGGCGGCACCGGTGGAAGGCAGCACAGCAAATGGCAGAATTAGAAAGAGTCCGTCGTCGTTCTGCGCAGCGCCATTGTCATGTTAAAAAGTGCTTGAAAACGCTGATGCATGCGAGGCAAAAGGAGAAGATCACCTTCAGAGACAGAACCCCCCAAAATTAAACAGCCATTACCAGCTTTTGATGATGGCGGGCTATCGGACTTGCGGGCTCTTGACTTGAAATTGGAATTCTTGGTCGACCTTGAACAAGTAAATTGCCGCTGACTGATTTTTAAGACAAATATTATGGCTTTCGTTTGAGTGCGATGATTTGACTTGTTATATCGAGTATTACGCTAGCATGCTGTGAAGAGGTGCTAATTCTGTCGAGAGTCAAGGTTGAAGTCGATTCTTATTTTATTTATTTTTTCTTATTCTTCTTCTTCGGTTTTAGATAAGAATCAGTCTTGTTGATTGCGAGTGAAGTTGAGTTTTAAATATGAGGAAAAACCAAAAACCGGCATTCTTGATGATGGGTGGATTTGGATTGGTTAGGTATTGCGTGGGATGGAGATAAGCTTTGTTTAGCTTTGATAATTTATTAGTTGTCTTCTGTCGAGTTTTAGAGATGATGCGATATTTGTGTTCTTGTTTTTTTTTTTTTGGAACCGATTAAATATTGGTTAACATTTCCTTCACACGTGATATGAAAATTGAAATTGGCAAGCTGTTTTTTAGAAGACGTACTGGCATTAATTGCGAAGTAAGAAATGACAACAAGACCCTCTTTGGACTAAAACAATGTACATACCACCACAAAAACTGTTAATTTACAAAGGAAGATCTGTTGAGATCTTTGCTAAGATGCGCCATCTTAATCAGTTGGTAGAGCCCACTTGAATACCAGATGTTGCTGGGTTTACATTCCGCCTACACTCTAGACTTGTTTCTTACTTCTCATCCTGATAAGTATGCCTTTAAGGTAACCTCTCCATTCGGCAGATATGTATTATCAGCCAATTTCTCATGTCTTTTTAATCCAGTTTAAGAGAAACTTCCTACTGGGATCGTTTGGCAATACGAGCAAGCCAACTTATACGGTCTTAAAAACTATTTTCGAGTCTTAAATTGGTCACTATGTTTTCCCGATGGTGACTTGCTGGTGACTTTCTGGTGACTGGATGATGCCAGTGCTGGTCAGTCATGGCCACAGAAGTGATTGTTTTTGGGATGCGTACTTTTATTCCTTTCAGAAAACCAACCCAACTGAGGAAATTTTGTGAAAGCTCAAACAAGTCAGAAACCATTGCAACGCCGTTTTAAGAACTGAATTCTTATATGACCAGAATTGAAGGAAAACATTTCTGCAATGCCCTAAAGGCAGTAGACATTTTAGAAAACCCAATAACTAGCTCTTCAGATAAGGAAATGTACTCCCCGCTTATTTTGCTGCTAGCTCTACGTTGTCAGGCAACCCCTCCTGTAATTGAGAACGTAAATCATTCAAATGGACAGGTATATTTCCGCACTCATACAATTGCAAGAGCCCTTCGAGATCTTGATATAAGGAAGTCTGCTGCGCTGGAAAAGCCATTGCGTAAGCTTTTCCATCCCTCCTAAGGTTCTGGAATCTTCCCTGCATGCGTTTGGTATCAATGAAACTGTGATTCTTTGCATTACAAATTACCTTCAAGATCGTTCAATACATGTTGTATTGGACGGTTACAAGTCTGATATTCACAAAACAAATGCTGGACAATTCCTTGAAGCAGAATGTACTCCCTTTGCCTTTGTCCTTCAATGGCACTTCCATCGAAGAACTTTAAAAGCCCTCAGTACTCGGTATGTGTGTAAACGAAGAAGATCTCTCTTTACAGAAAGTGAAAGTAGAACCAATTCTTGGCTTGCGAAATTAATGTAAGCAGTTATCTAAGAGGTACGAGCTGACTGGAGAAGCTTATTTGTTGAGGCCCAGTTATACTCCACAACAACAACACTAAGTGCTGTACAGCGAGAAGAGTAAAGTTGCAAGGACGCACCATTAAGTTCTTTCTTTAGCGGCACAACATGAATGTGGAATGCTTTACCCGGCTAAATCCTTTTCTCCCATTGTGATATTCAGAAATGTTAAGGTTATTCCCAGCACAATCCCTTAAGCACGCCGATAAAATCATAAAAAGTGGACATTGTTATGGTGCACAAAATCTGTGCAGTAGAAGAACACCACAACTCAAACTGAACAAGAAAGTGGAACTCTTGACGTTCGAAATTCATGGAAGCAGTTATCTTATGCTATGTTTCTACCAAAATCTTACCTTATTATTTTAGATTAAATAGATCTTTGAAGTGTTTTTACCTCTCAAGGAGATTAAGAAGATTAACTTTGACACCTTCAAAATGCTAAAGTTTCATTTTTGCTTGCGACTTATACATATGTAGGTACTAAAGGGTGGTTAAATTTTAAGGGCCGATGTTAATTTGAATAAAACATAAATTATTTAGGAAATTATTGTCATTTCTTTTTATTATGATAATATTGGTATGGTTCAATTATGTATGGAACAAAATATCGGCCAAATGGCCGCCGCGGCCTCCGCGGCACACCTCCATCCGATGGTCCAAATTTTCGATGACGCTGAGGCATAATTGAGGTTCTATGCCGTTAATGTGCCGAATTATCTCATCTTTTAGCTCTTGAATTGTTTCTGGCTTATCGGCGTACACCTTTTCTTTTAAATAACCCCAAAGAAAGAAGTCCAACGGTGTCAAATCACATGATCTTGGCGGCCAATTGACATCGCCACCACGTGAGATAAAGCCATTGAATTTGTCGCGCAAAAGAGCCATTCTTTCGTTAGCTGTGTGGCAAGTGGCACCGTCTTGTTGAAACCACATATCGTCCACATCCATATCTTCCGATTCGGGCCATAAAAAGTTCGTTATCATCTCACGATAGGGAACAACATTCACAGTAACTGCCTGACAGGCCTCATTTTGGAAAAAATACGGCCCGATGATGCCGCCAGCCCATAAACCGCCACAAACAGTCACTCTTTGTGGGTGCATTTATTTTTCGACAATCACTCTTGGAGTATCATTCGCCCAAATGCGGCAATTCTGCTTATTGACGAATCCACTGAGGTGAAAATGTGCCTCATCACTGAAGATGATTTTCTTCGAAAATTGATCATCCACTGTTGCCATTTTTTGCCACCATTCTGACCATTGACGACGTTAAAATTGTCAAGAGGCTTTAGTTCTTGAGTCAATTGCACTTTGTAAGCGTGTAAATGCAAGTCCTTACGCATAATGTTCATCAACGACGAGCGTGAGAGGTGCAATTGTTGGGCACGACGATGAGTTGAGGTGGACGGCTCTTCAGCCACACTATCGCAAACAGCAGCAATATTTTCTGCAGTATGAGCTGTACGAGCATGCACTGGTATTTTCACATCTCCTACAGACCCGGTTTGCTCAAATTTTTGCACGATTTTTCCGATTGTACGCACATTTGGACGATTAAATTGACCGAACAAATCACGAAGTGCACGATATGCATTTTGATTTGAACGCCCATTTTCATAATAAGCCTTTAAATTGAGAAATGTCAAATGAAATGCAGAAAAAAACTTGACGTTTAAGTGTGGTTCACATTCAACATCGGCCCTTAAAATTTAACCACCCTTTATATGATCCGATGGTTCCTTATGAATGTTACAGAATCTGCATGTATCACCAGGCCAAGAATATTGATGTGTCTTGTCAGTTTACAGTGGCCAGTTTGAAAACCCTTAATTATTCGAACGTTAGTCCTGCTTAAGCTGATGCAGGATATAAGGCATTCTTGGCTGTAGTTTCCAAGAAGTATTTTTGCCTATCTTAGTTTTGGGAAATCTTTCCATATTTTTGATCTTTTGGGCTTCTTTTCTGTTTCGATTTTATTTTTAATCACGTTTTCACCTATTTCTCAATAGGGATCTGGTCGTTGCTCCGTTTTTCCCAAATAGTCTGCCTCTTGATTTCCCGTGACCACTACCTTTCCTGGCACCCAATAATGTGCGAAATTATTTTTCTCGCCTAGGTAGTTTAGCCTGCACATATGTACATTCCCATACCAGTTAAGAATGAATGGCTTAGAAGTTAAGTGCTTTAAGTGCCGCTTAGCTATCTGGCGGAATGGCAATGTTTTGGTTACAATAGTTCCTTTTGAGATTTAGTTCAGCACATTTACCTATGACATTCACTTCTGCTGCGAAAATGCTTGTGGAATGCCCCATCGATAGGGAAAGTTTGGTTCTGGGCCCAAAAATTCCTGCACCTGTCCCTTGATAAGTCATCGATCCATTAGCCATTCCCATGTCCAGTATCCAGTATGACAGAAATTAGCGGTCAGCCATCAGACGAATAGGGGGAATAACATGTAGCATACGAAAACATGCACGTGCCGTAACTATTCGGGACTGGTGGAAGTCTGATCATAGCCTCTCCGTGGCGGTCGCAAGAAACAAGCCTTTACAAAGGTTTGGCTAATATGATCAGGCTGGTTCCTCAGGTTGGCGACAGGTTAATTCCCTGTCCCGTAAAACTTTATGAATTACGAGACCGACAACAAGCCTCGGAAACGGACTGATCACACGACGACAACCAACGCAACGAAAACTGAAAAACGATTTACGAATTTTCTTATGGAACGTACGATCGCTCTATAGAGCTCGAGCTGCTCAGCAGCTAGCCGATGCCATGTCAAAATATAAAGCTGACATAACAGCTCTTCAAGAAATCAGATGGACAGGGAATAGTGTTCTACAGAAGAAAGAATATGACATATACTATAGCTGTCATACAAAACACCATGTGCTCGGGGTAGGCTTCCTAGTCAGCGAAAAAATGAAGTCTACCATCATCGGCTTTAACGCTATAAGCGAAAGGCTATGCACCCTTCGCGTGCGAGGCAAATTTACGAACATCAGCCTCATTAACGTTCACGGACCTACGGAGGAGTCCTCAGACGAAGAAAAAGAGACTTACTACGAACAAGTCGAGAGGGCCCTCAATGCCTGTCCAAGGTATGATGTTAAAATCATCCTTGGGGATTTGAACGCAAAAATAGGTCGGGAGCCGGTATTCAGGCATTACGCAGGCACCCATAGTTTGCATGAGAACACTAATGACAATGGACTTCGAGTCTTAGAATTGGCAGCATCGAAAAACATGGTCGTTGCGAGTACCAGGTTCCCGCGTAAAGATATCTACAAAGCCACCTGGGTATCACCTGATGGAGTCACTCGTAACCAAATAGACCACGTGTTGATAGACCGTCGCCACTACTCGAACTTGATGACGGTACGAACGTACCGAGGTGCCAATATCGACTCGGATCACTATCTTGTTGGTATGGTTTTCCGAGGGCGGATTGCCTTGCGAAGACGCATTGCATCCGCCGATCAGGTTCGAATCAACACGGCTGCCCTGCGCAATGAAAACACCAGTAACACCTTTGGTAATGCGTTAGGACTCGCCCTAGAATCGAATCACTTGATTTAGGGAGAGTAAGTCCTGGAGCCAGTATGCTGGGCGTAAATGAGAAGTGGACACGCCTTAAGAATATTGTCATTAGTACTGCCAACTCCATCTTAGGCAGCAGTCTTAAAAATCGGAACGACTGGTTTGATGATGAATGCAAGCTAGCGACTGAACGTAAGAATGTTGCGTACCGAGCAATGCAACAATCTCATAGAACGCGGGCACGCGAAGAGGAATAGAAAAACGGCTACACAGACAAAAAAAATCAGCCTGGGAGAAGAACCTAATCTGTGAAATAGAAAATAGCCGAGAGCGAGGTCCGCACCAGGCGCGGAAGTTCTACCAATCCGTCCGAAACATGACGCAGTACACACCACGCTGCACATACTGCAAGGACGGAGAGGGAAATCTGATCACCGATCCTGAAAGCAAACTGGAGCGATGGGAAGTGTACTTTAATGAATTGCTAAATGGAGGCTCCACTACTTCAAGAAGAATACCCTATGTTGCCGCCACCAAGCATAGAAGAGGTTGAGAAGGCTATAGGCCGGCTTAAACAGAACAAATCCCCGGGAGCCGATGGCATACCAGCCGAATTATTTCATCACGGCGGGCCAGCCTTACGTCAAGCAATTCATGGTATTATAGTGCACGTATGGGAGCAGGAAGAAATGCCAGAAGACTGGCGAAAAGGCATAATATGCCCCATACATAAGAAGGGAGATGTCACAACGTGCAGCAATTATAGAGGTATCACGTTGTTGAGTACCGCCTATAAGATACTCTCCTCTATCCTACAAGACCGGATAACCCCATACGCTAAAACCGTTATCGGACAATATCAGTGTGGTTTCATTCCAGGCAAATCAACAACTGATCAGATATTTACCTTTAGGAAGGCGATGGAAAAATGTCTAGAATTTAACATCCCAACATACCATCTGTTTATAGACTTTAAGGCCGCCTATGATAACATAGCCAGGGTAGAACTTTACAAAGCCATGAGAGAATTCGGCATCCCAAATAAATTGACACGACTATGTAGGTTGACCATGACCAACGTAACAAGCCAAGTAAAAATAGCCGGATTGCTATCCAGACCAATCAACATCTTTAATGGACTCCGACAAGGGGACGGTTTGGCCTGCCTCCTCTTCAACCTGGCGTTGGAGAAAGCAATCCGTGACTCTGGCACTGTTACACTTTTTCTTCGACGCGATAATGGGTATCCGACCTCTTTTTTTATTAATATTATTTTAATTAAGTATTAATTTTATTAATAATAATAACGAATAATTACGCGAACTCGAATTAAAACAAAAGAAAAAAACAAAACAAAATACGACCCGACTCGATTTTGACAGGTAAGCCAAAAAAAGAAAACTGAGATAAAACAACAAAAAGTGCAACTCGCGTAGCTCGTTGATGTAAGCTACCACCGCGGCTGCTCAGCTGGGCTGGGTTCAGTGGAGGTGGAAGAATTCGCGATAGGGAGATTTAAATTGATTATCAATATAATCAATTTAATGAAGCGAAAGAATATTTTTATTACAAGTACAGTGGGGTACTGTAATAAAAAGTGGGCGCCAGGAATTTTTGTTCGAACTAAAATTAGTAAAATTCCAAAACTAATTATTAAGCGAAAGAAAATAATTTTAAGGAAATAAAACACCGTATATATGATTCACTAGGGAATTTCAAAAGAAGATTTATTTGGGAAACCTTGGTAGAAACCAGGATAAAAACCCAAAATTTTTTCAAAGAAATAAAAATACAAATGAAATCGAATGCAATTTAAAACACGATAAGGCCTCTAACGATTGAAACTTAAAACTCGAAATGGAAATAAATTTGGTCGCGAATAAAAAAAGCAACAAAGGTCCACTGAGATTTTGAATCCACAAAACACAAAACTATTTTCTTTGGACAAGATGTCCGATTACTTATCTTTGTTTTTGATACCCGTTCCTCTATTTTCTCCTATTTTTGTGCTGTCCTCGCTCCTCGAATTATTCCTTTTCTATTCCACAAAAATTTTCCTCGATCCTTATTTTTCCTTTTAAATGTCCTCGTCTTTTCCTCGATTTATCTCCTTTTTTTGAATTTTCTCGAATCCTCTATTTTTTTTCTAATTTTTTTTTTCTTTCAAAACTTGTCGCTTGGATAGCTCTCTCAAGAGTGCCTTTCCTAGCTTAAAATCTTTCTTTCCTCCCTCGACCATTCCAGTCACTCACACATACACACATCCAGCCAATCGTTTTCGCGATCATCGGTCACGGACACCGGCTTCCTGGAAACCTTTTTCGTTTCGCAGAAAACCACCGTTGTTGAATCTCAAACGAAACTTTTCTCTCACGCACACATTCACGGATTCAGCAAGTTGTTGGGTGTCTTTCCAAAACTTGCCGAATCTAAATGGCCGAGTTCAGACTATTATTATCTAAATTTCTCGAGAAAAATCAAAAAGAATAAAACCGAGGAAAAGCCCTTTTCTAGGCATTTCCCTAGTTACAATTAAATACACGCGAGTGATTCGAAAAGCGAAGCCATCTAAACAATAATGAGATGAAAGAGGAAAGCATAATCTTAACACGAACTATATTCGAAGTGGACCTTTTTGAAAAAGACGAATTAATATCTTTAGGAAAATAATCTAAAAGTTACTCTCATCGTTAGGGACCCTTACGCTTACAAAAAGAATTTACGTTATTTTATAGCAATTAAAATTTAGGACGTTGCGTTGTTTTGAGGATAGGTAAGAGTCCGCCTGACTCGTTACCTCTTCAGCTCATCCGCTGGCATTTGTTTCGCTACATGAGACCGTCCGTCTGCATGTCAAGTATAATCTCGTAAACCCTTTTTCTCGAAGAATTGCTCGAACCCTGTATTTGTCACTTTTGCAAAATGCTGGCTTAGTACACCAATGGTTGATGGTACCATGGTTGCCCTCAACCTCGCCAGAATTTTGCAGCCGCAACCAAAGAAAAGAAGGAAAGGAAGGAAATAAAGGCCAGTCATTGTTGCGGTAAATTTTACCGTAACAGCACGGCAACAAGAAGGACCATCGTCAACAGGTCCAGCCAGTTACTGGCTTACGCAAACGACATCGACATCATCGGAAGAACCGAACAAGCTGTACACGATTCCTTCATCCAGATCGAGCAGGCGGCACAAAATCTGGGGCTGCACATTAGTGAAGGTAAAACAAAGTACATGGTGGCGTCGAATGCGAGAGGAACAGTTGGTCAAACAATCAAGGTTGCGGAGCACGAATTTGAAGTGGTGCAATCCTTTAAATACCTTGGGTCAATAGTAGCAGCCGATAACAATATAGAAGAAGAAATACGCGGGCGGCTTCTCATATCCAACAGAGCCTACTATAGTCTGTCAAAGCTCTTCAAATCCAGAAATCTCACCATAACTTCAAAACTGCTCCTGTACAGGACCATGGTCCTGCCAGTACTCACATATGGATCCGAGACTTGGGTGCTTAGCAAAAGGCACTCCGACCTCTTAGCTGCGTTCGAGAGAAAAGTCTTAAGGAGAATTGTTGGCCCCATATGTGAGGAAGGACGATTCCGGAGACGGTACAATCATGAACTGTACGCAATCTACCTTGAAGCAGATATCGTGACAAAAATTAAGCTCGGTAGACTCCGGTGGGCAGGGCACCTAGCTCGCATGAGCGAAGAGGAACCTGCTCGGAAAGTTCTTTGTGGTACATTCTATGGTAGACGACAGCGTGGTAGACCATGCTTGCGCTGGAGAGATGGCGTAGATCAGGACGCCCGAAGCCTTGGGGTGCGCAACTGGATGGCTTCGTTAGTTAAATTTCTAACATTCACTCATTGATATGTGCCTTAAAAAGGTCCGAAAATGATTTGCTGTATAACAACAATTATTTCATATTTCTGCACCAGATGGTGTAACACTTCACCTTCTTAGGCAAAATTGTTTTCCCAAGAATGTTCAAACCCATAAGCATCAGACAAGTATCTGCATAATCATATCTGACGATATGAATAGCCATTTCCTCCATCTTCACTTCGCCATTAACAACAAAGACATGCTGGAAGCGCAGTCCGTTTAATATGCTCATATAGCCAAAGAGCACCCAAGATGGATTCGAATATGACTTCATAAAGAAGACAAAGAATCTTCTTCTTCTACACGTTTCTCTGGTTGATGTTGCAATATTTTCAATTTCTATATATGCATGTGTCGTCGTCGTGCAAAACAATTTCCACTCTCCTCGAAGTAGGAAGTCATAGAAAACGAAACGTTTTGGCGATCATTTGGCTGTCATATCATCAGAATCGCATCTTCTTTACCGTCAGCAGCTTAACCTGGTTCTAGAACACTCAAAACACAATCTACATACATCTGCAGATAGACCTGCATATATGCATCATATAAGGCCCAACTTACAGCACGCAGAAGAGAACGAGAGTAATGTATACATCCTCCCTGAAAGTACTGAGAAACTGTCCCGGTTACGGTGCCAATTCTTGGTTTCATTTTTCTTGTTTTTAGCCATTTCTTCCACACTACATTCAGCATTAAATTAAGTAATTGCAGGCCTCTTCCATGCCATGGCAGGTATGTATATAGATATGAATGCATCATTTACTCAGTGGTCAAAGAATGAGATGCATTCATGGAATCTAGCACAAACTAGGGCTGTAGAACATTTTGCTATATGTAACACATTATTCTATTCTTCGAACATGTATATGTATGTACATAAGAAGATTTCAAAATAAATATGTATGTATCTCTAGCGAAGATCGTGCAGCAATAGATGCAGCAGAACAGGCATATGGCCTAGACTCAATGGTTATACAACAACTATAAAAATGCACTGGCACGTATTATGGATGAGAACAGAGCATCGAAGCACCAGCACTAGCACCAGCAGCAACAACAGCGTGCAAGCTTCTCGAGAACTTTACGTTTTTTTTTTTTATTTCTGCCAATTATTTTTTGCTTCGAAATAAAAAGGAAAGAAAAATAAGAAAAGCATCTCATCAGAACGTAAAATGTGACTTAGCTTTATGAGGGCGTAACCACAGCAACTATATAACTTTGGATTACTCGTATATTTGTGATTGCATAACGAAGTATTAACCAAATCAGTCGTTCTCCAGTTTATATATGTAGTTGCTTTAAAAAAGCGATAACATTATTTGTCTTTAACGTTTATTAATATTGGGTACTTAGACATTATTACAGTTTTTTAGTGTAAACAAACTTATGAATTATAATTTAGCTATGCTCACGGACAATCTTAATATAGCTTCTCTATCCCCTATTCTTTTTTTTATATTAAACGCGCACTCAAGGGGTTATGAATACCCTTAAACACAGTGCGAGAAATTAGGAAAAAAGGATAGGATTAGAAAGGAGATACCGATGCACATTGGTTTTGAAGGTCTGCACATTAAAAAGGGTGGGAAACACTGAGCCGGGTAAAGCATTCCACATTCGTGTTGTGCGGCTAAAAAAAGAATCTCTGTACTTGACAGTATACGTCCGAAATTGGGCTCAAGGGTAAACTGATGAGCATTCCTAGAAATACGGGTATTACGGTTGAATTGTTTGAGGGGAGGAATGCAACTGGCTATTTCACTAGAGCACTGTTTATGAAAATAGCGGTAAAATAATGATAGACAAGAAACATTGCGGCGCACAGTGGGGAAACGGCGGAAAAAACCCATATTTCGGAAGTAGGATTTATTTTGATTTTGCACGTGTTTCTGACAGTAAATTAGTTGAAGAATCAGGAAATGAAAACAGTTTTTCAAAAAAAAATTTGTGGGCCTGGAGATTTTCGTTCAAAGTTGAAAAATAGTGAAAACTGATAAAAATACGTGTAGTTTTAAAATGATCCATTTACTCTAAAATTGCAAGGTTTGAAACCATTTTTTTTGTAAATAGGCTTAAAATAAATAGACAAACAGTATGGTACATTAGTTTAGCGAAAAATAATTGAATAAGATTTTTTTGACAAAAAAACATTAAATTTTAGTGACTTTTTAAGTTCACATAAGGTTTTAACTACTTCCTCTGTTTGCCTCTGTTGGCGGATAGGTTTCGTTAGATAGTGTTGAATCTCAGCAATAGTTTTCAAAAAAAATCTCACCCGAAGACGTCCGTATTTGGTTTTTAAAGCAATTTCAACATGAAAAAGTCATTCAAAAAAGCAAACAAAAATAAGGCAAAAAAAAAATGAGCAGCTCTTTTCGCCAGACAAATCTTTCTAAATGTATTTTGGTATGCTGAATCTGAGCGTGAAGTCCATTTTGCGAAACAATCCAAAATTGTTGATTAAATTGCAAAAAAAAAAAACATTACAAAAACGCACAATTTTAATCAAATATTTAGTCAAATATTTTGGGGTGTTTGGGCAAAATGGATTTCACATTCAGATTCAGCATACAATAATACATTTAGAAAGATCAGACCGATCAAAGGAACTACATATTATTTTCTCTTTGTATGTCGCTGTTGGCATCAGGACTTTGTATTTGAAACCTGCTTTGCACATTTACCTATTGAAATAAATGTTTTTTTCATTAACCCACTTTTTTGACATTATTTACAACTTTCGCAATACAGCAAAACCAGTTATTTGAAGCCTCTATTTTCTTTAATTCTACTTGTCTCCAACAAAGATAGAATAATATGATAGAATGTCCCGCTAATTGATGGAATTGATGGGTTTGGTAGCTCTTATAGGGGTTTCATTTATTATAATACAATGTTCTCTCAAGTCCCAAACGCAAGCCGTTACGTATGCATTATGATTATATACATATACATATATGTATATAATTTTTCTAATCAAATTTATGTATGTATATATTTTAAAGTAAAATTGAAACATTTTATGGCGCACAATCATTGATTTTTAGGTAAAATTTGGTGTTTCTCCTTGATCTAGGTTAAATATAAAAAAAAAAAACAAAAACAGATTTTCAGTTTTTTGAATGTCATTTTTTTCTGAGTGGGCGTGGCAATGGGTGGTCATTGGTGTAGATTTGTCTTGCTATTGGCTACCTTTCCTGCAAATTTCATTAAAATTGGTTCAGTAGTTTAGTTTTAATTGAGTTTTTTCCGGTCTCTCATACAAGGTGCCCCACTGTGCGGCGGTGCTCGAGAGATACAAGTGTTTCAGCATTACGGCTTTCGCAGAATATCTCACCGAAGAATGGAAAAGATCTTTTTGTTTTAAGGAAAATGAGTTTATTAGGCTTGATATTTCTAAGGCATTTGATAGAGTTTGGCTTTCTTATCGACAATGCGTACATTTGGTATCAATTAAATCATTATTTCTTGGATTAGAAATTACCTTCTAGATCGTTCAATACATACGTATTGGATGGTTTCGAGTCTGATCTTTACAAAATAAATGCTGGGTTCCGTTTTGCCTCCGACTCTCTTCTTCATTTTAGTAAATGCTCTCTTGTCTGAAAGTTCTAATCTTATTAATTGTTTTGCCGATAACTCTACCCCCAGTTTTTCTTTATCTTCGATCTTTACAGCATTGTTAAATGCTGTATACAAGATAGTGTCGAGTTTAATGCTTCGAAAACTGAATGCTGTCTACTGTGAAGCAAAATGTACCCCTTATGCCATTGCCCTTGAATGGCACTTGCATCGAAGAAGTCGAAATGCTTTCAATACTCTATCGTTATAAGAAACTTTCCACCTTCTCTGATCTGGATGCAATCCATAGGTCGTTTAAACGTACAAAATTCGAGTCCAACTGATCTCTTCGGGCAGGTGTAGCGTAAACTTCTCTTCAGAGCGTTAAAGCTGATAGAAAATAGAACTATCATTGATTCAATTTCAATTTCCAACTCGAAGTGAAGTATCCTGTTGATGCCCCTTTTGCTAGGAATACTTATCACAACTCGATTATGGAATTATTTACCCAGCACTGTTTTGCCTTGCTATTTCAATTTGCAATCATTCAAGACCAATGTTATTCGACATGCCTTTAGTTGAAGATGCGTTTTTCTTAGACTTCACGTACGTCGGCTTGAGCTTGAGTTGTCGTTGGCTGGGGTGGGTAGATCTATGTCCTTGTTCATTATTGGTTGGTCTTTTGGTAAGTTCAACCTCTGTTGTGCTGCGTTCCTGCAACATCATAGAAGTTCCCGAAGCTGTGGTCTCCAGCTATTCCAAACGCTGGGTCCATTATAAAAGTGGAACTTATTGTGTATTATACAGAATCAAATATGTTAATATTGGACAAATGTGTTGCTTGTGAAGCAGATGCTTCGTCCCGTTTTGGAGTTCGCCTCTCCGTAGAAGGGATAAGGCATAATTTGCCTTACGAAGTGTGAATATGGTGTGTTGGTTAAACTAGAACCTTTCGAAGAAGTGAACTCCAAGATATTAAACAATTTGTTTGGGGTAATGACTGTGTTTTTTCACTTTATGGCTAGGCTATTATACAAGGGTCGTCTAAAACAGACTAGTTCCGTTTTAAAGGAATTGGCTTTTATTTCCTATTAAAAATAATATTCCCAGAGTCTAAGGACGTGTGTATTAACTCTTTGGTGGAAAATGTCTGGGCTAAGGGATGAGCTATATGTGACGAAGAAATTAGCGAACAGCAGTGTCATTGGTAGGTTTGCTGGTTGGTGTGTGGAGGTTAAATAGGTCGGGTCCAAAGCGAGATAAGCGAGATACTTAGGCAACTCCGGCTAAGATCTTTTTAAGGATAGAGTTAGTACAATCGACGCGTACATTAAACTTACGATTAGTGAGGAAACAATGGATGATGGGGATAAGATGTCTAGGTAAGTTACGAGACTTCAACATGAAAACCAGAATGCTTTTTAGACATCAAGCAGACATGTGACAGTGGTCTCTTTTTTGTTAAGAGCCAGAGTTGTATCAGGATGGAAATTCAACAACGGGTCGAATGTAGAGTGGGATGCTTTGAACCTAAAATTTCCCCATCGCTCGTACTGGTTATTGTCTTATTTAATATTATAAAGAACTCAATAAACCTTTGAGCACGTGTAAATTATAAAAAAGAAACAAACTTCTTATTTCAAACATATTGCCGAAAGTCGGAATGTTTGGTCCATTTACATTTGCATGCAAGCTCTAAGGCATTTTTTTGAAACATTCTAAAAGTCCACACTTTACTCGAATTCCTTAAATTCGAAGAAACGATGTTCATATCGAATTTTAAATATATATAAATATTGCCTTAGCCTTTTGTATATAACTGCTATTTCTATATTCATTGTAGTTCGAAAACTTGTTGAAATTAACACTCAAATACTTCACAATACACTTTGACTCGATCTGAAGACCTTTTGAACTCATAATTTTGTAATTTCTCCTGTTTCGTGAAACAGTTTTCAAAACTAGGACTTGATAGCTCCTGAAACCTCTCCTTACTTCGAAGACAACCGATAGACAATACTAGTTATAATACGAAAGCAACGGCGCAGGATCAACACATGAACTTTGAACTTATAACCCACAATGGTAGGTAATGAATGCATAAATAGCTTGGTGCTAAGGTCCACTGCGACCTTTCGGTCTATTAGGTGCCCGGTAAGAGCTGAGTGAGGTCGCACATACTACACCTCTTCCTCCTTGCTTTTTTGAAAAACTTAAGTATATTGAGATATTAGTTCACTTTCTTCCATCCCAGATACATATGTCTTTAATGCACGAGTACATCACATTTGCTTAATATATGGTCCCGTGCTTTTCCGTGAACATTACACAATCTGCATGCGCACTGGTCACCAGGTCAAGAATACTGAGGTGTCTTTTATTCCACAATAGAATTGATTTCAGGCCCCGTTAGGGGTATCATCGTTGCTACATACTACATATTTAATCTAAAAAGTCTACCTCTTAATTTTTAATGATACCTACGTGCCCCGATACCCAATGAAGTGTTACATCATTATGCCTATGATTCCTTCAGTAAAATTTAAGCAAGCCACAAATTCCTAAAACACATTGATTTAAATATCCAAAAAAATATTACAGTGTCCTAAAGGCAGTAAAAGCTTTTGGTAATTCGTAAAGAATATCAAAAATTCAAAATCTTCATCTGTTCCTATATTCACTTTGAATAATAACCCTGTAAGACAAGGCACATATGATTGAAGAACAATTTGAAGCTCACTGTATGTGAGTTGCCAGATAACGACAGGATCCCAACATCCCTACACTTGAGAATGTAAACTTTTCCTTAGGACCAATATATTTTCGAAATCGTACAATCGCTAGAGAACTGAAAGATCTCGATATTAACAAATCCGCTAACCCCTATGGTATGTCTTCTATTGTCTTGAAAATGTGTTGCTCTAAGTTGGCAAAACCACTTCAAAACCAATTTCTATGACATCCCTTCTTTCCAAGGTCATGAAATATCTAAAGGAACGAAAGCTTCTTAATGACCCCCCCAGTACGGCTTTCCAACAGTTCAATCCAAGCTATCTTAGGCTGTTATATATCTGAATTTCTGAAAGTAAACCCTTCGTATTGTAGTAAGCACTATTTCTTATCTTTATAAATTACCTCTTGTCTGAAACTAGTAATTTATTAAATTGTTTTTATGATGACAGCATCGTAGAATGGGCTATTAATAACCGTGTGGAATCTAATGCTTCCAAAACTTAAAGCTGTCTGCTGTCTTTAAAGCGCAACTTGCATCGAGGAAACTCATTTCTTTCGATTTTTGATATGTCAACATATTAGACATTCCTAAAAGTTCAGTGAAGTGCCTAAATTTTCTAAGACATTGTAAGATATTTTTTTCTTTTTTTGATTTGGCGCCTATTTATAAACGATACACACTTCCAAAACTAGAGTATAACTCCCTTATCCATCTTCTAAACCATCACTGGATATAATTCAGAAGTATGTATCTCTATAGCTGATAGGTAACAGATCAATTTTTGGAAACATTTGATTTACTGGACAATTTTAGAAATGTTTGTTACTAATCATCTAATATGAGAACGTGTGGCTACCATGTTATATCCCGCCTACCACCATTCGTCTATAAAGACCGTCGATGTCAGGTACACAATTCAAAATCACAAGAATCTGAAATCGTTCTGATGATTTTTACATCATCTGCATATATACGACACTTTGAGTGCTTTAACACAGATGATAAATGAACTATAAATAAAATAAAAAGTAAAGGGCCTAAATCGCTGCCATATGGTATTCCAGAGATAACGTTAAAATCTATACCTCCAACACTCTTAACGTTAACTCCATTCAAAAGTACCGAGTATGATCTATTGCATAAATAAATACAACTAAATGGCCCTTAATCCTAGCTTTCGTAGTTACAATATCAATATTCAATGTCAGAGTTTATTGAATGCCTTACTAAAGTCTGTGAAGACACAATGAAAATATTTCTGAAATGAAAATATTTCTGATAAATCTACGAAGTAGAGACACTGAAAGCACTGGCAACTGAGGCCATCGGCTTAAACAATACAACAGAGAGAGACACACAAAAAGAAAAAACAATAGAAGAAACACATGTCAACAGCACACGGTTGGTATTTGATCGGTCCCCCATCCAAGTACTAACCACGCACAACGATATTATGGTTTTTTTTCGTCAAAATTATAACAGTTTGAAATATTATAGTTTAAGTTTTCACAGTTTTAAAGATAACAATTAAAGGCACTTCGAAAGAAGTCCGAAAATAGTTGTGCTATCACATGAGGAACATGATTAGAAATGTCATTTGACTTGAGAACAGACAGATAAGGACTTGATTTTCTTTTACAATTTCTGAATTTTCAAAAATATTGCGGGTTCATTTGAAGATCTCTTTGCAGCTTTTGAATAAATTTGAGATACTCGTACAAATGTCTCTTGCTTCACAATAATCTTATAAGTTATTTTTACTCGAGGATAGCTTGTAAGTCGACCGTAATTTATTTTTTCCCAAGAAATAACTTGAATGGTTTAAATGAAATTTTTTTGTTCTAATTTGTTAAAAACCATTTTTCACTTATTCATTGATTTTGATTCAACATTAAAATAATTAACAAATGAATAATGGATCTAACAATTTATAGGAGAAATGGCTTTTGTGTCTTATTTTGCATCACTCTTCTTCCTCCCAAAACTTTAAAGCTTAAAGTATCAACAAACATTATGTCAACTTCGAAGCCAAATAATTATTTTATAAGAAAACCTTTAATTTAAATTTTCATTTTGAGCAATCTTTCCATACAATCGGCCCCATTGTGAGAACACCGGTTATACAGGGTGCGTTTAATGTTCCAGGTCGATGTTTTTTTCTTTTTTCAATAACTTTTAAATGAAATGCAATTTTATAATCTATATTTCATTGATTGATAATATGGTCCTTGGCATTATTTATGAAATATGATGTCGGTCAAGTGTCCCGTGGCACAAAGGCAAGCTCTTTGAAGCACATTTTGTTCTGTAATTTCAGCAATTTCGATTTGTTGTCCTTAAGCGTCGAAGTTGTGGTTGGATTGTAGATGTCAACCTTTTCGTTCAAGTAAATCAAAAAGAAGAAATTGAGGGGCATCAAATCAAGCGATCATGTGGGCTTAGCACTTGAATAACACAAAAAATTACGCATTTTTCTCCGCGTATTTACAATTGAACAATTATTTAAATAAAATGTTTTAAAAACTTCAACACGTTGTTGCTGCGTTAGGCTAGGAAAAAGTCGTAGTCCCTACAAATTATTGTATTGCACGCACTTATGATTTTGCGCGCGATTATTTAATCGCAAAAAGTACAAAACACTACTTTTTATGTGAGTGCACGCATTTGCTACAAATAAGTAGCGACAGGAAAATCGCTTGAAAAAATGGAACTTGTTTCATTTTTATAATCGCTACGATTTTTAAGTCGCATGTGCGTGCATTCACTTTAACGCCATGTTTCTTATTCTTTGCGGCTAAGAAATCGTGGATTAAAAATCACAAGTACGTACATAACAATTTCTTGTTGCGACTACGATTTTTAAGTCGTAGTAATTTAAATCGCAAGTAGGAGCATTTTCATTTGAGTGCATTTGTTTCATTTTATTTTACGACAATCGCATCGCATGAAAAATGAAACAAATTGCGACCATTAAATTGTCACGATTTGTTGATATCAAGTGCGTTCATTCTCATTTAAACTCCATGTGTTTTATTTTTGCGACTAAAAAAACCGCGCGATTGAAATCGCAAGTGCGTTCCTAGCCTAGCTCCTTTGAAAGTTAACTAACTTTTTGTATTTGTCGATTTAGATAGAAAAATTAGAAATTAGAAAAAAATTAAATTTTGAAACAAAATATCGATGAAAATGCTTTGAAATAAAACAAAATTCAGTTTGATTTTTAATCTTGAAAATGTTAATGAACATCAAGCCTGCTAAAAGTATGCATTTGACTAGTTTTTAAAATGCAGAACTCCATTTTTCGCCTTGCATGATTTCTATAATAGAATGCATCGAAAGAAAAAATCTGAATTTCCAAAGACCATCACTAAGATATGTGCAATACCTTGTTTGCTAACCTAACACCAAAGAATGAAAAGATAAGTCTTTTAAGCCGGATTATACATAGCTCTTTTGTATGTCTTTTGTTGATGACGAGCGGAGTATCAACCGTACATAAAAAAACAAGCGAACAAAATTCAAAAATTAGGTAAGCGCAAGATTGAGAAGCATCTTACTCTCAACACTAATGATGATGGTTTGTGTTCTTGGCGGCAACAGAAACAATTTATTTATTTTTTTTTACACATTTATTGCATCTTGATAGTGTCATCACTGCTGAATTTCAAATTCCACCATCACCGACATAACCAAACAAGCTATAATGTTCAAGTTAAGACACAAAATAAAAAAGAATCTTGAATTCCACCTCGAAGTTTATGAAAAAAAAAATCCATTATAATTTTCTGGTTTGAACCTCAAAAACTCTTCAATCCTCCAATTTGAGAAATCTGCGCTCATAAAAATTCAATTTATATTCAACTCGACTGAAAGGTTGGGTTGAAGAGGTTGAAAAAGACGCGAATTACTTGCAATACGATTTATAAAAAAAATTACTCAAGGTCTCCAGCAGCAGCAGCACTAGGTTATTTTTTTTTTCGTTTATGTAGATTTTTGTTGGAGTTTCCCGCATTGGCATGTTGAGATTCTCAAGAGTCAAGACCAAGTTCCAAGTTGAAAACGACGGACGCTTACCCGGCAAACACTCCGTCATATACCTACCTGGCTTCTATGAAACCATACCCTCAATCATGGCATTGGAAAAGCTTGGAGAACTACGAGTATAAAAAAAATAAATTGTAATGCACAACGCGAAAGATTGGATGGTTGGTTGGGTGATCATTGTTTGTTACTGAGAATAAAAAGCTTGGACTTCCTCTTATTCGTAGAATAATTGTGTTGTTTTCGCCGGCTTGACGACGGCGGCGGAGGCGTATTTGTATTGATGCCGGTGGTTTCCAGAGGTCTTTATTTGGAAATAATGGATGCAATTCCAGCTAAAAACTGGTAATATGTCTATGGGAATGGCAATCTTTGAAGCCGTCAAATACAGATCATTATGCTGATTGTGTTCGAGTTAAGTTTACCATTAAATTTTAATATTATTATTACGAGGTGGTGAAGTACATACATAACTAATTATTATTAGTGACGTAAATTTACGTTTTCCTAATTCTAAATCTACAGCAATTTGGTTCAATGGAAGTTAATTCAATAGTAATATGGAAATGATTCTTGTAGCTTTTTAATTGCCACGGGTAAAGTTTTGCGGCCATTTTTTTTTTTTGATGACATATGTCAAATCTGATGTTCATTATTCAATTACTGGATGCTAAATTATCACTGTAGGTTACACGATTGAACAGCATGTCCAAATGATAAGACTTTACTATCCAAAAAGCGTTCGTTCTTCACAGTGGATTCTTCAAAGTGTGGTGGCCAAATTTGAGACGATCAGTTCGGTAACCAATCAGCCAACATTCGTACGACAAAGGAACGCAGGACTGGCCAAAAACATCACAGGGTCCGTGAAAGTGTACAGCAGAACCCGAAATAGTCGATTCATTGCCACCTGGCCATACACCCGTACAAGATCCAACTGACTCAGGATCCCAAAGTTCATGACCATATAAAACACCGTTTGTTCGCTGTCTGGTTTTCGGGGCGTTTGAATGAACACCCGAAGCTTGGTCTAAAATTTATTTTTAGCAACGAGGCCCATTTTCGGCTGAATGGCTCTGTCAACGAGCAATATTGACGTGTATGGTCTTCACCAACCCACAAGAGCTTACCCAGGTGAAAATGCATTTTCAAAAAGTTACCGTTTGGTTTTGATTCCGAGCCGGCTGCGCGGCGGCCACATTAGTCCAATCACTTCAATTGAATTTTGTTTTATTGAACATACTATTTACAATTTGCCTTTATCAGCAATGGGTGCAAATGGCTGAAGGTCCAGCTGGCTTTTTTCAGCACATTTCTTGAGTGCAGGTTAAACCTCAGCAACTCGTTGAAGTGCACTCCCAGGTACTTGACGTTTTGTCTCGTTTGTTGAAGGTCTCCTGAAGCAGAGAAAGTTCCGATTTGGAAGTGTTTATCTGGATGCCCCATTTCTGGTAGAATTAGAAGAGTCTATTGATGTGGTTTCTACTATACGGACAGCGATTAGTGGTGACATTGATGTGGCGTAAGTGAGCGAACAATAGGTTCTCGCATTAAATTGGAGAAGGTTAGTCGAAAGTCATCAAGTTGTAGGGAAATGGGCCTAATTTTGAGCTTCGGGCAACTCCAGCTGTGATGGTATTCATGTTTGACTTGCATCCAGAAAGCATCCAACGGCGACTCGATGACTGTTGAGGGTTGTGGTGATATCGTATTGGAATTAAATCAGTGAATGCAAGGTTGAGTGTTTTTCTCATTACACATCAAGTGTCAGGGATGATGGAATTTTCACTGCAGAATTTTTTCAGTCTTCGGAGGAAGTAACATTTGTAGATGCACTTGCTTAAAATGATTGTGAGGAAAATCATTACTGCATGTGGCAGCCTTTTCAGAAAGAAGTAGAAGACACCATCTGGTGGCAGACATTTATATTTCCTGAATTAAGGTAGCACAATGTACGTATGTAGTCGGTATATACTTAAAAAACTGTTAAAAAACTTCTGCCTGACACATCTTAGAACCATACAAATTATCAATAGCCTGCTGATACCGCAATATTTTTTCTATTAATTTAAAATATCTTGAAAATTTTTAAAAATTTTTACAAAATGACTCTATGATGAACGATTTCCTTCTTATTTTTTTTTTCAAATATCGTTACTTTGCTTTTTGTTATTTTGTTATTTATTGTTTCGCGGAATTATAAAAATTATGTTGAACTCCTTCGCTTTACAATTTCATTCATTTTTAAAGAACAAACCACAACACATTCAGATTTTTATTGAAAAAAAAATAATGAGAAGAAAAACTGTTAAATATACATATTCTGATACTTTTAACTTAAATTTAAAAATTCAATAAAAAACTGAAACAAAGAAAAACTGAGCCCTTCTTTGTAGTAGAAAATTTCTTTTAAAAATTTAAAATGAAATAATAAAAAAGAGAGAATTTTAATAGATTTCCCAAGATTTGCACATTCACAGAAAGGTCTGCTAATTCTCTATTTAGCATTGAAAACTTCAACTTCTTACGAGCTTTATTTGCGGAAATATTTCCATCCGAATACTTTTTTAGGTTTGGATCGATATTCAGTAAATTCACTTTAGAGAACCAACACACGATCTTGGTTTTTAGTAATGGATAACATCAATTATGATGTTATGTTGTACTACACTTTTCAGTGAAAACACTTTGGAATTTGGATAGATAATTCCCAGAAGATTTTCGTTTTTAGGTGTGGAGAACCTTTGAAAAGTTACAGGGGATTGGAAAAGCAGCATCCTCATACCAGGCTCGTTTCCGGAGACGTCGCGTCGCACCGTCTGCAAGTTGTCACCGACACGTTGCAAAAATCTGAAATTAGCTTTCACGTCACATTGTACACTTGCATCACTATACACAAAACTTAAGTCGGAAACGGAGAAAGAAATCAGAACCGACGTTGTCTACAAAATCAATAGCAAGGACAAAAACAATGGAAATTTCAACCTTTTCTATGTAGGTACGAGTACAAAAAAGCAGTTCCTGCGACAGAAAATGGCTGCCATTAAAGCGGAAATTAATAGTAGAAATTCCGCTAAGGCAGCACTGGCGAATCATTGTGTCCAAACCAACCATCAGCAAGATTTAGATGAGCTAGAAACTCTACACTAATTGAAGACAACAACAATATGAACAGAAAACAAGATAATTAAAACATCTCCGCAGTTACCTGCTTTCTTGTAACTGCTAAAAAATTTTAAATTTGGATTTCAAGATTATAACCAGACTGTGCTACATTTTTAAACTTATAATTTTAAAATTAATTTTTTTTAACGATTTTTATGTAAAATTATATAAATAACTCATTTTATTTGACTTTATGAAAGGTTTTTTTTTTAAATTCAATCAACTTGTTTTTGTGATTTATTGTTTCAATAAAGGATCCCCTGATTTGGTTAAAATCGTTAGAGCCGTTAATGAGAAATATGATAATAAAAAAAAACGGTTCTATGGCAGTTACCGTAAATAACATTTTTTCCATTTTTTTAATCAAAATGTAGTTTATGCCCATAATATCACATTTAAATTTTCTTATCAAAATCGTTACAGCCGTTTTCGAGATAAATAAGATTTTACACTACGCGTGTATGGGGGCACCGTAAGTCTTGGAGCTAAAAAAAATTCAATTTGCCCTCCAGGGAATCACCGAAGACCCTTAAGTACCGAGATTGAAAAAATAGCTCATATGGACATACTGAAACATGTTTTTTGTGTACTAAATTTTTCTTAAAATTTTTATAAGCAAATTTGATCTGCAAATTGTTAGTATGTAATGACATACATTTTTGAACGTAATTTAAAAATTAAATCGTGTATCCGTTTCCAAGATATTGAATTTTCAAAAAAAAAATGTATTATTTTCTTAAAAATTTAAAAACTATTTTTTTCGAAAAATTTTTGAGATTATATTTTTGCAAATGCAAAAATGCTTCTGCATACAAATTTTGGTTCAAATATTTAGAGCCGTTGTTGATGAGAAATTCGAAAATAAAAAAAAAAAACGTTCTATGACAAGTATCGTTTCATTTAATTTTTTCCTAAATTTTTTTGACTAAAATATAGTCCATATCCATATTAGCACACCTAATTTTTACTTGCGACTTATAGGTACTATAAGGCAAGTTATGGATTCGTAAAAAAAATTGAACTCGAGATTTTGATCAAAGTTGACATTATGATGATAGCGAAGACTAAAAAAGTGGGTCTGGCAATTCTGTCTGTCTGTCTGTCTGTCGCTTCGACTACAGCCTAAACGGCTCGGCCGATTTTCTTTAAACTTGGTAGATGTGAGTTTTGATTTTTTACCCCCACACGTTTTTTTCTTTTTTTTTTAAGACCAAAAATAACGGTACCTCCCATACGATTTTTTTTCGAAATTTTATAAATATTTTTTTTCTCAAAAACTGCTGGACAGATTTAAAAACTAAAAACACAAAAAAATTTCATTTGGTTAAATCTAGGTAATAGTTGAAAAAAATTTTCCGAAAAATGGTTATTGGGGGTACCCCCCATGGAACTATTTTTTTTGTTTTTGATTTTCTCAAAAACGGTACAACCGATTTTGATCATTTTTTTTTGTGAAGGCTCTTCAAAAATTTAAATAGAATTGTTTATTCAAATTTTCAAAAAAAACTTAAAATTTTTTTTTCAAAACTCAATATTTCGAAAACCCCATGCTAGATTTTTTTTAAACTTGATAAATAAAAGTTTCTCAATATAATCTACAAAATGTGAATAAAAAATTTTTATTTGACCTTAAAATAAAGGTACCTACCATACAAATGCTAAAAAATTAAAAAAAATGGTTTTCAAAAATCCTATTTTTCTCGAAAACGGCACCTAGAATTTTGATAAATTTTTTTTTCTTTCAATTAATTTTTACGATCTTTACTTTAATAAAAAAAATTTTGAAATTAAGATATTACAGCTTGTACCATAGAACCATTTTTTTCGAATTTCTCATTATCCACATAACGGATCTTAATGAAAATTTTTATAGAGAAGCTTCTAAAAAGTCTAAAACACATTGCATTTCAAAACTTTAAAATAAATATTTTTCGAATTTTTGAAAAAAAAAATCTATTTTTTTCAATATTTCTTTTCGTAAATTAAATATTTATTCGAACAATAATAAAAACTTTAAATTTTTTCTTAAAAAGCTTTTAAAAAGTTTGTATATAAAAGCTTCTTTTGAAGAAACCACTACAAGGACTTATAATTTTTGTTCTTGCAAAAATTCATATTTGCATAGCATTCTGTTACTACTAAAAGAATTTAAAAATTAATTTTATCCTTATGAACAGTTTTCTCTAATAACATTCGTTTTAAAAATTCCTAGTCGATTACATAGGAGCAAGTTCGTGCGACCCAGTCGTGCATTTTATTTTTTATTAAAATCGTTAGAGCCGTTTTTGAGATAAATAAGATTCTTTTTTTAAACTTTAATTTCTGCTCTAGGGAATCACCGAATACCCTTAAATACCGAGGTTGAAGAAAATAGGCCCAGTGGCTTAGGCTGTACATCGAGGTAGAGACATACAGACGGACGGAATTGCCGGATCATTTTTTCGTCTTCGCTATCATCGTTTTGTCAACTTTGATCAAAATCTCGAGTTCGATTTCTTTTCCAAATGCAGAACTTGCCATACAGTACTTACATATATCGCAAGTAAAAATGGAGTTTGTCCAATAGGAACTGGTAACAGCTTGTAAGTCTAACGTTCCTAATACAATGTCGGATGTGTTTTCTTTGTCTTTGCTCTTTCCTTACGACTCAATTTTTTGTTTCGTAATGTACTCGTAGCTTGTAAGAAATTTCTAACTGCTCCTTTTCCTCTCCGATTACATATTTATATGCTTCACAAATATCGTACTGATCTTTTTTTAGCACGAAGAATCCTACATTAAACTTAGTGTTAAATATTCTTGCGCATACATTATAACTCGAAACGTTTTTTTTAGAGAGAAGTTCGTTCCGTTTTATAATGTCTTCCGTCTTCAAATTTTTTTTGAAATCTGAGCTCTGAAATAATGATTTTCGATTCGTGGAATGGAGTTAATGTGTGCCCTTATAGAATCTAGTATTTCGCTGTCGGTTTTTGGGTGCTTGGAATGTTTGCCGCGTTTATCTTCTTTGTTGATGGCTTCACCTAAAGCCTTTTATTTTAAATATGTAATTGATCGAATTACTCTTCCAGAGTAATTCTTGTTAATAATTGTTTGCAGACTCGAATTTTGCTTCGATTATACATTAAGAAAACGTACAGTTTTGCATCCTTGGTACATGTAGATAGTACCTGGTTGGGGTTCAGAAATATCAAAGGTGACTGAAGAAAATTTGGAATGGACAGCTTCAATTTTTGTCATTGCGATTGCAAGTTTTGCAAGCATTTTTCCACGTTCTGACATTATTTTGTAACAATGTCCTAAATACAGAAATCGATGCAAATATTTGGTTGAATAATGACACAAACAATATTTACGTCGCTTAATCAATCCATACTTCGATGTCCTCATCTAAATATGAATAAAATACTTAAAAATTACAATAGAAAGCTGCTATAACGTGCCCTTACGTCTATGTTCAACCGAAAATACTTATTAAATTAAACAAAAAGGAAAAACCTTTTACTCTCCTTCCAAAGAAAGAACTCAGAGAAAAGTTTGCTAAATTCCCAAACTTTTCTTCCAAAGCATCAACCTGTTACCACTTGTATCCGGTAAAATCAATCCATAAGTAGAGAAAAATGCATAAAAATATTACGAGTCAGAGGAAGAAAAACTCTGTATACAAGCAAACACTACTACACTCGTGAAGCTCCGAAGGAATGCTCTAAATGTGGAATAACTCTAACAATTGGCATATTTTTGTGGAGTGTCCTGTTTCTCGCTAAATATGTAGATGCATCGTCAGATAATAAGATAATATGAAATTCTCGAAAATATCCTTAATCCATCAGACGTTAACTCCTTCTGTCGAATTAAAGCTGCCATATCTGCCCACCAGAATTTGGAAAAGATTTAAAATTTTAAATTTATCTTTCCATTATCATTTTAATAATTGTATTTTCTATACTTGTTTTTGTTTTATAATATACATAAATAATTTAATGTTAATAGTTTCATTAAATTCTTGTTAAGTTATATAAACGCATCAAATGGTCTGGCTACCCTGATGTCCTTAAAAAAATTAATTTAAAAACATTATTTTGTAAGTTACTTCAAAAATAAACTGGTGACTTCTAACCACTTTTTCAACTTGCGGCAACCCTGAATGTAATATATAGAATGTATGTACATTATATACAAATAATTCTTTAAAAAAATACATTTTTGTGTGATCCACTCGGGTGTGCAAGAATAATCCCCTTTCAATAGCAAAATACTTATAATTATTATAGGAGTATGTCAAAGATATACATATTTTTATAAAACAAATTAAATACATATGTAATACAAAAATGTGGTCATATCTACGAGTATAATGAGTTTCATTCAATTCAAATATATCTCATCAACATTTTTGTCCGTTCTGTCCCACGTCACGCGTGACTCCCTATAATGGTAAATGCAAATGATACAAATCTCTGCACAAAATAACCCACATTTGAATAAAGCCAAATATCGAAGGAAATATTTGGAACTCCGAAGATCGTTTATACCTGCATCCATTCCCTTGGGTGACACATGGTATAATTGTTGCATATTAACTGGCAACTCAACATGGCCCGCATCCTGAACAAACATTCAAAATACATTACCCACGAATTTGTTCGTCATTATAGCATTGCTCTTCACACCATAAATCATCTCGATACCAATTGACTGTGGATGGTTAATTGTTTTGTAATTCGAAAACCCAACAACAAAACAACAACCATCATCATTATCAAACATCCATAAAATGTTGTTTGTGTTACAAAAAAAAAAAAAGATTATGAAACTCATTGCTGCATGCGATTAACGTGCATGACTATGACATTCGCCAAGGCCGAGGCTGAGTCCGATTCTGATTCCGAGTCCCTCGTCGTGTCGGCGATTCTCTTATTCTTCGAAAACAATTTCTTTTATAATCTGAATCAGAAGCACCACCATGACTCAGAAGTCAGAATTGGAATTAGAATCAGAATCAGAACCATCCACGAGTATTGCTATAAGATCATCTAAGCGAATCTAGTGCTGGTAGCAAGTGGTGGGTGCCACCTACCCGCGTGCATGTTACCTATATTTACCACCTATATTGACGATGTAAAACACATGTCCACGCTGAGCTGAATCACCCTTAATTTCTCGGTAATGACTCTCATGGTCCAGCGATGTCTTATCGCTGCAATGCAAAAGTGTATCTAATTGAGTTTCCATATCTTATTTTCGCATTTGCATTCGAGAGATTGATATTCATCATCGTCATACTGCCTGCAGTGACCTTGAATGTAATCCAGGGAGACAGATATAGAGAAAGAGAGAGAGAGAGCATGGCAATTTAGACATGAATCTATAATTACCATCATTACTGCACCGGAGCAATATAGAATCAGTTGCAGGCAAAGGCAACCCTTCAAACTTCAAGCTACTACGTCCATCACCTCCGCTTGGGGGAGCCCTGAAACGTGTGGATTGCTTTGTTTTAATTTTTTAGCATATCGTGTCGTTTTAATTAACGATTCATCGAAGCAAATCATTTTCCATCACCACCTCCAACAATTTGTGTTCTCTATGGCAAGGATTGATTTGATGGTTTGGTGGGAATCTCAACCACCACCAGCAGAGCTAGCCCAGCAGCAGCAGCAACCCCAGAATGCATACGACAGACTCTTAAAACCAATGTGAACCGATTACAAGACAATGGAATTTCTAGATATTGTACTTAATGTAATCTGGGATGTAGCGTTGCTTTTATGATGTTTTAGACTTTTTACTTCGTTTGGATCTTTTTCATTTGTTTTTTTTTTTTTCAGTGCTTCCTGACACAAATAATGGCCTCTAGTAAAAACTTGTGTATTGCTTTTATAGGAAATTAATAGCCCATCATATTTGTATGGTTAGAATGCTTTTGGTTTTCTATTATCTTTCGTTTCCATAAGTCATTTTTATTTCTATCGTTATTTCAGCATTGATTGCAGATGTTTTTATTTCTGAGCTCAGTGGCCAATTTATAGTCAGGCAGCTCAGGGAAATCAACACCTATCATATGTATACGTATCAAGTAAATAAAATTCTCCGTCTGGAATTCCAAAAAAGTGAAAACGAGCAGAAATGTCGCTTAAATGACATTAAACGTTCTTCATTTATTACTACAAAGATGGCAAGAAAAAACGCTGATAGTGATTTCATGAAATAATTTATGGTCTTTATTGTAAAGATTCATTGCATATTCAATTTTCTGAAATGAATTATAAATTGTGAAGGCGTGGAGTTAGGCTTTTTGAAGAAATATATTCAGTAACTCACATCTAGCTACACATAGTCCCATCTCTCTAGCTCCTCAAATAGACATAATGCACTTTTCTAAGGCCTGATAGAAGCAAATTCGCTGAAATTAATTTTCGATAGACCCATACAGAAGATAAATTGTTTGTTAGGAAAAGACAAGTTTGTTTACAAAAATTCCCAAAATGGTTTCAAAAGTTAAAACAAAATATTATAAATTAAACTTAAAATCGAATACAGTACAGTCAATGTCTACAAAAACTGTATTATGTACTTCAATGTTACGCGAAGTTTAAAATATATCTACCTTAGTTTGATTGCTTTTACTAGGAAAGAAAAAATATCTGTCCAATAAATTTTCACATTTAAATTCTTAAGTTCTTTATTAAATGGAATAGCTTATCACAGTAAGATACAATATCTTCTTTAGAGCGCAAGCTTTATAAATATAATTCAAGTTCGGATTGTACTTAGTAGTAATATATCAACGTCAAAATAAATTAAATTGTATATTCAAATATTTCTTAAACCAACAAATTAATTATATTTTAAAGTTTGAAAAGAGAAAAATAAAAAAAAAAAAAAATGGTATACATATAATACAAAATAAAAATACAATATGTCATACCTAACCATCTGAAATAAGTGTTCTTAAGTACTCTCTAGTTTAAATTTTAAAAGTGGCTGAGCAGCTTATCAAAGGGCACGGTAGTGCCCAGCCAAGTTCTGGCACTACACCCTTTTTACAGGAACAAACTCAGGCGATTTTTGACCCCTTCCTATCTTCAGTACCAATGAAGTCAGAAACTTAAAACTCCGAATATATACTAAGCTAGTTAGGCACAGGCGCCTCACCAAATATCAATTTTCTAGCATAATCGGTTCCTGAGATATAAGGCCTCAAAAATCACAAAAACCGTAACTGACTGACTGACTGACTGACTGACTGACTGACTGACTGACTGACTGACTGACTGACTGACTGACTGACTGACTGACTGACTGACTGACTGACTGACTGACTGACTGACTGACTGACTGACTGACTGACTGACTGACAGATCATCAAAATTATGGAGCACTTCCCGACATCGTACAATCTTGAAATTTTCCATTCAGGCGGCGTGGTATCCGCCCACTTTCTCCGAATTGTCTCCGAATTGGTGTTGGTTGAATGGAACACTTCCTACTGCTGTAAAACGATGAAATTTGGTAAACCGGTAGGGCTTATATTGCATATAAAGAACCAAAAATAAACACCAAGATTTTCCTTTCGGGGGGCGTGGTATCCGCCCACTTTCTCCGAATTGGTGTTGGTTGAACGGAGCACTTCCAACTACTGTAAAACGATAAAATTTTGTAAAGTGGTAGGGCTCAAATTGCATTCCAAGAAAAAAAATATAAAATTAGCGGTATTTTATTCAGGGGCGTGGTATCCGCCCACTTCCTCAGAACTGATGTAAATTATATATGGCGCACTTCCAATTGCAGTAGAAAAATGAAATCTGATAGAACGGTAGGGCTCAAATCGCACATAAAGGACCAAAAATAAAAATCGAGGTTTTCCATTCAGGGGCGTGGTATCCGCCCACTTCCTCAGAACTGATGTAAATTATATATGGCGCACTTCCAATTGCAGTAGAACAATGAAATTTGGTAGAACGGTAGGGCTCAAGTCGCATATAAAGGACCAACAATAAAAATTGAGGTTTTCCATTCAGGGGGCGTGGTATGTTTAATTTATATGGATCACTTCCGATTGCTGTAATTAAGGTAGGTATGTTAGTGTTATCTTGCCAGGATAAGAAGAAATAATTGAAGCGCAAATCAAAACAACCAATAACAAAAAGAAAATATACCAAAAGAAATAGGAAGCTATAAACTAAGTTGATTTCAGTAGGAAGAGTCCACCCTTCTATCTTTCCGTATCTTTCGAGATTTTGACATGGCAAAATATTTAAATCTTTGCAAAAAGGAGTGAGATCAGACCAAAAAACATAAATGTTAAAAAAGAGCCAAGTTCTTCTGTACAAAAACCTTTGTGTAACAAGTCAGCTGTGAAAAGTAATGAGATCTAAAAGTGCGCCAAGTTCTTACTTCATGAAGTTTTAATACCGAATATTTAAAGTAGAATAAAATTGAAACAGCTACAATGTAATAGAGAAATTTTATTATTTAATTACTAGCTATTATCAGCCCGCTTCGCTGGGCGTTATTTATATTAATACAAAATTGCGAGAGGTTCATAACTTCTAGCAAATTATTTTTATACAATTTTAAAATTATTTTTAAAGAATTCGTTTAATTTTTTATTTATTAATTTTTATTCTTCTCCTGAAGATTCATCTGTAGTTTTATTTCTACTACTACTGGAAATAGTAATGTTATTTAGATTTTGTGCTGATTCCTCAACATCTTCATCATCAAATAAATTTTGAATTTCAAAAATATCTAATTTTTCTTTGTCGCTGTTTTTTTTTTAAATATCAATTCTTATGATATTTTGTTGGACTTCAGAAAAATTCTGGATAGAATCTTCAAATTTTTTTATGGCTTGCACTATCTCTTTTTTAATTCATATGCATCCATTATTTATATTTTGTTTTTGAAATATTTGTTAAAAGAAAACAGTTAAAATATAAAAATTATCTATCTATCTATCTATCTATCTATCTATCTATCTATCTATCTATCTATCTATCTATCTATCTATCTATCTATCTATCTATCTATCTATCTATCTATCTATCTATCTATCTATCTATCTATCTATCTATCTATCTATCTATCTATCTATCTATCTATCTATCTATCTATCTATCTATCTATCTATCTATCTATCTATCTATCTATCTATCTATCTATCTATCTATCTATCTATCTATCTATCTATCTATCTATCTATCTATCTATCTATCTATCTATCTATCTATCTATCTATCTATCTATCTATGTATCTATCTATCTATCTATCTATCTATCTATCTATCTATCTATCTATCTATCTATCTATCTATCTATCTATCTATCTATCTATCTATCTATCTATCTATCTATCTATCTATCTATCTATCTATCTATCTATCTATCTATCCATCTATCTATCTATCTATCTATCTATCTATCTATCTATCTATCTATCTATCTATCTATCTATCTATCTATCTATCTATCTATCTATCTATCTATCTATCTATCTATCTATCTATCTATCTATCTATCTATCTATCTATCTATCTATCTATCTATCTATCTATCTATCTATCTATCTATCTATCTATCTATCTATCTATCTATCTATCTATCTATCTATCTATCTATCTATCTATCTATCTATCTATCTATCTATCTATCTATCTATCTATCTATCTATCTATCTATCTATCTATCTATCTATCTATCTATCTATCTATCTATCTATCTATCTATCTATCTATCTATCTATCTATCTATCTATCTATCTATCTATCTATCTATCTATCTATCTATCTATCTATCTATCTATCTATCTATCTATCTATCTATCTATCTATCTATCTATCTATCTATCTATCTATCTATCTATCTATCTATCTATCTATCTATCTATCTATCTATCTATCTATCTATCTATCTATCTATCTATCTATCTATCTATCTATCTATCTATCTATCTATCTATCTATCTATCTATCTATCTATCTATCTATCTATCTATCTATCTATCTATCTATCTATCTATCTATCTATCTATCTATCTATCTATCTATCTATCTATCTATCTATCTATCTATCTATCTATCTATCTATCTATCTATCTATCTATCTATCTATCTATCTATCTATCTATCTATCTATCTATCTATCTATCTATCTATCTATCTATCTATCTATCTATCTATCTATCTATCTATCTATCTATCTATCTATCTATCTATCTATCTATCTATCTATCTATCTATCTATCTATAAATTTAAAAAAAGAAAAACTAAATCTTAAATATTTAAGAGAAAAGAAAACGGACTTACCAATTACACCAATTGCTAATATTTGTGGTATTTATGTATGCTTATTCACAACTTCCAAATCTATAAATTAAAAAGCAAAGGAAAAAATGAATTTTAAATATTTAACAGAAAATAAATCGGACTTACCTATTACACCAACTACTAAGCTTTCTGGAAAAAAGTTCTTCTTTTTCTTTATAATCTTCTTTGTCCTCTTCTTGTTATAAGACACATTTTTTCTTTGACTTTTTCCTTGTATGTATATACATATATGTATGCTTACAGAAATCTATTTTTTTATTTATATTTTTTGACAAAAAAAAAAACTTTGAATGTTTGTTTTTGATAAATAAAGGTAATATATTCCTTATATCTCAGTGAAGCTACTGTTGCGTTTAAGGCCACCATTTTATTTTTGTTTTAAGTATATATAAACACTAACGTACTTGAGTGCAATGTTGTGTCGAAATTTCAAAGCAATCTGTTAAGAACTTTCCGAGATTAGCCATTAGTAACAAACATACATTTACATTTTTATTTATATAGATTACTGAGTAAAATTTGATGGGCTTACTTGGCAAGTTTTTTTTTATGCCCAATTCAAACGGTTTTAAAAACTTGACCAGTAAGCCCATCAAATTTTACTCAGTAATCATTAAATAATAAAATTTGTCTATTACATTGTAGCTGTTTCAATATTATTCTACTTTAAATATTCGGTATTAAAACTTCATGAAGTAAGAACTTGGCGCACTTTTAGATCTCATTACTTTTCACAGCTGACTTGTTACACAAAGGTTTTTGTACAGAAGAACTTAGATCTTTTTTAACATTTATGTTTTTTGGTCTGATTAATCTAACACTATGGGTTAGGGAATTCCAGTGCCGGATAGCATTAATGAAAAAATGACACTCAGATATTAAGAACCAGTATCGTTCCTCTATAAGTTCGCAGGATCTTTGGGAATGCGGAATTCTATATTTTTTCTGCTCCAGTGGCATAAGTACCCAGATTACAATTTGGCTCGGTTCAAGTGATGAATCGTTTGTGGCCAGTTCGTGAACTATTTCATTTCCATAAATATCACGGTTTATCGGAATCCATCGAAGGTTGACTGAACTTGTTTCGTCGAGCAATATTAATTCACTACGGCAATGAGCAACTAGTTTTGACTTCGTGAGAATTGGTGAAATGGCTCTGATTGCCGCCTGGCTGTCTGTGATATCAATGTTCTTGTCCGGCAGTCAGTTGTCAGACATATGGAAAGATATTTTACGGCCTCGCAAACTGCAAGCCTTCCGCTTAAATTAATCCAGAATAAAGCTTTAAAACTTTTGACATATCGATTACGGAAACATTTGTTATCTCTTTCTTATCACAGTCTTATCGCTTCTTGTTCAAACGTTGCTCAGTTGAAATAGCCAGTTGTATTCCTTTCCTTAAGCAATTTCAGCATTTTTACCACTCTGCTAGGAATGCTCATCTATCATTATACCTTCGAGCCTAACTTCGAAGGTACCGTCAAGTATAGAGATTCCTTTTTAGCCGTACCACACGAATGTGGAAATCCTTACTCAACCCTGTTTTTCCTTCACAATTTAATATCTAGACATTTAAGACAAGTGTACATCGTTATCTTCTACTTAATTCTACCTCTATTTTCTACACGCTTACATTGTGTTAAAACTCTTATACTCCATCAGCCTTATTTATTATTTTTCACTAATACTGGGTTCAACCTCGGAATAGTTAAACCGAGCCGAAGCACTTACTTCGAGTTTACGCCACGTCAAACAAATCCTTATTTAATATATATTTTCTTAGCCGTATTAGCTACGCCTTCTTTATGTCAAATATACTGGGAAAAAAAGTGACCAATCTAAAACTCTGGTTATTATACACAAACAAAAACCCCAGCAAACCCCAGCTGATTTCCATTATTATTCATTTTATTATCATTGTATGCATATTGGAAATTGGATACATTTAAAATTGGATTGTATAAAGTTCAAATCCATAAATGAATGTACCAATCAAACCACATTGCGTTCCCAATACCGTACAACTGTTAGAGCGTTTGGAAAATATAAATAATTTATGCAAAATATCTATCCTTTTTGTCTTAGTAAGAAACGAAAAACAAATTGCTTACACTCCTTTTTGTAAATTTCACAAGATGTCATCCCAAAATGACATTTAGATTTAGTTTTAGCTTATTCCACCGCTATTCCTCGTGCATTTTCATTATAAATAAGGTTTTCAGGATTAGTGCCGTTGTAAAGTGGAAGTAACTTTACTCCGTCGCTAAAACGAGTTAGTAAATAAGGCTGCATATGTTTTACCAAGATATTGATTTAACGTAGTTATCCCAAGTAATATGTCTGTTAAAAATGATTCCAAGAGATGTTGGAGGGTCTAAACTATTTTAATTTAAATAGACACAAAGTGTCAGAAATACCGTTTTGAATTACTACTGCCTGAGATCTACCTCAATGTATGACTTTACCAGATTTTCGAGGTTTATGAGAAATTAAACCAATTTTTCAGTTTTCTGCATAATATTCTATGGTTCAAAGTATCAAATGCCTTAGAAAAGTCTAACAATGTGAGAAAAGTAATATTATCACTGTCCACGGATTGTCCAATATCTTCGACTACGTTCGACTAGCGCCGGTGTACAGTTATGTAAAGACTGTTTCAAACATGGTAGATGACTTATATTATTATTTTTCTTATTTTCTTATCTGTACGTTCATAATTCTCTTAAATACTTTTGGTAAGAAAGAACAAGAATGAGTTTGACATTTATTTCCAAGCAGTTGGAAAGGCAAGACATTCAAATAGCATTGAACAACTGGGTTATTCAATTAAGAACAAGAAAGAACTGCTATAACAAAAATTTGACGAATATTTTATCAAACCCAACAGAATTTGATTTTATCAAAAGAAAAATTTCTAATAAATTGAATTCTTTTACTCTTTCGAAGCTAAATTCTCTTTTAATTTGTGAGCAATGCACATTCTGTAAGTCATTCAGAGTGTTCTGAAACTCTGAAAAAAATGTTTGTGACTGGTCAAACATCTTAAACGTACGTATATATTCCGCATCTATTCTAAGTCATGGTATAAGAGTGTAGTTAAGTACCGACTAAAGAGTATAAGTATTTTGACATTAATCAAAGACTATTAATGTTTTTTGAATAATAAAGTGACTTTTATCAAAATCTACTACAATTTTATATTTATATATGTCTTCCCAATTTAGTTGTCAAATGCTTGTTTTGTTTGTATATAATTGATAATAAGGATAAATATCGGGAAAAAAAACTTAAATGGATAGAAAACTGGACCTTTAATGACAAAGTATGTTTTTTGAATAAAGAAATTCAAAAAAACTAGTTTGACAATTCTATTTCTTATTCCTTCGCTAAACCAAGTTCTTTCTTCTTCTGTGGTTTAGTAAGTTAACCTCACTTAGCAGATATTTTGTTCTATTAACGAGATTTTGCTCTTCATCCAGGACTTACAGATAAACCTTCACTAAACCGTCTTTATTAATTTGGGTGGCTGTATTAAGTGGCAAACAAGATAGAGGTTAACAATGTCCCATATTTTTGTAATTGATTAAGAGCAAAATATGAAATAAACTTAATTTTTTCTTATAAACTTTTTTCGTCCTATAATTGTGTGGTCTAATAAGAACATAAGTCTTGGTATCTCGTAGCTATAAGGCTAGCCGCGCACTAGCAATTTTTAGTTGCGAAACTGCTTGGTTCGAGCAACTAAAAAGTTTGTGTTTTGACACAAACTAAACGATTGCCTAAAATAAGTTCGCCATTTTATTGAACATATAATTATCTGCAAATTCACCGACATTCAACCAAACAGTTCATCTGTTTTCTATAAGTAACCAAACAGTTTCGCAACTAAAAATTGCTAGTGCGCGGCTAGCCTAAAACTCGAGTGTTATAATTCGACTTTATCTTTTGCAACACTCGTTCCTAGACTATACATATGTATAACTACTTGTGTTTTGCTAAACTGTCATCAATTATTTTTTTTTTATTTGTATTTTTTTTAAAGTTGCATCAGGGAGGAAGTAATTAGATGATGAAGTAAGCCACGATGGGAAATTAGAGACTCATATAGATTGAATTATAAGTTGGCTTTGGAATTCATTTTTGTGGTGATGATGATGTTACTAGGCGATGGTGGCGGATGATTTTTACCTCCATAAAATGTCACAATTTGTAAAATGTGTCAAAAACGTGCATTCTGGCTTAAAAATATTGTTAACAATGACAGGTGACAAATATTTGACAGATTATTCTCTTAATAGAGTTTCGACTATAAATGACATTGAAATAAAACAATTCTCTTCAAGTTGAAGGTGAATAATAAATACATAATTATTATGTCGTTAAAAAAGAAAAAAAAAATATAAAACAGAAATTTAATGGTTTACAGAACGATGCTGGACAAAATAATCGTGATCGTGATGCATAATTTTAAAATAGATTATGTATTATGCTATGATAGTTAACATATATGCATTAATTTTTCATTATTAAATTGTATATGAATCACATATGACGTGGGAAAGACTATTAAACTATTAAAAACGTGACAATCACTTTTCACCTAGCAATAATTCATACAAGTTTTAATATATTTTTTAATTTGCGATTGAAAATATAATTAAATCCAGTTCAGGTAACACATTGACCCACTAATGAAAAAATAGAGAAAATAGGTAAAACTCATTTATAGCAAGTGTTTGAAGCTCTGACAAGCAAAGCAATTATTTCGTATAAATCAATGATTATATGTACTATGTAGAATCAGTCAAAGTGGTTAAATGTTAGTTAGAACGAAAACATATTTTTTGAAGTTTTTAAGTTTATCTTATAAAGTTGAATGAAAAAACGAAAACTTAATATTTACCAAAAATGAAAAAGGACTTCAATTGTCATCATGTTAGATTGACTTTATTTGTAATTTTGTTTTTTATAATTCACGCGCCCTCAAGGGTTTATTGAAAGACTCTCAAAATGATAAACATAGCACTAGCGATAGTAAATTGTTCTTTGATCTCCATCTTCTACTCACTTGGTACTATCTAATATTAACCTCACAAAAGATATTAAATGGAACAAAATCAAAAGTGAAGCCCAACAGCTTGTACAGATCCGGACCCTAGAGATAGTGGATGGAAAACACCATTTGTCCAGCCTGTCTTAAAAAAGGCGAATATTTTTTTCCTTTCTAACTACCGTGAAATTGCACTTACGTCCCTTCTCTCCAAGGTCACGGAAGCCCTGATAAATTTTCAGCTCAAGAAATATCTTGAAGAACGAAAGCTTCTCAATGACAGGCAGTATAGCTTTCGTAGCATTATGTCCACTGGTGATCTGATGGTGTATCTCACCGAAAAGTGGCACAAATATGTGCATCCTTTTGGAGGAAGTAAGATTATTGTACTAAATATTTTAAGAGCATTGGATAGAGTTTTATCGAAAATGAATGTATTTGATATTGATGAATCTTTTCTTCGTTGGATTAGAAACTATCTTTCGAACCGTTCAATACAAGTTGTGTAGGATGGTTTTAAGTCTGAAATTCATAAAATAAAAGCTAGTGTGCCACAAGGCTCCGTTTCGTCTCCTACTCTTTTTTTGATATACATAAATGATCTTTTGTCTGAAACTTTTAAACCATTAAATTGTTTTGATGACGACAGTTCTCTCAGCGTCTCATATTCGTTTCTAAATGCATGTCCTTGTTCTCCGGATGTGAATCTAGAATGCCAGCGTATGATAAGCTCATAAAATTCTTATCTCGGTACCATTGTCAAATGGGGAGCCATTGATCACGTAGAATTAAATGCTTCAAGAACTCAATAATGTATTCTTTCTTTAATATACGCAATCGACTCCCATACGATGCGGCTCTCCATGAGCGGAATTTGCATTAAAGAAACCAAACAGCTTCTCGGTATGTACATTACAGACCACATTGTGTGGAATGACCACATATTAGACGTCGCCAAAAATGTTGCTAAGTGTTTATTTAGGTTTCCTTCGACGGTACAACAATTGTTTTAAACCTTCTGCACCTCTTCTGATCTAGCAGTAATCTATAAAGCCTTTATTCGTCGAAAGCTCTAGTAAATTTCCCATATTTGGGTAGGTGCTTCAATAAGAAACTTGAGTCTCCTGCATATAGAATCCAAAAAAATATCTTTAAAAATTATAGGTTATAAAAGTGTAACAGAAACAAATTTAAACTCTTGATCACCGCCGTAATGTTTTTTGTCTTTCATTATATTAACGTTATTTAGTGTTTTCGTTAAAAAGCCAGATACATTCCCTCCTTAAACAATTCAACGGCAATACTTGCGCTTCAGGGCATGTCCATAAGTTTACCCTTCAGCCCAACTTAGGACTCACTTTAAAATTTAAGGATTCTTCTGCCGCACTACACGAATGTGCAATGGTTAAACCGAATGATTTCCCTCCAATTACAATATTCAGACATTCAAAACCAATGTGCATCGGTATTTCCTTTTAAATCCTTTCCAACTTTCCTAAAACACTCGCACTGTGCTGAAGTATTTTATGGGTAGTCATAAACCCATAAGTGAGTGCAAAATTATAACAAAAAAAAAAGAGTACATTAATATTCGGATGCATTCAAGACGTATAAACTGATAATTGAAACAAAATTCGATATAGATTTACTGCGCCCAAAGTTTTTCAACAATTATCTATGACAAAATATAAAACAAATATAAAATTCCTAAAACATGGGTAAAATATTTTCTTTCCAACATCATACAATTCGGCGCCATTAAACATCCAAATTATTTTTAGCGTCTACTTTCCGTTTAAGAATTTAATAAGTGTATATCTCGAGTCTTGGATTTTTTCGAACTTTTCGTTAAAGCTTCGACTTGCTTTTTTAAAGAACATACTGATTACAAAAATAAAATGTGCTATTAACAAACATAGTACCTACCTTCTCCCCTAAGCTCATTAAAAAAAAATGAGATTTGACCGGAGGGTTCGGACTTAGGTTTTAAATTTTCGAAGTAAATACGGAAGAAAACTGAAGTAGATCCAAAATTTTCGAAGTAGTTTTAGAAAATTAAAAAAAAAAAAAAAATTTTTCGTACCTAACAAAATTCTTAACAAAAGTTTATAGGGTATTATTATTTATTATTCATTATTTTATATTCAGACTTAAAATAGAATAAATATAACTTCCTATAACACAAACTTCAGACTTCAATGGAAACAAAATAAATATACATATAACAGTAAATAAAGACTTCTTAAAAAAAATTATATAAACATAACATATAAAAGTAAATTCAAACTTTAGATTTGTAACAAAATAGTTATTAAATAAAACTATTTTAAAGTAAACTTTCCATCAACGAACTTGTATTTTTGTATGAATTTTATCAATTTAAAAGGTGGCTCATAAACATCCTTACGTTTTTCTGTAAGTGATTTGGAAAACATTTAATTCTCCACGGTGCTTACGTTTAAAGGATTCCCAAAGTTGTTTTTTATGTAATACAGAGTGATCAACGCTGTCTTTAAATATGTTGGTTAAGAATTTTTTCAAAGAGAAGTAGATTCTAAAAAAGAGAAGTGGAGAAGTAGATTAAATTTTTTTCTCAAAAAAGAAGTAGATCTACTTCGATTGAAGTAAAGTCAGAACCCTGGATTTGAGTTTTCTATAAATCTTATGATGCCATGATAAAAAATGTATTCCTAAATAAAATTTTAATTTCTGATAGAAAAAATGACTAATGTGTAATAGTACCTGTTTTAAATTTACTTTGATTCAATAATACTTTTTTTTATATATATTTACCTATAAGCTGCGTTTGTCATATAATTTTAATTTTAAGATTCATTCAAAAACTTAGAGATAAAATGAAAACAACTATTATTTCTTAATAAATAAAATTTTATATACGATTGATCTTTGTTTCTGAAAAGGCCATAACAAATGTAGATATAGTAATTGTAAAATTTTAAAATTCTTTACAAAAAATCTCTTTCAAACCAATGAATAACTAACATAGGCACGAGTATACTGGCGAAAAATTTTAAACAGCCTAGTGTCAAAGTATTAAGTATTTATACAAATTAATTAAGCTGAAAGCAGTTTATTAACTTTTTCTTTATTTTAAACACACCTCAAACAATGACAGTTGGTGCAGAAAAATAATTAATAAACAGAACTTTTTCGATGTTTGTAAATAGATACGAGTATTCGATGAATTTAACATTAATAAAATGCTAAAGAAAGTAGGTACTTAATAACTTCGATTTAAATTTTCAGAATTGTCGTTTTAACTTAGTAGGTACCTATTTAACTATAAAACCTAAACAATTTAAACATAGTTCTAATTCGACTTAAATGTTGCGCCTTTGAATGTATTAATATGAGTCTCACTAAATCTACCACACCATGAGGTGAATTGATAGTTTTCTACATTCCCTTAGCAGCCTCATACAAAAGATTTCAATTTTAAAAACAAGTGCCCAAGTGCGCCTCCAGTCAAGCTCCAAAGCCTTTTCCATTGTCCATTTCTAATTTAAAAAAAAGATAATACAAAACACACACAAAGAACAACAAAACCACCACAACGAATGACAAAACTATCTAATTCATAGCAAACGAAGAAGAGCAAAAAAAAAAAACACAAAATGCGATTCGAATGCGATTACAACGAAAATGACGCGTTTGACGGATGGCTTGCTTCTGTGCTTGCTGTTTTCGGTGTTTGTTTTTGTTTATTGCTTCTATGCTATTTTGCTCGGTTTTGTTTTTGTTTGCACTACCTCTGCTCTCCGCTGACTACTTAACTGGTATTGGTGTGCACTAGCTAAACGTTGTCACTGCCGCCGGTCGTTCGTCGATCAACCCCTAATTTAGTTGGACTTTTCTATTAAGTGTGGTGAATTGAAGTTTATTTTTTTGCTCTTCTTTTGCTCTGTTTTTCCATTTTCTTTAGCGTTACATTTGTGCTTTTTTTTCCTTCAACTTCGACAGATTTTGCTGCTGCTGAAAGCTGAATGGAATGGTGCTGCTGGTTTTGGTTTGGTGCCGCTCTGCTGGTACGGTGCTGCGCTTATTCTGGGATTACGTGAATTCCTTTGTCGAATTGGTAATTTCTGTTCTGTTGCTCTCTATGGTGGATTTCTTCCTTTCTTCACCACCCCATCCCATCCCATCCAAGAACCATGATTATTCCTCTTCTTCTTCGATGTTTTTTGTCCACACTTCGTCACTCTGTTGCTGTTCTGATGGTTGGTGTTGGTGTGTGGTTGTGGTTTGATTCAATTGGTGGTTGCTTTTGAATTTGCTTCGACTGGCTGTTGGCTCTGGCTGGTGCAAATGGAATATTCTTCGGGCCATCGCGGTGCTGCTAAATGCTAAATTTTTCAGTCGTCTGAGAATCGCCGACGAGAGTGGTGTGTAGACAATAAACTGTCAAAAAAAGCTTTTTTCGCAAAGAAGTGTTAAACTTGAACAAAAACAAAAATAAAAGACCACATGACTGAGAGAGTTGCTCGGTAGAAAAAAAAGAAGTTTTTCGTCGGCAAAACAAAGTGTTGTTGAATTTTTCTATGAATTATTTTTTTTTTATAAATAGACGAGACAAAAACGAAGAAGAAACAAAGAGAGAAAGAGTGCGTTCGCACGTTGAAGAACAGCATTCATTATATTATTTATTTTTTCAAAGTGTTTCCTTGTGTTATTTTTTTTTTTTGATAGTTTTTCCGCCTCCTTTTCGTCACCTAATTTGGAAATGTGAGAGAAAATTTTTGTAAAAATTTTAATTAATTTGAAAATAATTGAACCCAGACCCAGAAAGAGAGAGAGAAGAAAAAAAAGAGAAATGGTGTGTTTGTCATTTTCATCATCTTTGTCGTAGCGTAGCGTAGCTTGTCGTCGGCGAGAGAATTGATATGAAATTATTGTGTCAAATTTTATGAGCACTTTTTTCGTTGTTGTTGTTGTGTTATTAGGGTAAAGTGTTGATAGACGACATACTCGGTGCATTACACTCATATGCACTTGAAATACTGTTCCTAATCAAAATTACATTTCGAAATAAAAATAAAGTAAAAAATTTCACATTGGTGAATAAGAATTTGCACTTACCTACATACCTGCCTAGTTTTCTGTAACTGATAACTCACAAGCCTGTGAACAAACTTCTTGGATTATTTAGACTACAAATTTTGTGCCTGTGTTGTTTCAAAGTTTTTCGTTTTGAAGACAAGATAAGAAAGAATCATAATTAAGCATTATGCTGAGTTCTTTTTAAGAGTTATTGTGACGTGTTTGATGAGACCATACTTGAACGGCATATAGTTATACCTACCTGCTGGTAGATTTACGAAAAATGTTATTTTTCATTGTTAAATTAAAATGTGTTGATGTGATATAAACTTAATCCATTGACGGTTTAAAAGTGTGATTTTTGTATATACTTCTTTTTCAAATAAAAATTCTTAGTTTAAAGAAAGAAAAAATTTAACAACTTGTTGAATTCGTGCAACCTATTAGGTATACCTATACCTATTCAAGAAAGTTAAGTGGAATTCATAGATATTTAAAAATTAATTCAACTTTTAAACATCTAAAATAATACAAAAAAAAAACAAAAACGTTTTCTAAAGGATTTTCTAAAATAACTTTTTTTAACTCAAAAAAAAAAAAAAAAAAAAAAAAACAGTATTGGATATTTACAATTTTAATTGGTAAGTGGAATAAAATTATTCTGTGGACGTAGTGAAAATTGTATTTTATTTTTTTTTTTTTAATTTTTGCAAAAATATATTACAAACAATTTTGAAACAAAATATATTTTTTCTCCCGGGCGCCATTTTTTAGAATTGAAAAATCTTTAAATATGGTAGATTATCAACGAAAATATATTTGAAATAAGAAAATTATTTCTGTTTAAAGTGGAGTGATTGAATTGAATTCAATTGAAAGTTTAAGCGACCTCAACTCCAAAGTGAGTTTCGCCAAGTACGAAAGTGGAGTCATTAGTTAGATGTTGTCTACCCTTTTAAGACGCAATTATTGGTGGAATATTATGGATCATAACTGAGTCCTGAGCTGAGAGCAACTCACACAATTTGTTTAAGGAAATTTAGTTTAAGAACTCATCACGAAGATCGAAGATCCACTAGGTTCATTTACTTGTCGACAATATATCAAATGATTAGAAGTCTTGCAGATTTAGTGTTAAATAGCTACCTAGGATGTTTTCAAGATCTGGTTTTATTTATTGATAACTAGTAAGCCATAACTATGCAATGAGAACACATTTTTATGATCATTCAAAAATGAAAAATACATTTTTAAATTGATTGGTTGATTATCTATTGGGCGCCATTTAATAAAAAGTAACTCAGGAAATGAGAATTTTTTTTTTTAATTCTAATTGGTAACATGCTAACGACATAGTTGTGTTTGAAATCTGTTAAGAACTGCCTTCATGCCCACAAACATAGAGAGTATATAAAATGAAGTACCATTACAAAAAATCTTAAGTAACTGTCACATGAGAAATACCTTTCAAAACTGCATAAGATTTTTTTTCTGATTGGTAATAAAGAAGTCAATCTTATTTATCTACACAATTTATTTCACATCGATTTGATTTGTAATGAAATAAAAAGAAAGAACAAAATCAATTCATAATCAAAATGCAATCCATGAAGAAATCGTGCAACAAGAAGATAATATTATTTTACGAGTATGTGCACATTCTTATCTCGTAAAATTAAATGTGGCTTCCGTGTTGCATAAATATAGTCTTAAGACAGTGAGAATTTCAATATATGTATGAAGCTATTATATCTCTATTGTAAATTTAATGATGACTTTTTTATGCAATCCATATATAATCATTTTATGGCACGCATGAATAAATATTTTTGCGTAGGTATCTAAAGATAAACTTACATATCTATGTAGATATCTATTCTTTTTGTTATTATCTTTCTTGTAGATATTTTTTAAATTGTACTTGACATTCAATCTAAATTCTGTCTTCTGTTTTTTGTATTCAGTTGAAAATTATAATTCTGTGTAGGCGTGTCAGGGGGTTGTTTTTGATAGTCTGATTGTGTTCTATTGGAAATATTCTAATAAATCAAATACGTTTGCAAATGCTTTCTTTTCTACAAAAGTGAGAAAGTTCAAAACACATTTGAAGGTACCTTTGACCCTCTTAAATTGAATAGAACATCTCTTAGGCCGAGAGATGAAATGATACTAATATAATTAACGATCATCGAAAATCATTATTGTAACAAATCTGCGGTTTTGTGAAATGCAAGAAACTAGTGAAACGCATTTATTTCAAAGAGAACGTTTCATGGTCTATTAGCTTCATTATGATTAGCCACCTGTTTGCACGCATTAAAAACTGGTTAATGAAGCTGAACTGCAGAAGAAAAAAAATAATAATAATAAATACAGATGACTTTTCAAAGAATGGAAAGGTTTTCTTGTTTTCCGCATTACAAAAAATTGATCGTGAGCTTTAAGCAATTTATGACTTTATGCGAAAGTAGGGAATTGCTTTGATTTTTCTAAAATTGTCATGATTTTCAATCACAAGTTGGTTTTTAGGTGTACCAATAATGCCATGAATAACAAACAATGGAATGTTGTTGTTTAAATTGCATAGTTCTTTGATTTTTATAAATCTGTAGTAAAACAATTTTATCAAATCCTTGTAAGATTTAAAATCTAACATGGATGTTCATGAGTAAGTAAATATATAAATCGCACATTCCTAACGTTGACCGCTAAATTCAAAATGATTTAATGTCTTATGTTACTTGGAAGCTTAAGCTCTTTGAACAGTAACCTCCGTTATTACAAAGGGGGATAATGTAATTTTAGCGATTTGTTTATGGGTACGTCAAAATTTAGTTTGTCCCTTATCTGTCAAAAGTGCTAAATTTCGAATTAAATATTCTATATATGTACCTACATTCATCGAAATATAGATCTTTCTCCATTTGTCAAGTCATGAACTGGATGATGACTACGATACCAGTGGATTACAAATTTTATACTTTGGCAATTTTCACCGCCTATATTTACTTTGACAATTGTCATTACAAAATGAGAATGATGTCCGTTGGCTTATAAATCTCGGACAGCGGGAGTGAAATTAACTACAGAAACGTCAAAAAATCGTAGAATTTAGTTCAGTCACCTTCTATAGGAGAAAAAAGACATGAAGAGCTTGAGTACACTATTCCTTTTCATTCGTTTCGTTTTTCTGACATATTTGGTGTGAAGTAAAGAAGTGTAGCGGAATGAAGCTACGTTTCACCCATCACCCAAACTGTCAGAAAAATGAAAAGAAAGAAAAAACGAATCGTGTAATCAGATTGCAAGAGTCAGACTGAAGTATCATATTTTCGTGCACCATTAGGTGCGTTCATATTCTCAAATATATTTGCGAAGTACGGCATGATTGGCTTGATTTTTATAATCCCGCAGCTTGTCAAGCATGCTGGATCGATTTTAAAATGTTGAAAATTATATTTTGGCTGCATGACAAGCATATTTGAGAATGTGAAAGCTTGCTTGTCAATCAAATTTAATTTTCCATGAAGTTCTAGAGCTGTGCACATCGTAAGAAAATATACCAAAATGCGTTTTATAAGCGGTAATACAGTTGAATTTTATTGAATTAATATAAGTTTTCTGTAGACTTGGAATATACAAATCAAGTAAATTCCCTCATCTAAAATTTCATCTATGCTCTGAGTTGGTCTGCCGTGGTCCAAATTCTAATGAAAGCATGCTGATGTACATCATACATATGTACATCAAATATTCATCATGTCGTGCTTGTCAAACGAATTTAAGAATGTGAACTCCCTTATTAATGCCCCGATCAAATAGTTGTTGTATTTCATATCACATAACATATCTGTTTGAATATAGGTTAAAAAATGTAATGTTGTATCAAACAACATCCCTATTTAAACATAAGTCTAACAAACTTTACATTACGTAGCAGAGTCCTGCGGTGCGTTTTTTTACCAATATTTAACTTTAAAAATAAATAGGTTTGTTCCTTTACTTTGAAACTCTGTGATTTTTTGAATTTCAGTCCAAAGTTCTGTCAAAGTTCATATACAAAAAAATAAAATTCTAGCAAAATGTACAGAAAATGTTTTAAATATTTAAAAAACAGTGTTGACAGTAAAATTACATTATTATGTTTATTTGGTACGTTCGATAGCAAAAATTCGGCACTCGGAAGAACATAATGTTTACACACCTTAACCATATGTCCCGGCACTCACTCTTTTTTTCATTAGGCTGTTTAATTAGAGCTACAAGAAAAAGTGTGTTATATTATGATATGAAAAACTTGTTTTGCTTATGTGAAGATATGTTTTAAAAGATTTATAACATTGGGCGCCATTTAATAATAAAGATTAGATTACACAGTTTTACTATTTATAGGAGTAATACACAATCATTTGGGAGTATTTTTACAGTAAAACCATTTAGTTCTCTTATAGAAATAGTTCTATAATATGTTTTTCTCAATAAAACACTGTCTTAACAAATTGAAACAAAAAACAAAACTTTCGAACTACCTCTGTTCAGAATGCCAGAAATTTCATTCACAGTGAAGATAACTTGCCCGAAAACAATTGTCCAAGTTTTTGTATGACGAAAGTGGTAAAAAGTTGAGTGGTAGTACTTCCTATAGATCCTTAACATGAACGACATGAATGATTTGATTTGTTGAAAGTTGGAACGAAATTTGGAATCTATGTTATAATTCATAAGGTAACACCAGTCACTGGCCACGTAGTCAATTACCGAATTTCTTTGATGTTAAATAAAAATATTTTTTACAAAAGCATTTCCTTGCATGTTTCATGGCCAATGAATTGTAACTTAATATTTTAATTTTAACTACATTTTATTTCTAAGATATTTAATTATTTAGGTTTTTTTAGTTGCTTAAAGCGTTTTGACTGCTCTAAAAATTTTTAACACGCAATGATACAAGACGAAATACCGAGTCAAAGTGGTTTTAATGTTCGGAATATCAAAGCGGGACGGATAAACAAGAAAGGTCTATGGTCCAACCATTTTTTCAAATCAAAAAACTAAGATTTCTGGGATTGCAGTGAACTTATTAGAAATACCAAATAAAAGTGCATCAAACGAAAGAGCGAAATGCCACGTCTAAGGAAACATTTTGATCATTGATTGCACCAGTCAATTTTGGCGCCATTTAATAATGACTCATATAAAAAGCTATTAAAAATACTAATGTACTAAACATTTCATGTTTCTGAGATCTCCTTCTGTTCAGTCAAATGACCAGAAGTAAATTGATTAAGAAGAATGAAAAGATATGTATTTGTAAAAAAAAACGGCCTTGGTTTTGATGAAAGCATCGCTTCCCATCGATCAGCGAAATCAAGCGTGGTTAGTATACTTGGATGGAGGACCGTTCAAATACAAACCGTGTGCTGTTGACATGTGTTTATTCTGTTGTTCTTTCTTTCTGTCTGTGCGTCTCTCTCTTTTGTATTGTCTAAGCCCATGGCCTCAGTTGCCAGTACTTTCAGTGTCTCTATTTCGTAAATTTATCTACGAAGTAGTTTAATATGTAATGTAATGTACTGTATTTGTAATAATATTTCTTTTCTATTTTGGTTTATTTTCACCTTCAAATAATAGGAAATGCCAACTTGTCACATTTATCATTTTAGTTTTTGGTATAAAAATAAAAATAAATTTAAGTACTGAACCCACCAGAAGACTGAACAAATAAAATACAGACCAGAAATATAAACAGCTATATGTAGTGTAGTCAAACATTAGATATTAATAATTTCAAAAATAACAAAACAAACAACAATAACATCCATACAATTGCTGCGTGATAAGTGTTAAAAACACCCTTATATTTCGCATCTGAGTGTCAGTTTGTCTTAAACTTTAAGGTTTTAATTTTCTTTATGTTTCATATGAATAAATGGCTCATATAAAAGATATTTATCAGCGAGAAGTAACCAATATTTTGTGCTTAAATCAGTTCCATAAGAAGACAAAATAATTTTATGAGTTTTGGTCTCAAGTTGGCAGCACTGATTCTAGTGACATCAAATTTGACAACTAACAAATAACTTGTTACTAAATATAGGGTGACCAGATAACAACGATAGGAAACAAAATTTAAATAACACCAGTCTGGGATTTTAAATTGATTCTGGCCCTATTTTGAAGCTACATTTATGCCTATAAGTATTAAAAACCACTTCATTTGAATAGCAGTTCCGGCTTCGAGTAGTGAAATGGCAAACCCTACTGAATATTTTGACAGCTGGAAGTCATTGATAACCTTGACAGCTGCTAAAACAAAACATTTGGAAAAACTTATTCTATATCCACTTTCTTCACTATGAATAAAATTAATGCCAGAATAATTCTTGCAAGCTAAAATTGGCAATATACATATGTACATTTATATACACATGAATATATGTGTGTGAATTTTAAGTTGCGGTTCATTGCGGTATTTACCCACATGGATGAAATAATTTTCAAAAGTTAAAAGATATTAACGGAGTTGTTCCAAACTATTGGTAGTTTTCCGAAGTTTTTTAATGTCCAGAAATCAATTCTGACGTAAGGCGAAGACATCGACAAAGAATTTATCTGTCAAAATAATTCCGATTTACTTCTTATTAACAACATAAACATACGAGTAATATACAAAATTTAAAAAAGAAAGTATTTTACACAGCAAGTGCATTGGAGTGTTTTGCAGAAGGTTTTGAGTTCGATTCTCAGGGATGTACTGCCTGTTGGGAAGAAGTGAAAAATACTCCAAGAGTATCTCTAGTCATAAAAAGTGCTTCTCATTAGCCGTTCCGAATCGACAGAAAATTGTAGGTCCCCTACATTTCTGCTAACACAGGAATGGTTGAATGCTGTAAGTCACTAAGTTTAGGTACTCTCAGGAGCCGTAGATATAGCCCCTAATGTTTTTCTTTAACTTTTTGAATAGATATAATATCTTGGTACCTATCAGTTTTTTAACCAGGGATGTTTCATTTATCCTAAAAAATAATGAAAACTGGACGAAACATAACTATTCTCCATGGACTTCATTCGTTTAGTTTCTTTTAACCACTTAATTACAGTTCTGAGAATGAAGGTAGAACTGTAAAAGTCGGTAGTTTTGCGGATAGTCCAAAGGAGAAGTCATCCATACTCCACTTAAATCATTTTTGTTTACCAACTGTCAATTTCAAATCAGTGAGATGTGACCAGATAGATCCTAAAACAAAGTGAACGAAACTTGACGTTAAGGAACCATAATTATGAGTTCGTCATATGACTTTCTTGTAGATTGTTTTTGTTGGGCTACTCATGTAAGTCTCCCTCCAACAACTGAAGTTGACAACAGCCCAATTTTTCAAGAGTTCCGGTATCACTATCTCAACAGGGTATCTTAAGGTTTAACTTATGTAATAAAGAAGCAACAGTTTTCTGTTTCTCAACTTGCTTCTCTGACATAGATTAATTTTTTCTTATTCCCGACAACTCACACACAAACCTACGAGCCACACATAGATATTATCACCTACACCAGTTCTTATCGCTATCTAGTCGTTTATTATTGCTTGCTCAAGTCAATTTGACCATATCAAGTCTTTCAACTTAAAAATTGTATTTATTTTTTTTTTCTTGAAATTCTTATCACAATTACTGGCAATTTACCATCACGGACATAAAAGAATATATTTTCAATTCCTCAACGGTTGAGGAATATGAGCATATGAGAGCAGCCAAACCAAACCACTCAGTAATAAGTATGTGGTGCCAAGTGCCAGCCATATTCCAAGAGATAAGAAGCCAGTCAATCTCTCCGTCCACACCACCATGAGCATGACGAAACCAAAAGAATCTCAGCCATAACCCAAGTTGGAAGAGTCAACCAACTTGAAGAACCAAACGTATGTACATTACGAGAATTAATGGCAGCCCTCCCGTACCGACGAATCCATAAAATGAGATACAAATATGTGAAACGCGAAACGAAATAAGACCGATAAGCGTGTGCGCGACGATCCATTCGGGCCCTAATCTTCCCCAGACTTCAACTTCAACTTCGACTATATGTTTTTTGCTTTAAAGCACTTGCTGGCAAAGAACACTTTGGTGACAATGCTATATTCTTGGACTTGGACTCTGTGACATCTTATCTCTGAAACGACCGAACAAACGAACCATGGGTGGACAGGAAAAAAAAAAAAATAACGAAAAACAATAAATGTAATATGTTTGCGTTGGCCTGACTTCTGTTTTTTTTCGGGGTAGAATTCTTGAGGAATCCAAAATTTCAACATCAATCCGCCGCATTATGGTTTCTCAAGAACACGAAACCTCTCTTCCTCTTATCACATTTTTAACACACAGCAAATGTGTGGACATAAGTGTGTATTATTTGGTTATTTTGGTGGATTTTTATTTGTTTTTCTCTTCGAGTAATGGAATATCTGTCTGTCTGGCTGGCTGTCTGTTTATTGCTGTATCAAAGAACAATAAAACAAAAACATTTTGAATTCAAAAAAATGTACAAATTCTGTTGATGATCTGCAATAAAAACAATTGATAAAAAAAAAAAAAACAATAAAATAATTCAATTCCTTTTTCGCCATTGTGTGCTATTGTTTGGCTAAACTTTTATTTCTTTAAGGTGGAAACAGAAACGAAACGAATTCGCCAGATTATTATCATCAGCGATAGAGAGATTTACAGATGGATGAACCTTATCGAAACAGATAAATCTCCAAAAAAAAAAAAAACAAATTTGCCTCTTCATCTTAAAGAACGGGAGCAACGAAAAGAACAAAACAACAAAAAAAATTCCTTTCCCGACTGTGTGTGCTGAGTTGAGTACACAGATGTGATAAAACAATATCACCATTCGTCTGTCCTCGTCCGTCCTTCTGCCGTCGTCATCGTCAGGTTCTTCTAACCAAAAGATATACTGAACGAAGAATGAATTTGATGACAGATGCTTACTTATGTGTATTTATGTTTTCCATGTCAACAAGTGCGCGACACAAACCCAACCGACTACGAGGCCCATTATGGTACACAAAATGTTCCAACTATTATAGATATTGTGGGTCACACAATGAACATAGTCCGGATAGGTAGATAGGTAGTGTTAGCGTTCTATCTTCTATTTTTCCATCCAAACAAAAGTTCTCTAACAAATTGAAATGACAGGGGCATCTCACTCTCTGTGACAATGAATCCATAGTGCGCATGAAAGGAAGAAGATACACGCTCATTAAACAGAGAAAAAACAAAAAGTATCTCGCTGTGTAAACTATAGTATCTATATCTGTTTTATCTGTGGTGGACTCAAAAACTAGAACTATGTGGTCAAAATCAAGCGATAAAGTAGCACACACATGTGTTAATGGTGTATCTGTGACTAAGTTAATCTACATGGGAAAGATTTTTGTTGTTGTTGTTGGGAGAGATGGATTCTTTGAGTTCAAATGTAAGGTATGCTTGGAGGTAGGTATAGGCATTATTGGTGCATTTCTTTTGCTTACATTCTTATTTTACCAAAACTAATGAAACAGTTTTGTTTGTTTCTCGATAAATTTACTTCAAGGTACCTATTGGGTTGGAACAACTCTTTTTTACAAGCAGATATACGATTTCGAAGCTTTGAAATCTTAGGACACTTAATTGAAAATACTGAAATGTTCTGAATCTGGTATCGAGTTTATATTCGCGGAAGTCTCATCTGGTCATAATAAAATTCTAGTAGGAAATTAAAGCATTGAAAATGGAAAATGGGATTTATAAATTTGAAGGTATTCAATCCAGCAAAGATCTCTGCAAAAAAATTAACGCTATTGGCCTAAGTTATAAAAAATCTGACTATGGAAATCTTGATCCGTCGATTCTGAATGTAAATTTCTCACAAAATCAAAGCCAATCAGGTAGTTTCAGTGATGTTGAATTTGTTCCCGAAATTGAAAATACTTTTTCTTTTCGTTGCAATTCCCCTATGGAGCTTTACAATGCATTGTTCTCTATTAAATGGTATGCTATTGGTTTGGATGAAATTACTATTGACTGTTCAGAACTTGATCTGGGCCAGTAGCGCAACAATCAGTTACGGTGAAGTGCTTGTTTTACCTCCTCGTGGTGGTCCCCGGGCAAATATTTGCTTATCCCTATATACGTAAATAGGCTAACATTACAAGTGCGAAAGGCCTAGCTTTCTAGGATAGGTTACGGAGGCTAGCATTTTTCGTAACTGAAATAATTTCCCGCTTACGAAACCGACACTACGCTTCGGATAAGGAACGATAACACGTTGACGAGATTTGGCTATTGTACCCGGACAAATATTGGTTTCTGGAATGTGAAGATGCTTCTCGATAACGGAAGCGAAGGTCCTCAAAATGCCAGATTCTTCCAATTAGAGAGTGAGTTCATGCGTTATAAGATGGACATCTTAGGGATCAGTGAAGTGAGATGGTTGGGGTCGGGGAAATATAAGTCTCCAACCCGTAACACTGTACTACTCTACTCCAGAAAGGCACCTGGAAGTAACCGTGAATCTGGCGTTGAATTGCTGCTTTCTAAAACAGCTCTCAAGCTTTATTTCCTGGGAGCCGTTAGAAGACAGGATCATGAAAGCTAGGTTGCGGACTACAGTACGTCGCGTCTCTTCTGTCGACGAGAAGGAGGCCTTTTATAACCGGCTGAGTGCTGCTTATGATAGTACACCACGTGAAGACATCATAATGGTAATGGAAGACTTGAATGCCAAGGTTGGCAATGACAATGATGGTCTCAGGCATGTTATGGGAAAGCATGGTGTTGGAAACCGGAACGACAATAGCGAACGTTTTGTCGATTTTTATAACGCCAACCGCCTTGTTATAGGAGGAACCATGTTTGAGCACAAACCGTGCCACAAAATCAGTTGGTTGTCGACGGACAGACAAGCAACTTCCAACCAAATTGATCAGTCGGCAATTTAGAAGCAGTCAGTAGCACGGAACCCACTTCCATCGAAAACCATTGGTGTGCTGTAAAAAATGTTTTCATATCAAGTGCTGAAAGTATAATCGGTCGGTCGCAAGAAAGAAATAGTGCCTGGCTTTCCGAAGAAACTTGGGCCAGGATCGAAGAAAGAAAACAGCTCAAAGCTCGCATTGCAGCAACGTCAGCAGCAGGCAGAATCGAGCTAGAGTCTGCGTACCGCATGAATTGAGAGAAGTTCACCGTATATCAACTTATTGGCAACAGAAGCAGAAGAGGCCGCAAGTAGGTGCGACAGTAGGACCGTCTACAGAATTACAAAAGATTTTATTTATTTATAGCAAAAATCGTCCACATCAACACCTTGCAGATCATCATCGAATAGTGCGTTGAATATCCTCATCTACTCAAATAGATATTTCTGGACAACCAGTAGAGGCGATAGAGTTTTCAATACCTTGGGAGTATTGTCTCTACTGATGGCGGGACCGAAGTAGATATAACCAGCCGAATCGGGAAAGCAAAGGCTGTGTTCGGAATGCTGTCCAAAATATGGAGAAACAATTCTATAAGCCTAAAGACCAAGATACGATTGTTCCGCTCCAATGTAGAATCAATGCTTCTTTATGGATGCAGTACCTGGAAAATAACACCCAGTGTCACAAGAAAGCTGCAAACGTTCGTAAATAGATGTCTGCGAAACATTTTGCGGATTTTTTGGCCCAACCGTATCTCCAATGATGAACTTCATGCGAGGACAGGTCAGGAACCCATCGACTCTATAATACAAAAACGTAAGTAGCAGTGGGTTGGACATACGCTTCGAAAAGGCCAGAAGTACTTGGCGAAGAACGGTCGAAGAGGAATCAGCACAACTGGGGAAGTATTGGAGAGAGCTGAGGTACATCTCCAGAAACCGTACACGATGGCGCGTAGGAGTAAAGTAGTGGAGGCCCTATGCCCCGCAAGGGGAACCACACGGACTTAACAGGTCCGAGGACCTAAGTAAGTAAGTAAGTATTTATTACATGTAATAAATACTGTCCTCACTACTTCTTTATATCCTCAAGCTTGGAAAGTTGCTAAAATCATACCAGTTGGTAAAAGATCTAAACCTCAAGAACCTTCAGATTTCAGACCCATTAACCTGCTAACAGCTACTTCGAAAATCTTGGAGATTTTAATGAAAAGCCAAAATAATAACTTTCGAACTAGTAAGAACTAGAACTAGATCTCAAGTCCAGAAGAACAATTCAGGATATAGTTTTTGTGCGAGATATTCTTTGTTATCATATAAAGTGTCCTTTGTTACTTGCCATCGTTTATATTTATGGACCAACTCGACCATTAAGGGAAAGACACCTTCTTTTTGAGCCAAGGCATAGAACAAACTATGGTATGAATGAACCAATTTCAAGGTCAATTAGAGAGTTCAATAATGTTTATGACCATATAGATTTGATTCTCTCAAGAGAAATGTTTAAAAATATACTGTTTTACTTATTCTTAAGAACTTAATATCTGGTATTATTGTTAAACTTTTATTATTAAACTTTTATTATTATTATTATTTATATTATTTATATTTATATTATATTATTCTCTACATTATATTTATATTATTTTTTTTTATTTTTGTTTATATTATTATTGTTATTAGTATATTATCATTATTTATTTATATATTTAAATGTAATCTGTTAAGCTTTTGAGCTCGTAGATGAAATAAATAAATAAATAAATAAATAAATAAATAAACTTATTATTTTGCAACCAATTTCGAAAGAATCATAACACAACTACAACCTTTATTGATCTAACCGACACAATCAAGATGAACATGGATCGCAATCATGTTTCTTTATTATTAATTTGGATTTTAGCAAGGCCTATGCTCGTCTTTGCTTCAAACTCAAAAGATATTATTTTTACTATTCTAATAGTGCCTGTAATCAGGTGATTATTTATAATAGACTTAATCTTAATACTAACATGTAAAACCTTATATTGCTGCTAAAGGTTGATCTGAAATCGATGATAGTTTTTTTCAATTGTTCAGCAGCTGTCAAAGTTTCCAACGATATCCAGCTGTCAAAATGTTCATTCAAATTTTCTATTTCATGAATACAACGCACCGTCGTGATTTTGCATATTAGTGGCTGGAAATATTGTCCTGATTTCGGCCACAAAAAAATCATCTTCTCAAACGGGGCTCATTTGGGCTCAGCGGCTATGTCAACCAGCAATATTTCCCATTATTGGATCGAACACGGCCCACAATTGTTGGACCAAGCATCAATGCATCCACACAATTGACTGTTTTTTGTACATATTGCCTATCGAAGATCTGGGAATGAGGTATTTTTCATCGGTTCACCTTTTCTAGTACCAAATCTTAAATAGCAGATTGCCTCTACGTATAATATTTATAAAAGCTCAGTAAGAACCAGAAACGACACCTTCATTAGATCGGAAGTATTAGGTAAACATGCCCCTTAATCACCGGTAGCATGTTTACAGAGCGGGTAGATCCTGAGAAACCGCTCTGTACGAACTAACTAATACAATATAGTGAGCTTTAGATACCCAAGAAGCGGCATTATGCGCCTTCCTTGATATTGGGGGGGCCTTCGACAGTCTCTCACGAAGCAGTTTATTCGGCTCTAGAAAGGAAGAGCGTTCCTATCACCATAGTCAGAGGGATAAGTAAAATGCTTAGTACTAGAACGGTGGAAGCATACGCAGGACTAAACGTCCAGAAAGTCATCACAACAACAGGCTGTCCACAGGGAGGGGTATTATCACGCCTGCTGTGGAGTCTTGTAGTTCATGAATTATTAGAAAGTCTAACTTCCCAAGGGATTCGATGTATTGGCTTTGCTCATAACATCGTTATAACGGCACTGGGGAAGTACGAAGAAACTCTTTGTGATATAGTCCAGAGAGGGCTGTCTATAACTAGGAAATGGTGTATATCTGTGGGACTTAACATCAACCCTACCAAAACAACGATAGTACCATTTACTAGTAAAAGACTTCTACCTCGCATGAAACCCATTCGGTTGGCGGGAGAAGTAATCGACACCCAGAGGGAGGTCAAATATTTAGGAGTTAACTAGATAGCAAACTCCTCTGGAACAAGCATGTCGAAATAACTGTCGGGAAATCCACAAAGGCCCTTATGATATGCAAGAGACTTGCAGGTAAATCATGGGGCTGCAAACCAAACATCATAAGATGGATGTAGACCATGATGGTAAAACCCATTATTACCTATGGGGCGATTGCATGGCATAAAAGAACCGAACTAAACACAACTAGGAAATCACTAGACAAATTGCAAAGGCTTGCATGTATATACATAACAGGAGCAATGAGAACTTGCCCTACAGCAGCGATGGAAACCATCCTTCATCTGACGCCACTACACGTGGGCATTGAAAATGCTGCTAAGGGAGCCATAATGAGATTTGCCAAGGTGGGTACTAGGGCGGGTAAAATTATTGGAAACAAGGAAAAAGACTCGATAATCCGGTCCGCAGTAACAAACCTTCTTGACATCCCAAGAGATGGTATGATCAAAAGATATAACTTCGAAAAACATTTCAAAACGGAGTTAAGTTGCAAAAAAGGCTGGCTAGGCGAAACAATAAGCTACAGTCTTAAAGAAAATACCATCAAATGGTACACTGATGGATCGGGAACAGCTTAAGAGACTGGTGGAATTTTTGAGCCTAGAACTAAACTCTCCTTACCGATGGGACAGTCCACTAGCATATTCCAAGCAGAAGTAAATGCCATAAGCATATGTGCTGGAAGAAACCTCGATAGGAAATATAAAAGCCAAAACATTGCCATCATGTCAGACAGCTAGGCTGCACTAATAGTACTAAGCTCCTACGCCATTAGTTCCAAACTTGCTTGGGAGTGCGTGATAAAGCTTTATGAACTGGGCAAGAATAACACTGTCAGACTTCATTGGGTACCAGGCCACGTTGGTGTACAGGGCAACGAAGAGGCAGACTTCTTAGCAAAAATAGGTGCATCGACACCCCTTACAGGGCCATAGCCCTACTGCGTAATAGGAGGAAACGTGATTAAAAATAAAATCAAAACAGAAGAGGAGGCAAGAAGATCAAAAATCTGGAAAGAACTCCCTAAGCCGAGACTGGCAAAACTTCTACTCGGGGACTACGACGGAGAGCGTTTTCTAACCTGCATTAGCTTAAGTAGGAACAACCTCAGGAAAATCACGGGGCTTCTCACAGGCCACTGTAAGTTCAGAAGATACCTTAACATCATTGGCCTAGTGAACAACGAGTCTTGCAGATTCTGCAACTTTCACGAGGAGACACCTGACCACATACTGGGGAAATGTGATGCACTCGTGCATCAAAGACATAGGTATCTGGGCAAGCACCACATAAAAGAGATTGAATTATCCTTCTTTAAAATACTCCGATTCTTCAAAGGAACAAACTTGGAGGAAAAACTGTAATAATGAGCTAACCTCATCCAGTTCTTGATGGAGGGCACAATTATAGATCTTTAGGTCGCAGTGTTTTTATACCCCAATTTATTCATTCACAACGTCTTCTCTGAAAATGTTCTGCTCTCTCGCTCAAATAGGTCTTCATTGTTAGGATTTGTGAATATATTTAAATAATTGGGTTAACGATCAAACAGGAAGTTCAATATATTCATGGAGTATCACCTTAAATTAGTCTAAGTCGTTGACAGCCACTTCAACCTTACTTAACCCCAGAGTTCCGAAGAGTACCAATACACCTTTTTTTTTTTTAAATTTCCAATTTCAAAGGCCACCAATAATGAAAAAGACACTTTCTCATACTTTCACTTAGCATTGGGATAAAGTTCAAATCCATCTGTACCTATGATTGATTTATTTTTCGCTGAAAATCTCGTCTTCGTCACATACAATTCTGTACACAAAAGTATTGGTATGCGGAATCTATCTATTCTATGCGAATGAATATCTATCTATCTTTCTGTTGTGTTTGACAAAAGTTCATTAAGGGTTGTTAAACTTTCACCTCGAGACACTTTGTGTTGGGTGACAAGTTTATTTGTCATGCCTCGCCTAGATATTCTTCGTTCCTTATTTATTTATTTTTTTTGTCAGTGAAATTGTGCCTCACTAGACAACACCGCTTAAGATATTTTATGCACCCATTCGAATGCATTTGATATATAAAAAAATGCCATTGCGGAGTGCACGCCGCCGCCGCCGCCCGTTTGCCTGTCGTTGTTGGTAGTTCTGCATACATCTGTTATAAGTGTATCGTGTTTTTTTTGTTTTTTAATTTATTTTCTTGTGTGATAATGATTTCTTTTTCCTTTTAGTCATGTTTATCGGTGAAAAGTAGAAAACAAAACATAATAACAAGGTTTTTTCTTTGTAGCTCAGGGATGAGATATAAGATATTTTTGTTGTTTTTTCCTTAACCCAAGACCGATGTTTGATGTTTGTTTCCTCTTTTGCTTTATACAAGAGCAACACAAAACGAAACGGTTATTTAATTAAATTTCCTGAAGGTTAAATAGCACTGATAGTATATCTAACTACTATATAATGCGAATGATACAGAAGGATACGATATGCTGTGCCTAAGGCAGTTGTTGTGGGTTAAAATCAAATTTGATCTATTTCATCACCCTCCTTAATCATTTACAACTTGCACTTAGAAAAAAATTTGAAAGAAAAAAACATTAATACGCGACTTACTATCCATTTTAAATTTCAATAAACTTACTAAATTAATTGAATTGGAATGTCCTGCGTTGGGCGCCACTTATTGATTTTAATTTAGTAATTTGAAATAATCCCTTAAAAGATACTTTAAAAGATGGAGAAGTGGCTTGTTTATTTAAGGATGTCTTTATAAAATGCTTGGCTTCTATTAGATTTGAGTTTCCCACGTTGGGCGCCACGTGGTATATTTTGTAAATGGTTCAAAAACGTCTCTTCTTGGCTTATTTTGTTCAATTTAACAAAAAACAACAATTTTGTTATTATTTGTGAGAAGGTCAAGCATTTGTTAAGGGAGTTTTTGGCCAAAAATTTGAATTGAACTTTCTAAAATGCACTATAACAAATTTCCTACCCAATGAAATATAAAATACCCTTGTTTCCTCTTTTGCTTTATACAAGAGCAACACAAAACGAAACGGTTATTTAATTAAATTTCCTGAAGGTTAAATAGCACTGATAGTATATCTAACTACTATATAATGCGAATGATACAGCAGGATACGATATGCTGTGCCTAAGGCAGTTGTTGTGGGTTAAAATCAAATTTGATCTATTTCATCACCCTCCTTAATCATTTACCACTAGCACTTAGAAAAAAATTTTAAAGAAAAAAACATGCCTACACGATTTACTATCCATTTTAAATTTCAATATGTCCTGCGTTGGGCGCCACTTATTGATTTTAATTTAGTAATTTGAAATAATCCCTTAAAAGATACTTTGAAAGATGGAGAAGTGGCTTGTTTATTTAAGGATGTCTTCATAAAATGCTTGGCTTCTATTAGATTTGAGTTTCCCACGTTGGGCGCCACGTGGTATATTTTGTAAATGGTTCAAAAACGTCTCTTCTTGGCTTATTTTGTTCAATTTAATAAAAAACAACAATTTCGTTATTATTTTTGAGAAGGCTAAGCATTTTATAAGGGAGTTAGAATTTGAATTGAACTTTCTAAAATGCACTCTAACAAATTTCCTAGCCAATGGGATATAAAAAACCCATAAGAATCTGACTCACAATACTTCACATATTTTTCTTATAAAATACCTATATCTTTTGTTTCAAGGAATCGTTTTTTTCGCGCTAAATCAATTCAATACTTTTGTTTGTTTTAAAACCGTAATATTCTTAAAATTTTTTCTTCAAGTGCAAGAGATCAAATAACCTTCGGGGATTCTTAATATTCATTTAAAATTCAATTGATTTATCTTCAGTTAGTGATGGGTAACCATAAGCATGTTTGTTTATGCTTACTGATTTATTCTATCGATTCTTTTGAGTATTTTAAGTAATTCGATATCTAAACAAGCGGAGGATATTTTCTGCATTATCGTCAATTTCTCTTCATCGCACACCAGAAGACGAGACGAAGACAAAGGAAGTATCTTTCTATTTCTATATACATTTCGATTTAAATAATAATCATCCAACTTGTTGTGTTGAGGATTAGCAGCGTTTTAAATGATTCTTTGATGGAGTGTTAAGTTCAATTAAGTAATTTGTTTTAAGTTTTTGTATTTTTTTTTATTAAAATAAATATCTTAATTTTTTGTTTTGTATTTCACATTGACACTGGCATAACCATAAATAAGTTTTTAAATGGTTTTACCTAAAATGTCAATGCGATTTATTGTCAAATCAATCTTCGGAAGATTATTATAAGTCCGCACACAAATTAAGTGGTCATTCTTGATGTTTGATATTAATCTCCTTGAGTTTATAAATATACCATCTTCAATGGAAGCGGTTTATGGGATGTCAGCGTCTCATGTGTTTAGATTATCTTGTCATGGCTATGATGAGTGTTGATGAATACTGGGTTTTTCAGAGATTATTTGTTGAAGTTTAAAATGCATCGACATTTAAAGATCGTTTTGGAGAATTTTGGAAGAAATAACAACACATTTTTTTGTGCTCTTTCAAGAGCTTTATGTTACAAAATTGCATCATCAACAAGCGTTGGTGTGTCGAAGATTTTTGTTTTCAATATTCAATCCAAGTTTCTAGAATGGCCAGAAAACTTAGGGGGAATATTGAAAGAGGTAAATCGATATTTTTGTATATGCAAGTTTACTTTTACGAAGTACTCGTACCACTTAGCTAAATGGTGGTTAGTGGTTTGAATATCACACCGGGCGGATACTTCGATACTAGTTTACTCCTCTCTCATTCGTTCAAATTCGAAAGAAAATTAAAGATCTCCATTCACGCCAATTAGCGACACCTACGCAGGAATGGTTGTTAGTATAATAATGTTTTCTATTGGTCGTTTTGAAATGACTATTCTTTTTCTTCAAAGAGAGAAAATCGTTTCAAATTTCAATTCTGTAGCGAAACGAAGAGGCTTTTCTGTAGCAACAAACAGCTGTCACTGTTCTAAATTATTTAAAGTATAAAGCGTGGGCCAAATACAAGTTTCTTTTTAAAAATCCAATAAAATGAACAAAATTTAATTTTGTCTATGTATTATGGCTTTATTAGTAAGAGAAAATATTCTTATGAATAATGGCAGGCAACGTCGTTCAAGTAGCAGCCCCGGCTGGTTTCGCAGTAGCGCATTCTGTCACTCCAATTTTCAAAGACCTTGTTGTTGGTTTCGGGCTGTAGCTCATGGATTGCTTGGATGATATTGGCCTTAAGTGCTTGAATCTTTTCCGGAGTTTTGCCATAATATCAGTCCTTCACGGTTGCCCACAAATGGATGTAACCACTCCATAATCCTCACAAAACTGTTACTCTCTGTGGTTGCATTGGCTTCTGGACAGTAACGTCCGGATCTTTTTAGCTCCAGATGTGGCAACTTTGTTTGTTAACGTAGCCACCGAGATGAAAACGCGCCTCGTCAGAAAAGATGATTTTTCTCCCAAAATCGTTGTTCAATTCAAGCTGCTCTAAGGTCCAAACTGCGAAGCAAAAATGAAGCGGATGGCTGTCCGCATTCAATTGCTGAGTCAATTGGACCTTGTAAGTGAATACTCTGAGATCTTTTTGCAGAATTCTTCTCTGGCTAGTGTGTGAAATGTTGAGCTGTTGAGATCGTTGGCGAGTTGATGCCACATTTTCATTTGTGCGCACCGTACGACGCTCGACGGGGACCTTGTAAGTGAATAATCCGAGATCTTTGTTCAAAATTCTTCTCAAGTTAGTGTGTGAAATGTTGAGCTGTTGAGATCGATGGTGAGTTGATGCCACATTTTCATCTGTGCGCACCGTACGATGCTCTACGGGGACCATGAGTGTTGCCACTAGTATACCAGTCTCCCGAACTTTTTACACATGCTTGCGTACAGCAAGCACCGTGGGTCCTTCGTTTCGGCCAAAACTTCTTTTCAAAAAATGCACTGTATGGGCTGCACAGCACTCACTTAGGAAATAAGTTTTCAATATTTTTCAACTTTGTTCAAGCGTAAAGCGACTAATTTCGATCCGCGGAGGTATGATACTGACTTTATGCTAAGATATGGAGCGAGAAACAGCTGTTTGTGTCAAAATAACCTATGATTTAAAAAGAAACCAATAGGTAGCCCAACCTTTTACTTTTTTCACAAATCTTTTTCAGTTTTTAAAGTTTCATAGCAAATTTTACGAAGGATTGAAGATACCCTAATATTTGTCGGATGCTACAAGTAATTTTTTATATTTACAATTATTGTTATTTGCTCATTTAAAAAAAAATAAATGGCGCCCAACGCGAACATTATAAATTCAAACTAAATATGATTTATTATTAGCAAAATCACTTATTCACTTATGTAAAGCTTATTAAGTTAATTCACTTATAAATAAGCTATTCCATTTGATTTAAGTGTTAGCGTGGACGCTATTTCTTAAATTACTCGTATAAAAATATGTTTTTAAAATAGGTAGCTTTCCTCAGATTAGATGTTTTTTTTAATATATCGCATGCTTAATGGAATACTGACCCATTCGAAGATAGATCAAAATTGAGTTACGTACAGATACAGGCTTTTGCATGCCTCAGATCTCATGAATAGTTCATTATACTTTAAGAATACCAGTATTCATGATTAATTCATGAATTAGTTTTAATTTTATCCGTCAACAAGTAGGACAAATCCTCATAGCAAGATCTTTTTTTGCAACTTCCCAAAAATCGTTTTTTCCGAGTTAGGTCAGTATTCCATTAAGCATGCGATATGTAAATAACAACTAACTTGCCTGATAGATATCTAAATTATGTTTCAATCCCCCTAAAGTTTGATTTCAATTCACGTGTTTTAAATTAAATTACTAGTTACATCCATAAATTCTCTCAAATAAAGTTCATGACATCAGTTTTTATTTTATTTATCCTTAGTTGGGCGCCATTTTTAACAAAGTCAAACAAATTGAAATAAGCAACTTCGCAACTTTTTATTGTTCTTATACAAACATATATGCTCACTTTATGACTCAGTTTTCTCAGTAATATAAAAATGATATTGACAAAAATTCTGTTCTCGACATCTCCTCTCCAGCCGGGGTTATTCTCAAAAGTATAACAAAAACAATCAAACAAACAATGTAACAGTAAAGTTTTTGAGTTAAACAGCTGAACAATATCCAACCTTTCAAAATCCAATTTAAATCCCATTAAATCAAGTTAAGAACTTATTCAAAGCTCATCATCGTAATCATAGCTATCATCGAAAACACAGAACATTTTTTGCCAAACAAAAAGTCTTAAAGTAAAGTAAAGACGGCGAAGGAATAAAAAAAAACTTTTGACAATTCAAATGAAAATAAAAGCGAAGAATAATAATAACTAATCATTTACTCTCCTCTCGTCATGCATTCTACTTCTACCGTCATCACCGAAGCCGTCAGTCTAACCATATTTCTGGCCAGGCACGACTCCCGTTCCAGTCCCAGAGCCCAGACCTGAGACTAAGCAATGGTGCTTGCTAACAAATTTCCACACTTTTACTTTCATTCTTCGCGTTCTATTCTGTTCTCTTGCTCATAGCCCTTCCCCCTTTACACCACCATTTTATTCTCCTTGAAAGTTAATCTAATGCTTTTATGTTCTATTTTACCATTCCGTCCATTATGCTTATGGCATAATAATAAATTCTGCACACTATAACTAAACGGTCGGCGGAATAGCGATCCGAATACGGCCCACTTCTTTTTCCTTTCGTTCTTTTCACTGGTATTCTGTTCGCGGAGCCAAAGCAACCAAAACAACCACGATATACTTTTGATTTCGTTCATCAGCCTATCTGGCTGGCATCATCATCATCATCATCGCATTCTTTTTGTACGTTCATTCTTTAAAATCGTGTCTTCATTTTGGCATGGGCATCACCATAGCCATAGTTAAGCCAACTCACGTCAGCTTTGTCTCGTCGTAACTTATCTGCTTGGCCAAGAAAGAAGACGAAGAAGATAAATCATACTGAGGACAAAACAAAAGCAAAAGAGTCGCGTCTTCGCACGGTGGAACAATAAATTGTGCGTTGCGGTGAACGTAGGATAGTTTTATTGTGGCATGACGTGCGCCTTCTTCATACATCGCCATACCTTAATATATACGTATAGTACATATATGTATTGCTGGCTGTTGCTGGCATACTAGGAGGCTTTATTGTCGACCCACATTCCATTTATGACTGTCTTTGGCATTTTATTAGTTAGGCGTTTATTTTCCTTTTTGGAGGTTATTGTAGAATATTTTTGCCAAAGCGGTATATATCGGCTTAAGGCCTTCACGACTATGATGACGACAGTGGCGCCGCCGATTTTGTATATGAAAAGATGAAAAATTCTTTAAAACAAAGTAGGTTCCCGCTGGTTGTAGGAGATAATAGAATTTTAAGTATTTTTGATACTTTTTGTTTTATCACAAAAAAAAAAAAAAAAGAATAGAGATTAGGTATATGAATAAGTGAAGTATCGAACGTGGGTTACAGTTTATTTTATATGATTAATAGTTGATAATTGTTAAGGCAAAATTTAATGATAGTAATCTGGTCTTTCGTTTCAAAATAGTTTAATAGTTGATGACCTTTGATGGTTTAGATGTTTTTCCATAGATAGTATTTTGAAAAGGTCATGAAAATGATGATTTTTTTAAAATTTAGTTAGAAACAATTATGTTTTAATGATTTTCGGTATCTCACGTTGGGCGCCACTTATTTAAATGTTGAAATTATGCTTAAAAATGAAGAGGATTTCAATTATAAAAAATCCTTCTGATGAGATAAGGCAAATTTATAAATATCTTCAAATTAGAGAACCATGATGGCTATTATATGAGGGTACAATTAATATAACTCAACTTGAAGATCATGTTCCTTATTTTTTGATATTCTTACGAAATACCTAGGACTTCATGAATTCTAGTTTAATACACACACATTTTATAATCTATGCTGAAAAAAACTGTTTTAATAAATTTAAGATATATTCAATGCTTATTGTTGGGCGCCACTTATCATAGATTCAAATTAATATTGAAATTTAAAAGTTGAAAAACATATCTATAATTTGTTTATTTAAATATTATGAATATAAGCAGATTACAAGATATTGTCTCCACTTTTAAACACAGTACATTTGTTCATATATTTTAAGAAAAGTTGTAATTGAAGAATTCATCTAGTATTTTGTGCGTTTCAAATGCAAAAGCAGGATGCAGTTCAATGATTGATATTTTTGACAATAATAAAAAATAATTAAAAAATAGTTCCCCATATTGGGCGCCAGTTAAAAAAAAAAACTAAAATTATTGCAAACAAATATACGAGTATATTTTTTCAACAATCATAGTTCAAGAAGAATAATGGTTTTTAAAGCAAGAAATACTCGCATTGCAATAATCTATGGCTAGCAAAAAGGCGTATTTTAATGTTCAGACCAATGTCAATAACAGTCAATTCCATATAAATGCACCGCATCTTTCACTTAAATACAAATTCAACCGAAGCTGGACTTCGTTGGCCTCAATCAATGTTCGTTAAATGATCATTTAGCAGTTAGTTAAATATACAAGACATGAAATTAATTCATAAATCACAATAAAGTCTTTCGTTGATTCAACAGACTAATTTCCTTTACTAAAGTACTCCTTGATAGGTGATTTGATAAGGCGCCTCATCAGTCAACAGCTGATTCCAAATATTCTATTTCGTATTAGCAAAAGGAACAACAAATTTCTGTGAACTTTGTCCATAATGTTATGATAACTTCCATAAAAATTGAGAATTTGTTAAAAAAAGATGAAAAAATATACAAAAGTGCATCTGAAAATTAAATATTAATGAAAGAACGAATATTTGAAAATGTGTTTCTCCTATGCTCAACGAAATCGAGACTCCATTAATGATGAGTAGATTGATGTCACGAATTCCATAACATGTGAAAGAATATTTTATTAAAGATCGACAAACCACACAATTTTTTTATTTCAATTATATTTATTTGAAAAGTTTGAATTTCAATGTCCCACATTGGGCGCCATTTATGAGTTATTAAATTTCGTTTCTTTCATTTCTTTTGTTCGACAAAGACGATGATGATGAACCTATAAAATAACAAGGGAATATTATTCCAAAACCTAATCTTCCAATTATTCACTAGCGTACAGTTAGTTCCTTTAAAAGCTTGGGTAGAGCTGAATTGACTTTTAGCCTAAAATACTTAACAATCGATATTGTAAAGTTTTTTCTCTGAAAAAGAAAGAGAGTTTTTTAAAATTATATGCAAGAATAAGAAGTCATCGGTTTAGGATGAAGAATCTATGTATATCAGAATGGTTTGGAATGGGGGGGATCTTGTCAGCGAAACTTGACCTCAAAAAGCAACAAATACATAAATCAGGCCTGTAAACAAACAATAATAATCAAAGGAAAAAGACCACGGATAGACTATTACCACTTCAAGGCACTGCTGGTGTTGTTGCAGAGTTGCCAGCCCACCCTACCATGAAATCCATTGGCAATTCTCGGAATTCCCCTTATTTAATCGATGACAAGTTTCCTAACCTTTCCTTTTTCCTAACTATCGCTAACACCGACACTCTTCCGCTCCTCTTGCCTCACAACAAATTTTTGGGGGAATCTAAAAATGGCCGAAGATTCCTAAAGTAGGGTGGGTAATGGCCTAACTGCAACAACATCCGCAGTGCCCTTGTTGTGATGATAGTCCGTCCGTTTCTTATAGTCCAAAATTTTCCTTTGTTTTTCTCCTGGCCTGATTTATGTATTTGTTTGCAGGCGAGGTTAAGTTTCGGGGGCAAGATCCCCCCCGTCCGAAGAGCTGACGCCGTGCACCGCAAGCAGGCCGCGTCCTCCAAAGCTTGACATTCCTACCCTTTTCTAACCTATTCTTATTCCATTTCCTAACCTTTCTTTTTTCCTACCTATTCTTAACACCGACCCTCCTCCGCTCCCCTTGCCTTGCAACAACAGGGAATGCCCATTTGCTTGCATTGAGCCCACTTTCGAACGTACTGTTAAGTACAGAGATTCTTTCTTTAACCACACAACACGAATGTGGAATTCTTTACGTAGCTCTGTTTTCCCTTCCCATTTTGATACTCAGAACTTCAAATCCAATGTGCATAGGCATTTCATTTTAAATCTTTCCCTATTTTCCCAACGCTTACAATGCATTAAGCACTTTAAAGGTAGTAAAACCCCCTTTAGTGCTTGGGTATTTAAGAAAAAAATCAAATGAGTTCGATACTAAGTTGCAGATTGTTTAAGTTTCTTAGTTTTTTTTTTGGAATAAAAAATCTCACGTTGGGCGCCACATATGTGGATTTTATAAATACATAGTTTGAGACCTTGTTTTAAATAAGCATACTTAAAAAAAATATTTTTAGGTTTATCAATTTAAAAAAAAAAAATTTTGAATTATAAAGTTCTATTTTGGGGGCCATTTGGCAGATGTTTCAAATAGTTCTGGAAAAGTACATTAATACTCAGTTTTTCCTTTATTATTTATAAAAATGCCCATAATTATTGTCAGTCCTATACAAAAATGCTTGTAGTTGAAATAATTATATTCAGAGAAAGTTTATGTCTCTTAAATCAATACCGTTGGATGAATCTTTAACCATTTTTATCTTTAAAAAAAGATACAAAGTAGAAAAAATTTACAAACTAACATAATTCAAATGTACGTACTTGACAAACAAAAATTATTATACATCAATGGTAATTCGTTGACTAAAAATATACCTCGCCTTTCTTTTGTAAAGCACCAAACGTGCCAAATGATGAGATTGACGATATTCGACAAAAACCAGCAAACCGTTTGAAATTTGTTTGTAAGAAACTTGGAAAAACGTTTTTTTGTTTTTCCTTCTAACACAAAGTTGACTCAAGCAACTTGTCTGTGAAAATTATTTTTGCATCTTAAGCAATTTTTTTTTTCATCCAATAGATACTTCAATGGCAAACCTAAACTAAGACCTTTTGTTTTTTTTTTTTTTCAGATGACCAACGAACATTGGAGATTTCAAATAGAAGAAGGTAAGTGAAGTATGCAGCAATCCAAAATGTCATAAATCTGTGTTCCCAATTTAAAAATGCAAAATAGTGAATTAAAAAAAAAAAAAAAAAAAAAATATGAAAAAGAAGAAGATCGTTTTAGCGAAAGCGAAGTTAAAGCCGATGTCATTAGAAACCTAAGCTTATTGCGTAGTTTGTTTTTTCCTTCGTACTGTTCTTTGACATTAAGAGAAAGTATACTTTGAGGAAGTACGCTTGAATATCTCGAAACTCAAGGATAGCAGTTGTTTTAAATTATTACTCTTAGAAGGTAAAAGTCAAACGCAGAACTTCAAGCTATGTATCTATAAACCCAGTCTCCAATACCACCAACAGCAGCAGCAGTAGTCTTATAGTTGCAACTCATTGCCATTGCAATTATTTTTTTTTTGTTGTTGGTTGCGCTTAGAAATCCCGCGCAAGAAAGTTAATTATTTCTTAATAAATAGCAAAAACAAAAAAAAAACACTCCAAGTTGTTTATGTTTACCAAAGACTGAAGGAAATCCAAGAAAAACAGTTATTAGTCGTAATATACACTCGAACTCCCGTAGACGTCCAACGAGATTCGTCGTAGTAAGAATTATTGTTTCTGGAAATAATGGTAATCAATTTTACGGCTTTAAGCATCAACTTGGCACAGCAATTCAATACTTCTTGTTTACTTCTTCTGGGTAGTTTTTATTTTTATTTTCTATGATACTTTGTGCTGAAATGGTTGATTGGTTCTTTTAAATTGATTGGAAAATTCATGAGCAATAAATGATTTCTTAAAGTCTGTGAATGTCCAATATTGTATACCTAGATTTTAGGAAGTATAATAAATCTTTGAGACATGAGAAAATAAAGACTTGTTGTTGTTGAATAAGCTTTCGGCTTGGGTTATTCGAAAGACCTACAGGTCGGATTCTTAAATCAAAGTCTTCAAAAGCACAAATCTTTAACAGTCGCATTAGACCCTTAATTCCATTTTTATTAGTTCAACCCTTTACAAGGTTAGTTTTTATTTCTTTGGCACGAACGATATAGAAGTTACCTTCATGCTACAAAATGTCGAATGAGGAACTAAGTAACATTGAAATGCTCCAGCTAGAATTTAAATGATTTTTCCGTAGGTCGGTTTGTCGGTTGTAGGTTTAATAGGCGTATCAAGGTTTGAGTTGTGTTAAATATTTGGATACAGATGTTAAGCTTGATAACTTTTTATGAATACAAAATTTAAATATATTGTATAAACTGTGTAAATTTCGATAAGCTCCGGAAGTGAAATTATTTTTAAGAGATGATTTTTTGTTTGGTTTTCTTGGAAGATTTAGTAGTGGATAAGGTGAATTTTATGTTAATTTATCCATTAGGCATTATAAATTTATTTACAGTAGCAAATTGGCAGATACATAGTTTTAATTAGATAAACAAAAAAACAATATATAGAACTAGTTTTATGAGTAAAACAAACTAATTGGTGATACATTGAGTTGATTTAGAACTAGAACGCGAATCTAAATGTATTCATTATTCATAGATGTTAATGCGATGCATTAAAAAGAGTTGACAAGAAAAAAGTCCCGGGAAATAATGAATTTTCAATTTCAGTTTTTAAGAGTCTAGTTTTTCAATATTAACCAATATTACAGCCCCTTAAACAATTTCCACCAAAAAAATGTAAAGCAATGAAAAAAAGGCAGATCAGAATTTGAAAGTGAGACATTCTTGTGAAACGTCAGAATAAGTTAGAACAGCTGAACTCTAATACTGGGACTAGTTAGTTAGTAATGTTAGTATACTTAAATCAGTATTAAGTGATTTCTTCCCAGAAGTACTAAGCAAGGTCCAATGGTTAGCTTGTCTGTATATGGTTAGAGCACTTCGCACAACTGCTTCTGCTAAACTGGACATTCTGTTCTATCTAACACACCTCGAAGAATTCGGCAAACAAACAGCCTCCTCGCAGCGGATAAATAATGAAATTGATCACTTTATCATTCTAAACTCATTCAGTTCACTTCTAAGTAGCATCGATTAAAACATCTCTCAGATTCGATTCGATAAAAGCTTTCAAGTAACCATTCTTTCTAGAGAAATCTGGGAGGACATGGCATTTCTGGAAGATAATTCAAACTATTTTTACACCGATGGATCAAAAACTAATAACGGGGTTGATGGAGATGGTTACTCAAACAGACTTAAGTCTTTCTTTTCGTCTTCCAAATCACTGTAGCGTGTTCCGGGACGAACTTTTGGTTTAAAGAAGTCCTGCTTAGCTTAAAGAAATCATAATATCAATCATCTCTGACAGCCAAGCAGCCATTAAATCTCTTGATTCTCTCTCTACCAGCTCAATAACAGGCTTTAACTGCCGGTCGTCTGATGGAGATGACGTTGCAGTGTAACATTCACCTTTGCTGGATGCTGGGCAGCTAGTACATTTCAGGAAAATTGTAAAGCTGTTGAACTCGGCAAAAGTGCAACAATTATACCTGAAGCGGTCCAAAGGTTTAATATCTTAAGACAGATCGCACATATGCTCCGTAATAGGTATTATAAGATTATAACAAGACACATGTTTGATAGGTAAGCACGCAACGCAGCTTGGAATTTATTCTAACGATTTCTGTAGAAGCTGCATGTAAGAAGAAGAAGAGGAATCGATTCCTCGCTTTTTCTATAAATGCCCTGATTTATCCCAAAGACGTTGATTTCATTTGGGAGATGGATAAACGAAAAATTCGTGATTTACAAAAACAACATGAATGCTCACTCGGCTTCAATCCACATATCTGAATTTTTTATTATTCTGATTGACCAGCCGTCATAAAATGAAAATCTGATCAAGTCTTAGCATTAAATCGGGGAAACATCTTACAAAATTCGGATTTTAGTCCACTCTTCTAATAATTGTTTTAAAGCTGATGAATCTAAGATTCACCTAACTCTAGATCGCTAAACCTTGATACAAAACTCGCCATGGTTTCGCCTTTAACCCTCAATAAATAGACATATCGAGTTGTTGGCAAACATATTCAGGCGTTTACACACAATCCAAACGAGGCTTTGTAAGCGATATTAACTTAATCACGAGTATCAAGTGCAGTTTAGAAGGGCTCTTCGCTTGAGAATTAGGCAAAATTTGCTGAGAGACAATACTTTTCGCCAACCATACATTTCAAGATTAGTCAGCCAACTATGAACAACCCAAGTGATCCCTTGCAAAAACTGTTATTGGACGTAAGTGAAGATAGAGCTATACTCACTTCGGCCAGGTTGTAAAGGCTTCTGAGAAATCAGGGGCCGTATTACAGATTAGGAAACGAAAGGCAAAAAAACGATACCCTAGAAAACGATAGTCAACACATGGACCGATTATGGTTTACGATAATGGATGCATCAAAATATTGTCTGATAAAATAAAAAAAATCTATTTTTTTTAAGCGCATCCAACTTCATTCTTTGAATATTTCTGTCAAAAATAGTACATGTGTCAAAACAATGAAATACGAGTGCTAAAAGCAGTCGTAAGATAAAACGATTATCGTTTTAAAAAAACGATTATCGTAAATCGTAATCGCAACTTAACGATAACGAGGGATTTTTAAACGATAATCGTAATTCGTAATACGGGCCCAGTGTTCCTCTTGCCTCTTTTGTTTGAAGAACGAAAGCTTAGTTGTATGTATATTCTTACCGGGACTCATCGTCAAACCAAGGGTTGTGTTTAGGTATTTATGGAAAACCCAGCACGGTATTGTGTCTTCTTGGCTCAATGCATGATGCTAGTGGCAATGGCTAGTGTTAGTTGAAGACTCGTACCTGACGATCTCTTACGATTGCAGCTATCCAAACTTAAACAAGATATTCACATTCAATTCGAGTTTCTCCGATTTTAAGGCCATCGATTTCACTGAACGAATGAGGTACATCGATGAAAGTCAATGTGGCGAATCTGATCAAAAGATCTATAATTCGTCTTGTGAATGTATATTTGTGGAACCTGCATAGTACAAAGTTTGACCTTGCATCAAAGTGGATCAGTGGGAATCTGTTATCGGAAGTAATAACGCCGGGCTGTGCTTTCCAAATGAAGCATCGAAAATATATTGACTTCCTTACTGGGCATTAATACAACTTAAAATTGTTTAAGTGTCATACAAAGGTCCCTGCTTACATACATATATTATCTAGGAGCTTATAGAACATGTCTTTGATGCGGTCGGTGGTCCAAATAAATAAGTCCAGTTATTGGAATAAGTGTTTTTTGCAAAAATAGTTAGTAGCTTAGATCGTCATGATTGCTTCCCATCGTAGGCGTTCGGACTCGGTGAAATCTTTAAGTTTCCGCCTATTCCATTTATGTTAAGAACTCGCACACAGAAATATTTGAGAATTATAAGTCACTATAATAGATCCCGGTTCAGGTTCTGTATGAGCATCGATTTTTTGTTGGAAATCATCGATAGTGCCGTAGTATGTACCATAGCTTTTTCTATAATCCTTTTTTTCAAGTCTTTCTAACTGCAATTCTTTTGTGCTGGTTTTATTGGCTTTCCAGTGGTACATATATTGTAACACCTAGTGTTTCAAATTTTTAAGAAACCTAAAAATCCACATACAAAATTTAATTTCGCTTTTCATTGCTCTTACTTTCTATTTAAATTTTAAAAAAGAATCAAGAAATAAAGAATTCTCGCATAGGCAAGCTAAATTGAGATATGGAATTCTTTAGTCTTGGAAACCACTCGAACGATTTTTATGTGTTTTTGAAAATGTTCTGTAGAATGTGTCTTGTGTGGATTGGACTTTTTAGGATATGGTGCAGTTGCATTGTACAAAAATTCACAACACAAAGTGTGACATAGGTTAAAGAATAGGGTTCGGGAGTTGCCTTCAAGGTACTTCAAGTTCTTGTAGCTGCAGTTGCATTTGAAACGAAAAAAGTCTGTAAACGTATTTTTTTTATAAAACGCACAAGGTATGTGTTATTTTGTTTCGAGTGCATACTAATTTAAACAGTTTTTTCTGTAAACAAGGCGTGTATTTTAAAATTATTAAAAAAAATAAGAATAATATTTGTTTATTTATTTATTTATGGAGCTTAAAATCTCTATTACACTTAAACATTACATAAATGGTACAATATATTTATTCCCTTAATGTTATATACGAGGGCGGTCCGATTAGTACTTAGCCTCACCGCTCGATGGTGAAAGTATCGCAAAAGAGATTTACTATCGTCTAGTACATTCTCTAAGACGGCTACTGTCAAAATTTCAGCCGAATCGGACTCGTAGTTTTGTTTTGTGCACGTGTGGAAGCCAGCTTTTCCGCGAATCTCAGAAAATGGAGCAATATCGGTCGGTGATTCGATTCTTGTTTTTGGAAGGGAAATCAAAGAGCGCTTGGATGCTTTGACTTGTCCTTCGATGGCGACCGTCAAAAATTGGTACAACGAGTTTCAACGTGGCCGCACATCGGTTTTTGATGAGCCCCGCCCTAGTGCCCCGAAAATGGCGGAGGATAACATTTCAAAAATCCATGATCTCGTATTGGCAGACCACCGATTGAAGGTTCGCGAGATAGCTGAAACAGTAGGCATCTCAAAAGACCGCGCAGGTCATATCCTCCATCAAATTTTGGGCATGATAAAGCTGTAGGCGCGATGGGTGCCACGTTTGCTCACTCCAGAGAACAAGTGCAACCGTGAGACCACTTAAGAGCAGTGTCAAAATGGGGCAAATTACACTACGAACTGCTGCCCAATCCACCGTATTCTCCAGATTTGGCCCCGTGCGACTTTTTTTTGTTTGCAAACTTGAAAAAATCCCTCGCCGGGCAGAAATTTGAGTCGTATAATGAGGTCATCGCCGCCTCTGAGCCCTACTTTGCAGACCCCGAGAAAACCTATTTTTCGGATTGGTTAAAGAAGTTGGAGCATCGCTGGATCAAGTGTATCGAGCTAAAAGGAGACTATGTTGAGAAATAAATCGCCACTTTTCCAAAATGTTTCTTTTTCTTTTGTAGGCTACTCGTAAGTACTTATCAAAACGCCCTCGTATATAACATTATGCCGGGAATAAATATCCCAAGTCAATATCAGTTTTTACACTTAAAATATAATAGTTATATTTCTGAGGACGATTGAATTATTACAATATGACTATTATTAACGCCTTTTTAAATAACGGTCTACTTAAATGTAGATCGATTATTTCACGAACTGAATTGAATAATATTCGGGAGAGGGATACTGTATCGCGTTTGCCGTAATTTTTCTTTCTCTCAAGCATCTTGAAGAAATATAAATTGGATAGAAAGCAAATAGATAAGAACAATCAATATGTTAACATAAGACAAACTGTTGCTTACGTCTTGATTCAAAAGTTTGCATACCTAACAGAAGGCATCTTTGCTCATTTGATGGCATAACATTATCGATCCAATTCACCTTACATAAAGCATTCTGCGTGAACTTGCGTTGGACTGCTTTAATTCTGTTTATGTTGATACTTAAGATCTATACTCACTAAACTTATTTATATGGATTTTAAAGTACATATATGGATCCTTAAAGTCCTTCGAGTTTCTTTGTAGAAATCCTAGCAGTTTATTTCCTTTACAAAGAGTATGTAATCATAATGATTGTTAATACTCAATTTTTTGTCAACAATAACGTCCAGATCTTTGATATATTCAAATGTCTGCAATTCGTTTCCATCAATTTTGAAAGAAAAACGTATGGCTTGAGAAGATCAGGTAAAAGAAATCAGACCAAAAACATAAATGTTATACAAAAACCTTTGTCTAACAGGTCAGCCGTGAAAAGTACTGAGATCTAAAAGAACGCCATATTCTTACTTCATGAAGGTTTAATACCGAATATTTAAAGTAGAATAATATTAAGAGAGAAATTTTATTATTTAATGATTGCTGACCAAATTCTCTATATAAATTAAACATTTCCTCAGAAATTGGGCGGATACCACGCCCCTGAATGGAAAACCTCAATTTTTACTTTTTGTCCTTTATATGCAATTTGAGCCCTACCGTTCTACCAAATTTCATTGTTCTACCGCAATGGAAAGTGTGCCATATATAATTTACATCAGTTCTGAGAAAATAGGCGGATACCACGCCCCGGAATGGAAAACCTAAAATTTTATATTTTTTTCTTAGTATGCAATTTAAGTCCTACCACTTTACCAAGTTTCATCGTTTTACAGCAGTCGGAAGTGCTCCATTCAACCAACACCAATTCGGAGAAAGTAGGCGCATACCACGCCCCCTGAATTGAAACCTCAAATTTTTTCCTCTGCTTGGGTGACAAGACCTACCGTTGTGCAAAATTACAAGATTCTACGATGTCGGGAAGTGTTCCATAATTTTGATGATCTGTCAGTCAGTTACGGTTTTTGTGATTTTTGAGGCCTTATATATCTCAGAAACCTAGAAAATTTGAAATTTGGTGAGGCGCCTGACTAGCTTAGCAAATATTCGGAATTATAAGTTTGTGACTTCATTGGTACTGAAGATAGGTAGGGGTCAAAAATCGCCTGAGTTTGTTCCTGTAAAAAGGGTGTAGTGCCAGAACTTGGCTGGGCACTACGGTGCCCTTTTGATTTGCTTAAACTTAGAAATATTTAAATGTAAGCAATTTTCTGCACACCACTTAGACACTCAATTGATATCGTGTTGTAAAAAATCAGAGTCGTTAATTGATTTTATAAGTTTATAAATCTTAAAGTCATCTGCAAAGAGTAAATTTTCAGAGTGGTTCACCCAAGCAGCAAAGTTGTTTTATACAAAGATCAAAAAATAGGGGACCATGGTCACTTCCTTGAGGAACTCCGGAAAAATTTGTTATCATTTTTGATAAATGTTCACCAATCTTCATAAACTGTGTTCGATTGGTAAGATACCGATGAAACTACTTTAAGATATTTGAATTAAATCCTAAGGCTCTCAATATGTCTTATAGAATAATATGTTGCCTTTGAAAAATCCGTATATAATACATCCAGCTGACTACCACGTTCCATTCCTTTTGTGCAAAACTGCTTGAAAAGAGATAATTTTATTATGGTAGACCTACCGGTAACAACTTCTAAGACCTTCAATAAATTTTGAGGGTCTTTTTGTTTTACATTTTTCATGCAGAAGTCTCAGACAAGACACAATTTTAAAGATGCTAATTTCGAAACATAAAATATCGATCAAGTCAAACTTTCGAATTTATAAAAAATAAACTGAACTTGACAGAACTGAATCTTAAATTTTGCCACCAAAAGCAAACATCTATCAAATAAATAATTTCATCGAATTTGCAGAGCTACCATCACACTATGATGCACTGCATAGATCTAATGATTCTAGAAAACTGAAAATAAAACAAAAATGTATCTTTTCATGATTCACATCCGGTGTGTAAGTATCTGTTCTTGGAAAAAATATCTATAGATAATTATTATTTTTTTTTCACGAGTTCTTTTGTAATTTTCTTTGAAATAGGATATCACATGAGTACTTCTATGTAAATACTTAAAATTTATATATGTCATAAAATCTACCTCCCTCCCCTCCACCCACATCACCGAACTAAAATTAATGAATCAAAAACACTGCATTGGTAGTAAGAAATGTCAAAGACATCATAGGTATCAACAAAATTTAGTGATATTTTTTGAATACATTTCTCAACTTCAAATTGACAAACTAACTCACCATCGTGCAATAATTAAAATCAACAAATATGTACCATAAATATTTTTGTATCTTTTTTTTTTTGTATTGCAAATGAATGCGAAAAAAAAGACGACGAAGAAGAAGTCACACCAAACAAATAAATAATAATTAAAAAAAAATATAAATAATAAACAACAAAACAATCCGATACTAAAAACCCATTAGGTACTTACATATGTATATAATATGTTTAAATGTAGGAATATCTTGTGTAAAGAATAAAGATAGATATGTATGTATACGACTAGGTGTATGAATGTGCGATTTATTATTACATTCGCTTGCATTTTATTAAAACAAGTATATTATTCTCACTTTGACCTTGAACTTGATATTAGACAGGTAAATAAGCTCACCGATGGTGCACATACAATCATACACCGAACGAACGACGAACGACCACCATCATTCGTTAAAGTTACCTACATTTTATTGTATTGCCGTCGCGTCAGCGTCAGAAAGATACTTTTGTATCTATATATTATTCATAAGAAAAGATACATAGCAGAGGTACCACCAGCCACCGAGCAAGGGAAAAGCAGGGGCGTGGGCTGCACACAAAAAATTATAGAATAAGTCAGAGGAGGTGGGAATAGAGATGAGAATGCTTACAGGTGAATAATGATCTTCCAATTCCACGGGAAAGATGTTGTTATGACCATAAAAAGTATCTATGAACTTCGGACTTGGTTCGTATGCAGTTCTGAAGCTTCGACTACACGCGCCGAAGTTTGAGATACTCTTATTAGATTTGAATATCTCTGCAGGCTTTGGAGAGAATTCACAAGACGACTCACAAACCTGGAGAGATCACCAGTGTAATTCCCAAACCGAATAATGCTTGGGAAGCTTAACGTCATTATGTCAGAATGGCTGTTGTTCTCATGAAGTGCAGCGGAAAATTGTTGATTTAATTATTAAAATGACTGTCAAGTGAAAAATTAAACATATCACCATCATCATCGTGATCATATCGCATTGTTGTTTGTCCAGCAGCAGTTTCAAGCCGTAGCAATAGTTAGCAGTGTTGTATAACTACACATAGATATTTTATTATCCCGCATTGGCCTTGGGTAGATGAAAATTTGTTTTATTGTCTGTTTTTATGGGATTTTTTTCCACAGATAGATATGTACATATTTACTTCTCCATTGAACTTCAGTCAGTGCTATAATTTGATTATGATGATCATCACATTGTTGTCGACGACCGACGACCGACGGCCAACGACGACGCTTGTCAGCACCAGAATTTTGCGGTGGTTGTTAATTTTTTTTAGTTTTTTAGTATTTGTGGTGGCGGTAAATCGACAGAATGATGGATGGATAGATGTATTGTATATATTTTTTTATAATCATACCTACCTGCCGTGTATTTTGTTAATTTAATTTCATTGCAAAATGATAAAACAAATTAAAATTGCTGCGATGCACTTGAAAATATTAAAAAAAAAATGGAAAGAGAAAAAAATTATTCACCAGCGCACATGGAGCAATTTGCAGCACTAAACAATTAAAAGAGTGGGATGATGTATAGGCATGGGGAAAATATATAGATTATCACTAAATATACTTTGTTTTTTTTTTTCAATTTAATTTTAAATATAAAAAAAAATTGTTGAAGGTTCTTTTTGAAGGAATCCATTTTTGTTATCTTATCAATAAATCTGATAAAGAACAACCAACTGCATATACATATATAGGCTAAAAGCTTAAGTGGTAAAGACTCAACTCAAGACCAAGATACCAGCAAACCAACATGTTGTTTAACTTCTTCAGCAAAATACTAAAGTAAAGAAATTCGTCTAACAATAAGAATTACCGTCAAAAAGCTAAAAGATAATAATTTATTCTTATCTGTCATTTTGCCTTTTTTTTGTAACACCATGGCTGACTCTATTGTATACTTTTCAAAGTATATTGACCTAGTTTTTGTTGTTTTAGGTGTTAGAGATAAAGATTTATTAATTTTTCGAATGTCTTAAGTTGAAGTTGCTGGTTTTGTTGAAAAATTAATGGCTTGGCTGCATTTGAATAGGAAGTCTAGCTATAAGGTGCTTCAGTAAAGAGCTTTTAGAAAATGTATCAATGCATTAGATTGATAAGATTGCAATATTTGCTGATGGTGTCTGCAAAATAAATTCTTAAGAATTTAGAAGTTATGTAACCATATTTCGCGATGCATAGCTCATGTGATAAGGAATTTTTCTGGAAGCGTGTGGTATAAAAATACATAAAAGGACCCACCTTCTTTCTAGTAAAAAAGGAACAGATATTGATCTAGTTTATATTTAAAATTACAAAAAAATTGCTACAGTGCTACGGTGATTGTAAACATTTCAAGATGCTGTAGGTCTGATTGAATACATCACTAAACTACACTGAGAAAAATATCAAACATTATTCATATTTCAATCAAACTCAAACACATACTACGATTTGGCATGGAATCGATATCTATTTAATTTTAATAGAAACGTATTTACCCATGTTTGACCCAATTTGAACATGATTTTGTTTAAATTTACCTCGTTTTCTATTTGATTTAAACATGCTTATCTTTGTTTTTATTAACTTTATTTGATGTTGTTTCAAATAGAATCATATTGATTTTTTTGTGAATATTTCCGTGTTTGAGTCAAATACGTATTTTATTTAAGACAAAATATATTTGACTTCAGATTTTTCAGAAATTAAGAAAATTACTGAACACATATAAAAATTAATAAGTATATATATTTATATTTTTATTTTAAGCGAAATTTTGTGATTACATTTTTCCAAAGGTACCTATTTAAATTGTTATGGAGCGTTTTGAGATCTCATTTTTGTCAAAAGCACCAGGTGAACTTAGCCTCACATGATTTCTGTTTAAGATCTATGAGAACATCTTCGTCAAGTTCTGGTTCATATATGTATAATTCGTCTTCTGGAATTTGCTTCTTTTGTTACTTCTTTGGTCGCCTTTTAGTCATCCTTTGGGAAGAATATAGAATTAATCAGTATTTTTTTTAAATAAAACAGTTTTTGAAACAAATATTTTTTTACACTTACAATAGAGAGCAGGGAACAATGATATTAACTTCCACTCCTCGAGTTATCTTATCCTTTATATTCTTCCTTGAAGCAGAACTTCAGGTATCTACCATTATTATGGTATTTATTAAATATTTCTTGATTTTTTTTTATAAATTACTCACTTTTGTTAGATCATTAACACTCGCGGAACATAAACACACGCTATGTCTTTCGATGCCAAAAATAAGAAAAGTTATGTATTTAGCTACTTCATTTTAATTCAATTTAAACTCGTTCGGTCTTAAATTTAACATTTATGTTTAATCTCTTACTCTTGTATATATTTTAACTCCGTTTAAATCTAAAACAAACTCGTTCATGTTCATTATATGTTTAAATTTTTAAGTAAGCAAAATAATTAAACATGCATTTTAAAAATCAAGCTCAAACTTATTTGAATACATATAAAAAATGAAGATCAGATCCTAATTGCAGTTCTTAAACATGAATGAGTTTGAATTAAACATATTTTACTGTAAAATAATAGTATTTTTGAATCTAAACAGATTTGAGTTAAATAATAGACGAATTCTATTTGTCCTTATTTAAACATATAATTAAACATGTTTCTATTTAAATAACTCATAGTACAGTTTTCTCAGTGTATATTTAAAAATATTTCCATAAACGCCCTTACATTTTCAGATATTGCTAAAAATCGTTTTTGATTTTTTTTCCAGATAAAGAATTTTTATTTTTCAATTTGTTTTATGTACATATACAATTTGACTTGAAACTAACTCATTACTAAATTAAATCATTTTGCCTCAACAATAGGGCCCAATGTTCTTCTTTTGGCCTTACATAATGCTATTTGCTTAAAATATCATATAAATGTTTTCTTAATCTATTTTTAAAGTCGTGGCGTATTTAATGGAGCCGTATGTTGGCTGGATGATCAGCAGTGTAAATGTTGAACAGCAGCGGCTCGAGTTTTGATCCTTGAGGAACTCCAGCGTTGATTCACTTAGTTGATTATACATATATGCTTTGCTACATGTACATAAAAAAGTCTATGGGTTATGGAATTTTTGATTATTCTTACCAAGTAATCAGGAAGTCTTAGTTCCGAGAGTTTGAATAGTAATCCTTTTATCCAAAGACTGTCGAAAGCTTTTTCGATGTTCAGCAAGCACACTTCAGTGATTTCCTTTTTGTTGAATCCAAGTGTAACATCAGTTTTAAGTCCCAGTAGTGGATGTAGGGTAGGGTAGGGTGGAACTCCGGTATGACATCTTCTTCTCTGTCCATGCCCAAAGAAGATTATAGTCAACGGTTTAACAGCAAGATTTAGTAACTTTTTAAGTACGTAATTAGAAATCTTGTCGTTTTCTGCTGATTTTTTGGAGTGTCCACTGTACATAAATACAGCCGCTTCTTCAGGAGAAGTGAAAACATCTGTCAGTGTCGCCTCCGATGATGGGTTTGAACAATTTCACGGTTTCGGTGGTTGCTGATATCTCCTAAAAGCGAGTTTCTACTTCTTGTCTTTGAAACTATCAAGAAAGTTATTGGCAAATGCTTCAGCTTTCTCAGCACAAGTTGTTGAAACTTCTTGTTCGTGAAGGATGGTGTCTGGAATTGAGTTCGCTCTTCCAACAATCAGATTGATCTTTTTAAACGTGTCAGGACTAGGTTTGATATCTACGAGTCTCTTCCTGAAATCATTTTCTTGATGATATTTTACTGCCTGGTTGAACATTGTGTTAGTGCAGACCTTAAAAATCAATTTGCAATGGTTTCTGCTTTCAAATTTTCCTAAACTTTTATAAACGTTCGCATTCTGCTTTAACATTTTAATGACGGCTTTAATTCTTACCTTGACTGTGTCTCCTACCATTTTCTTCATATCTAAAAATGAAACTTCTAATCCAATTTATTGTTTTCCCAACGACTCTACCCTTAGCTTCTCATACTCTGTCATAAATTAACATCCATCTCCGTCAGAAGTGAGATTGCACCAGTACCGTATGATAAGCTCGTCAAACTCCGATCTTTCCATTGTTAAATGGAGTAAAAGAAATCGTTTGCAGTGTAATGCTTCGAAGACTCAATGCTGTGTAATGTCGTTGAAGCAAAATATACCCCCTATGCCGTTGTTCTTGAATGTCACTTTGAATGAAAAAACCAAAAAGCTGTCATAGCTCGGGTGTGTCAACGATGATCTTCACTGGAAAGATCACATTCTGGAGATTAAATGCTAATTACTAAATGCTTAAGATTTCTATATCGGTATAAGAAATTTTTCAATCCTTAACTAAAGCTCAAGTATAACTCACATTCTTGGAGTTAAACTGTGCAAACTTCTCTTCATTTATTGGATAGAATACAGAACAGAGCATTAAGACTGATAGGAAACAGAAATAACATGAAATCAGTTCCATCTCTTAAACATCGTTGGAATATTTTATGTCTTTCGTTGTTTTATCTCTTTTCACAAGTAATGTTCCCTCGAAGATGCCAATTTAATTCCTCCCCTCAATCAGTTCACCGATAATACCCGTTTCTCTAGTAATGCTCATCAGTTTACACGTTCTTATTCGCACAAAAGTGTGATGTACTGTCCAATTTGCAAGTTTTCAAAACCAATGTTCATCGACAGCTCCTTTTCCTTCATCCCTAATTTCCCCGTCGCGTCGCTCATGCTACGAGTATGTTTAAGTTGAACATTATAAGGGTCTCAATAAACCCTTGAGCTCGTTTGAGTTGAATATAAATTGTAGTAATAATCCTTTTAGTGCGCAAGTTTACTGATTCTTACCAAATACTTTTCGGCACATACCGGTAAATAATTCAGTCATAATTTGACCAAACTTCATTTATAAATGAGTCAAAATGATCTTTGTCCTCACATCACCAAAATGTGAACAAAATTGTCCAATAAAGCTAAAATGGGTCGAATGCGTGATATGACACAGTCTTGTCGAAACAATATAAACATACCTCCACATCAATTTCTTCGATTTCACCGCAAATTAAATCGATTAAAATTTGAGTATGGTGAATAAGAATTGACTTTGAAGCTCACCTTTCTAATTTTCGATGAAGTATGGATCATAATGATACCACCAGACCAAATTACACTCCAAACTCCACTGTCAAATGAGCCAGATTTCAAAATGGCGAACTACAAAATTAAACATATTCCGTCTCGGATGACAGTTCGGTTTGACGTTTAAGTCAGGAATGTCAAATGCAGATCATGTATAATATATTATACCTGGATTTTTGTACATACAGTTTTTAGACTTTCTTAAGCCAAGAAGGTATCAAAAATTATTCCATAGATTAACTTTCGAGAATAATGGAGAATTAGAAAAATTGGAAACTGGCAAGAAAGATTTTATTTTCTTGAGCTATTTTGAATGAAAAAGACAAATGTTGGGTCACTCAGATTTCGGTTTGCTAGAAGGATAAATCATTCTTCGATCGGTTTTAAATTCTTAATCCGGAACAACATACGAGAACATCTGATGTGGATTCTGAAATCGATTCACTTTCTCTGCTTTTCAGAATATTTCATGTTCTATTTTTTCCCATTTACTTTTATTTTTCAAATGAAGAAAAGCACAAAAATTGACATGAATCTTTAAGTTATTGTTTTAGTTACATAAATTTTAAACAAGACGAATTTGTTCAACTGCAAAACGTCCTTAAAAGTGCAAATTGACCAAAACAGTAAAGTATTTTCACACTCGAACGCTTTGCCCGGCCTGTTCTACAACACCATCAACAATATGTAGGTCCCAACGCACGACAACACGAGATGGAATGAAGTGTAAGCCAAATACCACTTCGTCGTAATGTGATAATCATATAATAGAAAATTAATGCAAATTCTATTGAAATTATACAACAAAGCGACATCACCCAACCACAAGTTGTACAATCACTTCCTCCCGCATGGTTGAGCATTAGCATCAAAATCCTAACCACCCCATAATATGGATGCAAGATGCAACCCAGCACCATAACCAAGCAATACCTATACCATACCAAATCAAAACCAGCTCATCTATTTAAATGCAATTCGTAGCAAATCCGTTTTCTAGGTTGAGAGTTTGTGACTCTAATTTCAATTAAATTCATTAGACTCTGATGAGGGATGCCTTAACAGTGTGTCATCGTTGTCGGTCATTCAAAAAGTCTTGGCGCACATCAATGGAATTCTAAATACCTATTCCATTTAGTGTTAGTGTATTTCAAAGATTCAAAACAATATTCAATAAATTAACCACTTACCATCTCAACGACCAAGTCGTCATTAACTTTTAATTAATTATTATTTAAACAGAATTCAACAAAACAAGTTTTTCCCAGAAATATTTTATAAACCTACCAAACGACCGATCCAACGAACAATATGTATAGACATCTTTAGCTACTCTCGAAGCTTTAAGATACATAAATGCAAGAGAGTATTTCAGAGATACAATCTTAGATGATCTTGAAGAAAATCGCATGTCTCGAAGATTTGCATAATGAATAGTTATTGGCGAAGGCAACGCGACGACTTGACTCCAATAATAGAGTCCACTCCTAGTCTTTGGACTTTACCTCACCCTAAAACGCCATCTTCTCGGAAATATGTTTGAAGCCTCTCAAGACTTACTTCATGTAGATGCGAGTTTGTGTATTTGTGCAGTATACGTATATATGCTGTGGATATTAATTGTGAAGGAAAAATTGCAAATCAAATTACCGCATCTGATTGAGTGGAGTGTTATTAGTTTTGAAAAGCGATTAGCTTGGGCTTTGCCGCCTCGTCGCGTCTCGTCAATTAAATAAATAAAATAAGTCCGAACAATCGCCGCACAGAAACTCACACTCTTGTTTGAAGTTAAATTTGACCCAGTCACACACAAAACAACATGTATCTTTAAGATGCACATCGACTTCATTTGTATAGATAGAATCTCCATCCACCACACTTGCATTTTGCATTTAATTGAAAACAATCCAGAGTGGCACTTGAGTGACAAGTGGTTGCTATTTTAATTAGCATCAAGAAAAGATTCTTTGGAGTAAAACACAAAAAAAAAAGAATCTTAGCTAAAACAAATAGTGTAGTTTATTTTTGTGTCTCACACTCGTACCCAACACACGTGGACTCAAAGGTAGAAAAATCTTAAGGTGAGATCAATAAAATAAACAGATTGATCATGTTGGACGTATAAGTGAATAGTTTAATTGCAACAAGGTTGAGGTTGCAGAAAATTTATATATCATGCCAAGTCAACGTTTTGTTTTTGTTTTCTTATGCAAAGTAACCTGTTGAAGGAGTGTGTAGAATGTTGGATTGATGAGTTCTTTATTTGTGAATTTCAACATTTTTCTTGTGGGGAAAAAGTGTGGGTGTAAAAGCAGTCCCTTGAGGTTGGCCGTTTTGTTTGGTGAAAAGATGAATACGTTTAGTTTTTGTTAAGGAAAGCTATACGTGACTGTCAGAATAAGTTAATATAAAGTCCGAAAAATTAAGACACGAATAATGTCCTATTCTTATTTGCTCCATAAGGGAAGCATATTGGTTTCATCACGATTCGTATGTGCGTTGGTATTGGTACGTACAAATTTGATTCAAATTCGATATAGATTTTGTAAATGATTCCACTGAAGCAAAATTTAAATTTTTATCGAAAATTGCTTTAACGATTTTGATTTAACTACGTTTTCTTGATTTCCTTAGTGATTGAAATATACCTGCGTTTTTGGTTTAAGGCGAAAAATGCAAATAAGGAAAATGAAATTTTGACATTTTAAGGAGATTGTTTTATTGTTAATGTATTCAATTAAAATAATATTATTAAACGAAGAATGATATTCCAGTTTCTTCCAAATAATAATATTTTATTCTATAAGAAATCATCTTTTTGTTACATTTGACTTTCTTCCACTTTCCAGTAGTAAAACGATAGTACTAATAACCATAAGGTATTATGCTTTCAATACATATATGTATGTAAGTTAAGCCTTAAATAAGAAAGTTCGTAAATCCAGTAGTGCATATTCTTATATTTCGGAATAAACTTTTAATTTTTGATTGATTTTGACGTATTTCTTAAAAGTTCTTAGTCTAGAAGTGCCTCTGTGAAAAATTGCAATAAGCCCGATTCGCCTTATATGAGTCTTTTTTCCAAAAAACTGAAATGCAGTTTTATTACAATAACCGAAAACATCACTGGTTCGAAGTTTTATCCAAATAGTTCTAGCAGTTTGCGAGAAACAACGAAAATAATTGTATGGCAGCTAACCATTTCATTTGGCCCAAGACAAACTGTCAAATTTCTCTTCTATTAAATTGCACAAAAATACTTTGCACAATATTTTATTTCAAAGTCGTCTGCCCTTTTAGGCTCTAGATTGATATACAGTAAAGCGTACGGGCGCTCAAAGATAAAAAGATGTAGGGACATATAAAATATAGTTATTCAAGATCCTAACTAAATATTATATCGTGTGTCGATATGTGCCCTTATTGCTTTATCCTTTATATTTAGAGACAGTTATTGAGAACTTCAACAATAAACGAAGTAAACGTAATTTACCCAACAATCCAAATTCGAGATATAACGACCTCTGCATTTGAAATAAAGAATTACAAACGTTTGTAAAGTTTAATACCAATATGACATTGATGTTCAAACAAAACTTCAAATAAACTTCTTTTTGAAGAAATATCTTGAAGAACGAAAGCTTATCAATGACCAGCTTTCGTGATCTGTATGTATATCTCACCGAGTAGTGGCACTAATCTTGATATATCAAAAGGTAAGGTAAAGCATCAAGTTTTCTTATCGAAAATGCGTGCGTTTGGTATTGATGAATCTCTTCTGCGTTGTATTAGAAACTACGTTTTGAACCACTCTATACAAGTTGTCTTGGACGGCGAAAGTTTGAAATTCATAAAATAAATGCTGGTGTACCACAAGGCTCCGTTTTGTCTCCCACTCTCTTTCTAATATTCATCAAATATCTTTTGTCCGAAACTTCTAATTCAATTAATTGTTTTGATGATGACAGCACTTTCAGCTTCTCATATTCGTTTTTAGGTGCATGTCCTTGTTCTTCGAATGTGGATTTGGAACGGAAGCGTATAAAAGCTCATTCAATTCTTATCAAATGGGGAACCAAAAACCGCGTAGAATTTTATGCTTCAAAAACTCAATGCTGTCTCTTGTCGTTTAGGCGCAACGAACTTCCCATGCTTGCATTGAGAATAGGTATATAACAGCTTTCAGTTCTTAATATGTGCAGACCACCTTGTGTTGAAAGCAGTGGCGTAGGGTGGGAGCGGTCCGCCCTGGGCGGCAGGCCTAGGGGGGGGCGGCAAAATGTCGTCGGTGATGCGGGTAGAGTAGAAATCATATGTTTCATGACAGATCGTTTGACAAGTCAACAAACAACAATGATGTAAATTTAAATTTGAATTCGCCACCCTATCTGTGGTTTGTCTATGATGCTCTCGGCTGATTTCCGTGAATTCGTAAACGGTGAGTAGGGCCGTAAGAGTGCATTCCGTATTGTCGTGCGACTCGCGCGTAACTAAAACAAAACGTTCCGAAACTTTAGCGAAACTGAAAGGGAGCATTCCGAAACATATGATATGCATATGCGGGATATGATAAGATAACTAGGATTCGACGGAAACGTTATTCTAGTCTCAGCCAGCTCAATGTTTTTGCTCCCTCCCGCATCAGAGAAAGTTATTTCGATTGTGTTGTTTATAGTTTAAATACTGTTGAATCTTCTAAAACTAAACATTTAGTACTTCACTCAACCTTTGAACTAGTTTTTGAAAATGAAAAGAGTTAAAACAAGCGGCGCGGAATACCGCAAGAAAAAGGCTAAGAAAGAAGCAGATGCGAAGAAGTCTCCAGGTGCATTACTGAAATATTCCAGCAACAGCGGAAGTGATTCCAATTTAAGTATGATTCCTCCATCTACAATCGTGAGTGGCCTTGAATTGTCCTCCGGCAAATATTCATGGGAATGCATGACTTATTTTACAGGCAGAAGAAGAAGACGTGCCTGCTGTCGAAGTTGGAAGTCGTTCTGGTCCCACCACAGAGCAGGGTCAAGACGAAGTCGACTCACCAGAAGTACCTCAAGCATCTAGTCACAAGCCTGCAGAAGAAGTGAACCTCATCTTGCCAAAGACATGAAGCTGTAAAGACGCTTAAAAATAAGTTTGTGGAAGTTCTTGAGGTATTGGAAGAACTGACGGATCGGGGGCCAGTCTTCTTCTGACAGTCATGCAGTCATTCAACTTCCTCACTTTTCTTGGCTTTTGAGCTGCAGAGCTACCTGAAGAAGATGATGCACAGATTTACCTGCAGCAACGTGGACTGAGTATGTGGATAAGTGTGCACAGAAACTCTCCTAGTGCAGAGCAAAGACCGTTTCGTCCAAGCCGCAATCGACTTTTCTAAGACTCTCTGTGAAAAACTCGGAATCGAACTCAAAATCGCAGGAAAAAACGCATGCATGGCGATGAATCCGTAGATGCAGCTTTGTCTCACGAGCCCGTAGAATCCGTTTATGAAACCGCTGATCCTATTTTACCTTCAATAAAAGATACCTCATGGCCTGTGAAATTATGTCTCGAAATTTAATTTTAATTTAATATTGAAGTAGGGCGGCAAAATGGATCTCCCGCGGGCGCCGAGATGGTACGCTACGCCACTGGTTGAAAGACCATTTAGTGGACGTCGCTAAAGACGCTGCTTAGTGCTTATGTTTTCTTCGACGATGATGCAAGGAATTTTTGTACCAATTCAGATCTGGCTGTAATTTATAAAGCCCAAAGCTTGAGTATGATTATCATATTTGGGCAGGTGCTCCAAAAAAAAAAAAAAACACTTGAGTCACTTGGATAGAATACAAAAAAGAGTTTTAAAGATGATAGATGATAGAAAAATAATATATCGAGCATCGCACACTGGGGCAAAACACCACTAAACGTGGCATTAAATAAACTATCAAATCTACGGACTTGAAATTGTTCACGATTGCTTCTAGAATGATAGTTGACATGTTTAAAAACAAAAATTGACTACACGCCCACAAAAAAACGCCCCTTTTACGAAAATTGAAAAAAAAAATGTGAAAACGCTATAAAATGATTCTAAGTTTGAAAAAGAGATGTGAAATAAATATTTATTACTCATAAAAATTTAATTATATAAACAATCAGGAACATATATTTTGTATTTTGTAATATTAATAAACATTTAAAAATAAATAAATAATTAAAAATAGAAATTTATTCTTCTTCTTCATCATCACTCGCATTTATGCCACTTTGATTTGGTACTGGTATGTTTGGAGATTTTAGCAAACTAATTGCTTCTTGGGGCAGATGTTGGATTTTTTTTCTTGGAACTTTTTGAAGACTTGTCAAAACGGGGTCAGATGATAATAGAAAGAAATTAAAAATGTCTGCATTTGTATTTTTTCGGCTATTTTTTCGGGAGTGGTGTTCTCTATATTTTTTGAAGTCTTTATTCCGTGCTTCTTGGGCTTCTTCACTTAGCTGCCCTATAGGCAATAAAGCATTTAATATTATTTCATCTCCGTGAATGAGATACTTGTGTACTGTAGGAGGCATATAGTACCAAGGATACTTAGCAACGAAATATTTTGCAGTTTGATGAGCAAATCCTCGAAATTTTTCGGAATCAATCTCATGACCACAGGCAACCACTACCATGATAATGTGCATTTTTTTAATCAATTCGACATCTAAATTGGTAATATCAGCCGAAATTTCTGCATTTTCAAAAAATCTCCTGGCTGTATTCCCGTCATTCGAATTTCCGAAGCCTGGTTTTGGCTTGTCAACAATTAAGCCCAAACGCTCCCGAAATCGTTTTTGAATTTCTTTTTTGGTTTCGGCTACAACTTTTTTATGCTCCTCTTTTCTAGCTTGCCATTGTTTAATTTTTAACTTGTATGATAGGTGAAGGAGGCACTCAAAAAACCGGATCCACCCATGCAACACAGATAAACCAAACTGAAGATTATCAGTTTTTATTGGCCTTTTTATCATTTCATCAATTGAGTTGAAATCTTTTGATGTGGCATTGCAAATAAAACACTTCTGTGTTGAGGAGTTTTCAGTGATGGCGTTACAGACCTTACCATCTATCATTGTGAACAGTAAGTTGTGCTTAATGTTGATGGTATTTTCACCAACCATAGCAAGGCTAGGCTGGAGCTCTTTTATTTCACTGTCGACTCTTTGTTTTTCTGCCACGGATTTGGATGCAGATTCCTTTGCAAACTCAATTTTAAGAGGCCTACAGTACCTAGTTGAACTTGGCCGAGGATTCTGCCAGATTATTTTTTCCCCAGATATCATACGGAGTGGAACAACGCATGTTATAAATACTGATGAGTCATCAGCATCAAGTCCATGAAACGCTTGCTTATACGAACTGTGGCCCGAACTACCATCAAATCCCCACTTGGAGTATAAGCTTATAGTCTTTAGTTCTTCAGGCCTTAGAGTAACCATTACATCTTTTTGAACAGTTAGCAAACGATTAACTGTAAGGTCTAGCAAGCTTTGCAAAGTAGTATGTACAGACATTTCCGACGTATTCATGTTTTGAGGCTCTGGATAGCAACTCTTTTTGCACTCTTGAACTACTTTGTATGAAGGAAATACTTTGGGGGCCTTAGATCGTATGATTTCATACTGAAATCGTGATAAGTTTGCTTCAATTATCATTGATAAGGCTTCTTCCCCAGTCATTGAAGTAAGTTCAATTGAGTCCTTCAAAGCTTTTCTACATTTCTTAGCATGATTTGGTATTGTTATTGCATCATGCACTAACTTTGCAGCATCTAGCTGTCCAGAAGCTCTCAGACTCATTTCTGCTGCGTAAGTCAACTCAACTGTGGACGTGGACTTCCTCAATTGTTCGGTTTTTTGTCGTTTTGATCTTTCTGAAGATTCCTCAAATCCAACCATTGGACGACCACGTTTAGAGTCTATCGAATAATTGAAAAGTATGGGTGTTTTCAGCCATGCATTGTTTGCTTTTAAGAATTTGGCTTCTATTCGACAAGCTTTTTCCCAACGTGATTTAAATTTTGATTTAAACGCAGCTATTTTTTCATTGAAATCATTTTTAAGAGCATGGCTGCATCGGGCTCTTTTTTGTACTTCTTCCCTTAAAAATGCAATTTGGCTGTCTAATCCCTTCAGATTTGAACTTTTCATAATATTAAACAGCTCTTCCCTTGAAATCGACAAGGTTTTGGAAATTGTTCGGTCTAAGGAGTAATTAAAATTAAATAAATAGAAAAAAAGTCGATATTTTTCGAGAATGACGTCACCAACAAGAAAGCCAACTGTACGAAAAGTAGCAAAAAGTAGCAAAAAAACTTTACATATTCTAAAACTAGATAAATCACTTGTTACAAATAGATACAACACTTAACGGCATCTCACGGTCAACACATTTAAAACGCTTAGATATTTGACAAAATGCAAAAATTAACACATTTTTTTATACATTTTTTTATACCTTTAACCACATATTATGAGAACTAAATGAAAAATTTATTATATAAATAATAAACTCAACGCACCTGAGCTTACTGATTCCATAATTATAATTTTTTTTTTTAAATAAAAACTTGAAAGAAGTTACACTTGATTATTTGTTACCACTCAAAACTAAAAAAACACCTCTTACTTCAATGACAAAAATTATAATATTCTTCATTCCGGACGGTTTTGCAAAGATCACGTGATCCCAATTAACTGTTGCATTCTCTTTTCTAATTCTCTATTATATTTACAATGAGAAAAAAAAAGTACTTTACGTCAAAGCTGAACTTTAAAATTTGATTTAATGCCACGTTTAGTGGTGTTTTGCCCCAGTGTGCATCGCCGTAATTGTTTAATCGTTATTTTTATAAACAGTGTTCTATGTAGTCAAATAGCCAGTTGTATTCATCCACTTAAGCAATTCAACCATAATACTTGCGCTTCAATGAATGCCTATCAGTCTACCCTTGACCTCAACTTTAGACGTACTGTTAAATTCAGTGATTCTTTCTTTAGCCGTACTACACGAATGTGGAATACTTTACCCGGCTCAATATTTCCCTCCCATTACGACGTACAAACATTCAAAACCAATGTGCATCGGTATCTCCTTTTAAATCCTCTCCAACTATTCTAAACGCTCTCACTGTGCTCACATATTTTAAGGGTAGTCAAAATCCTTTTAGTGCGTGCAAATATAAAAAGATGTATTTCTATATGGGTAACTCTCACCGTATCGGTTAACTCCATCAATATATAGCAAACATCCTCGCTGTCATCGACATAAAGGGCAGTTAACAAGGGCTTGAGGTTACAACTTCGTCTTAGGTCTACTTCGAAATATTGAAAGAGTTGAGTTCAAACCCGTTGAAAAAAGCGAACTACATCTAAAGACGCACTACCCCCGAAAAAAACATTTTTCTTAATTTTTGGGTGGCAGTGGCTGGTAAGCAAACCTATCATTCGCCATGATAGTTTAAGGCAGTAACCATTACGCCAAGGGGTATTATCTTAAACAGGAGTTTTCATCTTAAAATTTTTTACACAGATAATAGTCGTATTTTTTTTTTTTTGAAAAAGTGAATAGCCATGTCAGCAATTTTTAGAACGCATACATACAAGAATATACATAATGTAGGTCAAAGTGAATTGAAATTGTTGAAATGTTGAGAGTTTAGATGGCGCTTAGTTAAACTGTAGACAATTACTACGTTTATATGGAAAATTGAATCGGAATTAAATCAGGATTTAGCTCCATGTATACCTGGATCGGATGGAAATAAGATTTCTCGATCCGATCCCACTAAACGAGCTGAATCGAATCGAAAATTTGCTTGTATACCAGAATCGAGGAATCGAAGAATCGAGTGTATGTACAAAACCATATTGTCATTTCGATCCCATTTCAATTTGATCTCTCGATCCAGTGCCACCATATACCTGGATCGAAATCTCAATTCAGATTCGATTCGATTCCTCAATCTTCTCTTGTAACCGGGGTAAATTGTGAAATGTGACATAAAGAACTGATTTTGACACCGAATATCATTGAATTCATCATGATTACCAACTTTAAAATAAAAAAAGAGTGAATATAAAAGTGAGCATAAGTGTCTCATTCACTTTTAATGAATGTGCTGGTTATAAGTTTCACCAAAAACACTCCTATTAAAAAACTCCCTAATCTCATTTATATTTTTTTCTTATAATTAGCTTGTTAGCATTTAATTATGTAAGTAGCTTAAGTTTTCACCAAAAACACGCCTGTGATATTGAAATTGAGATCATCGATTATTCAGAAATATGAGGGACTTATTAGGCAATGAAACGTTACTTTTTAGGTAGGTAAATCAATAACTTAAAAAACAAACTATGTGTAAGAACTTGGTGTTCTGTATCTACATGAAAATACCTATTAAATTTAAACAAAATTCTTCCTGAATATTTAACTCTGTACATAAGTAAAATGTATTTCAATTATACCTACTTTTCCAAAAATAAATATTATCCTTGCGTGTAAACTACCTATGTGCGTTTCAAAGTGATTGAGATGGTTTCTCCTCAATTTGACGTTCATTAGAATGCCCTTCATAGTTTCATTCATAAATAATAGGTCTTGCTTCTTCATGAAAGTTAGAAATATGATGGTATAACTATCAATGTCTATACATCTTTTACAAAAGACAAAGTTTTATTCTCGCGTTCGTGATACATGTAGATAGATACAGATACTTTTTTCTCAATGAGGAAGTAGAAGAGGCATGTCTCCTTATCGTTACTATAAGATATACGCATAAAATTGACAGTTGTATCTATCCTATGATGGAGGTGGAGGGCATATCTCTATGCTCATCGTATAGATACTTTATCTTATTGCAAAGAAAAGATTCGCAAACACACACACAGACGTATCATCACCACTTGTTAAACATATGGCAAAAAAAATTGTAGGTAGTACTCATACATGTGGCTGTTTTTTTTTCATCAATCTGTAATTTTAATTTTCTCAAATTGCATAGAATTAGTTTGTGATAGATACACAGACACACAGTACTACCAACTTTTTGTCTGTCTGTCATGTGTATCTTTCATTTGAAGTTTTTCTTTATTTTTCTCATCATCATCATCATGAGCATCGTATGTGTGCTACTATATTTGTTTTTCCTCAACAAACAGACAGCAACAAACGCAAGAAAAAAAAATTATAAATAAACAATCTGTGTGAGTTAACAATCTGACATTGAAAAGTGCCATGGAAAAGCGTAATTACCTCTTTCTACACTCGGCGAATACAAATAGCGCGATTTAACATTGTTTTTAAGTAGACACCGCTCCCGCACCAAAAACAAAACAACAAAATACCTGTTGCCTTGCTTTTTTATTCCAAAAGATACGAAAATTACATCAACTTTTTTTTCAAATTTACCCGTCAGTTTGCGCATATGTATAATGATGAAAATATCGAAGAGCGACACACTAACTTGCTTTCGAAGGAAAATTAAATGTTTCCATCACGCGAGCTACGAAAATCAGCAAAAAATTAATAAAAAATAAAAAAATAAAAATCAGATTTGAACTTGAAACTGCATATGAAAAGAAACAATACACAGGGATTACATAAGTATCTATCCATCTACACTGAGAGAAATAAATTAATGTAAAATCAAAAATTATTTATGCCCACTTTTTCCGTACGAGATTGTACGAATTTTGAAGATAAATCTGACTTTAGCTTAGGCTTGCCAGATTTTTCTTACACCTCGGCGGAACCAATGGCTAAAATATTGAAAAATCCCGGGATTTCAACATATTGCGCGGGACAAAATAAAATATCATAATATGCGTGTAGATCAAAATAAATAAATTCTTTTATTAATTACTAATTAAATTACTTTTTTGTCATTTGACATTTGCAAATATTTTTCTTTTGTCAATTTTAATGACAGATGTCAGTTTGCAAAAATACATTCTTCGTTAAGTTAGGTTTGTTTGATTGAAATTTTAAAAGCAATTTCTTATGGTTAAATCACAATGCAGCGATGGTTCCTTATCAATGATAGGTACATTAGATATTATTTTGTGAGTTTGAGTCCCAACCCGGGAAAAAAGATACCCCGGCGCGACAGATGAATTTATGTGTGAAATCTGGGACGTCTGGCAATGCTACTTTAACCTTTAAATTTGGTGAGTTAACTCGTGATTAACTTTAATCTTACACTAAAATATTAGCTGAAGATTATATCGAATTATTTAACTTAGATTATCGGAATGTTATTTGTACCAAATGTCAATTTGACAGAAAACAAAGAAATAAAAATAAACTTCATATCGTGTTCATGACGTTCGCAAGACAAATTCAAAGTATCGACCATTTTAGGGATAAATCCGAATCAGATGCTATAAACAAGTAACGGCTAACTTCAAAATATGATCCGTGATAATTTAAACTCTTGTTTTGGGTTGTCTCTGGCAGATAGGAAAAGGACCACAGAAGTATTCCGTTTCTGGAACAGGTCTAGTGAAATTTCGAAATTTATTTTTTGTTTACTATTGTGAACTCACATTTTGTGGACTAACAACACTGAAGCAAATGTCAAAATTTGACATTTTATGTTATTTCCAGTTCTTAATCATTACAAGGAAAAAGCAGCAACGAATCCAAAGGAATAAATTATTTGGTTACACATTTTCAGAAATGAATAATAACTGACGGTACGAAATGACATATGGCGGACTGTCAAACACATTACAAATTGTACATCATTGTATTGTAAAAGTATAGAAAAAGTGTAAAAGTCTAGTCTGGTAAGATTTTGATTAGCATTGCTTAATGTTATACTACGTTTTCACCAAGAGTAAATCCGCTAGAGATTTAAAATAAATCTTGAAGTGTTTTCACCAAAGAAACTGAGATTTATTTGACGTTTTCACTCTGTATTGTCAATCAATTGTCAATTTGGACAAGAGAAAAAAAAATTGCAATTGGATAGTAAACAGGAAAAAAAAACAGATATTTCTATTTTGCGTTGATTGTCAATGAAGAAAGTGGGTTTACATAGGTGCGTTCTACAAAATAAGGTTTGTTTGTTTTGCAAATCTTCTGATTGCGAAAAGATTTCAAGGACATTTATTTTAAATCTTCATTTGAGGTGATTTATATTTGTATGGTAAATCTACGAGATTTAAAGGAGATTTATGGTAAATCCACTTAAATCCCGGATTTACCTTTGCTGAAAACGTAGTATTAGGGGGTAACAAGCTGTGTCACTTTTTCTAGACCATTTCGACTTTATTATGTTCTCAACTCTTAGCCACCTGATAACTCGGGGCCATTAGATCAGGTGCGTGTTACAGTTCTTCATTTTATTTATTTGCCAATTGAATGAAAAACTGTACATCGTGTAGAGAACCTGAAGTTTGAGATCAACAGTCAACAATTGGAGATTTGTTTGAAATTCCTTCGCCCATTTCACTTAACGTTTAAATCAAGAGTCTTAAAAGGAAACTGCAATAAATCTACTACAAATTTGTTTCTTCGCGTGCAAGCGGACGGTTATGTACCTTCCACTGGCACGTGAAGAAACAAAATTGTAGATTTATTATTATATAATAAATTCAAGAAGAAATTAAAAAAAAAATTCCAGAAACTTTTGTCCTCATGTCAAAGAGGAATCACCTTACACACTTCTTTCAATTTCTCTGAGTGTATAATTTAGATATACTTTAGTAGGTAGACTAATGGAGTAGTAGAGCGAAAAAGTTAGATGGCACGGTAGATGCAGGCGCAAGCGCATGTTACTAACTATCAAGCCGAACACGCAAGCCATATGCAAATGAGTGTTGTTTAGGTATTGTGGTGTAGCTGCTGCTTGCTGGTGGTGGCTTTGACAATGGCACAGCGAGGAACGTGCACCACAGACACTGAAGGTATAAAGTTTAATTTGCCGCGCGGTTTCTGGTATTACATACACGTAACCCTTGCATGCCATGCAATACCCATTTATATATACCTATCTACTAGTTGTATGCCAATTACTAATCAAAGCTGACATTAAGCCTTGATAAAGAAAATTTCAATGTGATTCACTGCTATTGCTGCTTTATGATTACGAAGTTTCAATCTATAAACATCACGGTTGAGGTTGAGGTCTACCCCGAAATAAAAAAAAAAACATAGATACTTATTTATATAAATAAAAAAAACAGAGACTTGATGGTTGAAGCCGCATTTAGATACGCTATAAATGTGTATCGAATTTCCAATTCCAAAAGTTGACTGTGATATGAGTAATTTATTTTAATGAGAATCGGTCATTTTGTCTTAGTCATTTAAAATAAAAACAAAAACACAAAACGTCATCACACAAATCAATGGATAGATGAATGTTTTGTCTTCTGTCAATATATTCGGCACACATCAAGCTTATTTTATATCATAAAGATGCTATCATCAGACCCATCAATTATTGGCGCTGACAACTTATACCATTCAAGTAATTAATTATACCAACCAATGACTGCGGCGGCAGTGTGGTGCAAATTTTGAAAGAAATGCAAAAAAATTCCATGAAGTTCCACGAGGTAGACTTTTGGGACCTGTCTTATTTTCTTTTTCGTTTTTTTTTTTTTTTAATTTTTGACTAAAAACGATGAGTTATGAATTTTTAATGCAACTTGCCTGAATTTTAATTGGAATACGTGTAAACGCAACCTTTAGATTATGGCTCGTGTTGAAATTTGCGTATAAATGATTGGTTTTATTGAGATTTTGAGATGTCAAAAGCCTTTGTGATATATGGAATCAATTTAATGGATTTCCAGTTTAAGGCTATATTGAATGGAAGAAGTGAGTAGTTTAAATTAAATGATTGAATTTCAACCAACTGCCAAAAAACCAAAGTTATGATATCTTAACGCATCTATCAGATCAAAAAAAATTCAGACGGCTATAAAAGCCCGTTAAGAAATCATGTGAACGATCAAAGTTATTCAAGATCTAATGTCGAAAATAAACCGCACTAAGACTATTTGTGTGGATGGATCACTCAGTGCTATGTAGTGCGTAGAGCTCCGTCAGATTTAATGCGCACTTCCACTCTATACTCTCTTCGTCTCTCCATTATGAATTTTGAAGTGTTCTGTGAACTTTCCGCCGTAGTTGGCCCTGGAGTATTGTTACTATAGTTGACTAATAGTCATCTAAAAATAATAATGTTTTTATTCAAGCGTACTATCTCTTGGAAGAAAATGGCAAATCTGCCAAGAGTATATCTTGTCATAAAAAATGCTTCTCATTTTAGCTGTTTGGACTTGATAAAAAATTGTAGCTTTCCTCCATTCCTGCCGATAATTCCCACACATTAATGGTTGAGAGTCTTGTAAGTTCCCGTGCCCATGCCCTTTTCTTTCCGTTGTGCCTTTAAAATATCAGTCTATACTTATCGTCTAAGACTCTCTTTCATAAGGCTAATCATGTAAGCTCTCAACTCCGAAAGCCTTTTTAAAGTTTGTAGATATAAAGTTAATCGGGGAACTAAACTCTATGAACTGTTCTCTGCAAGGTGTAATCGATGTTAAATGAGCCTTCCATGAGCTCATCAACTGTTCGAACTAACTTCTTTCAGAAAACAGAATAACAGCTCTGGCTGCGACATTTTTTACATTACATCATCTGAGAAATAGCTGTATCCCTATTGTTGATAAAATGTGCCTCGGGAGTTTGTGTATAGATTCGACAAGATAAATCAATTATTGACACCTATGTTTTGTATTCCGAGTGAAAGTGAATTTAAAATGAATTTCAATTTCACTTAAAATGAAAAGGCATGTTCTACATTCCGAGTGAATTCAATTCACTCCGAACTTATTTGTGTGCAAAACAAAAATAGATTCGCTATTATTATTAATAAGTGGTAGAAGGGACGAAAATCAATGGTAGACAGCTCGTGAAAAAGTTTTACGTGGTAAAGCCAAAATTTTGAGATCTTCCAGAAGCAGCGTAAGTTGAAATGGGGAATGATCATGAACATGGTCATATTTGAATTGTTTGCGAAGAAACATTTGCTTACATTTTTGAAATAAATCCCTTAATAAAATTGACTTCAATTCCCTTAACACTTCTTCCTTAACTTATTGCATAAATTGCGACAAAACTTTTTCTTGTCGGGAGCTCTTTGTAAACAACAATTTATTTTAATAAAATCAAAATTTCAAAGCTTTATTTACATGTTTGTCAATTGTCGCGCAAATGTAAAGTTTCACCAAACAAAACTAAGTGAATTGAATTCACCGTAAGACGCTATGTATTCGAAATGTAGAACATGAATTTTCATCTCCGAAACTCAATTCACAATCTTCATTTCGGGTGGAATCAGAACACCAACATTTCACATTCGGAATGAACAAATCACAAAAGTCATTTTATACGGAATGCAAAACATCAAAATTCACTTTTGTTGCTCGAATTCACAATAAGTGAAATGTGAATTGTCGAGTTCTGCATTCAAGCGGAATACCTAATGTTAAAGCAAAAAGGAAAAATGTTGAAGTGCGTTTCATTGTTAAACTTTATTGCAAGCGGTAGCGTGACAACGTCCTAAATATAAAATTATCAATCATCAATTTTTGCTTCAATTGATGATTGATAATATTGAATTAAATGTGGTATCCAAAACATATTGAAATTTTTACGAAAATATAGCGGGCAAATATTCATGGAGTTTAAACAGTTACAAACAAATTTAATCAAATATAAATAAATCACAGAACTCCATGCTGTCATTAAAGAAACAACAAAGACAAACAAACTCAAATGTCATTTTTTCCTTCACAATGGCCGCGTTCAGGTTTCACTTGAATGAGCTAGCTGAACGCCCAAAACCAGATATATTTTTTTTTAAACAGTTGTTTAATCTTGCTATGCTATGCTATCAACAAACAAAGCCGCATCTGTCCATCGCCTAGGACAAAACGTCACTGTTGGTAGCAGTAATTTCGAGGTAGTCAAGGAGTTCACCTACCTCGGAACGAACATCAATCCCACGAATGACACTTTAGTGGAAATTCGACGAAGAATTACCCTAGCAAACCGCTGCTACTTCGGTTTGGCCAAAGAAATGGGTTCAAAACTCCTTTCTCGAAAGACAAAGTGCACGCTATACAAAACGCTAATTTTACCAGTTCTACGCTACAGCGCCGAGTGCTGGACGATAAGTAAAAAAGGGGAATTGATACTGGGGCACTTTGGAGAGAAAAATTCTTCGGCGGATATTTGGTCCTATATGCGAAGAGGGCGAATGGAGGAGAAGATTCAATCGTGAATTATACGAGCTGTACCCAGAAGCCAAAACACGTCGACTACACTGGCTCGGTCACATCGAGCGAATGGACAACAACGCTCCAGCCAAGAAAATCTTCGAATCCCAGTTCCCAGGTTCGAGACGACGAGGAAGACCGAACCTCCGCTACAGGGACCAGGCGGTTATAGACGCAAGTGCGATTGGTCCCGACGACTGGAGGGAGCTCGCGAGGGATCGCAACCGATGGAAGACCGCAATAACTCAGGCACAGACCCTCCATGGATCGGGAGCCGGTTAAGTAAGTAAGTAGTTAATCTTGCACGGAATTACAATAACACAAAGCTATCCAATTTATTTTGGATAGAAATTTATGTCGTTTTCATCTGGTTAATCCCAGCAATTATTTTGCATTCCTAACATTCCAAAAGCTTTTCATTAGTAAAAAATTATAATCATTTAAGGACTTAATGATCGAATTACTTACTAATGTGATTAATACTTGAAGAAAACAGTTTTTTAAATGGCGACTTTCGAAAGTGTGTATGTACATATATGTGTTAATTTGAGGAGACAAATTTGTATATCTCATTGTAATCGACAAGAAATTAAAAAAACTCAGAAAAATTAATCGAAAACGATAGAAATTACCCATGCAACCATTTTTGTGCGAAAAAGAGTGGAGAGTTCTCCAAACAATCTACTTAAAATATAAATTTCATTCTTTGAACATCGTATCATTGCAGAACGAAAACTTATGATATCGTTGTGCCATTTTCATATGTAAATTTTCATTCTGCTTTAGCAGCGTCGTAGGGTAAAGTTAAACTATATCAAACAGGAGAATAACAATTTTGTTTATAAACTTTGTCGAATTCATATTATTTCAAAAGTTAAAAATCAATAATTATTAAACAAAAAAGGACAACTTTTTTGAATTCAGTCTTTAGAACTATCCTAACGCTGGATAAACACGATTGTGGAGCTATGTCAATCGCGATTAATTTGGTCTTTGTGATCCGTTCAACAAAAAGATTGATTGCAATCACAATAGACCAAATCAATCAATCCTAATGTCAATCTCTTGTCTTGAGACCCATAAACATAAAGTGAACGAAATGAACGACAAAATTTTCGCTTATTCAGCTTGTTTTTATTTATTTTACAGTACCAAATAGGAATGAAAATAAAAAGGAATGTACATATATTCTTCATTTTATATACAACAATAGATGGCGTGATAGAAGTCGGAAAGAAGCAGATACAGCCAAACTTTCGTTCAGAAAGTTCGGTCAGAACGAAACGTTTAAAAAAAAAATACTTTAGTTGAATGAACAATTGAAAACATTTCGTATCGTTCTTGGTTTCGTTCGGAACTAAACGGGTGGATGAATAAACGATTGATTGAAAAGATCGAATCCTTGAACGAATCAATCATTGATTGATTCGATCTTTCAAAATGAACGATTGGCAGAACTCTAAGGGACTGAACGACAGTCATTATCGTCTTGTACATAATCGCGTTTTTGGCAAACAATATGTGTTAATTTGTCAGTCGTTCAAGTCTAAATTTATATTTTTTTTAACATGACTAAAATCTGCAATAATCTCACGCTAATTTCCGTAAAAGAAAAACAGCATTTAAATATTCGGAATCCAAAAGCAAGTTGTTAAACGAACATGCACTTCACTTGTTGTTAATTCCCGCTTACAACAATTTCATATCAACTGCAGCGCAAAGATTTTCAAGGTACTCGTTTGTTTGTTGTGGTTGTTTTTATTTTCTATTTATTTTTAATTTTTTTTTATAATGAAACGAATTAATTTTGTGTCGTCCCTCTGTTTATAACAAAAAAAAAAAAAACAAAAAAAAAATTCACACACATAAATAACAATTATGTGATTTGCTGTAATCGGTTGTAATCAAAGTTTTCAGTGTCATTATTGACAACTAAAATGACAATGAATTCGCTGTTTATATTGTAAATACAGTTGGAAAAAACTAAAAATGCGTGTAAGATGGTTTACGTATACGATTGACGTTACAACAGGAAAATATTATTATAGACAGATACATGCACAAGTAAATACATATGTATGGCTTTGTGTTGAGTTGCAATGTCAAAAACACAAATAGGATAGTTGGTTTGATTTGATTAAGTTTATTTTGTAGTTCTATAAAGGCCCTAGCCGATAAGAATGCAAAGAACCACTTGAGTTGATAAATTGGTATATTTGTTTTTAAGGTCACAAGTGTTAAGTGAACATAAAGCGAAGCGATAATGGTGTTAAGTTTAGCGGAAAGCAATTTTCTCATAAACGTGATTTAATAGAGATTGAAGAGACCACCCAAAATTATTATTATTACAACTTCCGGAATTTTTTGTAAAAGAAATAAGTTAATTTAAGTTTAATTAAGCCTTCAAAGCTCTTAATTATTCTATTGAGTTTTAATATATTTTTGTTTTCTGAATAGAGAATTTATGGAGACAGACTAAATGCTAAGTTGATTTCCCGTTGAAAATTACATTAAATAATATCAATGCAAACGATTACGTTGGGCGCCATTTAATTTAAATTCTGTATTCACTTGTATATAATTGTATACATACAAAACGTTTTTGAAAAGTTAGTAAATAGTTAAGTAGTCCGATTTCTATCACTCAGACTCACCATGCCTTAGGGACCTTAACCAATTCTCTTTGAAGGCCAGGCGAGAGCTTACATTGGGCGCCATTTAATTTTCCAGTTTCAATAGCATGGTATTTAGGAATAAAGTTTTCACCTACTCTTAGGCAAAAGCCCTGTCAGGGGAGTAAACCAGTTAAGCAAGTTAAGAAAATGTTCATTGGATCGCAATTTTAAATTGTTCTTATTAGCTTTAAACTCTGTATCATATTTCAGAAAACAATTAACCTACTTTATTGAACTAAAAATAAAACCTACAATTCTTCGCTAAAACCTCATTTTTTCAGTTCACCTGTTCTTAAAAAAAAATGAAAACAACATCCCGCCAATCTATTTCACACACCTCGATGAAATCTATAATTTATAGAGACATTTAAAAGCACCGACAACCAAAAACGAACAAGTCAAGTGCATGTTTGATTTGTTCAGCTGTCATGGAACCAACTATAAAAAGAGAAAAATAAAATACGTGAAAAAGCTGCGACATTGTTCGTCAAAAAAAAAAAAAGTGCTAAAAAGATCTGCTTATCTGACTTTATCTGTTCGCTCCGGAGATACTCATTACAATTACAACCAACCACTACCACAAAGCGCCGATAAAGTATAATTACTTCCATTGGCTGATGACCATGAAAACCACCAACTAACCAACCGATTCGATCCAAAAACATTACATAATTTGTGAACGAAAAAAAAAACAACAGCAAAAACGAGAAAAATTACAAGCACGGTGGAAGACGACGAGCGATGCCTCTCTCATGGAGAGCGACAGATACAAATACAGAAGATGAAAAATAAAATTCCTCTCATATATAGATAGATATTGATGCTACATTCAGCTTAAGCAAGGCAAGATCATCGTCATTTGGAGTTTTCTAAGTGGGCTGGTGGCAAATTAAGTACCTAAATAATTAAATTATTTTTAAATATTCTGTTTCCGAAAGATTGAAATTTTTTCATTAAAATAAGGCTTCAAAATCAAAGAGCCAATCGGCTGAGATCGCAGCCAGATTGAATATTAAACTTCAATTCTGCTGAAAGTTAACTATCTGAAAACTAAAAACTGAAAAGTATGAAGTACTTTTCAAAATATACACTACTTACTGCCGCCAGCACCCTAGCTTAACGTGAATGCCTTCTTCACTTCGAATGAATCTTCTATTCGTATATTTTTCTCTCAATTATAAAAAGCAGATAACTAATTCACTTGAGCGCGTCATCACGTTGTAGGAATTGTAAGTATAAATTAATGCGCATCTGCAGGTGGAACAGCAGTTTGCCATCTCAAGATGCACTCGATTTTGGTTTTAGCAGAGCACTAAACCAAAAATGGCTATATAAATTTCCTTACCAATAATACATTCATTGCCCGAAGGTCTTTTTATGAAGAAGTTTATAAAGGAAATAAAAAATACAAAGAAAAAAAAGATGCTCCAAACGGATAAGTAAATGGGCGGATTGTTTAAATGGATTCTCTCCATATTTTGGTCGATTGAATGAACAGCGCTGATGGACAAGTCACAAACAAGTCAACCGATTACGTGAAGATATTGCTTGCAATTTGTTTTGAATTTTGGTTATAACTACCAAATTTGGATGGATTAAATGGCGCGATCTTGGAGAAAAATTGTATGTGTCTTTCTGGACCATCTGTTGAACTCGATGACCATGAAGTTATGGTAGCGAGGCAAACAAAAAAAAACTTTAACATTGAAAGTAAAAAATTTAAAAAGCATTGAAGATTTAGAAGATCTACATAATTAAAACAGATGGATAAATGCACACGACAAATTTTGATAAACTCTCCTATGCATTATGTTTTGACAAGGAATTACAAGAATTAAATCTTATTTGGATGTCTTTGGCTTAGCAATTAAATACACCTTTTCTATCTTGTGTTATTTCAGAATTCGCAAAAATTGTGTCTGCTTTTCATGAAACCATTATGACGTTTTTCGTTTTTACCTTTGAGAAGAGTTTGAAGGAACTGAGCAGAGCGTGATCAGAGGTCTGATTTTTGTATGAATCCACTTCAACACGAGCTGTCATATGATTAGTTTTATTAGCAATTTACGACTAACCACATCCGTCATTTTAATTGTTTGTTTTTTTTTTTTATTCCCAGACTGTCAAAAATGACAGGTGCAGCATTTCACTACCCCGTTTCTCTTATTTTTATAAGAATATAGAGCGCACTCTGAAAATGTTTTGAACGTAAAAAACTCAAATTCGAAGTTCTAACGCTCAGAGTTAAAATGAAAAAAAACAAGTTCTCAGGTTCTGTTCCGATAAAATATAATAGGAAAAACAAACTCCAGTTGACAAACAAATTGGAAGATCTTGGAGATCTACAAAATTAAGTTTTAAATCGAAAAAATGAAAAAAAGTTATAAGAATTTATGAGTAACGTGAATGAGAAACTACAGTCAATTGGTAGATCTTTTAACTCAGTGTAAAAATTTTACTTGAATCTCCTGATCAACTGCGATCATATCTGATGAAAACTATCTGACCGATACTCATACGAATTTCAAGTCTTCGTATATTGGAGTATCCGCATACGTTTGCATCCTCTTTCCATTAAATTTTGTAAATAGATCAATTCGATATTGGGGTCCCTCCAAAATGATTCTGAGTTTTTAAGACCTCGATAACTTCTATTGCGATCTTCTCGATATCTGACTTCCTGACAAACATCGGCGATATATTTGTTAAAGCCACTGCAGCACTTGACTTTGTGAAACGTTAATTCAAAGAATTCTCCAACACCTATCTGATGCGATTTGGGGGTGGCCGTGGCACGATGGTTGTGTGCTCGCCTGTCAACCTCAATGTAACAGGTTCGATTCCTGCCGTCGTCTATGTCTTCTTTAATTCCATTAAAACCTTCTATAAATTGTCATCAATGGGTTGCTGGTTTACTCATTACATGTTGTTTAGGCATAACATTAACAACATGTGATTGAGTTAAACTAGTATGCCCAAAGGATGAAAAACGAATAAAATAATGCGAATTATAAGGGACATAGAAATAAGACACGGCAATTCTCCGCTTAAGTTCAGCCGCCATCCCTGGAGATAAAAAATCTGAGACAACCAACTTAGTCTCAGAACATCGTGCCACACATCTTTCCTATCCTTCTTTCTCTTTTTAACTTCACGCCCACGCTGTGTTGAAAACATTTAAAGGGTATTCATATTCCCTTGAGCGTGAGTAAATTATAAAAAAAAAAAAAAAAATCCATATATAACCTTTTGCTCACCCTCTTCTAGATTATGGGTCTCAAGTGTTGTCCCTTTATCAACATATTCCCATCTTCAGAAATGAGAACATTCAATGTCACCCTTGATGGTCTGTCTTATAGCGATATCCTCAACATCAAGAGTGCATTCAACTGAATTACTTAAATACGTTGAAGAATATGGAAAGTAAACTTCATTCATTGGTTCCTTTCAAATTCCATTGACTGCACAAATCAACCTTTTTCAAATCGTAAGAAATCAACACCACTGACCCACCGTACCTCTTAAGCAGCGTCCACATTATGTTGATTTCTGTAAATCAAAATCACTAATCAATAATGTTTAGGAAGTGTAAACGAGCTGATCAATAGCGCAAATCAACTTCTGTTGATCCGAATTAAAATTGATTAAAATGGCAAGAAATCAATAAAATTTTGACGACTGAATAATATTAATTTTGCAAAATTGAATTCGTACGCTGTTAAAACTGTTTGAGTACGAAACTTGGTTAAAACGACAACACTGCAAACTCTTTGACATTTACAAACGTCAAAAAAGGTTTGCTTATGCGCGAAACAGATTAAACCAGCAACAGCACCAGCATCGTCAACAGCAAACAGCACGCTGTCCAGCAAACATTTCTCAAACACATTGCCACCAGCAACCTCATTTCATCTGCTTGACATTTCATATCCAAAAAAAAGTTTTTCATTGTGGTGCCACTGAATATTGCAGTGGAAAAGTTGACAACACCGCACCAGCAACAGCAAATTTAGGACTTTGATCTAACGACGCTGTTGGCGTTGCTGTTGCTGTTCTTATGTATGTTCAACAATTGAAATACATTGGCTCTAAATTAATGGCGGCCGCTGTTGCTGTTGACGGTGCTGTTGCTGGTTCAATCTGTTCCGCGCTTTACTTTGTTTTTTGCACGAACTCAAATTGTTTTGGGTGCGTTCAGAAGCAATTTATTTTGAAAAATAGCCTTAGCACGGTACTAGTTACAAAATGTATAAAATTTGTAAACTAAATACTTTAAAGTAAGCAAATTTTAAAGTAGTATTATATTAATTCCTTATCAACAGGTTGTTTAACAGTTTTCGCAAATGTTTTTAGTCTGGACGTGTTTATTAACACAATAGTCAGTTGTCTTATTTGTTTGTTATGTTTGCTTTTTGGTTTGTTTTAAGGGTTTTTTTTTGCAAGTTGAATTGCTCAGATGAAAAGAATAGCATCTACCTCACTCATTATGGACAAAAGTACACAAATTATTCTTTAATAATTTTCAATATAAATGACAGTCTAAACGTCAACAATGACAAGTACACTGCAAAAAAAAAAGGGTGCAACTTATTCGCTTGACATTCCGGATAGGGGATTCTGGAAGGTTCGTTCGGATTACTGAAGTAAAATGCTGTAGCTAAGAATATGTGGAACTGTTAAAACGTTGACCTTGTTCATCGACAATTTAAATATACATTGTTGATCGACATAATGTTTACACAGTTTCAACGAACCTTTCACTCGTCACTCGCGGAGGTTTAATTCAAACTTGAACTATTCTTTCTTTTTTAAACAATTCCAATCTTGGTCTTAGTTAGGTAAGATACGAGTAAAGAGGATTTAGCTTTTATCAGACCGAGTAAATGGACAGTACTTTCCACGGCTGACTTGTTACACAAAGGTTTTTGTATTGAAGAACTTGGCTCTTTTTTAACATTTATGTTTTTAGTCTGATGTATATTTTATTGATTGATTATATGGTCTTTAACATTATGTATGGAATATGATGTCGGTCAAGAGAGAACATCTGGTCGTGGCGCAAAATCGAGCTCTTTTAAGTACAATTTGCATATAAATTTCACATATCAAATGATGCACCATACAGTTTCTCTACGAGGATGTAGTGATGGTTGGTGCATCAATCGAGGGTTTTTAGTGCCCCAATAGCGGCTATTCTCTCTATTAACAAATCCAGCCCAGTCATAATGTGCTTCGTCGTTCGTAATGCATTTTTGGTTAAAGTGGTGGTCGTCTATAGCGAGCTTTAAAGCTCAAGCACTCCAATCTCAATCGTTAGATGCTTGATATGTCTGTCAATTGCCGAATGAGAAATTTCTTTCACACAAAAATGGCAACCTGGAAAATAAAACGCACCCTGTATATATTCGGTTTCTACCAAGATGTTTTTACTCCACAGCTTGGATTTTTCTGATTTTTTTTCTGAAGATCTAGCTACCTCGAATAAAGTAGGATTTGCCCTAAAATATTGCTCAGCTCAAAGGATTCTAGTATAGAATCTATTGATTTCTGACTTCATGAATCTACACTCTTATTTCGGTTCCAGTGAAAGTAAATTTTTTTTGGCAGAAATGCTGGAAACTCTCACGATATTATTGTTTATATTTGTTTTACTGTTCTGCAAGAAGTCAATACAGGTTTCACACTTCATTGAGCTTTTGGCGTGAATTTCTCTTGGTCAATAGGCCTTTAGCCTTACACAACCTGTACACAACAACAACAAACTTCATTCTTCCTTCCAAAAAAAACTAGCACCTCTCGTTTTTATAAATATACAAACAACAATTATGCTTTCAATTTCATTTTCGTTATCAATTTGCACCTTTGAAGTCATTGTATAGAGAAGAGATGAATAATAATTACAAGTTAGTGCAAATCCACCCTATTTCAAAATAGGCCATAAGTTGTAAATTGTAATAACTGCGATGGAATGGATTCCACAGAATAGGCCTATAAGGCTATGTGTTGAGGTCAGAGCGACCTCTAGCATAGCCATTCAAGTGGATATTTTGTTATGTGTTTGGAATGCTTTTTTTTTCTAATTTAAAACCACCACTGGTACATTGCTTACTAGTGGTCAGCAACTACAATACCGAACACCTGATGGGACAGCTCTCTTATGCTGGCGGTTAACTTGTTTGACAATTGTTATAGGCTTGCAATACGGACCGTCAAGTGCTGGAAATCAAATTGTAAGCATTTTTATGCATGACAAGCTATGGCTGTGGTTTGCGCGCCAAGCTTCAAAATGCAATTCTAACGATTGTTATTTTAGTCTGTTTTTAGACAGAGGCGGTGAGGCATTTTTAACATTTCCAATTTGAGTTAACTTGAATCATGAATGCATGATTCATGACTGCCCTATCAAAGGGCTATTGTACTTGAAATAATTTTAGACTCTGTTAAGTTTATAATATCATTGGACGATTCTATTGTAATTGTAAAAAGAAATAACACTCAAGGTCCGCTTTGACAAATGAAGAGCTTTTATAAATAAATACACGAATGGTTCACAAGTCCTTCCCTTTGTATGACTCAAAATCAAAACATACCTTATCCTTAAAAAAAACATTGAAATAGATTTGCAGTTAGAGAATAGTTTTAGTAATTTGAACTTTAGTTGATAAAGCAATTCTTTAGCTAGTACAAGAGAGTTTTCGGGCTAAACCTTGTCGCTTAAGAATTGTTTGTTAAATTTTCGTAACGAGGCCTTAATAAATGAGTATTACCTTTATGGGAAATAAAAATGCTCTAATTTGGACCATGGTCAAATAAACTTTAATCATTTTGGACACGACTGATGTTCTGGTTAAGCTCGGACCTTCGTCATGGGATGTGAATTGATTTTGTAAATTAATGAAAACAATTACATTGTGAGTAAATAAATAAAAAGAAATGAAAAGTAAAAAAAAAGCTGTGGTGATCTGTATTTAAAAGACCTGGCAATCGGCTTTTCTTAAAAATATTTATTACAATTGATAAAATCAAGTCAGTAGAATATTTTTGTATAATGAAGAGCGTTGAGCGAATTGAAGACTGATGAAGTTTGGTTCAATAAAGAGGAAGTTAAGATAGAAACAAAGACTGCAGACCCACAGTTTTGGTATTTATAGGGTAATAAAACTACATATAATGTCCAATTATAATATGTGGTTCAATAGTGCGGGGTCTTCTGTTTTAGTCATATTAAAGATAGTCATAAAAAGATTAAGAAAAAAGGATATTTACTGTGGCGTTGTTGTTGCATTTATGATATCAATGTGTAAGCTTTTCATCGCTCTTACTATTCTGAAATCTTCCCTGAAAGATGGAAAATAGCATTTGTTCAGCCAGTTCCTAAAAAAACGACCCTTTTTACTTTCTACACAATCTTCGTTGAAATAACAACAATATCGCGACAGAAAAAATATCTGCTAAATGCTTACGATTTCTATATTAGTGTAAAAATTTGTTCACACTTTCTGATCTGGCTAAAATGTGTAAGGAGTTTATACGTCCTAAACCGAGTATAAATTCTCTTCATTTACTGGATAGAATCAAGAACAGAGCTTTAAAATGGAAAGGACACGGAACTATCATGAAATCATTCCCATCTCTTGAACACCGTCGGAATGTTTTATGGGTTTCCTTATTCCATTGCTTCTTTCAAAAACGATGCTCACACGAAGTAGCCAGTTGCATTACTCCCCTCAATCAGTTTACCCGTGATACCCATTTCGCTAGTAATTCTCATCAGTTCAGTTTCAAGGCTAAATTTTGGACTTAAGCCTAGTACGCAGATCACGCTAAATTTTATCTCCCACATTTTTCTCCAAACATTACCTAAAATCCAAGCTAAATTTTGACATAAGAACTTTATGGAGAATATGTAATATGTCACAGAAAACAGCTGTTTTCAAAGATTTAAAAGAATTTGTTTTAAAGTATGATTTTTTAAGAATTATGAATGAGAACGAATGAGAATTATGAATTATGAGTGATTTTTGTTGTCGAAAATCTTGTAAGACTCCCGTCACCAAATATTCTTCTAAACATTATTCAAATATTATTCCATTTCAAATTGAAATTAAAATTTAGCTCGAGAATAAATGTGCCTGAGAATTATTTCGTACGCTAAATTTTGACAGATAAGTTATGTACAGTTCGAAGACAAATTTTGATTTTTTATCTGGAGCAGCGTACCTCTCGGCTAAAACGCTTGACATAATTTTAGCTTGGCTAAATTTTGGGGAGAATTTTGTATGGGAGATAAAATTTAGCGCGATCTGCGTACTAGGCTTTACACTTAAATACAAAGATTTCTTTTTCACTCGCACAACACGTTTATGGAATAATGTACCTCGCACGCTTTTCCCATACCATTTACTTTTGCAAACTTTCAAAACCAATGTTCAACCTTCTCTCACTCACTATTTCCCCAATCACTCGTGTTGTGTTTAAAATAATAAGAGTCTCAATAAACCTCTGAGCGCGTGAAAAAAATCTACGATTTTAGATGATCAGAAGTCCTGATAAAAACTCTAAAATTATCTGATAAAAGCTCAAAATTTCTCGCTTAAATTTGAAGATTTTGCAAAATATTTAGAAATTTTTATACAAAATTTTGAAAGGCGAAATTACTTCCATTTGTTTGGCGGGAAGCGGACTTGGTTTCGGTGAGCACGTTGAAAGCATCCACACAACATCTATACCACCAAACAACAGTTACTTGTTATGCTTGAAATGAATCTAAAACGCACCAAAGTGGGTAATCAAGGAGATTAGGATTCAGTTACGCAAGTAGAAGTTATAGGATGTTCTTCTACTTCCATAAGAACATACGCTCTACACTTTTTTAAAATGCTTTGGGAATATGTTCTGTCTTTTAAATAACTGATAATCTTCGTTAAAATATATATTTAATTTTTTGTATCGCGCGAAGAATTATTTCCTTGTCTTAAACAGTTTCAGACTAGCTCAGGGGATTTTTTTTTTAATAAACTCCTCTTTAACGTTCCTAACATAATATGACAGTTTGTGCAAAAAATATCTTTTTTGACATTTGTAAATGTCAAAGTGACATAAGAAAATAGTACGATAAGCGTCAGTTATTTGTGAACAGAAAAAAACATCAGGAAAAAATGAAACAGAATAAAATTGAAAAATACGAACAGGAAACTTTGTGTCGATTTCCTTTACACACTAGGGATTTCGATCCGGGATCGAAAACTTTTCGTTTGGTCTGTGTGCAAGAGCGTGTTTTATATCCGTGTAAATCCGTCTTCAAAAAGGAATTTGAAGAATTTGATCTCTGTCAAAGAAAAATCGATTTTTTTGGTGTGAAGGACATCGGCATTAATCAGTTAAAAACCTGTCACTTGTTATTTTGACATTTCTAATTTTGATTTGTTGTGTTTTTTCCTGATGCTAGTGGAACAATTGAGAAGTGAAACACGCATAAGTGGAACGAATTGTTGCATTTAATACGAAATGACAATTGACGGAGGCGTCAACTAAAGTGAACAGAAATAAAATGCACGACTGGGTCGCACGAACTTGCTCCTATGTAATAGACAAGGAATTTCAAAAACGAATGTTATTAGAAAAAACTGTTCATAAGGATAAAATTATCATCATTTTTTAATTTTTTTTTAAGTAGTAAGAGACAAAAACAGAATGCTATACAAATATGAATTTATGCAAGAACAAAAATTATAAGTCGTTGTAGTGGTTTCTTAATAAAATAAGGTTTTATATATAAAATTTTTGAAATCTTAAAAAAAAAAACAACTTGGTACATCAACTTTAGGTTTTTATTATTGTACGAATGAAAATTAAATTTAAAAAAAAATTTGACCCATTTTAGAAATAGGGTAAGCTGGGGTACATTTGACACCGGGGCACATTTGACTTTGCGTTTTTCGGTATGATCGTGCCCTTAAAAAAGAAAAGTTTGGATGAGGGAAGAAGCTCAGTTTGATTTCAAGAAACGTTATGAAATTTGGCAGCCTTTCTTTAACTCTTTGAGGAGAACCACGTGTTTTCTTGTTTTCTGTGTCTCTGATCTAATTTTTGATCACCGGTATGCAAGCGATTTGTGAACCTAATAAATACAATTTTTTTTTATCGCGAATCAATATTATGATAGCACTATGCTTAAAGTTCAATAAATTGAAGCCAGTTTTGTGAAAATATAATATAAGTTATAAAAAAAAAATTAAATTAAAAAGTTCCTTCGGGGCACCTTTGACTTTTGCAAAAAAATATTTGTTTTACGTTGATTTTGGGAAATTATATATTAAATAAATTATTTAAAAAATGTTGATATCGATAAATTTGAATTTAGATTTATATGGACTGATTTTTTATGTTTATAAATGAAATAGGTAATTTATGTTTTTTTATTCTTGTTGTTTTTTTTTAGAAAGTGAATTTACTGATTTATTTTCTTCGTTATATTGTTTAATAAATTGTTTAAAAACAAAAATTTACTTTTTTTACTATTCAAACAACAGACTTGCTGGATCCGTTGATACTTTCAGAAATATAATGCACACGATGTGGGGTTTAATCAACCATTGTCAAATGTACCCCTTTTAAAGTCAAATGTGCCCCGCTCCCGGGGAACTTTTGACAAAATGACTTTTTTTAGAAAATATTTTTCTTTAAAATGTGGAAATGTTTTAAAACAAAAAATTATATGTTAGCATAATCTTAAATAATCAATAAATCAAATACAAAACAAAACATTGGAATACATTAACAGTTTTCAGAAATACAGACTTTTAAAAACTAAGTGTCAAATGTACCCCTTCTCCCCTATCGAATTTTCCAAAAAAAAAAGATTTTCTTTTTTCAAAAATTCAAAAAATATTTTTTTTTTTAAGTTTTGAAATGCAATGTTTCTTAAAGTTGTTAGAAGCATCTCTATAAAAAATTTCATTAAAATCCGTTATGTCGATAATGAGAAATTCAAATTTTTAAAAAATCGTTCTATAGTAGGTACAGCCAGTAATATCTTGTTTTCAAAATTTTTTGTATTAAATTATAGATCTTAAAAATTAATTGAAAGACTAAAAATTTAAGCAAAATTCTCGGAAGCGTTTTCAAGAAAAATACGATTTTCGAAAAACATTTTTTAACATTTGTATGGAGGGTACCGTTATTTTTAGGTAAAATAAATTTTTTTTCTCATATCTTGTAGATCATTTTAAGAAACTTTTATTTATCAAGTTTTAAAAAAATTAAGCATAGGGTTTTCGAAATTATGACTTTTCAAAAAAAAATTTGAAAATTTTTTCCAAGGGGGGTATACCAAAAATAACAATTTTTCGGAAATTTTTCTTCATTCATTACCTAGGTTTAACTAAATGAAATTTTATGAATTTATTTTAAAAAAAACTGTGGGACACTGAGAAAAAAAAAATATTTATAAAATTTCGAAAAAAAATCGTATGGCAGGTACCGTTATTTTTGGTCGTAAAAAATCAAATCAAAAAACATCCGGGGAGAAAAAAATAAACCCCATATCTACCAAGTTTAAAGAAAATCGGCCGAGCCGTTTAGCTGTAGTCGAACAGACAGACAGGCAGACAGAATTGCGAGACCCACTTTTTTGGTCTTCGCTATTATCGTTATGTCAACTCTGATCAAAATCTCTGGTTCGTTTTTTTCCGAATGCATAACTTGCCTTATAGTATCTACCTATAAGTCGCAAGTAAAAAGCATGAGGAAAAGAAAGAATAAAATTGAATAATACGATGAACTGTCATTTGTTCTTTTGACATTCCTGAATCTAATTTCTTCAAGATTCGTACTTGATGTTTTACTGCTGCAGATTGCATCAGTTTTTTTCTGTTGTTGGAACAAATTGTTCAATTGTATTCGATGACAATCAAAAGAATGTTCAACAGCAAAATAAATTATCGTTTCTTTTAGAAAAAATTATTAATATGTTCCAAACAAAATTTAGTTTGTGATTAAATTATTTCAAGTGATTTCTCATCAATTCGAACCATTTTTATATTTCAAATTGCTTAATAACATTTTTAATTATCGAACAGAAAATCATTTGTTTTGATGGGTTTTTCTGATAGCTTTAACTAGTCCCATAGTTAGAGTCCTATTAAAATAGATTTAACATCGCACAAATTTTGCTACAATTCTCCGCCTTACTTCTTATGTGATAATTATTGCAAGTCGGTTGTCAAAGGGTGATGCCTTTTTCTTTAGGTTAATTAGCGCGATTATCGAATCTGCTGCAGGGAGTTTGATTCATGTTTGACATATTGACGATTGAATTTGTGAAACATCCACGAATACAAGTACATATTTTCGTTTACTTGAGTATCTATACATAAGTGTTTTGAGCCATAAACAATAGATTAGTAAGGTACGCAATCGGAATCACGAATCGGAAGAGTTATCAATTCCTTTATAATGCAATGTTGTGGATTCCGTAAATGCCATGATTAGTTTTCATCCCAGTTGGATTCATATTTCCTGATGGGTGCCATGGCTTTACCCTTTTCTTGCTTGTTAACCAACATCATCTAACAAAAACCTTAAGGACCAAGAACTTGGGATAGTATATTCCTTAACGAAAAAAAAGATTAATTCATGACCGAAATCAAAGCTTTTAAATAAAGAATATCCATTTAAACATTCTTTACCATAACCTGGATAAGTTCTTACATCATTATCTGCAGACGACAGGCAGCAATTTTTCTCCCGAAACCCTGTATATATATTAACATTTTTATTGATTTTTTTTTATCTTTTCTGTTTGTGTACCTACCTATAACAATCTGACACATCCAGAATTTGTAAGCCTGTCAGATAAAATCAAATGGGATGTCAGATCGCAACATGAAACATTATTATTTTCTTTAACTTTTAGGGTTGGGTCCATAAAGGTTACGTAAAAAAAAATATTCTTTTACTTTGACAGATGGTCACTTTAAAAATCTTCATCCATTTTTCGTCTTCATTGTTGGAGTAGGTATACATATTATATTCCGAGCACAGCGAGCATATCCCATCATCAATTTTCAACAGCAGAAGAAGCGAAAAAACAAATTAAACTGCAAGGCAAAGCTTCACAAAAAAAATCACTATTAAGTAAACCATCATCCTCCACATCGACTTGAGAGTACCAAGTACCTAGCTAGAGCTACCAAGACCAGAACACTGAAGGTAATCAACTTTGCTTCAAGTTGTCCCGCACTTTGACGCAGCTGATGCTGATGATTGTCATCTTGTTCAGTTGTTCTGCTGGTTGCTTGTCTCACTGTCGTCGACGTCGTTGTCGTTGCAGTAGTCGTTTCTTGTTCAATGGTGGTTTTGTATCATGATGTTAATATCACGACTTTTTTTTAAAAAGCTCCACACTCTTGGCCGCATGACTATGGCGACCATGGCGGCTCGTCGTGTATAGTATACGCTGCAGACTGCATTTTTCTTTATTTTATAACACAACTCAACCCACACACAAGAAGTAAAATAAATGGTACGACTATAAGCGCTATGGCGTGTCATTATGGATGTTTGCATGGATTCTCATTGAGCATGATATACGACGATGATGGTTATTTCATCCTGTTCTTCTTCACTCAAGTACAAGAACTAGCGAACAAAAAAAATAAAAAAATTATATCATCAAGCACCGGGTGGTAATAGGGTATATTGAAATTGTTTTGGTCTTATGCGATATTTTTTCCTGGAATCAATTTTGCTGTTTTGAGACACTTTTTTGTAACTTAACCTATTGTTTTCAAGAATTTTTTTTGGTATGAGTAATAGTTATTGTTTTAATTTTGGGCAGTTTATGACAGCTCTATTCTAGAAAACTTCCACTTCTAAATTATCAAGTTCACATTATTTTAGAGGTTTAATTTCACTGGTTCAAAGTTTCGGATAGTTCGATAGCAGACGAAAACTCTGTTGTCTGTTCCCTAGAACAAAATTTGAAACTTTTGGAAGACCAATAAATCCTAGGTTACACGCCATTTTCACTAGCGATAAATCCATCTTTTCTCTTGCCGGATTGAATTTGCAGTGTAGACAACTTAAAATAAAACGAGATATCAAGACTCTGATAAGCACTTTGTTAGCTTTTAAATAAACAAAACGTTTTTCACCTCAAGGTTTGTGATGACCAAGTTCCTGCATTTTGTGTGGATTTTCTCTTTGGTATGCTGGGATCATAAATTGGTGAATTGAGGCCTATTTCGATATCATACATCTTTTCAGCTTCATTTTCTCGCTTTTCCGAATTAAAAGATTCATACACGGGTTTACCTGGCGTAGGGATTTACTGTGATCATCAAGGCGGTTCCCCCGTAGTGAGGTCTGGCAATTGCACTACAATTGGATTGATCTTTGCAATTGTTCCTAATGTGAATAACTCGTTCGTGTAGTTTTTGGAGTGGTATGTTTCAATTCGTTTCTTAGGTTAGTGTTTTTTTCGTTGATTTCCATTATTGAAAATGTAAGTGACACAGAAAATGTGTATTCCCTTTGACTCCAAATGTCTTCGAGAAATTGATTCCATGAACAGCTTTTTCCATTGCTGCAGTCCTGACCACAGTTTCTTCTAAGGGTGTCAGATTTAATTGGTTGCATCTTCCACTAACAGTCGCAGCTACTTCTTTTTTATGTTGAGTCAACTTTTTTTTAGTAGACTTTGTAGTCCCACCACATCTGTACAATACAAACAAAAAGTTGCCTACAAAAGAAAAACTAAAATTTTGGAAAACGTGCGATTTATTTCTCAACATAGTCTCCTTTTAGTATGATACACTTGATCCAGCGATGCTCCAACTTCTTTAACCCATCCGAAAAATAGATTTTCTCGAGGTCTGCATAGACTCAAATTTCTGCCCTACGATTGCTTTTTTCAAGCTTGGAAACACAAAAAATTCGCACGGGGCCAAATCTAGAGAATACGGTGGATGGGGCAGCAGTTCGTAGTGCAAGTCGACCAATTTCTCTAAAGCTCTGAAGTGGTCTCACGGTTGCGCTTGTTGTCCGGAGTGAGCAAACGCGGCACCCATCAGGCCGACAGCTTTCTCATGCCCATGCGGTCTTTTGAGATGTCTACTGTTTCAGCTATCTCGATCACCTTCAATCGGTGGTCTGCCAATATGAGATCGTGGATTTTTGACACGTTATCCTGCGGAGCACCTGGATAACCTGAGACTAATCAAAAACCGATGTGCAACCACGTCGAAGGAGAAGAGTAAACGTACACAGCATCCAAGCGTGTACGCTTGGTGATTTCTCTGCGTCATTTCCTTTCCAAACACAAGAATCAAATAACCGACTGATATTGCTGTTTTTCCATTTTTCTAAAATTCGCGGACAAGCTGGCTTCGAATTATCACTAGTGAAGATTGCATGTTAGTAAGAAGTGACTGCAATCGGAAAACCAACAAGGAAATAAGAAAGCTTTTCCCTACTGCTTAAAATATTTTTTGACTACTTATTTCAGCATTTTCTAGCTCAGATCGATACAATAGAAGTCTCCCAAATGGAGTCCAGTCCACGTATTTGTGATAGAGTAGGACATGTACATACGAGTGCGGTCCGATAAGTACTTAGTCTACAAAAAAAAACATTTTTTTCCAGCGATGCTCCAACTTCTTTAACCCATCCGAAAAAAAGGTTTTCTTGAGGTCTGCAAAGCAGAGTAAATCCCACTGTTTCGACTGTTCCTTGGTCTTTGCTGTGCACCAGTGGATCCATGTTTCGTTGACAATCACGAAACGACGCAGAAACTCTTTCGGATTACGCTTAAACAGCTTTAAACACTGCTCTAAATTGGTCTCAAAGTTGCGCTTGTTGCACGGAGTGAACATATTTATTTTTTGAAAATTTGCGCGGCATGCTGCCAATGCAAGACTGAACTATCTGCTACATTTGTGGATGATGATTCCACACATGTATGATATTTTCCAAGGGATGTGTTATGGTTGTGATCAAATCTTTAGTAACTACCTACACTCTTCATCAGTTCCCACAGCACATGTCAGTGCTGTTATCCGGCCAAGCCAACAAGGAGATATTAGCTTTTAATAAATAAGTTTTTACAGACCGGGCTTTCCTATCTATTTCGTGAAAATGTTTCTATCGAATATGTACCTATGTTCAACATTTCTTTGATTTTGTGTCATTAAATTTCTTTAAGATTTTATTTTTATTGTTATTATAACGTTAAATTGCCTCCAAAAGCGGCTTTTCAAAATATTGGACTACAAGTTTTCATCATATCATTTTTCATTCAAAATAAAAAATAATTCCAGTTCAAACAGCACGATCGACTTCATAACTTAAGTAGGTAGGTATAGGAACATAGACACGAAAGTCTTATTAAGAAAGGTTCTTGATGTTCATTTAAAATTAATATTCATTTTGGGACAGCTTTTTTTTTATTCATATCATATTTTTCCAATTTAAAAATTGATAGAACCCACAATGTGGAAGTTCTTCTGAGAGGTTTATTATTCGATAGCTATCAAAAAATCCACTCACTTACTCCGAGCTCAAGCACCAAATAGGGTACACTTCAAGTCGTTCACTTTACTAGCAGTATTATTGTAGACTCATTTTCACATCTGTCACTCTTTGCCATGGTAATGTTACTGCGCTAATGCAATGCCAAAGAAGTGATCAGTAAAATGCAGTTTTTCACCCTTATTATGCCTCTCTGAAATTACAATGGCTCTATAAAGATACTTAACAAAGAAAGATGTGGAAAGAGGTAGGGTTTCTGTTGAGTGTGGAAGCAGGGCGGGAGGGCGAATAACATCGATGAAAGCAATACAACCCATAGAAGGAAGGAGGAGAAGGCGCAAATACAAAAATTAAAATAGATATTCAAATTGAAATTGAAAGTGAAATTAACGTGATTCCATCCATCTTCAACCACTCTTCGAGGTTTCTGTATCTGTTTCTGTATTCTGTGCTGCCTTCCGTTTTCGCTTTTTACATCACAGCACAGCTTACAACAAACACGTGAGAAGCGTATGAGACACCATGGGGGTATGGTGTGGTGAGTACGATGGCCTCCACAGCCCCATATAAGAAGCTAATGGCTGGCGTTCTCTCTGTGTGTGCACTGTTAATGCTATAGCTAGCCCAGTCGCTACCACCTCTTCTCTTACTCCTTCTGTATTCTGTACTTCTGCATTTCTGAAGCAGATACTCGTCTACTTGTACTTTTTTTCCCGTTCTTGCCACTGAGGTTGGGTTATGTTCTGTATGAGTGGTGGTAGTTCAGTGTTTGGTTGGACTTGGATTTCGCATTTTGTATTTAGGTTCTTACGGTATTCTGTGTGTTTGGAGACGATGATGTGGGTATTCTCGGCAGCTACAAGAGTGCTTTATAACGGAGACATGTGTATAAGGTTCTCGTTTGGTTGTTCTTTCTACTTTTTCTTTCGTTCTTAATTTTTTTTTTCGTTTTGTTTTCCCTTTTCATTATGTGACCACTTTTCCTTTTTTCTTTGATTTTATAATCGTTGTTTTTGTGCTGACTTGAGAGCGAGCTTGAGATTGAGACTTGGCTTGCACGCACTCTTTTTCTTGCCTTGGTATGGTTATGGAATGTGGTTTGATGTGGTCCAATTCAAATTATCTGCCGTCTGTTTCGGTTTCTCGGTAACGGAATGGATGATGATGATAATGATAGGAAGGAAGTATGCTGATAGCAATGAGTTTCCCTGTAATTTGGGATCATATTCCTTCTCTCTGTGGATGGATATTCATTCATACATAAGTTCAGAGGGAAGGTTTTGAATCTCCTCCTCTTCTGGTTGTGGTGGTCCTGGTTTTTCTTTCGTGGTAGATTTTCTGGGTTATCTAATTCCATGGAATATACCTATTACTTTGGTGGTGTAGATTCTGTTATACTTATGCCCACCTAACAACCAACAGCCAGATATTATTAACGTGGAAGATATTTGCATGATAGAATGAAAAACCATTCTGTCGCATATTTAATTATGATTGATGATGATGTTCTACAAAGATGCTGGGAAATCATCTGGGGAGTTATGGATGATAATAGCTGTTTTCAATATTGAAAAGAGAAAAAAAGTGTTCTCAGTTGTTATAGGTATGTTATACCTATCCCTTGGGAGACTAGATCGAACGAGATTTGAATGATTCTGTGATTTTCGTATTGTGGATTGAGACACATTTTTGACAGTGAGCTGTTGGAAAGGTACCTATATTAAGTAGGTAGGTATATCCAGCACATGGAAGTTGAATTTAAAAGTAGGTAACGGGTGATTTTTTAAGAGCTTGAGAACTTTTTTTAAAAAAAAAACGCATAAAATTTGCAAAATCTCATCGATTCTTTATTTGAAACGTTAGATTGGTCCATGACATTTACTTTTTGAAGATAATTTCATTTAAATGTTGACCGCGGCTGCGTCTTAGGTGGTCCATTCGGAAAGTCCAATTTTGGGTAACTTTTTCGAGCATTTCGGCCGGAATAGCCCGAATTTCTTCGGAAATGTTGTCTTCCAAAGCTGGAATAGTTGCTGGCTTATTTGTGTAGACTTTAGACTTGACGTAGCCCCACAAAAAATAGTCTAAAGGCGTCAAATCGCATGATCTTGGTGGCCAACTTACCGGTCCATTCCTTGAGATGAATTGTTCTCCGAAGTTTTCCCTCAAAATGGCCATAGAATCACGAGCTGTGTGGCATGTAGCGCCATCTTGTTGAAACCACATGTCAACCAAGTTCAGTTCTTCCATTTTTGGCAACAAAAAGTTTGTTAGCATTGAACGATAGCGATCGCCATTCACCGTAACGTTGCGTTCAACAGCATCTTTGAAAAAATACGGTCCAATGATTCCACCAGCGTACAAACCACACCAAACAGTGCATTTTTCGGGATGCATGGGCAGTTCTTGAACGGCTTCTGGTTGCTCTTCACTCCAAATGCGGCAATTTTGCTTATTTACGTAGCCATTCAACCAGAAATGAGCCTCATCGCTGAACAAAATTTGTCGATAAAAAAGCGGATTTTCTGCCAACTTTTCTAGGGCCCATTCACTGAAAATTCGACGTTGTGGCAGATCGTTCGGCTTCAGTTCTTGCACGAGCTGTATTTTATACGGTTTTACACCAAGATCTTTGCGTAAAATCTTCCATGTGGTCGAATAACACAAACCCAATTGCTGCGAACGGCGACGAATCGACATTTCACGGTCTTCAGCAACACTCTCAGAAACAGACGCAATATTCTCTTCTGTACGCACTGTACGCATTCGTGTGGTTGGTTTAATGTCCAATAAAGTAAACTGAGTGCGAAACTTGGTCACAATCGCATTAATTGTTTGCTCACTTGGTCGATTATGTAGACCTATTAGACCTTAACCTGTGGCCGTGAACATATGTACATACATACGTAATTATGTATGTTTATATACCTAATCCACAGAAAATGAAATGATTTGATATTTTAATATTTTCGATCAAATAAAAAAAACCAAGTGTTTTACGCAAGCCTTAAATTTCTGTTACCGTCGCAATCTTTGTTCCTGAAACAATTTTAAACTTGTGTTTTTAACCTAACATTTAAATTTTTTCTAATCTAGAATTAATCATATACCTATGTACCTACCAATTTCTGTCGTTCACCAACTCGTCATAGATTCTAAATAAAAAAAGCTGAGTTTTGTTATCGGAGGAGATTCATATGACTCAATCGTTATCGAATGACAAAAATATCATTTTCGTTTTGGCACTTGCTGTAAAAACTCATCTTCTTGTCAATTATTTTAGAAGATAAAAACACGAGAGCGTATCGGAATCCCGCATTTTGAAATCCCGCGTTTCAAAAATCCCGAAAAAAAAGAATTAAAACCCCGTCTGCTAAAATACTGCTTTTTTAAAATCTCGTCTTCTAAAATCCCGCTTGTTCACTGCATAGGCTTACACGTCGTAATAAGAAAGGGGATTATAAGAGACGGGATTTTAAAAAGCCGGATTATAAAAAGCGGGATTTAAAAAAAGCGGGATTTAAAAAAAGCGGAATTATAAAAAAACGGGATTATAAAAACGGGATTTAAAAAAAACGGGATTATAAAAAGCGGGATATCGTACCCAACCCTAAAAACACTATACAGATTATTTTATCATACTTGACGGAAAATTCCGCACTTGATTTCCTTCTTTTACGGCTAATTTATCGTTTGCATTGAATTGAATGTAGATGGCTCTGGTTGTAGTTAACATTAGATCGGCGAGCTTTTTAACTTTGGAAGTTCAAATAAAAATACAGATCGTACTAACGCCCATAAGAGTTTTTGATGTAAAAATTATTCATTTTGTTTCAAGGGTCAAATTCTGAACAAAAGTAGAGCTAGCTACAACAAACTAAAACTAACTTTTCTGATTGTGAGATGATGAAGCTTTAAAAAAAATTGTCATTTATTGAGGATCGGTGAATTACTGATTTGTGCGTTTGCAGAGATTTTTAACGAGTTAACAGCGATGAGTGTTCTTTGCAATGCAAATGATGTCAATGTTTTTTATTTGGAATAATTACAGTTGAATTTTAAGTAGTGCTACGATTTCAGTTAATTCCTCTCTAAAAGTTCCAACTGTGTTATATTTACTGCATTTTCACCAAACGATAATCCGAGATTTTAGGCAAGAGATTTATGTGGTGTTAAATTTGTATTTCAATTTTTCTTATAAAGTGGAAGAGAGAGAAATAAATTTGCGCTTATGCTAAACGATGAAAAATCATCGATATAATATAGCACGATATGTATAAAGGTCAGTTCGAATTACATATAGAACATTTGATCTAATGAAGATTTAGCAAGAATAATTTCTAATCTACTAGAGCAACTATGTTAATAAATTTGAATTGTGAATCTTCGAGATTTGAAGAAGATTTATTGTAAATCCACTTAAATCCAGAATTATCTCTTGGTGTGAACGTAGTATTACACCATAACATAATAAAGGTAGACATAACCCATTTAATGCATGTAAATTATAAAAAAAATCTATCCCGTGTTAATTTCGCCGACCATAGAGTAAAATTTGAAAAGTAACTCTATGAGCAGGGTTGTCAGTATAAAGGTTTTTCCTCTTGATTTAGGGTTTTTTGTCGTTACTTACTTAATCATAACTTTTATACACACTCTCAAAAAAATCTCCAACCTGGTCCCTTTGGACTTTTCCTCAGAAAAGGGAATACATAGTTCAAATGAAGGCGGATATTAATTAATTAATATCCCATTTTTTGGAATATACATATGTGAATATCCCGTTTGCAGCTCTTAAACAATTTATGAGTAATTGGTCAATTTTAAACGCATCGGAATATTTTGGGACGAGGTAGTATATACAATTAAAGATGCAGGTGGAAACGAAAAATAATTTAAATGTCTTGTTATAACACATATTATACTACGGGGACTATGTGCGATCTGCTTAAAGATATTAAACATTAAGTGTGTTGCATGACTTCAAAGACAAAAGCACAAGTCCCCTGGCAACACCGACGAAAATGATCAAAGACGCCTTGCTCATGAGTGAATATAGCTGTTTCACTTTCCCTCTACCAACTTCACTTTTCCATCTTTTCTCTTGAATTCCAATTCAGTCTTGTATTAAATTTCTCGATGGATGGTTGTTGCTCGCCTATTGGCAATTAAAATTAATTAATAATTAAACTTGTTGAATAAATATTGGTAAATTTTATAACAGTGTTAAGACTTTTGTTTAATTTGCAAGGCAAGAAATAAAAACAATTATTTTAAAGCATCATTCCTCCGATTGTGTGAATTAAGAAATTTCATACAAAGAGGGCTTTAGATCCAGGATTTTGCCGAATCTGTTTTAGCGTCAAGCAGGTTGTAAACTAAGGTTTGTTCTTTGTATATCATCCTGGTGGAACAAAAGCTTACACGTAGCCATTGCCTTATCTGGCAATAAAGGTACCATTGTTCCACCTCTGGTGAGTTCATCAGCTTTACAATTTGCTGAAATGTCCCTCTGGCTTGGCACCTAGGAAAGGTGAATGTTAAACTACTGCCACATCTCCATTACAGGCGATCGACAGTTAAGGGCCGTTATTGAGCTGGTAGAGACAGAAGAGTCTGTTTGGCTGTCCAAAAAGATGTGGATATTTTTTAGTTTTCTTTAAACTACAGTTATTGGAAAGACGAAAAGAGAGACTTAAATTTAGTCTTCTGAGTATACACCTCCACCATACATACTTTATAAAAGTTTTATCTTAGTTTTATACAAAAGTATGAGCATGAGTTGCGAATAAAAAAAAGTTTTAAAATTTCACTATAGGGACATTTTTTTTTTAAATAAAATGGAAAATACATACTTCTATTTTCTTGTTTTTTCCTTATCCATTTTTTTGTCCTTCCAACAATATCAGACTTCAAGCGGCAATTGCAATTCTCTTAACAGACTATAAACTGGGATAATTTAAAGTGAGCCAGATCTCGAACATACCAATTAGAACCAATTGATCTAGTTGCTTATTTGATTTTCCAAGTCTATAATCATATATGTACATATCTTCTTCAGTAAAAAGAAAAATATTTGGTGTGTAGCTAACAATGTTTGCTGTCTTAAAATACCATTTCGAAAAATGGCTGTTGTCTGTGAATATGTTAAAAATAATCTTAATTAAGATTAAGAAAATATCATTATTTTCTACCTTTCTGTCAAGTGTGCATTTTTACCCCGGTCGGTCGGTTGTATAGTGCCAAAAATTGAGTATCGGATCCGATTACAAATTGAAGGTTTCAATTACAGCTAATTCGAAAACATTAATAATCCTTACACACCTGCTTAGACCTTTTAATCAAGAAACATTTTTTTTATTTATTCGAGCACTTAATCTCCAAAGTATGCTCAATAGAAAACCATTGATTGCACATTGTTACTGATTACAAAAATAGATTCAAGAACGAATCAGCAGTCGTTGTCACCGTCGTCGTCGTCGTCAAGTCCATCATCAACAGCGCCAGCAGTAAAATATTCTCCCATCAAAGTCCAAGTCCATTTATTAAGCAGTGGTAAGCAAATTTTATCTCTCTGCATTCTCAATTACAAATGAAAGATTTTGATACCAAAAGGAAACCAGAACTTGGAAAAAAGTCCATCGCAACAACAACAACAACTACCTATACCTACCATGAACAAGAAATAACAAACGAAGAAAAGGCAGGAACGAAAAAAGAAAAACAAAAATACTTGACAAAAAAAATAGGAAAAAAAAAAAACAATCACCGAAGACCGAGAAGCTAAAAAAAGCAGAGTTTGCGCATTTGCAGGTTCCAAGCCACCAACGAGCATTACGATACTGACAAATAAAAAAGACCCACGACGACGACGAACGACACACCACGACACCACTCTATAGCTCATCAAATGGTTGCAGCAGCACAGCACAGAACAACACTCGCATGGACTTGGATTGTAGAACACCGAAAGGGCAATAGCCTCCCTTGTGCTACTAGTGCAACATTGCTGCAGCAGAAAATATCAGCAAAAGCTGAACCACGCCATCAACAGAGAATATAGACGACCGACCGACAAGAATCCGAGGAAAATGGATGAAATGGACTTTCAAAATGGGAACGAGATTGCATAGAGAACCATCAGGCGGATGGACTCTACCCAAGAATGGGTAACTTTTTGAATTAGTCTTCTATTCGTGGTGAATGGTTTGCGAAGGGGTTATCAGGGGGTGGGGGGAAGGATGATGCCATCAAGCAATAAGACATTACCCCCGAAGAATGAAAGAGGAGGGATGATAACAAAGCACTGCAGAAGTTGTTCCTTTTGTGTATCTGATTCTTCATCGAATGCACAAAACTTCTTCGTTCTCCTACCTCAGTTTTCGGAATATGACTTAAGGAGCTAACTGCTGTGATAGTTTCTGTTGTTTGTTGTCTGAGATGAGGGCTCATCATAGCGCACCACAGACAAATTGGATCTTCTTCATCTTCTATATTATACGAGTACGCTGGAATCAGTTAAGGAATCCGTAATAAAGAACCCAGAAGCCATTTCTACTCAGCGTTGTGTCTTTTTCGTTTTTCATTGATTGTTGTCTGCAATCTTGAGAGGGAAACCTTACTTAAGACCAAGAAGACTGACGATGACAACGCCGCGGCTGACTGACGGACACAAGAAGAGACATTTACTTGGACGACACCACTACATTATCTTGGACACAAAAGTGTATTTCGGAACAATTGACCGCTGCTGCTGCTGCTGCATTCTTTTGTGCAAAATAGAATTCGGATCAGGGCTAAAGAATGGATGATGAATGGTTGCGCCGCCATCACTGACAATGGACAAAACGATGGATGATGATGATGACAAAACCCAAAAGTTGAATCGGAATCGGAATCTGGCAAAATTGCACGCGGCCGTTGGCGTTGGTGCGGCTGCTGCTGTATGCAGTTTTAATGAAGATAGCGCGATGTGCAATTGAATACCCTCAGAGGATTATGATGCCAGATTGTTATATGTATATGCAGTGGAAGTTGTTGTTATTTCCGGTGTGTCTAGGGAATCCATTTTCTCTTCTTAGTTGGTTGGTTGTGTGGCGGTTAAATTTTTTGAATTGATGTTTGATGACCGGATTAAGTGTTGTATTTAATGCGCTCAGTTTGAATTTTTTAAGTGTTGTGCGCGAGAGGAAGTGGTATTTTTTATTTTTAAATTGTGACAAAAATACCAAAAGGTGAGAGGGAAATTTTATTTTATTTTATTTCACTGTCACTAAGCATACATATGCACAGCTACATTTATATGTTAACATATCTAATGGGGATTTTCGTTTTGGGTTCACCACTGGGGGATACAAACACTTTATTTATGCTATTCTAGGATGATTTGAAAGTATTGATTTAATGTTCTTTTGTAAAGATTTACTCCGTTTAACCCTAGAAGGGTAACCATATTTTCTAGTACGTTACAGGTAACCGTTCGTCGAATCGACGAAGTGATATTTAACTGCGCTGTTAAAAAAAAGTTATTAACTAATTCATGTGAAGTTAAATTATTTATGTTTATTAGAAAAGAGAAAAAAATATATTTTAGATGACTAGGGTTACAAGAAAGGAGAATGCAATCAGAATAAGGAGTAAAAAGATAAATGATAAAATAAAATTGATGTTCGTCGAATCGACGAAGGTTACTCTTAAGGTTAAGGAACTTTTTAACCTAAATTAATAATTTCAGTGAGATGTGACCGTTAAACTGTAAGTCCTGAATCATGCAAAACAATTGTATTAATAAAGCAAAATGTATGCGTAAAATAACTGCGATTAAGCTTCACCACTGAAGAAGGTGGTTAACCGATGGACTAAGACTTGTCAAACTTGTTTTTCTTTTAGTTAATGTAGAGGTAGACAAAGGATACAAAAAAGGAGAATTCTTACTATACTCTGTCCAACAAAAATTGTCAGTACAGGGAAGATAGGACGTTTGTCTCTCATTCTGGTTGCATTGCCATGCATAAGTGTGTCGCCTTTTAAAGCTCTCACAGGGATTCCGTAGTTTAAATTATAAATCGCCGCAAATGAAAGTAAAAAACACGTAGGGCTACCATCTGTCGATTCAAGACGACTGAAAACAATATTCAATTTACCTTTTCCCACAACGCCAAGCGGTAAGATAATAGGCGCGTCTTTTTTTAAGTTGAAAAGTAATACGACAACACTCAACATACTCATCTTCTTAAAATGTGTTCTCAAAAGCTTCAAATCCCAAAAGCTCCTTAATAAAAACCACTGAAAAAGCTCCTTGCTTGCAATTGAGAATGATAATGGTAACCAGGGATGGAAAATTCGGTACAATTGTACCGAATTCGATACAATTGAGTTTGTACAAGTACAAAAGTACAATTGTTCTCCATTCAGTACAATTACAAAATTTCCATATTTTATGTATTTCACAAAAAAAAAAAAAAAACAAAAGCACATAGAAGGAAATTGAAAGTTGAATACATCATCCTGGCCTGAATGCATTCATTTTCATACCAGAACAATAACATTAAGCTGAAAACTTTTATAAGGCTAGGACCGCACTTGCGATTTTTCGTAGAGGCGATTAAAAAGTCGTAGTAGCTACAAATTATTGTCATGCACGCACTTGTGATTTTTTTGCGCACGATTATTTAATCGCAAAAAATAAAACACAATACTTTTTATGTGAAAAAATGGAACTTGTTTAAGTCGCATGTGCGTGCATTTGCATTTAACGCCCTGTGTCTCATTTTTTTTGCGACTAAGAAATCGTGGATTAAAAATCGCAAGTGCGTGCATGTCCATTTCTCTTTGCGACTACGATTTTTAAGTCGTAGTAATTTAAATCGCAAGTGTGAGCATATCCATTTGAGTACATTTGTTTCATTTAAGCTTACGACAATCGCATCGCAAGAAAAATGAAACAAATTGCGACCTTTAAATCGTGACGATTTGTTGGTATCAAGTGCGTTCATTCTCATTTAAACTCATGTGTTCCATTTTTGCGACTAAAATATCGCGCGATTGAAATCGCAAGTGCGTTCCTAGCCTAACTCTTGATTACAGTTTTCACTTCTAGATGGCGCCGTACTTTCCTGTCTCTTTATCGATCAGTTTTCTTTCAGACAGCACTTTGTTTTGCAAACACTAAAGCCTAGTACCTACGCAGATCGGGAAAAATTTTGTCTCCCATAAAATTTTTTTCCTAAATTGTATCTTAGATTTTTTTCCGAGGTACGCAGCTCGCGCAAAATTGATACTTTTGTGTTTTGCTGTACTTTAATATGTTAAAAAGTCTCCACTAAATTTTGCCAGGAAAAAGAATGAAAGTGGATTTACATGTTTCTGTATCTGCAAAATTTAGAAAAGTAGAGAGAGGCAGATCTATGTCGAAACCCGAAGGTGGGAGAGAATACCCAGGTGGTAACTCTTTTTCACTTCCTATAAATTGCTATTACTAGTTGGCCTGTTGATACGAAACTATGCAATGAAAATTTAGCTTACCTCCATTTTCTTCCGTTTCAACAAAAATTATTTAGCAAATTTACAAATGCAGATGCTATAACAAAGATTAACATGTTCGTCTTTACTATAATCTTGACTTCTGCATTTCTCAAATTTCCTATAAAGCAGAAATGGATTTTGCATTTTGCTCGTTTTCTCTCTACCTAACAAATATGAATTCTGTATTTGGCAGCGCTTTTTTTTGCAGCCATCAAATGCAGATTCATGTAAATCCACCATAATAAAACCATTATTTTGCGGGAAAAATTTTGACAGCCACCGTATTTCTAAAGTGATTTTTGTCAATACTGGATTTATGTAAAAGCTGCTGATGCTTCTCTTGAAAGTATCAAGAGGACATTCCAAATAGGTATGACCGACTTTTGTAAGACAACCCGTTCCATAAATACACTCTAAATTCAAACTTTTTTTTCTAAATTCAAAATTTTGCGCGACATTTGGAAACATTTTGTAGAGATTAAAAATGTAGAGATAAAATTTGTCTTTGCTCGATCTGCGCACTAGGCTTAAACTGTAAGCTTGTGGATGTGATTTCTGATTGCCGTTTTTCGTCTGTGTATTTTTAAGATATTTAATTTGTGAATTTTAGTTTTATATTTCAATTTTTTTGTAAAAGCTGGTGCCGCAATAATGGACAATTAAAAGATTTAGTTTCGTCATTACAATACGATACAATAGGTACAATACAATACAATAGTTATGTATATACTTTTAAATTGAAGATATTTATTTATTTATTTTTTATAAAAAGACAAACTAATTATTTCTGATTTGATTTTTTTGAATCAAATTGTACTTTGGAAAACTTTTAAATAGTTGAATTATTTATTTTTTTTTTCATACCAAATTCGTTTTCGGTACAATTGACATAATTTCAGTACAATTTTATTTCTGATTTCAGTACAATTGAAAAATTTCATTTTCCATCCCTGATGGTAACTCTGTTTTGATGTAGATAAAAAGCGCACGATCGCATTGAGTGACACTTGACACTCTTGACAGTATCTCATCAGCAGTGGGATACGACGGTCATGTTAGGGTGAACAACTTTTTGCAAAGAATTACAACAACAATTCCTTAAGAAAAGTCAGTGGCTTGCTCTTTTTTTAGTGGCATTTTTCCTAACGCATTGTAGTGAGGGTGCATCAGGCGCCACTGCTTTAGAAAAAGCTCTCCCATAAGGCCTGTACTGACAATTTTTGTTGAACAGATTATAATTGTAGTAGATTTTTGATATTCTACGAACATTTCATATTATTTTGTTAATGGAAAACTATAAGTCAGGACTTTTTGTTCCTTCTTCAGGGGTGTACTATCTATTGTGGGGAATTGACAAATCCTAGAAGAGTACCTAACTCTTGTCATGAAAAGTGCTGCAGAAAATTTTAGGTCCCCTCCATTTCTTCAAACACAAAAATGGTTAAGAGTTCTAAGTCACTAGGCTTAGGCTCTCATTCTTATACTCTTCAGGGTAATGTTTTGGAAGTGTTTTATTCCTCTGGGATTTCTTCGTACATGACAAAAATATTTTTCCCATTACATGGGTGTTTTCATAATTTTTAAAGTTAAATTTTAAATGAGAGTGCCATCTTACATCACCAAAACAAGGAACACAATGGGAAACTTATTGAAAACCAAATAAGTAAAATAAAAATCTAATTTAGCATCACTGAAATCGAATTATTGATCCTCAAATAAGAGAAACAATTCAAAACAAAAAAAACATTGAATACTGTTGATAACTTAACCAGCTCCCGATCCATAAAGAATCCCTCCCTGATATACGGCAGCTTTTCCATCCTCTGCGATCCCGAGCACGCTGCTTTCAGTCATCTAGGCCAAGCGCTCTGTAAACCGGATGTTCAGTCTTCCTTGTTGCTGCGAACCTGGGGTCTGGGATTCGAAGACTGTCTTATCTGGAACATTGTTGTCCATTCACTCAATGTGGCCGATCCAATGTATAGTCGACGTTTTTTGGTTTAATGGACTACATCCACATCTTGGCTCAGCTCAAAGATTTCGCGGTTATATCTTCTCCTCCTTTCGCTCTCGTCGCACACAGAACTAAATATCCGTTCAAGAATTTTTCTTTCGAAATAGCCCTGTGTTATCTCTCACTTTCTTTCTTTCTACTTCAAGAAGGGTTTTGTAGATTAAAAGAGAGGAGTTTTGAACAAATTATGTTCTGCTTAACCAGCAGCAATTTTCTAGAGTAATTCTTCGTCGGATCTCCACTAAGGTGTCGCTTGTGGTGTTGATATTAAATCCAAGGTAGATGAAGTCCTTAACTACCTGGAAGTTTTTGCTATCAGTAGTGCCGTTTTGCCCTAATCGGTGGACAGATGTTTGTTGATAGCATATTCTTGGTATTGCCCACATTCAGGTACTTCAAGACCAACAATTTTCGCCTGATCTTCAATAGTCGTGAAGGACACTATTACAGAATGTTTATAATGGCAAATGAAGTCGATATCGTCCGCTTACCCCAACAAGTGGACAGATTTATTGAATATACTGCCCTTCGTTAACGTCTGCCCTGCGCATCATCTGCTTTAGAACGAGATTGAAGAAATCACATGATAGCGCCCCTTCTGTCAAAACCCTGTAAAACTTTGGAATAGTTCAGAAAAGTTGCTCCTTTGTTGCACATTGCACCTCGTATTTGCCAATGTCACGAAACACTGTTGGATCAGTTTTCCCGGGATGCCGAGTTTGGTCATCGCCATACGATTTCATCTGCAGATTTAAGGTGATAAAGCGGGTAATGGTGTGTCTTGACTTGAAATTGATTTGCCTTAATGTGAATATTTGATCTATAGTCGATCTGTCGGGCCGGAAGCCACACTGGTAGTTTCCCTCTAAATTATTACATTCTTCATTGCTTAGAAGCGGATTGTCTTCTTGTCTTCTTGATACCCATTTAACAGCTGCTAGAAATACAGCTTGAAAGCATTTATAATTTACTGTGGTTCGGTGACCTTAGAGATATTGAAAATGTTCTGCAAAGCAAAAAATCGCCAATACAAGTTCTCTAAGAAGATGAACCCTTTGAGAAATTATGGGAAAACATATCTAGACGGCAATCGACATCAACGAAGCGGATACGATCCGTACTAAATGAACTGAATAAGTACATATGTGAAATGAGACTTATTTTTTAACAGTTGATTCTTAAACGAAACGTGGTAATTCTACTTCTTCACCAAAAATAATCCGGAATTTAAGCCAAGAGATTTAAGTAGTATTTCCACCGCACTATAAAGACTGTTTCTTGTTGAAAACATAGTATATGGTGTCTTTTAATAGGGATGCTGTTAGGTTTAGTCACACTTAGACGATCAACTTTGGTTATTTACATTCTTGATCAACATGGTCAACATTTGATTCTTTACACATAATCATAGTTAGTGTGTACTTGTCAATGTTGACATGTGATTCGTAAACTAATTTAAAAATAATTGGTGTAATTTTTTTCATCGTGAACGAGAAAGATGCTATTTTTTCATTCAACCAATTCTACTAACAATAAAAAACAATAAACACAAAACAAAAGGCAATAAAAAATTCCACAAGTTAAAATAATGCACTGAACGCAGTCATAACACATCTGACAGTTGTTTTGATGAACGCATCCAGGCTAGAAAATTATTGTTTTGTCGACAGAAATTTCCTCACTTCAGCCCATTTGACTACGTTTGGGTTCGAGTCAACAACTTGCTCAACATTATTGATCAGCTATGTTAATTTACATATTTTCCGAATCCTTGTCAAGAAGTAGACCCTCGGAGAATATATATTTCATACTTAATGTCAAAAGGCATTCTTTGAAATAAAAAACAAAATTAAGTGGTTATCTTACATACTATTTAGTTTTATTTAAATTTAAAAATCGATCGTTCCCATTAAAACATCGTTTAGTTTTCAAATTCCTACAAGATCAAACAAGCCACGCCATTTTCCATTCACAAATTATGTATTTTATTCTGTTCAGAGGTAAAAATCATATGTCCATCAAGTTAGCACTACCACTTCAAAATTTTAAAGATGTAATACTCGTAATTGGATTAACTGTCGTGAATTTGTCGTAAATTTGTCGTACAATGAAAAATTCGTCAATAACCTCTGGTAATGCTAACTTGACAATCAATTTAGCACTGCCACCTCTCAAAATAGGGTAAAATGAAAAGAAAAACGACAGCGTAATTAATTGTCGTAAATATCGTAAAAGAAAAAAAGTTTTAACATCATTTTTTCTCAAAAAATGCCATAAAAATTCAAAAGTTCTTAAAATAGCATTTTTTCATAAAACTTAGCACTACCATACCAAAACTATCTCTTATAACTAATTTTTTATCCAGCAATTTATTTAAACAATTGTCGTAGCACGTCTTTGAATAAGTTCCGTCATAAAATAATAAATTGTCGCGCCCTTCTTGCCCAAAAAAAATGCCTTAATTATGACAAAAGTCCTATAAATGCTGTTTTAAGCGCGACAAATTTTTTCGTTTCACGACAAATTCTCAACAACTGATCCAGTTATTACATCTTTAAAATTTTGAAGTAGTAGTGCTTACTTGAGGGACATAAAAATCATTCTTATTCACATCAGTAACATTAACTTGTCGTAACCTAAACAATTCAAACATAAAAGTTTCTTCAATATATTGTTTTTTTATTATTTAAACTGGTAAGGAAGATTAACTTTGAGGTCATTTTTACAAAAAAAAGGTAGGAATGAACATTAGATGTCACATTTGCAAATGACCAGTTTTCCAAGGTCACAACCGTAACGTTACTGATATGGGTTCTTTACCTTAACAAATTATTTTGTTTAAATTATGTATGTATTGGAATCAAGTAAGACTTATTAAATGTGCTTTAAGAAACGCCTCAATTTATTACCTTTACGCAATCACTGTGTTGGGTTCATATTAAGTTTCTCGAATGACAACATTTTAAGCAAAGAATATCGAAGAACTTACGACCTTTCTGCCGGGATCATATCTCATTTTCATATAATTTATTGTTTTCGGTATACTGTGCCTATAATTATACAATCTAAGCGGTTCTATAAAATATTGTTTTGCAAAGTCCAGTGAACTTTAAGTCAGCGGCGGCGGCGATACGTTCAAATAGTTTTACAATACCCTCACCATCCTAAATCTTCTTTGACATTTTAATCCATGTCCAATAATACCACTAACATTTATTTTTTATTTTCATGAGTCTAAAAATTATTAAAGCTACTTTTTGACCATTTTAAGAATCTTTAGGTGCGTTCTAAGCTCTGCTTCATACCTTGGAAACGTACAACAAATAAAAAAAAACTAATCAATCGTCCTTTACTCGTACCAACAGCATAAGCAAACATCAGGTAAAATAAACTTCGTAGAAGTCTAATCCCCACAAATGGTAGTGTTGTTGTCACCATCATCTTCAGCTTGAATAGAGTTTAAAAAAAACATACAAAAGACCAAAATCTCAATCCATTTTGAATTTGCCCATAATAAATAAATCGAATTGAAGTCTTTTTTTAACACACCCACCTTTTGAAAGCTTTTTATGTTAAGCGAGGTAGTATTACCATGCCAATCTTTGTCGATTTGCATATCGTCTTCGGCATTTATAAGCTTTACATCTATGTATATATACGTTCTTGCTCTTTTCGTGTCTTCTTTCTTGCATTTTCTTCTTCATTTGTGTATGCCATAGCGCGTCGATGGTACCGCGTGCCAAGCCGCGCTAGGTGGGGGTGCCTCTACCCCATCAAAAGTCTAGGTCTTTTTATTCAGTGATTTTCAATAAAGACATAACTTCCTCAATCAATTTTAAATCTATCAATTTATATGCGTGAAGTTGTAGGTTGAAAAATGGTAAAGACATCATCACCATCATCGGTAGAGAATATTTGACCTTCTTTTTAAATTAATTTAGTTTATTTTTATAATAAAACTAGTTTTATGTATATTGTTATATTGTTACCATACCTCAAATAACAGTGTTGTGAATGAGAAAAAACCGCAAGCTGGCGCTAAAACTGTGATAGACTTGAACATTCCACACCATCTGGTTCTGTTTGCTTTTGTTTTGTCTGAGAAATTCGACTTTTAGTGAACTGTGAGTTCGATTTTAGGTGTGAAATTTTTTGATTTTAGTAAATTGCAAAACCGGGACATCATAAAATAGTTAAATACTACAATACCTATGAAAATCAGTTATTCATTATTCTCTTTTAAAATTTGTGGAGTCCAATTGGAGAAGTTTAGGTTCTTCAAATTTATTAGAACGCATCTTTTTTTGTATATCTCAGAAACAAATGGAATAAGGACAAGTCTTTTCCCAAAAAGATCAAATCAAATTTCCTAATTTAATCTTGCAAGGATGTATGTAGTTCAAAATTCCACTTTAAATGGAGTCATTTTTTTTTTTTTTTTTTTTTTTTTATAATCTACCCGCGCTCAAGGGATTATGATTACCCTTTAAATGTTTCAACACAGCGCGGGCGTGAAGTTAATGAAGAGAAAGAAGGATAGGAAAGATGTGTGGCACGATGTTCTTAGACTGTTGGTGGTTGTCTCAGATATTTTTATCTCCAGGGATGGCGGCTTTGCTAAAGCGGAGAAATGCCGTGTCTTATTTCTATGACGTTTATAATTCACATTATTTTTTTTATTCATGTTCATCCTTGTTGGGCATACTAGTTTAACTCAATTACATGTTGTTAGTGTTATGCCTGAACAACATGTAAAGAGTAAACCAGCAACCCATTGATGACAATTTTAGAAGGTTTTTAATGGAATTAAAACGACATAACGACGGCAGGGATCGAACCTGTGATGATGAGGTTGACAGGCGAGCACACAACCATCGTGCCACGGCCACATTTTTAGCTGAAACACTTACGTCTGCAATATTTTGGGAACATCGACTAATACGTTGTCTGACTTTACTGGTACATGAACATATAAAAGTGACTATGTCGACTCAAATATAATATATCCACTATAGCACGCAAAGCCCGACTGGCACGACAATTATTACGACCGATGCGAGTACTCTTAAAATAACCACCTCCCATTCCGAATTTCGGTTGTCATAATTCCCAATCGTTGCTCGTTCGTGTAATTCACCATCATAAAAACATAAACTTTAGCTGGCAATTTGGCATTAACAGATCATAAAAAATGTTTAAGGGTGTGTTTATATTAAGACGTATTATATCGCAACGTCAACAACTTTCTCACGTTGAAAAAGCTACTAAACACGCTTCATTAATGTCCATTTATACTGCCTGCCTAAAATTTCTTTAATGATGTGACACACCAATCAGCTGATTCAGAGATTCTTATCAATGTAGATATCTTTGTTTTCTGAAATTTTATTGTTTTACTTTTAAATTTTTAATTACATTGGCGTAAAATTTTAGTTGAATTAGTACGATGTTAAAGCTGTTTTAGCATGAAACTAGGTTAAAACTAGGATTTTGCAAATAGAATATAGTATTATACTTTCTCTACTCTTTTATTAAAGTTTTAATAGTCGAATACTTATTTTATTTTGTGGTATCGTGCTTACTTCAAATAACTCTGACATCTAAAAACGTCAAATCAGCTCTGTTTATTTATTTTTTTCATGAACTGTTATTATTTTGGGTGTGTTCAAAAGCAATTTATTGAAAAACATAGCCTAAGCACTATGCTACATAGTTACAAAATGTTTAAAACAAAGAAAGAGTTAGTAAACTACTTTAAAGTTAGAAATTGTTAATTAGTAACATACTAATATCTAAATATTTACTAGGACGTTTACAATAGGGTGTGTTAAAGTGCTCAACTATGGTATTTTCAAATGTAATAGCTTTTAAAAGTTGCATTGCTTATCAAAATTAAATCCTGCGTTTACAATTTTCATTTTAATTAATGTCTTGCTCGTTCAAAAATATGATGAAATCCAAAAAAATTTTGATTTTTCCAGATTTTTAAATATGTGTTGTTTTAAGTTGCGCCGTGTGGATTCAAAAAAATTATATAAAATATTTTTAGGCTTTCAAGTGAAAGATAATTCCAAGGAAACACTTTTAAGCTTATATTTGTTTAAATTAAACACTTGATAAAGGAGCTATGAAGTAATAAAAGAAGGAAGAAAAATCATTTTTATATGTTAAATAGTTTTTTTTTTACAAAAAAAAAATTCTTAAAAACTAATGGAACTACCTACAATATCATGGTATATCTTTTTGTAAAGACAACAATTCTTTTTGTATTTTGTTTAGTTTTTTTTAGTATACGTAAAAAAATTACTGTAAATTAATTTTTTTTTCAACTTCAACCGATTTGAGCGAGCCAAAGACGACCGATATCTAATTTTTTTTGCACATTCTTAAACCTCAGACCCTAATACAACTTTTGAGCACTATTACAATTAAAAATTAGAATACTTTTTTGCGGCCGTACAAAAGTTACACACCCTAGTTTACAATTTTGCTTTAGTTTTTTGTTCGATCATTTCATTTATGTTTTAATTTAAATTGCTTACGTGGTTATCGATTTTGACAAATTTCCACATTTACCACCTAGGTATACTATTTGTGGAACAAATTCAAATTTGTTTTAAAAGTCTTCCTATGCTAGCTTTGACAGTTCGGTTACAACATCGTAAATTTTCTGACGTTTACGACATTGTTTTTTTTGTTTTTTTTTTTTTTTTTATAATCTACCCGCGCTCAAGGGATTAGATTACGCTTTAAATGTTTCAACACAGCGCGGGCGTGAAGTTAAGAAGAGAAAGAAGGATAGGAAAGATGTGTGGCACGATGTTCTGAGACTGAAGGTTGTTGTCTCAGATATTTTATCTCCAGGGATGGCGGCTGAACTAAAGCGGAGAATGCCGTGTCTTATTTCTATGTCGCTTATAATTCACATAATATTATTCGTAGTCATCCTTATTGGGCATACTAGTTTAACTCAATTACATGTTGTTAGTGTTATGCCTGAACAACATGTAATGAGTAAACCAGCAACCCATTGATGACAATTTTAGAAGGTTTTTAACGGAATTAAAACGACATAGACGACGGCAGGGATCGAATTTGTGATCATGAGGTTGACAGGCGAGCACACATCCATCGCGCCACGGCCACCCCCAAATGTCATTAATATCAAGTTGGTTCTTAGGCCGTAACCACACTTATCTCGTTTAATTTTTTGGTGGATTGGTGTGTTATTTTCTTAGCGGAAAAGAGAAGATAAAACTTTCAAATGTATCTAATGATCGCATTGCAACAAAAGGTATATTTTTGTCATATTATAAGCGCACTCAAGGGGTTATGAATACCCTTATAATATTAAACACAGTGCGAGCAATTAGGAAAGTAGGATAGAATTAGAAAGGAGATACCGATGCATATTGGTTCTGAATGTCTGTTGTTTGCGCAGGCATCAAACACAAGGCACCACTCCATTCCATACAACATCACACGAGATGACATTGGTTTCCGCTAAATGAAGTGCCAGACCGCTATATATTTCAAGGAATATTTTTTCTTCTCTCAAAAGATGAAAATGAGTTTTCGATTCCCTAATGAAAGCATTCAGTTAAACATTACTGTTAAACTTATGATCTTATGAATATTAACACAAGATTAAATTTTAATCTAGTAGATTAACAAAATATGTAAATGTGTATGGAAAATCTCGTGATTTGCAGAAGATTAAGTGTAGATCTTATTTAATCTTGGTTTAGCGACCGCTGGACTTTTAGAATAGTCGTTCAATATCAAAGAGTTATAAATAAGTATTTTCAAATATTTCATAAGAGTAGTCTAACTTTGATAAGATAATGCCTTAACCTTGATTAAAGGGATATTTAATTAAAAACAGTAATTCTATAATAATTTGAACTATTTAGACACCTTGTCTAACTAAACAACCATCTTAGTTTGACTAAGAAATAAAACTAAGTATTCGGTTAATGGGGATGTGAAGGGTTCACTGGAGAAATTATAGGTTTTGTAATTGTCGCTCAATGGAAATTTTACTGCGTTTATCTGCATTTTTTAACAAAACACACCTATTGCTTTGTTGAATGAAAACATTTCTTTAAGAAGTTTGGAATATTACAGAAATTCCGTCCACGCATTTTTACTTCATTTATTACTAAGGGGCCAGTTAGGTATAGCTATCAGGGAAATGCATCATTCGAAATTTCGATTTCAATTTTTAAGATGATTAAAAAAAACTTAAAATGGCTATAATTGGTATGAAAATGAAGCTTATGGGTTCTAGAATTTTTGTATACTCTAAAAAATACTAATGTCTGATTTAAAATTTCTTTCTAATACACTTTAATCATTTACTGATTAAATTCAATTTGAATTAATAGCAGATTTTCGTTTCTTTAACACAATCGTTCGACTGAATGTGTTCAATTCTCTTTCTATTCTCAAATATCAGTTTTGCTTTCAATAATCAACTATTACCTCAAATACCTAGAATTGGTTATCAATCAGTCACTGATACGATCTCTTACTGAAACCAATTTTTCAATGATTGCTATAATTATTTTGTTAAAAAAATAAAGTCAGCATTTCACTAATTTGTTTCAATGATGGATTTCAAAGAATGTTATAATTTGGGCCTAAGTAGTCGTTAGTTTTTTGGTAAGCTGGAATCTATTTTTCGTTTTGTTACCACGCCATTTATATATCGCTACTTGGCAGGTTAACACGGAAACCTCAGGGAGATCTTAGAGTTTTTTAAGTTACGAGTAAGTAAAAGAAAATTTTTCTTGGACTCTAACTGGTCCAAAGTTCTTAAGATTAGAATTTATTTGGCTTACACAATCTTCAATAAGTCCTAGAGGACAACTTATGTGCAGTTGAGCGTCATCTATAAAAAGCTGAATAGAGGAATTGGTTATAACAGATGGCAGTTCGTTGATATATAGGGAAAACAGGATAGTCCCCAAGATAGAACCTTGAGGTACCCCGGATAGTACAGCAATAAAATCTGACAAAATGTTATTTATGCAAACAGCTTGTTCTCGACGGGAGTAGGATCGGAAAATAGAAGTTTGGTAGTGGTAATTGAAAAAGCGCAGAGAACATAATGATTGACGCTATAAAATGCTCATGAAATATCAAATGAATAAAATTAATTATGTGGTGCAATAGGAAACAGACACAGAACCAGGAGCTAGTGAATTGCAACTCCTTAAAGGTATACATAGGAATTTGAGTTTAATCCTGAAATATTTCCAGGGAAAATAAACCCCCATTTCCCCTTATTCTTGGTACATTTAAGTACTGGGTCTGAAACAACAAAGGAATATGAGACTATCAAGTGTGTCCCAAAAGATTGGAACAGTCAAATTCTTCCCTGAGATCCTTCAAAAAATTTATGTTTTTATTTTTCCAATTACGGCAGTGCCCCTTGGCATAATGTAATGGTTAGTGCGTTCGATTGTCATGCGGAAGGTCTCGAGTTCGATTCTCAGCCGCTGCCTGAAAGTTTTTTTCAGGGGTATACTGCCTCTAGCGAGGAATTGACAAATTCTCCAAGAGTATCTCTTGTCATGGAAATTGCTGCTTATTAGCCGTTCGGAATCGGCAGAAAATTGTAGGTCCCCTCCGTTCCTGGTAACACGCACACAGGAATGGTTGAGAGTTGTAAGTCACTAGGTTCTGGTTCACTCCGAGCTGTTGCACCACCAAATTTATTTATTTATTAATTACGGAAAATCCTACTTTTCTGACGTCACTTTCGACATGTTACAAAAACCTGTCAACCTTGAAACCATAAAATACTTGAATACCTGTCACCATTGCGGCGATATTGAAATTAAAAAAAAAAAAAAAAAACCGAAAGTTCTTTTCGAGCATAATTTTCACTCACAATCAGTGAAGGATAGGAATCACCTCAAAGAAGCAAACTTCGGCCTGAAAAATGCCATCGTCTTCGTCGTCATCAATAATAATTTAATCAGCAACGCCACGCTATAATATGGTTGGTGGTTTGACCTTCAAGTCAGTTCCAGAAATACGACTTTATGGTGCTTGCTTGGTCAGCCACGCCAACCTGTGATGGTAATGCGTTCAATATTGCCGACCAACCAACGATGGTGGCACGGTGGCGCGGTGGCAGCGGCAGCGCCAGCGTCGTTCATCGTCGAATGTGGTTTGCTTAAATTGGCCTAACCTAGTGGTTGCCTTTGCCTGCTCTTCGCTGTCGGAGAAGAAGATTATTTGACATTTCAGTTCATGTTCACTGTTCAGTGTATATACGGATTCTTGTTTTTGCATTTTTATATTTGAGCTTCTTTGACTTAGCTTCGGTTACCATACATATCATTTCACGCGTGGAAGGCAAAGCCAAAGCCCAATCCAGTTGACCTCTAAATCGAAACATATAAGGACTGGACAAACTAGTGACAGAAGAGCAACTATACTTATACCATATATCTTGGGTTTGACTCGACTGTCATATCATAAATCTTTCGAAAGTCAGCGGGCGATGCATTTGAGCGTGTGATGATGATTATCCATCCGATCCCCCAAATGAATAATGGCGGAATGGGTACCTACATACCCACTCGTAGTTTTCCATTCCTCCTGGGAATTTTGCTCTCCCTGCTCGTTTCGATTATACATACATACTTGCATCAGCTCAGAGCGAATAAAGTTGTTAATAAAATGCGTGTGTGTCACAGTTTTGGGACGCGACGACCTAGATACAGTATCTATTTTGAGATGAAAAGTAGAAGGTGTGTTGTGCCGTAAAGGGGATGCCTGGGTGTGTTGTTTTTTTTTTTGACAGGGCGGTTGAAGAATTTTTTTTGTTTCTTTAAAGAATCCAAATGGGTGACAAGTAGAGGATTTGTGACAATGCTGCTGATGATGGGTGCGTGGATTTGGTTGGTTGAGTCTTTTTGGATTGTCTTGATGATGATTGGGAAATATTGACACTTTAGAACCTGATGGTTGTCGCTTTTCAGAAGGTTATTTGGTATTTTTCAATTAGGACTATTTTTTGGTTCTTCTTTGTATTTTGAACTAGGTGTGTTTTGTTGAGTGACATTAACACAGATGTTGTCTTTAAATCACCAGCTGAGTGATCATTTGTATATTTCGAAATAGGATTTAAGAATTTCAAAAAAAAAAAAATACAAATACCTATCTACCTACAGAACATTTTTTAATCTTTTATGTTTTTTTTTTTTTATTTCAGATTACTTCTTCTTCTGATGTTCTTAGCCAAGTAAGTCTTTAACTTTTTCCATATAAAATCTATTTAAAATTAAAATATCTGGTTTTGAAGCATTCATGGTCAAGTAATCATCGTCTTTGTGTTTAGCCTTGAAGGAAGAAACACAAAAGTCTAGGAAGTTGTACAAAATGACTTTTAAAATGCTAATTTACAAAAGAAGCAGTTATAAATGAAAATATAAAATTATATAAAATAGATGTATGAAAAAAGGCGAGTTGTTCTTTCTGCATATATCTACCTACCTAAAGAGATTAAAGCTTTGTTGATATAATTTATTGACTGAACTTTAAGGCGGATTCACATTCACATGGCACATAATTTAATTTTTGCAATATTATTTATGACAATGCATGTCGATTGGGTTTGTACAGAAGTGTTTAAAATTTATTAAGAAAATCGAAAATAAATTTTTATCACCCAATAAAAACTAGTCTTGAAATAGATTGCCAATAGTAACATGATTATATTTTTATGATTTATTGGGATATTATTTTATGTTGCTAATTTCCATGTGCATGGTTTTCGCAAAATTTGTTGGCTTAAAAAATCTTAATTTTGTTAATGCCATATTTGAGTTTGAAAGTAATAATTAACACCCATAATAATAAAAGTGGTTTAGTGGCGGTTTATTTGTTAGTCCTGGATTATGTAGCACATTTTATTAATAAAACAAAATGTCTGCTGAGTGACAGTTACTAACTGAGCTTATAGGCGAAACCACTGAAGAACGTGGTTCATCTAGTGAATAAGAAATAAGACTTTCGTACTTATTTTTACTTGCGACTTATAGGTACTATAAGGCAAGTTATGCATTGGTGACAAGATCAAAGTTGACATTACGATGATAGCAAAGACGAAAAACGTGGGTCTCACAATTCTGTCTGCCTGTCGGTCTGTCTTTCTGTCTATCTGTCTGACTACTGCCCAAAACGGCTCAGTCGATTTTCGTTAAACTTGGTAGATATCGTTTTTAACTTTTCCCCTCATAGGTTTTTGTTTTTTTTTAGAACAAAAATAACGGTACCTGCCATACTATTTTTTTTTTTCGAAATTTTATAAATATTTTTTTCTCAAAAACTGTCCCACCCCCCCTTGGAACCATTTGTTTTGTTTTTGATTTTCTCAAAAACGGTACCACCGATTTCGATCAGTTTTTTATGTTAAGGCTCCCAGCAGCTTCAATATTATTGTGTATTCAAATTTTGAACAAAAAAAAATTTGAATTTTCAAAAATATTTTCCAAATTTATTTTTGAAAACTCAATATTTCGAAAACCCCATGCTCGATTTTTTTAAGACTTAATAAATAAAAGTTTCATAAATATCTATTCTACAAGATATGGAAAAAAAAAATATTTTACCTAAAAATAACGGTATACGCTCCATACAAATGTTAAAAAATAATTTATTTTATTCGAAACAAGTACCGAAAATTTTGCTAAATTTTTTTTTCTTTCGAATAATTCGTACCATCTATAATTTAATAAAAAGAAATTTGAAGATATAACTGACTGTACCTACTATACCTCATTATCGGCATAACGAATTTTAATGAAATATTTTATAGAGAAACTTCTAAAAAGTTTAAAAAAACATGGCGTTTCAAAACTTAAAAAAAAAAATATTTTTTTGAATAAAAAATAAAATATTTTTTTTTTTTGGAAAATTTGATATCTCAAAAATGGTTCAATATTTTTGTTTGTAAATTTAAGTTTTATTCGAACAATAATAAAAATTTTAAATTGACATACCGAAATTTTTTCTTAAAAATGTTTTAAAAATTTTGTACATAAAAGCTTATTTTTTTAAGAAACCACTACTTTTTTGTTCTTGTATAAACTAATATCTGCTTGAATCACATGGCATCCTAGTTTTAGCTCCAACTATTAAAGAAGTTTTTTTAGTCTATTAAAAAATGAATTGTTATGCTTATAAACGGTTTTTCTCTAATGACATTAATTTTTGAAATTTTTAGTCTTTTACATAAGAGCAAGCTCGTGCGACCCAGTTGTGGATTTTATTTTTATTGCTCTGTAAAGCTTTGCCATTTAAACTCCAGTTCTCACTCCTTTTATGTTGTTTTTCTCATCTTCTTTATTATTTTCTTTTATTTAGAAACAAAAAAAAAAAAAAAGTGTGAGTGTCAGGACTCACGGTTGAGATGTGTAAACATCAACGTGTCGAATTTTTGTTATCGAACGTACCCAATAAACAATGCAATCGTACTAATTTGTGACTTGTGATATATACCCCTCACACACGCCACATCGATCAAGACGAACAATCGACAAAGCACTTCGCTTTTGTATGGGCATTTACACACCAATACGCCGACGTAGAAGTACATGCCAAAATCAGCTGTGAAATGGTAGAGTTGTAAAATTTTAAATGAAAAGTGAAAATGACCGAAAAATATTTGAATTTTAATGCTCCAGAACCACTTTTTTGCGTTGATCAGAGCTTTATTGAATTCTTGCTTAAGGAGATTGAATTTTATTCTTGCTTTTTTAGGCGATTTGTAAATTTTAACAACTAAAACCGAATATCATCATAAAAAATTGTTTCGACGAACTAGTTCGGTCCTTTTTACACGCCATGTCGGCATAGTACTTCGATTCCCAGAGTTCGCACTTCTATGTCGTGTCGACACATATTCATTTCACACGACCCAAAAACCTTATCGACAATATGCTTCGATGAAATAGTTCGTGGCATGTGTTAGGAGTAAGTCGACTCTGCTACGTAACGTAAAGTTTGTTTGACTTATGTTTAACCAGGGATGTTGCTTGTGACAGCATTATATTTTTACCCTTATATTCAAACAGAGATGTTATCTGATAAAAAATAAACTGTTTTTACACGAATCTGATTTTAATCTCTGTTTCTCTTTTGGCTTCCTTTCGAGTGCATCTGTGCTTTTAAACACAGCGATTTTTAATATAAGTTAACTTTGTTCATGCGAAAAAGAGTCATCTCTTCGCACTCCTCTACTCAGTTAAGCGAATTGCACTGAGCGAACGCCAAATATAAAAAAGAAAACCACAAAGAACGATAACTCCGCATTTTTCTCAGCAATTGTAAGTGTATTAGTAAAAACGTCACACGTATATAGATTGGATGTAGGCTTGAAGAAAAATCAAAATCTTTTCAATCTAGCGTACTGCATAGAAATATTGTATATGCAAGGTTGATGATTGATCATGTATTTATTGGATCATTTGCATATAGTACGTTGAAGAGATGAGAACACAGCACAGCATAAGCACTGATTAAAATATTAAAACAGCAAACGAAAATTGTATGATAAAAGGGACAGACAAAATAAAACAAATTACTCGGATAAAATTACAAAAATCTCAAAGAAATTCGTAAAAACACAATTTTGCTGAAAAAAAAAACCACAAAGAGCAACGTTCTCTCGCCACTGAAATAATACACTTGTACGTGCTTTTCATGCATTTGAACAATGTATACCTGGCTTAACACCGCCAACAAATATACTTGTCATGCAGCGAAAAAGTCAAAACTTTTTTTTTTGACAAACCACTAGATGGAGCGTTCACCTTACCAAAATCAAACCAATCCCTTAACTTTTTTTTTAGGTTTTTGTACTTTATCTTACTCCCTCTGTCAGAGATTTACAACCCGATTGACATCATTCCCACCTTGTAATGCTATTATTATAAGTGGCAAAAACTAATTTTTTTAATACATTGAAGTCGTAGTCATCATCCAGTTCATGGCTTGACAGATGGAGAACGATCTATATTTTGATATAGTGAATGCTAAAAGTATATTTTGATATAATAAAGAATATCTAATTCGATAATTAAAATAATTATATGGTATGACAGATAAGGGACAATTTTTTTGGATTTTTAAAGTTCAACTCTGAAAATGCATTTTTTGCGAGCATAAAATAAAATGTTATCGTCCGTCAATAACGTGAAGTGGATTTTTTAAGACATTAAATGAACCCGCTATGAAATTTTACACCAGTTGATTTGTGTTTCGTCTTTTTCACATATTTAGGACTATTCGGCGTGATCTTTTATTCTTCTATTCTGTTATTCTGCTATGAATTTCCATATAAATGTTTGAGCTGTCAACAAATCTTTTATGAATTTTAATTTTGGTATTCAGCACGCTAAAATCTGTTATAAAATCTGCTAAGAAAACTTTTATGAACTGTCAAACGTTCGAACATAGAAAAAATCTTTTACGAATAGCATTTCTGTTAAAAATCATAAAAGACAAACTTCTGTGACTTTTATCATAAAAGATTTCAATAAGTACACAGGTGCATCAAGTAATAATGAATATTTATCTTTTATTTCGTCAATGAAATGTTCTTTAAAGGAGACAAATGAAAGAAAATATATCAAAACACATATCATATAAACATATAAGTAGAGTATGGCCATGGTATTCCCAGAAACATATGAAGTAAAATCGTGTTCCATTGTATGGATACCCATAGTGTGTAAGGCTAGGCGCACACATTCAATTTTTAGTTGCACAACTGTTTGGTAGTTTATAGAAAACAGATGAACTACTTAAATGAATATCCGCGCAGGTGCATATAATTATATGTTACACAAAATAGCCTTAGGCCAGGCGCGCACATTCAATTTTTAGTTTCGCAACTGCTTGGTTCGAGCAACTAGAAGTTTGTGTTTTGATACAAACTAAGCGATTGCCTGAAATGAGTTCGCTATTCTGTGTAACATAAAATTATATGCACCTGCGCGCACATTCAACTAAATAGTTCATCTGTTTTCTATAAGCAACCAAACAGTTGTTCAACTAAAAATTGAATGCGCGCGCAATCGTTTAGTTTGTGTCAAAACACAAACTTTTTAGTTGCTCGAACCAAGCAGTTTTGAAACTAAAAATTGAATGTGCGCGCCTAGCCTAAGAGTTTACTTTTTTGTTCGTCATCCATTTAAATTATGTCAGATGAAATATTTTACATAATCACAGCTGATTATGATAACAGATTTAGTTCAGTTTCATAACAGATCTCGTTTTCGAAGTAGCATAAGGCCAGGCGCGCACATTCAATTTTTAGTTTCATAACTTTTTAGTTGCTAAAATGAAACATATGGGCTTATATGGGACACCGCGCACTTAAAGCAACTCGATTCGAGCAACTAAAAAGTTTGTTTTGACACAAACTAAATGATTGCCTAAAATTAATTCGTAACAGTTGAGCTGTTTTCCATAAGCGCAAGAGAGAAAAGAGTGTGAGCGTGTGTAAAGAGTTGCCAGTGCGCGGTTCTCTTTCAACTGGTGATTAAACTATTTGATTTCAATCACAGTTGCCAGTGCGCGACTAGCCTAACAGACTTTTATAAAAGTTCGAACCTCTGAATACCAATCATAAAAGATCTTTTAAGGTGGAAATCTTTTATGATTCATAACAAAAAATCTATAGCAGAATAACAAATGCGGCAGAATAGGCCTAATTGGTCGGGTGGTGAAGAAATGTTGAGGGATTGAATTAAGTTCTATCCAGCAATGGAAAGTAATAAAATCGAGATTTCAGTACTCAAAGTCTCCAATGTAAACACGATGTCGTAAGTACGCAATATTAACAATGTAAACATGGTGTTAAATGCAATCGTCGGTAAGGTAGATTGCTACACGGAACGTGTAACCGTAACGTGTAACCGGAACGTGTAACCGTAACGTGTAACCGTAACGTGTAACCGTAACGTGTAACCGTAACGGGTTACACGGGACGTATAAGTTTTACACACGTTTTCAATTCACTCTACCGCCGGGAAAGATGTTTACACATCAAAAAACACAAGTTAGGAACGTGTACCAGCAATTGTCAACAATTGTCAGTATAGGATTGTAGTAGATTTTTGATAAACGTCATTTGACATTTCTGAGCACATTTCGATTTTTGTTTAATTTAAAAGTATAAATTGGGACTTAACTCATGTTCCATGGCTTAGTGAAATCGTGGAATAAAGTTGGAATATATTTTTTTTATTAATTTGGCTGTTATAGTTTGTCAAATTTTTGGGCTTTAAGAATAACTACTATTTATAATTCTTTGATTATTTCAAAGTCTTTTAATATGTCCCCACATGAAACTTTTTATTGTAACAACAATACACGCTCGCCAAATAGCACTTGGAATTGGCTTACATAAATATGTACATAACAGTACATATAGATCAAGAAGTTCATCTTTGAAGTAGTGTTTAGACTTCTGTTGAGTGAAAGTTAATGAAGCAAAGGTGAGAATGACTGCTTTTCTTATTTTGGAGAAAAGAATAAAGTCAAAGTGTCAAGTGATTTAGTTCTTAGCAGAAATACCAACTAACAATTTTAACAAGAAATGCATTTTGGAACTATTTAAAACGGAGCCAGCTAGCTAGGGATCGAATTAGAAAAGCTTGTTGATTGAGGCCCTCGTCCGCCACGAACTGCAGCGCTACCCAATGGCGTAGCTAGGGGGGGTGTGAAGAGAGCGATCGCTCCAAGCGCTAAGAGTTAGGGGCGGCATTTTCATTTTCGTTGTACATTGGAAGTTCTAAACCAATTACAAAATGTTTGATTATGGTTATACCGAAGGGAGACGAAGGCGACAGTGTATGTTAGTAAGTTATACCCCCGAGTAATGGGATCGGAATATAATCTTGAATCTCCTAATCCCAAATGGGCTAAATTTCGAACGCCAAAATCTCGAATAAATGTGCGTTTTTGCCTTAAATACTGTTTTAGTACATTTTTATTATTAAATTTTTTTCAAGCATAAATTCATTATTCATTTTACTAAGGACTTTGTAAGCATAAACTAACAACTTGAGAAAATTATTAAGTCAAGTTGCATGATCGCGGGCACGGCGCAGTTGTCAATTTATGAAAGCTCGTCACGAGATTTCCCATTCGCCAAATTTATCCTTCACAAGTTCGTCTGTTGAGTCAATTATTCTGCCCTAGCGAGGTAAACGTCGGAGCTTCGATTTCAGTTCGAAGTAGCTTTTATCGGAAGAAATTTTACAGAAATCCAGCGAAGCACTGCGATGGATATAAATTTCAGGCAGAGATGTGCCAATTAACCGATATATCGATAATGCGATATATTTTCGATAATTTTTTTATAAAATAAACACCATAAGCGTTTTAAATCATGAAAAACCGGTGAGAGAGTGTACTTTATTGTTTATAAAAAGCATTTTTTTCTATTATAATGCGCTAGCGTTTTTAAGAAATGTAATTAGATGCACCGATTTTTAAATCAAAACTATCGAATAAAGTCATCTCCTTATTTCCAAACGTATATTTTTTTTCCATTTGAAGTGTCAAACAAATAATAAATTAAAAAAAAAACTTTGGAAACACAATATTATATATTTATTTGATTTAATGCAAGCAATAATAATAAGAAATGGATAGTGTAGGACTATTTTTTGATGCCGAATTCAACGAGCTAAGGGCACGAAATAAAGAAATAAGGAAAACATTGCGAAACAAAAGCAATATACGCAGATTCAACATAAATACAAAACAAATCATCGGTCTGATTGTGTCACTCCGGAACATACATATGTAAATCCACCAACATGGTGTTTGAAAAGATTTTGAATGTACAATTTCCCAGTCGCCTTTTTCCAATATTTTAAAGGAAACTTTATACATATATAATGGAAGAGACCTTGTGTAGCAACTGGATATCTTTACAGATGTCAGATGAAGAATGTCAACTGTCCAACATCGCTTTGCCTTGATCCCAATGAATTAAGCTGATTGGCCAGATCCTCCCATAATTTCTGGCGTCCTTTTTGTATAATTTTGCGCGATATCGGGAAGAAGATTCACCATCCGCTGATATTGATGTGAACTTGTTTTTTCGTTCTGCCTAAAAACAAAAAGTCCATTATAAATAGGTAACACAAGTTAACGCAAAAATAGTTTAATTCTTTATTACTTACATTTTAATTTACTATTTCTTTAATTTCCGCAACAAGAATTTGTCGGAGGACTTCGGAGAAATTTTTCTTTGTACCTGTCAAAAATAAAACCATTAGAAGTACTTCTTCGCAAAGCATCGCATACAAATGCATGCTCTGAATTTCGTCGGACAGAATTTCGGATCAGCTGATCGGAGAAATACCTCGAAGCAAAATGTCTCCGATTCGTGGTAATAGGAGAGAATTCCGCTCCGACGGTTACCTCGATAGAGCCTTGGTATGTAGAGCCGTCAAATATTGGAACCACAGCTCGGATATAGATATCGATGTTGTGGAGCTCTTCCCTGGCCACGGAAAGTCGGTTTACTTTGTTATACATATATCCGAGACCATTGATGGTAATAGTGCCTCGGTCTTCATTTCAAAAGAAGTAAGGTTCGATGATGTCTCCATATTTTTTTTTTTTTTTTTTTTATAATCTACAAACGCTCAAGGGAATATGATTAGCCTTTAAATGTTTCAACACAGCGTGGGCGTGAAGTTACGGAAGAGAAAGAAGGATAGGAAAGATGTGTGGGCACGATGTTCTGAGACTGAAGGTGGTTGTCTCAGATTTTTTATCTCCAGGGATGGCGGCTGAACTAAAGCGGAGAATTGCCGTGTGTTATTTCTATGTCCCTTATAATTCGCATTATTTTATTCGTTTTTCATCCTTGTTGGGCATACTAGTTTAACTCAATTACATGTTGTTAGTGTTATGCCTAAACAACATGTAATGAGTAAACCAGCAACCCATTGATGACAATTTATAGAAGGTTTTAATGGAATTAAAGACGACATAGACGACGGCAGGGATCGAACCTGTGATATTGAGGTTGACAGGCGAGCACACAACCATCGCGCCACGGCCACCCCCCACGGCCATAAGCCCCATCAAATATTCAATCTTTGCGCATGCAGTGTGTCTTTGTCGAACATTTGTACATTGTGATCGCTCCAAGAACGTCAGTTATATCGGGTTTTTCAATAAGAGCGCTACAAAAGTTTTTTTTAAATAAAACAAAAACGGTTTTGGATATCAATGAAATTCTTTATTCCTGTGAAAGTACGTTCGATGCTATTATGTATGCAACTCGATATCTTTTGCATGGCCACCACGGGTACGCTTGCAGAAGTCTAGACGCTGAACCCAATTTTCGACGGTTTTCAAGCATAAATCGGCCGATACTGCTGCAATTTCACGTTCGATATTCGTAAGAAGTTCATCAATCGTGGCTGGCTTGTTGGCATAGACCATAGACTTGACGTAGCCCCACAGGAAATAGTCTAACGGCGTTAAATCGCACTACCGAGGCGGCCAAGTGACTGGACCATGAACTGGACCAAGCTAGGACGATTATGACGACCGTAAATTGGACGTAGCGCTCTTAACGTTGATGCCACTGACTCTGAATTTCGGTAGTATATTTTAATAATTTCGACTCGTTGTTGGCTCTTATATCTTTCCATCATGAAATGGCAAACCTAACTGAAGAGAAATGTCAAAAGAGCGGCAAGAAAGATGGCGTCGTTTGCTGTCCCTGTCGCTCTACTTTTGTAGCGTCCCTGTTGAAAAGCCCTTTACTTGTTAACATACCCAAAGAACCAAAGACAATTTCTTTTGGCCTAATTTCCGACCTCCGGGTAACATTTCCAGCACCCAATTAGCAAACTTACGGTGTTGTCTATGATCGCCCGGATGAAATGGCAAACTTTACTGAATATTTTTACAGCTGCTGAAACAATTGAAAAATAAAAATTTTATTGATTTCTTCTCACCTTTGACATTAAACAGAAATTAAGTTCAATACCCGATCGGGATCATTTCTCACATATCTTTAACTTCAACAAAAATAAAATTATCAGTTTTGCAACGCAATACCATCCAATTGTCAATGTTAAACCAGTGTTATCTCCTGAAGCATATTTGTCAGTCAATTTGGATCAAATGTTATACCTAATCTTCGTAATCGATTTAAAAAATAATTGCATAGTACCGCGATCTCGATTAAAGCCACACTTCGATTTCAATAATTTTACGACAACTTACATTAAAACTTTACTCTCCATAACTTAACTCGGGTTTAATTTGCTTAGAGAAAGTTGAAAAAATATCTTAACCATAGTATCAAGTTGGCTTAGTGTGAGAAATTTTAGTGGAAATTCAACAAATTTCGAATCTAAATTATAAAATATCCAATTACATACTTGAACTCTAGTGAAACCTCGGTTGGTCTGCGGAAATCAGTGAGTTAAAATCTTGAACCCAAAACGAAAACCGTTTGTACAACTGGCGTTACAGAATTAACTAGGCCCGATTTGAGTCAGAGTTAATTCAGCCAACGTGCGGCACACAAACAAATGCTAACAAATGCAAGTTCTTAATCTTATAATTCATAAATCATTAATGTTCAGAACTTTTAAGACTTCGAGGGCAGCTTGAATACACTTGAACGTCGCTCGTCTGCATACATTTTGGAAGAGCAATTCTCAATAATAGATAGGAGTTAATTAACATACAATGTAAACAGAAGAGGGCCCAGTATGGAATCTTGAGGAACACAGACATGTTTGGGAGGAGATAGGTTATCATGTACTAGGACAGCTTGTTTTCGATTTGTCAAATAGAAATAAATCAATTTTGTACCAGCAGTTGAGAAAATAAATATCTTCGAAAGCTTTGTGTAGAGGCTTATGTGGTTGACTGTGACACATACTTTTGAAAAATCAAGTAACACTAGAAAAGTCAAGTCATCCCTATCAAGAGTCTGTCTAATATCATCAATTAGGCATTTAAAGTGCTGTGATGAAGTTGTGTTTTTTTTGCTAAAAACCAGCTTGTTTCAGAGTAAGCATGTTTTTTGCAGATAGAAGAGCACCACATTTTTTTGTTTTCCTAGAACCCCTTTGAATGCTTTTGATAAAAATGGCAGGATTAAAATTTTAAAAACACCTGATGGGCATCGTCTAGTCCAATAAGAATTATTTTGCAGCGTGACTTCGACAAGATTGAGTTGAGCAATATTGCAATAACCGGAAGTTAAAAATAAACTTTCAGAAATCCGAAACTATACTGGTGAAACAAGCTGGTGATCGTAGGGCCACATGGACAGCAACTGGCAAATAAAAGTGTAGTAAAGTACCTTGGTATCTGGTTGGATCAGTATTTATATTTCGACAGACATATAAATTCTGCTCTTGTCAGAGATAGGGGAGCCTTTGCCCTGACGAAACGGTTGTTTTACAGCAGCCGGCTTGACAGCAAGGTGGTGGTGACAAAATGTACATACGAAAAACTTATGTGTTAATTTCTAGCATAAATACTCCTCTACTAGTCAAATGTGTTCTTCAACTGTCATGATTATTTTAGATTGTTGCTACTCAAATTTTCATACTCCAATACTTAAAAACAAAAACCTTTCAGATTAGTATGAGTCTTGTGTAAATTTGTTAAAATTCTCCACTACCCGCCAGACAAAACAAATAGCTGATTTCATGGTCAAAATAAATTCCGTTAAAAAAGTCTTAAATGACAAGTACACATTAGATCTAATTTTGTCTCCCAAAATATTCGCTTCCTCCCCCCCGCTCCCTTCCTCAAAAAAAAAAAAGTTGTTCAAACATAATAAATTAAAATCTATCATAAAAGAGTGAATAACCGATTAAACTGCTATAAAAAATAAACAACAATCTGCTGCCTCCAACTCTACTATATGCCCCTCAATCTATTTAATCTCATCATCATTCTCGCCTGGTTTCATCTCTTACGTCGCTTCGTCTTCGTCGCATCACTAACACCGTTTCGCCGCCGTGGCCACAACATTGCCAATTATCACAGAGATATTCAATTAATTTGTCTAAATTATACTCTCATGCGGATTGTCTGAAAAAAAAAAAAAAACAAGTAAAAATTGTGTCAGTAATGGCTCGTCATAATAGCAGCCATTTCATGGATATGTTTTGTATTTAAATGCTACGCCTTTTCAACATTGATTCCCTTTTTATTTGTCTTTTGTTCATTTTGATCTAATTTCAAAAAAAAAATCTGAAATAAAAAGAGAAGATATTGTTAAAAATACACACGAAGCTTAACGTTAATTTATATTAATTTGTTAATTTTCCAATTCAGCGAACCGTCATTCTGCTGGAAAGAGTCACTTTAATTTTTTTTCGGTGATGTTTTTGGTATTTTTGACGTTTAGCCACTATCGGAATATCGCCCTCTATCCTCTCTCCGATTGGCCGTTTTTTCTCTCTTCAATTCTTTGCATTTTTTTACGTCTTTTGTTTATGTTTTCATTTGGATTTGGTTTTGTGAGGGTAGTCAATGTATTTTTAGACTCTTTCCGTAGAAATAGTGCGTAATATATCTGCCTGTCTGTCTATCATCGGCCTCGCATCGTGCGCCATTTATAGCTTTTCCTATAAAATAGTAGGTATGTAGTTCGGCTCACACTTTCGTTTTCGATGGTTTTTATAGTTTGGCCAACTGACCAACGGACATGGTAACTCTTATTTTCGATTCATTTTGACATCATTTTGTCGTTTTTTTTGGTTTGTGTGTGTTGGTATATCTATGCCTACATGTATTCTTGTTTTATTGTTTAGTTGTCGTCATTTTTTTCTTTTTCTTTTTTGTGTTTTTGCTTTGCTGTTTGTTTTATTAATCACAGCCTCTGGCTCATTATGTATGGATGATGGACAGGCATGGCTGGTTGTAGGTGAAGGTTAAACGCGTTTACTTGACTAGAATTTTAGTTAACAAAATAAACCTTGTTTTCCCTTTCGTTCTGTCCGCAATTAAGTAAAAACTGAAAAAAGAGCTAGACACAAGAATTGGAGTAAAAACAATAATTTTTTTTGAATGATAAACAACAAAAAATAGCAAATTTATTAATTCAAACAGCAATGTCATTTTAATGTGATCTGTCAGTTTGCCCTTTCCAGGGATGGTCGATGGTATGATTATTGACAGAAATGAAATAAAAACAACACAATTATTAAGTTTATTATTTACTCTTTACTTTTGTCTTCTGTTTTTTATTATTCTTTTTTTTTTTTTTCAATTATTTGGGTTTAGTGTATGACTCGAATTGTTAATGGAAAAGAAAAACAAAAATTATTTTGATTAAATGATTATGACACTATGCTGGATGTTTCGGTGAATTATTTCTGTTAAAATTTGTATTGTTTTCTTCTTTATTTAACTGGTAGCACTTGTTGGCGATAATGATTGAGGCGATGATGGGTTTTTGAGGTTACATAGTTTTTTGTTATTGTATTTAATGTTTGTTTCTCTTCGCTTATAGGCCGTGTGATGTATTGTTGATGGCCATAAGGGCACGTGCTAAGTAGAGAAAGTGACAGATGGCTTATAACGAGGCTGTGGAATTTTGTATTTTGTGTGTATTTTTTTTTTCAGTTCAGCCTTTAAATAGGGATTACAATGCACTTCATTTAGTGATCAATAAAAAGTTATTCTTGTGTTTTGGGCACAGGGTTTAAAATATAAATGTAGATATTTTTTATTATTATTAAAGTGCTAAATGCTGTCGTACATAATTTGAATGGCTACCGGATATATGTATTTACAATAATTGATATTTAATTGTTTCCTGATTTATGTGCGACCTTGATTTTGATTGTTGTGAATTTGTACTTCTGTTAAGACCATCGACTAATTATTATGATAAGTAGAGACTTAGCAAATTACTTACTTATTAATTGCTTGTATTACAAACGAAAATAATTTTTGAAGTTTATTAATAACCGCCTTCAAGATGACATATGTTTTTCCATAACATTGAAATAACATTTGATAACTGGATTCTGATAGGATTAATAATGGTAGGTAGAAGGTAGGTAGAAATAACGACCACTGGCAGTCTAGCCTTGTGGCCCAATTAGCTTTGAAGTGCGCCATTTTGATACAAATTTCAAATTTCGTATGAACCTGTGGATGTATCTAATTGATATATGACTCCCGGAGTCATGTTTGGATTAAGTTCAAAATATGGATCTAGTAGGTTTCGATGTCTCTTATTGTGTTTGATTTTACACAATTATCTGGAAATTGGATCCCTCACCCAGTCGGACCACCAAACACATTCGACATCTATCTACGCTGTGCCAAGCTAGGCAGCTTGTTGACTGGTACTGAAGAAGTAGCCAGGTCGATTGAGTGATTATCCGCCCCCAAACACTGTAGGCCTCCGTCAAAGGCCTCAGTCCACTATCTAGGGATCTAAAGGTGTGTCCAGACCAAAGAAACATTTTTTAAACATTTCAGAAACATTTAAAAAACATTTCAGAAACAGAGAAACATTTCTGAAATGTTTCTTAAATGTTTCTGAAATGTTTTCTTTGGTCTGGACGCTCGGATCCGCACTCTTGACGAAAATTTTAAAAATAAAATCAAAAAGGCCAATGATATATCTGAATTTTGCGAAAATATAAATCGTGATAAAGATGAAGTAGAACAAAAAATTCATGCGCTTAAAGTACAACACAGGCGAGGAAAAAATTTACAGACAACTCAATCTGGAAACAATGGGAAACAAAGAAACATTTCAGAAATGTTTCTCAAAGCGTCCACACCAAAAAAACAAATCAGGAACATTTCTGAAATATTTCTGAAATGTTTTTTAAACAAATGGGAAACATTTCAGAAACGTTTTTTAAACAATGTTTCCTGAAATGATTCTTTGGTGTGGACACACCTTAAGGAGTCAAACGGAGGGCACGGTACAGAAGAAGTGGAGGACTTATTGCTTTTCCCGCTGGTCCCCACAGCTATGACAGTCAGTTTTGTGAGGAATATCTAGCTTCGCTGCTAGCTCTCCTACGCTCTCCTAAAACTACGATCCTGGCTATGCCTTGTCTGAGCTTATATGTATATCAGATAAAGTGTTTGGGATTTATAATAGGTGGTCCAAATCTTTCTAGATGAACTGCAGTTAGTTAAACTGCTCCACCTAGGGTTTGGTTCACTAAAAAAAATCCAGAGAATTCTGTTTATCATAACTTCGAGCGAAATGTTGACTCTTTCCGCAAGTGAGTTATGAAGCGCTGATCCTTGCTGATCAACTCGTCCGCCCGTTCATTCCCATCAATGCCATAATGACCCCGAACCCAAATAAGTGTGATATTGTGGTTAATATTGAGGGTAACAAGTTCATCCCGGCATTGCTGGGCCAGTTTGGAGTATGATGTACTAGACATTAGTTTTGGATCTGAAAATTGGCTTATTAAAACATTTCAAATTCATGTAGCGTGGCTATAAAAAAGAATCTCTAAGCTTAAGCTTACGCGAGGAAATGACCGATCGTATTCTTTCAATTGTGGAAATTACGTTGGTTGATTTTGGGGAAATATAAGGTTTTTCAATAATGTTGGGTAGATGTTGAAATGGAATCAAAGGTATTCGAAAGGCCCATGTATGTCATTATATATGGCACGGTTACCAGTCGTCCAATTTTCAATAACTTCCACATAGATCTGGCTGAATTTGAGCAATCTCCAGTGTTATGTTCACCTTAAGAGCCTCGGTCGATTGTATATTCGCATTTACCTTCAAATTCAGAAGTCCCAGAAGAAAAAGTCTATTCTGGTGAGTCAACTCTGCGAGAGATAGGCTTACCCTCAAATCGTTCAAGCAGAATGTCAATCGTTGTATCCGCTGTGTAGCACGTAGTGCCGTTCTGCTATAACCACATGTCATCTAGGTCTATATGGTTCAATTTAGGCTATATGAAATTGATTATCATCGCTTGACATTGCCCGTGACCGACTTACCATAATCGTTTTCGAAAAATTACGGACCAATGACGCCACCAGCCCAAATTTCGCACCAAAAGGTATGGTGAACCTCGTGTGTGACGGTTTCGTCCTTTAAATTTTATTTGTTAACACAGCCATTCAAAATGTGCCTTGATCCTTGAATATAATTTTTGGCCAAAATTGTGGTCCGCTTCCCAAACACTCTGAAACCCAGTCGCCGAACAAACGACGTTGTCTTTGGCCATGAACTTTGAGCTACTGAGTCAGTTGGATCGTGTACGGTTTTTGGTCCAAGTCCTGACGTAAAACTTTTCAATTTGAAGTCTCTGAAAGACCGAGTTCTTGTGCAAGGGCGAGTAATCGACTGCCTCGAGTTCTGTTGTACACTTTCAACCGACCGCGCCGATATTATAGTTCGATCTTACGGTTTCTTTGACGTAAGAATGTTGGCTGATTGATTACTGAACTGGTCGTCTCAAATGTAGCCACCAAACGTTGAAGAGTCGAATGTGAAGGGTTATCACGACTACCATAACATGGGCGTAACTACCATAAAAGTTGGGCCCGACTTTTGTACTTACAGCATTAATTTCCATATTCATAGTTATCTATACCACACAATGCTGTTTAGATTAGAGTTAAATGAGTTCATCAAACGTGCTGTCATTGCCACTCAAGATTCAAAGAACAGAGAGCTAATATATAATGTAAATGAGTATGAAAAGATATAGGTATTTAAGTCAGCGAAGCAGTTAAATAAAAATGAAAAACAGTGTTGGAGATAAAACTGAACCATGAGGCACTCCACAACTAATTTCGGGAAATTCTGATTTGAACCAATTCAATACGACTTTAATGCGGTTCTGAGAAGAAGTGAAGAAGCACGATCTATGATAAAAGTTTTTGATACCAAAATCCTTCAAATTCTTTAGATACTCGTATAACGAAGGAACTATTCTTACTAACTTTGAACGATCTAAAGTTATATTGATATCATATACCGAGATATACCGATTTCCGAATATCAGTGAATCTTTTGCAGCGAAAGTAATAATGTTAATTATTTAAATGCTTTGGTTCCTGGAGATATTTAATAAGCTGATAATTAATAAGCGTTGTTTTGGCAGCAGGAAAAAGAGTCAAAACTGCAATCGGTCTTAGGTTTCAGGGAATATGAAGATTCACTTTTAATGAAGTACCTCTTGGTATAATAGTAATTGCGTTGGACTGTCATGTAGGAGAGTTGGGAGTTTGAATCCCAGCCTATGTCGCAAATTAAAAAAAAAAGAAATATGTTTTCAGGGGTACTCCCTCTTTCGACGGAGCTACAAATTCACCAAAAATATGTTTCTTCTAATGAAAAAGTGCGAACCTTAGCTGTTCGGATTCGGAATAAAATGATAGAGGGCACATAACAGTTTCTTTCCCCCTTAGACTTGATAAAAAAATTCTCATATTTATCTACTATTACTGAAAGGTTAGCTTCCTTTACCCAAACGAATAAATATAAATTAGGTTAAGTTGATATGAACAGTAAGTTTCAAAGTATAAACATAAATATTCATGATTCCTTTGACCAAACGGACTTAAGTCTATGTAAAACTTATATCACTTTGTCTTTGAAATTTTGAAATCTTTTTCTTTCCACACACAAAAAAAACAAAAAAAACAAATGTCTAACAACGAAAAACACCATGTCTAACAGCTTCATCCCAAATTGACCATGTCCATGTCAAAGTCACTTTCCATTTTGTGTATGTTTTGTGTCTGAAACTGCCGACCGCCACCAAAGACGCACGATAACAACGAACAAAGCTCGCGGTCTTTCGTCGCAATTAAGATCTTTTGGCTTTAATGTCACGTCCCTATGCAGTCAGTCATAACAGCCTCCCCGCAAAGTACGCGATTGTGCATACATCATTTGGCTTAAACTAAAAAAAAACACACATCTGCAATGCAAAATAATAATAATAAATTAAAAATAAAAATAAAAAAAAACACAATGCAACAAAGTCGGTCTGCATAAATTAGTCAAATCGAAGTTTATTTGTACCCGATCCAATAGAGCATGATTAATTGTGAGGATATTTATGCATTGCTTTGGCGACACAACATCACCATCATCATATGGATGCAACAACTTACACTCATCAGATGCACATATACCTATCGATCGACTGCCATTTCTGACACATGCCACCAAATTCGAAAAATCCGCCCGGAGCCATCACCTGCGAAAAATCTTAAGTAGCACCAACTCAACCCAGCCCAATCGAATCGAATCGAATAAGCGCGAGTTCCTCGTCTCTAAACAAAGAACACGATTAGGTGCTGCTTCAGAATTCAGCAAATGGAATGAAAAATTCAATTTTTTTAATTGATTCGCCAGCACTAGCCCCAAATGCATCGAGACGACTATACACACATTGTCATTTTGTCGACGACGACGACGAGTTCTCCATGCTCGAAGGTGAATTGGTTCCGAAGAACAGTCTCAGGCATTAGTATTCCAGTCCAGAAGCCTCGTCTCAATTTGCACTAACTTAGATGGCCAGCTCCAAGCTCGGTGTAACTATACTACAATGCTGTTGACTGTTGAGAGACTGCGTTCTTTGGTAGCACTTAGGAGCACACCGTGCGCATTTGAATGTCGTCGACAACAACGCATTCCTCCTCATCCAAAATGGTATATCAGAGCTGATTCTTAAATTGCCTCGGACTGTCGTCGAAGTCGTCTTTATTATTGGTTTGACGACGACCAACGAGTTTGCATCAAGAATTCCAAATGCATTTTTTCTTTTCGAAAAATTAAATCAAAAAAAAAAACATCCAAACCAATATAAGGTAAATCTGGCCTGGGGACTTATGAGCACGCGCCCACAATCACCTAGTACATCATTGGGGAGCCACCATCAGCCGTCCAAAGGAACACACATAAACAACATCAGCCAGTAGCAGTGGCGCGGCGGTGAACAAAAAAAAAATCAAAAAAAAAAAAATAACAAAGTTGGCTTGAGAGCTTGTGACTAATTAGGATTCCAGGTCTCGATTTGTCATCTTCGACATTGATGGTTGATTGTTCTCTCCTTGAATTGCTTCTGACGGACACGGAACCAACTGTCTGACTGACGACTATAGGTACTGTGCATGACTTACGGGGTTTTGACGAATAACTTAAGTCCGTCTGTGCTGACTGCTGAGTGTAAAATACCAAGTTATGTAGTTTATGACAAAAGACAATATTTTAATGTTTAGCCTCCTCCGCATGAAAAGTTCTCTTAATGTGTTTCCGTGGTTTTGGTTAAGTTTTTTTTTTTTTTTTAATTAAAAAAAATAAATTGTTGCAATTAAATTAAATAGGTATCGTTGACATGGGGACAGAGAGGAGAGTAGTTGGGCTGTGGCTATTGTTGAGCCGCACAGTAGGACAGAATCAGTTAAAAACGGACATTTTTATATAAAGATAATCACTAACACCCATATTAATAAAGATGGTTTAGTGGAGGTTTATCGCTAAGTTCTGGACTAAGTGCGAAATTTCATTAATAAAACAAATTTTCTGTTAAGTGTCGTTTACTAATTATGATTAAGTTAAACCACCGAAGTAGTTGGTTTAGCGAAGGAATAAGAAATAGAAATGTCCACAGTCAGACACAAGCAATTGACAATCAATTTAGGTAGCCACAGAATATAAAAAAGAGATTGCTTACTTTTGTAGAAGATTTTCTTAAAAGGATTTTTGATAAACGTCATTTTACTATTCCGGGAACATTTTGTTTTTATTAATGTAAATATTTAAGCCATGGCTTAACTCCTATTCCATGGTTTAGCAAAACCATGGAATATAGGTGGAATAAGCGTTTTTTATTAATACGGCTGTAAAGGTGTTATAAAGATAGCATCCATTCTTTTACAACTTAAACAGAGATTCCGTCAATCGCGCGATCAATGGGCGACCACATTAACTTTTTTACTAAATAAAAAAAAAATGATTTTGGGTGATGGAAATCTTTATTTCCTGTCGAATATTCTCTCCTTAAGGGCTGCGATTGCTTGAGGCTCGTTGACATAAGCCCGCGACTTTAAGTAGCCACAAAGAAAGAAGTCTGGGATGGTTTAATCGGGCGATCTTGCTGGCCATGTCAAATCGCCATAACTGGAAATAACACGACCAGTAAAACCTTCCCTCACAATATCCATTTTGACTAGAGCCGTGTGTTCGGTTGCACCGTCTTGTTAAAACCACGCGGTCACCAAGCTCCGGTTATCTAATTCCGGCAGTAAGAAATCGTTTATCATGGGCAAGTTACAGTGACCGTACTGCCAATGGCGTCCTCAAAAAAAAATGCGGCGCAATCACTCCTCGCGCGTGAACGCCGCAACACACAGTGGCTTTGAGTGGATGCAATGGCTCTTCATGCATCACACGCGCATTTTCAATCCCAGAAACGAAGATTTTGCTTAATGACGTACCCGCTTAAGAGAAAATGCACCTCGTCGTTCATGATAATTTTCGACACAAAATCGTCCCCGTCGTTGTTGAGATTGGGGATGGCTTGACAGTAATTCCCACGCGACGGACGGTCAGCCGGCATTAACTGATTTGTAGAGTTCGTCTGGTGGATGTCTAATTCTAAGCGACATCGGCAGCCACAAGAAAGGTGGCGGCCACGCCTGACATGGTCTCCCATGGTTCCAGTCTATTCGAGTCATGTAGCTAAGCGTTGTAATGTTTGCAGAGTTTGCGTGATACGATTATGAAGTCGACGTCGAAATTTACGCTGCGCTAACACCACTCACCGATTATTGTTCAAATCGCCATAATCATTCCACGCTCTTGCGGAGTATACCGCTCCATTGTGTGTCTGTTTACTGAAGTTGTTTAGTTCACGAATGTCAAATATGATTGACGTACGAAGACGACGCCATTTGCAAAAATTATAACATCTTCCGATAGGGTGATTAATTCAGCGCCACCTGTTATTTATGTACATATATCAATGCGATATCGAAACACTAACGCAAGTTCGTTAAAAAAACGTAAAGCATTTGACATCACACAAAATTTTACTTTAAGCTTTATTAAAGATGAGAAAGACTTTACACTATAATGAATTATTAATGAGTGCGACTGAAGAACGAAAATTCGCTCATTTTGGCATATGGTTTGCAAAGCATTTCTTGTATTCGTCGCGAATGACATTTTTGTAATTTAAATTAGTTTTTGTGGAGAATTTATCAATCGCCAATTATTTTTAAATAAGACCTCAGATCATAAAATCGCAAGTTTGTATTATTTCAACAAATACGAAAAAAGTCTAAAAGACATGAATGTTCAAAAATAAAATTTGTCAACTAATCCACATAGCTTGTTCCACTGTACTCCGATGATCTGCTAGTAATTATTGCACGTCTATTTGGGTGGAGCCAACGACGATGACGACCGACGGTGGTGTTTTGCCAATTAATGGTTCTCATCCTTGAAGCATAATGCACAATGACTTTGTAAGGTGTAGATCTTTAATTGCTTTGCATATTTGTGGTTCTGCGTTGTTTTTTTTTTTTTCGTTTCACGTGGGAAAAACAGCTTTGGAATTTTAACTGATGGTTATTTTGTAGGTTGATTTTTGAATTTAAATTTTTGTGACAGTTTAGTTTCTACTTCTTACTTCTAAGATTATACTTGTGTCACCTGTCAAACTAGCTAGCTCTTTATTGCCTGACATCAACATTTCCATCCTGAGAACGTAAATCATACAGAGTCCATCGAGATCTTAAAATAAACAAATCCGCTGCCCCTGATAGTATACCCCTGGAAGATGGAAAACAGTATTTGTCCAGCCTGTTCCTAAAAAAGATGACCCTTTCTCCCTATCCTTCTATAGATCAATTGCGCTTACGTCCCTTCTTTTAAAGGTTATGAAATCGCTAATCAATTATCAGCTCAAGAAATATTTCGAAGACCAAAAGCTTTTTATGACCGGCAATACGGCTTTCGAAGCAATCACAGGTGATCTGATGGCATATCCCACCGAAGTGTGAGACAGATCCTTACATTGTTTTGAAAAAAAGTAAGATTATTGCGCTTGACATTTCTAAGGCATTTGATAGAGTTTGGAATTAAGCTCTCTTATCGAAAATGCGTGCGTTTGGTATCAACGAAACCATTATTTTTTGGATTATAAATTACCATCTAGATCGTTTTATCGGACGGTTTGAAGTCCGATCTTCAAAAAATAAATATTGGTGTTCCTCAGGGCTCTGTTTTGTTCCCGACACTCTTTCCCATTTTTATAAATGATCTCTTGTCTAAAATCTCCTAATCCACTTCATGGTTTTGCGACGACTCTACTCTCAGCTTCTCATACTCATTCTCAAATTCACGGCCTTCTTCTCGGAAATGGAATTGCAATGTTACCATATGATAAATTTCGATCTTTACAGCATTTCCAAATGGTATATACAAAATCGTGTGAAGTTTAATGCCTGTTGAAGCAACATCTACCCCTTATGCCATTTTCTCTGAATGGCACTTTCATCGAAGAAGCCGAAAAGCTGTCGGTATTCGATATGTGGGTCAATGACGATCATCGTTGGAATGACCACATTCTCGAGACCGCCAAAATTTATATTTTATAAGGCGTTTGTAATACCTTAACCCGAGTAAAACTCATATCTTTGTGCAGGTGCCGCCCAAAATTCTCATCATTTACAGGATTGAATCTAGGACAGAGTGTTAAAACTGATATTAAATGGAACTATGGAACTATTTTGGAATCATTTCCATCCCTAAAGGAATCTTTCATGCCATTCCTTGATACATATATCGCTTCTTTCACAACCAATGCTCACTCGAAGTAGCCAGTTTAATTCCTACCCTCAATCAATTCACTTCTGATACCCGTTTGGCTAAAAATGCTCATCTAAGTAAGTAAGTAATTACTTTTTTTGAAAATTAAGCTACTCAAGTCATAAATAACTCCCTTTCGGATTTCTCGCCTCACCCCGGCATATCGGCTCTACCGGGGCTGACCATTTCTTTCCGACCTACTCGTAGGAACTCTACTTTCTTTTAATTTTTCAATATGGACAAATGTGACAAGACTGACTGTACACCATCCTCCGACACATAGGATGAACTTTTGGCCTCCAGCCAGGCAACCAGGCAATACCAGCCATATAGTACACCTTTGCTTCCTAAACCGAGCAATGCAAACCAGTAACCTTCGTTTAGCAATGCTGCACGGGGTATGAAGGGCGAATGCCCCTCTCAAAGAAAAATTAAAGTTGGCTCCTTTTATTCTTGGAGAGATTGACACGAATGAGAAAGTCGGGGCAGTTCATGAAAGGAACGCCACAGAAAAAATAAAATACCAGAAGATCGTTGAACAGTACAATAATCTTCTGAAAATTCAAGAAAAATCGCAGTTAAGCGAAACAGGTCCCAAGATGAGACTAATGATCCCAGAAAAAGTGTAAGCTTGATGGCCCTCAAAAAGAAGTAAAGATATAATCTCCTAAACCAGCGCACCCGCGTACTGTGGGGGCTGTTAGAGACGACCTCCAAGTATCGATTGTGGATGAGCTCTCCACAAACAACAAAGGTTTGTTGGCTGTGTGGAATTCTAGCTTGGCCAAGCTCTCATAACTGCACCTTACATCGATCTCTGATTTCAATCGTGGGTTGCGCCTCACTGTGATCACGGTGTCTATGGACCGCTTAGAACTTTTTAATTTTCCCTTTTTCGTACTCCAAAATTCATATTTACACAAAATAACCACACTCGTACAAGAGAATTTACCATAGAGGTAAAGCTCAGCAAAAAGGAAATACCATAAATGACTATCATTCATCAATTTTATTACACAATTTGTGTTAAATACAAAACAATGGAATAATCCACATTTCGTATTCAATCTCTATTTATCTATCTAACAAAGAAAACACCCTTATCATCTTGATAATAGGTGCATATGTATTCCAGTTCTTATTCCATCCATTTGCCATCTCTGATGCCAATGTCAATATTCCAAGGCCTCTATGTATTATGTGAACGAAAAAAAAAAAAAAAAAAACAACGACGAGCAGGACGTTGATAAGACAAATCTGCTTATCTAAATCCATCAGAAAATATGGTAAACATTTGCAAAATTTTATTTTCTGACAAGATCTTACAACAATCACTCAAGCTTTCAATTATCCATTAGAAAAAATTAGAAGAAGACGAAGCAAGACAAGAAGAAAAGAAAAATATAGTCTTCCTTCCCAGCATGCACTTGGAATCTCACGTTTTCCTCTCACTTATCACCAAACCAAACATACCAAACAACGACTTGCTAAAACTTACGAAAACACAAATATTTTTTTTTCTGTTTGTTTGAGTTGCTCTTCATTCCCTTTGTACCGCGACACAGTAAATTCCATCTAACACCCAAAGCTAGCCAGCTAGCTAACCAGCACCACCAACCAACCCCCTTAATGGCGTCGGCCTGTCGCCGCCATTATTCACCACCAAACTCAAGCCCAACCACACACATTACACAGAAAGTTCTCTCCAAAAAAAAAAAATATACTTACAAATTGTACCCGAAGGAGAAAAATAATGTGTGCTAGTTGTTGATGCCCACATTTTAGCTTAGCACTGCACGAATGCACTGCTGCTTCATCTAAAAACATCATCACTTGGCTGATATCGCTTCAAGGTCAGCATTCTCCGGCATGCTACTCGATCCTCCGTCCACCCTCTCTAACCATTCTACCCCCTATCGCCTTCTTCCGCTTTAGGTTTTCTTTTACAACAATAGCTTGCTTAGCTTTCGAAACCTCCCCCTCGCCCTCTCCGTCGAAAACTATCTTAACTATTAAGAATTTTCGTACTGCCCTGGCTGAGGGGTTGAAAATAACGTACCGAACGACTGCACCGAACCGAACCAAACCAAACCGAAAACCAAATCGATCGCAGAGGAAGAAGAGAAAGAAAACTTGCATATTACACTACTTCTCCTGCTTTGTTTGTTTGTGCCTATGCAAAGTATCTATACGTTTTGTATATTTATACACATGTCGTCTATCTGTATCTACGTATAATTTTCTTTTGAATTTTCTACCACGATCACCACCACCGCACAGCACCGCATCAGCGGCAACAGTTCTCGTGGGGCGGCAGCAGTGGGTACGTTGGGCCAGTCAAGTCAGCCAGCCAGCCAGCAAGCAACACGATCGCCGCAGACTTCCTTTTTAGTTGGATCGCTGCCACAATCACAAGTGCAAGTCACAGAAGTCTCAGTGGAACGTAATCTACCAGCAGCACAATTGTACAGTGTAAGCAGCCCTCTTCGAGAAGCCCGAACTTTGTCCGAAGTACGCTTTGTCGTCGTCGCGTGTTGTTTTTTTTTTTTTTTTTTTGTTATCTAGCTCTCAATTTTTCCAAGCAGACTCATCCCGCGCAATCATCGTGTACGAAAGCTTCTTCGTCGAGCTCTAGAGAGTGATCTTCTTCTACACCAGTGCTGTTTCTCTCTGTAAGTCATTATTATTTATAATTTGTGTACTTTTCTATATATATACATATTGCTTTGCGATGGAAGAGAGGGGATGTAGTAAAAAAGCTTCACTAAGTTGTCGTGTTTAGTAATAACAATAACAGCAACAACAATAAAAAAAAACAAAAAAAAAACAATACCAACGTGACCTCGAAATATTGGTCGTCATCGCCACCACCGCCCGTTGCTGTGTGCTTCTGCTTCGTGCTCCAAAAGGGGTGTAAAAATGCAACCAAAAGAAGAAGACAACTGAGAACATTCCTTCAAATACTCTCTCTTAATCTCTTCATCTCTCTCCCTCTCTCTCATTTTCTCTTTTTTTGCCATATCAGTACGTACGAGTGTAAGACAACAACAATTAAACAAATAGAATTTCCAAAGTAGTTTTCTAGCAATAGATTACATTTTTTCATACGCCGCCTCACCAAGTCCGGACTGAGCCATGGGTAGGGCCTAATTTCAAAAAGACCCTAGGGCGCCATTTTGAAATTCAGTTTGTTTTTCGACAGAGTAGTTTAAAGAGTCTTACCATGGATCTACTCGTATAATATAAAACTCTAAAAACAAAATTTGACGCAACACCTCGTGGAAGACCGGCGGCGCAGAGTGACTTACAACTGTCAAAACGAATGGACGGGCATTCTATTTTACATCCAGTCCATACGTCTAAGATAAGAAGCACTATTCACAAGACAAGACATTGGATTGGAGGATTTGTTTCTTCCTTGGCAGAGGCAAGGTGTGCTTTAAGGTGTTATCATTTGTGATCAAACCCGGACCTCCGGAATGACAATCCAACCCCATAACTAGTGACACAAACGATCTAAAGGCAGTAAAACCCCAAAGTTACTCATTAAACGCACTTACTATTTGTAGTTCGTTTTCAAGCTCACCGACAAAACACATTGTACAGCTAAGTACAGATGAATATCAGATCTGACAATTTGAGCAGTTTTTCTTGAAAAAGTGGAAAGCCAGGTCTGCAAATTGTAGCACGAAAACAACAACAATATTAAAGTGAATACAATTCGGAGTGAATACAAATCAAAATTAACATAAAGTGAATTTAAATTGTTAAAATGTTTAGAGTTTAGATTGCGCTTTGTTCAACTGTAGAAAAAATGTTAATAGTGGCACATAAGATGCTGATTTTGACATCGAATGTCATTAATTTCTAAATTGTTGAAATGTTAAGAGTTTAGATGGCACTTAGTTCAGCTGTAGAAAAATGTGAAAAGTGAATATTATTAATTGAGTTTAGATGGCGCTTTATTCAACTGTAGAAAAATGTGAAAAGTGACACATAAGGCAATGATTTTGACATCGAATGCCATTTTTTGCTGAGCTAGTTATAATTTTCACCAGAAGACGTCTGATATCATTACTGTCAATCTGTGAAAACGAGCTGACACAAGCAAACTTTTTTTCAGTCAAAAATACATGTATTCAATTCAGATTGACAGATTTGGTATCAAATAACTGACAATTTAACTGTCAGATGGCCGTCTTAAAATGACGATTCTGATAATCTGAAAAAAATTCTAAGTTCACATGATTCAGGTTCAGGTCTTCCACTAGCTGTTGTTCTTCTTATTTATTTTTTCATTGCTAAATTTCTGCAAGCCATGTCAAAATCAAATGACGGATGGTTGACAGTTTTTTTATTTTTACATAATCCGCTACTGTGCTAGTTTCTCTGTTCCGCGCAGCCTCTAACTCAGCCCCTACAAAATATCGTCTTTCCTCGTCATCACCTACTTTTTGGGCTTATTTATCTCGAGTAGGAGTACTTATTACATCTTATGCAGTCAAATTCATCTATTCTTGAGGAATTCTAACCAATTTTAACCCACAAAGATACGAAAAAAGATGAAAACGAACAAAAGATACTTTTTTATCTGCAACAGATATTATTTGTTGTATTTGCATATGTTTTTCATGAAGTAATCTGGTAATTTTGCTTCCTCAATGATGTTGGTGGATGATTCTGAGAGAAATGAGGTCGAGGCTTTTCAGGGTGTTTAGAGACTGACTGCTTCGGGGGAGTATAAAGATTCAAAGATACGAGTACACACACCAACACAACGAATATAATCAACTAAACCGTGGAAAATCGTTCATTTGACTCGGTTCGGTATTTTTATTATTTTTGTTTTTTTTTTTTTTTCATTTTTGTGCACTACGGGATATTTTGACGTTCTTTTGATATTTTTCACCTGTTTGAAGCGTCTAGCATGTCAATCATTTTTTATAATAATTAAGTCGCAACTTATGAAGTAGGTATACAGAGGGTTACCTTCGATACCAAGTAGCAAAATGTGAAAAACGGTCGTGACTTTTTGAATTTTTTGTAAATACCTAAATTTAATTAATAACTTTGTGCATAACAGAGAGAGAGATAGAGAGGGAGAGCATTTAAAAGAAATTTATAAGTGTAGGTATTGGAAGACCTTATCGGTTCATTCCGTGTACTTCCTCATTACTGAGCGCAATCAAGTGTTCAGCAAAACGCACCTTAAAGCTATTTAGTCTTGCATCTTCAGGTTTTTGTTTTATTTATTTTTTTTCGCAATAAAAAAACAAAAAAACATCTCCCATACTTTTTTTGGGAGCACATCTACCCACAAGTTTCTCCTTCGAAAGCAAATATTATTAATGCTTGTTCACGTTTATTATAGTAGGTATTCTATGGGTTGAAATTTTATAGGTTTTTTTCCCTCCAGCAAGAGAAAACAATGTGTGTGCATTCTTTAGGACGACACGATGTGAAATATTTGTCCATGTTGCGATGAATTTGTTTTAATAGCTCAAACATTGGTCGGCATTAATTTCTTTTTTAACTCGAAAATATATACAAAAAAAAAATATTGAACAAAAATGTATATAATGGATTTCCATCAACACTTTGGCTTTGGTTTGATCGGGGAATTTTTTTGCAAATTTATTACATTATAGATTCGAAGAAATTTTAACGATTAGAAAAGTCATTCGAGGTTAAACGATAACATGTTCTCTCTATTTTTATTCATCATAAAAAAAATATAAAAATAAATTCCAACTTTAATAAATTATATTTTGTTACTCCCGATTTGTGAATACATATTATTGTAATATTATCAGTTGTTTGGAAAATAGTTTTTAGCTTAGTCATTAGGTTGAACGCTTGACGCAAACTACTTCATACTATACTACTACTATAAAGTAGTTTTCGTTTTTCTTTAAATTACAACAATTATTTATAGGAGTTTTTGATGATAAGCAATGGGTTTGTAAAAAAATATCGAGATTGGAGATTAAATCAAAATTTTAAGGTTTCCTTAAAAATCTCAGAAATTTACACAATTTCGATAACATTTGAGGATGTGTTCGTTGATATTTTTAAATTTAATTATTTGTTTTCACTAGCGCTAAAATGATTAATTTATGATCAATGATCAACATAAATAGTCAATGTTTTGACTACTTGACGTCACTAAAAAATCATCAATACTCACAATGTTTTCTCTAAACACGTTGAAGTGTTATGTATATGTGTCAATATGTTAACGCTTTTTCCTTCTGAAACGAATCAATTCAAATAAAACTGCATTTTCTAAACTTTTGCTTTCTTCTGACAGTTCGCACTTAATATTGTCGTTGTATACTATTTATAAAGATCATTATCTATCTTTCAGATAAGACTAAGAAATTTCATCGAAGGATACATAGCTGAGATAACAATGGAAAGTTAAAAATATGACATTCTATATTTGCTTTTAAAAGAGGCCATTTCAGGTGACATTTGGATTACTATGTTCTCATTATATTAACTGTCAAAATAAGAGATTTCCCATAGAAAAAAAAAAGAAATGTAATTTGTTTATAAACCCTAATGCGACGACATACAAGTTGTCACATTTTTTTTTCAAAATTTAGTGGTCTAAGTCCAGCATTAACCATACCTCTACGTAGAGTGAACTACCAATTTCGGCATTTTATTTTTTTTATTAAAATTTATCTAAAACAAATTAAAAGCTTTCTAAAGCGAGGTGAAGTTTTTAAGAATTCTATTTTGCAATTGCATATAAACACTGATTTCAACACCATTTCAGCTAGGCATACCAGTAACGTATACTCTTTCAACATATCTCTAAGCTTTTCCAAAAGTGAATTGGTTATTTGTATTTTATTTTATTATTACTTCAGAACTGATTTATAAATCTTGCCTGTTATGCTTTCTACTTGCGACTTAAAGGTAGTATAAGGCAAGTTATGCATTGGGAAAAAAATCGAACTTGAGATTTTGATTAAAGTTAACATTACGATGATAGCGAAGATCAAAAAAGTGGGTCACGCATTTCTGTCTGTCTGTTCGACTACAGCTAAACGGCTCGGCCGATTTTCTTCAAGCTTGGCAGATATGGGTTTTATTTTTCCCCGCCCGGATGTTTAGTTAAACCTAGCTAATGAATGAAAAAAAATTTACCAAAAATTTTTATATTTGGTACCCTCCTTGGAACCATTTTTTTGTTTTTGATTTTCTCAAAAACGGTACCACCGATTTTGATCATTTTTTTATGTTAAGGCTCCCCAGCAGTTTCAATATTATTGTGTTTTCAAATTTTCAAAAAAAAATTTTGTATTTAAAAAAAAATCATTTTTTTTTTTGAAAAATCTATATTTCGAAAACCCCATGCCCGATTGTTTTAAACTTGATGAATAAAAGTTTCTTAAAATAATCTTCAAGATATGAGAAAAAAAAAAACAATTTTACCTAAAAATAACGGTACCCTCCATACAAATGTTAAAAAATGATTTTCGAAAGTCGTATTTTTTTCGAAAACGGTTCCGAGAATTTTGCTTAAATTTTTTTCTTTCGATAAATTTTTAAGATCTATAATTTAATACAAAATATTTTGAAAACAAAATATTACTGACTGTACCTCCCATAGAACGATTTTTTTAAATTTTGAATTTCTCATTATCGGCATAATGGATTTCAATGTAATTTTTTAGAGAGAATCTTCTAAAAAGTTTAAAAAACATTGCGTTTCAAAACTTTATGAAAAATATTTTTTTTGTTAATTTCAATTTTTTTTTTGGAATATAGAATATCTCGGAAACGGCTCAATATTTTTTTTGTAAATTTAATTTTTATTCGAACAATAATAAAAACTTTACATTGGCGTACCAAAATTTTTTCTTAAAAATGTTTTTAAAAGTTTTTATTTAATTTTGGATAATTTTGTAGTGATCGCACTGTTGTATTCGCCCAATTTACTCTCAAATATGACTAAAGAGCATCCTTATTGGTGATCTAGATTCTTATAGATTGTGTGCGTGCTTCAAGGTATAGTTTTTCGCTTAGCAGATTAATTAGATTTGCAATCTTACGAAAGGAGTAGCTGATAGTTTTGACTTTCTTCAATCGTTTCTAATATAAGCGCTTTTCATATTAAACTCAGAGCAGGGAACTGAGCTGTCAAAAAAGTTCTATTTTTTTTATCTCTGACACATCGGACCGTTCGGGTTGTGATTCTTTTTTCAATCAGAGCTAGCTCGGAGCGCCATCTATGAGCTCAAAATAAAATGACCGAGCAGATGGAGTAAAAATCTGAGCGCTGCTAACTTTATTAATATTTCGTGTGATATGACAGAGACCGACTGCGAAAAACAAATAAACAAACAAATAAAAATGAAGATCGACGCGTCTGACAGTGACAGCTCAGGGCTCTGATCAAACCTTGCTCAGAATACACTCTGCTCAGAGATCAGAGTTAAGAAAGGAACAGGTGTTATGATAAAAGGCCCCGATCTTTTTTTAACCAAAAACATTAAACAATTTTTTTTGTAATTCTCTTGTTTTCCATTTTCTTGACTTTTACAATGTACTCGAACTGGCTTTAAGAATCGAAGTTTTAAAGTGAGGTAAGCCAGATTCACCGTGAAACGTCCTTTGATTCTTTTCTATATCTTAAGATATTTCCAGGCTAAAAACTTTGTTTTAATAGCATACTCGAGGTCATCAGAATACTTTTACACCGTGACTTCGACGAAATTGAGCGATGTTGCAATGACTAAAAGTTGAAAATCAAAATTCAGAAATTTGAAACTATTTCCTTTAGAACTCGTTTGCAAGAGATACGATAGATAAACTGGTGAAAGCTTTAACAAAACACAAAATGTTCCAAGATTGTTGACTGCAGTGTTGAGGTGTTTCAGCAAGAAAAAAACAGATGATCTGCATGTAGGAGCAATTTAATTGGTTGTTCAGAAAAACGACCACCTCCTGGTATTCATTCAAACAAATCATCTATGAAAGGTGAGAGGATTGTACGACTTGAAACAGATCATTCTGGTAAGTCTTCCGAACTTCGGAAAACTGCGATGTTTCATTTTCCCCATTAAAAACGGCAGCACTTTTTCCGATAAAAGTCCTTCGTCCTTGTATAACGGTTGGTGCTGTCGGTTAACTTTAATAAAAAGCTGCTCTAAAATCCCCATTTTTGATACTCTAGGTATGTTTGTAGTTTCATAAATATAAAAAATTCACTAGGAATTTTATTCAATCCCGCTGCCTTAATAATTTTAACGGCACTAAGTGCTTCTTGCACTTATTCCTGGTTAATAGTACTGGACCGTTTATCTTATTCATGTTGTACCGTTTAAGACAAAAAAACCGAAATTTTCAATGAATTCAATTATACTTCTTCCATGATAATTGGCGACCTAAATCCGAGAATTGGATTCGAACAGTGTTGTACTGAAAAACTTTTTTCATCAGAACTTATTCTTAGAACTTGCGCCGCCGCGCCGGTACAACTTGATCTTGAAGAACCCATTAATTGGGATTTTCTTAATAAAACTGTTATATGTTTCTAAGGAGCATTTCTAAAAAACTTCTAAAACGTGTAAGCAACGGAATGTGGAATTTTCCTCACATTTTATCATAAATGACTATCACGACTACTCGTATCATAAAATATTGAAAGAAGTCAAAGAAGCAATTGTCAAAATCAAGTAAGGCGTTAGGGGAAACAGAAAACCCTTTTAAGTTGTACAAGAGTTCAATAAAAGCGGTTTTAACCATATTAAGCCTGCGCACACAGGATGAATATTTCAGGGTATTGCGGTATTGAATATTTTGCGTTTTCTGCCGACAGAATCCATCCCGTGTGTGCAGGCCCAATGACTTATTTGTACCCCGCAAGAAAAGTGACATAAATTAAGCAGATAATTATGAAGGTATTTCCTTGTACTAACTATTTTAAAAATTGTCATTGATGTGTCAACAAATATGGACACGGAATTATCATTACAAAATACGAAATAATTTTCAACAAGAACGGGAGTATAACAGGATTGTGTACTAAGTACCCTGTTGTTCAATCTATTTCTTGGCGTCTTTCATTTTCTTGGCATTATAATTATGTAGGCTAGAAGGTAAATATTATAAGCAAATGATATTGTTCTGCTATTGAACTTACATAAAGTACTGAGTCGTATAGTTTTTACCTTGAATTATACTGTGCGAAATGGAACCTCAGTTTAAATTTGAGTAGGACCAAAGTAACTATGGTATTTATAAAGACAAGTGAACGCTATGCCCGAAATTAAAGGTAAACATTGGTTGGGGAAGATATTGAAATTGGAAGGAAAAGGATTACGAGTATCTTCGGTGAAATTTCCAATCATCTCAAGTTCTTGAGATTTAGACTTTTACAAAACGTTCAAAGAGAGGACTGGCAATTCAACGAGCCGTCAGACGGTTCCAAGATGAAAACTGGTGTTGATGCAGGGTTTCTTTCAGAAACTCTTGGACTAGCTAGCTCATTTGGACTTCCTTATTCCAGCAATTCCTTTCTATCTAAATTCCTAATAGTTATATCAGCTTTTTCATTGATAGCCAAGCGACAATAAAAATAATTTTTGTCATCAAATGCAATCCAATCGAAGCTTGTAACTTGCTGATGCAAAGAGTTAAAGGTTCTTGGTAAATAGCACAACATAAGGCTCTGTTGGGTTCCTGGTCACAGTGGTGTCCCATGTAATGAAAACGTTGACGAGCTGGCAAGAATAGGATTAACACTTGATCTTAATCAGGCAGGAACAACAATTCAGATCCCACCCTGTAATCTGTAACACGGAAACAGGAGCAAAGTTCTAACTATAATAAAGAAGATATTGAACTCGTTCGATTCCTGTCTTATAATCCGAAAACTATGGCCTAGTTTCAGCAAACAAAAGACCAATATTATCATCCAACTGAGAAAAAAGTCTCTCGTGAGCATCACCACCGGTCACAAACAACTGGGTTACCACAAGAGAAAGAAAAGATCAAACTCAGTATGGAAGAGGATACTCCTCAATACCTGTGCCAAGGCAGTGGAATACTCGTAACATCTGAGATACTTGTACAGGCACCTAGGGAGACACTTCTTCAACTACTTGAAGGTGCTCTCTGACATTCTAAGCAAAAACATATTATAATTTATTTATGATACCAAATGGCTTTTTTTTTATTGTTTGTTATACCGGAATGCCTTGAATAAGACTATCAATAATGCACTAACTGAAGACTAATCATTCTCTAATTGGTTCACCGGTTCGACTTGAAAATTCATTGATAAGTCGCCATTCCTTTTCAATTTTTGTTCGGTCTTTGCGTTAGAAAGAAATACAAATATTCCCCCAAAACACCCCTAATACGTTTATATTTCTCCAGGAAAATAAAAATATTAAAAAAATTCCCTTGAAATTCTAATTTCGTCAACAAAAAAGTCCAAATTCACCTAACCCAAACTGTGTTTGATACTTAAGATTGCGCTTAACTTGTTGTTCCTTTATTCACTTGGTCTTGTTTATGGAAAAACCAAAGGGTATTTTGCTTCTTTTTTTTTAAGTACAACACACAACCATCCGTTTCACCGCATAAATTAAATTTATGATCCTATAATATACACGCTGTGTTACTTATGGCATGTTGTATCGTTACTTTTTCAAAGGCTGTATCACTTTTACTTTTGACGACCCTTATGAAATCAATTGAAATCCTTTTCCTTTTTATTGACACTTTGTGAAGTGGCATAAACGATGCGAAGAATAATTCTTGACATGATGGCAAGTGGGCATAATATTGACTTAACAAACCTACATATAAATAAAGTGTTAAAGTGGGCATTTTTGGATACTTTTGGGCAATATTTTTTTAAACACTGAAAATAAATTACTTGTCACACTTGTGATTTGGCTTAATGGAAACCAAAGCATTAATATCAATAAAATTTTTACGGAAGTCCTTTGACCATTGGAAAATGTCACCAACAAGTTTTTGAAGAAATTTGTTCAGTATTATTTGTCGTTGTAGTCAATTAGGTCAACCATCTACTTTAAGTTAAGGTAAAGCAGTTTTTCTAATTGAAAAAGTGGCCTAGTTGTTCTTCTTGTCCCACGTGAAAGCCAGAAAAGATCAAAAGGCCTTAATTTCTTCAACAGAAATGAGAAAAACCTCCTTGTTTGTGTAAAAATGTGTTTCCGTTTATTTGTTTCGTCTAAGAACATTGGTCATACATTGTTTATTGAATCAGCTGATCCAATAGCACACCTTTCAAAACAAAAGATCTAATATTCCAACTTTCTGTTTCCTACATTAAGTATAGGTATAGGTATTTCGTGACAAATTTTGATACAATAGTTGGCTTAATTATTACTCAAATACATGACAAATGGATGGATATAGTTTTTCTATCTTCAATTCGGTGTAAAGTTCTCAAATGCCTCAAATAAAAAATAGGCACGTTCGTCTTTTCTTATCACAATTTGTGTTTTGTTGCTATTGTTGAACAATAAAGTGCCAGTTAAAACAAAAAGTACAACCAAACCGCGTACAATGACACTCTTCTTTTTTTTTTTTTGTTATTTGTTAAAATTCTTTGTTTCTAGATATTTTTTTTTTAAAAGAAATGTAAAATAAAAAAAAATTATCTGCAATTTACGTATGCACACGCCTTATGAATCATTGAAAACCTTTAATGTTTTATTTTTTCCTTAACATTTTGGATTCAATATTACAAGTGGGAAGACTTCGCAGTCAGTGATAGTGAGATCATTCATTTTCGATCATTTTATTTTTTGGATTGTTTGGAAAAGTCCCAAAAACATATTGATTCAATAATTATAAATTCCGAGCAGTTTGTGTCGATTGATCTCGCGGCAAGTGAATCATAAAAATGAACACGATTGAGGAGACCACCTTCGAAAATAAAATAAATAAAATGGCTTACCAAATATTTATGCAAAACAACGCACCAATCAACCTGTCGCTGTTTCTTGGAAATTATTTGACAACTTTGTGAAGAGAGCCATCAAATTTTGACAAAGCACTCATTTCGATTGCATCGATGGACGTGACAATCGGTAGAAGTGGCGTTTGACAGCTTATTTCGAAAGAATGTGACATTTTTATAGGAAGACAAGAAAGTTTCGAATGAAATATAAATTTACTTGAGCTTAGGAGATTTTTATTTGCCCATTTATGAGGAGAATTGTTGGTCTGATAGCACAAGTGATAAGTGTTATCTTCTCTTATGATTTAGATAAGCATCGAACAAATCAAACACGATTATTCGAAATCGAAAGATTCACATTTTTTGAAGAAATTCGAAAAAAATATTCCTAAACCTTCGTGACATTTTCTAAGATAAATTTGCCTTGAAGCCCATAAATTAGTATAATTCAATTAAAAGCTAAAGTGACCTCAACTTCCACATAAGTGAAGTGCGGCTAAGGAAGAAATCTCTGCGCTTATCAGTACATCCGAAGTTGGGCGCAAAGCTAACCTGATGGGAATTCCCTGATACGCGAGTGTTGTTAGTTGAATTAATTTAAGTGCAAGAACGCAACTGGCTATTTCCCTAGAACACTGTTTTTAAAAATAACGGTAAATTAATGAAAAATATGACATCGTCTGGATCTCATTTCGATGTGACTTCGATCTCGGCACGTTTTTTCTGTGGAAGAAATATGAAACTTGGCTTCTCGAGATCAAGACTTTTCTGGGTCTCGTGGACAGTCCTAGTTTTATTGCTGCCTAAAAAGTAGCAAAGTAATATCCCGCGACGTAAAGGTTATTGCATTAGACTGTTACGCCGGAGGTCTGGAATCTATTTCCAACCACTGCCACCTGATAATAGTTTAATACAGTGCGACAGCTTAGAGGGAGAATTGAATAGAAGGAAAAACAGAGTTGGGTAAGGAATTCCACATTCGTGTGGTACCGCTAAAAAAAGAATCTCTATACTTGACGGTACGTCCGAAGTTAGGCTCGAGGGTATTCTGATGAGCACTCCTAGCAGAGCGGGTATTACGCTGAAATTGTTAAAGGGGAGGAATGCTAACTGTCACCTTAAAAACAACCAAATTTTTCTGGGGAACTGCCTCTTGGGATAAAGTGACAGATTCTCAAGATTATAACATTGGGACTCGCCAGAAATTGGTTTCCACGATCGTTTATACCTCAAATTATTTTTTGTATATACAAATCTAGACGCAAATAGAGGAATAAAGGTTATGTACGCTCTAAAATCAAGATTTGCCAGTTCTTCAATTCGATAGAATTGATTTTTCTTAAATTATAACATGTCGGAAATAACTTATAGGTTTTTGCTCAGGACAAAATTCTTTTTGCAAGGATTACTTAGCTGTCAATACATCTGCTGTCGATAAGCTCCCTATTGTACAGAACAAAGAACCTTGCATTGTTTTAAGACTCTTCTATAACGGCTACAATTTTTGGGGAAATTCGACAACCAATAAGTTATCTCCATATAGTTACTTTCTCTGTTAACTCGGATAAAGGTCTTCTTAAAATAAACGAACATGAGGTAAGGTGGTAGTTGAAGTTCCACAGACTCCTGGTTTTGATTTCGTCGATACAAAATCGACCACTGGAGAAGCCAGAATGATGTCTCTAGATTGTAGACTCATATTCTAACATTGAATGATAGTTGCAATTCGATTTATCAATTATCGAATTAGTTATTTACTTTTCGGATGGGTTAACCCGTGACATCGAAGAGTGTAACTTTTTTGAAACGCCGGGAAAATAAAGAACCTAATCTATTTAACCCGGTAAGTCTGAAAAGTAAATAAATAAATAATGTCATATAATCGCGAAAATAGCTAAAAACTCAAAAGAGTTCTATCGAAGTTTTGATTCCCAATTTCGAAGGAGGTTTAATATCAATATCCCTATGTGACCTGCGCTGCGCATCTCATTAAGGTGGAAAACTTCAGCAGTTTTCATTCAATCCCTGTTGAAAAAGTGATACTTCCATCTGCGTAGCTGATTCTCAATTGATAGATGATTGATAGATGATTAGTGTTGCTTTTGTTCCCAACAACTTCATTGGATCTTTGATACAATTTTCTGATATCTCCTCTTCATGCAGTGATTTCAGCATTTTCTGTCAGACGTTCTGTGACGTCTTACACAACTATATGTATGTCATTTTATGTTCTCTCCGATACTCGCTTCGCAATTCTGCCTTTCTTGAACTTCTGCCTGAGCATTTGGGAGATGCAAACAAAAGCTCAGCAGACGTTCAACGAAAAGCTTAATTATATCCTATGTGTTTTAGGATATCCAAAAGCCTCCAACTCTCGTTCCTTTTTGAACAGATAGTGACAAGCCAACCGTTTTTCCTATCACGCGTTTCAGATCTTTAGGTACTAGGCATTGAGCTCTCACATAATGATTTTGATATCGGCTCTCGGAACTCTTCTGCAAACCAAGTGAGTATGAGTGCAGAACATTGTCTTATTGTCATTTGATCGCTTTTGAGAGGGCCTAGAACTCATTAATTGTAATATTTCGATTTTTTTAAAGAAAGCTTTCTGCCATTATTGTTCCAGAAATGGAGGCCCAGAAAATAAAACTACACCTTGCTTCTTCCTTGAACATAATTTCGAGACCATGCAGCCTTGGCCACCCTCTCGTTCATTCTCTACGGAATACAGGGCCCGTATCGCGTATGACAATAAAAAAAAATGATTATAGACTATCAGCTTAGCCAGGCAGGCGCCTGTAGCAACAGTTTTGTATTTTACATTAATTGGAGTAAATAACTAACAGTTATGTACTGTTGCACAAGAAAAACTATTGCTACATGCGCCTGCCTGGTGACTGAACATACCCAAAGCCGAGCAACGGAGTTGCGTGAGCGGGTGTTAGCCCCGAAAAGGGAGTTAAAATCCTGGAAACCCGCGAAGCGGGCCACCCAAGGTACTGTTGCCCAAGAAAACCCAGAACGTCGGTAAAGTGACATAAGGCCAAGTTTTAAAATTTGGTCTTGTGTCACTTGGCCTAATGTCACGGCACTACATTCAGTTGCTCTTATTACGCTTTCAAAGACCAATTTGGTCTTATTTCTCAAAATCATTTGGCCTTATTTCACTTCGTCAAAGTGAAATAAGACCAACTACTGAAAATTGGTCTTATTTCACTTTATCAAAGTGCAATAAGGCCAATTTTTAAAAGTTGGCCCTATTTCACTTGGCCTTATTTCACGGCACCGGGCCCTGTATTCATCAGCTAATCCCTTCCACTAAGTTCCGCCCAGAATATTGATCTTAAGGTGAAGGATTTCGTGCTCTTACTGCCGTACAGCGATCAAACGTATTATGCTCCGATTTTTGTACGTACGTAGATTTGGTTAAGTTAATAAGTTGACAGTTGATCTTGTTATTGTCACACTTAGAGCAATGTAGATCAGTTGTGATACCCTATAGGGGTTGTGACTATTATGTATTGAAACCTATGATAATCGTATGTCATTGAAGCCCGTTAAGGGTGTTGATGAGTTTCAGCAAGCTATAGCCTGAAATGTCAGAAAGTACTTATAAGTCATTGAAGAAATGTCTGTCGTCACAAAATCACCTGGTTGAGGATAGGTAGTGGCCTTTTAAGGGTGTGATCCTCTCCTTTTCGTACGTACGTACGTATGAGGTAGCCAATATTATCATTTGCATTCCCTGAAAGAATTTCCGCATTTGTTATCGTTTTTTTCGGGCGGTACATGAAAGATGACTCACCCCAAATTTATTGTACTGTTCACTGCACCAAAGTTGTAGAAGGATTCTCCACAAAACAACTCTTTTTTGCCTGCTTATCCCGGCATTCATCATTCGGTCCTTTTGCACGTTGGCGTTACCTACTCTCTACCACGGGCAGGCCAAAGTGGAGTCCTAGCAGTCTCCATCTCCAGAACCTTAGAGTGTATACGATATAATACTCGTATATCGACAAAATTCGTCTCGAAAAAATGTTACTACTCGTACAACTTTGGGAGTCCATTCCCGCACTTTGTTTTTGCAATTGCAAGAAAATTCCTACACTTCTATTAAGTCTTTAGATCAAACTGGCGGTCTCCGCATCGATGTTATGTCCTTGCATTCTTTTTATAAATTATTGTCACTGCTCAAATAAATACATGATTAAAATTCACACTTGGGTTTGTGTATATGCTCAGCTCAGGCTCACGAGTTGCGGGTGTTTTGTGTTAGCTCACTTATTAATAAAAATGTTATAATTTATTTGACCATGAAAAATATGCATGCGGTAGCTAAGGCAGGCCATAAAGCGGTTAAAACGCAACCATAAGCGCTATATACATATTGGCAGTGTCGGCTATCTCTAACCTAACCCCTCCGACCACTATCAGCCAGCAAAACCCCTTCAGTTACCCTCAGCAGCCGGTGGCCGACGGCGGAGTGCAGGGGTACTGTTGTTATAAAAATAACAAGTGAATTACAATAATATCTCGCCTCTCATCATGTTAATTAAAATATGCGCCAATACCACCAGCAAGTACAAACTATGATAATAGTACTTCATAGATACTATATGATGGGTACAATGCCATTAACAGGAGACTCACCCACTCCTCCTCGTCTTGTCCCACTGACATCTTCCTCGAACGCTTTTCCGTGCCGTGTCGTCGTTGTCGTTGTCGTCGTACTCTTGACAAAGTCATATTGCAGCAGCAACAGTTTGCTGTGCAAGCAGACGCGCCGCGCGTGTAATTGATATTCATAGCGAGTTTTATGATATGTCTGTCATGTGAAGTACTCTGGGGCTCTCCAAAACCAGCCCATGCGGAGAAGCCCCAGAATGTTTGAAGAAGTGTATCGTAGTCGTTTCGTAACTTTAACCCAATTTTTTTTTCTTTTTTTTTTCGAAATTTGACTGCTGATTGTTGAAGTGTACGAGATGCTGGTACTTCAGAAATGTAACCTTCCAACGATATCTCTCGGCGTTTTCTTAAATGATTTCTTTTATTTTTATTTCCATGAAGAAGCGGCTTCCTTTTCTCTTTTCTTGAATTCTTTGGTTTCGTGGAAAGTGTTCACCCGAAAATTTTGTGTTTTTCATTTGTTTTGTTAAGGAAATATTGTCTTTTTGGATGTCGGTGTCGATGTGGTGAAGTGGAGTGGAGTGCTTGGGTTGTGACACATTCTGGTGTTTGCTTAAACATTGTCTCACTTCGGATGTTTGTTTTTGAAAAGAACCACTGGAAATCCAATGAATCATGTTTTTTTTTAGTTTTAACAAGTGTTTTACCCGTGATATCAGAGCTTATACATTTGTTAAGACCTTGTTGTACCTGCAGTAAGTCAAAGTAAAACAAGTGTCTTAATTTAGCAGTCTTAACAAAGCTATTGAACAATTAGTAAAGTTCCAGTAGTTATTTTTACTTGCGGTATAGGTACCATGAAATTAAGTCTAATGTTAGTCTTAAAAATAAAATAAATAAATAAGAGGCCATAACAGCTCGTAGAAAGGCTAAGCTTAGTGACTTACAACTCTCAACCATTCCTGTATGCGTGTTACCAAGAATGGAGTGGACCTACAGTTTTCTGCCGATTCTGAACGGCACACACTCATGACTTAATATAGTCTTGGAGAATTTGCCAATTCCTCGCAAGAGGTAGTACACCCCTAAAAATTTTTTTGCAGCGGCTGAGAATGGAAAACAGATCTTCTACATGACAGTCCATCGCACTCACCATTATGCCAAGCGGTACTACAGTGATCAGGGCCGCCGCTACCATATGTGCAAAATGTGCGGCGCACAAGGGCGCCAACGTCTAGGGGCGGAAAATTAAGAGATCGATCTAACTCAACATATATAGCATGCTCCAAATTTGTCCTTAAATTATTAGAACCTGTTTACATTTGACCGTTCACTACGTAGTACCCACACACAATCTACTACTAATCTTTATTCATATTTTGTTTCTGACTGTCGCACCTCACAACAAATAACCTCTTCGATTGCAGTCGTAGTCTAAACTGCTTAACGCCATGTCGCCATAGATTGACGCTTGGGAAATAGCTTTTCACGCAACCTACATCTCAGACTTATAAACTCGAAAAGTATATTGATTTTTTTTTTAATTTACAGCCCATGTATTTCCCATAAAATAAAACGAAAACAGTGTCTCAAAAACATTAATTTTACTATTTACTCGTATTTTTGTATAAATGGGTATCAATATTCTGATTGCAATGATATAGCTAAATATCTTAAATCTAGGATGGTAACTTTAGAACGAAATTAATAGAAGATGATTTAAAACATTGTAAACAAATGTAAACAAACCACCTTTACAACGGAAAAAAACACCGACAGGGTCTTAGGTAAAAAGAATAAAGTTTTGTGTCTCTAAATATTTATGTTTGTTTTTAAATAAGGATTTACGAATAGTTTTTAATTAATTTTAGAATTGAATTAATAAATACCTTAAATGTCAACGGATTGAACAAAATCAGTATAACCCAGAAATTTAACGTTTCATTGATCGTTCGAATTTGAGCTTTCAAATGACATTCAGAGTTCAGACTCTATTTATATCAAAATATAGATCGCACACAAATCACAAAATGTCAAATTCCATCAAAGGATACCTAAGATGTCAAGGAATTATATATAATACTTCCAGATCCGGAAGTAAATGATTAAGGCCCTGATACAGAACATAAACACTTATGTTCCACATAAACTCTTATGTATGTAGTAGAACGTAAGCGCTTAGGTTGAACATAAATACTTAAGTTTCTTTCAGCTAATGGCCCTAAGTGTCTTAAAAAGAGAGGTAAAAACAAAAACTTTCAAAAGTATCAAAAACTACTTTGTCTTCTTTCTGTCAAGCCATAAACTATTGATTTTTACCAAAGGATTGATTTGACATACATAAATTAAAAACTGTGCTAGGAACTCGAATCTTTGCATTTTATTTGAAAATGGTTTTGTTCAAGAAAATTATTCGCAATCGTCAAATTTTGTGTTTCCTCTTGAAATAAAATGCACGACTGAGTCGCACGAACTTGCTCTTATGTAAAAGACTTAAAAAATTAATGCGATTAGAAAAAAAACTGTTCATAAACATAAAGTTCATCAATTAAATGACTCAAACAAATCTTAGTAGTGGCTGGAGCTAAGAATAGGATACCATTTGTAATGCAAGCAAATATTAGTTTATGCAAAAATCTAGTCTAAAAAATAATCTATTAAAATCCGTGAAGCCGGTAATGAGAAATTAAAAAATCGACAAAATGGTTCTATGGTCGGTACAGTCAGTAATATACTGATATCAATTTTTTTTTGTTTAATTATTATAGAACGTAAAAATTTATCATAAGAAAAAAAAATTATCAAGATTCTCGAAGACGTTTTCGAGAAAAGTACGATTTTCGAAAACCATTTTTTAACATTTGTAGAGTAGGTATCGTTATTATTAGGTAATACATTTTTTCTCTTTATATTAAGAAACTTTTATTTATCAAGTTTTTAAAAAATCTACCAAATACAAACTAATTTTTTTTTGAAAATTTTGAAAAAAAAAGAAAAAAAACGTGTGGGGACAAAATTTCGAGACCCACTTTTTTTCGTCTTCGCTATCATCGTAATGTCAACTTTGATCAAAATCTCGAGTTCGATTTTTTTTTACGAATGCATAACTTGCCTTATACATAGTACCTATAAGTCTCAAGTAAAAAGAGTAAATAATCTTAAGAGGATGCAAATATTGTATATGCTATAACAGAAACTCTCAAACTCATTTACAGGAGAAACCCCCCAAATCCTAGTCTGACTACGTTCGTTTTATAAGAATTTGATGTAGATTGGAACGCGACAAAAACAATGCACGTTTGCTTAAATTTTTCAACTGCGAAATGGAGAATAAATAAAACTTCCACTTATTCAACTTATATACACCCGGCACCCAAGATATGGAGCGGCAATCTAAGGTTCTTGCACAAGGGCGCACGCACAACCAGCGGCGGCACTGACAGTGATAGTCTTATAACCTTAAATATGTCCCTTTATTTAGAAGCGGAGTGGAATAACTCTTTTACAAAGTTGCACCCAAAAAGGTATTCGCTTGAACTTCGCTTCGCTTGAACCAAATAATGTGGATAAATTAGTTGTTAATAATTTTACAGAATTATTAATAAACTCATTATACCGAATTGAACTGTCATTTTCGCTTTGAAATCACATTCTTTATCCCGGATGTGATAGTTTCGTAATTTTTATTTTCGATTAGCGAGATTATATCCTAAATAAGTTGTCGCAGATAATTACTCGAATTCTTTTAGCTTTTGGTAGTTTATTAAATTCGACAGGAAGACATGATATTTTTTTTTCTTTGACAGCTTAACATTGTTATGACAGGTAATTGTAATAGATTCTCACTTTTTGACACTTGATTTGACACAAGCTCATTATATTCTTATGATTTATAAATATAGGATTAGAAAGGAGAATATCATAACGTTAGCATTCCTTACAATCATAAGCCAGTTCCTACATTCATTTTGAAGTTTCAAATAGTTACGATTGGTAACAATTACCAATTCATGTCGATGATAATGGAATTAAAAGTGTTGGAACTGTCAAAGTGCCAATGTAACCCGATTAGTTTCCAAACAACCACTTTTGTTTATCAAGTCAATTGGTAAAAAATTAAAAACTAAATCTAAAACTATTTTACAAAATTTACAATACATATAACCATAATGATAATATTTTGTTATAGTCCAATGAAAATTCTGTTTTCTGAGATATTTTTTTGCAGGGAAAGCACACACATAATTTGATTTAAATACTGGAATTATGCGGCTAATTAAATAATCCAATCCGGAGTATTATTCAGCCCGCTCCAGAAACACCATAACCTTCAAAGCTTTAGCAGCTTGCTCGACTCTCCATAGTGTATTTTGAAACTTACTTCATCTATTTCAGTTAAAAGTTTCTCCAGTGTATTGAGAACAATTTCAATTTCTAATTTCTTGAAGATCAAGTTAAGTTTAAATAAGAGATAATTTGACAGATCAACAATATCTAGCAATGACAGTTCCAATATGAAATTACTTAAATATAACAAAGTCTCACAATGACATAGCAACAATAGTTAACAGTGGTTAGAAAAAGAACGAACCCCATTATTCTTTAACAAAAAACTTTAATTCAATCCTATTGCAAAAATAGCATTTGCTCCAGTCGGGTAGGTATTGTCCATAAACATGATTTTTTAGAAATTCCATCACTACCTATACCTAGTTCAACAAGTATATTTATTAATAAATAATATAATAGAAACAAAAATAATAACTTATTTCAGATTCACTCACTGACAACTGACAGATTTACGTTCTATTCTGAAATGGATGCATTCATGCTATAATTTACAATGGACGTATTCAGTTCTGTTGATAAACTACACGCATCCAGTTCGATTTACTAATATTAAGACTATGCTTAAACTATGAGTTAAAGTTAAGGCAATAGAAAAGACGTTTAGAATATAATTCAACCTTCACCTTGCGAAGGAAAATGTAAATTTGTTTACATTTAGTTAAATTCCTTGAAGAAATAAGAACAATTATCATTTTTCATTATTTAATTCTAGCTCAATTCTGACTTTTCACTAATGCCACAAAAATATAAAGGGTTGTGTAACAGGTGTAATAAAAGTGTAAAGTTGTATATTTGTTACTATAGATCGTGAAATCCCTTTTTGTAATCTGTAGTAACACTGAAACAAATGTCAAAAATTAACATTTGTTATTTCCATTTCTTTATAATTGCAAAGAAAAAGCAGAATCAAACAGAATCAACAGCTGGCAGTACGAAATGACATTTGATGAAATGTCAAACAACATTGTATTTTTCTGTAGTAATGGCGTTAGGATATAGTAAAAGTGCAAAATTTTTTTTTTCTAGCTACACCGGATCGTGAAAACCTTTATAGTGTCAGGAAAGTGTAGTTTTAAAATCCAAGGATTAACGAAAATTAAGAAGTTAAGTTTCGTTCGATGGATTAAACATGGCTTTCAGTCGAGTTCTAGAACAGCTTATAACAAAATCTTTACTAAAACACCTCTCAATAATGTGTATACATATAATAACTAATAATTTATTTCACGTATTCGATTACAGTAACGTTAACACAAACGCCAAGAAGTAGCTTCCAATAAGAAACAGTTAGCAAATGGATCTTATGACCAGATCAAAGTCCAGATAGAATTTCTGCCCATTTAAAGAATCATAACGTCCACTTAGACCATTTTTACTATGAGGAAGATATAATGTCCATTGACCATGACCATATTATGTCCATTTGTTCGAGAACATTATATCATTCCACCGTACGGCTATCTGGTAATCTTTAAATCGGAACTTGAGTTAAAATTTGAAGTTCAACTAGTCCGGTTCCACTGTTTAAACTGGAATTCAGTTCAATTGAACGTTTAGCTATATGTTTGCACCAAAGGATTATCTTTTATCTTGGCTTATATTAAAAAAAGATGGTATTTTATTTCTTCCTATGAAGTGAAAGTGAGACAGAAAGTTCAAATTATATAAAGTATAGATTAACGATTTCATTTTATATGATAAATTTTCGAGATTTGTACAAGATTAGGGTTAAATCTTATCAAATCTCAGTTAAGTGTTGTTGGAAACGTAGTATAATTTAAATGAATTGTATGAATACGAGTTGCGAAGATTGTATGTAGTTGATAAGTCAAGTGACTTTATAAAAACATTAGGTAGCTCTTATGCGGCTTTTGAAAAGTTCATTTGGTTTTATTCATTTTGAATCAAAATTATTCCATATACAGGGTGTCACCGCCGCAAATGAAAACCATGGATTCCTGAGGTCATTTTAAGTCGAAAAACTTAAGAGGTATTTTCTCGTTTTCGTCCCGTTTTGGAGTTATAACGGTTTTTATGATTTTTCCCTTAACTGGCTTTATCTTTGCCAAACTACTTCCGATTCGTAAGATTTTTTTATAAATCAATCAAGAATTTATTACAGTTTTAGTTTGACCCATAACTTTTTTTCTGCAGACAACCGTTTCTCCGCAATTTTGCATCAAACCCAATTTTTTCGTTTTTTAAGTAGTTTTTTCACTTTGATATCATTTTATTCAAAAAAACACGTTAATAAGTATTAATTTTTTTCACTTATTTTTATAGCCCAGTTCATTTTCTTAAATAAAATATTTTTTTTTTCCTTAAAAAGAATATTAAATGTAATTAACAAAAAATAAAAAAACTGGGTGAGATTTACTTTCAGTTTTCAAAAACTATTTAAATCGAATTATGACATTAGGCGTTTTTCTTTTTTAGTTCAGTATAGAGCTCCGAACAAAGTCCGAGCATTTCGAGCATGTTCCGAACATCCTCTGAACCAAGCGTATTTTGAGTATTTTTTTGAAACACACCTGAACACTTTGCTTTCGCCATTTTTTTTTTATTTACATCTGTCAAATGCTAGTGTTAAGCATTTTATTCTTTCTGCTCAATTACTTTATTCTGAGCTCATAGAGCGCATTCCGAACACGCTTAGAACATGCTCAGAACGAAAAAAGAAACACAATTTCGAAACTCTGAACACTCTGAACTAAAAAGCAACACAATTTAGTTTTTGACAACTCAGGCTCAGTTCTGAACTAAAAAAGAAAAACGCCTATTGTAAAAATCATTCTTTCACTATCGAAATTTTAATGGAGTCACTGTGTATGTGGCCCGGTCCATAGCATCCTCTCTTTGATTTCGATAGATTTGCTTTCACATTTCAGTTAGAAATATCAGTTTAGATGATCTCATTGGAACTTAATTCACTGAACACACATTTTTAAAGTGTTCGGGATTATACATGAAAGAAGGATGATTCGACGTTGAAAAACTTAGCGATCAAGTGACAAAAGACACTTCGATAAACACACTTTTTCTTCTAGGTTAAGCTCTTTTATCAGCAACTTATGGTCTTTATTGAGTGAAACAAAAACTCAAGAAAAGTTACTACTACTACTAACACACTTTTTCACTGGATGTACTGTACATATTTATTTTTTTACTTTACAATATTTTTGAAGTCATGTATTTGATAATCTAGAATTATTAAGATGAGCTCAGAAAAATATTAATAATAAACGTGAATCTCCGATATTCGTAATAAGAGTGAATCTCCGATATACGGAATACTATAAATTTGTGTGCAAATACTTTCGCGAAATTTCGACATTTTTGACATAATTTTCCTCCCTTTTCGAACTATGGATTATTCGTGAGTTTCCTTGCAAAAAGTTTGGGATCAGACCTATAATCGAATGCGCACCCACCATTCCCAAAAATTTAGAAGTTTGCTGTATATCTTGAGGTCTGATTTAACCTAAAGAATTCTAATATTGACTACTAGTAGTTTGCTTAAAACATTCGTTGTCGGTCTTAGTTAAATGAGATAATAAGAATAAATGTTTGTTTGTTATTCTCATTGGTCTGAGTGTCCCATAGGCATTCTTTCATAGGCGGAAACCCAGTTTTACCCATCAACCGTTCGCTCTGCTCGCAACAGATATGGTCATATCTTAAAGTCAAACTCAATACCACACATTCCCCTTGAATGGTACGATCTTCGACAACTCCATACACATTCATCATAGCACAAAAAACCTAGTATGTAAACAATATTGGCCCAATTTGTTTCACCTGTGTCAACTCATCCAAAGCTGGTTTCCCCATAATAAAGTCGTTTTTATCTTTTTACTTTTCTTTTCATTTTTCAAAAAGAAGGTGAATTTTTTAAGTTTAAAATTAAACTACCTACCTACAGGCATTTTTATATAAATGAACTTTTGAAGAGACAGACAACAGACTGTCGAAGGTGATAATGGCATTTATAATAAAAATACAAAAAAAAAAAATGTAAAATATAATTATTGTTGTTAAAATATTTTCACTTTTGACTCTTGACTTGTGTGTTTACACACAACAAGGCAATGCATCGCGCAAATACAGGACAGACAAAAAATGGATGAAAGACTCGCATCGCATCAGCGGAAGTTTAAAGTGAAAATATTTCAAGACCTTCTGTACACACAATTGACATTTATCATTTTCGTTCTTGCTTACTGACATTTCTGTCATCACAGTTGGTAATATGCTCAATATCAACCAACAAAAAGAAGTTTTATTCTGTTTATTTTGGACGGGGGCCAAATTTATGCCGATGCCATGCAAGACGTGTTGGAAGAAAGTTCTCATCACCATATAACAGTCGCAACCAAAGGATTTGGCGAGGACTACAATAATGACAGAATGTTAAAAACACAACAATGAAATGAGTGCGAGATGTGTCAATGCCACTTAAAAATTTCAAGGTGGATTTCGTATGTTGGACTTGAAGAGAAATATCGGGTATACACAATCAACGTCCTACGTTTTTGGGGTCACCATCATATCAAAAAGGCAGCTTAACATAATTTCATTTCATCTGAACCAACTGGGAGTGGTTGTTTGAGACATCATCGTCATCATTGTCAGGCTAAGCAGACAATGGGTTTCGGCAGCGTGCGGTGGTCTGTTTTTGTTGGTTTCATTTTTTGGGATGACAGCGATGATAACGAGATGATGATGATGACAAAAGTCGTGACAGTATAATTGAATTATTATGATTTTCTCTTTATTTCTTTAAGGTATACTTTTTTGAGTTGCTGTTGTTGGTTATGACTTATGAGAGATGAATGAGGGCAGAAAAATCATCAAACCCATCTTAAGCACCCAAACTATTAACGTAACGCCATACGACAACTACTGTCATTGTGACAGAAATCCTGCCTGATGGGATGACGGTTTTGACTGCGTTTCTGATATTCAACATGTACCTACACCAAGCCTATTTTGTGCCTTTTGCCCATTTTGAGTGTGTACGTTTCATCATCTGCTGCGGGTGTCGTGAAAGCTTAATGACACTTTGGCACTTTTACTTTCTCTTCAAACAAAAAAACCGTTCTGGAATTCATTTAATTTAATTTTTTTTTGAGTATTTTTCTCTCTTGTTGGAGGTTTTTCAGAAAATATTTGCCCCAACTCCGCACCCTCTGCGGCCACAACTAAGAATTATGAATATTTCTGCCCGGAGATGAAGATCATATTTCAATTGTTGATACACATAGATACAATCAAAGGTCTTATAGAAATAAAACAGAACAGAATATGCGGTTATGGAGGGATAAAATATTGCGAGGATTTGTGTATTATTTTGTTTGAGATAAGCTGAGGGATTCACAATTGAGTGGGATATTTCAGTTTTATATATCTGTAAGTTGCCTCGTCGAAGGGGATTACCATGAAGCTCAAGCTAGTAGTTTAGAACACAAAAGATATGCGGGATTCTTGAAATATAAAAGACCTTTATAGTTAAGGGGAGATAGCTAAAGTCACAAATTATGGGAGTATTTTAGTGGGTCTTAGGGTTGCAGAAAATAAGGTTTGTTGGCGGTAAATCAACTATAGGTGCAATTTAAAATATGGGAATCATAGTATTATAATTATAACTAAGGTTTTGTGCATGTACATTTAAGGAATGAGACAGAAAGTAAAAGGTTTTTCTTCTGGCGCGTGCAGATTTTGGCGGCCATGTTGTTTTGGTGACATCTCTGTCAAGTCTGATGTTTATTATTCAGTAACTGATGCCAAATTACCATGGGAAGTTAAAGGATTGAACAACACGTCCAAATGATAAAACTTTACTATCAAAATGAGTGTTCGTTTGTGCAAACGTTGCGCTCATTTTACTGTAGATGTGTTGGCTCTTCACAGTCGATTTTTCAATGTTCGGTAGCCAAATTTGAGACGACGGTAATCAATCAGCTAATAATCGTACGTTAAAGGAACGCAAGATCGACCGAAAAAATTGTAGCGATCCAACTGCTCAGAAGCTTAAAGTTAATGATCATAGACAACTCCGTTTTTTCGTTGGCTTTGGAGCGTTTGGAAGGGGACCCCGATTTTGGCTTGTGTTAGGTTAGGTTAGGTTAGGAGGGGTGTGCACAGCACAAGGCTGTTGCATACACTGGGGCCTATTGGTCCATTGTGATCCTTTATTAATAAAAGCAGAGATGCTCCTAACTAATGTCTTATGTAGACTGGTTCATTTTCGAACCAGCCTGTGCTTACAATGAATTTTCTCTCTCATTTTTTACCATTGAGACCTGCGTTAGATCGTCTAGTTCTCCAACAAACCTGTTTCCAAAGTAGGGAAGGCGATTTGTTTGGAGGTTCGGACAGTCACAGAGCAGGTGTTTAATGGTTTCAATCTCCTCGACATCCTGACAGCTCCTACAGAAATCTGGTGCAAATGCACCCATTCTTGTGGTCATTGTGCCAATGGCGCAGTGACACGTTAGTACACCTATCAGGATTTTGATGTTCTTTTTACTGAGCGATGAGATATATCGAGTTTCCTTTTCATTAATTCTAGCATTCTAGGCCATAAACTTCTAGAGATAACGCAGTCGTCCCTGGAGGACCAGGAGAGTTATTGGCATTTTGTTACTGTTTTGGATCTTATACTCTCACTGGCTAAAGCTTTGATGGCAGCTTGGCTGTCCACGAAAAATGTGATCTCCGACGAGTTCAATTCTTTCGTGTGTACCAATTCTCCCGCCTTTTCAATAGCGTATATCTCAGCCCGAAAGACACTACACTCATCTGGGAGTTTGAATGATTCTTTAATATTGAGAGATTCACAGAACACCCCAGCTCCTTTTCCTTCTTCCATTTTTGACCCATCGGTGTAGAATGAAATACCTTGTTCACTAATTAGTGAGTTGGGATTCCCATTCCTGTCTTTCGGGTATAGTAGTGGAGAATTGTCTGTTGAAATCTATTCTGGGTGGTAAGTAGTCCCTTGTCACATTAAGACCTGCCACTTTGTCATACCTTTGCAGGATAGACCTATGACCATGGCTGCTGTGCTTCCAAGAGCCCATTTCTTTAAGCCGAATTGCGCTTTTGGCTGCTGTGCATTTTATGTGCTCGTCCAGGACTGGAAGATTTAAAATAATTTTCAGCCCCGCCTGTGGCGTAGAACTCTGTGCCCTCGTTATTCCTAAACAGGCTAGTCTCTGTACCTTATTCAGGTTTTTGAGATATCTTCTTTTTTCTACAGCCGTTCACCACACGATGGACCCATAGGTAAGTATGGGACGAACTATCGCCGTGTACATCCACTGGATGACCTGCGGTCGCATGCCCCACCGTGTACCGAATTTTGTTTGCATGTGTAGAGAGCGCATTCTTTCCTCTGTGTTATGTTTCCATGTTAGCTTGGAATCAAGAATTACTCCAAGATATTTAGACTCGTTGGAAAGTTTCAGAGGAATGTCGTTAAGTTTTGGGGGGGGGGGGGGTGAAATCCTTCAATTTCCTTTTCTTCGTAAACAGGACTAGTTCGGTTTTGGAAGGGTTAATTCCGAGACCGTTTTGTGCTGTCCAAGAAGATAGTTCTTTAAGTGTAGATTCCATAATATCCTTGATTCAACGCCAACTTCTTCTAGAGCAGATTTAATGGACTCCGTTTTTACGTTGTTAAACGCTCCTTCGATGTCCAAAAATGCTGTCATGGTGTATTCCTTGTGCTCGAGACTTTTCTCTATTTGTGAGACGACCTCGTGCAACGCAGTCTCCACTGACTTACCTTTCCGGTAAGTGTGTTGGTAGGTGCACAGGGTGCTTGGTTTGAGTAGGTCCCTAACATGCAGATCAATAATTCTCTCCATTGTTTTGAGGAGAAACGAAGAGAGACTTATCGGTCTGTAATCTTTTGCAGTCGAGTGTGTCGATTTTCCAGATTTTGGAATACTTTGACTTTCCTCCAACTGATAGGGACGTATCTCCATTTGATACAACTTTTGAAGATTACCCTTAGCCATGGGGTGATTATCTGTAGAGCATGTTGAAGAAATGCCGGAATAATCTCATCTGGTCCGGCTGATTTGTAGGGTTTGAACGAGTTTATTGCCCACATAATCTTCTGCTCTGTGATTACCTGTTCCAATTCTGGTACTTATTGTAAGATATCTAAGGTGTGTGGTTGTGTAACACCCGGTCCTTGATGATTCTTACAGCCCGGGAAATGCGTTTCCATAAAGAGTTCAAGTGTTTCTTGGCTCGAGTTCGACCACGATCCATCGGAATGCTTAATGTATCCCGGGATCGTGGAATTGTATGCAAGGATCTTTCGAAGCCTCGCCGCCTCATTTGTGTTCTCAATGAATTCACAGTTTCTTGCCCATGAATCCTTTTTGGCCCTTCTTAACTCTTTAGTGTATGAGTTAAGTTCGGATCTATATGAATTCCAATCTTCCTCCGATTTACTCAGTCTGGCTTTGTTGAAAAGTTTTCTGACCCCTGTTCTTCGTTTCTTAAGATCACTATTCTACCATGGTGGATTAGTGGGTTTAATGTTACGAGATATGGGGCGAGAACAGCATTGTCAATGATTTTGGTTGCCGAAAGCGTTTCTTCCTCTGGAGGATCGATTCGTTGAATCAACCATTTTGAATACTTTGTCCAATTCGTCCTAGTTGGGTTTCTAAAAGGTTTTATATCATTTATTTTCCTATCTAAGGTAAAGAGTATCCTTAAGTGATCCGAAAAGGATTTCTCAGGAGAGACTCTACAATTCCCTACAGAGATCTTATCATTATTACTCATAAGAGTGAGGTCTAGAATTTCTTCCCTGTTTTTATTACGAAATATAGGGTGATTGCCCCTATTACATAGCATAAGATTGTGTTAACTAGCAGAATTGACATATATGGGACTTTGCCAACCCTAACGAGGCTCACTAAGTGACACTGCATCCGCAAGAAGCAACCGTTTGGTGTAAATTTTAGGCCGGCGGCGGCGTCATGGTACTTTTTCGAAAAAGAAGTTTGTGAGTGGGCCACCGTCAATTGCAAGCACTAGACACAAACATCAAAATTGTGTTTGAGAAAGATCCTTAGTTATTTTCTTAGCTTTAATATTCTTTGGTGAAATCAGCTTAGTTCAGTCATCTAAGTTCGTAAATGTTATCCAATGTTTATCTTGCTATATTTCTTAATATTAATTCAACATTTTCAAATTCATGTTCATAAGAAAAACAAATCTCTCAAATTATAAAAAAAACTAACCAAAGACGATGATATATATTAACGTTAACTTCTGCTAATTTTGTATTCTTCGTTGAAAAAATATAAAAATTTGGTCCTTCGAGCTGGCACAATTTGAAATTTCAATTCATATTTAATCTTCTTTCTTCATTCACTTGAATTAATGTTTGATCTAACGTTGAAAACATATTTCCATTCTTAAAATAGAATATTTTTGAATAATTACATTTATCTCAAGGCGTTAAGAAAATTCTTTCCATATTCTACTGAATCTCTAACTATCTATCGATTGTATTCTCCGAAAAAAAAAATTCTTCCAAAATAACAATTTATAATTTATGCACACTTAAATTGTGCTCAACACTGACAAATAAAAATAATAAAACCCTTATAACACAAAAGAAAGAAAGAATGAAAGGGAAAATAGATTCCGAGGTCAATAGGTCAACTACTATAGCAAACTATGCACATCATCATTCACCGAATCAACAATCGACGGCGGCGGCGGCGGCGGTTGGTCTCATTTTTACACCCCAAAAATAAACCAAACGAGAAAATATTTTTTTTTTAACTCAACTAAACACATAGAAACGTACCCAAATACAAAATGAGTGTCCCACATACAACAAACAAACAAAAAAGAAAAACGCGCGCAAAAGACCCCAATCCAACAGAAAAACTAACCAGAACCACCACCACTACTGTTATTCATGAAGACAAAAAAAATAATAAAGAACCACAACCACTACAGAAGGACGGACGGACGGATGGACGGGCAACTCCTCTTGGGCACATTTAAATATTCAAATTGCCCTTTGGTGTAGTTTTCTGTCATTCGTTTTGCTTCCATTTTTTTTATTTTTTCATTTATTTGACTTTTGGATTTCATTTTTTTTTTCTTTTCCTCAAATTTAATTCTTTGCCTCTTTAACGTTCTTTTCTTTTAGAATTGCAAGCATAAAATTTGACACCCTACCGCGACGCCTTGACGTTTTAAATGTTTAAACCATGAATGTGTGATTGAGGTTAAAATATTCTTCACTGTATAACCAGTAGCAGCTGCAGCAGCGCCACCTCTATACAAAAAAGAAAAGCTTAACAAAACATTGACACTGACACAATCCACACAGAGAACTCTCATTCTCGTTCCGTATACATATAAACATCCCTCCTGTTGAAGAAATGCCAAAAGGAATTCGTTAGAGATCTGATATTTATCATCATCTGTGAGCTATGGAAGCCTCAAAAGCATTAAATATGCAAAATGCCTTATTCTTTGTCAAACTCAAAACGCACGACTCCTTCGTGTGTGTCAACGAGACGCACAAAAAATCAGATCTTTTTACAGTTTCTATCGTTCGTCCCATCATTTTCTTGCACACAGTTTAGAGGCTTAAATTGTTAATGGTTTTTTTTTTCTTTAGGCAATCTTAACAACCATGATGGTGTCAAACCGGAAAATAGAGGTCAGCTCCCCATCCATATGACGCCATCCGTCCTCTGATTGTTTGCAGAAGTTGCACCATTTTGTAGAACATGCATTCTATCTGTCACATTTGACTTTCGAGTGTTTTAAGATACTTTTCAGAGGACGGGAGGGGGAGGCACTTCGACAAGCAAGGTTATTCGGCCAGATATAGTAAATCACTTGATATACTCTGCTGTCGTGTCAAAAAGAAGAAGATTTTTCGAGAGGATACTTTGCCAAGTTTTAGCAACATCAAGAACGAAGGTCACATAGATACTACCGCCATCATGGTTGGCTTTAACAATTTGATAATATTGGCTTAGACGAAGAAGAGGATGTTGTGGGAGTTTAAAAATGTCCTTGTTATACAAATGAATTTCCCTTCGCTCCCACAGCAGTTTATTGTTTGTTTGTAGAGCATTGATGGAAATCACTGCATAAAAGAAGTCGTCCTTTGTGCAAGGGGTTCTTTCCATACAGAATAATAAGAAGGTTCTCTTTCTTCGTTCATTTTCTCCGTTGCTATGGAATTTTTCTTTGTTTTTTTTTTCTCTGCCAAAGCTGATTGATGCAATTATATTTATAGAAATTACCATTATACCGGTCTTCAATTATATTTTATTTATCATGATAACAGTTATTAAGGGGGGATTTCAATTAGTTTGTTCTTGTTTAAAATACCAATTTGTAGGGTAATGTTTCGATTAAAGTGCAATTTGTTTTTTGTCGCTGTCGCGATTTCTGATTTTCAACACTAGAGAAATACTTGACTTGAATTTGACTTGTTTTTCTTTTTCCAATATATTAACAACCAAATTTAACTTAATCAGATCTTAGTCTAGTCAATGTCGCAATGGTTCCATGGATGTCTAAGATTTCCTGGTAGTTATTGGCTAAACGCAGCATTCTTGAGATAGGTTCAAAGAGGCCTTAGTTTGTGCGGTGATGAGAAAGGCAAAAAAGCAAAAAAAGTGTATATGAGGTAACGTGGGTTAGTATTAATGAAAATCGGTTCTCAGCGTTGATCTGGTGCACAAAGAGAATGTCAGCGAATTGATGAGGTTTTTATAAGGTTTGCAAATTACTTACTTACTTACTTCGGTACTCGGACCTGTTGCGTCCGTGCGGTTCCCCTTGCGGGGCATAGGGCCTTCACTACTCCTACGCGCCATCGTGTACGGTTTCTGGAGATGTACCTCAGCTCTCTCCAACTCTTCCCCAGTTGTGCTGATTCCTCTTCGACCGTTCTTCGCCAAGTACTTCTGGTTCGGCCCACTCCTCTGCCTCGCTGCGTGAGAGAGTTCCTTTGCATCGCTTGACTCGCAATGCACTCATGGCCTTTTCGAAAAGCGTATGTCCAATCCACTGCCACTTACGTTTTCGTATTATAGAGTCGATAGGTTAGTGACCTGTCCCCGCATGAAGTTCATCATTGGAGATACGGTTAGGCCAGAAAATCCGCAAGATGTTTCGCAGACATCTATTTACGAACGTTTGCAGCTTTCTTGTGACAGTGGGTGTTACTTTCCAAGTACTGCATCCATAAAGAAGCACGGATTCTACACTGGAGCGGAACAGTCGTAGCTTGGTCTTTAGGCTTACAGAGTTGTTTCTCCATATTTTGGACAGCATTCCGAACGCAGCCATTACTTTCGCGATTCGGCTGTATACTCCCAAGATATTGAAAACTCTCTACCGTCTCTACTTGTTGTCCAGAAATATATATTTGAGTAGATGAGGAAGTTCCAAGGCTGATCTTTTAATTTTTGCCGTATTGATCTTATTCCCGACGGTTTCGGCTTCTCTCTCCACCCTTATTGTCATTTGATGGCGATCCATGATCCTATGAAAGAGTAAGCAAACGTCATCCGCGTAGTCCAGATGTTTCAGGTGTGATAGCAGATTCCACTGAATTCCTCCATTTAAAGTCGACAAAGCTGCATGCAGCACATCACTTATTACCAACAGGAACAGTATTGGTGACAGTATACAACCTTGTCTAACGCCAATTTGGATTTCAAACTCCTTTGACAACCTTCCTTTATGCAGAACGTGACATTTGGATCCTTCATATGTAGCCTTGATTATAGCGATCAATTTATCCCGGATGTCCCTCCTGCGCAAGGCAAGCCAAATAAATTCTCTATTGACACTGCCAAACGCCTTTTCGAAATCGATGAACAGCAGGTGAAGTGGTGATCGATATTCAACGCACTGTTCAATGATGATCCCCAAGGTGTTGATGTGATCCACGCAGGAAGATCCAGTGCGGAAACCTGCTTGTTCGGCGTCAAGCGTTTCTTCTAGTTAGTCTTTTATTCGACCTAGGACGATTTTTGTTATAACCTTCGCTACAGCAGGCAGCACGCCGATTCCTCTCCAGTTTTGACACTGCTTAAGGTCTCCTTTCTTTGGAAGCTTGACAATCATCCCCTTTTTCCACTCCTCAGGAAACATTTCTGTTTCCCAAGCTCTTTCTATGAGTAGGTGCAGGAGCTCAGACGATGTTGTTGGCGCTGCTCGTAAGAGCTCTGCGGGAATACCGTCAAGTCCAAACGCTTTGTTGTTCTTCAGTGCTCTGATTGCGGTTAAGATTTCTTCTGTACTGGGGGATATAGTGCGTATTCGCGAATTTGTTACTACGGACGACTCATTGGGTGTTAGGTTTACTTCGCTGGTGAAAACGCGATTTAAAACCGCTGAAAAGTGTTCCTTTACCAGGTGTTGTTTAGAGCTTTGAAAACCTGTTAGCTCGTTGGTAATTCTGTAGACAGTCCTTCTGTCGCACCTATTTGAGGCCTCTTCTGCTTCTGTTGCGTTGATATAGTTACGCTTGTCACGTCGATTCTAGCTCGATTCTGCCTGCTGCTGACGTTGCTGCAATGCGAGCTTTGAGCTTTGTTTTCTTTCTTCGATCCTGGCCCAAGTTTCTTCGGAAAGCCAGGCACTATTTCTTTCTTGCGGCCAACCGACTATACTTTCAGCACCTGATATGAAAACATTTTTCACAGCACCAATGGTTTTCGATGGAGGTGGGTTCCGTGCTACTGATTGCTCTCAATCCTTGTGAAAGATGGTCCCCTAGTTGTTGGCGGACTGCGGGATCCTTGAGTCTATCAGTGTTGAACTTGGGCATTCGGGGATTTTCTTGGAACTGCAGCTGCAAATTGATCAATTTTAATCGATTTTCCTAAAACGGTAAAATGAGGCTAGTGCGTGAAATATTGATCTGTTGAGATCGTCGATAAGTTGATGTTCGTAAATTGAGTCTCACACTCTCGGCTACAGAAGTCACGTTCTCGTCCGTGCCCAAGGTACGACGACCATGAATGTTGACCACTAGCATATTAGTCTCACGAAATTTTTGCACAAACTTGCGTACAGCAGGCACGGTGGGTGCTTAGTTCCGGCCAAGACTTCTTTTCAAAAAACGCACTGTTTGGGCTACACAGCACTCACTTTTTCGTTTCCCGGAGGTATGATACTGACTTTCTATCAAGATTTCGATAGGAAAACAGCTGTCAGGTCAAAATAACCTATATAATATAATAACCTAACGCTGTAAGTATATATCCGTGTTGATAAGATTTTCTTAACGCACGGAAATTCAAAAGAAGATGTAGAACTTGTACTTTTGTACCGCAACTTTTGGCACGAAAGACGACAAATTCTGAAGCAAATAGTTCTTCATTAAGGATAAAGGGGCAAAGGTTTGATTCGGCTAAAACAAAGATGTTGGTACAGTGTTTTCTAAAGCATCACTGAGGCAAAGTAATGGGAGCGTTTCTTTTTGTTGAACTTTCCCTAGAGAGTATAGATCTAATCTAGACTGGAAACCGTTCAACCAAAATTATTCTAACTCACTCATTTTCTTGTCCAAACGCATTGCCCTTAAAATACAAATTAATCCATTTTTATAGACAACAATTATTGTCTATTTCTGGAAAAGAAAAATCCCTTTGATTTATTCTCCCTTTCACACTCAAAATCAAAAGTAGTGGTTCAAAATTCAAGGTATGGTGTTTAATACGTTTGGCACACAAATTTTTTCGAAGTCAAAGTCTAATTTTACTGAGTTATCGACACAATTGATAATAATTTATTTCTTTTTTACCTGCAACATTTAGTAAGTTTTATCTAGTTTCAAAATTCACTCCCTAAAATATATCGTTTCACAGAAATAAGGAATAAAACATGCATTCTGTTTTGGGGACCAAATCTTTGTAATCACCCTCTGACTACGTCCTTAATGGTTGGTGTGAGCACAGCCTAAGTAGCTTCGTTAAGTTTATGCATTCATTTTTATGAGCGAAGGAACCATTTAAGTTTATGCATCCATTTTTATAGGAGAAGAAATTATACAAATATGAATTCTAACGAATAATATGAAACGACAAAAATGATTATACCTTAATGTATTGTTTAAATGCATTTTTACTTACTCCGGAAAGCATAAATTGGTCTTAATATTTAATTAACAATTATCTACTACAAAATAAGAAACACAAAATAAAACACTCAACCACCTGTCACATACATCATTGCCAAATGTCGTTAAAATTAAAAAACACCAACTAAATTGTATGTTTGACGCGTTAAAGTGTCAACCGCAACACCACTGAACCACTTAAGCAGTTTTTTTTTCATATTTTCTTTTTGTTTATAAAAAAAAAATAAATAATAATCTTAAACTCCATAAAAACCATTAAACAAAAGTTCAGCGGTGTCATTACCAAAAGACTTGACATCTCTAGATGGTAGTTTCTGAGTGCATAATAACTGACTGTTTAGTATGACAAACTGTCATATAAACTTAAAAGTTGGCTGTCATTAGTATGGCTGGAGTTAATGCGCGACGAAGCCTTAAGCTGTACAACAAGTTCAAGTGCCAATTTCTCAAGGTGCAAGGAAAAATCGACTTGAGAATATAATAATTATATTATTGTGTTTTTTTGTTTTATTATATCGCTTTTAAACGCTGCTGGTTTATTGCTTTGCATTCGAAATAGCTTCGCCTTGCAAGCAAAAATATTATCGAATAAATATTTTCAAATAAATATGCTTTAAATGAAGAAAAACTGTCCGAGAACTACAAAAAGGTTGCAAGAACAGACGAACATTAATCTGTCTGCCACAACCGCAGGCCACTAAAATTCAAATTAGACTGCGCAATTTTTAAACTTGAATAGAAAACGATTATTTTGCTTATAAATGAAATATTGGTGTGATGAATTTGTTTTTTTTTTTTTGTAAGTTTAACATGAGTAATAATTGGTTTTGGAATTAATTAGTAAAAAAAAAAATTCATAGCTCTTAGCAGGATGCAAAGTTGAGTATTGTATCTTTTTAACTTTGAGCATTGATACTTTTTAACCTGTGAGGCTAAGAAGGTACATTTAACCTTATAAACAAAGTACTGCAATTATTTTGGACCATATTATATATGTAAATTGATATTGAATAGTTTTGGTTTTCGTAAAATAACAATAGATCCAACATCCAGCCTCAATATTTTATATCTTCAATTTATAAGATTCCACAGAAAGTTATTAAAAATAAAAGTTGAATGCAATCAATTCACACCATGATTGTATCCTGAATAGATAAAAATGTATCGAATCGGAAGAGAATTCATGGTTTTATTTGAGCAGTTAAGATGTTATTGGAATCAGAGAAGTAAGTTTCCGATGTTATAAAGGTAACGCTACTGAGAAAAATCGGAATAATTTCAAACAAGATAATAAGATCTATAATCAACAATTAAGGCAAACAATACTACAATCTTCCAAGGCTACATAATATATAGGTAGTACATATGTCTGGTCATTACTAGAAAAGTTACGAAATACTACTTAATCTACGGTTCTAACGTTCGTCTTCATTGACACTTATGCCAGCGCACAAGAAAAAGCCAATTTGCTTGTAGCATATATTGCTGTTAATTCGACACTCCCAGAAAGTTCCATGACACCTCCTGTACTCGAGAGCCTAAAAGATTTTATGGGACAAATCTTCTATCGCATTCGTACAATTGGAAGAGTATTGAAAGATCTCGATATAAACAATTCTGCTAGCACGGATAGTATTCTTCCATTTGTTCTGAACACCTGTGTAACGCTGGCAAAACCATTGTGTAAGATTTTCCATCTATCCTAAACTACTGGTTTCTTTCCGAAAAAAAAAAATAGGAATTTTGCAACCTATCCCTAAAAATGGCGAATCTTCTTTGCCTTCTAACTATCGTCCAATTTCACTTATGTCCCTTCTTTTAAAGGTCATTGAAACGATGATAAGTTATCAGCTGAAAAATATCTTGAAGACCGGAAGCTTCTCTATAACCGGCAGTATGGCTTTCGTAGCAATAAGTTTGCTAGTGATCCGATAGTATATCTCACTGAACAGTAGCACAAATCTTTACATGGTTTTTAAGCATTTGATAGATCGAAAAACGGTACATTTGGTATTGATGAATCTCTTCTTCATTGAATTAGAAATCACCTTTTGCACCGCTCAATTCAGGTTGTATTGGATAGCTTCAAGACTGATAGCTATAAAAAAAAAAAACCCTGGAGTACCCCAGGGTTGCGCTTGTCTACCGACTCTCTTTCTTATATTTATTAATGATATTTTATTTGAAACTTCTTATCCTTTCAGTTTGTTTGAATACGTCAGTAATCTAAGCTTTTTATTCGTGCTTAGATGCATCTCATTGTTCTTCGGATGTTAAACTTCAACTGCAACGTATAAGAAGCTCAGTAAATTTTAATCTTGATAATATTTTACAATGGTGAAACAAAAACCATAAAGCATTATATGCTGTGCCTCGTATCGTTGAAGCGGAATCTACTCCCCATTTCACTGAAAAGTTTTCATTTATCCGAATGCGCATCTAAAACCAACTTTAATAAAATGACCAAATATACGACGTTGCCAAAAATGCTGCTCAGTGCATATGTTTCCCCCGAAGATATAAGCAATTTTTCACCCGCTCAGATGTGTCTGTGATCTATAAAGCCTTCATTGGTCCAAAGCTAAGGGTACAAGTCCCATATATGCGCAGGTTTTCTTTTAACACACATAAGTTTTTGGGATAGAATTCAAAATAGAAAAAATTGAACAAAAACCCTTATCATTATTTTTACAAACAGTATTCTAGCATTCCTTTCCTAAAACAATTCAACTGCAAATTTCGAGCTTTAGGGAATGTCCATCACCTTTACCTTTGAGCCAAACTTCAGTAGTACTGTCAAGTACGATAAGTACACAGATTCTTCTCTAGCCGTACCGCACGAATGTGGTTTGCCTTGCCCGAAACTGGTTTTTCATCTACTTTAAATATTCAGAACTTCAATACTAATGTCCAACGATACTTTCTATTAAAGCTTTCCCTATATCCATAAAGCTCGCACTGTAATAATAATATTAAGCGCAAAGTGAACGCCTTTAATGTCCACTCTTAATTTGAAAAAATGGCAAGAGCCTATGTGGCTCCATCTAGTGCTAAAAGAGTACTCCATAGAAGTTTGGTCTATCGAATATGCAGTCTATTGTTTTAAAGAAATGATCTACGAATCGCAATCATATCAGAATTGTGTCATGCTTTAGGTCTTTTGCACACGAAACAGTCCATCATAGACGCACTCTGCGGTTGCTTGCAGCTTGTGTGAAGCTAACAGTAGTGTCTGTTGCTACGCGTATAAATTCAAATAGTTATTCAATATTTTGTAGAATTTTCAAAACCTATCATTAAGTTAATGCATTGCATTGACAATTTATAAGTATTTTATTTTCGAGGAGACGCATTGTGTGAACAAGTCAAGGCGTAAATGAATCTTCTATTACCTTAGATGACAATATCAGACGGTGTCCATTTATATGTCCCTTTTGTAATGTCCATGTACAGCGGTTGGAACTATATAATTTAAATATAGAAAATCATTTTTATTTTCATAGCTTATAAAATCGCTACTTAGGGCACTTTCTTCTGAAATGTTTTTTTGTGAGTTGTAAGCAAAAAGTTTTGTTTCCAATGTTCCTGTTGAATAGCTTCTTTAACTTGGTCTTAGCCCACTAATATGGTTTTTTTTTTTGGTTTCATTAAAAATCTTCACTAAATATAATAAATAAACATATTTTTAATAACAAAATTTATTTAATTATTATTTATTTTTTTTCTTACAGATATCAACTCTAAAAAAATAACTTGTTTGTTACTCAACAAATGTGTGCTCTACACGAAATAAACTTCACACAAAATCATCAAAATGGTAAGCTATCAAAATTTTTACAATGATTTATAGAATACTATATGAGTCTTTGATTGTTCCTTTAGTTTTTTTAAGTTTGTTTAAATTTCGAACTTTATATGAATAGTGAAGTTTGTTTAAGGTCAGAAATAATTTTTCTAGAAGTTTCTAACCAACACACATTGGCAGGAAATGTCTAGTGTTCCAGGCCAAATTGCAGCCTCAACTTTTCTGCTAAGAAACAGTCGTTAATAACACGAAGGTAGATGCTGGTAGTTAAGCTCACTTTTCATAATTACATACGTGCAACATTGAAAACCTGCACACATGCAACTTAAACGTTATCATTTTGCGATTCAGGTGCATTCAGCAGTGCATTACGTTAAGATGGATTTCATTGAACAAAAATTTGAGTTCTTTCTTCTGCAAATGGCTATCATTAATTTAAGTTAATTTAAGTTTTCTTAATTGAACGTAGAAGCGCTACAGCATTTACAAATACTTTTTAAGGGCGTTTAAGGGCGTTTTCCTCAAAATATTTTACTCATACGAAAGAAGCTATCAACATCACTTTGGTGCAGAATTACATAAGCTTCAATCTATTCACAAAAAAAAACTGTTATTTTCCGGAAAACTACCAAAAAAACTAAATATCACCCACTTTCACCTTCAAGGACTTTAGCCCCGATACAAATTCAGAGTACTTTTGAGGAATTCATTAAGATATCTCTTCATCAATATTCCGCTTTGTCGTAATTTGTTTTGGAGTAAAAGTCAAATTTTCTTAGCTTAGGACTTAGTATTCCTATTTTTTTTTACGAAATCTTGATTGTAAATCAGAAGTTCAACTGGATTTGCCTATACACGCCAATAATTCTTCTTACCACCAATCGACAGTTTCATCGATTTCGTAACCAAAGTCGAAGAAATAAATTCAATCATCCCAAACCATACATCATGTACCACTCCTCCACAATATAAATATAGGTTCACAGCTCTAACCGTTTTCTATAAAATTTGATGCGATCTTTTTGTTCGTACCTATAATGACCGTCATCCATAGCAATCTGCCAATCGACGCGAACGTACATTATGTATCTTCGTCTTTTGTGTTGCCGCTCGATCGCCCAAAGTCAATAGGTCGTCGTATATGTGTTGTTCACGTAACACACATTTGTCACGGCTACTTCTCGAGATCGATCTGCTTGATCAGCGCTTATAACCGCGCCGCCTCGCCGCCAAAGTTCTCCCCAACTCCAATTACTCCAGATGTGTCGGAATAAAACTAATGTCCAAAACCATTCCAACCAACGAAGCCATATAAATGCAGTATCTAATAAATTTATTACACGTGTGCTGTGCATCTTCTGCGTTCTAATTTGAACCAACTGATTTATTTACAACCGTTCTCGGATGAGACGGCACATCTAAACAGCAAGTAGGGTTGTATATTGTGAGATATAGGCAGCGCAGTAGCTGCATTTCCAAATGGAAGTAGTTTGATACAACCACGCCCGGAAATCGAGATCGTGATGAAAGTGTGGAATTATTCGTTCGAATCTATAAGATATCTACAGAAAAACACTCACCATCGTCAACACTGCGGAATAATCATCAACCAAACACTTGAGAGATGGTGCGCATTTGTTAATTATAAATTTAAAAAAAAAAAATAGAAAAATTAACATTAAGCTTGCACATGGATGGAATGCAACATCAGCACCAGGCGCAAGCTATATAACAAATAAGAGTATCTATCTCAATGTCACACATTCTTGTGTGAGCTAATGTAGTTAGATACTCATTCACATCATCCCACACAAATATACAAGTAGCTATAGATACATTCTGTATCCATATAGTTGGAACAAAAGTTACAACACAATTTTTTTTTACGATGCGGTCTATTTCTTTAGATCGCGGTTAATAGTTTAATTGTTGCGGCATGTTATATATTTTAGAAGAAAAAAAGGGGGATCGGGATGGGTAACCCCCTTTATTGCTAATCAAAATGAAAAAGAAGAGGAAATCTAACAGTCAAACACGGAATATTTTCATCAATATTACTTAAACATTTAAGACCGAGAGGACGAGTCCAATGCCAAAAAGAACAAATAGTCATCTAGGTTTTTTTTGTGATGTAATAGGACGGAATCAGGAATGAAAGAATTCTTCTGCTTCAAGCATGGGCGGACACGGACGACATTGATAGGTTATAGTCTTGGATGCAACGTTGCATTTAAATCAATGAAATTATTTAAAAAAAAACTAGCAATTTTTTCTATAAATTTTTGCAAATCTAATTTACTTCGGTAAACGATTCTTAACTTCTAGGTCCTCTCAATTCCTGAATACTACACAAGCTGACTCTTAAATGTACATATGTCTAGTTTTAAAAATATTCTTAATATGATATATACTAAGTTAAAAGGTTACAGAAATGATAAATAGAAGCCTTACAGAAGTCTGTAAACAAGATACATAATATTATTAAACTTATATTTTTTAGAAAAGTGAAGACAGAAAAAAGTTTCAATACTATTTTATATTTGCTCTTACTTTTATCGAGAGTAAAGTTTAAAATTATTTAAAGAAGTTATAGAAGTTAGTAATCCTTCGTTAAAACCGTTAAATAATGTATGAGAAGCTTTACAGAGTTCAAATTCTGAATTACTGTGACAGTAATTATTCTAGTAATGCTGGCTTGAGAAACATTCCAAAAGACCTTACAGAACTGCTAGTTTCAATAAAATGATTAAGAAAACCTTTGGTAAAAAGTGGGGCTTTCAATCTAATATGATTCTGTGGACATACACAGCCATGGTGAGACCGATCCTCAAGTATGGTGGCCCGAGCTTATAACATCGATAAAGAAGATAAAAAGAACTTCCAGGGTTGGCACCACACATGGCTCTATGATCATGCCCAACTGATACCCTTAAGCTTTTTTCTGTACCTTTTACCACTGGATATACACATTAAGTATCTACTTTCTTGCAGTGTATTAAGGCTAAAGGAATCGATTTTTTGGATTGTCAAAACTTATGGCCGCAGCAATTTTTTCGACTCCCACTGACTACTGCACCCCTAAAATGAATCAGTAAGGATTTTAAGGTCATGTTCCCATAAAAAAGGACTGTAATGATGACATCGTGACGAAAGACTTGGACACAACTATCTTTATCTTATGGCTCAAAGATGGAATTTGGTGTTGGTTCAGGAATCTTCTCTCTGATTTTGGATATATCTAGGTCGCTTAGGCTACCCGACTTTGCCAGTGTCTTACAAGCTGAGTTACTGGCTATCAGGGAAGGTACTTAAACAAGATTCAAACCAGTAACCAGTCAGGTGGATGTTAAAGCCATTAATTTTAGTACATCATCCTCCAAATTGGTCCAGCAATGCCAGGATGAACTTGCTAGTCTCAATATTTACCACAATGTCATTCTTATCTGGGTCCCGGGTAGTTCTGACATTAATGGGAATGAATGGGCGGGCGAGCTGGTCAGGCAAGGATCAGCCCTTCCTAACTCACTTGCAAAAAGAGTCAACATTCCATTATGAAGGACTATATGTTCTCAATTTCTCTTAGTGAATCAAAACGTAGGTATAGCAGTTTAACTAACTGCATTGTATCTAGAAATATTTGGCCCACTTATAGGAAATCCCGAATGACAAGAGTTTGCAGCGAAACTAGGCATTCTTGACAACACTCACTGTCAAAGCTGTGGACATTCCCCCACTTCATCTATGAATGCTCTACTCTGGCCAAATTTAGAGCAGAATCATTTGGAAGAGTATTTTTTGACGACATTGACGAATTTTCGGAAATGAAGATCAAAGACTTTATCTCTTTTCTCAACGGGACGAAAGGGCTCTAGGACGAACTTCGGTTACTTCGGTGCCTCGCCCTTTATTTGACTCCTTAGATCCAGAGCTAGCGGACTAAGGGCTTTGACGGAGGTTTACAGTGCGGGGTGCCTAATGATCACACGATCGAATCTGCTACTTATTCAGCACCAGTCAACAAGCTGCATAGCTTGGCACAGTGTAGGTGGTGTCGGATGAGTATGGTGGTCCGGCTGAGTTCAAAAGCAAACACACAATAAGAGGCATCAAAACCTACTAGATCCTCCTAGTTCAAACTGGAAGACTCCGTGAGAATGTCCACAATTTCCCATATCAATTCCAACCACATTTTCATAGGAGTTATGGTACGGGTATCAAAATGGTGCACTTCAGCGCTAATTGGACCCAATTATAAGAAGGTAGCGAATTTTGTTGAAGTCCTCATTTTTCATTATGTTTGTCCTTAAGAGGGCTTAAGGTCAATTTTTGTTAATGTTTTTTGTTTTTTTATGTTGTGACGTTTCGGATGTGGTTACGTCCTTCTTCGGACCTATTTATTAAGTGAAATGTAATTGATAACATATATATATATATATATATATATATATATTAAATACATCAAAATTCTAAAAGAGTATACTTACAAACAAAAGGTCGCGAAGAAAAGAAATATTTAGTCCTCCTGTTTTCATTATTGACGAATTTTTCCGAATTATTTTCCAAAAGGAAAACACAATTCGGAATCTAAGAAGTAGTAAAAATGATATTCCTACTTGTACATTCAGATAGACCTGCGTGACTCCTCGTTAGATTCAAACATATTTCAATTTAAAGCATCAGGTTATTAGCTTGGCTCTCATGAAATAACCATAATTCCTGTCTGAGCTTTGCGGTAGCACGTATAAGTTATTGTTTTTTTATTAAATGTGTAGCATTTTTCATTTGAAATTTAAGATTCCTAGAACATAGGGAACAATTCAATACTAGAAACTTTTCTTGTAGAAATATATTTCCGCCCACATTTCCTCGAGCTGTCACTTCAAGTCTGTTAATTCTTAATCGAAATTATATCAATTCTGCAGTTGGTAAAAATCCGTCCGAATGAGATAAATCTAAAAACAAAAACATTATTCAAAATTGTCAATTTGTCCTCTCCCATCAACCAAAATCACAATTAATTTGACAGACAGTTATTTTTGGAAATCAATCGCAAGAAATTATCAAACCTATTGCAACTCTGCCTCCCAGACTATGAGAATGACATAAGAAATTCTTGTTTATTGTGGTTATATAAGGAAGGCTTTATAGTATGACATGATTAAGATGCATCTAGGAAGTGTTAAGGCTATAACATAATATTAAGTGACTTGTAGAGCAATTGTTTTAGATGTGACATTTGACAGATGTAAATAGGGTGGGTGTTTGTCAATTCAATAAAAATATACATATTTCTAAAGTCAAATATTTAAGAAGACTACGACTCAGGGGCACTTACATGATATTTTATTGTTTTTAATTAATTTCTAAATTAATAATACCTACTTTATTTTTTGTTATACATCATAATGTAAATTCCAAATGGTGCAAGAACATCATGGCATCGTGCTTGCTTTACCCATTTCCGGTGCCTATCAATTCCAGTTAAGCTAGAAATTTCATATTCGTATATACATACATATCTTTCCTCTATTTAGAAGGAATTTGTAAAAGGTTACAGCTAGTCGAAAAATTCATACATATTTCGTATCCAAATTTTTGAAATGGGATTTTGTCCAAAGTGGAATGGAATTTAAACAAATTTATTTAAATATTTTTATGCAAAACCAACATCTCTTTCCAAAAAGGTGCATTTCGGAATATTTAGGCAAGGCATTCAATATTTAAGAGTGAATATGGTTTGGAGTCACTCTCTTTTGGTAACCAATTGAAATGTATAATGATTCTCGGAGAACGGATATATGTGTTTGTATGTTTATGACGGACGTTTTAAGTGACATATGACAGACAGGGCCGTAGTTTGAAATTGTGGGGCTTACCTGGATCAAAGCTAAATATGGGTCTCTATATTATTTTGGTTAAATGAATTTTACCAAACAAATTATTAAATTGATACTTAAAAAATAAGAGAATTTGACAGATATTTGAAAAAAAAAAAAATTGTTTGGTGAACTAATGTAGTTCCACTATTCGGTTAGCATGAGCTTTCTTGTCTCAACTGGGCACTCTTCTGGTAAACTTGTTGTATTTTTATGACTAGAAATAGGAATTCATGTTGCAGATTGCAGTTGTTGGAAATCGGTAACAAAACCACAAACGGTGATTCTTGCCTGGAATTATCAGATTGCAAGAGTGTATAGAGGTATACGAAAATACTTTATATCCGGTAAAGTTTCTTGGTACACTAGCGAATAGCGATATTTTTAGAAATTATGAAGAAATATTGTGATCAAATCCTAAAAATAGAAAGTTTTATTTTAAATTAAGGCTTCCAAAAAGATAAATGCGCCTATGGCCTCTCATCAGTCTTCTGCACTGTATTGTTGGAGAACCGTCATCTTATGGGGGTGCATCCATAACTGCAGAAGGTGACATAATCAAGAATCTCAAAATACCGACTGTCAGAAAATGCGACTCCAGAATTCCGTAACCCCGAATACCCAAAATCTCGAATGTCAGAATCCCTAATGGACAAAATCCCTAATAGATGAAATCCTAAATTCCAAAAAATCCGGAATACATTCGGAGTGTTTTCTATACTAACCACATTGTTCTCTATATTTTGGTTAAAATTTTGTAAGTTATATACTTAAACAATTTAAATGCTAGAACCAAAAGTAAACTGCGTGATGTGGGATATTCGTATTCAGAATTTTTCCACCAGGGATTTTAGCTATTCGCTCGCCTTTTACATTCATAATGATGTTGATTACCAGTTTTAGCCTCAGTTCTAATATGAACTTTAACTTTGCAGCTTAAACTGCCAGTAAGCACATAATCCATGCTTGTTTCATTTTAAGGAGCCCAGGCTTAGATAACAATCTGATTTCTATCGAATTTGATGGACTATATCGCATGTCCCTAATTTTTTTTGGCTTCGACATCCTGGTCAGGCAACACCTAAAGGAAGGTAAGTAGAGATCGTTGGTAAGTTAAACTATTTAACACATCTTGTGTACGCACCAACTCGAATACTTGACGTTATAGGTCATTCCGAAAATAAGCTTGATCTGCTCCTCACATCTGATCCTGATAAATACCCTATTAGTGTATTATCACCACACGACACTTCACTGAAAAAGTAAAGGCAAGCCAGGAACACCTGCTATGCTCATATCCGAAAAACGAAGTTTCTGCATGATCAAAATATACGTTTTTGCAAAACAAATAAAAAATTTTTCTGGGTCATCTGTTCCAACTCTCGTCCACAATAACACATCTTTTGTCAGCTCGAGCTTTCCTGTTTGTCCCACTGTTCGGGTCTCTTTTTGAGTAGATGTAAAATGACATTTAACCAGCCATTGCGAATCTGCCTCCTCTTACAATTACTAACCAGTTGCAGTCTCTTCTTTCCAAGGTCATGAATTGACTGGTGGCACAGGATTCGTAGCAATAGGTTCACTGGTGATATGATGACATACATACCTCACCGAAAAGTAGAACCAAACCTTCCATCATTTTGGTGAAATAAAGGTTATTGCACTTGATGTTTTTAAGTCATTTGATAGAGTTTAGCACGAAGCCCTTTTATGAAAAATGCGTGCATTTCTTTGCTAGATTAGCCTTTCTGACCCTTCAATCGAAGTTGTTTTAGAGGGTTTTAAGTCTAATATTCATACAAAAAATGCTGGTGTGCCTCAAGGCTCCGATTTGTCTCCGACACTTTTCCTTATATTCATAAATTATCTCTTGTTGGACACTTATAATCCAATTCATTGTTTCGCTGATGACAGCACCCTCAGGGTCTTATATTTGTTTCCAGACTAACAATCCTGCTCTGAAACTGAAACGGCAGCTGATTCTATGCTCATTAGATTCCGTTATCGACATTATTATAAAATGGGGTATTAACAACTGCTTGGAATTTAATGCTTCGAAAACACAAAGCTCTCTTTTGATGGCTATGCAAATTATACATGAATGGCACTTGCATCAAAGAAACTGGAAAGCTTTTGCTTAGTCGGTATGTGTGTTATGCTTAGGTTTTCTTAAAAGATGCTAGAAATTTGTTAATCCTAAAATGTTTAAGGCATAAATTCGCCAAAGACTTGAGTATAATTCTTATATCTAGGCAGGTGCCTCCATTGAATAGAATTCAGAAACTTAAAGGAGACACATTATTAAGGAAAGCTTTGTTATTCCTTAACACCGTCCTAACGTCTACTTTCTTTCATTATTTTCTCGCTTTTTCTATCAACAATGTTAAATTGAAATAGCAACTTGCATTCTTTTCCTTAAACAGTTTCGCCGTAATAGTAAACCTTGGCATAATTGCTCGTACCGTGGACATCAGTCCAACAGAAGGTCTTGAATTCGATTCTCAGCCGCTGCAAAAAAGTTTTTCAGGGTTTTACTGCCTCTTGCGAGGAATTGAATCCTCTAAGAGTATCTCTTGTCATGAAAAGTGCTGCTCATTAGATGTTTGAAATCGGCAGAAAATCGAAGGTCTCATTCATTCCTGGTATCATTAGGCTTAGGCTCCCTACGACCTACGAGCCGTTATGGCCTCCTATTTATTTTGTTTATGGAATCGTCTAGCTTGGAATGCTCATCAGTTTGCTTTACTTCGAGAGTACTGTCAAATATAGACGTTCTTTCTTTAGCCGCACTTGAATGTGAAATACTTTGCCCATCTCGATTTTTCACACTGATTGTGATGCACAAGCTTTCAAGAACAATGTGCATTGACATCTCCTATTTAATCTCTTCTCCACTTTATCTAAATGCTCGCACTGTGTTACACCGTAAAATTTTAAGGGTATCCATAATCCCTTGCGTGTGTGCAAATTATAAAAAAGACTTTCTCTAAAAAAATCCCAAGTTTGCGCTTGAAAAATGTTTAGATTTTAAGAAAAATCTGTGTGTTAAATATATCATTTAGGAAAATACCAACCGAGCTTTTCCACTTGTTACTTAAACAATGTTCATAACCACGGTTTCAATTACCTCATTTTTCCCCACAATATATTCAGAGCCAATTTTTAATAAACGGTTTGATAAACTTAAATTTTGGAAGGATAATACTGAATTGTTAAACTTATTTCTTCGTCTGATATACATATGTATATGTATTCTTTTCCTAAACCATTACGCAAGAAAAAAAAATCGATTCTTCCAGTTAATGTCTTCTTTATGACGCATCACCCTCGCTCGCTACCATCGCTGCTTTTCCCTTGAGTGTTGACCACAATTACTTACCCTCAAGAATTCAAAGATAGACTCGTTGTATATGGAGATGCCTATGCGTTCCAAGGACTATTCATCCTTTATTTACTCCTTTTATTTTGTACATTCTTTATAAATATTTAATTGAATTTCTTCACTAACTTGTTTGTTGTTTCTTTTGTGTTGTGTTGTGTTTTTTAAGTGATAGAAAAACAACCGCAAAAGCAATCAATTTGTCAAATATAACGTGGTGCACACTATAATAGCAGCAATTAGGTAGAAGACATATCACGTCATCATCGAAGAAGAAGAAGGTAACACAAAAATGGCTTGAAAATTATTTCAAAGAATATCAATGAAGATGTTCAAGCCAAGCAGCTGTTGAGTTTTGGTCGATGCAAACTGGCTGATAGCAAATTCTTTAACAAAAACAAAATGTCATTGTTGTTTCATTTTTATGGAATGAAATAAAAAAAAAAAAAAAGAACTAAAAAAATTAGAAAGAAGTGACCTTGAATGAAGTTTTTTTTATGAGCTTCAAGTGTGGGTTCTTCACTCTTTTTTTAGAGTCTGACATTTCGAGAGAAGATGTGATTTTTTTGCCGACAAACACAAAAATAACCACAGACGACTAGGTATATGATATATTCTTTAGAAGGAACTAATTTTCTTTAGAATTAAACCCGAAACACCTTATGAGAGTTGTGAATTGAGAATTTTAATGACTACTTGTTGGGGTATTCCAAATTAGTTTGCTCGTGACTCGGTTAAAGAAAATCTTTGGCAAATGGCTTCTCTTTAATGTGTGTGCAAAGGTATTGAGACTTAAATGAGGAGCACCCTGCAGAAGATTAAAAGGATAAATAACACCCCCATCAGTCATGGAAATCGATTTAGATTTTTTTTATTTATAAAAGTACCTGACTTCAAAACCCTCTAGTATCAAAATATTTCAGAAATAGTTGAACTGCTAGGCTCTTGCTGTTCAGAAGAGATAAATTATTTTTTGTATTATTAATCAACAAATCAACAATATTAATAAGCAGCATCTTTGCCAATAAATTGACATTGTGACACAAGTAACCTTTAACCTTAGACTAGGACAGATGAAAGTTGTCCTTCATTTATCACCTATTCACGAAATCATCGGAAGTGCGGTAGTGGGAGATATTACCATCAAGTGATACACTGATGGATCGAGAACAAGCGAAAGAGACTGGCGCAGTAATAGAATCCAGTCCAGCAGCACCAGAGTGAAATATCGAAACGCACTGAGCTTATATACCATCAGCTCTAAATCAGTGTGGGAGTGCATAAGCAGGCTAAACGAACTTGGCAAATAGAACAGGCTCACACTTCACTTAGTACCTCGTAACGTGGGTGTTCATGGAAACAAAGAAGCGACTCCTTAAAATAATTAGCCGCATGAACCCCTTTAGCAGGGACTGAGACCAATCGGGGAATATGAGAAAATTAAACAAGAAGAGGAGGCAAGTAGACCGAAGAATTGGAAAGAACTCCCAAAGATAAGGCAGGTTAAACTTCTACTGGGCAATTACGAGTACAACCACAGGAAAGTTTCACAAACTGCAGAAGCTTAAGTAGGAACAACCCAAAAATAATAACAGGTATCCTAACTGGACACTAAAAACTAAGAAGACACCTTGGTGTGGTAAGCAGTGTCACATGTAGATTCTGGAACATGCATGAGGAAACATTGGACCACATACTAGCAAAATGTTGTCCATTCATACACCAAAGGAAAAATCATCTAAGACCATACCAAGTGAAAGAGAGCGACATATCCTGTCTAAAGGTGCCGCAAATACTAAGACTCCTAAGAGCAATTGATTTGAATATTCAGGTGGGGGCACAATAGTTCTCTAGGTCACAGTACAATAGTTTCAATACATACATAATTCATTCTCCTTCCTCGCATATAGGACTTAATATCTGTAGAAAAATGTTTCTTCGAAAAGAACCAAGTATAAGAATCTTCTTTTCATTTTGTCGTCCAACATTCGGTGACTTAAGACCGGACTGAAAATATAAAATTTTTGAGGGTTTCTAGAACGTGTACTTCGTATAATGCTTGATGAGTTGCCAAAACATTTATTTCGTGTTCGTCAAACCGAAGTTACAACGGTTTAGAATGGTAATTGATCGTAGAGTTAATTTTTATTCCGACGTAGATGAAATTGTTAACTTCATCGAACTTGTTCCAATAAGTTGTATAATTGATCTTGACCTCGTTAACTTCAATACCAACAACCTTCTTATGATCTTCAATCACCGTATAGAACTCTCTTACAGAACATTGATAATGGCTGATCATGTTGATATCACGTCAATACCCCAATAGATCGAAAGATTTGTGTAAATTAGTAGATGATATCCCATCTCCTTGCTGAATTACTCTGCACATTTGGAATAGTTAGGAGGAGCTACCACTTAGTTGCTAGTTCCCCCGCTTTATTTCCAATATCACGGGACACAACTGAATCAGTTTTTTCCGGGATCCTGACAGAGATTCGAACATAGAACTCCTGATGAATGTTTTCATATGAGACTTGAAGATGATGAAAGATTGATGAGCCCCTTTCTGGATTTGCCTCAGAATGAATATTTCGTCTACGTTCAAACAACTGCGTCGGCAGTCATTTGCTATAGTGTAGCCGATCGTTTTGAAGATATTGCTGCCTAAATGTAACAAAAGTCATTTTCTTAAAGCTGATACATTACGAAATAATTTTTTTTAAAACCCGTTTCGGAGTCTAAAAGTACAAACCATTTCCTTAAAAATCACTTTGAATTCCTTGGACTTCCTTCTTTTCACTTGAAGAAACCGTAAATTACTTGTGAGTAATAGGAACAAAATGTCGACCTTAAGGCAAGATAAAGTGTGTTGAGCCACAAGAAAGAAAGAGTGAATATCCCGGTCATCCAATTCTAACACGCAAACTTCAAAACTAAAAGTGAATACGATTTAGGTCAGCAATCAGAATGAAAATAAAGTTTCTTTAATTTGTTGAAATATCAAGAGTCTAGGTGGCGCTTAGTTCAATTGTAGAAAAAAATGAAATATGCCACATACAATTCTGATTTTGACATCGAATGTCATTGAATTGATCATGATCAAAAAAGGGTGAATACAAAATTGAGCATAATCGTTTTATTCAGTTTAAATTACTACACTGGTTATAAGATTCACCAAAACACGCCTATTAATTGCGAGGGATATTTTTTGAGAGTCAACATAAAGTTGGTTTAAATTGTTAAACCATTGAGGATAAAATGGCGCTTGATTCAATTGGTGAAAAATTTTAAATGTGACAGTTCTCCAATATCTATAGATATTTATAATGAGAGCATCAACACCTGTCAAAACATCATACTTCAGCAATCTTTTTAGATCTTTCCACAGTGGTCATTTTTTTGCTATACCATTCCCGGCAGAGTTATACTAGTTGTCATCAACTGTTAATAGCTATCAAAGACTTTATTTGACAAAACTTCAGAGATATCTACTTATATGAAAATGCTTTGGTCGAATTTTGATTAATCTTAACAATGGTAAGCACTTCGACTAATTCCACTTTCACCTACTAAATCTTATATAAGCTCCCTCAGCATCACCACTTTTATGTACTCGTAAGTTTGCAACAAGATGACCAATGACATATTACCCTTATTTTTTTGTAACCCAGGAAAGCATCATAATATAAACAATCCCCGCATCGCATCTAAAATCAAATATTTGCCATGTTTTCCCTCATCCCACATTGTGTATATGGGCAAGTTTGTTTTAAAAATAGTGTCACGTCCGGTTCCGTGTGTTTGCTTATAACTCTGGGGCGTGAAAAAAAAAACTAAACAAAAACCGTCTGGTTGTCTGCAAAAATTCTGATCATGCGGTGGACGAGGGATTAAATGGAATTAAATGCTGTTGCTTGTTTTATTTTACATTTTGTGTTTATATGCAGTTGTTTCAAATGTATTCAACAGATGCAGATTAAGTTCAAGTGTTTTGTTGGATATTTGATTAAAAGGGTTTGTACACTACAGAGAAAAGTTAGTCACAACAAAGCAAAACAATATTGATGAATAGGAAACAAACCTAGAGGTTATGTGATATGAGGCTGCAATAGTTTTAAGATTTCTTTGTCTTCAACTACAGAGAAACAAATGACGGATTAATGAAGCAGAATGAAGGTGTCGAATGTTGAGTTTGAAAGGTAATAGGAGGCAAATTAAAGAACCTAGATGCTTAAAGGTGATAAAAAAAAATTTAAGAAGATTGTGTGAAAATATTAAATAACTTCAGATTTACAAGCTTCTTAAAGCATCCGATTTCTGTATAGCTGGCCCTTCAAATAGAATTCACATCATGATCTTTGATATATCTTTATCAAATGGAGAAAGACTGAACATGCACATGCGCTCATCTCGAAATCGGAAACTTTAACTTGAAATATATTGGGTATTCACGTAAATGCCTTGTTCTGTTTGATCCTTGAGATTTTCTTCGGACAAAAATTAAACAAAAAAATTATGTGACTTCTTTTTTGTATTCAACATTTATGTACGGTACCTACTCATTAACGGGCTAATGAATTCTTTTATTTCTACAGTCTTCTTACCATGGGAGTCTTTACGTATTAGACTAAATTTCTTTTCTGTTCTAAGCTGTTCTAGTCCAGTCATTTGACTTTGCACAAAATAAGAACAGACCCTTATTTCAAAATGGTCAGTAAGCTTCTTATCTACCTGAGTTTTCAATTTTTTTTTTTTAATTTTGTCAATAGTCGAAAACTTCATATACATATTCGAACACTTTTACAGTTTTGGGTTCTCAACCTTCGTCAAACTAATATCTCTTACACTTTTCATCCATGTGTCAGTGTACATCAGTTGTGGTTTGTGGAGTAGTTTTTTATTTCGCACGATCGTCGCGTTCGTTGAGTACATTGTGGTTTGAGTACATTTGTTTCGTGCACTGTAGTAATAAGGGTTTTTTCAAAAACTACGATAGTAAGTTTCACCAAACTTGCTTTGAGGGTCACATGATCGGTTAAATATATGTAAGGCAAGGTTGCAGTAGTTGCCAGGATGAAAGCTGATATACTTAGACCATAAGTTGGTTTATTGTGATACCATACTGAATTTAGGGGACTTTCTTCCTTATCGTTTGACCACTTCCTTATGAAGCATCTGAAACTAATTGCTTTGAGTATAATCTCTTCGATATGTGTAAGAAAGTTGATCTCTCTATCACATAAAACACCAAGGTCGCGAATATACTCAGTGGTGGATATTGGTTGATAATGAAGAAGATATCCACGGGGAGTAGATTGGATGCATTTTTGTGAAAAAGTGCTTGAATGATATTTGGAAATATTAAGCTGTAAGAAATTTTTCAGGCACCAAACAGAGAAACTGTTAAGATCAAATTCTAGAAGACTAGCATCATGTTTGGAAAAAATGGTCTTGAGAAAATTTGTATAGTCGGCGTTGAGTGAAATATAGGAAGTTTTAATTACAATTTCAATATCAGGAGGCGTATTTTATTGGTAATCTATACATATTGCAGCAATAAAAGTCCGAATAAAATGTTTTTTTAATTGCATATACACTTTTTCTTTAATTTTAAAATTGGTATGCTTTGCATTTATACCTGTGTCAAAATCAGCTTATTTGGAAAAGAAGTAAAATAAATATGTAATTTCTTAAAAAAATAGCACAAATTGAAATGAATAAAGATCCAAAACAGAAAAGGGCTATACATAATTTCTATACTTAACTTCTTTTAACAAATCATCTTAATTTAGTTGATATTTCAGACTCATTAAGTGAACAAAGTAAAAGGAAACAAAATCTAAAAATGAAATATATACCTACGAATAAACAATCCATTTTTGAATAAGTTAAGGGATGCGTTGGAAAAGTATACGTTTTTGTATGAATAAAACGTAAAGATGTGGTTTATGCTAAATTAACATCACTGACGAATTTGTTGTCAAACAAGTTGCAAAATTATTAATAAAATCAAATCATAATAGCATGTATGTACACAAAGTCAAATAAAGGCTCGGTGTCAGAAAAAAATCATTTTCATGTCCTTTTTAATCGTTTGGCATCGCAGCCATCCTTCGATGAATTTCATACTCTCACGTGACAGATAGGGAACATGAACACGCATTAAGAGGCAACATTTTGACCATTGACTATTAACGTTTACCGTCTAATCGTAAATTAATATTTCAAACCACATAATTTTGGCTCTTGTGAAAATTTACCATAAAATGAACAAATATCACCGAACACATTCTCGAATAATCAAAACCTGCCAACCTCACGAAAAATAAAACTTTTGCAACCAATTTGAGTGTCACTGTAATCCAGATGCTCCAAAACTTTATCAGCACTATTATGTGCACTCTTATTACTGCCTAGATTATACGCACTATTTCTTTGTTGTTGTTTACTGTGTAAGATTTTACTGCGCTGCCTATACATTTACCAATAAAAAAACGACTATCGTTAATAGTAAGCATAAAGAGGAGAGGCCATAAGTGGCTGCCTTGTGGGACTCCGGATGTAGCTAAGAAATCTTCAGAGAAGTAAGATCTCAACTAAACTTTTTAGTTACGTGTTTTCAGGTAAGAAGAAATCTATCTTAAGAAGATGATAAGTGATAGTTGAGATTTTGTCAAAGGCCTTATTGATATGAGAGTCCTACCACGAAAACTTAAAATATCATACAAAATGCTTTCAAAGATTTTGGGAATATGTGAAAGCTTAGCAATTGGACGGTAGATTGTAACTTCATACTTTTGAGAGGGGAAGAGAGAGTATCAAACACTAAGCGCGCTTTAGATACAGTAGTGGCCAAATTTGTTTTTGTCTCCAGACAAGTGGTGGAGTATTTCCACCTAAAGTTATTGGCGCAAAATTTTAATTGAAATAGTAAGATGCTAAAGCTGTTTTAGTATGATACTAGGTTAATCGAATATAGCATCATACTTTTTCTACCTTTTTATTAAAGTTAAAATCATCGAATACCTACTTTATTTTTTTTTGGTATCGTGCTCGCTTCATATGACTCTTTGACATTTTTGCAAACATCAAGAAAGGTTCGTGTATTTACTTTTTTACACGAAATGTCATTGTTCAGATGCAATTTATTAAGAAAATTCTTCAGTAGTATCATACTAACACCTTAATAATAGGCTGTTTAATTGACTTTGCATAGATAGAATCTAGAGATTTTATATTTGATAACATATTTTTTCTAAGCCAAGGCGGCACTTCTTTTATTGAAGTACAGGGATTGAGAAGAAGAAACGAGAGACTAAATTTAATTCCGTTGGAGTATACACCTTTTTTAAATCCGTCATCAGATTTAGATCCGTCGGGATAGAAATGGATTGATTCATCTTCCAAAAATACCATGTACTCTCAAAAAATAGTGAAGAAGAAGAAGAAGAAGAAGAAGAAGAAGAAGAAGAAGAAGAAGAAGAAGAAGAAGAAGAAGAAGAAGAAGAAGAAGAAGAAGAAGAAGAAGAAGAAGAAGAAGAAGAAGAAGAAGAAGAAGAAGAAGAAGAAGAAGAAGAAGAAGAAGAAGAAGAAGAAGAAGAAGAAGAAGAAGAAGAAGAAGAAGAAGAAGAAGAAGAAGAAGAAGAAGAAGAAGAAGAAGAAGAAGAAGAAGAAGAAGAAGAAGAAGCAGAAGAAGAAGAAGAAGAAGAAGAAGAAGAAGAAGAAGAATTGAGTTGAGTTCAGAATGATGAAGTGGTCAATCTCAACATTGATCAACTATGTATCAAGAGGTTTTGTGACGAATGGCATATTGTTTGCCAAATATATCATGGGATGTTAGACGAAAGCAGCTTGCGAAATACCCCATTAATGCACATACAATTGGTGGTTTTATTATCCGGCCAACCCGTATTTTGAGTCATATGCCCGACATGTAATTATAGATGTATATAACCAATGAGTAATGCGGGGTTGGAGACCCCATTCATTTCCAATGGCTCCTTTGCATGAGAAGAAGGTCGCTGTGGACTGTGGCCCTATTTGACCTTTTCTTGTAGATTTCTAGCTCAATCCAAATAGTTTGATTCGGCTTAGAATGTATGTGATATACAAATGAAAAGGAATTTTGTTTCCTACAAAAGAAGGCAAGATCTGGTTTTTGAGGGTAAACACCCAGTCCACACCGATAAGTCAAGTTTGTTAGCATATTTTAGGAGGTTATCATGAAACCTGCTGCTCATTAGCCGTAGCAAACACAGGAATAGTTGATAGTTGCAAGTCACTAGGTTTTGGCCCTCGAAGAGCACTTGTGGCCTCCTATTTATTTAAGGTGTTGGGATGTTTTCCTAATACGGCAATAGCAATATCACCCACATAAATTCTTCACTTCCAATTATCTCAACAGCTCATTTGCTACCAAATCCAAAAGAAGGGGAGATCGGATATCGTCTTGGGTCTTAACTCTACTGATAGATCTTCTTGCAGAAAATCTACCCAGCTTGGAATTAATAATCCTGTTAGTCAGCATTTTTTTTTTATAATCTACACGCGCTCAAGGGATTATGATTACCCTTTAAATGTTTGAACACAGCGCGGGCGTGAAGTTAAGGAAGAGAAAGAAGGTTAGGAAAGATGTGTGGCGCGATGTTCTGAGACTGAAGGTTGTTGTCTCAGATATTTTATCTCCAGGGATGGCGGCTGATCGATCAATTCTCTATCTCAACTCAACTATCTAGCTTCAGGATGTAGATGGTGGAGGGAATATTTGGTGGTTCGTATCAGTGTGTGTAGAACTGTTTCTGTCGATTTTCCGTCTTGTTCTTGAATGGATATCAATCAGTCGTTCTAAGGTTTAAAGAAGATGTGATGACAGACTAAAACATGGGTTTCATTTAAGTTATTTTTAGTAACATGCAGGTAGATGCTGAATTTGTGTTAAGAAGATATTTTCTAATTTTTTTTTGAGAAGAAATAGTATTTCGACCTTTTTTAAGAATTCTATGCGATCTGCAATTCATCATGGCGTATTTGTTTGTTGTTCTATCAGAACGTGCCAAAGGTCTAGAGGTTTATTTTAAAGCTCATAACAAGTCGTCCAAGAGTTTATTTTGTAAAGAAGAAGCCCCTCTGATCTAAGCGCACACAAGAATACCTGAAAGTTATAATTCATAAGAATCTGGTTATTAAGTAGCTGTCAGCGCAATGTTTCACAAAGTTTCATATCTTTTATTATATTATAGTTATTTTTATAAACAGTGTTCTAGTGAAATAGCCAGATGCATTTCTTCCCTAAAACAATTCAACAGTAATATTAGGAATTTTTTTTCATCAAATTTTACAATTTTTACTCTTAGGAAAAGGACATGGCAATACTACCGTCTACCGGAAGTGCCAATCAGTTTAACCTTAATCTCAAATACGGAGATTCCTTCCAAAACCAAACAACACGAATGTGAAATGTTTTGTCGAGCACTGTATCTCCCTCCCGTTTCAAAATCCAGAACTTCTACTCCTAAAAGTAAAGTAAAAAAAAAAAACAAAGTCTCCTTTTATCAGTTTAAGAGAGTTCTACCAATTTTGTAGAAAACGATTTCCCTAATTTGACATTTTCTTGAGAAAATGACACCAAATCCAAAACTATTTGGTCTATGATGAAATTCGAAAATAAATTTGCACACCAACAAACAAAAATTAATTGTTTTAATGTTTATAGCTCTTAGCTCTAAGATCCCAAAAAGAAAAACTTCATTAACCTCTTGCCCGCTTCTACTTTCTGTATGTCTCTATCTTAAAACTAAATTAGATACACTTAAAATAAAGTTAAAGAAACTGATTCCATTCATCTTCATCAGTATTATATATATTGCGTCTTCACTTTCGATTTTTCTTTTTTTTTAACGAGGGTACCATCTCTGCTCTAGATGTTATGTCATTGCCAGTAGTTGTTGTTCAAAAAGACTAAAAAAAATCTAACATCGACTTTTTTTGTGATTACATCTCTGGTGGAAGTACTGCCAGTTTGTGTGTGGACCACATCATTGACCTCTTCCTCATTTCAATTGGACCCCCAGTGTGTGAAATAACAATTGGAATCTTTGCCACAATTGTCATCTACATTGCTGCTGCAACTGTCACGAACATTCAGGTTCGTAGTTAGAAAAAAGGGTTGGTGAGGTGAAGTCATAATAAAAATTTGATTTTTCGAGAGCTTAAGTCACTTATCTTGAAATGAAAAGTGAATGCATTCCACAATCTTCTAATGGCCAAATTTTACCTTTGTGAGTTTAAGTTAATAAGAACAAAAATTAGCACAGTTTGTGAAAGTTTTGTATTTGGAAATCAATAAGCTTTGAGTTTATAGAAGTTGTGGAATATCAAGCTAAAAATTTCACGCTGTGGATTTTGTACGTTCCACAAGTTTTTTTTCATATCGTTTGTCGAGTACTCAGCTGTATTCCACGGTCTTCTATTTTCTGTATTTTTAAAGTTTAAGTTCGGGATAGTTAGGGAAAAAACAGTCGAAGTGGGGAAAAATTCTACATTTCACAATCAATCCACTCTTGAAATAGGAGCGATTGAATGTGAAAATACAAATTTCGCACTCGATTTCATATGAACTCGATCTGTGGTATAATTAGAATTTTCCAAGGGAAACTGTAGGTATAAGGTAGAGCAAAAAAAAATTAGTTTTATCTATTCCAAACTGTGAATATTAGAGCTTCAAATTGCAATATTTCCACAATGCTTGAAAAGTATTTTACAATTACAATTTATTTCAATCTTCTATGATTATCGAAAATATTAGAAATATTTGGAAAATGTTTTAGAAAACTCTAATGTGTTTTCGTAAACTAAACTTCCCCTTTTTCAAACCCTTCCCAAGCCACGGCCTTGCAATCATCCATCCCCATCATCGAATTCCCTCTTTCGACCATAACATTAGTAATTTTTCTTTTATCTGTAGGTACACTTGCATAGATATATATATTCACAAAGTAGTTAACAGATGGTTCTATGGAGGAATACCCATTTCTATAGCTTAAACAAAAAAGATCCACAGTTAAAATTGAGGATTGGCCGATTTGTGATAGGTACTTGTCTTTCTAAGCCTTTAATGGTTTCGCTCCATCAAACATATTGTCCAATCCTCCATTTCATAGCAAAGCATATTCTCTAATCTCTGATGTGTGTATAAATAGAGAAATAAAGAACCATCATAAGGGTAACACGCAGAGTTCGACATATCTACGATGACGACGACCACCACCACGACCAAACCCGCGTGTCACAATTCCATAAAGTGAGTCGTGGTGAACCGAGCTCCACGAGCTATTACATTACAAAGATTAGAAATCTGCGGACGACACAGTCCTCATAGCTTTTGTATACACACCCTAAAAATTTCGAAATATCGGCCTGAATATGAAGAAGACAAGAATATTCTCAGAAGAACCGAAGACCGAATAGGCTTAATGGCAATGAGCATCACATACGTCATGACCACCTCTAATGAAATTTATTGCCAAGAGACTTTTCTCCGGAACGCATTTTATGTATGGGTGATCTCGCAAGAGGTTGGTTCCCTTCTTTTCATCTTCATGCCCTGATCCCCTTCCTCCTCTGAAATAGTTATTTTATTTTTGTTTTCTTTTTTCGGTCTCGAATATTGCGTGAGATACAGTAGGAAGCACTGTGTGACCGACCATGTTCACCATTTGGAACAATTTCTTTGAAATGTTGTCCTTCTTTTGCGATGTGCGGTCGTGTCTTCTCTATACTCGGTGTCATTGTCGTTTGCCCTAGTTTTTCTATGCCGAGCCGAGAGTTAAGTAATGTTTCCGCGGTATTGTGCGTGGTGTTAATTTTCATTAATTTTAAGTCACAATTTGGCTTTTAGATTGCTATCATTTAATCTAAGAAAAGAATTATGTTAATTTATGATATATGTATAAGCTTTTAAATGACACCATATTATTTGTGAATATTCTTCCGAGCCAATGACAAAAAAAGATGTCTGTTTCGTAGTATGTAGATATTTCTGTTTTCAGTTAGGATAATCTGCTAAACACTATTTTCCTTAAAAAAATTGGGTTCAAGCTGGTTTTAAACTGCTATATCTATAACACCTTGCAATTTTCATTTCGCAAATTTGTATTACCGATTGCAAACATTTATTTACGATTTTTTTTTTCACAAAATTCATATTTATCTACTCAATCTTATTTTGCATTCATAATGTCAAAATTTTCATTTCGCAATTCGAAAAATTCTCATCCCCATACTTAGCATTGCAGATTGTTTCGATTTGTTTGTTTTTCATAGTTTAAGTTTGCTTTAAAAACTTGTAACTTAATATAATAAGTGCATCTTTATCTCAAGTCGTTCAATGAGAATTCAATGTTTGCGAAAAGATTATTCTTCAATGGTTATTGTGCAAGCTAAATTTTATTCTTTCACAATGACAACAATTTGCAATATACTTACTTAAGCGGTCTGTAGAAATGCCTCTAAAATGATCAAACTGCAAAAGTTTATAGGTAAAACACCGAATAGCAATTTGCGAACAATCAGTTTGATAGAAAAACATCATGCGAAACCTTCTTAAATGCGAAGTAAGTTTTGCGAAATAAGTTTGATCAGTTTGACGACTTAACCAGCTCCTCTAACTAGTCCTATATTATAAAATATCTGTTTTTCGAAGGCAGGCAGACTGGTACGTTAGAAAGTTCACTAAGCAATTGGTTGCTAGGTATGTTGCATGTCCATTCGAATCACAAATTTAGAATCCCGTATTCGAAATTTTATTGTGTTGATTGATTTAAGCCATATACTATTTTCCATTATCTAAACTCAGAGCAGGTTTAGGAAATAAGAATGGCCTGTGGTGGCCATGTTGCTTTGGTGACATCTGTCAAATCTGTTGTTTATTATTCAGTTACTGATGCCAAATCCCCATGGCAAGTTACACCATTGAAAAGCACGTTCAAATGATAAAACGTTATTTTTAAAAATGAGTGTTAGTTAGTGCGAACGTTCAATATTTTGTTTCAAAACAAAAAATTGAAAATTTATAAACAGAAAGAACGAATCAGTTTAAAAATAATAATTGTCATTTTATTTTTCATTCAAAGCGAGTATCAAAAATTCACGTGGAAAAGTTTATTCTATTTTCATTTTTATTCTTCGCATGTAATTTGGAACGTATTTACTGGATCGCACGAACTCGCTCTTATGTAAAAGTATTTTGGAATTTAAGATACATTTTATAAATATAAAACATGAATTTAAAATGAAATTGCCGTCTGATTTCTAGAAAAGTATGAATTTATGCAAACAAACTTTAAAAAATCGTTTTATTATTAAATAAATAAATTTTTTATATACAAAAATTTATTTAAAATTTTTTAAGAAAAAAATGCGGGATGCGAATTTTAAGTATTTAATAATATTAATAATTATAATTATTAATATTGGGGGTGGCCGTGGCGCGATGGATGTGTGCTCGCCTGTGAACCTCATGATCACAGGTTCGATCCCTGCCGTCGTCTATGTCGTTTTAATTCCATTAAAAAAACCTTCTAAAATTGTCATCAATGGGTTGCTGGTTTACTCATTACATGTTGTTCAGGCATAACACTAACAACATGTAATTGAGTTAAACTAGTATGCCCAACAAGGATGAACACGAATAAAATAATGTGAATTATAAGCGACATAGGAATAAGACACGGCATTCTCCGCTTTAGTTCAGCCGCCATCCCTGGAGATAAAATATCTGAGACAACAACCTTCAGTCTCAGAACATCGTGCCACACATCTTTCCTATCCTTCTTTCTCTTCCGTAACTTCACGCCCGCGCTGTGTTCAAACATTTAAAGGGTAATCATAATCCCTTGTGCGCGGGTAGATTATAAAAAAAAAAAAAAAAAAAAAAAAATATTAGCAAATAATTTTAAAAAATAATCGTTCATAGGTTTTGAAGATATTGATTTTTCAAACAAAATTTTTTTTTCAAAAAAACCCAACAAATTATTTTTCGAATATTTTTATATACAATATTATTTTAAACTTAGGAGGACTCCAGCTAAAAATTTTTGGTTAAAATCGTTAGAGCCGTTAATGAGAAAGTCGAAAATCAAAAAAAAACGGTTCTATGACAGGTACCGTTAATAACATTTTGCCCCAAATTTTTTTTTTACCAAAACGTAGTCCATGTCCATAATATCACACCTAATTTTTTTTTATCAAAATCGTTAGAGCCGTTTTCGAGATAAATACCTAAGATTTTTCATTACGGGTGTATGGGGGGTACCGTTAGTTTTGGAGCTAAAAAAAATTTCAATTTCCCCTCTAGGGAATCACCGAAGACCCATAACTACCGAGTTTGAAGAAAATAGGTCCAGTGGCTTAGGCTCTAGATCGAGGTACTTACATACAGATAGACAGACAGACGGAATTGCCGGACCCACTTTATTCGTCTTCGCTATCATCGTAATGTCAACTTTGATCAAAATCTCGAGTTCGATTTTGTTTCCAAATGCAGAACTTGCCCTATAGTACCTATATCGCAAGTAAAAAAATTAAGTCATCAGGGAGTAAGTGACTTATGAATTAAAAAAAATTTATTTTATTTTACCTTTTGTTTTTCTTCATTTGATTCAATTAAAAACGCATTTTTTTTTTATTTAGTTTTTATATGTATATATATTTCGAGGACTTATTTGCCTCATCATCAGTACCAAGATTATTTTAAAATAAAATATAAAAGTTAATTCAGCAAAACAAAAAATCATAATAAAAAAAATTTAATTCACAAGTCAGTTGGTGACTTGTGAATTAAAAAAACTTTAATTCATTTGTAAGCTTGTTTTGACTACATAATTATTATTTTATTATTAACGAAAGCTTTTGGAGAATTTTTTGGGATTTGCCGTTTATGCAGTCCCTATAATCCAATCAAATAAAAAGCAATATTGATAAAATCTTTGTGTTGAGCAAATGATGGGTTATCATTATATAAATTTCGTGAGTACATATTTTTATGCATATGCCTTTAAATTTTTTGGTTTTATATTTTACATGAGTTGATTATTTGATATTTTTTTGTAAAATTGTTTCAAGTACCTGAAACTAATTCAATATGTATTTTCAACAAAATTAAAAAAAAAAACCTTCCGTTTTCTTAAATAAGCACTTCGAAACTTTTGGTAATTACTCAGTAAGTATAACATTTAATTTTAACTGGCTCAAGAGGTCGAAGTTCATGACCACAGACAACGCCTATGTCGTCGGCGACTGACTTTATTGAGGTAGTCACTAGCAATGGCGGGGCTCCAGAACGATGGTAATCAATTTCTTATGGTCCAAATTGGACAACATTTGGTTCCAGAAATACGGCGCTACGTGCCACTTTCGCAAGTTCACTAAGGTCATGCGAATTGACCCCTCTAGACTTTTTCTTGTAGGAATTCCAGAAATTCCAAGCTTATGCGAATAAACCACAGTCAACTGATGCCCTTATGGTTCACATAACACAGGCCAGCCCTCAAATTCAGCAGGATCTATGCGGAAGAGTGATTGTCAATTGGACCGCTGGAATCTGTGTCAGCCCTGTCGGGCATTTGAACCATGGGCCCTAAAATACCCTTTACTTACTGATCGTATCGGCAGTTGTTTTGTAATGTGTCACATCGGTAACAAAATTGTCTAATACATGATTTGATGATACAAAATAAAATTTTCGACTAAATGACAATTTGAAGAAGTTAGAAGAATACTGTGTCTGACTGTAGGACACATAAATTTGATGGCATAATAGCTGGGTTCGATACCAAAGGCCTAGTTAGTTACAACTCTCAATCATTCCTGTGTGATTTTTGTCGTCAAAAATAGAAGGAAGTCAATTTTCTGAAGAGTCCGCACTTTAAATATGAGTGACAATTCTTACTGATACTTAAAGAATTTAGCAATTTCTCACCAGATTCAGTATATTTGTAAGTGACAGCCTAGGAATCGAACCCCAGAACTAGAGGGTGACATTTCAAAGCAACTGAGGGAATTATTTTATTTCTATTGAATTTGGAAATCAGCCTGAAATCGTCTCGAATTTATAGTTGGTGTGAACTGTAATAGATTTTTGTTAAGATGAAAATTATGTTACAATGAAATAGCTCCACGAAAATCTTCTCCATCCTTCATAAATCAATATCACACCTGTTCCAATCTTTTTTAAGCTTTGATTTTTCTATATGAAGGTGATTTTTATAATACAGTAAAACCCGCTTAAGAGAAAAACCCGCTTAAGAGAAAAACCCGCTTAAGAGAAAAACCCGCTTAAGAGAAAAACCCGCTTACCTGAAACACTTTTTTCATCCCCAAGTATTTTCCGACCAATTTCCCTTAAAACACTCCGCTTAAGTGAAACCCGCTTAAGCGAAAAACCCGGATAACTGAAAAATATTTTCAGTTAATTTTTAATATTTTCCATAGAAAAAAACTCTCTTAAGTGAAAAAAAATTGAATCGAACAGAACAAAAATTTGCTAATTTTCGTTTTTCAATAATATATTTTGGTGTTATTTAATCGTTGTTTTAGTTAGCTTCTTTCAAGGCAAGTCCAAAAGATAAAAACAATATTGTTTCTAGCATTAAATCTCCGCTTAATGGAATTTTTAAATCCGCTTAAGTGAAATTTTTTTTTCACTTATCCGAACTCCGCTTAAGTGAAATTGTTTTTCACTTAAGCGGGGTTCGTTTAAGTGAAAAACCCGCTTAAGTGAAAGGAAGACTGTGACATTTTGCCATTTCTCTTAAGCGGGTTTTACTGTACCAATACTATATACTACTGATAAATATCAGCCATCTAAAAGACTCAGCACTATTTTATTGGACTGATTCCATAAAAATTGGCGTTTCTTCCTGGTTATTTCACTTGGACTTATCAGTTGACTAATGAGGGCCTTGTCAATACGCAATTTTTTGTTAAATTCAGTTCATCTTAAATCTTCTTCAAGAATAAAATCAGTTAATTTTAAATCTTCTTCAAGAATCAATGGCATCAGTTCATAAAATACAACAAACACACTATAATTTTTTTTTTGTTTCTATATCATTAATATAGAAATACTCAAACTAAACAAATAAAAATTCAAAGCCAAATCATTTCATTTATCTCTTTAGGTCAAGATAAGATTAAACAACAATTTGACCAACTAACTTATAAAGATCTCTGTTCCAATAATACTCTCTACAAGTAAAGTAAATACATATACCCACTATAAGCACTAACAAAATAAAAAGAGTATTTTCTTCCATCATCTTATAGCGATTCTTGCGTATCTATTATGAGACTATTTGTAGGCTCGTATACATAGATATTTTCAATGAACACAAAAAAAGAACACTGACAATTTTTATATTTTAAGAAAGAACCTCAAGTCCACCAGTGACAATTATTATTATCAATCATTCAAGTATCTCTTGCCTCAACTCAACAAAAATCATCAAGGGGTTGTTTCAAATAAATCTATATTTAAGCTTTACGCGTATTATGGAGACAAAATGGACAAGGTTTTTTTCATTTGTGATACTGGCGATACCTACATGCAGAGGCGTATTTAAGGATTTGGCGCCCCGGGCTGATATATTTTGCCGCCCTTTAGAACAATGAAAATAATGATAAAAAACAACGAAATGCGTAATATTTGATGTTTTCAATTTTTTTGTGTGTATATTCATTACAAAATTCATTAACAATAGATTCGTTTTCTAAATTTGTTGTCAGTTCAGCTTCTATATTTAATAAAGCTAGACTATTAAGGCGCTAATGCGAGACCTTAAATAGGTTTTTATTCGTTTCAATATCTACGGAAAACGATCTTTCTGCACTACAATTCGTCACTGCAGTAGAGCTGTGTCAATCAGGATCGATTTGATTTTTTCGATCCGATCATCGAAAAGTATTGATCCAAATCACAAATTTACATTTTAATCGATCCCAATCATTTAGATGATTGTCGTTTCTCGATTTTCTATTTCAATCAATTAATTTAGTGATCACTTTACTCTTAAGCGATACGGGCCCAGGATCTGGTTTGTTTACTGTGGGAATTGAACTAGTAATGAGACTTATCGAATACGTAAAACCCGCTTAAGAGAAACGGCAAAATGTCACAGTCTTTCTTTGACTTAAGCGGGTTTTTCACTTAAACGAACCGCGCTTAAGTGAAAAATATTTTAACTTAAGCGGAGTTCGGATAAGTGACAAAAAATTTCACTTAAGCGGATTTAAAAATTCCATTAAGCGGAGATTTAATGCTAGACACAATATTGTTTTTATCTTTTGGACTTGCCTTGAAAGAAGTTAAATAAAACAACGATTAAATAACACAAAAATAATTTATTGAAAAACGAAAACTAGCAAATTTTTGTTCTGTTCGATTCAATTTTTTTGTTCATTTAAGAGAGTTTTTTTCAATGAAATATATTAAAAATTAATTGAAAATATATTCCAGTTATCCGATTTTTTCGCTTAAGCGAGTTTCACTTAAGCGGAGTGTTTTAAGGGAAATTGGTCGGAAAATACTTGGGGATGAAAAAAGTGTTTCAGGTAAGCGGGTTTTTCTCTTAAGCGGGTTTTACGGTAACAACTTTCGACTTACATATGCGATAGTATCCGAAAACTAATTTATTCGATAGTACCAAGTCATTCAGTAACTATTAGTCCTAAAATTGATCTTTTAAGGAGCAATCAATGGTTATAGTAGCCATCATTCGATGTCATTTGGCAATTTATGGCTTTTTGCATTTTGTGAAAGCCTCAATTCAATCTTATAACGAAATCGAATCGGAACAGTATTGAACGATTTGAGTGAAATGAAAATGATCGAATGATCGATCGATTCAAATGATGGAATCATTTGTGTTATCGATTGTTGAACGATTCGATCATTTGAAATGAACGATTTACACAGCTCTACACTGCAGTGCACAAGTATATTCTTAAAGCAACCTCAGCTTATAAAAATGCTTCCTTCAATTTTTTTCTCTTATATGAAGGTTAAGCTGCCTTAAACTCATATTTTCAGAGTTGTTTTGCTCCAGAAAATGTTTAAGTAAGACACACTCTTCTTGAAAATCTTCCCAAGATCAACCGGGTAGATATAATTTCTGAAGAGTGGTTGCATTTTTTCGAATTGCTTCTTCACTCATGTGATCAAGCTTAGATACAAATATAAAACCATTTGTTTTTGCTTCATAGGACGAATTTCTTCTCTTCAGCGCACTCGATAATTGGTCGCAAATAGGAATGAATGTATTTATTTTGAAATTTTCAAGATCACAAAAAAGAACCTCCCTTCGCGACACTCATCATTTCGTTATAAAACAATCATTATGTTGTTTCTTAAGTCTTTCGAAACTATTGACGACGGGAAGGGTATTTGTATATAGGGATTCGAGTCAGCCAAAACTAAAAAAAGATGAGGCATGATTTGCTAGGTATATAAAGATTAAAAATTTGTGTGTGACCTTATGTCTAGAATCCGGCTTAATGGATTTTTATACATTTTTTTTTTTAATAAAAAGGGACTTTTTGTAGATGGCTTAGAAAAAAAAATTAAGATCCGTTCTAGCCCATTTTTGTAGAGCTACATAGCAACAAGTGTTTTTTTTAGATAATGTTTTCGTTTCATTGGAGTTTGTTCGAAAGAGTAGGTACATGTATGTAAATATTTTTACTATGAATTTTCATTATAAAAAATCGTTTATAAACAATAAGAATAGTAAATGGTGAGTGACATGTTACAGTGAACTCTCTCACAGCCGGACACTCACGGCACTAAAAAAATTGTCATGCTTGAAAAGCTCAAAAAATCGCATTTTTTTTAAATCTTTGTATTTTTTGTTTATCCTTCGAAAATATTGTAAATTTGACAATTGTTATGGGCGGCATGCGCCCTTTCACTTGTATCCTTGTATGTTTTGAAAGTTCAATCGCTTCAAAAAAAAATATTATAAATTGGCCAAGCGCAAACCGCCCTTAGAAGCCTTGCCGCCCCGGGCTGTAGCCCTTTTAGCCCTAGGGTAAATACGCCCCTGCCTACATGTATGTAAGTACTAAAGGGCAAGTTTTGCATTTGGAAATAAATGGAACTCGAGATTTTGACATTACGATGATAGAGGACACGAACAAGTGGGGTCGCGCATTTCCGTCTGTTTGTCTGTTTGTCCACACCCAAATTCACTAAAGCGATTATCTTCAAACTTGATACTTAAATGTCTTAAGTGATTCCCTAGAGGCTCTGGAGATTTTAATAAAAAAAATATGTATTTTATCTTCAGCGTGGTCTACATTTCAGTCAGAACAAAATTAAATAAAAAATTTTATTATCGGTCTCTAATAATATTCTAATAAATCAGTCCCACAAGTCGGACTTTATATTTTTCTCCCTATATTTGAATTAAGCGCCATCTAAACTCTCAACATTTCAACAATTTTAATTCACTTTATGCTCACTCTGATAACTGCCCCAAATTGTGTTCACTCTTAGTTTGATTATTGTTTGCGTGTTAAAATTTACTGACTGCGCTATTCACTTAAAAAAAAAAAACACCCCAACTGTCATAGAAATGTCATGGAAATTGACATATGCTGCATGAAGGTATGTATGTCAATTGGTGTGTTCTTTTAACAACCTTTTTCGGTTAAAATAAAAGTGCACAAAAAATGGATATCAACGTTAAAAAAGATAACAATTATATCGAGTTAAATATTTTTAACTTCTTAAGTAGAATGATGAAGAAGTGACTACCCCAATAATTTGTGTTTGTTGCTTTAAAGACCTGTTGCCGTTTTCCTTTTGAAATTTATGGATGTCTAAAATGCGAGTTACTCGTACGTTGGTTAGTTCGGCCGTCTAAAGAGTTCCAGATTGTTTTTTTTGATCTCTTAGCCCTGAAAACCTAGTGCTACTTATCACCGTATTATGAGTTGCTGCTTAATCTATTAGTCGGATAACGTTGTCTATTGTCGTATCGTAGAGGCTGCTCTTGTCAACTTATCCGCCGAAGATGGCCTTCTGTCCGACTTCAACATTGAAGTCCCCGTTCCTCCTGTGGGAGGATGGATTATATCTTCACCCTTATATGTGGAATCTTTTATCGCAACTGTAATAGATATCATAGCTTATCCTATCTAGCGAATTCCTTGAATTGCAGTAATATTTCCCTTATCAGACAGAATCCCTTCAGGACAGAATCAAACTTTTGAGCAGCATCTGGGTTGACAAATGTTTTACCGCTCAAGGTCCATATCCTCAGGTTTTTAACCTTTCACGTTCCGGGCCTTATTGCCTATCATTTGGGAGTAATTATTATCCGAAGTCTCTTTCTTAAACGATAGTTTTATGTGGTAGGGAAGTTAACCCTACCATATTTGAGGGACAGATCATTTGCTTTATTTTAAGATAGCAGGCCGGGTAGTCCGATTCCAGTGACCCACTACGGGTGTAGGGAAGCTGCCGTTGGCACATAATGTCTTCATCCGCCATCATCACTTTTTCAGCCACCTGCCTAGAACTGAAAAAAACTTACTGACCTCAGCTCTTAACATATCAGATAAGCTCACGTAAAGTTAAACACCAAATAGTTCGGCCTAACTGGAGTTGGAGACGTCGCCGTTGTTTCCATCTAGGCAATTCTTCCGCTACGCGTCTTTTCTAGAGCACTTTCAAAGGCTTATTAATACTCTTTAGATTTTAAATTTTAAAACAGTGCGAGCGCTTAAGAAATATAGGTCGGATTAAGTAGGAGACATCGATGACGACTCGTCTTAAATGTCTGAATATTGAAATGAGGAAACAGAGTCGGATGAGGAATTCCACCTAAGTGCCGTACGACAGAAGAATGAATCTCTGTACTTAACAGAACGGAAGGACTGAATGTTATACTGATGAGCATTCTTGGAGGATCGAGTATTAAAGTGGTTTGACTGCAGGAATGCAAATGGCTGTTTCATTTAAGCACTGTTGAAGAAAAAGTCATATCGTAACTATGACAACAAGAGACGTTACAAGAGTTTCCCACAAAAAAATAAAAGTTCTGTTCTAATTTTTATCCAACAGGTTCTAATGAGTAATGGAGCATCAGTCCATATATGGCAGTTTTATATAAGTTTTGAGTGGATGTATGCCTTATTCATAAAGGGTGAAAATAAACTTCTGTGCATCTTAAAATAAGGTAGTACCCCTTGGTATAATACCGCTGCAAAAAGGGTATTCAGGGATATACTGTCTCTTGCGAGGAATTGACGAGTCCTCTAAGAATATCTCTTGTCATAAAAAGTACTGCACATTAATCGTTCGGAATTGGCAGAAAACTGTAGGTCCCCTACATTTTTGGTAACACGCACATATAAATAGTTGAGAGTAGTAAATCACTAGGTCCCGGTTATCTTCGGACTCTTACACCACCAAATTTTGAAATAAAACCGAATCATTTCGTTTCGGTTTTGGTTACGTCGAATATGTGATAATTCTATAAGATTCTTTAATAGATGGAAAGATTTGTTTTTCCGAAGCGGTTGTTAATACCCCATTGTACAATGGTCTCAATATCGGAAATTAATGAGCTTAGTATACATTCCCGTTTCTGTTTCACAACCGAAAAATATTGTTGTAAATCTGGAAACGAATCTGAAATTAAAAATTAGCGATTTAGAAGTTTCCGACAAAAATTATTATTAAATATAAGGATTAGTGTTGGAGACAAAATGTAGCCTTGAGGTGTACCACCATTGTTTTGAAGATCACACATAAAAGCGTCCATAACAAAGTTTGTCGAGATTGTGAAGGAGTATTCTCAATTACGAATTAAAAGACAAGATCTTATCTTTCTTTAACTTTATTACTAAATCTAACAAACAATGAAATCAAGAACTATTTATATATATGTATGTATGTCGACTTTCAGGCGGGATCTTAAATATTATATTTCTTCTTTGAGAGTACGTGTCAATGTGACGAGGCAGGTTTGTCAATATTGCATAAATGAATGCCATGATAATGTAGCCAGATTAGATCTACTTCTTGCTGATAAATGCCATCTTCTCCGTTCTAGGATCTGGCTAATTGTATGGCCAGTTACAACTATCAAAAACGGGTGCTTCACTGCATAAATTTAAGTCAGCAGGAGAATTGACATACATCCGCAGACTCTCAGTGATCTCATACACTATGTATCATCTGTATTATACTTTTGTTACTAAGTCAAAATCTATAAGTAATTACTATTTATTATTACGTTTAAGTTTACTGCCAGAAAGTTATGACTGTGCACACTGCTGCAGAGTCAAAGCAAAATTATGAAATTCACTTCTTACACAAAATGGCAGAACTGCTAATTAACAGTCATCCTATTCAAAATGGTTATAATGATTTATTGTTTTATTTAAGTAGTTCTTAAATTTGTAAATAACTTCTCAAAAACAATAAAAATCACAAAGAATATATGCGAATATAATTTAAATGGCTTCAAAGAGTGTTAAGTAGATAATTCTAAAAGGATTTATGTCTTCCTAATATTGTAGATTATTTTTCTCAAAATAGGTGATAATTGCAAAGAACGTAAAGGGGAAAAAATGTTTCCTTATTTCTTGACCTTTTTCTTCTTGATGTCAAAATTTATTGCTGTATTGAAAACCCAACAAATTGTGACTTTAAGCCCTCATCATGAACATATAGTTGTTAAGGGAAAAAGTGTTGGTCCTAATGTTCAACCTAGTTAAACTTTAATTATATAAGCTCGTGCTACTTCTCTGAATTGGGTTTTCATAAAGTTAAATTTGAGGAGCGATTACGTTGTACAATAATCTTTTGCAATAAATTGGTTTTGGTTGGTGGATAATCTATCGACTTCTTAAAAGATCCATCTGCAAATATCCGCCCCCAAAATTCCTTTCAATCTTCTAATTAAATCGATATTTTCTTTTTAATTTTTAACCCAGGGAACTAAAGGCAGCTAGAGACAAAACCACAACAACAACCAAAAACCATCAACATCTGCTTTTCTAAAAGCCACGCATCACTATCTGTGCAAGTCATTTGTGCTGTATTTTCACTTCACTGTGGCTAAAATGTAGGTTAATAGGTACCTACAAAGCGGCAAGTTGTAGTGAGCCAGTTGTTGTTGTTGTTCTAAGTATATTTGCCGACAATCTGCAAATAATTTTTCCTTCTTATCTTTATAATTCAACCCTCTATTGCTCGTATATATGTATGTATAAAAAAAAAAGACTACAGCTACAAAAATGAAGTAGAAACATCCTAGAAAAGATGTGTGCGCGCCCCGTGCTCTAAATTTACTCATTTGCGCGATGCACTTAGAGAAGCATTTAAGTCGTTCGTTCTAAAAAAAAGTCGATACGATGCAAAATCCAGTCCACCATTGTGAAAGATTACATAACAAACGAACGTGCCTTCGTCGATTTATTGATTTTATTGTCTGCGTTTTTGTTTTATATTTTAAGCTTCAGTATAAAGTATCTATAAATCGGAAGAAATGCATAAAAAGATCAAGGCATACAATCTGGACCTCATTTTCAGGTTTAATCGTTTGATCTTCAAGAATTACATTTCCCAAACCAAAATTTAAATAAAATTTAATTAAAATTTAATTTAATAACGTTTATGGCTTATGGGATAATAATCTTTAAAATCAAGGCATTGATTTGATCTCGCACCTGGGCTTATAAAATTTTATTCAGAAACAAATGTCGGAAACAAAAAACTTCCTGAAATGTTACAAATGTTACATTAGTCATTTTTTATTGGTAAATAAGTAGGCAGCAAGACAAATTAGTCAGTAAAAATAGTGACACTCAAATGAGATGCAGACAAATATTTTGTACGTGAGGAAATGTTCGGTGATATTTGTTCATTTTATGGTTTGTTTTCACTGCAGCTAAAATGAGGTAGTTTAAAATATCAATGTACGATAATACGATCAACGTGAATTATAAATGTGCAGTACAATATTGTTTTTAGATGCTTTGGCGTGATATACTCATATATGTCAAAGTGTAAGCGTTTTTGGCTTTGATTCTGAAATCAATTTCAATATTCTTCCTTTCTGCTGACAGTTCGTACTTATAACTGTATTTGTATGCCATTTATATTTATAGTTCTGTTCCTAGCTGTCAGGTAAAATAAATAAATAGGAGGCCATTGCGGCTCGTAGAAACCCTAAACCTTCCTTGCAGCGGCTGAGAATAGAACCCAAGATCTTCTGTATGACAGCCCAACGCACTAACCATTATGCCAAGGGGTACTAAGAATATGATATTTCATCAAAAGAAGACTGAGATGTCAATGCATTAAGAAAGTTTAAAAAAAGTAACATTATGTTTTTCGTCCTGAGAAGAAGCAATTTGAGTGCATTGCGATGACATTTCGATCATTCCATTAACTGTCAAAATAATTTGTTTCACATAAAAACAACCGAAATGTCATTCCCGACGAAAATACCAATGACGGATTAAGACGATTTGCTTGTTGTCGTAATTGACTTAATTTAATAAAAATTCAGCGTGTAAATGCTTTTAATAAGACACATATGTCAACATTTTCGTCATAAGACAAGGAAAAGTACAAATGACGTTTAGATAATATTAATATCACTTGTGTCGTTTTAAAATAAGATAATTTCAAATGTTCTCTAAGTTTAGTTAAACTGGTTTTCGCATACGAGTTTTGACAACAAATTTTTAACATTTTTGAAAAATTTCAAGTTACAAACACACCTTGTATTGTATCGCCACCATATTGCAAATCATGACATAAAGAAAGAAAGACTGATCTTGCTGATTTATTATGACATCGCGCAATCGCTTGACTTCGTGTATATGCATGCCATTGAGAATTGATTTTATTTATTATTTAGGCAGTTGTGTGACAAAATTTTTGTTAGTGGTCTAAGTCCAGTATAAAACATATCTGACGTTAAGAGTGAATAAACGATTTTGGCATTACATTTTTTTTACCAAAAATTTTCGAAGTTAAAAATTTTATTTTCACCTGCGTATAACCATCAATTTCAACTGTGTTTCGACTTGTCATAAAACAACGCATACTTTTCCAACATACCCTTAAGTTTGTTCGAAAGTAATTTCTTTATATATAAGTATTTATCTTTTTGCTTTCGTTTGCTTTTTCTTTGTTCACTTTATAATGAGCCTGTAACATCCAATAAATGACTATGATTTGTTTGAAGAAATTTAAAAATCTGCTTTGTCCATTTGTATTTATATTTTGCTTTTAAAAAATACATATTTATTTTATTTCTTTTCCGAGTCAGCTGATTTTGACATCTGTACAAACACAGCGTATACCAACTTTGAAATGTAAATAAAATTGCATATAAACTTAGTAAATTATTTTATTCAGACTTGCATTGTTACGCTAGGTATAGATAAGTTATAAAATACGCTTATTGAAGCCTTAGAAAAGACATCGACCTATTTTTTCTTTTATTTCACGAACAGCTGTCATAATAATTGAAAAAATAATTTGCAACAAAAGGTTCCCAAAAAAAGTACTTCAACCAAATAAATAATTTTTTTAAAATAAATTTAACATCGAAAAAGTTAGTCCTTACAAAATAGTTCATAAAATTTAAATTTTACTTTAAGTATCCCAGTGACCACGAAAACGAATTTTGTCTTTAAACATTTTTTGCCGATTTTTAATCTTGCGAATGTTTTAATTTCGGTCATAAAAATAAATACTTCAGGAAAGGGCTTTGTTCGTAGATATTGGTCAGTAAAATGTCGAGGTTTATGTCATCATCCACTACGTTTTGATCGGCGATAGTTTTTCTTGGATCAATAAATCATGATTTTCTAACTGAATGGAATGTGGTTTTTCTTTGATTGATAAATTGTTGAAGTTGATTGGACAACATAAAATAAATTCTAGATCATTAACTTTAAATTCGTTTGCCCCATGGAAATCAAGAATTGTCAAAATTGATTATATAACAGAATTGGATAAAAAAAAATATTATTTTAACTAATGGAAAACTTAGTACATGCATACATACGTTCAGCTTTATTAAAATGTACTTAAATCGATATTAAATAAAATTATTTGATGTTTTGGTTGAATCGAAGATAAAATAGTTTTTAGTAAAAATGGTTAATACAGTGGTCCCTCGATAATGTGAATTACCGACAGTGTAAATTTCTCTAAATTGTGAACTGCCAAAACTTTACATTGCCATCTCTATTATGAGAACTTTTGAATTTTGCGCACTTTAAAATGTGAATTTCTTTTTGTAAAATTTTTTATATTTCTCTAGTTAGTTTTTTGTGCAATATAATCGACTGATTAACTGATATTTGTCAAGACATATTTCAAGATTTTGAATGCAGCTGCAGTGTAGAGAGTGTCTCCTGCCTGTTTTGTAGGTATACTTTAAATTCTTCCGTTATATTTTTTTTGATTAGTTTGTGTAATGGCAGCTAAACAAAAGTCCAACGATTTTTATCGATAAAGAAGAACTGAAAAAATGTTTCAGTAATGCAAATCCCTCTAAAATCCGAAATCGCCTTGTTTTAATTAGTTCACATTATCGAGCGATTACTGTATATAAAAAAAGGAAGTTTTAACTAAGAAAAAGTCCAAAGAAGGAAAAGGAAAAATAAAATAATGCGATGTTTTTTTCTGCCAAACAGAAAATGAAAAATGGTCATATCCAAAGAAAAAACGGAGAAGAATTAACTTGTCCAATGGAAAAATACAAAGTGAAAAACCATTACTCAATGAACACTCCCATTGATATACATACAAAAACTAATCAAACCAACATAATAGTGTGACCAGATAAAGATGATAGGAAATGAAATTCAAATTTGTTGAAGCTTACATTCAGCTTTTATTTATGGAATAAGACATCATTCAAATAGCCGCTTTGCATTCGCTGGCAGTGCTTCAAGCGGTTGGTTGAATTCCGGCAATAACGTTTCGAATATTGACCTCGAGAAGGTCTAAACTGTTGAGCGACTAAGGCCTAGATGTACCCTAAGAGAAAATAGTGGCTTTAAGTCGCAATAATCGTGGCGACCAAATGTCTCCTTCAGATCTTGGAGCGTTTCGACACTTGTATGGCAGGAAGCGCTCTGTGCCGTCTTGTTGGAACCACTGCTCGGATATATCGATGTTGTCGACCTCTTGCCACATAGAGTCGGTTAACATTGCTCTATACCCGTGAACGTGCTATAAACCGAACCAAACTGTCAATTTTTGTGAATAAATTGACGCTTGGACGTGGATTGTGGATCGTATTGGTTCCAATAACGCTGGCATATATGCTGAACCTTGTGCCAGAAGATATTTTTTGGCCAAAATCCAGATTATCGGCCAACATTTCCAGAAGACAACTTGCAAACAAAGGTCAACCGGATGAAATGGCAAAACCATACTTCATATTTTGACAGCTGGATGTAATAGTTAAATTTGACAGCTGCTGATAGATAACAATCATTTTTAAATCTTTATCTGTTGCTATTTGAAAATTTGACCGGGCTTGTTCTCTAGCAAAAGCTGATTCGACTAACACATTTATGTATCTGCACAGATAATGTTCATGCGATTCTTTCAAATTCTCTAAATGGCTTTTTAAATTTCCAGTAATTAACCCCCTGAATCTACTTTGTTTGAATTACAAAAGATAGATAGTTATGTATAGAATACCAAAAGGTGCCGCATCGCTTGCTGATTGAATGCATATCTAGAGATGGATTGTGGTATCCAATGAGCCAAACCTATAGATATTTTTTTTTTTTTGTATCTTCAATAGAATGTTAAGAGAAGTACCAAACAAATGAAAACAAATTCTTTGTATTCTTCTTTCTCAAGGCTGCAGTTAAATCGTCATCTAACAGACACAACTTATATGCTCGCTCGGACCGACGAAACAGACAAAAAGCCAACTAATTTACAAAAGCTTGTGTCGGTCTCGGTTCGTTATACAAAAATTCTCAAACGGCTCATCTAAATTGTTTGAGGAATGTGTGAGTTTTTCGGTGGGTGGAATATTGTATATTGGAAGTGGAAGTGCTGGCAGCAGAGGCGCATGCATTTGGTTTTGTGGATGATGAAAAACTGAAAAGCTGACGTTCTTTTGTCAAAAAGTTAATTTTATCTTTTATTTTCGGTGTATCTGTTTGTTTCGGGGGGAGAGGGAGGGGAGTATTTTACGACACAACAAAAATAGGTATGTGTATAGACAGCTGAAACGGCGCAGAGGTAAGGGAGTGTTTTCTGGTGGCGGCATGTGTGCTGGACAAGACTTTAACAATGGACATTTTAGCTGCTATCTAAAGCCTCGTTAAAACACATTCATACTACATCCATATATACAATTATTTTGTTGCTTCTGATGGTGGTTTTTTTTATTGTTACTTTGCTCTCATGATGTCATTTGGGCTGGTTTAGTTGCTAATTCTATCGACAGTAAAGTCTCTTGTTGTAGATTGTTTTGATTTCATAAAAAAAAGAAAAAAACCGACACACATTTCCGAAGCAACAGTTTTCTTTTTTAAAAGTCTGAGATCACATATTGGAAAAGTTTCTTTGTGAATTCTCATGTATTTTATTAAACCTAAAAAGTTACCATTTTCGACTTTGAACATTCTCAAAATCTCCCGACTTAAAATGAGCTCCTTAACTCTTGACTGGCGATATTCAGATACCAAGGTTTTTATTCGTAATCGAACTCAAGATCTTAATTAAACTTAATGTGACTATAATAAATAAGAAACTACACTTAAGCCACATTCACACTGTTCTGCCGATCTCGATTCGCTCTCGCTTCAATATAAAAATTGTTAACTCAAAAGAACATGAGTGGATGAAGAGCGTAATCGGTATCGAAAGTGTAAATTTACTCATTGCTTGATGTTTAAGAACATTTGAACCTATCGAGATTGTATTGTTATTGGCTGTAAATCTTTACACCTGACTGACTGTTTTCCTTATAACTAAAACATGACATCCGCATACGAATTCTTGAATTTTTCAAGTAATTGAATGAGAAAAAAGTGCTGACCTCAGCTGATAAAAAAACAGTGATGCCAGTATGAATGACTTTAAGGGTTTTTTTTATCGATTTCAAGGTGGCGTTCGATACTGTTGCCAAGAGAGTACTAATTCTGAAGCTGTGCAATAAAGGAGTATCGTCGAAGTTTCTGAACGTTTTGGAGCATTTCTATAATTTAACAACTTCTGCAATCGCTTTTAAAAGCAAAGTATCCGAATAATTCGAGGTAGAAATAGGACTGATACAATGATGCAATTTGAGTACCCTATATTATTTGCTCTATTCATAGACGACTTTAAAAGCAACATGCAGAACTGTGTTTCATTGTAAAGATGTTGACTTCGAATGCAAAGAGTTTGAAGAAGTTAAGCAGCTTCTGCGTTATTTCTTAAAAAGAAGCTTGAAGCTACTTAATAGTACTGCGAATCATATACCAATGCTTGAGGCAGGTCTTCCTGCTTTGTTTATTGTATCTCTGAAATGAAACTATTATATTACGATTCTTGTGATTCAAAAACAAATAGCATGGTTTGAGTCGAGGAGGGATTTAACCAAGTACTGTGGACATACACTACTTCTCCGAAGTAATGGAATGGACACTTGGAAAAGCGAACTGTATAGTCTCTTAACTCAAGCAGACGAATGAAAGAGAGAGTACTAAAACACTTTGAAAGCCAGAAGCTCACCTCACAGATATATGTATATGCAAGGCTCAACTATAACCTGGTTGCAAATAATTATTTCAGGAGTACCCAACCGATCTCTTATCAATGGTTTTAAAAGCAAGAGGGTAGATACTTCCCCTAAACTATATTTCTCACATGAGTGATTTGGAAGAACGTGAAAATATGTTCTATTTCTCGGGAAAGTGTTCTGTTTTGGTGGAAACTAGAACGAGTACACTTGTACGATGTTTTAGACGGAGTTATGGGTTGGAAAAACCTTAACAATAATTGTAATCAAGATTTCACTTAACTGCAATAAACGAATCTTAGATGAACAATTTTAAATAAATGTTGCAATTTTGTATTAATAATTTCCAACTGAACATTTGTTGCTTCAACTCTACCTAAAGCATGTCCCATTGAAAATTATCATAATTAGCAACAAGAACTGCCCTTGGTTTACTTCTGAAGTCCTTTATTCAATAAAAATCCGTCGTAAGCTCTATGTTAACGCTTCCAGCACCTAGGAATTCACGTTTATTCCTTACCTTATCGACAGTCTCCTTGGTGTTGATTCCCTGAAAGTTCGTCTTATTGAAACGCAGACACGACCGTTTGTTGCAAAGGTTGGATTTATTCTGGTCTTAGTTACTGAGAATACAGTACAGACCACATTTTAAATTGGTATAAAAACTGAATTTGTTAGCACATTTCAATTACTTAACATGTCGCCCGCCTTGAAATATTAATTTCAAAATATAAGAAAAAAGCAAACATCCATTAAATTGACTGGGTCGAACATTTAACAATTATACATTCAGCAAGTTTTAAAGATTAAAATTTCATTTTTATATATTTAAAGTAAATGTATAAAATAGTATTAATTTAATTTATTTAAGCAAAGTAAATTGAAGTTCTTGATCAACAATGACTTTTACGTTACTGAAGCAAATACTAAAATTAATTTACTAACTTATTAATTCAAATTTAATTCAAGGTTAATTTTAAATTGAATTCAGCTATAGAATTATAGCTTTTACAATGAACGGTATTCAGTCCGTGATGAGCTGCACAAATTTGGCTATGGACCGCTTAATGATGCCATTCTTGGTTAAAATAGTAGCAACTCGAACTAGGCCGTCGCTCCCGCAATGAATTTCGCGAACCCTACCCATCAGCCATTTGCCAGGTGGTTGATTATCATCTCGAATAAGAACCAAGTCGTTTTCTTTCAAGTTCTCCTTTCGTTTGTTCCATTTGAGCTTTTGTTGTAGTGATGTAACATATTCGTCTTGCCAACGCTTCCAGAAAACTTGTTGTAGTTTCGATATAAGCTGGAATCTTGACAGCAGGGTTGGTTTTACATGCTCGTAGTCAGGTTCTGGAATCAAATAAAACGAGGTTCCCACCAAAAAATGAGCTGGCGTAAGTGGTTCAAAATCCTCTGGTTCACAGGTCATTGGGACTAATGGTCTTGAGTTTAAGCAGGCTTCAATTTTGCATAACAGTGTTTGAAACTCCTCAAAGCTTAGAATGACACTTCCGGTAACTCGTCTCAGATGGAATTTAACGGACTTAACTGCAGCTTCCCAAAGCCCTCCAAAATTAGGAGCTGCCGGTGGTATAAAATGCCAATTGATGCCGTCGTTCACTGCTGCTCTGTTTAACTTCTCTTGGACATTTCTTTTGCTCAAAAACTCCTTTAGCTCTCCCAACAAGTTCCTTGCTCCTACGAAATTTGTCCCGTTATCACTGTATAAGTTTCTACATTCTCCTCTCCTCGCAATAAAACGATCAAGGGCCGATAAGAACGCTTCAGTCGATAGATCTGACACCATTTCCAAATGAGCAGCCTTTGTGGCAAAACAAATAAAGACTGCGATATACACCTTTTGGCTTCTACACCCCCTTGAACGACGTGGTGTTGCCGCAAATGGCCCGGCATAGTCAACTCCCGCATTTAAGAAGGCCTTTTCCTTCTGAAATCTTGCAGCCGGCAAATTTCCCATTAGCTGATGCATTGGTTTTGCTCTGAAACGTTGACAGTCAATGCAACGATGAACGAACTTCCGAATAGCATTTCTTGCTCCCAGAATCCAAAATTGCCTTCTTATGACGGCCCTTACCAATTGTGGACCAGCATGAAGATATTTTAAATGAGTATCTTTTATGACTAGTCTCACAAAGTTCCCCTTGCTAGGAATTATAGCTGGATGACGTTTTTCATATCCGAATGATGCGTTGTGAAGCCGCCCGCCAACACGAAGTATACCATCCTTACCCAACATTGGATTGAGCTTAAGAAGTTCCTTTCCAGAAGCTTGTTTTCCTTCCTGCAAGTCGCTAATCTGCTCACCGAAGTATTGCCTTTGGGTTGCCTTTATCAGGGAAGTTAGTGCGATTTTCAATTCGCGGGATGTTAGCCAACCTACTGAAGAATCTTCTCTTTTGATGTTGCCATATTTGTCGAAAAGCTTGTTCGCACTTTTAACCTTGCAGTTGTGAACGAAACGAAGAAGATAAGCAGTTATCCTTAGCAAGCGATTTAGATGGGAATATCTCTCCAAGTAGTCCCAAGTTTGATCAGAAAACAGGGTGCCCATAACTACCTTCCTTTCCTCCAGTGTACCCTTATCAACCTGACAATATGGAATCGATTCAAAGACAACTGGGTTTTCATGTAAAAATGTTGGACCTCTCCACCAGAGTTCATGATTCAGCAACAGGCTTCCAGATATTCCTCTTGAGGCGCAATCCGCGGGATTTATATCTCCTCTAACGTGGAACCAATTATCCTTTGGAACAACGAAGTTGATTGCAGAAACGCGATTTGCGATGAAACTTGCGAATCTTCGAGGATTCCCATGTATCCAATGCAGAGTTACCATTGAGTCAGTCCAACAATATACTGGTACATCCTTGTATTCCGGTATCTCGCGTATTTTATTGACCAACTTAGCCAACAGATGAGCAGCGCATAATTCTAATCTTGCTGTGACCAAAATCGGCTTTAGAGGTGCCACCTTCGATTTAGCCGTAACAAAACTAGTCATGACCTGTCCCTTTCTGTTGACACTCCGCAAGTACAAAACAGCACCGTAGGCATCCTCCGAAGCATCAGCAAATCCATGCATCTCCCATGACTTCTTGTCGTGAGGTTCATATCTTTTTATCTCGATCTGCTCAACGTCATTTAAACCTTTGATCAACTCTTGCCATTTTTGTATGACACTAATTGGTACCTGGTCGTCCCAATCTATTCCCTTTTCCCATACGCGCTGAAGAAGGATCCTGTAATTTATAATATAAGGTGCCAAATACCCCAAAGGATCAAAAATCCTCGCCATTTCCGATAGAAGATTCCTCTTCGTAAAGCAGGAGATTTCTCGCCTTTGCACCTTGAAGCTAAATGAGTCCGTAATAGGATGCCATCTAAGTCCTAATGTTTTAATGGATTGATTTGAATCTATAGACCAGCTCCAATTCGGTTCCTTCCTTTCAACCGGGATTCCATCCAAAAGACTGCGAGAATTGGAAGACCATTTTCGAAGAATCAATCCTCCGCTTTGTAGCAACTGACAGAGCTGATCAACAATTCTCGTGGCTTCTTCTTCACTGCTGCAGCTGAATATAAAATCATCCATGTAAAAGTTATTGCCCATTAAGCTTGATGCTTCTGGAAACTTCTCCGCTTCATCTTCAGCCAGCTGTAAAAGAACCCGAGTAGCCAAGAATGATGCCGGAGTCATACCATACGTTATAGTATTTAACTCGTACTCCTTTATATCGTCCGCAGTTGAATTCCTCCAAAGAATGCGTTGAAAGCACCTATCTCGCTCATCCACCATCACCTGACGATACATTTGCGCAATATCAGCGCTTAGCGCTATAGGATTTATCATGAATCGCAAGAGAATATGAGTTAAATCATTTTGTAGAACGGGACCATTTAAAAGTTGAGAATTTAAGGACTTACCACCAAACGGCTTACAGGAGGCATCAAAAACCACCCTTAATTTGGTTGTGCTGCTTTCGGGTTTGATAACCGCATGGTGGGGTAAATAATATCCTTGATTTAAATGGTCCTTATTAAGGTTGAGTTCCGTCATGTGACCTAGGCTTTGATACTCCTCCATAAATTTAACATACATTTTTTCTAGCTCCTTGTCTCTTAAGAATCGTCGCTCCATCGCCTTAAGCCGTTGTTCCGCCATTAAACGAGAATCTCCCTCCATAACCGAGCCTTCCTTAAAAGGTAGCCTTACAATAAACCTGCCGTCCTCCATCCTCCTATAGTTTTCCTTGAAATGTTTTTCACAAGGATGAAAATCATATGATCGCGTAATAGCAGGCTTTGGATCTTCTATTTCCCAAAAACGTTCAACGGATGAATTGAGATCCTTTAAGGTGTGATAGACGACTCTCCTCTGCCCTTGATCATCATCATCCTCGCTCGCTAAGACCCATCCGAATTCCGTACCTACTGCTATGACCTTGTGCCTTTCATCGAATATTTTGTTGCCATTGATAGATTGAAGAACGATACTCGCCTTTAACAAAATGTCAATTGAACGTGGTGTAGAGAAGTGAGGATCTGCCAACTGTATGTCACCAAGCTGTGTTTTCACATCGTAAAATACCTTATGTTGTGGCAAGTGCTTTGTAATTGTACCCAAAATCGCCGCCTGAGTTGATACCTTGAAGTCGCTAAACCTAGACTTCAGTTCCAAATTCAATGAACCTCTTACTTTGGCCTCTCCCTCTCCCACAGCATCTATGGTTATATTGGAATGACTTCTTTTTAGGCCCAAGTACTGCACACATGCCTCCGTTATAATCGATGCCTGTGACCCGGAATCTAAAAGTGCTCGACATGGCTTGTAAACACCCCATTTGTCCTTTACTAAGATGATTGCGGTTGGCAGTAAGTTGTATTTTTTAGTGGTTCTCAAAGACTGTTTGACGCTAACTGTTAACACACTGGCTGAATTTTGTGAAAGCCCTACTGCTCTATCATTGGTTTTACCACCTTCCTCTTCAGCTGTTGATCTACCCAAAACCACTAACGTTGATGCGCTGCTACCTGATGGCTCTGTATGAATCAGCGTATGATGTTTCCCTTTACACTTCCTACAGGTAGATGACTTGCAGTCCTTGACTGAATGACCCGAATTTAAACAATTATAACAAAGACGGTTTTGAGATATTACAGTACGCCTTCCATTTAAATCTAATTTGGTGAACTGAGGACACACACTCACAAAATGTTTTTCATTGCATACCGTGCATAACAAGCTGATGACAGAATTAACGGCAAGACGTTTGGCCCTGTTTGTTAAACTCGAAGTTCTTTTTTTATCTTGGCATGAATCTAGTTCAAATACTCTAGCTGATAGAAACTGCATCATCTCGTCAAATGTCGGAGACTTCACGTTAGCTGTTTGTCTTGCCCAGAGTTGTTTAGATTCGGAGTCCAGTTTTGACGTAATAACATAAATAAGCCAACAATCCCAATGTTCTGTTGGTACCTTCAAAGACTTAAGTCCAGATATAGATTCCTTAGTTGTACTAAAAAGGCTCCTGATGCAACTTGCACTTGGAAAGGGACCTACCACTGGCTGCTCCATTAGAGTTCTAATATAAGATTCTATAATTATTTTTTCCTTATCATACATGCTGTTCAAATCCTGCCATGCCTGTTCATAATTCGCGTCACATACATTTATATGTCTCAATAGAGAAGCTGCTTCCCCCTTCAGAGATAATTTTAAGTACTGCAACTTCTGTGCACCCGACAAGTGTCTGGACCGGTGAATAATTGAAGTGAAAAGATCTTTAAAGGTGGGCCATTCCTTGTATTCGCCTGCGAATGTCGGGATCGAACATGTGGGCAGCTTAGTACCACTATGCGATTCGGGTAAACCGCCTATATTAGCCTCTGAAAGTCGTGTTAATGCGGATGCGATTGAAGCTTGATTATTCGAAATAAGTCGTATAGATTCCTCAAATTCTGGTGATATGTGTTGAGTGTGATGAACATTTGTAGATTCTGCCGAGACAGAAATCCGGCCAGGGTTTATTTTGTTTGAACACCATGTTTTTATTGCATAATATTTATTTTCAAACTCTTCCCTCACACCTTCCTCCTCAGCTAATTCTGCATCTGGCAACAAAGCCTCAATTTCTAATTGTACCTGTTCAAATGCCTGCATATTCTCTTCTAATTTAATAAGCCGAGTGTTTGCATCGGCTGCAGAAATAGCATCGTCGGCGGTTTCCTTAAAATATTTTTCTAAGCGACTGAGGATTCCCTTATATGTACCTCTTCTCTTTCTTAATCCTTCCATTTTGATTGATTTATAAATAGAGATAAAAATACGTACTCACCCCTATACGATTTATTAACGTGTATTGTGAAATAAGTGTTGAACTTTTATCAATCCAATAAATTGTATATGTCTCACTTGTATAGCCACTACTGTGTTCAAGTAGAATACCTCAATTGTATTCCGTTTATTATTTTTTTTTAGATTTCGCATAAACACTCAGAGACTCACACATACACAGATTTCTCGTTCCTTTCGCACCAACAACATTCGCACAGCTTTATCGTTTCGTTTATTTGCCTTTTAACCGTTGGCTTTTTTTTTTTTACTCTTATGTTAATAAATCCCGTTGTAGCTAATTTTACTTTTTTCCTTTTAAATAAGAATTACCGAAATGCAACTTTTGTATTTATGCCACTTTTCAGAATATATATTTCATATAGGTAGATTTAGTTTAATCAACACTTTTATCGTTATTATTTAGTTTCTTAGGTTCATTTCACAACATAAACCTACCGCACGCCGCGTCGCCGCACCACGCACTGACCGAAGGGAATCAAACACCTTTTTTTTCTTTTTTAATAAAAACTTTACCGTATCCTACTCGAAGGACCAATGTTAACGCTTCCAGCACCTAGGAATTCACGTTTATTCCTTACCTTATCGACAGTCTCCTTGGTGTTGATTCCCTGAAAGTTCGTCTTATTGAAACGCAGACACGACCGTTTGTTGCAAAGGTTGGATTTATTCTGGTCTTAGTTACTGAGAATACAGTACAGACCACATTTTAAATTGGTATAAAAACTGAATTTGTTAGCACATTTCAATTACTTAACACTCTATTTCAAGTGAAGGGAAGTGCCACCCAACACCCATAAACCGATACATTTTGTGTCAAGCTCGTAACCACTCGGCTTTTTTAACTCGCAGAGCCAAATAAAGATGTTTCATTTCAAAATTAAGCCCTCATCCTGCGTTTATTTGGTATTGGTAGAAGGAAGTGGTTTGACATTTTCCGGATCTAAATGATCTTTGCAGATAACAACTTATAGTCATCTAGTTTTACGAGTACAATTAACAACTCGGCCATTTATGAAACTTCTTCTGAGTTTGAATTTGAAGTCGTTTCTGAAAATGAATTGTATATCCTTTCCCTAAGATCCATCTCAGAGGGTGAAGATGGAGTTCCAATACGTTTTTTTTTTTACTCACATAGAAAATTTTTGAATCACGACCTCTTCTTTTCCAAAATATTGGAAGCGAGCAGATGTAATTCCGGTGTCTAAAAAAAAACAATCCTTCAATTGCATCTGATTTTCGGCTTATAAATATACTGCCTTGACTATATAAGATCTTAGGAAAAGTTTTGTAAAACCCGATTTCAAATCACATGCGGGCTCGTTCTCGTTTCTCCTGTTCAGTCAGGATTTCGAGCAGTCCACAGCTACTCTACAGCTATGTTTAAGGTCCTAGTATTCTGTTCAGGTAACTAAAACTTTACTTTAGCTTCAGTGACAGAGGTCGGTTCGTCTTATACAAGACTATTTAAGTCATCGAACTCAAAAGGTTAAAGTTGGCAATAATTATTCTGATTCACTCAGCTTGTTTGCTGGCGTCCCACAGGGTTCCATACGAGGTCCTATTTTCTTCTGCATGTTTATAAATGACTTACCACATGTTTGCAAAAATATCATGTTACATCTCTACGCTGATGATGCTCAAATTTATTTTCCAGAACCTTCTCTCTTGAAGAATAAATACAGATCTGGATGAGATTCACAATTGGTCGCTGAGGAGTGGCCTTACGTCTTACGTTAGACGTATCTATGGTTGCCTTCGGAAATTGAATATGTTCTCTAATCTAACACCGGTTGAAACTAAACTGAGAATTAGCAAATCGCAAACCACTTATTGACTATGCTTCAGTAGTTTATCCTAAACTGGATTCTCAATCACTAGGTAAAATACTTGTTGCTTTTAATGATATAATAAGGTAGATTTTTGGTTTGCGAAGATTTGATTTCTTAATATCATCAACTTGTCCTAGGATGCAGTTTTGACCAATTCTTTGAATACAAATGTTGCATTTTCTTTCACAAAATATTACAAAGAAGGGCACCATCAAACTTATATGAAAAAATATGCTTGCGCAGTCTGATCGAACCATGAATCTTATTTCACCTATATGCACATATCTAAGTTCATCATTGAAAATTGAATGATATACTTATTCTAATTTGTATGGAATAAAATCATTTGAAAACTTGAACTTAAAACATCCGCTTTAGAGACTATTCACTGTAATACCCTCATTAAGGTTCTGGTGCTCCCACTCGAAGTTTATGACTGCGCTAATGCATTTGTATGATCTCCAGGGTCAGGACGGATTGTTTTTTTGTGTGCTTCGTTTTTAATCACCTTAGCAGTGAAAACCTATCCAAATCCAGCTTATTCTTTATGGCTTATTAATTTTTCCCTCACACAAAAAAAAAACTGACAAACACCACACAAAATGAGCACCTTTGTCTGTGATTCTAAAGACAAAGGATCATAATTATACGCCCCCATAATAACGACAACGGATGCATGGCAAAATCCAACATGCAGATATTAATCACAGCAAATTCCATTCAGTGGTTCTGTCCACTTTACATCTGGCAGCAGCAGGTTTGTCATAACTTGGACAATGTCAATGTCATTTATAATATCAAAGGAAATATCAGATCAGAAAATACGATCAACAGCAGCAACCGTTGGTTGGTACGGGCTTTCAATCTTTTCCAACAGTTGCCATTTTCGGACCATCATCAGACGAATGAGCTATAGTATAATTATTTGCTTGGTATGGAGATAGGTACAATAATTTAAAAAATCCACATGAGTTGAATTTCTTTTTGATTGCGGAATTTATTTGAGTGAAAAATATGGCAAGACAGCTTGGTATTGGTACTCTTGCTGCGCAATGATTTGGTTGACGAAATTCAACAACACCAACAATAAAAACAAGACAAAAATGTATTAAATTTTTAATGTTCTTTTTTTACTCTATCTCTCGGTTGATGGACTTGGGATTTTGGCACAAAGAGTAAGTTCTTTTTTTTTTTTTTTGGTTGCGTGCAAACATAAAATATTATTCATAATGCAATTAAAATGAATGCAAATTTTTAAGTGAATTTAAATGTTTTTCTTTCTGTTTAATTAATAATGGATAACGATCTGTTAGTTGAAGCAGAATTATGACTAAGCGAAAAGTTCGAATGATGGAATGTCTTACTTGATGGATGAAGCTCATAAGTAAGATTCAATGGGGATATTCGAGACTTTTTTTGAATAGAAAAGAACAACTCTTTGTTTTTGGTTGCCTTTTTTAGAACTTCCGCGCACTTAAGGAAATATTACTACTTTTTAGATCTTTGAACACAGTGCGGCGAGCGTTAAGGAAGTTAAAGAAGATTAAAAAGGAAATACCGATGCTTATTGGTTTTGAAGTCTATATATCGCAATTGAAGAAAAGCATTCTACATTCGTATAGTGCGGCTAAAGAAAGAATCTCTGAACTAAAAAATACGTCCGAAGATGGTTAGCTTTCCCTGGAGTAGAGTATAACAGATGAAATTTTTTGGAGTGGTTCAACTAGCTATTTAACAATAAAACAGCAATAAAATAAAGACCGTCCTCGAAGGATACAAAAGATTATTCAAGAGACTCAAGTGTATTATTGGAGCACTTGCCCAAATATTAAAATTGTACTCAAGATTTAGACGAATATTGGCATTATAAGGGGTTGTTGTTGAACATCTGTAAAATCTGTTATTTATTATTTAGTTACTGATACCAAATTACCATGGCAGCATACACGATTAAATAGCACGTCCAAATGATAAAACTTGATTATCAATATAATAGTTCATTAGTGCAAACCTTGTCCAAGTTGCGCCCACTTACGTTAGAAGTGGTGGTCATTCCCAGTCGACTCTTCAATGTTTGGTGCCCAAATTCGGGACACCCAATGCGGTAATCAATCAGCCAACATTTATACGTCAAGGGAACGCAAGATCGACCGAGAACATCGCCGCGGTCTGTGAAAGAGACCAGTAAAACCCGAGGCAATCGATTATTCGCCGTGCACAAGAACTCGGCCTTTCGCAAAATTCAATTTGACGAATTTTGCATCGAGACGTAAGCCTATCCCCCTACGGGATCCACCTGCTCCAAGAGCTCAAAGTTTATGAACAAAGAGCATCCCGTTTGTTTAATGACTGAGCTCCGTAGTATTTGGAAGAGACCGAAAACTCATCTTTAGCGACGAGGCGAATTTTTGGATAAATGACTGTGTTAACAAGAAAAATTGGGGTATATGTGATACAAACCCACAAGGGGCTTACCAGTTGACAATACATCCTCAAAAAGTCACCGCTTGGTGTGGATTTGGGTTCTTGCTCCGTACTTTTTCAAAAACGACGTTAGTTGACATTCAGCATCAACGATTTAATGGTAAAGTTATCTCTCGCAGAGGTGACATGAATCGGCCATATGATTTTACCCCACAAGTCTATGCGAATGAATCACAATTGACCGATGTACTTAAGGTGAACATAACGCATCAACGAAGAAAACGTAAGCACTTAGCATCATTTCACTGAAGGTGATCTGTGATTTACATATCGACAACTAGAAGATGCTCGGTTTCGGCAATGGAGAGTGGGTTTCTCTTCAAAGTAAGAAGGCATTACTGCATTTGTGAAGCCTGAAATTCTACGTGTTTTTGGTTTCCCATTGGGCAATGAGTCTCTCTGAAAAAAATTTGGAAAGGATATTCTGCACATAGTTGTCAAAATCTCCTAACTTACTTACATTCTAATTGTAGCTGAAAATACAATCTGAATTGTCCCAAGACTAACGTTTCTTCCACAGGCAGTCAGCGCGATCCTTGTATAGCTATCTCCAGCTTCGCAACCCAAGTTACTTGCGGTCCTCTCTTACTCGTGTGTGCATCACCTAATTCACTTCACTACTGCACCGCTGCTCGCTCCTTATGGTTGGGCTTAGAGATTTTCTGGGTCGAAGCATTGATGTCCTTTTCCATTGGTGCCTATGTCTCCGCATTTTTTTTATCAAAACCGTCATGATTAATTTCTTAAAAGGCACCACCTTTTTTTCTCAAAGTATGGATTTACTGCTAAAATACCTTATTAGCCCAAAGAAGTAGCGATTCGTAAGTATCGTTGTCTAAATATATAGCGGACCTTAGTAGAAGAATTGTGTAACTTTCTCGAAGTTATGTATGTTAACGTTCTGTCAAAGACGTGCGTTGGTGTTAGGATTCGTTTCTCTCATACAATTGGAGTCCTAATTGACTCTTAAACCATCTTTTCCTGCCTTCTCAATACTTACAAAGACAAACAACAACTTACTGAAAACAATTATGTCAGTATCGTCAATAAACTGACTATTTCAAGATTGTAACTCTTCTGTTGACACGAGAATTTTATACTATTATTTCAAGAAAAAAGTTTAAGAAGTCACCTTTTTTGATGGGTGAAAATATGTGTCATCGTTATAGATAATGTCTTCAAATTGATCATCAGTGGTGGCTCGGGCGTAAAGGCACCTGTCACTAGGCTCTATGTCATGCTGGAGAAGTTGTGGCACTTTTGAGTTGGGATGATCTTCAGGATTCCTGATGATTTTTCCGGAGAGCTGCAGCAAATACAGGTCTAGTGGTATTTATTTTGCTTCCTCGTAGAGCTCTTCTTAGTTGGTAGGTTGCGGTGTAAACCAGTGCAAATGCGGAGCACCTATCTCTCAAAATGCTTCATCTTCTTCATTGCTGTAGGTGATATAGTAAACCAGATGGGAAAGGCGTTGGTCAGAACGGGCTAAATAAGTTTTTTGTACACAAGCAGCTTAGTCTTCCTACTTAGTTAATTTCGCCTCCTGGCTAGCCGATGGATAAAGTGCATAAAATAGTTGGCTCACTTGAACATTAAGTCTGCATGCTTCTTGAATTTCAGATTTTTGGAAAAGTTGGTTCCCAAGTACTTCGTTAATCATTTGACTGTTACTCCAGTGTTGTCTGGAAACTTTAATTTGATCGCATCACAGCGTGTTGCAAGCGCTCATCTCCGAATGACAGTCACTGGTGCTCGGAAGCAGATCAGTTCTGTCTTTTCGCTATTTACACTGCCGGTCATAAGGTTAGAAGCAGGCATTTTTGAGAAGTAAAATCGACATTTCTCCCGTTACATGATGGATTAGAAAAAAACAACTATGGTAAACGAAAGACTATTTTGTTAAGAACAAAATATAAAATTTGGGTATAGGAAAGATTAAGCTAACGGAGCTTTTATGACAAATTGTAAAGTGAGTCAAGAATATGCGAAAATAAATCGGGTCATTAGATTAGAAGCACATCAAATAAATGAAAATAAAATGCAGTTATTTATATTTTGTTATTTATTTTAGCTTTTATTAGATTTTTAATAATGTGTGCTGCCACCAGCCTTCAAAATAACTTCAAAAATTCTATCTTTTAAGGATTTATAAAGAGATTCCAAGTAGTCCAGTGAAATCTCACTCCAGGCCAATTTGATACCATGAATTAGCGCTTCCTTGTCATCGTATTGCTTCCCTCCCTCATATACCTTACGTGTAAGCCAGCCCCACACATTTTCAATTATGTTTAGGTCCGGGGAATATGGTGGCCAAGGCAGCAAGTGGACGTTTTGGTTCGCAATGAAGGATTTTACCTCTCGGGCTGTGTGTATGGGAGCGTTGTCCTGCTGAAAAATCCATGGAATTGGTCCAAACACCTCGCTAATTTTGGGGAATACTGATTCAAGCAATGCTTTGTAGGTTTTCCCAGTCATTTTGGTATCTTGAACTACCAATTCTATAGCGCCATAAAATGAAATTGAGCCCCAGACCATAACGCCTCCTTCTCTGCTATGGTGACGGTTTAAAAACCGCTCCTCTTTCCTCAGGTCATGGAAATAATAATTATAACCATCTGGCCCATCTAGGTTAAATTTTTTTTCGTCGGAAAAAATAACCTTCCGCCAATCATTTGTGGTCATTCCATTTTGCACATCCCAGCTCATGTGTTCTTTCGCGAAACACAAGCGTTGCTTCTTCCTTGCGTCATTAAGTGGTGGTTTTTTTTTAAGCTTCAGGCGCTTTAAGTGCTTAGAATGGCGAATCGTGCGTTTAACAGTGGACAAGCTGGCCTTAACATTAGCTTTCTCCCTTATTTTAGCTGCCGATAAAGCTGAATTTGACGCTATTCTAAGGATACTTCGCGTTTCGCGAAGTGTTAAGGCAGAGGAAGTGTTTCCTTTATAATTTTTTGAGTAAGACGATGGATTTTTTAAATAATTGCTGACACAATGATCACTTCGATTTATTTTTCGGGCTATAGCACGGCATGAAAGACCTTCAGAGCAATAAACATCTATTCTTGCCCTTTCCTCCACTGTCAAACATTTTTTCTTGCCCATTTTTATTAACACTCAATCAAGAACAATTAATTTATAAAATGTACCGTTTAAACCGAACAAAAATTTATTCACTTCACAAAACAACGTTGATTTGTTCAATGCTTCTAATCTAATGACCCGATTAATTTTCGCATATTCTTGACTCACTTTACAATTTGCCATAAAAGTTCCGTTAGCTAAATCTCTCTTATACCCAAATTTTATATTTTGTTGTTAACAAAATAGTCTCTCATTTACCATAGTTGTTTTTTTCTAATCCATCATGTAACGGGAGAAATGTCGATTTTACTTCTCAAAAATGCCTGCTTCTAACCTTATGACCGGCAGTGTATCATCAGTACCTATTTGACATACTTAATATTCCCATAAGTATTTAATGTGCTCTTGCACTTTAAATGGCAGGAGATTCTGATGAAAAAGTAGTGGCGTATGTTATGGAGTCATCTGCATAAAGCTTCTTTTCTGTACCTGGTATGTTGGTGTGCTCATTAGAAGTACAAATGTTGAACAGCAACGGTCCAAGTTTTGATTCTTGAGCGATTCCAAAAGTAATTCCCTTGGTCGATGATACCTACGTGTTTTGCTACCTGGAAGTACAAAAGCCTATTGGTTAGGAAATTTTTGATTATTCTCACCAAGTGATTAGGAAGTCCAAATTGCGAGAGTTTAAATAGTAATCCTTTTATCCAAACGCCTCTCAAAAGCTTTTTCTATGTCCAGCAGGCACGATAAAGTCTTTTTATTTTTGTATATCATCGCAATGAAGTCCCAGTAGAGGATGTAGGGTAGAGTTTTTATTTAAAAATCCGCACAGGAACTCCGGTATGACATCTCTTTTCCTTTAGAAAAGGTTAAGTTTCTTCAATATTTACGCCTTCAATATCCTTCCACATTTTCACGGTTGTTTTTCTTCGGGACGGGAAAGACTTTCGCGGTTTTCCAGGCTTCAGGAAAATAGCTATTGTTCACCCAGTTGTTGAAGATTAAAGTCAGTAGGAGAACAGTAATATTAAGTAACTTTTTAAGTACGTGATAAGAAATCTTTTCGTTTTCTGATGACGTTTTTGGAGTTTCCAGTGATGATAATGGCAGCCACTTCTTCAGGAGAGTGACAAAATCTGTCAGTAGCGACTCTGACGAGGGGTTTTCTTCGTTAAAAAAGGTGACGGTTTCATTGGTTTGCTGATAACTCCTCAAAGCGAGTTTCTACTTCTTCGATTAGGCAAACAATCCTGAGGTTCCATTCATCGGACAAGGTTTTTTACAACAAATTTTTTTATAAGATAAACTGGTCCATATTCCTTACCTCGTCACTTTTAACATCTCGGCAGTAAGGTAGTCAATATCAGCACTATATTAGTCTAAAGTTTGGATATAGCTATCTTTACATTGTCGAGATTGGGTAGATGGATGTGTTAGTTTAAGCCATCTAGGTTGAATGACACAAACGGTTTGGATGTGTTCATAGATGCCACTCCTTTTGGCAGCTAATCTAGTTCCGTCTGATAGTTTTAAGATCAGACTTCTTTAGTTTTCCGCTGTGTGGAAGCCACTATATTCTAGAGCAGTGAAGTTGCTATTTGGATGAAACTATCCGAGTACCCCATTTGTTGTCAAACTAGAAGTGATTGTACTAGACTTTTTAGGGCTACGAGTATAAGCACAGTTCTACATGTAATGTATCTATCTAATCAAGTCGTCGGCAAAGAGAAATTTCCCCCTTTCGCCATAGACGAGTTCCTTTTGAAAAATGGTCCAAGTTTTGAGCTACTCCAGATCTGATATTTTCCATTGTTAATTTGTAGTCCTCCAGTTACAAAAAGAAGTTTCTGGATATCATGATTAAGATGCACCAGCATAGTTTGCAGACATCGAAAGGATATCCGATCATAAAAGAAATGCCAAGTTGTATATGTATCTAGGGAGCTACAAGTTTCCGGTATGTTTTCAATTTTATATCAAACAGCTTATTTTTAGATTTAATTCGATGTGTGCCAAGAGAGCCAAAGATCTAGGCAACTGAAAAAAATTAAAAGAAAACTACTTCCACACTGCGTTTAATCGTTTTTCATTCGTTTTTTTTTTTCTTTTTTTCAAATCAATCGACTTCCAAACAAATATAGAAGGACTCTTTTGCAATTTCGAACAAAAAAATAAACAAAAAGCTCCACTTTCTGACACCGTCCAACCCGTACAGACTGTGTGTTAAATGACGCGAAATTAAAACAAAAAATACTGTTTTCAACATCTTCCTCTCTGAAGAAATAAAAATTAATTGGAATTCAGTCAGTGAAGAAAAACTACAGAGGTAGGAATACAGAACATTGGGAACACTCTGTTGTCCTAGAAAAGTAGGTTTTTCATAATATTCATATATGCGTGTCCGTGATGTGGAGAAAGTGATTTTGGATCACCATCAACACACACACAACACACCAACACGCATAATGACCTCCAAACAACTACAGTATTCCCCGCTTAATTGCACTGACCATTTTGTCAGATTTTTCGGTCAATTATCCGGGTGGTTCAATTAACGAAACCCGTATAATTGCACGAGTCGGTCAACTAAAAATTAAAATATACATCCCAGAAATTTACTATGAACATTTCATTGTCAACTTACGAAAACCTTGAAAAAACTGAAAAAGAATACACACACAAAAATATTTGAACACGTTTTATTTAAAAAATAAACATACATACATACATAATTAAAACTATGAAACAGAAATAAATTATTCTTAAAAAAAAGTCACTTTTAGCTTCGAAAATGATAAAAAAAATAATAAATACAATAGTATGTAGGTATGTACCTCGAAAGGCTCATAATGGTTATTTGCATACATTGGTTTGAAAAAATTTGTGATTTGATTTTGATTGATTGTTTTGTTTTGAACAATGTCTTCTTGTTTTTCAGCTCAACTGTAAATTTATTTAGTGGTAAGAAGTATAAACGTAGAATTGCAATGTCCTGAAGAATTTCGAAAGTCGATGGTAATATGGCTTCAACTTCTTCTTTTTCTTAAACCGTTTTTAAAATTTTGGCGTCTGTTAAGCATTGTACTTAAGTATGTTGTCTATGACCACGATATCATTTTCCGGCTTCTCTTCATCTTGAATGATACCTGTCTTTTAAAAAACCACTTCAGACGTAGGTTAAGTAATAAAATATTTCTAATATTTGTTTCATTATAATTTTTTTGTACGTCCAATTATCCGAAAAATGTCCATATATTTTTTTTGTTCGGGTGCATATTTTAAAGTTCAATTAACCGAGTAATTCAATTAAGCGGGGTTCAATTAACCATCTAAAAAGCTATGCTACTAATACGGGAAATTTTGCAATGCAACTTTTTCGGTCAATTAAGCGGGATGTTCAATTAAGCGAGGTGCAACTAAGCGGGGATTACTGTACTCACATTATTTTGTCTTCACTTCCTAGACATACTTTTGGGAAGCATGTGATATCAACCACAACCAAATATCCCGAATCACATTGAATCACAAATTAACTAATGACATTTCTGACATAAATGACAGATCTTCCAAAATGGAAAATTGAGTTACGAGATCTGTCAATTGTAAATCCAAATGCTGGCAACCCTGTATTGAACGGAAATTTCATCAAATTAAAATAAAAAAAAAACACTTAAATTTTCCAAATAAAAAAAAAGCCGACGGAAAATCAAACCGAAGAATCAGGCAATAAAGTAGCTTACCCCCAGTCCCGGTCCAGAAATAGATTTTTTTCCTTTATACATTCTACGGCCGTCTGACGCGGCGGCTAGAGGGCGCGCGCAAGTAATAGATAGTTGGTCTGCCACTGCAATTTCGTTTGCCATGTGGAAATGTGGATTTGCTGAAATTTATGAGAATTCAAATGCAAACGTTCGATGACTGAGTCTTGTGAAATATTGACCATTGATAGGTGTGTAGCTTCTAGTATAGAAAGATGGCGATGGCAACAGATGGATGTGTTGTTTTCTTTGTACATATATTTATTACTGACTAGTTCAGTGTTTTTGAGTTCTTTGTAGGATTTTAATTTAGTCATTTTTTGACTCAAAGGATACAAAGATCAGTGGGACAGCTTTGATGCACACCACAAAAGCAATTTCTCTCTTTTTTTTTTTTGTTCATTGACAGACGAAAGTAATAAATGTACTGTGCAAAGTTGTCAAAAAAGTGTCACAACCAAGGATGTTAATTTGTAGGTATGGAATTTTGATTGACAGCAAAGTGTTTGTCAAGTTTTTGTTATACACTTTGTTGGAATTTCTGTTGTTTTAATTTCTGAATTAATTTATGTATATTCCGAAAATTAATAGATACGAGTGTTTTTTAATTACTTTTGGCTAATCATGGCGGTTTTATGTAAGATGAGATTTATTATTGTCTACAATGTAGGAGGTTTATTTTATATTAAACACAATTGATTCATTTTTAAATTTGATGAGTTTTATTTAAAATGCGTTTTTTTATTACAACGTTTTTATTTTTCGTCTAGCATCAGCTAACTTGTCTATAAGTAATGTTTGCAATCTATACAATGTATACAGAATACAAAACAAAAATGAAAAGTTCTTCCATTTAAGTTAATTGGCACCCGGTTGAAATAAATCAACGGATTTTTCTTAATGAAACCATTTAGTTTGATGTCTGAAGATTGTTTCGTCATTAAAGGTGATAGTTAAATACTTTCCCGATAACGGAAACAGTGATTTCCATGCGTCAATCTGTTTTTCTGTTTGTTCAATTGTACATTAAACTGAAGCTTTAACAGTCGAATGGATGTACGAGTATGTATGTACTGGTACAAATCGTTTTTATTGATTCCTAAGAGAAGGAATTCGAAATCTTGTCTCAGTTCAATTAGAATGAATAGCTGCCGTACAACGAATTTTTTGTCTTCAAATTTTTTCCAACAGGAGTCTAACTCTAAGTTTTCATTAAACTTGGTTCAATCAGTTTTAAAAGCAATTTAAATAAAATTGCGTTTCAATTTTCAGCGGAAATAGGGTTTTAAAGTTTCTTGAGAAAATTTCCATATTATATATCTTTATTCTAATATAAGTATTCTTTTAATCAATTTACCAGTTTCGTCAGCATTTTACAATTTCGTGCTCGAAAGCAGTTTAACACAAATCTTCATTTATTGATTAAAAGCAAAAACTGCTTTAATTAACTTGAACAAACTTGGGAAAATCAATTTTGTAATATTTTTGGTTTTTTTCATAATTTTACATTATCAATATTTAGGTGCAGGGTGACAATTTCATTGGAATCTGCTGAGCATTGAAATTTTTTTTTTTCCCATTTTTCAAAGTGATTTTTCACATCTAGAGTGAGAATTTATTACACTTTTTACTGAAAGGCTTGGACATATAGTGGGGTCATATCTGATAAATCGACATATCCTAAGCGGAGCAAAGGAGTACCGTGATTGGTATAGAAGACTAAAAGAGGGTGTTAATATCATTGAAAACCTCGTATCGGGTCACCTAAAAACTGTAGGGATCAGGAAGCACTGACAAAATCCAATTTTGTTGATTTGCAACGCCATCTGAAAGACAACGAAAGTAATGGTTACCCTTCGTTTTCGCTTGCTTGTTTCACTATCAATTTATTAATTAACTTTTCAGAAGTCTAATGATTCGATGAGACGCACCCAGACATTCAGCAACATTCTGTCTCATCGCATCACCGCTGCGTTAGATGCTCCATAAACCATAATAAATTGTTATCGAACCTACCACTGCTAAATGCCAACTAAATAATTTCATTCCCACAAAAATGTCAACCAAATAAAATCGATCTGGAAGATAAAACGCACTCTGTATCTTAAAGAAAAAAAGGCTAGTATTTATTTAAAAAAAGAGTGCCCTGGTTGACATAGGTTCCTGCCTGATAACTGAAACTCCGAACTTTGTTACGAACTTGGTGCGAAACAATTTCACATTTAATATGTTATGGATTCTCGTTCTGGAAGAAAATCAAAACTTTTTTGAAAAGTGGAGCAGATTCCCAATGAAAATTATTTCCCTGCATACAATATTGGTACATAACCATATATTTTGAATCTCTATCCAAGTTATTATTTTGAGCTACAAGAGATCCAGTTGTCCATTTTATTTTATTGTGAATTTGCCTAGCAAGTTATTCTTCCAATTTTATCGTTCTCCAAAAGTAGGCACTTTCTTACTAACTTTCTTATTCGCCATCCAGATTTTCATAATTGATCGGCATCTCGCTCTATATCAGTACATTCACCATTTCCCTAATTCAGCAAATTCCTTCACAACTGTTGGATTCTCTGCTCCAATTTCCAGTTGTCACCTTTTAGAAATGTATATCCAATCCACTCGCTCTCACTAATGAACTCCTACCATGTTATCCTGTATAGATCTTCGTTGGAGGAGGGATTAGGTCACACAATATTCAAGTTGATTCGAAGATACCAATTAAAAAACATTTGCAGTATTTTTTTGAAAGTTCAAGATATGTTTCACGTGGATTTGACTTTCAGTTGGGACAGAATCAAAATGAAAGCGAGTTCATTTTCTAATATCTTGAACAATATTTCATATGCATTCTTAATTTTCTCAATTTACATAAATGGTTATAGCAATGGTTTATTTCGGACATTATCGAAGACAATACTTCCTTTTGCAAGGAATTGGAAACTATTAACTCTCTTTATATCAGTTTTCTCCAGAACACAAGTTATTTTAGTTTTACTGTCATTTGATATAGATCCATGTTTCAAAGGTTTTTTTTTAATAAGACTTATGTATGACATTATGTATAGAATATAACATCGTTCAAATACCCGCCTCGGCTCGGATCCGAGTTTTCTAATTTTCAATGAATCTCCTGCATAAATCCGGCTGCATTTTAGCGATGTTATGTGTTATGTTCAACTGAAGAGATCAGTTGATTTTGGCTTATTTGCATAGACCTGCGACTTCAGGAAATCCCACCTTAGTAGTCAATTCACGTTACCTCTCCAAGAGATAACCTTAACCCCAAATTTCAATCCATTTCCATTTCAGTCCATTGTGTGGAACATAGTGCCGCTCTGCCTGCTTGAACCACATGTCGACTAAGTATATATTGTTCAATTTGGGCCTTAAGGAATTAGTTATCATCGTTATGTAGCGCTCGCCATTGAAAGTGGCCGTCTCACCAATGTCGTTTTCGAAAAAGTACCGACCAATGGCGCCACCGGGCCAAAATTCACACCAAACGGGTACTTTTTGAGGATGCCTTGTCACCTGGTGAGCCTTATGTGTATTGCCCATTCATTCAAAGATGCGCCTCGTCGCTAAAGAAGATTTTTCAGCCAAAATTGGGGTTCTCTTCCAAAGGTTGCAAAGCCCATTCAGCGAACAAATGCCATTGTCTGTGGTCATAAACGAGACCTGAGCTTCTGGGTCAGTTAGATCATGTACGGTTGTAGGCCCAAGTCCCGACGCAAAACTTGTCAAGTTTAATTCTGCGAAAGGCCAAGTTCTTGTGCACAGCGAGAAATCGACTGCCACAAGTTCCGCTGTTTCTTTTCACGGACCGCAGCGATGCTCACGGCCGATCTTGCGTTTATTTGACGTTCGAATGTTAGCTGATTGATTACCGAGCCGGTTGTCTCAAATTTGGCCACCAAACGTTGAAGATTCGACTGTGAAGAGCTACCATGTCTACTGTAATATGATCGAAACGTGTGCAACGTTTGAATTAATAAACAGTCATTTTGATAATATAGTTTCATCATTTGGAAGTGCTGTTCAATCGTGCCACTCTCCAGGGGAATTTTGCATCAGCAACTGAATACTAAGCAACAGATATGACAGATGTCACCAAAACAATATGATCGCCAAAATTTAACCATGTCTATTGAAAAACCCTTTATTTCCTTTGAGAGAATACTTCGCTGCTCAAGTTGGAAAGTTAGAATCCATTGAGTAGGCCTTTATTTTCAATTTTCATTACATATCATTAATCACCAAGAAAAAATATTGATAATTATGCAGCAATGAAATTAGTACTTCAAATTGATTTCCCTGCCTTGTGCAGAATTTGAAACTTGCACACATGATAATATTATAAGTATGATCTTTTTATAAAAAGAACTATCCTAGAATGCTAAAGACTGGATTTCTTATCTTAAAACGACGAAGTAATTCTGAGACGAACTTCGACGAATTCTCTGATGAGAATTCCAAAACTCCAGTTCTTGAGACAGCTAGCTTGCGACTTCTAGGTAGAGAGGAGCTCATAAATCCCTCATCATATTGATTAAACGAGTATATGGTATTAAAACGGCGGCGCACTCTTCGGATCACTGAGAAAGACTGTTGGTGGACACCATTTCTACCTATACTGCAAACAAATTGACTATTGATACTGTGAAACAACTCCTCGAACTCCTAATAAATGATAATCCACAAGGTGATAAAATGTTCAGTGCAGGAAGATGATGTCTGTTCTATATCTAGGCTTCCTTTGAGATGTCTGATTAAATTAAAATTAATCCAGGATTATTCTTCCTATCTCAGTTTTTTTTTACTCCAGAACATATCTGGCAAGCGTTATGTTTACATTTGTCAGACACTCTTTTTAATGGCTCTGAAATATTTTACCAATGCCTTGGGTAGATTTCGAAGCCTTGAGCATTTGCTTTAATATTAAAATACCAATCTTCCAACAAACACTACTCATGAGTTCGTCCTTTAAGTTTAACAGACATAATAAAATAATCGATTATTTAAGCCCAAATAAAATTAAAAAAAGTTTCATCCTAAACTTTATCGAGCCTAATCCCAAAAATTCGATTTTCCTTCATAATGAAGTCATCAGACACATTAAACTATAGAAACCTTCCTCGATATTATTCTTAAGATAAAGGAAATGAATCTAAGAAAGTCTATCCGTCCACAAGTAAAAGCAGCTTATAAAGCACCTCTCAAAAGAATGCAAAAAAAAAAGAAAGTAAATAATAATAAAAAAGCTTTTGCATTCCATCATCATTAATCCGTTTCTACTTGCGAAAAAGAACAGAAGTTCCTGCTGCTGCTAATGAAAGATGTTTGCTTTTTTTTGTTGTTGTATTTTCCACGTATGGGACCAACCTATCAACACCAACACCATCCACATCTACCTATTGGAAATTATAATTCAGGAAAACACTTTCCTATACTTTTCTCTTCCATTTTCAACCCATCGATATAAATTCAATGAAATCAACAAAAGCAACAACAACAACAATATGCAAGGAGAGCTTATTGCTAGGTGAGATTTGTTGTTTTTGTTGTAGGTATCGAAAGAAGGAAATTTTATTATACCACCACATTGTTAGGTGTTTTTTTTTTTTTGGTTTCATGTATATTTAGAACTCAGGTCTTTTTCGAAGCTCCACCAGCAGCCTCCCCCAATAACATCATCATCATCGTTGGGGGGAACCGCTCTTCCTACAATTGCGCTATATAAACCCTGATTCACCATTCTTTTTGGATGATGGTCGTTCGGTGCTGATTCTTTAACGTTGCTTCTGCTTCTGCTGGCTGCTGCTGCTAATGTTGTCACATGCATACCTGATCCTCAAAGCGCATGAGCTCTCTTTTTGATTTCGTTTTTATTTTTTTTCTGTTAGTGCTAGTCTCTTTGGAGATTCAAGTCTATTATTAGACAAGCCATTTGGGGTTCTGACAGAGTTACCAAAGGTTTTAGAAAATGTTCGAAATTGTTTTCCGGTATAACAAATATGCACATTTGGATCACACGAAGTTGGTCATGGGATTCAGTGTGGATAGTCGTTGGATGCATCAGGAATTGAGTTAGTAGTATTAAAGTGGGAGAACGTGAAAAGGGTCAAAATAAGTTCCTAAAATATTCATTTTTTGATTTTTTCCTTTCCAAAAACTGTTTTTTTTTGGGAAAATTTTTGAATTCAACATTGTTTTTCCGATAAAGAAGCATTTCTGCCGAAAATTGGAATTAAATTGTTCAACATTAATAAAATGTCCAGAAATAAGGCAAAAGTTCAAAAGCCAACAAAACCCTATTTCCTAAAATCGTTAGAGCTGAATATTGTTGAATGACAACTGACAGTTCTAGAACAGCTCTTTTCTCTAGGAAAACAGAATGCTCCGTACCAAATTTGAATCCAATTCTTTCAGCTTCTTAAACTCTATCTCGATATATAATGGACGTACAGAACGCACAGACGATGAGACGCAGATATGCATGAGTGGGCAGACGCACTGATCCACGGACGAAATAACGAAGACCACTTTGTAAGACTTCTCGACCATTAACTAGTTAAGTTTGCTTCAATCATCAATATTTATTTTTTTTTTACTCGAAACCAATATTTGTTAAATATTTATTTAGGGGCGACTTTCCTTTAAGGTCGCACGAGTATAGTGTTGATTTTTTTTTTACAGTTAGGTATGGGTCTCAATAGAACAGGGTTAAAATATTAGAGTGAGGAAACCCCCCTAAATCCTAAAAAAAAATATTTTCTTTTCGGTTTTAACCTCACTTTTTGTTTGACTCAATTTTTTTGGCGAAATTGTAAATTAAAGTGCTTAATTGGTTTATGTATTCAATGTTACTATCTATTCTGAATCGAACACAAAAAACCGAATGATTTTATGTCTTTTAGTTCTTGAGAAAATTGAAAATTACTAAGACTACTTTTTGTTTTTTGCTTACATACTTACATAAATGCATCAGTGCTAGCATCCAGCATTATGGCGCATAAACAGTGAGATATGTATGGGGGGGCATGCTGCCCCCCTGCAACCCCCCTGCTTGGGCTCACTATAGGATTTGGGGTAGGTGCGAGGTTGGGTGCCCGCAAAGTTTCTTTTGTACTTCATAATTTCAATACAAGTACAATAAATTTCAAGAATATCCCAAAAAACAGCGCGTATAAAATCACCGAACCAAAGAAAGAGAGGAAAAACGTCAAAATAAAGCAAAAAAAAAGTTTTTCATGTGCATCGCAGCCATTATTGTGTTCAATTTGTATGAAAAAGTGAATCTTTAAAAATTAATTAAAAATAGTTATAAATGTTTCCTCACTTTAAGATTGCGATATTTGTTGTTTATAAGTGCTAATCTATCAAATAAAACTATCCGCGTGTGAAAATTCGTGCGACCTTAAAGGAAAGTTGAGCCTTTATTTAAGCTCAATCTAATTAAGTTTGACTTAATACATCTCTAACAAGGTATATCAATAATATAGCCAAATCAAAAAAACAAAAAAAAACATTATACTACTCGATGGCAACCCTAATTGCAGAAAAACCCGCAACAGTACCAGCACACAAGAGTCATCCAAGAGCTCTATGCCTACCAGAGATAAGAAAAGTCGGCTTTAACGTTCTTGGAAAAGTTAAATCAGACATTTTGACGAGAGCTTTTTTCTATAGATACTATAAGCGGCATGCCATACAGTGCTATACCTACTTCGGCTTGTGTCGCGAGAGAGTCGAATGCGATACAGCAGTATTGGCTCATAAGTTCTCTGGTGATGTGGTAGACTCTTGAAGAAGAGGAGCAGCCAGCGCAACAATTTTTAACTAACAAAACCAGCCACCAGCAACAACAAACAATCCACAAAAAAAAGGATTATTGTTTTCGGTTTTTGTCCACTTTATTTTGGCTCGAAGCCAATGAGACCAAATAACGACCACCACACCGCATCAAGAAGCACCAGCAGCTGCTGATGCCATAAGACGGACGACATCACCAGAGACCAGAATCATCATCTTTATATATTTTTTCTTTTTTTTTTCAAACCTTTGTGTACCTCACATCATCGACATCAGTCTGCTGCCGCCAGCAGGCACTTTAAGTTGTCTCCATAATATCCACACGACATAAAGTACGTGAGTGTTCAAGTGGTAATCGCGTGCGCTTCGTCGTCGTCGCTGCCGTCACAAAGTCTTTAAAGACCCTAAATTGTTTGCGGGCCCAATTTTATTAGCTCTTCTTCAACTTAATCGGTCGTATAGATAGGTACTCTACTTATGTAAAAATATAAAAAAAAAATCTCTAAAGAAAGTGAAAAGGTGACGCCGAAGACGGTTGGGGCCAAACATTACCGGTGTCACATTACCCGACCCACATTTCAGTTCGTGCTAAAGAGGCTCTGCCCGTCCCGTCCTTTAGGTCGAAAAGTTTTTCGTCTCCGCATAGTTCGATAGGTATTCGCGCAATAATTTTCCTCGCAACGACCGCGACCTCTCCACAGCTCTTCGATAGAGATAGATAGATATTCTCCATATGTGCACATGAGTATCTAAGTATCTTCTCTTGGTTTCTTTTACTTACTGGATGTACTATGGCGTTAAGACCATCATCGTAATTGTCATTGTTAAAGCCGAAGAAATTCATTATTGCTCTGCGGTTCGGTTTTGGCTTTTTCCGTACTTTTTTTCGTCCATTTTTATTTTTGTTTGTGTCTTTCTTGGTCTTCGCTGCTTTTGGCAGGAAGCCATGTTCTGGCCGAATTCATTGTGAAGTGGTGGTGGCTTTTTCTGTTGATTTTTTTTTTCGCCGAGATGTTTACCAAAGTGCGGTGGATGTTATTTGTAGCTGTTTTTACAAGAGTGCGACAGTTTTGTGGTTACGCGAGTGCTGTCGGTCTATGAGTCAATTTGGGCCAAGGTATTTTTTTACCGACGACGACGACGACCAAACCAATATGATCATTTCGTTGTTTTAGTTTTATTTTGCTTTCTGTGTAAATGCGGAGTTAATGAAAACGTTATGGAAGCTATTTAAAGTCTAACATACACACAAAAAAAAAGATACATAAATTCAAAACTAGAGGATTAGAAAAGATACAAAACCGACGCAGCCGAATACACCTACCTTACTATCAGCAGGGTGGGAGTGTAAAAGGAAAACTTGTGTCTTCCTTGGTGATGATTTAAAGGTAGGATTATTGTTATACTACATCTATATCTATATTTAATTGGCCTTAATTTGTGTGTTTGTTTTCCTTCTTTTCTTCACTTTCATAAATAAATTCGTGTAGATTTGTTTTTTTTTTTAATTTTTTTTTGTTGTTGCATTTATCCTTGGTAAATCATCCTTGGCAATTTTTCTCTCTTGTTTATTCCTTAAAGCGTTGAACTTTGACCTTAAAATATTCAATAGGGTTACATTGTACATGTAAACGCTTACCCTATCTAACCGACAAAGCTTGAAACATTTGATTTTCATTAATATTGATTTTGATTTCGGATAAAAAATTCATGTTGTAAAAGCATCTTGGCAATTTATTTAAATTTTTAATTAGATTTTACCAAAACGAATTTCTATAAGGGTGTTAAAAAAAGGCAGTAAAATAAGAGAATGAGAATAGGGCTTGAAGTCTTAAGCTCTGAATTACATTTCCTTTTTTTGCGTGCGGGGGTGTTGAATATTTTATTAAAGATGGATTCAAAAATTGAAAGTGTTTTAAGAAGCCATCTATTTGAAGATTAATAGGTATAAAATTTTAGTTAAATTTTGAAGAAATTGATCAATGGGAATTTTAATCATCTCGTTTAAGTAGTAACATGTCATGCGATCTTAATGATTGGGGGTTGACCGCAGTTCGGAAAATCAGTAATTCCATGGACTCAGCTGGACAATCTGCTCAATATCAATCAGGCTGCTTTAGGAACACTTGAAGAATGTTTTATGTTTTCAATTGCTTGACAGTATTATATCCGAACCCTGTTGCTTGGATGGTGCAGAACTCTTTTGTAGACTATTAAGATCTATTCACATAGGAACGACCAACTACCGAAGAACATTCGTTAATTTTGACATTTCGTTCACATTGCATTTTTTTGTATTCATCGACAAAGACGTTAAAAAAAAACAATAATTTTGAGGTTAGCCGCTGTGAATGGTGAGGGCCGTGAATAAAGATTGACAGTTCGTAACATACAGATTGCATTTCATGACGAGCAATATAATTTCTTATAACTTCTCTTATTTTTGCAATTAAAACTTACATGTTAGTATCTTTACTTTAACTTCAATTGGTGATCTACTTTTTTGTCTAGTTTTTGTGAAGAATTTATGCTTATAAATATTTAAAATATTATTTATAGTTTTATTCTTCGGTCGCTCTAGTATGAAAAGTCCTTAAGAGCAAACATATATGGACAAACATTCGTCCATTCTGACATTTCCTTCACATAACATTTTTCATAAGTCACGAATGAGGTTGAAAACAAATAAAATTAAGAACAATTTTGAGGATAGTCGCGCAAGAATAATTCATACGTTGCAGTGTGGATGGTATGTGGAACTTGATTTGAGTTTGACAGTTTGTAACAATCAGATTGCCATTCATGACGAGTAATCTAATTCTTCAAAATTGCTTCTTTTGTCTAGTTTTTGTAAAGAATTGTTGTTTTTTTGCTCGGTTGTTAAGAATTATTCACATGAGAGTTTAGCTCTTCGAAGTGAAACAAAAAGCTATTTAATAAAATAAATTCAATGTTTTATTTTGACTTAAGAAACTGGTAAACGATGACTGTTCGCTGTCGTTGTTGAATGTCGAATTTGTTTATTATCGCATTTTGATTTTGTTGTAAGTTGATCTGGTGATGTGATGTGCGGGAATTCGTAAACGGTATTTAATTTTAATCCGTAAGAGGATTATCTTATTTACTTATATACGTTGTGCACGTCGTCATTTATTTATTTGTCACTGTTGCTGATTCTAATTTAATGTAGTGTGGCTACAAGAGCGACCAACGACCGGAGAATGAACAAATATTCGTCTATTTTGACATTTCCTTGACATAACAATTTTTATTGTACGCAAATGACGATCAAAACAAACAAACCAAACAAAAACAAAAATGAATTTGAGACTAGTCGCGCGAAAATAATTAATTTATCACAGTGTGGATGGTATGTGGAACGTGAATTGAGTTCGACAGCTCATACAAATCAGATTGGAATTCATGACGACCAATTTATTTTCTCATATTTCTCTTACTTAAGCAATTAAAATGCAAATTTTTTCTTAACATTATTTTCAATAACATTTTATTTTTTATCTAGTTTTTGTAAAAAATTAAGGTAATAGATATTTTAAATCCCATTTGTTCTTTTATTCGTCGCGTCGGTCGTTGGTCGTTCTCATGTGAGTAGTCCTTTAAGATATTTTTTTTAAATTGATAAAATTTATGTTTTTATATGAGGTTAGACAGGTTTTTACTCCACCAGAGGAGAGGGAGTTTTCTGCTATATTTAATTAACCGAGTGCAGACCTTTGATCTATAGCCAAAGCTACATAGAATTTCCTTTAGTCGATTATTTTAAAATTTCTATAAGAAAAAAGGTGTGTTCACACTGAGAATTAATTTTTTAGGGTATCGATAGATAGAAGAATCTATCTATTTGAAAAACACTTTTCCAGAATATCATCCAATTTTCTAACAATATTCTTAATTGTTCTCTTCACTTTTGCTTCTGTTAATAGGTTGATTAGAGGCGTTGACCGTTTGACATTTGACGACTACGCTTGTGCCATAGTAATAACTACTATTATTTCCTTCCAACCTGACTGGAGACCACTGTCAGATTGGGAGTATTTCAGGTAAAATAAAAGGCCTGTGATTAGTTTGGTCTGCGTTTGCGGTTTTATTTATTTGGTCGCATTAGTTGTCTTAGAAGCTTCGTCATTTATTTACATACATATATTGAATAATTCTCCCGTCAACGTTTGGCCCCCTCCAGAAAAACCGTCAGATTATACGAGCTTCAGATTTATCTGCAGAATCTTAACTTCTGCATTCCTGATGATTCCTTTAATTAGTGTTTCTCTGCTTATTCTCAGGGGTGGCCGAGGCGCGATGGATGTGTGCTCGCCTGTGAACCTCATGATCGATCCCTGCCGTCGTCTATGTCGTTTTAATTCCATTAAAAACCTTCTAAAATTGTCATCAATGGGTTGCTGGTTTACTCATTGCATGTTGTTCAGGCATATCACTAACAACATGTAATTGAGTTAAGCTAGTATGCCCAACAAGGATGAACACGAATAAAATAATGTGAATTATAAGCGACATAGAAATAAGATACGGCATTCTCCGCTTTAGTTCAGCCGCCATCCCTGGAGATAAAATATCTGAGACAACAACCTTCAGTCTCAGAACATCGTGCCACACATCTTTCCTATCCTTCTTTCTCTTCCGTAACTTCACGCCCGCGCTGTGTTGAAACATTTAAAGGGTAATCATAATCCCTTGAGCGCGGGTAGATTATAAAAAAAAAAAAAAAAAAAAGATAAAATGCACTTTAGTTCTGTTGTTCCTTTGCCCTTATAACAGCACAGTCGTACAGTGAAAACATTGGATTAAGCCTCTGAAATCTACTTGGCATAACACTAATGAAAGACAACAAAAAGCGATCAAAGACTAGTTATCTAGGAGAGTTCAAAGATGAAATGAGTTTGAGCCAGCAAACTTCTGTCGTTTATTAGGAGCTCATTCAGAACCAATACTTGAAGGTTATCTGTCTAGTTAAGTATAACGCTTCGTGTACACTGAAACCAAATCATCGCCCGAAGTTTGTCTGCTTACAATAAAGCCGATACCGGACGATTAGTATAGTGCGATTTTAAAGCATACAAGTTTCTTGCAAGAAAGTTCCCGGCAAACTGACAGAAAATCCAAACAATTTCAGATTTGTCGGTTGATCCGTTGGCCAATGACGGTTGAAGCGGTCTACGAGCTTTCATTCTTTTACCTTGGTTTGATTCAATCGACCGAGTTCGGGCAACAACATCGGGGAACAACATTCGGCCGATGACGGGTTTGGTGGAAGCGAGCCATAAGTATACGTGAATGATGTGCGCTACACTAGAAGATGGTATTCTGTAGCTCTTTTTTGAACCTTCAATCTTACTCTTCTTCAGAGGTTGGATGCTTTTGTTTCGAGGCCTATTGCGTTTAACAACTTTCTCTTGGGTAGCCATCATCCATTAATCTTCAACCACTATTTCAGGTAATAGTTCCAAATTTTGAAATATGTTACGAGCTTCCATCTCTGATGATTGAGATGAGATATGTTATTGTTTCTTACGTGTTGTTTTCCTATTGATCTGTAGTAGAAATGCTCAATGAAAATTTAACTTGCTTGGATCATAATGGAATTCTGGAACAGCTCTGATATCCCTCGTACCCCATTTTTTGTTCAGAAATATTTTACTTTTATCCTCAGAAACGATTCTAAAATTTTTGTTTATGCAGCAAGGCAGTAAAAGAGGAATGTATGCTCTCACTCTTGGTCTCCTTTGGGACTGGTACATTCTTTGCAGCTCTGCTGGAAGTAAGCTGTTATTCCAATAGTTGTTAAATATGGCTGTCAGAAGGAAAATGACAATAAAGGGGAAGTTTTTGAGGACAATGTTTTTTTTTTTTTTTTTTTTTTATAATCTACCCGCGCTCAAGGGATTATGATTACCCTTTAAATGTTTCAACACAGCGCGGGCGTGAAGTTAATGAAGAGAAAGAAGGATAGGAAAGACGTGTGGCACAATGTTCTGAGACTGTTGGTGGTTGTCTCAGATATTTTTGTCTCCAGGGATGGCGGCTTTGCTAAAGCGGAGAAATGCCGTGTCTTATTACTATGTCGTTTATAATTCACATTATTTTTTATTCATGTTCATCCTTGTTGGGCATACTAGTTTAACTCAATTACATGTTGTTAGTGTTATGCCTGAACAACATGTAATGAGTAAACCAGCAACCCATGGATGACAATTTTAGAAGGTTTTTTTAATGGAATTAAAACGACATAGACGACGGCAGGGATCGAACCTGTGATGATGAGGTTCACAGGCGAGCACACAACCATCGTGCCACTGCCGTTTGATCTCGTTCACTTCTTTGAGTTTTCTTTATAAATGATGGCCCTCAATTCTTTAGGATTTGATGAAACACCTTATCAATGTGTCAAATTATCTTCTTTGAATGTTTTGCAAGTTGTTGTTGTTGTGATCTCTGATTATTGTTGTTGCCTTGACTTTCATAAAAAAAACTCTAGAAGGTAAAATGGCGGACTTTCGGTAAAATGTCTCTACGAATGCCGGAGTGAATGCGGTTCCATAAACGGTGTTCTAAAGCAATCTAGTGCAGATTCTCTTTTGTGGTTGGAAGTCCTGGAAATGTTTAACCACCTGATCGTACATGACTGAGGTGAGCATAGGTTGCTATAATGTTTACCATTTTCCGTAATGTAACTTTATTGGAGGATTCCGTTTAAATTAAAGTTTTAACTTTAACTTTCTCTAAGTTTTCTGGTTATCTAGTGCGTTTTTATTATTCTAGGTGTCTGAATTTAATCAAATTCCCCTAGAAAAATAAAATTCACAGTCTATTAAAGCTGTAAATTTTATAAGAGTCGGTAAACATAGATCAATATTTGCGTCTTAGAAGGGTACGGCAGCATCTAACTGATGAGCCCACTGTCGTACCTGGGCGAAACGCACCTTGGAGTTGGGTCACTTGAGCTTTTAATTGGATAAAATCTTAATTTCGCTCAATCATTTAAAAGTAAAATGATTGGATTGGATAAGCCCATTCATTATTGCTCCCCGCGACATGACCCAGTCTCCTTATTTCTCGTTTACCACTTTGAGCGTTGGATCATTTGTATGGCATTTAGCGCGTCTTCCTGGAACCGCAGTTTGAATATATTGATGTTGTCCAGTTCTGGTCACAGAAAGTCTGTTAACATAGGTCTGTATCTGAGACCAGAGTTACGGTATCTCCTTTTCCTTTTCGAAAGAAATACAGTCCGATAATGCCGCCATGCCATAAACTGCATCAAATAGTCAGTCTTTGTAGTTAGATAGATAAGTAGATATTTAGATAGATGGTCGAACACTTGTGGATTGTGTTCACTCCAATAACTGCAATTTTGCTTCTTGACATAGAAGCTGAACCAAAAATGGGCCTTGTCGAAGAAGATGATTTTTTGGCCAAAATCCGGATCAACATTTCCAGCGCCAAATTAGCGAATTCACGACGTTGTCTACATATAATAGTCCAGATGAAATGGCAACCCTTTATGAATATCAGTTGGATGTCATAAGTAACTTTGACAGCCACTGAAACATAACCAAATCATTGCTATCTGGCCACCCTTCACCTTATTTCATAAAATCCAAAGAAAAAATGCATGTCCCCCCACTTCATCTACATACTCGTACAAACCACAGTTTTATAGCCATTTATTTAACTGTTGTGCTGGAAAAAATTCTAGCACAACAGTTTAACTTTGTTTGCTAATCACAGTAAGAACCAAACCACCAAATGACATTATTTAAAAAAATACAAAAAAAATGCGTTTGACAAAAACAGAATAAAAATTTAGCACAAGGATGTGCATATACTTGTATGTATCTTTATCACACATACAAACCGTTAGATGAGATAAAAATCCCCATTTTTATTTACTTCTCTTGGTTGTATTTTTGTTTTTATTTTTTTTTTATTATTTGTATTATTATCCTGGCGCAGCAGAACACACATCTTCATCAGCATCAGCACCTACTATTTTTCATTTTTATGATGACAAAATCATGCAAACATCAAGTGGAGTCAAACGTCTGCATGACCTTCTGCTTTGACAAATTCACTCCACATCTCTTGTTTTACATTTAGCACAATCATCTCTTTCTCTCTCTTTCCCTGTGTATACGTATATGCTTCGTCTCGTCTCCCTGTAGCCCACTTTCAATGCAATGTCCTTCTTCTGACATGGTCCCTCTGTGGTTTGGTAATAACATCAACAACAGCTGTGCAGCACCTTCTTTCATACGGAATACAGGGTGGCGCAGAGGTCTTTTCCGACAATAGAAACTTAAAAAAAAATGTTATTAACAAACTCATGGTTAGAGTTGGTAGTTACAGCAAAATGTCAAAGTGGGACTTGAGCCAGAGCAGCGCTCGGCCCATTTCGGTGAGTGAGTGTTTGGTTGGGTTTTGTTGGCTAAAAAAGAACACAAAAGCTTTTTCTCATCTACAACATATACAGATACAGAGTGACGGCTGTGAGAAGCAAGCAAATCGTGCTAATATGTGCTGTACACACACATGTGCTGCCGGGATTAGTTCCAATAGCTTGTTCCTTTTTTTTTTTTTTGGAAAAGTAGACTATGCAGGAGGGGTGGATGATACAGCTTTCATTTCCCCCTTATCTCTTAGGTGCTGTTTGGATACCATCCCATCATCATCCCATCAACCAACAAGGCAACAACTCTCAACCACTAAAACCCATATTGGCAGCATTGTCAGTGTTCTTTGGTGCAAAATTCGTGCCAAACATCTCAGATTGGTTTGCAAAGATGGCCTTTGCTTTCAACAAAACGTCCATCGTTCGAGAACGGATGTATACGTAAACGGGACACAGTCAGGTGTTTGATGATGTATAGCGCTCTGAAGGATATACCCACTTAGATTAAAAGTGGCAAACAACGATTGGTTGTGCTTGTCATTCCGAGGTAATTTAGATAATAAGTTATAACTTTGTTACAATTGGTTTTGAAGCATGGCAGGTGCTTTAATATATAATAGATAAGTCCTTGAGAATGCAGGTGCCAAGAAGCATATGACATTTATTGAAGATTGTGTTAATGGTTGATAAAGGTTATATTTATGTACATATATAGATTTTTACCGACCTTTTCCACTTGCACATGTTTGAAATGTCTCAATGTCTTGTACAGCTTGTATACCCTGAAGCTATATTTCCTTTGTCATTTATATGAATTTAATTTGACAAATAGTTCATAAGAAAACTTTCATATACATGTGACACAAAAGAAAAGCTAAAGGCATTTAACTTAACGGTTGGATACAGGGTTGGATTTTGGTTTTATTACTTCAGATATTAAGAAAACTTCAGTGGTTTCTAAGATGCTTAGAACGGTTGAACTTGGTTTAAAAACAAAATAAGACTAAAGCCGGGAACAACACTTATCTAGTGTGGAGTGTTGTGGAGAGGTGTGTCGCTATCGCTGCCATGTTTTTCACATACGTAGAAAAATATTTGTAAGATTTGGTGTATTGTGGAATTATGTGTTGTTTCGAAATCCCGTTTGTTCTGCGCCATTCCACCCTGTGTCACTGACATTTTCTTATGTGTGTGGATAAGAGAAGATTGAACATTAATCTTGATTATTGAGAACATCAACTGATGACACAACACACCAAATCACTCCACACTACACAATACTAGATTAGTGTGGTTCCCGCTTATGTCTTTTTTGTTCATTCTGCTTTTGACAGAGATGAAATTAACAAACAGCTGTCAAAAAAAAAACATTTCTAGAAAATGTCGAATAAAACGAAAACAACAATCCCTAAGGTGTATCATAGGAATGCGTTAAAGAACGTTTTTTTCTGTTACCAAGATTCTTACATGGGACCAACAATCTCACCTTTATCCTTATGCAGTTTTCATTAATAAAATATCAATTCTATAGATCGGTAATTGATCAGTTCCTTTATGTATATTAACTAAGTCAGTTCAGGTTACTGAAATCTATAGATCGTAGACATCTCAGAACAAAAAGCTGAGACTGTAATCACAGGGTGAATCATCTTATCACTTATTACTTAAAATCATTTGACGCTGAATAAAAATAAAAAAATTGGTGGTACGACAGCTCGGAGAGCACCAGGACCTAGTGACTTATAACGCTCATCCATTCCTAGCTAATGAGCAGCACTTTGCATGACAAGATATACTCTTAGAGGATTTGTCACATTGTTCTCTCACCTTCTGCATGACATTCCAATGCACTAACAATTATGTCAACGCGTACTATTAACGCTGAATGATTTCATTAAAGTTAGAGCGCAGCCATTTTTGTAGAAAAGTCATTTAGGTTAATTTCTTACTTGAAACCTAAAATATTTCATCTGGGGACTAAACAAATATAAACACGCCATCAATAAGAGTTACAAAATAAAGTATTTTCGGATGAGTTGATTTTCGCCATTTTGCAGTATGTCAACAATCATGACTAAAAAATTACAAGGTCTGTGATGGTTAGCTGTGATTATTGCTGAAAGCCTTAGGTGAAATGCATCATTGAAAATTTTCATTTTCATTTTTAAAATTATTAAACAAACTGCAATGGCTTTAATTGGTACCAAAATGAAGATAATGAGTAGTAGATTTTTTTTACTCTATAAAATACAAAATTCTGATTTAAACTTTATTTTAAATCCACTTTTATTATTTCACACTGATAGAAATCAATTTCAATGAACAGCTGATTATCGTTATAATGTGTCCGATTCTCTTTCTATTCTCAAATGTCAGTTTTCCTTTCAATGATCAACTCTAACCTCAAATGCATAGAATTGGTTGTAATTAGCCACTGACAGGATCTTTTATTGAAACTAATTTTTCAATGATTGCTATAACTGTCTTGTCAAAAAATGAAGTCAGCATTCCACTGATTTGTTCCAATGATGCATTTCATGAAAGCTATAACTGGGGCCTTACTCTCCAATCATTTCATTGGACTATGTACATAAGAGTGTATACCGCAAAAAGATTCTAAAAAGAGCTAGGAAATCATGAGATTGCTGATAATTTGGAAACAAGTCTGATCCACCAAATGAGCAAAGAAAAATCTCACAACAGTGTTTTCTGTTGTGTCATGGTTAGATCTTCTTTTGCAATTATACAGTTGCAAAAGTATTGAAATATCTCGATGTACACTAATCTGCTGGTCCAAAGGTGTTCTTTAACACTGGCAAAACCACTGCGCAAGCTTTTCCATCTGCCCTTCTATACAGGTCTATTTTCAAAGGAATGAAATGAAAAACAGAATTTGTCCCCTTTTACTCTTACTAACGTCCCTTATTTTTAAGGTTATTGAAACGTTGATAAATTATCAGCTTAAGAAATATGTATCTTGAACAACAGCTTCTAACCGAGAGTTTGACTTTCGTACCAATAAGCTAGCTGGAATATCTGTTCAAACAGCGCAGAAATCTCTACATTCTTTTTGAGGAAGTCAGGATTATTGAACTTAATATTTTAATAGGATTTGATAAAGGTTGGTACCAGTTCTTTTGCAATTGTCGAAAATGGATGGTTTAAAACTAATATTCATAAATTAAACACTGGTGTACCACAGGGCTCCGTTTTGTCACCGATTGACTTTCTCATATTCATCAATATTCTTCTATCTGAAACTTCTAATTCATTGAATTATTTTGCTGAAACCCTTAGCTTTTCATATTCGTTTCTAGATTCACAAATGTGGACCTTAAACAGTATAATTTGATAAGCACATTCAATTCTGATCTTGATAGCAAATGGGCAATCAAAAAAGTCGTGAATTTAATTCATACAAAATTCAACGCTGGCTCTTAGCGTTAAAGGGGATCCTTCACTATTATTCATGAGTATAACAGCTTTCAGTTCTCAGTATGTACATCATAAACAATCTTCTGTGGAATGACCAATTTTTCGACGTTGCCAAAAATACTGCTTTTCGACAAACCAAGTAATTTTGCACCCCTTCTGATCGGGCTGTATTTAATTAAGCCTTCATTTGACGAAATCTTAAGTATAACTCTCACATCTGGGAAGGTGCTTCTAAATTTAACTTGAGTCTCCTTCAAATTGATAAGTGATAGAATTATAATGGAATCTTTTACATTCCTCGAGCAATATCGCTATGTTTCATGTCTCTCATTATCTTATGACTTTTTTTATAAAAAAAAAAACATTCGAGTAAGTCAGTCGAGTTAGAGATTCTTCCTTTAACCGCACTACACGAATGTGAAATGCCTAACATGGCTATAGATATTCAGGGCTTCAAAAACAATGTGCATCGATATCTCCTAGTCAATATACTTCTCTAATTTTGCTAAAACGGAACTTAAGTATTTAAGATTATCATAAGCACTTATGTGATAGTTAAAGTAGAAGAAAAGTAGTAGTTCAAGTTCCATATAAATATTAGCAAATGCGTTTACTGTCTAAATAATTAGCCTTACAAATCTTTGTTTTGTTGAAAAAAAAGTCAGTATTCTTAAATTCACAGCTGTAGTGTCCATTATATGCGAACAAAAAATAAACTGCCATCTCTAGTCTCAGATTATGCCAATGCAAAAACAATGTGGTTAATACTGTGGCGAAAAGAAAAGATACACAAGAACCGACCCTCTTGAACAATAAACAGAGGGTGGCTTATGAAAAATTAAAAGCAACAAAAAAAAAAAAAACAATGAACAAGAGAAAATACGGACAAAGACGACATCTTGCAAGAAGAAGCTGAGGTAAGTATAATTACCTAACAAGGACACATACAGAAGCCTACTACCATAAAGCTCAACCCCAATCTTTGGATCCTCAACCTCAACCACTGCAGAACCAATAGCCGGAGATACACAACACGGCTCGGTTCCGAAGAGCATACCCAACATCATGCTAGTGCTGCTGATGATGATGATTATGAGGAAAGTGCGGTCATGCTGCCAGCAGAGAGGAACCTAACATCAAGAAGACAAAAAAAAAAACTTCTACCATGTGTGTTGTAAGGATGGGCGTCTAAAATCCTTCAAGAATATGATGATGATGACTTAGAGATATCTGATAAAAAAAAAGAAAACAAGAACATCACTTGCTACTACATAGAGTACTTCTCTTTGACATAGTTCCTCCATCCATGCCACATGCCAATATAAGTTACACCAAGGTTATACCCTGCCAAAGCGAATATACACTCACTATATGTTGAGCTATGGGAGTTGGGATAATATACACTTTTGTCCTTCGGCATTATTCTTTTGCATGTGTGGGTGTGTTCTTATTTTTTTTTTTTCATTTTTTTTTATTAAGGTGCATCAACATAACTATGTGTAGTACGTATAGACGAGTACCTACTGTAACTAATTTCTATACTATACTTGTATCTAAAACTACAACAACAACAAAAAAAAAAGAATAAGCTTTATAGAAAGATTGTGAAGTACAAAGAGTCTGGGTGTGAGCTTACCACGTGACTTTAAATTTTAATAACAAAATGGATGATGAAAGAAAGAATGTGTTAGAATAAGAAAAAGAAGAAAAAGTCTTTCCATTAAAATAAAGCAATAGCAAAAAAAAAAGACATAAATGGCGTAATAACTTTTAAATAGCCATGACATAGAAAGTACTCCATTGTTTTCGAAGCGAATCTTAGTGAACTGGATTATATCCAAAACAAAACAAGGATATCGCATCCTGAAATAAATATTGTTGTAGGTTTTATACAAATAGATTTTACCGAACTTAAATAAACCCACAAAATTGCATTGTATAGTTAAAAAAATGTCTATAATTTAGATGAAGATTCTATAGGGAAGGTATAATAAGAAATCTGTCTTTGGAACAGTTAGAATTTTCGAATAAGAAGAAATAAATCAGAGGCACAAAAGCTCGTAGAGAACAAGAACGAGTTTTCTATCTCTTTTACACGATTGTACTAAAGCATGGAATAGAGGTTAAGTCCTGACCAATACCTACTTTTACAGTTAATTACATTTAACATTCAAAGAATTCAACCGTAATACTCACGAACTACTTTCGGACATACTGTTAAATACGGAGATTCTTTCCTTATCCGCACAACACGAATGTGGAATGCTTTGCCTAGCTCTGTTTTTCCATCCCACTTTGATAACCAGAACTTCAAAACCAATGAGAATCGGTATCTCCTTTTGAATTCTTCCATATTTTCTTCACGTTCGCACAGAGATTAACATTCGAAAAATAGTCAAAATCCTTTAAATGACGTTTATGAAAATCTACTACAAAAAGTACGAATTCTCTTCTGGGTACCTAGTTTCATAAATTGTCAATTGATGGTGTCTCTTTGTCTTTATTTTAAAGAAAATAATTAGCAATACCGTAGAAGCACGTAAAAATAGTGAAAACTAGAGCTTACATGACCAAATATGTTTTTTTAAGCACTTTAAAAAACAAGTTTGACAGTTCTAATTTTTTCCTTCACTAAACCACCTCCCTCGGTGGTTTAGCTTAATTGCAATTTAGCTGAGTTCTGTTTGATTGATAACATTTTTTCCTTTATTAGGACTTAAAGATAATCCACCATTAATCTGTGGTGAAATGGTATAACCACCTCAGAGCTGTCAGAGCATTTGCTAATGAATAAATCTCGGGCAAAAATAAATAAATTGTGTGAGCAGTTCTCATATCTCAGTATTCTCAAAGAAACATGAAGATTCTTTGATCAACCAAACGTCAATAAGATTGACCACCTTGCAATACATGCATGCAAATCGTAAAAAAAAGGAGGTAGTCCGAAATCCGAATCGGATGTTCGGAGGGGTGGTTTTCTATTTTAGCCACGAGCGGGTTACTGAGCTGTCAAAAAAATAACTTTTTTTTAAGTCAGAGCGCTTTGAGCACTGAACTTCCATTTCTTTTTAAGCTCAGAGCTCGAACTGAACACGCTCGATGAATTCTGTAAAAAATGATCGAACAGATCTAGCAAAAAGCCAATTAGACTGCTTTTACACGAAAGCGATTTTTAATCTTTGATTCTCTTTTGACTTCCCTTCGATTGCATGAATGCTTTTAAACACAGCGATTTTTAATGAAAGTTAACTTTTCTTCTATTGAAAAGGAATCATCTCTCCGCACTCTTTACTCTAGAGAGTAGATCGAACGCCAAATAGAAATGAAACATACCTGACAAGTAAAGAAAACCACAAAGAAGAAAGAACGATAACTCTGCAATTTTTCCAACCCTAGCAATTTTGTGTACCCCCGCCACCACACACGTCTCTCTCCTACGGGATTAAAAATCGCAAGGTAATATTGCTTCGTTTAAAAGCAGTCTTAGATAAAATTAAAAAATTCTTTAAAAGACCAATTTCACAAGAAAAGCTCATAATTTTGACAGTTTAAAAAAAAATGGTACAAAGACAGATCAGTGCTCAATTTTGTATTTCTTAAAAACATAGAAAGAAGCGTTCAGGTCCAAAGCGAGCTCTATTTGCTGAGGCCGTGCTCGGAGCTAACAATTAAAAACTCCTTTATGAGAAAATTCTACGTCGGACGGCTACAATTGCAATTGTGATCTCCAGGTCCTTATCTGATCGAATGTCTTGAGAACCAATGAAAGCATTGAGTGTTTTTCTTTTAAATCTCAGAGTAGAACCTGAGCTGTCAAAAAAAAAGTTTGTGTTTCTTTTTGGACAGAAATGCTGAACACGCCACTTTTGACAATCGGGAAAAAAAAAACTAAAACAACTAAAATGGCGGATGTGGGTAGAGGCGCTGGTGCAGAAGGTTAAATTATTTTAGAAATAGCTTATAAATCTAAATTTGAATAATCATATGACAGTTTCATCTAAAGTCTGTTTCAAAATTAAATTAGAAAGCTTGGAACTCACTCGGTTTTCAGAAGGCACATGTTAAGCTTGCAATCGAGGAATGTAGTAGTTAATAGCAGGAATAAAGTTCAGAGCTCTTACAAAAAATGTCTGATGGTTAAAACCCCGGGACCGAAGCCTGGAAGGACTATCAAAGAAACATCTTAGCAGAATAGCATTCGATGCCGAGGTTTTGGAAAAATTATTTCTTCAAAATGATAACGGTGAAATGAATCCAATTCAACTATCAGCAGTTTCTAACATTCTACCAAAAATTCCGTTCACCCGATCTTGACTTAATAAAAAAGCCATATCTAAACTTAAGTAAAATAAAACTGCTGAAGCGGATGGTCTTATAAGAGTAAAGGATTTACACCAGTTCAGGGCTAAGATATGGTCGGAGGAAAGCAAGCCCGGTTATTGGAACCTCAAGAAAGGAAACCTCCCGAACTGCGCCAACTAAATCCTCCGCCCATCATCCTGAAACCATTCAAATCGAAACGCACCACCTTTTCATTGATTTCAAGGCCTTGTACTCGTATTATAAGGTAGAAGCTTAGTTTTTCTATCACTGTCAAACTCATACGTTTTATAGCGATGACGATGAAACACACATGCTGCCTTGACACAAAGACAAGGCGACGCAGTTTCCTGCTTTAACACAGCTCTTAAAAGTAGAGTCGAAAAATCTCACTGTTACACCAGAAACGATAGGATTAGGACAAAATTCACGTCCTGTACCGACCTTGCCAAAAAAGTAGAATCCCAGAGCTGGCTTGGACATTTAGAACGAAATAACACGAAGGCTCCGAGATTTTATTCTGGGTACGGCCACCGAGAAAGTGCTTGATGAGAGCTTGATGGAAGAAGATTGTTTGTTGAGGCTTATATCTCCACCTTAAAGTAGTCTGTAGTAAACTTAAAGTTGTTTTGAGAGTTAAGTTATAATATTGGATTATCTCATGTCTAGCTATAAACCTTTAAACATTGATATTCTTTTCGAAAAAAAAACTAGAAGCAGGTTCAAGTTTCAATGTTCGAAAAGAGGTCCACTAACGTCCCTATAATATTTTTGGTGTTGACTTTGATGCGCAAAACTTTATTAACTTAAAAAAAGACTTTCAGTTATAAAAATTTGCAAACGTTTAGATGCCAAATAGAGTTGACTTTGGCGTATTCTACGAAGACCTCAAATGGGTTTGTTAAAGGTTCCCTAACAACAATAATTTCAATAATCTTCATTAGAGTCTTCTTGGAATCTTTCATCTGCTTCTTTATTTAATTTTTTTTTTCTTCATGATAATAATCATCCTTGGCTTTTGTACAATACCGGAAAATAAATGAGAACACTTCAAAGACAAACCATCGGTTAATGATGTTGCGCTGCAATGCTGCTTCACGAACAAGCCAAAACTATAAAGCCGAAGCCACTCTACGCCTCCATCCGTATCAATGCATTCATTTTTCTTGTGATGCACACAGCTTTTGGTTAAATTCCTTCATTTTTGCAACTATCAAGCATCAGCCCAACATCATCATCATCTTCATCATCACCCTCTAGTTCACCTTCGATTTAGCATTTTTCGTTGCATGTAGGCTGCGGCTGAGGTAGAGGCAAGCATCTCCTTATGAGTATGTTGGGTCTTATATATTTGAATGCACTCGAAAGTATACCTATATACGGAAGATTCTTCGACGTTTCTTCTTATTTCCTCAGAGCTTGATGGCTGCATTCATTTTTTTCAGCTCATCTCTTGTCATCTTCAACCATGAATTGGTCTTTAATGGTGAATGCAACTCATTAAAGGATGCTCTTACAGCAAATCTGTGTGGCACACAAAAAAAAAAAAGACTGCATGAAAAGATTCTGGTTTTGTAGATACTTTTATTCTTCGTCGTCGACGTATTATAATCTTTTTTTTTTTCTTGCTAAAACTGAAGTGATGGTAGTTTGTGGATGGAAAGGTCATCTAGATCAACTTTCTATATTTTGTCTTCCTCCTTCTCTGATGATGATGATGATGATGGTGTAGTAAGCTTCCTTTTTTGTGCGTTAATCTTTTTTTTTTTAAGCAGACGCAGAGAAGAAGGGAATTTGGTGAATCGGTAATTTAAGAAGAAAAAGGAATAATAGCCTTGGCATACGATTTGGAATGGGAGGTCTATAATGAGGTTGATAGCTCTACTACATACATACATATATACGCGCGGCAGATGGCAGGGAAAACTTAAGGAGCTTTGCACTGCGTATGTCCTCCTATAGTGTGCCAGGATAAAATATAATTGGATTTTCCTTGTTTAATTTGGCACTTATTTTTAATCTTTGATTGTTCTTTACCATCAATGGGAGCCAGCCAGCCAGCCAGCCAGCGGCGACATGGCATAGGGATACAATAAACACAAACCCATGTTATTTAATTTTTATTTTTAAGGATGTTGTACAATGAAGCGAACATGTGTTCTGTCAATATTATTGCGACTTATAAAAGAAGGATAACGACAATGATTTTAGGACTTGAAGTAATCTTTAAGGAATAAAGAAAATTTGTCTTGGTTTGGTTTTCACTCCCGCATTCAGTTTGGAAGACAAAATTATTGATTTGATGTAAAGTGGATTTGATCCTACTTCTGATACTATGTTAGTTTGTAATTTCAAAAAAGTAAATTTTCCAGTAAATTTGTCAGTTTAATAAAATAATAATTTCGCTAACAAGCAAAACATAACTTCACCGAACAAACTCTATAAACAGGGTTAACCTTTCGCTCCCAAATGTGCTCCAATTTTGTTTTTGATGGCATTGCCAAAGGCATACAAATGGATTAAAAATAATGATGATTGGCCGCCTTTAATTAGATGTATGTACCTCTATTTCTTGCCACTGCATACTTATTTGGTTTGGGGTATTTCGACTTAAATTAAATATGGTGGTTTTAACAGTTCGAAGAGAACCAGGACCTTGGTTCTTACAACTCTCAATTTTTTTTTGTGTGCGTGTTTCTAGGACCGGAGGGCCTTCAATTTTCCAGCCAATTCTGTATGGCTAATGAGTAGCATTTTTCATGATAAGAGATACTCTTGTAGGATATCTCAACTCCTCGCAAGAGACATTACACCCCTGAAAAAACTTGTATACGGTGGCTGAGAATCGAATTCAAGACCCCCTGCATGGCAGTCCAACGCTAGCTGCATCCAGTACAGTGAATACAATACATCGTTGTACAGCCAGTACAGTACATGGTTATATCTTCTCATCCACTTCCCGTCTATGCAGACAGGACCAAAGATCACAAGGAGAATTTTCGTCTCAAAAAATCCTAAAGCATTCTTATCCACTTTCGACAAGGTTCAAGATCTATGCACCATACACAAGAATCCAGATGATGAGAAACTTATAGAGGGACACTTTAGAGGACTTTGCTACTCAATTGCCTTCTTAGTTTCAAGAAGCAGTGATTGACAAGAGTTATTTCAGCGCTGGTGTTATTGTCTGAATTAATAGCAGCGCCTAGGTAGACATTACATTACATATTACACTACTCCGTAGATAAATCTGGAAGTAGAGACACTGAAAGTACTGGCAACTGAGACCATCGGCAGTCTATATGGTGACATTCTGTCTAAGAATTGGTTTTGTGTGTCCTTTCTTGATGACAGCATATATGTACTTGGTCTTACCCTTATTGATCGCTAAACACATCTTCTTCGTTTCACGAACGCGCCACTGACATCAAGCCTGGTTCTTCAAATTAAGTCAATGTCGTCGAAAAAGTCGCACGAAAGACCATCGCCTTGCACTTAGCCTTTTTTGACATCAAATGCATCGGTCTGTTTTATACTAATACGGCTATCAATTATTTTCCACAACACGTCTTTTTTTAACCTTCAATCTCTTAACAAATCAGTTTTGAATTCTTAACAAACATTGGATTATTATTAAGGCAAACTATGAAAAACTATTAAAATGTGCAAGAAGAAACTTTAGTAAACTTTTCGAACATCATTTATCATGGAAACTTCTCTGGTGAAGTTTAAGTAACTACAAGGAGGGCCAAATAAACCCTACCAATGTTAAGAACGTATAACTCTTTTTTTTTTTAATGATAATTTGTTTTAATCAATTTTGCATTTTAGAGAAATTAAGCCACGTTATTTATGAAATAAGATAACAGACAAATGTCCACCATTTTGCTCGATACATGTTTTCCATTAGGTACATCACGTATTGTTTCTGGTTGCAGCTTTTGTATTTCGCGATGAATATTCTGCTTCAGATATCTAATAGTATTTGATTATTTAACAAAACTTTAAATATCCCCTAAAAGTCGGGCGCAGCTAAAGAGGTTTTTCAATGGAAATCTGATTTTTTTTTAATCAAAATTTAGCGAAAAATTTCACGCAGAAGTTCCATAGTTTGCCTAGCAGTGTGAGCAAAAATCGATCCATCTTGTTGGAACCACAAGCCGCTCCGCTATTGGCCGGAAAAAATTGTGGTCGGCCATTGTTATGTAAGAAGCTGGCATGATTAATTTGAATCGGTTCATTTCAACAATATTGCTTAGCATAACGAAGGAAAAACTACCTACAATTTTGGTCGATTTTTAGCGGTTGATCGAAACTTCTCTTTCCGCGTCTGATATTTCATTTTATGGTTGAAAAGTCTAATTGAACGGGTTCAAAATTGAAATTTGTGATGAGTGCGTCCAGGTATTCGTCTATTCAAAATGAATGTGTTCGAAAGTATAAGTTCTGTTTCTTTAGCATTCGATCCACGGCCATGTTGATTACTTTTTAACAAAAATGAAATGAAAAAGAAAAATGTCTGTAAAAAACTAAAGTTTATATAAAATTTTTCTTGTTATATACGATATTAATTTTTCTAAATATCTACATCAGTTTAATCCCTATTAAACGATAAATCTTTGTGACAGAGTTTTTTCAAAGTGCGAACATTTTTTTGTTGAAATCTTCTTTCAGGAGGTGAAAACCGCTTATTGTAGATTTGCTTGTTTGGCAATTGACTCATGTCTATTACCATTTGCGAGATTTCTTTTCATTTCTCACCAAATGCATTATTCCTTAATTAGAAGTAGGTTGTTGCTAGGATGTTACAAAGCTTAATACCTTAGAGGTACTAAAAAATAAAAGTAGTAAACATTTGGCAAAATATTTGAAGGTTAGTGTTAAGCTAAGTAAGGATTGTCCGATCTTACAATATGGTCAGATCTTTCAATGTCTAAGAATGAGCTGATTGCAGTCAATGGTTAATTGTCATTTCTTAGTTTTATCCAAATGCTGACAATTTAATTGTGCGCTTGTTAGCTTGAAAATGGCTTTTCTGACAACATTGACAGGTTGAAAATTGTAGGTTCACACGGTTGGCATGTGTTTCTTTAGGGTAAAATCACTAGAGAGAAGTGTGAAGCGTAGGTAGTTTATATTCTTGCACATCTGATATATCACAAACTGTGTCATGTCTCGATTTCAATTTAAGAATACGAGTATTTTTTTTCATTTACTCATTTATCATTTACTCTACACTTTTTTCTGAACGATTTTAACTATTTTGATTTGTTCGACATAGCATACTACATACATCGTTTTCCATTTTTTTTTTTTCATTTCTTTACACATCAAACAAAACAGGAAATTAATTTAAAAATAATAGCAAATTTTCAACCCGGTCAGTGAAGAAATTTTCAGCAATTGTCAGATAAAATAAAAATTAAGTGACATATTTCAATTTCCAAGGAGGCTGATAGTAATAAAAATTGTGCGTTCAGACGATTGGCATATATCGGACGAGTTCATTGCCAGATGGCCGTCAGGCAATGGCTTAACACTAACGTTTCTGACAATACTGTGAAATAAAATTGTTACTTCACAAGCTTGTAAGATAATAAGGACTTATTTTCTACTGACAGATCTGATAATATTGAAAGATCGGACAATCATCTTACTTATGTTATGTTTCAGGAAAGGATTATCTAAGTTTGGATAAACTAAATCTATGTAGTGTTTCCGCCGCACAAAAAGATTAACAAGTAAATTAACTTTGACACCATATATTTCTCAAATTGCAAATGTTGTTTTATTTGTCCCTATGAAATGGAAGTGGGACAGAAAGTTTAACTTATGAAAAGCAAAAAAGTCGATTGTGAGTGAATGCGTTCAGCTCGACATGCGTATAGGTTAGTTCGATTCGAAAAACTAGTGGCCCTGTGGAGATTTATCGAGATTAATTTTTAATTTACTAGATTGACGATTTACTTTTGTATGGTAAATCCTCGAGATTTGATAATCTCAGTTTAGTGGTTGGTGAAAACGTAGTATTAGCTTTAAATAGAAAGTTTATTTTAAAAAAATGCAAGAATTTGTCAATCATTTGATAGATTTTGTACATCTGCGCCTGCAGCAATATCAGATTTATCTACCATGATTGACAACAACTGTGCGTTTTCAGCTAGATATGTGAGAAGAGTGGAGTTGGTCAGAGGTTTCTTATAGTTTTCAAAGACGTTGCGTTGTAATATTTGGGCGACCAAAAGATGAAAATGTTGTCCTTATTTTTGTTGCCATATGGGAGTGTATGAATTGGAGCTTGAGTCTGAGTAGTTTTGGCAAACATTTACTTTACACTTCCAAGACAAGATAACACAAGAAACTTACGGATGATGTCTCGAATAAGTATTTGCAGGATTGATCTGAAGTCTTAAGTCTATAAAAAATTCTTAAAACAGACTCAAATGTTCCTCTGCTTACTTCTATTCTGTGGTAATAATGTTAAGGAAACCTTAAAACTTCCTCGACAAACTGATGATATATAGATGTAATGACAGCTGTTGGGATGTTTTCTGGTTACACACGTTTTTAATGGTACGTACATACAAGTCAGCCTTTCTTGTTCGTCGGAGACGTTTGAGAAGTCGTTCTTGTTCTTGACATCAACTTGAAGATCAAAAAATGATAACAAATCTGATTCACTTATGAACTCAGTGGTTTGGGCCAAGCTACAGTTCTATTTAAGTTTTTTCTACTCAAATTTATGCGCGATGGGAATCGTTTTTGGTTATGATTCCCAAAGTCAACGCTTAGCTCTCCTACAGTATTTCTTTTCCAAATTACGAAATTCGAATTCGTCTTCTACTTCGATTTTATTTTTAATCACGTTTTCGGCTATCCCTACGGAAATAATAGCTCAACCTCTTTAATGGCGTCATTGCTCCCACTTTCAATCAAGAGTTATTCATTTCCCGAAACACCTAAATTCACCGTCACTAAAGTATGTGTACTAGGAAATAAAAATCCAGAGTTCGAGCAAAAAGTCCAAATTCTTATCAAAATCGACAAGGATTCCCACACATTTTTAGCTTCAAGCTCACTTTCGAACTTAAGCTGATAGGAATGAGAATATATATTTACATTGATATTTGCGAGCTCCAGATTTTCAGTCTTTCATATTATCGGATAGTGTCAAGTTTGATCAAAATATTGTGTTCGAATTTGTATACGATTTTATAACTTGCTAAATTGTCATCTTAAAGACTGTGGGAAGAATCTAGTCCCTTTCTATTTTATTTGCATCCGCAAACATGACCTTAGATCTATTTGTTCTTAGCTGAGCCTCTTAACACTTTTCGATACCTTAAACTTAATTTATGCTCAGTATTTCGTTTATTATAATTTTCCTTCCAAGAATGCTCTTCTTCCAACAACAATTTATGATGCCCTTGTCGCCACTCATTACAATCATAGTACAGAACTTCCCGTCCACCCTATACCAGAAAAACAGAACCCAACAAACCTTGAATTGCGTCAAAGGTGTAAAATTACTATACACACGTGAGGCCACAAGCCAATTAATAATTTTATTATATTGTCACCTCGACCTTCGATTGGATGGCCAACAGCAGTCGATGAATAAAAAAAAATTCAAAAACAATATTCAGTTTAAATTTCCATTTTATTGCTATGCAGCAGCAGCTATATCAACCAAACGAAACGACAACTACTGGCCACACCACCACCGCCAGAGCCACGCCATGGAACAACTTCATTTGGTATTAATTTCGAGCTTGATACCAAGCAAGGTTAATCATTACCGCTATAGAGTCAAGCGTAACGACCGGCGCGGTGGTGGATGTAGTAGCGGTGTTGGCGACGCGAAAACGATACAGCGACCAGCGTGACGCTACTTGGCTGCATCTTAAGCTGGAAACAACCATAAACGGTGCGAATATAAAGCTCATAAATCTTCTTCTAATGCTGTTCGATCAGCTAAACTAACCTCTCTAGCTCTTCGACCCGAGCTCCTGAATTACACTCTTATCACGATATCTAGAAGACTCTGCATCTCGGTGAGTCTGCTGTTGCTACTGCAGCGGCTGCGACTGCGATTGCGTACCATCTCGTCGTCTTTGATACTCACTAAACCACTTACTGCACTCACGTAATACCTGGCCGGACAAGTTGTGCGCTCTCGAAGCAGACTTGGCCAGACCTCCTGCCTCTGGCCATTTAGCCGCGAAAAGACGATGGAAAAAGTGGGAAAACAAGTGCTGACAGCTGCAACGCGGTGCACATACGCTCTTACCCACATTGTTGACTTAAGAACCAGGTCAAGGATGCGATTCCTTGGACAAAGTCAGAGTTTAAAGTCGTCATCGACGGCGACGGCCGGCGTCGTCGTGCCTCGTCGCCGTAGTCGGCAGTTGGCTGGTTGGTTTGGCGAAGTTGAAGTCGAAGTGATGGTAAACGTTGCCATAGGCAGTAATTGTGCACAATGCTCGCTCCATTGATCGATGGATAATATGGTCTTAACGTAAACGGGTGGTCGATGGTGGTAGTATGAGCGAGTGCATAACTTAATAATGATTTTATGGCAAACTTGGTTGCCTGGTGCTGCTGCTGATCTTATGCCAAATGCAATTCATTAAATCAATTAATTATGCGCGATGCTTTTTATAGCTTTGCTGTTTTGTGTATATTGGCGATGCTTTGTTGTTTTTTTTTTTTTAAACAGGCATGAGACACCTTCGACGGTGTCAGGGAAAATTCGCCGGCGGTCTCGTGTTGTACTTGATGTTTATTTTCTGCTACCACACTCAACTTTATCATCGTCGTCGTCGTCGTCGTCGTCATTGTGCGTTTGAATGATTTTATTTGGGATTTATCGATGTTTAATAGAACTTGTTGTTTTTTTGTAATTTTATTTTTTATGGTTTTATTAGTGCGGCAGATTATATTGAATGTTGATTGAATGATGAGTGTTATTTATTGAGTGGGCGCCTTTGCTCAGATTGATGAATGATAATTATGTTGATGATAATGATATAAGATTGCTTTGTCTAATCGATTTTTGATGAACTTGGGAGCTAAATCTCTTCTTCTTTTTTTTCAGAATTTTCTATGACGTGCAGTTAATTGGTGAGTATCTAACTTAATCTGGGAATTAGTAATAAGTACTGGAAAATCTTACACCTAAGAGTTGCATTATTGATTCGATTGAGTTTAATTTTGCAAAAAACAATAACGGTCAAGGTATGCTAACATATCAATTTAACTGTCAATTTGGATTACTTATAGGTGCGTCTCATTTGAATGATGTGATCTTTTATATTTGTATGGTTACCTACCTATTAATCAACGAAGATTTACTCGTACATAGGATGACTTGTAATTCTTGTTAATAAGTCTGTATAAAAGCCTCTTACATGTGATATAAATAAATAAATGAATAGCTCGTAAGAAACCAGAACCTAGTGACTTAGAACTCTCAACCATTTCTGTAGGCGTTTTTTGTGCAGGATTTTAGAGCACATACAATTTTTTCTCAATTCCGAACAGTTAAGATGAAAATCACTTTCATGATAAGAAAAATTCTTGGAGGATTTCTTACTTTTTTGCAGAAGGCAGAACTCCTGAAAAGTACATTTTTATTTTAGGTGGCAGCAGCTTGGAACCGAACTTAGAATTCCGAAATGACAGTCAAATGCACCTACCATTATGCCAAGAGGAAAAACTGTGTTGAAATTGGTTGAACGCAGAATTCGTGGAGTAAAAGTTAGATAGTGGACGGATAATTGTAACTTTGTAAGTTCTGTGTTCAATCCAGAATCGGGTAACTTCCTTAATATTAGCTATAGGCTATGCACAAAGTTATGAACAAAAAAGTAATTTCAACATTTGTTGCTCTATTAAGAATGCGTTAGGTTTTCTACCAAAAGTACCTTGGGTTGACCGGTTCCTGATGGGTTCAAAGTATTTTAAAACCCTCTTCGATCCTCTGTCTCACACACGCAATTCCAATTAAGGTATGGTTAGTCGCCAAGCATACCGAAATGAGAAAAGTCATATCGATACTTTTTGCCTGGAGAATTATGTCCCTACGTCTTCTTGTCACTCCCATAACATAAACTTATCACACTCGACGCAGGGACATAATGCTAAATTTTTTTCTGGGATTATGCACCACTTGATAGGGTCATAAAACCCAAATTCAATTTGGGATTAATGCCTCACTTAAGTGATGAGCAGTAAGTCCTAATTTGGTCTTGTGTCACTTTGAACTGTTTCTTCTGTGTGTTGTCACAAATAGACAGGCAGCAATGCCAACTGAATTTATCTGGCTCGCTTCCCTATCAGTTGGAACATAAGGCCCAAAAATAAAAATTAGGGATTATTTCTCTGGGAGTTATCTCCAATTCCATTTCAACTCACCTTCTCGTTAATCTCCTCTTTTCCACTCCGTGGCGGTATGGCGATAACGCTGTCCGTTATCATGCCTCCTCCGCTATGATGACGGCTTTATATTTTCCTCGACGGTATGGCGACAACAATAACCGACGTTCATCACCTTTCCTAGTCTTCCTGTCTTGGTAGGATGGCGATAGCGTTGCCTGTCACTGTTTTCTTGCTCTCGTCGCGTCGGCATGTCTTTTACGGTGTCCGGCGTTCCTACATCTAATCCCTTATCGACAATACGTGAGATCTCCTCATCTAACCATTTCCTTCTGTTCCTCCCTTATTAACTCTCCTTGGACTGGATCAAGGACAATGTTATACAAACAGATGAAAAGGGGTTTTTATACCTGATGATCATCTACCTAGGCTGAGAGCCCAATTTCAAAACTAGGTCAGTCGAAAACGGAGTATCCGGATATCTCGCGCCCCCCGGATTAACTTGCCTTTTCTGTATATGCGAATTTCTGAACAGAACGACTACTACGCTACTCGTGGGAACAAGAACAAAAAAACAAAGGATAGATATTTGTAAAACCGGTTGCCTGTTGTTTCGCCGATGCTCGGTGTGAAAAATGTGGTTACTCGTGGTCACTCATATGATGCAAATCGCAACGAGAGAAGTAAAAAGGTAGGAATACCTATTTTCGATAGTGATAGGGTTGTCCAACATGGCTCCTCCACTATTAAGGAGAGTAAAACTCCTCCGAATATGTCTCGAAAGGGACCCAACGCGGCGGTGCCAAGGTTGTGCAACAAGGCCTCTCCACAGCTAGAGTGGTTTCTCTTGCGATCACTTCGCGGAAATGTATGCCATTTAAGCATCAAAGCTAAAAGGAGAGGTGGGGTGCTGTGAGGATTCTGAAGGGCTTCGACGATTTATTGGAGTCTGGAGGAAAATCGAAGCTTGTGCTGGGATTCAATGGGCAAAGACATTTTTACTTGCGACTCATAGGTACTACATATAAGGCAAGTTATGCATTCGTAAAAAAAATCTAACTCGAGATTTTGATCAAAGTTGACATTACGATGATAGCGAAGACCAAAAAAGTGGGTCTCACAATTCTGTCTGTCTGTCTCTCTGTCTGTCTGTCTGTCGGTTTGACTACAGCCTAAACGGCTCGGCCGATTTTTTTCAAACTTGGTAGATATGGGTTTTAATTTTTCCCCCCGGACGTTTTTTTTTTTTCTGGTTTATTTTAAGACCAAAAATAACGGTACCTACCATACGATTTTTTTTCGAAATCTTATAAATATTTTTTTTTTCTCAAAAACTGTCCCACAGAATTTCTTAAAAAAAATTTGAAAAATTTCATTTAGTTAAAACTAGCTAATGGTTGAAAAAAAATTTACAAAAAATTGTTATTTTTGGTAGCCCCCCTGGGTCCATTTTTTTTTGTTTTTGATTTTCTCGAAAACGGTACAGCCGCTTTAAATAATTTTTTTTATGCCGAAGCTCCCCTAAAGTTTGAATATTATTACATATTCAAATTTTCAATTTTTAATTTTTTGGATTTAAAAAAAAAAAATTCAAAATTTTTTTTTGGAAACTCAATATTTCGAAAACCACATGCTCGATTTTTTTCAAACTTGATAAATAAAAGTTTCTTAACATAATCTACAAGATTTGAAAAAAAAATTGTGTTTTATCTAAAACTAACGGTACCTTCCATACAAATTTTAAAAAATGGTTTTCAAAAATCGTATTTATCTCGAAACCGGTTCCGAGAATTTTGCTAAAATTTTTTTTCTTTTGATTAATCTTTACGATCTATAATTAAATAAAACAAAATTTTTAATCTAGATATTACTGACTGTACTTACCATAGAACGATTTTTCGAATTTTGAATTTCTCATTATCGACATAACTGATTTTAATGAAATTTTTTATAAAGAAGCTCCTAAAAAGTTTAAAAAACATTGCATTTAAAAATTTAAGAAAAAATATTTTTTTTCAATTTTTAGAAAAAAAAGTCTTTTTTTTTTGAAAAATTCGATATCTCAAGAACGGCTTAGTATTTTTTTTGGAAATTAGACTTTTATTCGTACAATAATAAAAACTTAAGGTTGGCGTACCAAAATTTTTTCTTAAAAATGTTTTTTCTTAAATTTGTTACATAAAAGCTAATTTTTTTAAGGAACCACTACAACAACTTATAATTTTTGTTCCTGCATAAATTCATATTTGCATAGCATTCTGTTTTTATCTCTTACTACTAAAAGAATTTAAAAAATTCATTTTATCCTTATGAACAGTTTTCTCTAATAACATTCGTTTTTAAAATTCCTAGTCTATACATAGGAGCAAGTTCGTGTGACCCAGTCGTGCATTTTATTTCAAAGACGAGCTCCGAATCTACGTCATTTCTTCTAACCGATGGCAGGTGATAAAAGTGAAGATCTCAGTAGGCTTCTTAAGTATCATGAGGGAAAACCCGGGACCACCTCCGATCACAAGCTATGGTGGTTGGATTCAAGGTCATGTCAAACTCATGTTTTATGGCGATCCGAGATCATGTGAGCTATATACATATAATTTTGCTGTTAGAAAGTGAGGCGAAATCGGTGCCGAACTCGAGGTTGTTGCAAAGGAGGATATCCCAAGTAGACTTAGGGCTCGCGCATGGATACTGGCTGAACCTTTTTGTATGGAGTCAAAAGAACTTCTCTGATAGACATTGAAACAAACCCAGTGGCAATAACAGATATTTCAACATGGAAATCCCGGAAGGACAATCAGATCATAAATTTGGATCAAGTGAATTTTTTCAGATAACCCAGCCATGAATAAATTAATAGAGCTTCCAAACTTTTGCATTGTTTTCGAAGCGAAAGTGTTTGTAGTTTGTGAAGCCGCAAAATATCTACATTACATTACATTACATTTTGCACTACTCCGTAGATAAATCTACGAAGTAGAGACACTTAAAGCACTGGCAACTGAGGCCATCGGCTTAGACAATACAACAGAGAGAGACAGACAGAAAGAAAGAACAACAGAAAGAAACACATGTCAACAGCACACGGTTGGTATTTGAACGGTCCCCCATCCAAGTACTAACCATGCGCAATGATGCTTGATTTCGCTGATCGATGGGAAGCGATGCTTTCATGAAAGCCAAGGCCGTTGACACACAAAATATCTTTCCACATGGGAACTGGTAAATAAGTATTTTGATATATTAATACACAACCATGTAGCGTTTAATTGATTGAAACAGTTCAAAATTAGTTGATCCCAACCAAAGCGAGTTAAGAATGCTCAGCGAAACACAATAATCGGCTTTTGGTTGGTCCATTGGGACACTGTAACTTACAGGGAAATAAAATTAAAGCTGTACTAGCCTAAAACTAGGAACTTATACCAGTTGAGCAAGAAAGAATATAATTCACCAAACTTTATTCAAAAACGAAAATGATAGCAACTGACTCCTATCTGGTATATAAATATATATGTATACATAAAAAAATATTTTAACTACTTAAGCTGATCAGGCTTCGATTGCTTTTCTTAGTTGGAAACCTAATAGATCATATCGAATGACTTGTACAGATTATTTCAGCAGGAAAAGGCCTATCTAACTTTCGGTCTTAATCCCTCAGCCTAGCCATCTTTGAAATGCGACAATGATAATGTGTCTGGCCTAGCTCATCCCAACCAGATTAACCCAACTTTCAGGTATTTCTTCTTGAGGTTAGATAAGTTTCTCTTAGCCTGGCTTTTGAGTATCAAGCATACAAAGTACTCTTTTCATTCAAAACATTTTTCTTAAGCTCTATAGTGTTGTTTTTTTTTTAATCATTTTTATGTCTTACCAACCCTCAGTTCCAGAGATAAAGTGTGAAAAATGGTATGAAATTTAGAGTTCCTTTCGATCCTTGGATCGAAAATTTGAATTTTAATAAAATGTCAGTTATTGCACCGAAATTAAAGGGTTTAAATCTTCAAAACTCAAAAACTACTTTCGTTAAGTTGTCGCTTATATAACGCTCGTTCAATTTCATCTCATCTGTCACTCAAACTTGACATCGATAAAACACCAAAGCGCGCAGCCTTTTATTGTTCACCAGCAAACCAAACATTAAATATGTGTACTTTCACCTTGTTCCCATTTTCCAAATACAAAAAGAAACTATATGAATGGGTAAGGTACGAGTACATCCTCCGTTTATTTTTGTCATTTGATATAATGTAGCTCCATCTATAGCCTCTAGGAATCCATCAACACGATTGCCATTGAACAAATTTATAAAAAAAACACTCCGATGATAATCAGGATGTCCTTGAACGCACACTCGCAGTTTTTCAAGGCGAAATCACGTCATTCAGTGGATATAATCACGGCGGTAACCAGTCCATCTATTAGTTAATCGAGATCATATACAGATCTGACAGCTAGCGACAACTGGTATTCGATTGATCGTGACCATTTAAAGCGAAGAGTTAATTCTGACATTGGCTTAGATTCTCAAAGAGCATTCTCAACAGCAAAATAAGTTGCGAATTGTAGGTACACATATGTAATACGCCAAGTTGTTCAGTTTAAGGACGTCATATACGCAGGTTTTGTCTGTATTTGTTTACTTCACCGCCACCGCCGCCTCGGCAGTACCGGGTGCAGTATGCAACTTAAAGACCTAATTACCATGACCGATTGAATATTTTCTATTTATTTCTGTTCGCTACCTCTGCTTCTCTAAGACAAAGACAGAAATATAGACAAACGCAATGTGTTTGCGTTCCAAGTCGGAACAAAAACAGAAATAGTCAGAATAGCATCGGACTGAATTTAAAACAAAAATGGTTGTCGCGACCCACTGGCTAAAGCGCTACTGCGAGCTTAATGCAGAGGTCACACTGGCAACGCATATTTTTGTTCTAAAAAAGAATCAATAAAGTTGAGTCACAAAATGCAGCCTAGAGAGAAGCTTGTCAAGTAGTTTCAAAGTCATCCAAATCAAGCTTCAAGTGCAACCACTTATCCCTCTAAAGTGGCAGATATAATGGCGCGATGTTGGCGTCTTCGTCGTCGTGTCGAAGCATAAGCTAAGCATAACTGCGGCTGTTTCTCTTTGGGTTGACATTAAGACAAGGTTCTGCAAAGCTGAGAGGCGAGTGTAAAAACACTGCAAGATCCGTAAAAAAATGCTTGAAATTCAATTAATAATTCTTGAATTACCACGATAAGATAATTAAGGTAAGCAATCATGATTGCGCACAGTTTCCGATACATGAATTTTGTGTGTGAGTGGTTCATTCGCCAAGTTAAACGCTCAGAGGCTTGATATTGAAACACCTGGGTTGTTCTTAATGCATTTTGGACAGGTAGGCAACTTAGCAGCTAGCTAGATATACTCGTACCGCTTGAGAGTGAGAGAGAATAAAGAGGGAGAGCAAGGTCGACACGATCTGATTTGTATCCAAAGCAATGCAGTTTGTTTCTGTTTTATTGTTTTTCTTGTTCACTTTGCTTTACTCAGATAAATCGGAGGCGATTTGTTATTTTGGTTTTATCCATCAGTGGAGATGCGGTTTGATCTTGGACTGCGCGACTTGGCACGAATTGCAATGACCAATTGAGATCAAGTGCAAGATTCGTCTTTGGCGCGACCTAGATTTGTTGTATGTGCGAAGTATTTGAGTGGTTGAACGTGATAAAATTTGTGAATTTATGCAGGTATAAAATAATGTTATATGGATGTTAAAACTCTTACAAGCTTTAAGTTATAAATAGTTCTTGAAGTTTTTGAATAAATTTTGTGTAATTAATGTTTAATGAATCATCAAAGGTGTTGCCTATTAAACTTAAACTGTTATTGATTGAATATGTTTGGTTGTGTGCAAAGCCTTGGAATAGCGTTAGAATATTATGCTCAGATTATTCTACGTTAAATATTCCGGGTTTGTGATGTGCTTTTAAGTTTCTAGCCGAGGTTTTGATCGCCGGTCTTGCCAGGATCGTTCTGAAGAAAACACGAAACTTCAGAGTTACAGGTCTTTAAAACCTTATTGTAAAAACTTTATTTTAAACAACTCTTAAGCATATAATATATTATACCAGACTTATAAGCCTATTTGTTAGGTAATCTGGATTCTTGAATCATGTAATCTGGATTCTGATATCCCTGTTAGCTCGATTCTGGTACTCCCAGTTTTCTGAATTCCGGATCATTATCTGATATCATTAGGTACAATGCCCCTAATGATACTTACGAGCAGGTATAACGTCCCTGGTGGCACTATTCAGCAGGAACTAGAGCCTTGGCAGGACTCGATACAGCAGGCTTTTGCTCAGGTATAACGCCCCTGGTTGAACTATTCTCCTAGAAGGCTCCTAGGCCCCTGGTAGCACTCAACATAGCAGGCTTTCACTCTGGTAGACCAGCAGATATAATACACCTAGTGGCACTATTAAGCAGTTATAACGTCCCTGGTGGCACTATGTAGCAGGTACGGTGACACTCGACACAGCAGACTTTCACTCTGGTAGATCAGCAGGTGTAACTCCCTTGATGGCATTATTTAGTAGTTATAACGTCCTTGGTGGGTACAACAGCAGCACCTATTGAGCAGGTACTACAGACTTTCTCTCTGGTAGATCAACAGGTGTACCGCCCCTGGTGGCACTATTCAGTAGGTACTAGACACAGCATGCTTTCGCTCTGGTATAGTTTAACAAGTGCTGAGCCCCTGGTGGTACTGGATATAGTGGGCTTTCGCTCTGGTATCAGCAGGTAAAACGCCTTGGTGGCACACAGCAGGCTTTCGCTCTGATAACTCAACAGGTACTAGGCCCCTGGTGGCAATTACGACGTTTGTATGCACACTAGTGTGGAGGGAAATGGTGGAGGGAAGCCTTAGTAAGAATTAGGTGTATAATCTCTCTTGCCTTACTTTGTCCTTGGAAAGCTCCGAGGAAACAGTTAAAGCTATGACCGACTTGTCTACGACCGGAGTTAAAGTGATATATAAAGTCAAATTTACCTTTGTTGTCTGACTTTGCGTATGACCGAGGGGGTGCATTTTGTCCTCATGTTATATTTTCAAAGTTGGGTTCAAAGAGTAACAAGATCTAAGACTTCTAGGGTTGGTGAAATTCTTTAAAGAAGCGCAGGGCAGTTGATATTACTAGATGGATAAAAAACAATGTCAGCCACTTTCCTGCGTGTATCAAGGGTTTGCAAGTCTATAAGCTTTAGGCGATCAGCATACGATGGGAGGTTAAACATATCAGGCCAAGGTAAACCGCGAAGAGCAAAACAAACTAATCTACGTTAAACGGCTTCAATTAAAAATGGCTAAGAAGCGTAAAAAGGAAACCATACCTTGGTAGCATATTCGAAAAGGGGCCTCACAAATATGAGGTAAAGAAATTTAGTGACATAGGGATCAGAAAATTCTTTAGACCATTGCTTAAAGAAAACGAGTACGGAGTTGGCTCTATTTATAGAATTAGAGATATGGGATCAAAAGTTCAGTTCCTTATCGCATAAAACTCCCAGATCACGCCAGCTCGTTAAAATAAATAAATTTGGTGGTGCGACAGCTCGGAGTGAACCAGGACCTAGTGACTTGCAACTCTCAGCCATTCCTGGGTGCGTGTTACCAGGAACGGAGGGGAACTACAATTTTCTGCCGATTCCAAACGGCTAATGAGCAGCACTTTTCATGACAAGAGATACTCTTGGAGAATTTGTCAATTCCTCGCAAGAGGCAGTACACCCCTGAAAAAAACTTTCTTGCAGCGGCTGAAAATCGAACTCGAGACCTTCCGCATGACAGTGCAACGCACTTATCATTATGCCAAGGGGTACTACCGGCTCGTTATTAATAAAATAGGTACGAGGAGGGAGTGGAAAGTGATTTCGAGAATATGTTACTTGGTAACGTTGAGCTCAAGAAAGTTTTTTCGGCGCCAGATAGAAAATATGTGTAGATCGACCCCAAGAAAGTCGGTGTTAATAGGGGAGTAGATATATCTGTACATTTTCTTATCATCGTCATATACAGAGATGGAAGAGTCTTTAATGACGCTGCCAACATCTTTTGATATGAAAGTTTTCAAAAAAAAAATGTGTAAGATTACGTAACAGTTGTGTAAATTTCCCATTTTTAATGAGGACTTTAAATCTGAGGATGGTTGAATAAATTGGGTATAAGACTATAAAACCCGTTTACTTGTACTGCTTATGTGCTGAGTTTTCCTCTGCTTAAAGTATCACATAAGTACACTTATGTTGAACTCAAATATTTAAGCTTAAGTTTATCAAATGTTTCAAATCTACATAGCTATTTAATCCTTGTCAAACCAATTACTGCTAATTTGTACAAGTTCAAAATATAATTGTGTATGGCTTGTTAGACGCCTTCCCATTTCTCTTAATATTTACATAATTGAAATAAAAAAAAAATAACATCAAGATTTTTCGGTGAACAGGTATAGGTAAACATCTTTCAAGCAACAAAGCACTCAACAGCTTACAAACAGAACAGAAGATTCAAACAACTCAACCGAAACGTTCTTTTTTCGAAATTAACTTTTTTTTTGTAATCTCTTAATTCTGGCATTTTGGGGTTACAATGGAAAACAAAAATTAAACATTTTCCAACTCTGATGCTTCTGATGCTTTATGGGCAAATTTTAAAATACGTTCCCCTTTTCTCATTTCATATAACAAAAAGTGAACAAAAAAAAAAACAAATAAAACGTGTCTGCCTGAGGAACTCAATACAAGTTGATGTAGCTCCCTGAAGAATGTTTCACTTAGCAAATATGTACCCGGGTAAATACCTACACCAACACAATCCTTCGACATCCTTCGCTCTGCCTTTTCCTTCCTTCTTTATTTCTTTTTTTTGAAGCAAACAATAAACCATAGCCGATGAATAAAGCGCAAGCAAGGAGTTGAGTTCCATTTCATGTCGTGTTTTTGCTATTTTCAGCATCCAACTGAGGTCATTCTGTCATCCACTCGTACTCCATAATACACCCCCTCGTGGATATATACCTTTTTACCATGGTCCTTTATTAAACGTTTTGGTGGTAGAAATATCCTTGCTCTTGGTTTCTTTGTGCTGTTGCTTTTGGCACTGCTAATCGCCTACGATGACATCATATAATAATCTTGTCATCCAACCATGTTAATTTTTCGGCTTCTCTTGGGAGGATAAAGACGTAAATAAGTTAATTCGTCATTCAAGCATGTTAAATTAGAAACGCGTTTTCTTAAGTGCTAAAAATTGATCAACCAACCAAAACGAGAAAATCAGACTTGATTTCTCCAAAATGGTACACCAAAACAAAAGTACTCGTATCTCCTGTTTCTGCACTTGCAAAGGACTTTTTACAAAATAAAGGATTCAAAACAAGCATGAATGCCATCAGGATTAAAATTTAAAAAAAAGGCGAGGGGGCTTACAATATACTCAAGGAATTCCTTGGTGAGAAGAGAAGTGCAATGGTATAAAAGTGTAGAACAAAAGTCTAGAAATAAGCTTCTATTGTTCCCTCTACTATATTCACAAATGTTGACGTGGTTGATCCTTGGTTGCATTTAGGGTATACTACCGTAAGTAGAGTCCTTTGGGAGGTACTAGTGGAATGGTGTTTTTTTTTTAATTTCTTTTTTCGTTAAATTAAGTCATTCATGCAAGAAAAGAGAAGATAGGTATGATGTCGATATAACTAATTGAGACTAAAGATAGCTTTTTAAGCTTAGAGCTTTTTTTATAAAAATATTCTCTGAGAGAGTTTCATATGCCAAAGATTTTTTTAGATTGTGTGCGTAAAAAAAAGAGATAGCAAAGGAAGAAAAGGGTTGCCAGAATTCTGTTTGTTTAAGTAAATATTTTCACTTAATCCTTGTGATATGATATTATATGATAATCTTCCATAGCTTATAAATTGTATGATATACAATAAAATATGAAATCCTTTCCGGTACATATTATTGTGATTTCAAAATATAGAGTGACAAAAGTATTAGAAAAAAAAAACAATAAATACAAAAATAAAGACTTGTTGATTCAACCTGATTCTCATGCAAACGTTACTGCCCATTGGTTTAACCTGAAAAGGAATTAAGTAAACTAATCAGATAACCATTTACAAAATTATAGCTCACCAGTTCATTTATATCATGTAAACTTAACAAGATTACTGGTTTAATTAAACATTGAGTCAGTCATGTCAATTACACAGATAACTGCTGTCAGTTTAACAGTAGAACAATGTAATTGATCTAGATTTCTCTGTTGTTTTGACAGGATTATCTATTGAGGGTGTTTTATTTAATAAGCTCATAAACTACTATTCAGATCTTTCAACCAACTTCTGTTTATTCAACATGAAGGTACTAAAATATTGATTCACCATGATCCACCTTGTTGACAAAAAAAAAAAACAATCTGGTTAATGTTACCTGATATTTTTCTTGAGAGTAATTCTATTCTTAAATTAGCGCAATTAAGACTTCATTTTTAACAAATTTGACAAAAATTTCAATTGAAATGTCTGCTCTTCTCTTCTCAGAATCTTCAGAAGAGTATTTTTTTGTCCAATGGAATGGCTTAAGAAGACTTCTTATGCTTCCGAACGTCCAATGGAAAATGACATTAGTATTACTATTTTTAATTTTCGCTTTTTGACGCAATTTAAAAATATATTCCGTTTGAACCCTTAAGCTGCATTTAGACTTTCGGTGTTCTGCTCTGTGTACGTTGTTCGTTGTTGCTCGTACGAGGAACAACGAGAATGTAAATGATAAAAACGAACAACGAACTAACAACGAATGAAGAATGTACAAATTTAAAGGAGCTTAGAAATTTCGGTGTTCGTTCTTCGTTGTTACCCGGACAACGTGTGTTTAAATGCTAAAACTGATTAAATGAACATTGTTTTGCAGTGCCATGCAACTTGTAGGGACATTTTTGAAGTTTTTTTATTAGAGAATGGAGCATCAGAAAGTTTCATTATAAATTGGGGTACCTATAGGTAAATAAATAAAGTATTTTGTCTATGGGTTTTATCTTTCTAGTACGAACAATAATACTTTAGATATAATAATCAGATGAACATGCAAAAAAGCACGATATTATTGTGCTAGTTTAGAAAATAAAACAAGATTTGTATGCTATAAATGTTTTCTTTTCAGCAATCAACCATTCGTCCAACAGGATCTTCTTTTTTTTTTCTTTTTTCTCAACTATTTATTGTTAAGAACGAACTGTCAAACAAAATCGAATTAATGTAAATGCTTCTTCGTTGTACGTTGTTGAGAGAAGAACGAACAACGAATAACGTACAGCGAATGAAGAACGAAAGTCTGAATGGGGCTTTAGAGCTGTGCCAATCGTTCATTTTGAAAGATCGAATCAATCATTGATTGATTGATTCAAGGATTCGATCTTTTCAATCAATAGTTCATTCAATTAAAATCATTTTTCATCCAGCCGTTCCGCTCCGAACGGGATAAAGACCGACACATAATGTTTTTAATCGTTCATTCAACTAAAATATTTTCTTTCCAATCGTTTCGCTCTGAAAGTTTGGCTTTTTCAACTTCGTTCGCGCCATCTTCCATCGTATATAAAATGAAGAATATACATTCTACGAGTATTACATTTCCATTCCTGTTTGGTATTGTAAAATGATTGAGAACAAGTTGAATGAACGAAACGTAACTTTTTTTCGTTCGTTTCTTTCATTTTATGTTCATCGGTTTCAGTCGCAAGAGATTGACATTAGGATTGATTGATTTGGTCTACTGTGATTGCAATCAATCAATCTTTTTGGTGAACGGGTCACAAAGACCGAATCAATCGCGATTGATACAACTCTTAACCCTTCATAATGGAAATTTTTCTTATGAAAAAAGAGAAAACGCCTCAGGATCTTAATTCCAAAATCAAAAACAAACTGGACAACCAAATGAAAACCACATTAGTTCGAACTGTCCAGAACGAAAATTCATATCAATCTTTTTTGCTCACAGGTTTTTTAATACATTGATATCGTAAACACCTTTCAAGAAAGTTGACGAATAATGGTTTGACAAGTGGAGAATGAATTATGTGTATTTTTGGAAATTTTTCACGTTACGATATCTCAAAAATATCAGTAGTCTCAGAAAAAAAACGCATTCTTCAAAATTTAAAATTTACTCTATTCATAGCACAGACACCACTTATTGTATGTTATATACAAGATGGCGTAAAAGCTGTCAAGTGGCGCAAAAGTTGTCAATTGGAGCAAAAGCTGTCACCCGAAGTTCTTTGGCTGTCATTTATTTTAAAGAGTGATAAACTTTTGAACGCAACATTTATTCCATTCTTTAAGAGTGTAAAGATTCATGCCTTGTTGACGTTCGCAAATGTCAATGTAAGATTGACATTTGCCATCATTTGTTAAAAAAAACAACAACAACAAAACAAAACTTTTGCGCCACCTTATGAAAATCTGTTAAATTAGTACCTGGTCAAGTATTTAGGATTTTCTTTGACGTTTGCTCTTGTGACATCCCTTTTGTCAGCTTGAACTAAAATGCTACAGAACAGAACAACATTTTTGTTTAAACATAAAGATATTTATCCCGATTACATTAGTAGATTGGAAAACCTAATCCGAATTGATTCATAGTACATATTTTCAATTTGATGCAGCTCCTCTAGTAGGATCGGGTCGAGTAATGCAATTTCAATCCGAGTCAGATATACAAGGAACTAAATCCTGATTCAATTCTCCATATAAACGTAGTTATTTATTTGATTAAATTTGTATTTCCTGAACTTGAATAGATTTCAGTTTTATTAAAGTGACTCCTGAACGTCAAAGTGATTCAGGAAGGGTTCACATTACTTTCGAATATACGAATTCACGACTAAATAAGTCGATTGATTGAGTCAATTGTGAACATGGTCTAAAAAATGTATAGATTTTTGGTTGAATAGTTCAGATTTCGGGATTTGTTTTTAGTAGAAATCAACTACGGCCCGAAAAAAAAGTAAGTTTTCAAAATTCGGTCTAAATTTGCTCTTCTTATAAAAGTATCATTTTTTCTCGGACAAATGTACAAGGAGTGTGTTTGTCAAAATTACACGTTTCATATACTCCAAAACGCTACATGGCAACCCTTTAAAAGCGCGAAATACATTCTTAAAAAAGTGCAAGAAGTCCTTTTGGCAAATCAGAGAACACCAACTCGACGCCGCGCCATACACACAGCAAAGAGAACGAACAAAAGGATACAAAAATAACCTTCTTCTCCGAGGAGCCAACGTGGTTGCTTCTGCTTGGAGATGGAAATGGTCTACCATAACCATCGTACTACCACTTTATACGTACTCTGTTTCGTATGATTTACAATGGCCATAGAGCTCACCCTGCTTCAGATATGTTTGGTTAATGGAGAGAATCTCTGCACGGATGGATAATTTCTGTTTCCAACAGCAGAAGCAGCAGCAGCACCAGCACCAATCGAAGCAGTAGGTAACCAGTTGTTTCTGGTGGCTCTTGTGTGTTTTTGTGCCCTCACAGTTCTTTCACTGCTATCGCTTAGTTTAGTGTAACTGGAGCTTTATTTTATTATTCCGTTGACTTCTTTTCACACTTTTCTAAAAAAAAAACTGCAAGTGTACTATACAACGGGATAGCTATTTAGTTGCTGTCATTTTACTTTACCCATCCGGTGGTGCTTCCCACCACTTGGTTTACGACAATGACAGCGATGACGACGATTTAATTGTTGTGTTTCCTCGGTGAGTCGTTCATGGAAAAGATACAGATGAAGGACGTCGTCGAAGGATGTGTCTACCTAGCACATTGCAAGAGCAAAATCATTTAGTTGAGATGACAAAAAAAATATAACTGGATATCATTCAACTCAAGTTGCAAACATTCATATAAAACAGATTCCGTTGAATGTATACGACATCTGTGTTTTTCCTTCTTGGCTCTGAAGTATTTGTTTTACTTTCCGTTTTATTTTGCATTCTTTGGATGGTTATACATTTTGATCTTCGTCATTTTTTCTATCTAATTAGTGCAATTGTCGTAGAAAATAATAACACAAACACATTTTAGTTGTTCGAGTGAGAGTTATTGAATTTAACTGAGAAAAAATGTAAAGACGGATCTCTATCAAGGATCCCTGTTTTCCCCTTTTATACTTTTATAATTTCACCTTTTCGAAGCAACAATTCAATAAAATAAAAAAGCTAGAGATGGTGTATTTTTTGTTTGCACAAAATAGTTTCCTTCCCACGCCTAGTTGTTATGGTTGAATATTTCATAGAATTAAATTCTCTCGAACCCAACTATAATGAGACTTATAAGTCCCTCAGTGATGTGTGCTAAAATGTATGTAGCTTCCAGTCTTAAGGAGCCCTTTGGGAGAGCCGGCAAACCATCAACCGTCAACACTTTTCTTTCATATTATGTGTAAGCATCTAGAAAAGGGTTCATCCACTGAAAGAAAATAATAACCAAATTCAAAACAGGCAATCAGCTAAAATGATCTCGGTTTCTGTGGCGTATACGTAATATTTTTTTTATTCTATAATGCAACTATGTGTGCGTGTGTAACCTTGATGTAAACAACCGTACCGTGTGTTTTATTTTTATAAATCCTTTTATAATGAAATGTGTTCATCATGGATACAGTTAAGTTCAAATATTCTGAATGTAAGTGTAAAGTGTGAGTGTATGTGGGTGGTATTTTTTGCAGGCGACATATCTATTCACGCGGGTAATGAACTTTGTGGGTTATAAAATTGAGCTAAAGTGCGTTTATTATTATATTTTGTTGATGGTTAACGAATAATTGGTTGGTAAATATAATCTAATAAAAATCGTATATATTTTTGATTTGATTTAGACAGATTGGATCGTTAAGAAGTTATGAGTTGCCATTGAAATCGAAATGACACAATGGCAAATAGGTTTGCATTGACCATTTATGAATCATTAGTTATTTCATTGCTATCTTATTCCAAAATAAAGTTTGTGTATGAAGAAACTAAAGTAGCAGACACTTTTCTTTAAGAAAAACAGATTTGAGTTGAATAGAAATTTTGCTTGAACCAGCTTAAATTTTTTCAGTCTTTAGATACCGTCAGTCAACTGATACCGTATTAGTTCTTTAAATTTATAAAGTTCTGACCAAATTTTATATGATTCATAAGCCTTATTAACTACCTTAAGGAAATACTTGCGAAACAAATTGAAAAAAGTGGTTGGTTTACATAAAATGAGCGGGTTCTGTATAACATGCAAAAAACTTTGTAAACAAACTAAGAAAAGAATTACTTAAATATATTGAAAGCTTTTCATTAGATAATGGGGCCGTTATAAGATTTACTACACTTTGTAAATTACCTAAGGAAAATTCTACCGAAACATATTGGAAGCTTTATACAAACTAGTTCTTTTACATAAGATAAATGGGATATTTATAAGATTCGATCGACTTTCTTAACTTCCTAAAGGAAATTCTTTGGAAGAAAATTGGAAGCTTTATGAAAACTGGTTCTTTTATATACGATTATTAGGTCATTTAATAAAGCGTTTAAACTAATTAAAGAAAATTAAAGAGTGAGAGGGTGCTAGAGAAGTGAAAGTCAACTATTTATAGTGCTACTACCCAAAAACTTCATCATAAAGGCAACGTCTTCTTCTAAAGTGAATGAGCTGAAATCCATTATTGATGGTTGCTTGGCTGAGCATTTAAGAAATATTTCAACAAAGGTGTCATATTAGCTGTCTCTGCTGAAATATAGCTCGCAAAACGAACGGGACAAAATTTACAGAACCTTCAGTCGTAGTTGAGAACTATTGCAAGTCACTCGAGTGATAACGAGAAGACAGACATGAAATATCTAGCAAAACAAACTTGTCCTTGCCATCTAAATCTAGAAGAATATGCAGAGCTTTCTTTTGATAAAATACAACAGTTGATTAATTGATACAACTAACAAAACCACTAGGGTGTTGAACTTGAATAACAAAAACACAGCTCAAAGAATTATGCTAAGCCGCACCGAAAGAACTCTGGAATTATGGAACATCGGGAATATTCTCTCCTATTTCGAAAAAAGAGGAGAAGACTATTCGAAATTAGGAGTAAACTTTCGGAAATAAACCCGAATATCAAAATTTTTTGACAACATCGACGTCAGTGTCAAAACTCTCATAATACAAGAGTGCCCTCTGTGATTCAGAATTTTATGAAATAAAATAGTTTGGGTCAGAACATCATCATACGAGTATAATTGCCTTCTGTCATAACACCAATTTCTATTTAAATATTCTTTGTTATAACGTTAAAGGACTTAAAGAATAATTACTCATATTAGGTTTTTTTAAGTTCTTTCAAAATTATGTTTAGATGGTAAGGAGTTGCAATGTTTGAAATATTTTGTAGCTTTCAACCGGCTATCAGACATAATAGGTTTGTTAAAGTGGCATACTATGTGGCATCAAAAACAACACTTCTAACAATCTCACTGCTTTTAAAAATAATAAAAAAATTGAAATAGAATGTACCTAAAATATAGTGGACGGAGAACTGATTTTGAGTAATTGGAGATTTAAACAGTCGAATAGAAGGCTTCCAGAATTCTCTTTTTATAATAACCAATGAACAGTTTCCATTCAAGATAAATCAAATGGACCCGGAAATACTTGGTGGATCTGGTTGAGCATTTCGTGTTTTTAATTTTCAATTGGATTTCCAGATGTGATTGGTATTAGTAACTATAAATTTATATCTGTCCAGGGTTGTTCTGTTATCGACTATTGCCTTGTAAGAAGGGAATGGCTTCACGTTGTCAAAGATTTCCAATTTTTTGCTGTTCACTATTCAAAGCATCTATTCATTCGTAATTCTTGTGAATTCAACCCGAGAAACTTGTATTCGATCTTTGATTAAAAATGTTGACAAGATGTTAGGGGTTGATAAAAAATCGGATGTCTACAGGAGAAACCCAAATTAAAATGCATTACATTTCCCGAGTCAAGTTATGAAGACAAATAATCATGCAACAAATTTAGTTTTTCACTCTATTAGGTAATCAACATAAGAGAATAACTTTTGCGGGCTCCAGGTCAATAAAACAAGATGTTACTGGTTAAGCGACGTTTCGAGCATGAATACGCTCTTCTTCAGGCCTTTTTATTTGAAATTTAAAAATTTTCAAAAATTGTAATGAATTATTTAAATGTTTGTCAATTTTTGCTAAATTTTTATTTATTTTATTATTATTGCAGTGTTCCAAGTGTGAATAGTATTTTATAAATGTCTTAATGTTGTTAAAACGAGTTTTTTTATTTTCATTGTAAGTTTCTTTGACACTGTATTTTGTTTAAATATATGTTTTACTGACATACAAAATTTTTTTTGTTTAAATTTCAAATAAAAAAGGCCTGAAAAAGAGCGTATTCATGCTCGAAACGTCGCTTAACCAGTAAAATCTTGTTTTATTGACCTGGAGCCCGCAAAAGTTATTCTCTATATCAAATTTGCGAGGTCACTAATAATTCCCACTTAGGTAATCAACATTCATTCACTTAAATATACTTGGTTTTAAAGTAAATGCAAAAAATGTAGAGGTAGTTGTTAAATTTTTTTACGAAAAACATCTTCATATATGCTTTATTGCCGGGATTTTAAAGTTTTTTCGACTAAGGTGCGTATTTTAGGTGGCCGCAATAAACAAGTTGTATATTCTATTGGTGTTGATACACTGGAAAAACTTTTGCTATCAGATCCATGCCAGAAGTTTATTTTTTTGCGCTGCCACTCTAACATTGAAGAAGATACTCTATTTACAATTTAAGAACTTTTTGCTCTACTCCAGAAAATGAAAATCCATTTGGCTGCAGGATCTGATGGTATTCCGTCAGAATTTTAAAAAAATTCCACCTCCCAGCTTTTGGAACGAATTTTAGATATCTTAGAATTATCCAGATAGTTTCCGGTCTATGTTTTTCTCTGCAATTTTTAAAAAGGTTACCCTAGCCTATCCAAAAACTGTAAAAGGATTTCTCTACTTTGTTCTATCAATTAGAAAATTATTCACCCAAATCCTTTCTTTAAGGATCGTGAGTTAGGTTGAACGAAACAACCAAATTGTCTGTTTTCAGACTGGATTCCGACCTAATCTCTAAACAATCGACCAAATTTTGACTCTCATGAGAGTTGCAAGGCGTTTAATAGAGATTTCAAAGCAACTTTCGACACAATTAACAAGAAATCATTAGTATTTAAACTCTCTGCTTTGGGCTATCAACAAAAAAATTTATTCGAACGAATGAGTTACTTCTCTCAAACATGAGTGTTTTTGGTTTCAAATGGGAGTTACAAGTCTAAAAAGTTAAGTTTTGACTCTGGCGTTCCACCAGGGGTGCATTTTGAGCACAATATCTAATCTTTTTTTTAAATTTATTAATGAGATTTAAGTTCATATCCCTGTGTTTTTTTCGGCAACCTATATATTAAAGTTTTGCTTTATGCGGATGATCTCATCATATTAACGGTTAATTTTATCACATTTCAGCTTCAAATAAATAAGTTAAAGGTTGTGACCTGTAAGACCATAAAATTAGTACAATGAATCCTAAGATGGTTCAAATATAGAACCTACGAAACTTTTCAAATATTTAGGCCTTACAATAGCATAGAATTTGGGTCTTTGAATTCATATAAAAGAAAAACTAGCTACGCAATAATTTGGACTGCCCTTTTTCTTTTTCGAGTTTATTTTACCCTTTTTTGAGGGCTGGTAGTCTTACAATATATTCACGACAAATTTACGACAGTTATTACCACTGATTTTTTTTGTTCGAATTCACTTTATTCTATTTCGAAGGGTGGTAATGCTAACTTGACTCTGAAGTTAGCATCAATAGGAGTCGTTTGACGACAAATTTACGACAGTTAATCCAAATGTTACATCTTTATAATTTTGAAGTGGTAGTGCTCACTTGATGGACATTAAAAGTATTTAATGATAATGATAATGAGGCAATAAAATGGATGGATACAAACAAAATTAAGAAAGAATCTTCTTTATCTTCTCCTAAAATTTTGGTTTTGATTTGATTTTAAAGCAAAAAAAGCTCAACATTAGAATTATCATTCTAAGAATTTAAAGTCATAAAAAGATGGTAATATTTGGTTTTGTATTCTGGGCTTTTCCCTTTTCCAATTTTTTTTCAATGTATGTAAAGATTTTTTCAACATTTAATTTTGAGCGTCCAAGGACTAACAGAGTCACTATATTCAATCACACGTTATCTAGAGCAGAAACAAAAGATCATAACACTTCAATCATACGACTATGACCGAGTGTTGATTTTACTTTGTTTTTCTTGATAATATTTCGTTAATCAAAGGTACACTGGCTAATAGAATGTTTGTCAAAGAAATTTTCTAACTACATACAATATCAAAGCCATTCCTTGAGAAAGAGGTCCTTTTTATATTATTATTCGATTTAATTCCTTTTTTTGATCATTTTTTATGTATTTTTCTTTTACAGATAACTAAATCATCCTGAGTCTTCCTACAATTTTTAACAAAACAAAAACAACAAAATAAAATCCAAGACTGTTCTCAACGACCATGGACGTCCCATCGATGGTCCAGCGCTCAGGTGATACTCTAATCGTCCGCAGTGTAGTTAGCGGCAATCAAATTTATCTGGACCAAGAAACTGGCAACGTGGTTAATAATCCACCACCAGCGTCTTTGTTTTCTACAAATCAGCGACAACAACAACCCCCACAACAACCACCACACCAGCAACACATTCAGGAAAATGATGCTCACAATAATGCTGAACATCTTAAAGATGAAGGTCTGCCACAGTGTAAGATCAAACGGAACTATTCGTGCAGCTACTGCACCTATTTTACCCAAAATCCTCGTTATCATCTCACACATTTGCGCGATGTTCATGGCGAAAAGATTGTCATTAACAAGTGTAAGCTGTGCTTGTATGCTTCGCGACACTATCAGAAGCTCGTTAGACACATGAAGATGGTTCATGGTTCGACCGAAGGAATTGCCGGAAATCATGGTCAATCGAGGAAGAGGAACATAAATCGGGATGAGGCCCAGAAGCGCAAGAACACAAATACAGATGTCTTTCTGGCTCGTGTGGAAAAGAAGCGTTTGGAGTTTGAAAAAAAGAGTGCAGCGAAGCAAAATATGATAATCAAACAGCATTTGGCACAGCAAGAACTCGATGTCGAACGAGAGATGCAATATCTCGCCCAACAGGAGCCACAGCAGATTTTTCAATTTTCCATCCCGATCCCAAAAACAGAATCCCCCACGGTCGATGAAGTCCCTGTGCACCGCCTTTTAAAATGCAGTCTCTGCGATTTCACGACTCTTTATCGAGCACAGCTGGTGGATCACGAGCAAGAAGAGCATTGCCGGACGAAATTCTTCCGATGCGACAAATGCACTTATGTCACACACATAAAGGCGCGTTTCAGCAAACACGTAAAATACCACTCAATGCCTATGATCAAGTGTGTAACGTGTGACTTCCGGACACCATACAAATGGAATTTGGACCGTCACATGAAGAACCATGGCGGAGCTGGGCCTTTCAAGTGTGCGGCATGTGACTTCACAGCTGACATCAAACAAAGCCTTACAGTTCATGAGATGAACCATCATGTGCCGCCGGTGGGTCATGCTGCTGGAATGAGCTTAGCTCGCCGTCGAAATAAGGTTGGTGGTACAGACATCTCAGACGATTATCTCAGTGATCCCGGTGATCCTGATGACCAGTTCAACAATAACAACAACAACATCGATGATTTCGATGAGAGCTATGCGAAAAAGTGCAAATACGAGATGCCCGACGATGATGACGATGACGAAGAACAGCCGACCGATTTGTCACAGAAGGGTGGTGGTTCCGATGCAGGTAGCCAACATAATCAAAAAAAATTAGTCCGACCAGTGCCAAACCTTATACCAATCCAATCGGCCAACAATGCACTTAATCTCTCCAAGGACCTAGCCACGTCGAGGAACTCCTTGAAAGACATCGCAGCATTGTACTTTGCCGAAAATCAAATTCCAGAAATCATAATGCAAATGGACAAAGCGGATGCAGCACAACTGTCACCGTCATCCAATCATTCAGCAGCGAGTAAACGAAAAGCTCCCAGTTCGTCGTTTTTTGACGAATTAAAAAAATCCTTCGAAGATGAATCCGCCCGTAATGAAAATCTCTCCTGCAGCTGTGGCCACATCTCAAAGTGCCTCTCAGAATCCATCATTCATAAGAAATCATGCAGTTTCTCAGATGAGGATAAACATTCCAGCATATCACCAATTAATCTCACAGTGAATTGTAATGGTTCGTTGCGATGTCAACACTGCCGTCATCGATGCAAATCCAGTGCGGACCTATTGAATCACCTGAAGAATTGCTCGGACGCTGGCCGTTGTCAAAATGACTCCTTCGACTCGATGTCAACGTCTGGTGGCAGCAGCGGCCGACAGGAGCACGATGACGATGGTGCTGGTTCAGAGGACATGAGTAAACACCCGATGGAGAACCGAGTATTTGTGTGGAACAAGATGCCTGAAATGGGTGGTGGTGGTGCAGGCTGTAGTGGTGGAGCAGATGGTGCTAATGGAAGTGGCAGCAGCAAAAGCGATGTCAATGATAATTTAGATGTTAAGAATGTGATGCTTATGGGTGGTGGAAGCAGCGGCGGTGGCGGAGGTGGTGGTGGCGGTGGTAGTGGTTCTGGTGGGAGCACTAGTGGCGGCAAAAACGAGGACAATAGCTATTATGGAGTAGAAACGGCGCCAGGTTATGGTGAGGTGAGTGATTTCGTTTGTACTTTTTTTGTATTTGTTTAAGGTTTGATTTATGATTATTTCTTGGAAGAAGGAAGGGAAAAGAGTTATTTTTTGCATAAGAGCGCGAAATTTGTATGTGATAACTTTGTACTCGTACCTACAAAACAGCTCTTTTAAGCCATTTTTTTTACAACCATTTCCAATGAAATCTGAGACTTTCAATGTTTCTAGGTAACCAAAAAGATGACACCCGAAGAAGAAGCCGCCAATTCGTCATTGAAAAAAGTCTACAAATGCCCGCATTGTTCCTTTTGGGCTTCGACAGCATCACGCTTCCACGTGCATATTGTTGGACATCTGAATAAAAAGCCCTTCGAGTGTTCTTTGTGTGCCTATCGTTCCAATTGGCGTTGGGACATTACAAAACACATCCGGCTCAAGACTATTCGTGATCCAAGTCATAAAAATGCTCGGGTGCTAATGAACGATGAAACGGGACGTCGTAATTACACAAAGTACAATAAATATATAACTTTGATGAAAGTCACAGACGAAGATGGTGATCCGAAGTTAATGAAATCCGGTGAGATGACACCGAATCAAGTTGCTTCGTTGGCTTTCATTAATGACTTTAATAAGGCAGCATCAGAGTCGGGGTTGCCTAATGGTCTAAAAAGCAATCATTCTCAGGGGGGTGATTCACCGCTAGACCAAAATAAGAATGAAACTTCAGCTGATTCTGTTGTTGATACAAATGGTTTTATGCGTTTGCCGTATTTGGCCTCAGCAATGATGAACGCAGCCATTGCTCAGCAAAAAGAACAACAGGAACAAGATGTTATTCCAGCTGCAGCCATTGTTAAACGTAGCCCACCACCGCTAATCAAGCCCAGTGACGATCTAATAACAGATGTCAAAACGGAAGGATTCGTAAAGAAAACCTTCTACAAGTGTCGAAAATGTCATTTTAGGTAAGTAAGAGGGCCATCAAAGCCCCCATTGAACAAATCTGTTTCAGTTTCATCTTTTATTTTTTTAGACATGACAACCGAGATGCAGTGTTGGCGCATGTTAAAGTTCATTATCAAGAACCCCTGATGTGCTTCCCCTCTCCATCCAAGTCCAATCATAGTACACCCCTTCAGGTAGCTGTTAATCCAACGAACCTTTATATGAATAAGGTTCTAGCAGCCGCCATGTGCCTTTCACAGAAACAAATGCTGCAAGAGCAGCAACAGAAGTCCCCCAACAGCAGCAGTCATAGCAATAATCAACATTCCATTCTATCACCAGGTGGTGCTAGTGGTCTCCATCATGCCATCTCCCCCAAGGCTTTGGCTGCTATTCAAGCCGCAGGTACCACCATCGAGCATGGAGAATTCACCGATGAGGCAAGTTCTTCTAATCCAGTTATTGGTGGTGGTGATGGTATAACGCCAGTGCATCCAGCGACCATGTCTAGCAGTCCAACGGTTTTAAGTAGTCCGTCTACTTCAAACGGTGGTGGTCCTAATAGTATTATGCCAAATGCATTTAATATTCCTCTCAATGCAACTACTACTACTACTACTACTACTCCAACTACTATAACTTCAGCGGGTGGTACTTCATCATTCATTGGTGGTGCTAGTAATGCTACTACGGTGGTAATGGGTGTAACACCAAGTTCTAACTTTAGTAACGATAGCAACGAAAGGCGAGAACCATCACCCTTTCGTTGTGGTCATTGCCATCAAGTATCAAATTGGAAGCATGTCATTCAGGTATTTTGTATATGAAATGCACACAAAAAACTAAATGGACATTTTTATTACACCTTTAACTAACATATTGGCAGCCCTGTCGTGGTTTTCGATTGAAAAGTTAATCAATTGAGTAGGAATTGATTGGAAAATACATTTCTCGAATACCTCGAAAGGCCTGTAAAACAATTGTTTTTTTTTTTTATTTTTTGTTCAAAGTCAGTGTATCTGAAAGATCGTGAAAACTTATTGTTTTTTATAAACAATATTTCTTTACAACTATCTGTATTTATTTAACCGAAATTATATAGTTCTTCCTATTTCCCGTTTCAATGTTTTTCTTCATCCGGCTCGAGGGACCAATTTAAAAAAAAAATTCTTTTATATTTTCTTTTCTTTTTGTAATCAAAAAATGGCTTTATCACCTCTGCCAACTGTTAATATTTTTGAAATATTATTAATTCTTAATTGAACCCAAATATAACCTAAAATATCAAGATAATGTTGGCGATCAGCAATCAAGTAATAAGCTCCGTTCAAAAAACATAAGCAAGCATTTATTTCAATAAGTCTTTTTATATTTTTTTCACACTATTTTGTAAAAGATAAACTTTGTTAAAGTGGGTCCCAAAAAAAACGAGGGCATTTTTCTCTGGGGCATAAGTTCCAACTTTACTTTGGTCCTTATGCCCCACTTCGTTCAGTTTTATGTTGTTTTTCAAAAAACATTTCTGAACATGTCTCAATCGGGTGGGACATTATTGTAAGTACCACATAAGTGTTTTTGACAAGTCAAATGTCAGTGAAACATATGATTGTTCAGATATCAATTTTCATAACGCCTTAAAAGAGGGGCTAATTGTAAGCACATCTTTCAGAGACACTGACTAAACAAAAAAAATTCCTAGTTTTTTTACAATTCAAATTTAATTCCAAATTATTTTTTACCCATTTTATTTTAACCTTTAAATATTTATTTATTCCTTTTTTTTGCTTAATTGATCGTGTTTTTTTCGTCCAAGCCCAAAAGACCTTTTCGTGTATCGTTTACAAATATAGCTAGTTTCAAGCGCATAGATATCTACATTGTCCTAGTGAAAATTTAGTTTGTATTCATAAATTAAATTTACTTTTTTCTTTTAATTTGAATTTAAAATTATGTCCGTGTGAGTAAGGATTATACATTTTTTATGACATTGCATACCTATAATTTTTTTAATTGCTTTTTACATAAAAATTTCGCGGTGCGTGGTGTCAATTTTATTTTTCATGAACTTAATGTTTGGTTAATGGGTTTTCATTATATACATATGTAGTTTATTTATATTTTTTTGTACTTAATGTTTAATTTATTTGTACGGTAAATTTTTGAAGATTATGTTTGTTTTAAAATTCATTATGGGTCATAATTAAGTAATATTTATCATTGCAAATAGTTCAAAAGGGTTTATGTATGTTTCACTATGTATTTTATTTGTTTAAAATAAGTTTTTCTTGTTTCTGGTCCGTTGGGAACGAATTGCCAAATGGTGCTTTTGGTCTTATTAATTTAAGAACACAGCAAAATAATATAAGTTAACTTTTAAAATTTCTCTATAGACCAGATGATGGTTTTGTCTCAACAAAAAAATTACACCAACCTCATTAATGTATGTATATGTATGTCACTTCAGAAAAAGCGATTTAATTACGACTATACAGCTGACAAAATGACAACTATTTCTTTCTAGTAATCGTATTTTATGACAGATAAGTAATATGGCAAGTTCTCAGTCGCATTACAAACATACCTTTTGCGATTTTCATCGATTGATTAAAAATCGTTATTTAACAACCCAAATGATAAAAATTGTGATCATTGGTAATTACACAGACCTTCCTTTGTATAATGATCAATCACAAGTTGATAATTGACAATCTGATAGCACGCACACCTTAAACGTCAAAATCCGGAAATGTCATTTTTTTTTTTATGTTTCTCTTCCTTCATTATGTGATGATGATGAATTTGTCAAATTAAAAACTAAGGTAGATAAATTACTGAAAGTTACGAGTTTTGAGGAATATTCCTCCAAATTGGGTTAAAATTTTCCAACTTAGAATTCTCCATATTCATAAATAATAAAAAATAAAACCAACTTCAATTTGACATTCTTATCTGACATTTCACAAATACAACTTCATGGTTTAATTTGAGATGTAAATAGGTTCGTTCGTTCAACTTTACTCAGGTTGACCCAGGTTTTCTTGACAACCCTGAGAGTTGTCAAAAAACTGAGCTTTTCGTTTCAAAAAACACCCAAGGGTTGTCAATTGTTTTGTTGACAACTGAAAACAAGTAACAAATAATTCTGTGTTCTGATAAAACTTTAAATTTGTTATTAGTTAGTTTTAAAAATGAATAATTTTGCGTTGTTACTCAATATTTCATCTGATGAGGATGATGAGTATAACAAACATTTAATTGCAAACATAAACAATAACATGCAACATGCAACATGCAACATACAAATTGACAAACGACAACAAAATAAATAGGTATGAAATCGTATGTATGTGACTTTTGACAGTTTGGTCGTTACCTGAATTCGCCACAGCAAAATACCTAGATCTACTTCAGGGTGAGTTCAGAGCGACCCTAGGTCTCAAAAAACACAGCATTTACTCACCAGGGCCCAAATTACCGCTTCAGTGACCGAGTGAGTAAGTCCCATCATTGATCGAATGAAAACGTCAAATTAGGGTAGTCGATTGCTCGGTGACGTAAGCGGTAATTCCAAACTCACATAATTCAGTCACCTCTACGACTCGATAACTGATGCGGTAATTTGGCCTCAAGTTTCAGGTTTTTTCAAAAAAAAAACGATTTAGGGCGACCCCAGGGTAACTTCAAAGATAAGCGAAAAAACCTAATAGGTTACTAGCATCAGAAAAGTATGTTTCCAATATTACAACGTCAACCCTATTAAAGAAAATCGGAATATTGTAACACTCTAGAAATACCATTAATAATCTTATTCGATGAACCAAGTATTTCAATTTTATAAAATTTGTTGGTCATTTGTAAAAAAATATATGTACGAAATACTATGTGCTAGAAGTATAACAGACACATTTGAATCTCTCAAGCACCGGCAAAATAGTCCTTGTCTTTCATTATTTTACCGTTATTTTTATAAACAGTGATCTAATAAAATAGCCAGTTTCATTCCTGCCCTTAAACAATTTAACCTTAATACTCAAGCTTCACGGTAGGCCCTGTTAAGTTCAGAGATTCTTTCTTTAGCATACTTCACGAATGTGGAATGCTTTATCCCACCCAATATTTACCTCCCATTATGATATTCAAACATTCAAAACTAATGTTCATCGGTATCTGCTTTTAAATCCCCTCTTACTTTCCTTAATGGTAGCACTGTGCTCAAAAATTTTGAGGCTAGGGTGTGTGCGGAAAATTAAAAAAAATGCATTGAAGCACAAACTTCAGAATCGAAAAAAGTGTTGCAACTTGTTCGTTTGACATTCCGGATTTGCAAATCTTATTAATTTTTTCAGGGGTAGCGCCCCTAGCTAAGAAAGTGACAAATCCTCTCAGAATATTTCTTGTCATAAGCAAACGTGTCCCTTTTTAGCCACTCGGATTGTAGGGCGTCTTCAATCTTGCCAACTGCAACGCATGCACACCGAAATGTTTGAAAGCTGTAAGAATTCTTCTTCAAAGCATTGAATGTTCCCACAATGCATTCGTACAATTTTCCCGTTTGAACTAAAATATGTCAAATTGAAATGAACGCTATGATTCATTTCTTCATTTATTTTGTTCCGAAACGGATAGCTTGAAAGAAAGTTTAATTCCTATCGGATTTGATTTTCATCGCTGTTTTTTTTTTATTATTTTTAAGACAGGTATACCATTAGCAAGCTATGAAATATATACATATGTGGGTAAATATATTTCATTATTATACTACCCTCAATGGAAAAAACTAAAAGTTATATTTAAGGGGTCAAATAAAAAATTAATCAAGGTGATGGCAAATTAAATTATAATACATTTAATTTTTTGTTTTAAGCTGGCCATAGAACATTCTCATCTTAAAACACGCCTCTCATTTATTTTTTTAAGCTCAGTACTTTCATATTATATGTTTTTTATTCAAACGAGTATAAGTAGGTACTCTATTATACTTTAACTTACATTTCCTTTCCGCCCTTTTGCTAACACTATTTTTATAAATAAAACAAAAAAAAAAATGTTATTAAATATTGAAAACTAATTGGAAAATTTGTAAAATTCTTACAGCGTCATTGTCGCTTAAAACACTCTGGCGACATTCGAATCGAGTCCCTTGATCGCACCTGTGATGTTCCAATATATCGCCCACTTGGTTTGGGTGGCAATGGACAGTCATGTCATGTACTTGGTCCATCAGCAGATAATTATATCCTGGGAGCAATGAAGGCAAATCATCAACAGCAGGCACATAACAACAACAACAATAATAATGTACTTAGCAAAGATGAACATTATCCACATTCTGACTCGCCTAATTATTCAGATCCGCAAAAGTACAGACCTGAAATTCCATTGAATCGCATTGAAATCACTCGAATACCTATGGAAGGCAATCCATCAGCAGCTTTTATTAATAATAATTCAGTGTCGTCGAATAAGTGCAAACAACAAAAGTGTCCTTCATGTCCATACATTTCGGAGAGCAAATCCCAAATGAACTATCACATATCCCTGCACAAACCAACGCAATACGAATGCAATTTGTGTTCGTATATCTGCACAAAGAAACAACACCTGAGTAATCATGTGAAGGCGATGCACGAAAGTGGTGGTCTTTTCATCCAGGATGCTCCGGCTGCCATTGATCTTCGATCCAAGCATTCGAATGGCAGCGATGACGAAGAAACTATGACTAAGGTAATTTCGTATTGTTCCAAATGCCCGAAGAGATACGTTAATAACTCAAATGACCTGATGCAACATATGAGAGCACACGGTGCCAACTTGGACTTTAAATGCGAAGCTTGTGATTATTCGACAAAACAGGAGAATATTCTCCTTTCTCATTCATTTGTCCACACAAGTACGTATCAGGAAAAGACCGAGCACATTGCCGCAAGTGCTAAAGAGGATGCAGAATATCCAGCTAGGAAGATGCAACAACTGAATTTGCCCAAAACAGGTGCAACTGTTTGGGTAGTAGCTGATGTCAAGGAAGAGACTTCCTCCTTCGATGGTGATGGTTCATTGTTGAAAAAGCAATTGGAGACGGGTTCAATCAAGGAATCAGTCTCGCATGCCACTTCAACTTCTCCCAGTTCGAGTTTGGTTAGTGAAACTGGAGAACCCGAAAAATGTACACATTGTCCCTTCCAAACTACCTGTAGTGACACATTCAAACGCCATCTGCAAAATCACATTTGTGTGTCCAATCAGCCCGACAAATATACCTGCGAACATTGTGACTTCAGTATAAACTCTGAGGTATTACTTGCCGAGCACACACGAACTCATTTCGAAGGAATCGGAAACCGAAAATCAGTGAACTTCTTTACGTCCTTGGACAATCTCGAACTGATTGTTACAAACGATGAAGATTCAAAAAAGGGAACACCACCGAAGCCAATAAATTTCAACTGTGATTTCAAGAACCCTCAAAACACTGAAAAATCCGAAAAGGACAATGCTACATCAAACCTCCGTCGTAGTAGCCGTTCGAGTGCGCACAATGGAGAGGAAAAAACAACATCGCAACCGCCACCATTACCACCACCGTTACCGCCAAGCCATAAAACTATATTAGTGAATCCCAAAACTGGTCAGGTCATCAGGAGGAATTAGTGTTTGTCATTTTTATTTTTCATTTAAGTTTCTGAATTATAATTCTAAAAATTTTATTTTTTCTTTTAAGTTAGATTTTAGAAATGAACACAAAAGGGCTAGAAAAATTTAATAATACAAATTTTATTCTCAAAGCCTGTGATCATATTATATGTTACGTTGTTATTTTTTCTGCATATTTTTATGTTTCGTTTGTTAAATAAATTCTATTATGAAATAAATTTTGTTTTTGTAGATAAAATAAAATTGGAAACAAACAAAAAAGTCTAGTAAATAGTCTGTTTAATATATAGATTAATATTTTTTAAACAAAAATATATACATACCTTACACTTTGTGGAATAGCGGGGCCATATTTATATAAACAAAAAGAAATATAGATAATTAAATATTAAATGTAATATTTAAAATATTATTTTATTTTTTTTTTAATATAAAAACAAAGAAAATGTAACTAACATTTAAATTTATTTTATTATATTTTTTTTGTGTAATATTATTAAGTGTTAAAGATGTATCACATAATGATTTATTATTTGTTACTAACTTTTTTTTTAGAAAATCATTTGTTTTCTGTTTTTTTGTCACCTTGTTACTAATCAGGAAAAAAGCACCAAATTTAAGTTTTTGTTTTTAATTATACTCGTATTAAGGTACATATTTAAGTAGATTGTAACATTGATAGCATTTGCAAAATACTTTAATTTTTTTCCGACTCGAAGGACCAATTTTCAGTTTGTATTAAAAAAAGCTTTGAGATCTAAATATGTTAGATTTTTCTATTTGAAAAATTTTAAGTTTTCAATTCTTAAGCAGTGCTTAATGTGTCTTCTCTAAAAACATATTTCTATGTTAAAATATTTTCTCTTAAAAAAAGACAATATAGCTCTGATAGGAATACATTTTGAAAGTTTTAAAGGGGGTCTTAATACATAAAACATTTTGATTTATTAACGATCAAACTTTAGATATAAAACATTGAAAGAATCAGACAAATTCTTTATGAATAACTGCATTTTATACAACTATGCGATTGACCAACACGCTTTTTGTAACATGTTTGATATAACACAAATTGGTGCAAAACTGCAGAAAATAGAATTTTCTTAAAATGATAAGTTTTTCATTATTTTCTAAGTGATAAAGTAAATATCGCAGAATATTGTTAAATTATTTATTCGTTATTGGAATGATATTGGAAAAATTTTCAATTCGTAAACATTCTTCTATTTATTTATTCAAAGAAGGTGGTTTCAGAAACGTATTCATACATACAAAATTGATTCCTTATTCGTTAAAAGTTGAGAATTCTCATATATTTTCAATTTTTAATTCGACGATTTTTAAAAGTTTAATTTTGATCTCGTACAGGACCATAAATTATGTTTCAATTCTTGAGCATGGTTCATATTTTAACTGTAATGAATTTGTAGATTCATTATTCGTCTTGATTTGGTCATTAGGGACAGAAAGAAATGTTTCCTTATTCGTTACTGGACCTCATTTCAAAACTTAAAATCACATTCAATTCATTAGAATGCTGATCGTAATTTCAACTGTCATTCAGAGAAGGTGGTTTTGAGTTCAATCTCAGCGTCATTTGTTATGGGGGTTTCCTTTGGCAAATTTAGATTTCGATCAGTAGGTAATTGATTTTTTTCGCGGCGAATGGAATGCGATTTCAAATTGATTTATTTTTATCATTTTATTAGTGTAATTTTGTATCTCTCTCATTATTTCAAACAAAAGTCTTCATTCTCAAGCCCGGAACCACATTTATTGCGTATGGAGTGAGTGATTTGTCGTTATCGCTTCAATAGGAGTTTTTTTTTTTTAGTTGAGAGCAGGGCCTGAGTTGTCAAAATATAAATTGTGCTTCTTTTTTAGTTCTGAGTGTTCAGAACTTCGAATATGTGTTTATTTTTTCGTTCTGAGCATTTTCAGGGTGCGGTCTATGAGCTCAGAATAAAATAACTGAGCAGAGAGAATTGAATTGAATTTTATTGAGACTTTAAATTATTCAATTACATTAATATTCTCATTCTTATTCTAGCGATAGCTTAAAAATAGACTGAAGTTGTCACTAATCCATACAATTCTTAACCTAGCTTAGACTAAAATACAAACGAATACTGCGCCTGAGCAGAGTTTCACAAGTATTTGACAAGTAGAAATTTAAAACAAAATGGTGACAGCTAACTGTTTAGTTGTGTTTCAAAAACAACTCAAAACACGCTTGGTTCAGAAGATGTTCAGAATATGCTCGGACTCTCTTCAAAGCTCTATTCTGAACTGAAAAAAAGGAAAACGCCTAATGTACTTCCATATGGTTAGAACCACATTTTTGAAATGTGTTATGTTTTGAAGTGGTGTGTTGTGAAGGAATGGCTTCTGTTTTGATTGCTCCATACCACGTTGTATAGTATATGAAATGAAAAATTATTCAAATTTCAAAATAGTCATTTAACATTTTTTTAAAAAGAGAAAACTTTAATTTAAAAAAAAGTCAAAAGACAACAGTTTTGAGCTCTTAGAAGTTCCTTTTTAGGCAAATTAAAAAAATGATTTGCGTTTGAAATGTCCGAACATTTAAAATATAATTGGAGAGACAAAATTCTGCTATAGTACTGTCATGTCATGACATTTATATTTCGATCCGTCGTTAGATTTTGCGTTCCTTCACGCCAAAAAATCTATTTTTCTTTGACAGAGATCAAAATCTTCAAATCCCTATTTAAAAAGATATTCAGCCCTATCGAGGCATCCGTTCGGAGAAAATTTTTTTCCAATTTGTTCGAAATCGGAAAATTTTCTACCGAGGTACACTGTCCGATTGACATATCGGATAATCTTCCGATAAAATGTGAGGCTCATTAACGCATTGCGATGAAGAGCATTTAGCAAAGAATTTTTGACAGTTATGCGTTAAATTCCTTCGAAAATTCTCCGACAGAAAATAGTTGGGGATTATTTTAAGAAAATGGAATGGAATGAATGCGATTGTATGCTTAATTTTTTTCTTTCGAAGTGGATACCCCGAACGAAATCTATGTTCCGATCGGATCGGAACGGACTATCGTTTCGGAACTTCTTCCGAACGGATACCTCGATAGGGCTGATTAACACGTTTATGAAACACGAACTTACACACATACCAAACGAAGTGTCATACACACGAGACATTGTTTAGTTCCGGCTTAACTTTCAGTAGAAAAATATAAGCTCGATAAATTTACGAAATCTTAAAACTGCCTTCATTTTTTACTAGAAATAATTTCCTTCATGTTTTCACAATTGAAATAGATCAAACAAACATAAAAGCACATTTACAAACTGACAGCTAAAAATGGCTTTAGTAAAAGTGCTACTAGATCTGCCGAAAATGTTAGATATGTATATAAAATTGATTTTAAATCGAAAAATAAATCAATTTTTTTTGCCCAATGGAATTAAGAAATTGCCAAAATTGGTATTTGACGGATCTGAATCGAAAGTAAATTGATTTATTTTGCCCATGGAAAACCACATTAGTTTCTTTCTTTGAATTCAACAAAGAAACACATGTTTGATTGTTTTATCTTTAATTTTATTAGAGTCGAAAAGCCACAAGATAGGATTGAAGAAATATAAATAATAAAATACTACAATAAGTGAACTTCTTTTATTTAATTTATTTATTAAAAAAAAGTTTCATTTAACTAGGTGTTAATTATTTTCTCTTAAGGTATTTGGTGCAGCATTTTTTAGTTAAGTTGTTTTTTTTTCTTAGAAATTTACAAATAAAATTACTTATCCTTATTGTTAGAAAATACATTTTTTAGATAATTATTAAAAAAAAAAGTTAAGAATTTAAATTTAAAAGAAAAATATATATATATTTAAAAGTACTAAACTAACTAAAATTAAAATTTTACAATAAAAAAAAAATAAACGGTTCTAAATTTAAATGGAATGAAAACAAAAAATTAAATCAACAAATTTTGTTTTAATTAGTTAGAAAATTGTCAACTAAAACAACAACAAAAAGAAATAAAACAGAAAATCAAACTGAAAATATAATTTATATACAATAAAAATAAATATATATATATATTATACAAAAATATATATACACCATACATACATAAATTCTACAGACATTCGAATATATACATTTAAACTATTTTTAAACAAAATCTTAAATTAAAACAAACAAACTTTATTACATAAAAATAATATTAAATATACTACTAAAAATTAATATGAAAAAAATTAAACAAAATAGTTTATAAGAGAATGATAGAAGAATGTAAGGGAAAATCTCATTTCATTTTGATAAGAAAAAATAAACAAAAACAATAGATATATATATTATATATTAACATTTAATTAAATTAGATATTTTTACCAAAGCATTAAATGCCAAATATTTGTTAAACATGAAAAGTTGATAATGAAACAAAAAAATGAACATGTGTATATATTTACACGTAAAATATGTACATATACATACACAACAAGTGTAAATTGTAACAGAATGTATGTTATATATATTGAAAAAAAAAAACAAGTGAATAATGAGAATAAAACACTTCAGAAAAATAAATTAAAAAAAATAAAACAAAAATCATACAAATTTATGTAAATTAATTTAATGTTGCAATAAAGTGAATTAATAGGAAAATGATTTTGTTTTTTTTTTAATTAGTTTTATTATTTTATTTTATTCAAGTCCCAAAACAGTTTCCAGTTATAAAAAACAAAATAGAACTCCACCACTGCATATACATAGTTACATTTACATCTCCTGAGGAAAGCTCAAGTCCAATCATTGTTTCTAAAAATCGAGTTTTCTTCTTACCTCGAAGTACTTGTGTGCTTCGTGGACAAAGACATATAAGCCTATCCGTCCGGAGATACCAAGAATCAAAATAAATTTAAAATTAATTTTAATTAATTAATTAATTTTGAGACTCGGCGATTAGAATGTAAATCGAACAAATCGAAAGTTCACCAAATCCATAGAAAGTTCATTCATTTGCGAAAGCTAATTCAGTTTTGACATTCGAAAGAATAGAATTAAATGTCATTTTTGTGTCGTTTGAATTTTTCTGTCGGGTAAGCAACAAAACATGTACAAGTTTTTAATTATTTCATGGAAAATAAATTACTTTTATTAATTTTGTTCTTGTTTTATGTTTAAAGGTCGCATTCCAACTGGACAAACCGCGAACAAAAGGAAAAGTTAATCAAAATAGCGGAAGAAAACCCGGAGGTAGCAAAGGGTTTTTTTTTACCACCTGCGTTGATACGGAAAGCATCCACTATCCTTCTCCTCTGCACTTCTTCAACACCATCTTGATTTATAAACAACACAAATGCCATATTTTTATTTTTTATTTATTATTTTATGTTTTTATCCAAGAAATTTAAATTATTAAACAATAAACAAAGATTTCACCTTTTGGTTTTGACATTTCACAAACACTTCTCTTTTGTTTTTGATATTTTAGTGTGACCAATTGGATACGAAAAAAAATAAAAATTTAGAACGCGTCATGAAGAACTTATTTTTTTTAAGAATAGTTTCAAAACAGCTGAGTTGACACAAAAATGTAATGAATATGTAGTTCTTTATGGTTAAACTTTACTTTATAATGAAAAAGTGTATTATTCATTTTGTTTCTTGATTATTTATCCAACATCTATAAAATGTTTAGAAACAAAAAAATGTAAAACGGTCATACTAATTCAAATAGAAATATAGTAAATGTCAAACGGCTGACAATGAAAATGAATCTTTTTTGAAGTTCATTTTATGCTATCTTTCGCAAATGAATGTTATTCGTTCGAATCTCAAAATTAAGAAAGTTCATTCGAAGGAATAGAATCATTCTAACGAATAGACTATTCATGAGAATGTCAAAATAAGCATGAATGACAGTGATATTCTTATTCGTTTATTAATGAAGATGAATAAAATGCACGACTGAGTCGCAGGAACTTGCACTTATGTTTGAGTGAAATTTAAAAAAATTGATGTTATTATAGAAAAATGTTCTGAGAAGAATGAAATTCATTTAAATGGATAAAACAAATTATTTTGAAGAATGAAGAAAGAATGTCATAGAATTTATTTATTTAGTCATCTTTAAAGTTACAAAACTTTTCGTAGACTAAATTTAAAAATAAACATATATCTGTACATACACATATTTTAGAATTTAAAAAACCACCACTTGGACGCCGATTACTTGGAGGTGCATAAATATTAAACATTAATAATAAAACCGGACATTCAATGACAGAATTCAAGGCATTAAAAGCAAAAGGTAATGAATTTAATTTTCTTCTCAAAAGAAGAGATATTAGGTCTATAAGCATGCAAACCGTAGAGCAAACCTAATGAATCTCTTTTGAACCTTTTCTAAACGATATAAACTAGATTGTGTATAGGAATTCCATATAACGCTGCAATATTCCAGCTGCGGTCTAACAAGACTACAATTAAGAGTATTTAAGGTGTACGGATCTTCAGTTTTTTTGAATTTCGAATATTAGTAGCATGTAATTCTAACATGAAATATCATGTAAATGACATGAAATCGAAAATAACGCCTAGATCTTTCTGGGTATCAAATCTCTGTAAAATATCATTTTTGCGTTTTTAATCAAGACACCTGCGATATTGGCTTCTGGAAAATATTGCTATGCTACATTTTTAATTGCGATATACATATGTATGTAGGTACTATAGGACAAGCTTTGTATTTGAAAAAAAAAATAGAACTCAAGTTTTAGATCAGACTTGACATTACGATGATAGAAAAGATTTCTAACAGACTTTTTTTTTGTCCATTGTCCATGATGTTAAATATGGACTAGGGTGGACCACATACATTTTACATCTGCCTTGTTGCATCTTTGATCATCTTGTAAGATTTTGACTCATGGTCTAAGTGTGTCGGCTCTCCTGATTACAGCTACGTCATGATATTTGGCTCAATTTCTGATAAAATGGACTGCTCTTCCAAAAGACGTGATCCAAATAAAAAACAAAACCTTAAGCCCCATTTAGACTTTCGTTGTTCATTGTTCGTTCTTCTCTCAACAATGAACAGAAAAGAAGCATTTACATATATAATTATTCGGTTTTGTTTTCCAGTTCGTTTTTAACAACAAAATGGATAACAACACATTGTTGACAGTGGTGAAACTAGTAATAGTAATAAAATAAAATAAATATAATAATAAAATAAATAGTAAAAAAAAAGGAACAAAAAAATAAGATCCTGTCAAAAGAATGGTTGGCTGCTTAAAAGGAAACAAATTTTGTTTTATTTTCTAAACTAGCGCTTGAAATGATTATAGTATCATGCTTTTTGAATGTTTCTCTCATTATTATATGTATAAATTATTATTATTCGTACTGGAAAAATAAGTCATTAACAAAACATTTTATTTATTTACATTTATATATCCCAATTTTATAATGAAGCCTTCTGATGCTCCATTTACTAATAAAAAAAATAAAAAATGTTCCTATGAGTTGCATGGCATTCGAAACATGGTTCATTTAAACATTTTTCGCATTTAAGCATACGTTCTTTGGGTAGCAACGAACACCGAAATTTCCGAGCTCCTTTAAATTTGCACATTCTTCATTCGTTCGTTGTTCGTTTTTATCATTTACATTCTCTTTGTTCCGCGTACGACCAACAACGTGCACAGACCGCAACACTGAAAGTCTAAATGCAGCTTTAAAGTTCAAAGAAGCTTAAAGAAGTTCAATTAATGCCTGCTAGGCCATACTGCTCACACATGTTGTGAGCCATTATGCTGTCTCCTATCGTTAAAGCGGAACCTACCCCCATTGCCGCTATCCACGAGTGCACTTGCATTGAGGAAACAGAACAGCAATCAGTTCTTAGTATTTGCATCACAGACCAACTTTTGTGAATTGACCACAAATTCGACGTCGCCAAAAACGCCGCTAATTGCTTAGGTTTCCTTCGACATTGCAAGACATTTTTTACCCCTTCTAATCACTAAGCCTATATTCGTCCAATAACACAATTGAGTCACTTGGATTACTCAATTGTGTTTTTTTAAAAAGAGCTCTAAAAATAATAGGTATGTGATAAAAGTATAACAGAAGTATTTGAATCTCTCGAGCACCGCCACCGCCGCATTGTTTCCTACCTTTCACTATTTTACCGTTATTTTTATGAACAATTTAACCGTTATACTTCCGCTTCTGGGAGTGGGCATCATTCAGAGATTCTATCTTTAGTCGCACTACACGAAACTGGAATGCCTTACCCGACTCTATATTGCCCTCCCATTATAATATTCAGACATTCAAAACCAATGTGCATCGGTCGGTATCTCTTTTTATCTCTTTCCTTTTAGTGCGTAAAAATTATATAAAAAAAAAACAATCAATAAAATATAAATAACATCCTTTGTACCTATGTAATTGTAGGTACCTACTTATTTCATTTAAAATTTATTGAAAAAACATCGACCTGGAGCATAAAATGCAACCTGTAGATAAATACACAAAAGTGGATAATTAATCCCCCTCCTCTAACCCAGGTGACTAAAAAATCTTTCCAAACGACTGAATTCGAAATCTGGACCCAAATATACATCATCACACGTGCTCGTGTCGGTTATACCTACCCTACCTCTAAACCCTCCAATACCTCCGTGGGACGCAAAGGCCAACAGACCGACTACGGACGGACGGACGAAAATAACTTTTTTGGACTTCTCCATCATCGTAATGTTTTAATAAAACCTTTATTTTTTTCAACCTAATCAATACCTACTTAATACTAGTTACTAAATATGCATTAATTGGTAATAATAAAAATAAATAGCTACTCAATATATGTAAATAAATATCATTTAAAGCAATTTAAAGCAAACACAATCCACAACGCTAGACCTCCTTTAACATAAAGTATGTATGTAAAAAGTAACAACAAAACATAGCTGATTATTCGATCAACTTTGCATTCACTTTTCAAATTTAATCAAAGTAACCCGTCTGAACTCTGAATACCGAAAAAGAAAATTAATTTATCCAATCGGTATCTATGAATGTAATTTTTTTTAAAATTGGATTTATTGCATTAAAATAAAAGTATGGATATCGCACACCCAAGAGAATATCAAGAAGTCGAAGACTTACCAGAATGTAAGATCAAAAGAAACTACTCTTGCAGCCATTGTTCGTATTACACTCAAAATCCTCGATTTTACCTTACTCATAAACGCGATGTCCATGGCGAGAGGATAACCATCAGCAATTGCAGCCTTTGTTTGTATGCTTCCCGTCACTATCAAAAATTAGTCCGACATATGAAAATGGTTCATGGTTCTACGGCCGAAAGTATTCCCGGACAGTTACGGAAGCGTCCTTTAGCCGAAGATGTATCGGATTGCACACTGATTCCACCACTGCCAACTCCATCGAAATGGATTATCGACATTGACAATTTTTCCTATGATCTTAAGTCATCTCGTAAAACACTCAAGGACATAGCTGCTATCTATTTTGCCGAAAATGATGATTATGTTAAGGAAGTTTTTGCTAAAATGGAAGCTAGTGATGTTGTTGAGGTAGTGCCGAAACGTTATGCGCTACCTTCAATCGAAATTCCTCCCAGAACTGTCTTTGGTGATCCAAAATTTGTTGGACTTGAAGAACTGGACGTAACTTGTTCCTGTGGACATGCCTCTAAATGCATCTCGGATTTAGTTATTCATGGAAAGTCCTGTTCTCAGTCAAATGAGAAAAACTATGAAAGTGCACCATTAAATCTATGCATCAGGTGGTCGAATGAAAGTTGTTCTACAACCAACTCAACCAGTGATAAAAGATCAGAACTGATAAACAAGGAAGAGGATTCAAAGAACTACCAATTAGCAAAATTTGATCGGTTTTGCAAAATCTCTGACGAAAATTCTAACAAGGATAACCAAAGCAGCTATAAACATGGATCCGAACATGCAGAAAAACTCAAAAATAGGTCCCAGGAAGAAAAAGTGAAAATTGAAGAACCCGAACTTGATCATGGAGAGGTTGGTAAAATTCAGTCGGTCGAATCGGTAATTTCTTATCGAAGTTGTAAGCTGGACTATTTTTTTTCTTTCTTATGTAATACGGATATCAAAGCAATATTCATTTTTTGTTCTTCTATTTCTCTAGGAAGTGAATACCCGGATTGTATCAAAGGAAGAATCGAGAACTCTTGATTCACATAAAAAAGTATTCAAATGTCCACTTTGTCCATTTTGGGCTTCGACAGCATCCCGTTTTCATGTCCACATTGTTGGTCATCAAAATAAGAAGTCATTCAAATGCTCGTTGTGTGCGTACTGTTCGAATTGGCGTTGGGATATCACAAAACACATTCGATTAAGAGCTATTCGTAGTCCAAGTCATAAGAATGCTCGAGTTCTGATGCAAGGGGAAAACGGTCGGTGTAACTATACTAAATATGAAAAATTCATTACTTTGATGAAGATGTCAGACATCGATGGTGATTTAAAGTCAAAAAAATGCGGAGAAATGACCTCCAATATCCAGGATCCTAAGGTGACTTCAAGAAAACTAAATACAGACATGTTGAAGGAAACAATTACCGATGATAAGGAAACAAAACTAAAAGAAGAAGAACAAAAATTCAATTCGAGTCTTGTAAATGTTCAAAGTCGAAAAGTTTTAGATAGTCCATCAGAAGTTGTGCATAATTATAATTATTTACGAACTGGATTTAAACAAAATAGTCCTCGCAGTTATTTAATTCTGGAGGATGGAGACGAACCTTCTTATAAATGCAGCAAGTGTCATTTCAGGTTTTGGAAAATCAAAGTAATCATAAAGGGATATTGTAACCTTTGTTAATTTTTATAGGCATTCCAATCGTGATGCAGTTCTAGTACATGTTAAAATCCACCACGAAGACTTGCTTAAAAGTTCTCTGACTTCATTCAAATCAGTGAATACTATGGCTGAAAATAATGAAGATCCAAAATTAACGCCATTGGAAGAAGTCAAGAGTTCCCTTGAAACAATCTCAACTTCGAAATACAATACAGAGCCACTCTTTGTTGATGGCAAAAATGATAATGCTGGAACAGTTTCAACTTCTAAAAAGGATTCTTCGTCCATGAAAAAGTCTATTTCTGATTCAGTTAATCCTAGCGTTAAGGATTCTCTGAAAATTATTGATAACATGGGTAATCTTATGGTAAATGACGGATCTTCAAGTTCGTATAACGATAACTATGCTCCTTATCGTTGTTGGCATTGCCATCAAACATCTAATTGGAAACATGTCATTCAGGTAAGAGAATTTAAGTTTTGCAATTTTATCTAAAAAATTATGAAGAAAGAAAGAAAAATTAAGGATAATAGTGAAAATATTGACATTAGTGGTATTCGCCATCCGGTGTAACTAGTCTTGTATTATTCTAAAAGTGTAGCAAAATATACTGATTTTGTTTTTTCAGTTTAAGAAAATGTTGTACTTTTACAATAATATATGTCTTGTTACACCGGATCTTGAATACCCCTAATACTTTATGGTATTTAGTAAAAAAAAAATTACTTCGCCGCGACGATATCAGTTGACTATACGTATATTTTCTAGATTCTAGAGAAATGATCGGTACCGCCCATTATTTCAAATTAGTGTTTCTTTTTAATATACATAATTATGCATAATCGTTATTTTATTTGTGTTAAAGATCAAAACAAAAAGCGATTCTTTTACTTCCAAAAACTTCTAATATCAACGAATTCAAAGTCCGTACCTAACTATACAAAAAATTGCAATTGTTCATTACGCGAATGGACATTATGTAAACGTACAAACATACATATGTACAAACATTGCATATGTATGTACCTACATATATAATGAATTATGAAAATATAATTTAAATTTTTAAATTCGACGGATATATTTAAGCGGAAGCGGAATTCTACTACCAAAGAATTGTTTCCTTTGATAAAAAATTTTATTTAATTTAACTTAGAAGTTGAAAACGAACTCTTCGAGTCTAGTAAATAAATTTAAACCTTAGACATATTTCCTCTATGAGTTAATTAGTGAGGCCTTCTCAATACGCATGTTTTTGGAAGTTAATTTCATCTTCCATATATTTAAAAAAAAAAAAAACAGAATTCCTACATAATTATATATCTATCAAGATTAAAATTTAAGCTAGAAAATGTGGCTTCGGTTTTTTGTGAAGGTAGACCCTCTAAAATAGTAAAGGTAATCATGAAAGGTAATACATTTTTTTTTTCAATTATTAAGAGCGCAATCTAGGTACCTACTTGGTAACCCTTAAAATGTTTTACTATAGTCTGAGCCGTTAGGTTATGATTTAAGAGAAAAAACCGATGCCCATTGAATTTGAATGCGTTTAGATAATGAATGAAAAATATCGAGTATTACAAAAACGTGTGTTGCAGCTTGTTTTACAGGGCGTCAGTAAATATTAAACATTTCGAAAAACGATGTTCGAGAGTGTCTATATTTTTTGCCTAAGAGCTATTTATTACTAATCTTAACGCTTTGGTGAACTTCAGTGAAGAACAAAAATAGGAATTAATAATTTTTGGAACTTAATTCGGAAATTACGTGTAAACCGGTGTAAATCGTTTCTTCAAACTTTGTAATCTTTGGTTTAATTCGAATTTCTGAGAAGAAATTATAATTTTTTTGTGGCGACTTTCCCTTAAGGTAGCACGCGTATAATATTGTTTTTTTTTTACAATTAGCTATACTCTGTTCAATTTATATTTGCAGTTCAGGGAAGATAGGATATTTGCCTTTCAGTCTGACCATTATGGATTTCAATAAGCTATCTTTAATTTAAAGCTCTTACAGGATTGCCGTAGGAGCAATAAAAACTGCCGAAAATCTCAGAAAAATATTTGCTACCAAAAGCTCGAAAAAGCTTAAATACTGAAAGTTACATAGCGCAAACCAAAGAAAATGCCATATGAATTTCTATCAACTCGGCAATGGTAACTCTGATTTAGTGTTTTTTTTTGATAAACACAATAAGGGTTGGTTGCAAATTGGCGATCAGTCTCCTATTTCCTTTCACACATGGAGCAGATAGGTCATGGTGGGCTGTACGTGAGCTCAAAGAAGATTACACAAACAATTTTAATGTAACTCTGTAATTCTCTTTCTTATCTCAGTGGCAATTTTTTAAGTTAAAGTACCGTGCAAACAGCAACAGGCACCAGTGTTTCTGAAAAAGCTCTCCCATAAGGCCTGTACTGCAAATATAAATTGAACAGAGTATAGTGGTCTCATTATTACAGATTTAAAATATTAAAGTGAGGAAACACCATTAAATCATGAAAAAATGTTTTACTTTTTCAGTTTTAATCTCACTTTTGTTTTGAGTAATAGTATTGAAAGTGTCTAGAGTGTGAAATCGCCAGGCCGGCGCCATATCAACGTTTTTTTTTAACTTAATAGTTTGGTGGGTGGCCCGCTTCGCAGGTTTTCAGGATTTAAACTCTTTTTTCGGGGGCCAATCACGCTTACTCAACTTCGTTGCTTCGCTTAGGGTATGCAAAGTCGACAGACAGGGGCCTATGTCAAGAGTTTTTTAACTTAACAGTACTGTGAATCTTCCCAATAATCAGCAAATAATTCCCTTACAAAATCAAAAAAAAAAAAGAAAAAAATCCCAATAACCGGCCCTAGCGAGGTATCCGTTCGGAACGGAAAATTGTCCGCAACGCATACTTTAACGGAGGTTCAAATTGATTTCGAGGTATCGTATCGGAAAGAATAATAATACACAAATGCGTTGGCGTAATTTGTTCCGCGAAGAATTTGTGTCGGACGAAATCGGAAAAACAATTGCATTAAGCTATCAGAAATTTCACAAATAAAGCACTTTATCGCACTTCAACGCAGTTCGCCGGGTGCGTTAAAAAAATGTCGGAGGAAAATTCCGATCAGCTGTTTGGAAAAATGACTCGAAGCAAAAATCCTCCGAATCTTACGAAATCGGAGAATTTTCCGCTACGAACGGATACCTCGCTAGGGCCAAATGTCTCAAAAATAAGCTGACTAATACTTACACAAAGAGAAATGCCAAACTTAACAAAAACAAGTGTTTTTTGTATGCAAATTTTGGAACATTAAAAATTTATTATAAATAGTTATAAATGTTTCCTCACTTTAAAATTGTGGTATTTGTTATTAAAAAGTGCTAATTTACCGAATAAAAAAGGAAAGTTGAGCCATCTGTTTCCAGTTTCACATACAAAGCTCAAAATTTGGACAGGTCGGGGGCTTTCAATAATGTAGTGATACGAAGTCAACTCACTATGGGGGCATATTCACTAATTTAGAGATTTAGATTGTCTTAATACAACTAAAAAATGAGTTGAAAATTCCCCTCCAAAGTGAGTGAAAGTGAGTCATCTCTCCGAACTCTACTCTAGTGAGTTAATCGAAGTTCGCTGAGCAAACACCAAATAGAAATGAAACATACCTGACAAATAAAGAAAACCAAAAAGAAAAAAGAACGGAACAGATTCAACCAGCAACAGCACCGTCAACAGCAACAGCGGCCCCTATTAATTTAGAGCCAATGTATTATGCCAAAGTCCTAAATTTGTTATTGCTGGTGCAGTGTTGTCAACTTTTCCACTGCAATATTCAGTGGCAGTGTGGCACCACAATGAAAAACTTTTTTTCGATATGAAATGTCAAACAAATGAAATGACGTTGCTGGTGGCAATGTGTTTGAGAAATGTTTGCTGGTCAGCGTGCTGTTTGCTGTTGACGGCGCTGTTGCTGGTTTAATCTGTTTCGGGCATAACTCTGCAATTTTTCCAACCCCAGAAATTTTGTGTACCCCCGCCACCATACGCGTCTCTCCAACGAGCTTAAAAATAGCAAGGTAATATTTACTCCGTTTATATGCAGTATCGAAAGATCGAGTTGGATTAGGGTCGGAAATTCGACACAGGTTTTTCGTCATTTGAATTAAGAGCTCGATTTGAAGTTGAGTTGAAATCGTGTTGAGCGATTTTGAAACATTTTGTTAAGCCAACTCCTCGACCCAGGGCCCAAATTACCGCATCAGTTATCGAGTAATACGTGACTGAATTATGTGACTTTGGCATTACCGCTTACGTCATCTTGCAATCGATTACTCTAATTTGACGTTTTCATTCGATCACTGATGGGACTTACTTACTCGTTTACTGATGCGGTAATTTGGCGCCAGGTTTTTCGTCTCACATTTCGACTCGACACCGTTGAGCGAGTGGAATCGAGTCGAACGAAGCTCATTTCAACTCAATACAGGTATACAAAGGGTCGAAGCGAGCTTCGAGCTTTTACAAAATTAAACTTGAAAACGCAATCCATTCTCCACGCAAAAAAAAATAAATTTTAATTGAAATTTGAATTTGTCAGTTGAAAACCCCATCAGATAGCCTTTCCGATAACTATCAGAACAAGACCATTGTATAAGATTTCATATGATTTATACTAATACAAGGTGGCGCTAAATTAATCATCCAATTTTTTTAAATTATTTTTTTTACAAAAAAAAAATCATTTTGAGTAATGGAAATCTTTATTTGGACCTTTACAATTTTTCTGTTAAGTGGAAAAGATGATATCCGTTAAATGTGTGACTGCTGCCAGTGTTGATACACATTTGAGACCGTTTTAGCGCATTTTCCATGGCTTTCTGGAAGATTTTTGGTGATAACTGTTCACATTTTTGACGAATTTTCTCCTTAAGGGCTTCGATTGCCTGAGGCTTATTGACATAAGCCCGCGACTTCAAGTAGCTTCAAAGAAAGAAGTCTGCGATAGTCAAATCGGGTGATCCTGCTGGCAATGCCAAATCGCCAAAACGGGAGATTACGCGACCAGGAAACGCTTACTTCACAATATCCATTGATTGCGGGTCATAAAATTCCGGCAGTAAGAAGTCTTTTATCATGACCCTGTAGCGTTCTCCAGTAACAGAGGCCGTATTGCCGATAGCGTCCTAAAAAAAATACGGACCAATGACTCCTCTGTTTGTTTGTTTGTAACTCGTCTAAATCTACTAATTTCAAAGAATTTTGGGCGAAAATCTGTCAAAGATCATATAAAATATAAGACATATTAGGTTTGTTCGTTGAGCCCTGAAGTCACCCTGGGGTCGCCCTAAATCGTTTTTTGAAAAACCTGAAGTCACCCTGGTTTGCAAATTCTGTGTTTTTTGAGACCTGGGGTCGCCCTGAACTCGCCATGAAGTAGACCTAGGTATTTTGCTGGGGCGAGTTCAGGTAAAGAATAAACTGTCAAAAGTCATATGAGATTTCATATGTATTTCTTTTGTTGTCCTTTACCGACTCGCATGTTGCATGTTATTGCTTGTGTTTGCAATTGAATGTTTGTTGTACTCATCAAATGAAACATTCAGCAACTACGCAAAATTGTTTTCGTTCATTTTTAAAACTAATTTATAACAAATTTAAAGTTTTATCAGATCACAAAATTATTTTGTCCTGCTTTTAGTTGTCAAGAAAACAGTTGACAGCCCTTGGGTGTTTTTTGAAAACCAAAAACCCCAGTTTTTGTTGACAACTCTGAGGGTTGTCAAGAAAACCTGGGTCAACTCTGGGTAAAGTTCAACGAACAAACCTATTATAATCAATCGATATTACAGTTCATCCGCCGCATTTGCTAGTTGAAATCGATTTGCGGGTTGAACACATTCAGTGTAACACAGTGTCATCGTTTAGGTTAAAAGGGTAGCATTAACTGGTTAATGGGGCCAATGTTTTCCATATCCTTTGATGGGACAAAAATAGGTAGCATAGGTTAATTTATTTAAAATGAATTGTACATGTGCATATACTGTAAATGTATGTATTTTTTTCCACTCAAACTTGTTTTACTTACTAAAAATGAATTTCTTTCTTTTTCAGCGACATTGTCGCCTTAAACATTCTGGATCAATTCGCATTGAAGCCATCGATCGAACCACCAATGCAAATAATCCCGTTTACCGTATGTTATATCTTTCATCAAACTCTGAAGTTTCACCTAGCATTCAACCTGAAAATAAAACTGACAAACCTTCTAACTGTGATAAAAATAGCAAGAATCAAAATAATTTTTCCATTTATTCAAACGCAGAATTAACCACAAAAATGCATCATACATCTGTCAAAAATTCTAGGAAATCTCCATTGAATGTTAAAAGAGCTGAACAGAAATTCTTAAAGTTCGAATGTAAAGATTGTCATTACGTCAGCTCAAATAAGATTCATTTGAGTCAACACTACACTCAAAAGCATAAACAATCAAGTATTGTTCAAAATAAACCACACAAAATTTGTATTGAAGAGAAAACTGTGAACTCACCATCCGTTTTATCGGAAGGAAATGAAATTCCTGTTGAAAATAGCAGGAATCTTGAGAAATGTGATTACTGCTCATTTGTAAGCAGCTGTCACTCAGCAATAAAGTGTCACGAGCAAAGTCACCACATGCTTTTAAATCAAAAGGATATACAAAAACATAAGTCAAACATAAAAGAAGGGACAAGCTCTGATTCCGAAGGAAACAAAGTTGTTACAGGAGCAACGGAACATCTGACATCTAATGTCAACATTGACTTAACTTTGGATGTGACAGATAGTATTCAAAATATAGAAAACGCTTCAATATCTGAGAATACATTGGTGAAGACAGATTCTGAGGTAAATCGTCAAATGGATAAAATAGAAAAGGAGATACAATTGAAAATTAAACACATCAAGATGACTTCAAGTGTGAATTCAAGCAATTATAAAAAGACGTCCATCATACCAACACAATCGAGTCGTAAAACTATCTTTGTAAATCCTAAAACCGGCCAAATTGTACGGAGAAATTAGTTTAGCTTAAATAGTTACTTATTTTCTTAAATAAAAACTTAAGTTTTTTCGTTCTTTATTAATAATAATTTGTTAGTAGTTCAATTAGCTAGTAATAAAGCAATTTGAAGAAAACAAAGAAAGCCATGAGTTGGGTATACATCAATATATTATAGCTATAGCGTTGTTAAGCTTTCCTCGTTATACAAAAACAAAACCGAGATCAATAATGTCGATTTCCTTTACACATAAGAAATCAATTTCTGTGTGAAGATTTCTACGTTCCTTCACACCAAAAAAATCGATTTTTTTTTACAGAGATCAAATTCTTCGAATCTGTATTTGAAGAGCGATTTACATGTATACAAAATACGCACACCAAAAGAAAAAAATTGAAAAGGGCTCAAAATCCCTAGTGTGTACAGGAAATCGACATATAAGTGTCGATAAATCAGCCAGCGATTATCTGATGGTCGATGGTGAGGTATTTTCACAACCACAAACGAAGTTAACGAACGGTTTCTGCAGTTCACATGGCAGAAGAGATCTTGTAGATGATTTAAATAAACACTAATGAGCCATATTTATTGCACTTCCTAGGGTATCCTTTATTAAGGATCGAGAAAACAGTGTTGAAATGACATTCATTCAATTTTGCATTCGCGTATCTTTCTAACCAAATCAATACAAGCCGCTTTGACCTCGGGTCCTCAACTACAGCCGGCTCAAATCGGAAGGACCGGATCGGAATAGCCCATTGCATATATTTGTCTCAACTTAACTTACCCCGTGGATTTCGCTAGAATGACATGCAACCGATAAAAATATTTGTAATTATGAATAAAAGTGGATTAACATGTTTCTGCATCTGCCAAATGCAGAAAAGTAGACAGAGGCAGATGTATGTCGAAACCCGGAAGTGGGTGAGAATACACAGCTGGTAACTCTTTTTTACTTCCTATAAACTGCTATAACTTGTTGACCTTGGGTGGAATCGCGTAAGGTGATAGTTCATTATCAATTTGTTGATTGTCGTTTTGGCCATCGCTCTCTCTATAATTCTTAATTGATATGATAGAGACAGCTATAGTCAAAAACGACAATCAACGAATTGATAGTCAACTATCACCTTACGCGATTCCACCCCTGTTAATACGAAACAATGCAATGAAAATTGAACTTACATCCGTTCTCTTCCATTTCGAATTAATGTTTTTGTTTTCATATCATGCACACGTCAAAAAAAAATATAGAAAAATGCGAAAATTAATACAGATGAACATGTTCGTCTTTACTATAATCTTAACTTCTGCATTTCTCGAATTTCCTATGATGCAGAAATGAAGTTCTTCTGCATTTTGCTCTTCTCTATCTAACAAATATGAGTTCTGTAATTGGTATCCCTTTTTTTTTGCAGAAATCAATTGAAGATACCATGTTAAATCCACCATAATACATGCTATAAATGCAGCTGTCTGGCTAATTGCTTCACAACTTACCGTATACTTTAGAAATTCCATGCCAGTTGACGAGCAAATTGCTCAGATTTGTCTTAGTTATCCGGAGGCCACACGAACCAGTGATGGCAAGCAAGTTGCAATACACACAAGCCGTCAAATGGCATGCAAGTTCTGAGACTAATAGTAAAAATATTGTTTAATTCAATAGGTGTGTTTTTTTTACAAGTCCATATAGAATTGTAAAAAAAAACGACATCGGGATATAGGAGCTTTTTTTCCACATAGCTGGAAGCACTGTGTACGCTATGACATTTGTCAGCTTATTGACGACTAGCATCAACCAATCCAAAAACTTCACTTTTGACGTCTCTGAGCAAATTATCGATAACATATAGATAATTCTTTTTTGGCATCACCATTTTTATCGGGTCTTAGATTAACTCTCGATAATTATCTGGTCTTAGCTAACTCTGTATAGATTTAAGTAGTTGTTGCATTTGCATGTAAAGCGCTTAGTCCCGATGTCGTTTTTTTTTACAATTCTATATGGACTTGCAAAAAAAACACACCTATTACCTATTAGCATGTCCAAATTTACGAGAATTTTCATATTACCAAACAGATCTATTATTTTGCATCAGTTGCGTTCTAAAATAGAGAAAAGTGGCTTGGTTTACTGAATTCAATTAAATATGTTGTACTAGATTTCCCTTCCCGTACCATCCACAAGAACACTCAACGAACACATCCCACTTCATCAAATTGGAATCCAAAACTATGACAGATGGTGGTGCAATTTCAAACAAAAGTCAACAAAAATAAACAGACGAGTGTAATAAAATAAATTTTCTCTGTTTGCAATTTTTTTAAAACAATATTTCTTTTTTTAGTTAAACTTTATAGTAATTTAGCAAAAAAGTAAATACATTTCACAAAACACTCAAATGCACAATGGATCCCAAGGGTGATGATTCCGGCAGTGATACTCTTGATCAGTCCTTGCAGAAAAAATGCGTGGTCGCCGACGATGACAGTTCATCCTCAAAGAAACAGCCGGATGCAGCAGGTATACGAAAAGAAAAAATTATAAATTACATTTTTATCAGAAATAACACAAAGGTACAGTTAAAATTTCAATGCTAATAGTGAGCGAAAAGAATGCTGCAGACGCCCCCACCACCGAGCCCGGAGGAACTAATATGTCTGACCCCAAAGATTCGCCAGCATCACCATCTCCACCACCACCGTCACTGCAGCAGCCCTCGCCGCCGACAGCAATTGCTTCAGAAAACAACATCTCAGTCGCCGACTGTGCCACTGCCGTCGCCACCACCACCGTCGATCACGTCGATGATACCGAGTTTGTTGTGAAAGACAACAAAGACTTTGCCGAAAGCACGACGAGTAGCAGCAACTCGAAGGACGACTCTCGGGGGTTCGAGTCGAAGGTGAGACAGATTTCAGCCGATCTCAAGGACACCACACTCGCCGACGAGAATAGTTTAATAAAAGACGACGACCAACAAAACGATTCGTCGTCGGCGTCAGGGAATAAAGAAGAAACACCCGCCGATGAGGCTGCCGGTTCGGCAGTGACATGCGTTGACATCAAGAATGATAGCGATGGCTATGATTCGGACAGGACCATTACCTACGAATCGCCATCAAAGAAGTCGTCGTGTTCGTCTTCGGACAAAAATAAATTAAAGAAAATTACGAAAAAGGTTCGATTTAAGTACAATCAGCATGGCAAGATGTGTCCCGACGAGGGCGATGACGAAGACGATGACGACGAGGATACTCTAAACGAAGGCGGACGGAGTAAAAGTATATTGGACCCCTCACAGTTCCCACTTTCCTTTGAGTCACCTCACGACCAGGACGACGATATTCTGAACGATGATGCAAGTGCCCAACAACTCGCTGGCGAAGCCGAAACGGTGAAAGATCCACCTCCGGAGGGTGGAGTGCAAAATATTCTGGGAAAGGTCTCCCAAATGGGCAAGGTAAATGCTAGTTTTATTGATTTTCTTTTTTTTTTTTAATTTTGTATTTTCTATTACATAACCATATTTTCTTGGTGAGTAAGATATTTCAAATAGAGTTTTAGCAATTGTACTAAGAGGACTTATCTGAATACGATGGTACCAATATAGCAAACACAATGGATATTCTAGGTTCTTTCTCTGAATACATCTTTGTGCTCTCAGGGGGCAGAAAAAATATCTAAGATTTGTGCCTCTATTGGTTACATTTTAGTTAAGACAAATTGACGTTGGAGACTAAAGAATTAAGATAGGGCAGGAACTTTGTGTAGGAATGATAGGAATCTAAAACAAAGGACCAACAAAAAGGGATTTTTTTTTGATTCAGAGTTAGGGATATATTGAATGAGCGTCATGGCAACTTGATTTTAAGATTTTCATCTTGTTTATAATAAAGCTCGATGTGACCGAGCCAGTGTAGTCGACGTGTTTTGGCTCTTTGGACTACATCCACATCTTGGTACAGCTCGCTAGCTTTTCTCTCGAAAGTGCCCAGTATCAATTCCCCTTTTTTTACTTATTGTCCAGAACTCGGCGCCGTAGAGTAGAACTTATAAAATTAGTGTTTTGTATAGCGTGCACTTTGTCTTTCGAGTAGGGAGTTTTGAACCCATTTGTTTGTAATTCTTCGTTAGATTTCCACTAAGGTGTCGTTCCTGGAATTGATGTTTGATGTTTTACACTTCAAGACCAACTTCGCCTGTTCATCAATACCTATGAATGCTTCTAGCACAGCTCGCTTGGAGCGTCCGATGATGTCGATGTCGCCGGATAGCCAAACAGTTGGGAAGACCTGTTGAAGATAGTGCCTTCCAGGTTAACACCAATCTTGCGCACTAACTACTCCAAGACTAGGTTGAAGAGATCACATGATAGGGCATCTCCTTGTCTAAACTCTGTACACGTCAGATGAGCTGTTACCCATTTGCACGTTGCACCGCGTATTTTGTAACGTCATGCGGCATAGCTGTATCAGATTTTTCGGGATCCCGACTTCCGACATCGCAAATAAAAGCTCTTGGCGACTTATGCTATCATATGCGGCTTTGAGATCGATGAAAAGATGGTGGGTCTCGACTTGAAATTCGTTGAATTTGAATTTGCCTCAATGTGAAGTTTTTGGTCTATCGTTGATCTGTCTGACTTGAAGCCACACATAGTGAAGCCGATCATAGTGTTGCAGAAAGGTTTTAGACGCTCACACAGTACGATGGATAAGATCTTGTAGGCAATACTTATCAGGGATATACCTATGTAGTTTTTGCAGGACATAACATCGCCTTTTTGTAGATTGGTTGATGAGCTGATGCACGCACCCTATCAGGACATCTCCTCCATACTTGAAGAGTTCCGCAGGTATACCATGCGAGCCGGCGGATTTGTTGTTCTTAAGTTTGTGGATGGCTTTCTTAACCTCTTCAGAACTGGGACTGAATCTTCATTAACTGGTCTCATGCTTCATTGTTCTCATGGTTGAAAATATCTATATCACCTGTATTATGTACATGGTGTGGTAAAGAATTCCATAACCGAGATAAGTTGACAAATAACTGTCGCTGCGAAGTAAGACATGTAAGACAACGATCTTCTAGACCAACGAGAACTGGATTCTATCATAAAGGTGTTAAGGTTGTTGCGCTTTTACTAAATTAAATAGTAGTACGCGAGTTCAAAGCTTTAAAAGATTATCTAGAGAAATGCCATATATGTCTTTTATAAACAGTGATATGTGGTTTTCTCTTACTTACACTATCGAGCTTATAAAAAATTTTACAACCGTATGTCAAAATCGGCACTACAAGGGTTTTCGCTAACATTTTCCTGGTATCTAAGTGGGTAAAATTCCTAGTTAAAGCATTTGAAGAGCACCATATGCTTTACCTACGGCCTGGATGATAAGTTTGTTCTAGTTTAACGTTCCATTAAAGCATACGAGTATTGCTTAGTTCGATCGCTGGAAAATAAGAAACATTAATAACTCTTTTTTTATATAACAAGACATTTAGTTTTTCGTGGCTCCACATTTTGCAGACCATTGTTTTATTGATGAAATTTCTTCATTAATCTTACTCACACAGCCTTCAATCATACCAACTGAACAGCTTTTCATTAAATGAAGGTCGTCAGCAAATAGGTGCTCATCGCATTGACGAATTAATTTAGAAGCTTCATTAACATAAATGGAGAACCAAGTTGGACCCAGTATTGATCATTGTGGGACTCCAGAGTACAGGGGTAGAGAGAGTCAAAAACCTGATCTCTAACGAAAACAACTTGGAGTACATTTTCAACAGCTTGTTACACATGACATTGTGTCAAACAACTTTTAATAGTCTTAAAGTACCAAAAAGGTAACTTACTTTCTCTTAACACATTTCTTGCCCGTTCAATAACTTCGAGTAGGGCCGCTATGCTGCTATGACATGAGCCCTTATCGCGTAAGAGTTAAGTGATCACTAAATTAGTTGATTGTCGTTTTGACAATCGCTCTCTATATTTCTTTATTGAAATGATAGAGACAGCTATAGTCAAAATGACATTCAAAAAATTGATAATCAGCTATCACCTTAGCCGATCCACCCCTGATTGTTTTAAAGCTAATATATTATTGCGAGAAAGAAAGGCTTTTAGTTGTTTTTGCATAAGTTTTTCGAGGACTTTAGATAGGAACGATAATTTGGAAATGAGACGAAATTCAGTCATTCATTCATTCAGGCGGGTTCGTGAAATGTTGAGCTGTTGCGATCGATGGTAAGTTGATGTTCCTGAATTGAGTCTCATCCTCTCGGCTACAGCAGCACATTCTTGCTTTACGCTTGAAAAACGCTGTGTAACCCAAACTGTGCACTCCAAACAGTGCATTTTTTGAAAAGAAGTTTTGGCCGAAATGAAGCACTCACCGCGCCTGCTGTACGCAAGATTGTGCAAAAAGTTCTTGAGACTGATAATGATCCCCGTCGTCATACGGTGCGCACAGATGAGAATGTGACTGCTCTAGCCGAGAGTATGAGACTCAATTCACGAACATCAACTCGCCATAATTCATCGATTTCAACAGCTCAACATTTCACGCACTAGCATCTCGGATTAATCGCTGACCAATTGACTCAGCAATTGAAGGCGCACGACCATCCGCTTCGCAGTTTGGGTCTTAGAGCAGCTTGAATTGGTCAACAATTTTGGGTGGCCGCATTTGGGGCTCAAAAACCCGGCACGTAATTGTCCACAAGCCAATGCATACATGGAGAGTGACAGTTTAGTGCGGATTGTGGGGTGGTGGTATCATTAAACCATTTTGTTTTTCAAAAATGAGGCTGGGCACAACGTTTCGGTTAGCGGTGGGCGTTACAGAGCCATGTTAACCGACTTTTTTTACTGAAATTGAAGACATGGATTTAGACGACCTCTGGTTCTGTGCCACAATCGATTTTTTACGCACCAAATCGTGTTATCAGCTGTCTTGGCGATGTCAATTGGCCGCCTCGAAGCTGCAACTTGACCCCTTTGGACTTTTTTTTTTTTTTGCGGGAAACCATAAAAGACCGATATTACACTAACAATCCAGAAACTATTCATGCATTTAAGACTAATATCATCCAAGCAGTGCGTGAGCTACAGTCCGAATTATCAACAAGGTCTTAGAAAATTGGACTGACAGAATGCGGTACTGCGAAGCCAACCGTGGCATCCACTTGAACGACTTTGTGTTCCATAATTAATGGGAATGTTTGCTCTTACTAATCAAGCCATAATACATGGACAAAATTTAATTTTATTGCATTTTTAAAAAGTATTTGGCCCACCCTTTATAATTTGGGGTAGTTTAAAAATCAACTTCATCAAAAATAAAAATTATATAAAAAAATTTCTTTAACAACTAAACAGATGTATGTGCACTGCAGGCTAATAGTTTGAGCCCACTCTTATTTTTCGAAGGAGAACCAAATTCTTTTTTTTTTTTATAATCGGCACACACTCAAAGGGTTTTTATATACCCTTAATATGCCAGAGAGATAGTGTGAGCATTAAGAAAAAAGGGAAGGATTCAAAAGGAGGTATCGGTGTACATTGGTTTTGAATTCTTGAACATTGCAATGACTGGGAAAGACAGCGTGGTAAGGAATTCCACATTCGCGTAGTATGTCTGAAGAACGAATCTCTGTACTTCACAGTTCGGCCCAAGTTGGGCTCAAGGGCATTCCTGATGGGCATTCCTAGAAATGTGAGAATTATGGTTAAATTGTTTAAGTGGAGGAATGCAGCAGGCTATTTCACTAGTCATAGTCCGTTAAAATAACGGTAAAAAAGGGTGAGGAAAGAAACATTACTAAGATATTGAAGTGACGTAAATGAGTTAATGATGTTATTGTCACTAATCATTTTAAAAGCTCTTCTTTGAATACTGCCCAAGAAAAAAAAAAGCCCATAGATGGGATTTATACTGGAGTTTTGGACGTATATAGGTTTAATAGATTGTAGACAGATCAGGAGAGAAAAATTTCTTTCACTGTCTCAGAAAACCAAAACATCTTGCGGAATTTGTGGCAAAATCGCGTATGTGATCGTTCCACAAGAGGTGGTTCATGATGCACATACCGAGAATATCGAGATGTTCAGTTTCGTTGATGCAAGTGCCACTCATAGATAGTGGCAAGAAGGGTATATCACGCTTTAACGATACAAGACAGCATTGAGTTTTCGAAGCATTAAATTCGACACGGTTTCTTATTGCCCATTGTACAATGCTGTTTAGGTCGAAATTTAATGAACTTATCATATTTTGTCGTTGCATTTCCACATCCGAAGAGAAAAGATGTGAGTCTGAAAACGAATATGAAAAGCTTAGAGTATTATCGTCAGCGAAACAATTAATTGGATTAGAAGTTGTAGACAGGAGATTATTAATAAAAATGAGGAAGAGGGTCGAGGACAAAACGGAGCCCTGGGGCACACCAGTCATAATGGGATGACCAGGCCTGATAAGTATATTCCAGAATGGGTCGAATAAATGATACAATTGTTGATAACGAAAGAATCGGAAAACTGTCTTGACTCCCTTTCAATACAACCTAGAATTGAATTGGTCTCACTAGCTATGGCGTTGTTGTTTTGTATGAGTTCAAGTTTACGATCAAATAATACACCAAGGACATTTATATCACTTACACGTGACAAGAGAAAAGCGTTAAGCAAATATTTTTTCGTAAAACTTATAGTTTTACATTTATAGATGTTGAGAAACAAACAATAATTACAAACACGCCAGTCAAAAAAAGAATTAAGGTCATACTGCAATTCTTCTTAATCTCGAGTATTAGAAATATGTTTGAAGATTGTAACATCGTCCTCATAAATCAGACAGTTTGAGTACTTTAACATAGAAGGTAGGTCATTAGTAAATAAAATAAAAAGGACTGGACCCAAATGTCTACCCTGTAGTATTCCATATTTGGACGTGTTTTTAAAGTCGTTGACCTGTTAAAATACGAATCCTTCGACAATCAATCTTAGTCAACAGATCAGAGGGCTTTCTTCAAATATCTTCTCAATCGAAGAAGAGAGTCGTCGAAAACGAAAGCATGCATTTTCGATAAGAGAGCATGTACATAAAAAAGTCTATGAGTTAGGAAATTTCTGATTAGTAAGTCAAAGTTTCGAATAGTAGTCCTTTTATCGAAACACTGTCGAAAGCTTTTTCGGTGCATGCACGGTGGTTCTACCCTCTCTCAAAGTTTTCACAAAACTTAGAAAATTGAAAAAAATGTAAGGCCACATAATCGACTATCTTGGAAAGTAGACAAATTTTGGTGCTCTATATTAAGTTGTGCTTAAAAAAAACTTTAAATTTAGTTAAATTGTTTTGTGCACATTGCGTCTCGGTGACTGCATTTAAAGGTCTAAAGGCGGTTGAATATTGAAATGTCTTTTTTATTCAGTATTTTGTTCCTTTACAGATTGAATATCTCTTCCGATGGGTTGATAAGCCTGGCGTTCAATGGGAAAACGAGGAAGTGCTCAAAGAAATTTGTCCAAATTTAATCAAACTATACGAAGAGCAACGTGCTAAGGAACGTGAACAAGATGTAAGTCAATCAATAAAGCAAATTGTCATCGCCTTGACTTTCTGATACAAAAATAGTTGGCAAGTTGTGTGTCATTTTGAAATTAGAGAGGCAACGAGTTGACACATTAATCGCATCTTCAAACAATCTAATCTTATCAAACACAATTCTCTTCTCTTTTTTATCTCTATTTTAGATGCATTTTGCAGTTCGTCGTAAAAAAACTCGCCAGGGTCTTAGGAATGTTTAAATATTTATATATATATATTTTTTTTCTAAAAATCAACTAAAAATAATCTATTTTTGTTTATAAAACAATTCCGGATAATTCCAAGAGCTACTAAACATAACTCCGGTTCTCTTTCTAAACAAACAAAATAAAATTTGCAGCAGCGCTATAAAAGCGACAAACAATTATAAGAAACAAACTGATATGCAAACATGAAATAAAAAAAAAATAACAATTATAAGCGAAATGTGAACAAAGTGAGGGAAAAAAGCTTGTGTTATCGGTAGACTAAGTTTGTTTAGTAGGTACTTTAAGAATATTTCTAAACAAATATAGTTTTTAATAAAACAAAAACAAACAAAAAAATTAAAATTAGTATTTTGTTTAGTGGTGAAATTGGAAGTTCAAAATTTATAAATTTCTTCAGATTCCTTGCTGGGGGAACCGTAAAAGTGTTGGTTTCATATTATACTACGGTTCAAAAGACTTAAACTGAACATTTCCTTTTCAACGGCCTTGGCTTTGATGAATGCATCGCTTCCCATCGATCAGCGAAATCAAGCATCATTGTGCGTGGTTAGTACTTGAATGGGGGCCGTTCAATGACAACCATGTGATGTTGACATTTGTGTTTCTTCTGTTGATCTTTCTTTCTGTGTGTCTCTCTCTGTTGTATTGTCTAAGCCGATGGCCTCAGTTGAAAGTACTTTCAGTGTCCCTACTTCGTAGATTTATCTACGGAATGTACACATTTACCTCCTTCATATCTCGAGGTGACCATTAGCCGACGATATTGACATTATTGGAAGAACAAAGCCTGATATGGGTTTAGCTGTAAATGAGGGCAAGACCAAGTATATGCTGTCATCAAGAAAGGAAACGCAACACCGACGTCTTGGACAGAACGTCATTATAGACAGCTATAACTTTGAGCTATAACTTTGAGGACTTCATATACCTAGGCGCCGCTATAAACTCAAAAAATAACATCAAAGGGAGAATTACTCTTGCCAATCGCTGCTTCTTTGGACTAAGAAGGCAATAGAGTAGCAAAGTCCTCTCTCGAGCAACTAAAGTGTTGCTCTATAAAACCCTTATCATCCCGGTTCTTTTCTATGGTGCAGAGACATGGACTTTGTCGAAAATGGATGAGAGCGCTTTAGGATGTTTCGAGAGGAAAATTCTTCGTGTGAACTTTGGTCCCGTCTGCATAGACGGGGAGTGGAGGAGAAGATATAACCACGAACTGTACGGGCTGTACGGCGAATCTGACCTAGTCAAACGAATCAAAGTCCAACGACTGAGATGGCTAGGTCATGTAGAGCGAATGGACTCGAATGCTTCGGCCCGGAAAGTCTTCGAATCCAACCCCGAGGGACGGCGCAGTAGAGGAAGACCGCGACTCAGTTTGCGCACACAAGTGGGAGAAGACCTCAACCAACTTGACGTGCGAAACTGAAGACAGCTAGCTAGAGACCGAGCTAGCTGGAGGAGCTTGTTAGTTGAGGCCTGGTCCACCATGGACTGTAGAGCCACCTTAAATAAGTAATTCATATTTTACATTACAATTTACTACTTATCCGCCTCTCGAGACGCGGGAATTTTCCAGTCAGTCGTCTAGCGCTCTGGCATCCACAGTGGATTGGTCCTTTGATCGGTGGTTTAAACGTGGGGCTAGGATTCCAATACTCTCTTGGCTGGAGCACGACTAAATTTATGTCGAAGAATTATTCTTTTAAAAGAACCGAGGATCAGCTCTCACTTTCTGCTCGGTAGAGCTGTGCCAATCGTTCATTTTGAAAGATCGCATCAATCATTGATTGATTGGTTCAAGGATTCGATCTTTTCAATCAATCGTTCATTCAATCAAAATCATTTTTTATCCAGCCGTTTCGTCCTGAACGAGATAAAGACCGACACGAAATGTTTTCAATCGTTCATTCAACTAAAATCTTTTTTTCCAATCGTTTCGTTCAGACCGAGACCAAAGCAATCTGAAAATGAACGAAAGTTTGGCTTTTTTTGATGTGCGCGCCTAGCCTAATCCAACTCGATCTTTCGATACTGCATATAAACGTAGTAATTGTTTGTGGTTTTCTTTATTTCTCGGGTATGTTTTATTCCTATTTGGCGTTCGCCCAGCGAACTTCGATTAAATAAGAAGAGTAAAGATAGCGGAGAGATGACTCCTTTTCAATAAAGCAAATTAAATTTTTATTAAAAATCGGTTTGTTTAAAAGCATCCATGCAATCAAAAAGAATCCAAAAGAGAAATAAAGATTAAAAATCGCTTTCGTGTAAAAGCAGTGTGCGTTGTTTTACAAGTAAGTCTGCTATTACACGATGCATCTAGATGCACTTTTTTTCTCTATCTAACAAATATGAATTCTGTATTTGGCATCCCTTTTTTTTTGCAGAAATCAAATGCAGATACGTGTAAATCCACAATTAAACGTTATCAAAAATAAAAACTAATTGGAGTCAACATTTTGTAAAATTTGAATGCTTTTATATGAAATTATTTAAAAATAAAAGCGGTGACTAACCTTAGGCAAAAGAAAATATTTGTTTTGGAATTTCCGAGCTGAATTTGTTCATTTGCAAAAGAAGAGCGAAAAACCATGAGAAATATCGATTAAAATTGTGTTATCGTAAATGAAATAATTCAGGTCTAGTAAAATGTGTTAATAGAATAATAGAAATTGAGGTTTATTAAGGGTATTCATGAAACGATAATTTTCCGCTTTGTAGAAAGATGTAACTTTCCGCAACATGTTTTCATGAACACCCCCTAAAAAATACTTGCGTAGATGTGGGATATATTTTGTGAAACGTCAAAATAAAAGTCAAAATCCACATTACTTTAGTTTATCAGGTGTATTTCTTCACTTTCCGCATCAAATTCTTGAGATAATTTTATCAGATTTGCAGAAAGTTTTTTCCATACAAACTTTGACAACTCGTTTCTGCAGAGATAAAATTATCTGGTTTCCGAGGTTTATCAGGATTTTCCGCGCTTACGCGAATACCCTTATTAAGGGTATTCATGTAACGAGATAATTTTCCGCTTTGTAGAAATATATGTATAACTTTCTGCAGCATGTTTTCATGAACACCCCCTAAGAAATACTTGCGTAAATGTGGGAAATATTTTCTGAAATGTCAAATTAAAAGTCAGAATCCATACTTCTTTAGTTTACGAGGTTTATTTCTGCACTTTCCGCAGCAAATTTGTGAGATAATTTTATGAGATTTGCAGAAACTTTTTCCCATACAAATTTTGACAGCTCGTTTCTGCGGAGATAAAATTATCTGGTTTACGAGGTTTACGATGGTTTAGTTACATGAATACCCTTATTATGTTATCACCAAAACGAAATACGAGATTTCGATTGAAAACTTGTTTGAGATATATTTATCAATTTTATGAATTTTGTATTAAAACTCCCTACGCCACTGATTTTAGTACTGACCACAAACGAAAGATTAAGAAGAAGATTTAATGTAACCTACATAATTATATATGCTTACGAGTTAGTTGAAAACAAGCTTTCGTGTGCGGCAGTCGTCTTATCACAAATAACCAAATTGAACTTTATATAAACCTTTAATTTAAGTTAAGTTGTTATAGTATTTAAATAAAACCTTTTATTTAAATTAAATTATGTGAATCTGTTTTAATACGACTTACATAGTGGTGACCCCTAATTGAACGCATATTAAAAAACGCAAAATTCAAATACAAAAAAAAAAACAAAAAAAAAAATTATAACATACATTAATTACATCGATCATAGTGTAATACCCATAAGTTGTCGATTTTGCCAAATAACACGATATTCATGATCAGCGCTTGTTAATTGTATATAAAGAACCGCTTCAGTTCCATATACTGAATACATACAATCATATACATATCTAAATACAAGTGATTTAAAGTACAGTTCAAAATAAAGAACATCTTTTATTTTATGTACGTAATGCATATAAGCAAACTTATGTAAAACATCGTTCCCAATAAAGAACCGCGAGAGTGACATTTTCTATTTCTACATACACATGTACATAAACTCACTTGGTATCCCGTTTTCTAACATCACACCATATTGTTACACCGTTCATCATAATTTCGACATCATTTTGTTCTATTTAAAAAAAAAAAAAACGGAAGCAGTAATTGAAATTTATTTGACACCGTTCATCATTGACTGATCAAATATTAAGCTTTATGCAAAGCAGCAGCATTTACTGGAATAGCTTTTTTGATTTTTGACCACGCAGCAAGTTTTCAACTCCAATGAAGATAGATAAAAATTAATTATTATTAACAAAATACTACAAATTACACAAACTACTTATTATAAACATTTTTTAATAACATAATTAAAAAAAAAAAAAAAAAAACAAAAACCCTAAAAGAAGTAACTAAAAAAATTGCATGCATTTTTGTACTTTTTGTTAAAATTATTTATATTTTTATTATTATTTTTACTATTTTTGTTTTTCCTTTTTCTTTTTTTTTTACATAATTCTTGATTTAAATAATTCTTCATCTTTATTTTTATTTCTTTTATCCGCCTGTAAGCCAAACACGATAGCATGTGGAATAGAGTTATACAGTAAAAACATTTTGTTTTAATTCTTAATCGTGAATTATCTTTAATTTCATCTTCTTTCTTTTTATCAAAAATTATTTTTCTTGAATATGGGGGTAGAGGAAGACGATAAAAACCAAGAAGGTAACGCACCTCAGACTTCAAATTCTGAGACACAGTTTCCTAATATTGATCAAGTTTATAACTCTTTTGAAATGTCATCTATAAAACTCCCGACTTTTTGGGAGAAAGCACCAGCAGCATGGTTTATTGCTGTTGAAGCACAGTTCGCAACGAGAAAGATTACTAAAGATGACACTAAATATACATACGTATTGGCCTCACTCCCAGTCGATGCAATAAATAATATAATAGACGTGTTGAATAATCCTCCTGAAGATAACAAATACAAAAATTTAAAAGACATTTTAATAAAACGCCATAGTCTGTCTGAACAACGCCGTTTAGAGCAACTGTTATCAGCGGAAAATTTAGGTGACCGCAAGCCATCAGATTTATACCGTCATATGACAACCACGGCCGGAAACATTTCCACCTTATGTGAGGATTTAATAAAGTCTCTCTGGGAAAGAAAACTTCCCACGCAAATAAGTATCCCTTTAGCTGTGACAATAGGGCAACCATTTCAAAGTAGATTAGACTTAGCTGATAAAATTTGGGAAACAACACAAACGGTAGGTGTTAGTTCAATACAGCATTCTGCAGGGAGCCTTTCTTCTAATATTGAAGAAAGGTTAATGAAAGAAATAAATGATCTCAGATCGTCTATCAAAAAGTTATCGTTTCGAGAAAGAGGCCGTTCGCCACATCGTTCCGTTAGTTTTAAAAATTTCAAAAGAGAAAATCGAAGCAATAGCGGAAGCAATCAAAGAATATGTTGGTTTCATCGTGTCCATGGCGAGAGAGCAAGAAATTGTAATACACCATGCTATTTCAAAATGAAAAATAATAACACAAAAAACTAGATTGGCCGGGTGTATCCACGGCGGACACTCGGCATACAAACTTTCGCCGACTTTTCGTTCGATGTAAAATTAATAGATTAGATTTTCTTATTGATACTGGGGCTGAAATTTCAGTTTTACCACATAGTCTCTACACAAACCAAACAAATTCCCTTTCGGAAGAATATCTTACAGCGGCAAATGGATCTCAAATAAAAACGTACGGTTCGAAGTTACTACATCTAGACTTAGGCCTTCGACGCGAGTTTTCTTTTCCATTTACGCTAGCTGCAGTCACTAGACCAATTATAGGTGCAGACTTTCTAGGCTATTTTAATTTACTGGTGGATATTAAACACCATCGACTCACTGACCGTTTAACCAATCTATCCACCTGTGCAAGCATAGCCTTAAATAAATCGGATTTTGAATCACCTCGCCTTTCCATCGTCGATAATGAATACGGAAATTTACTAAGACAATTCCCTTCACTAACGAGCCCTTCAGATTATACCATGCCAGTCAAACATAAAGTTGTTCACTATATCGTAACCTCCGGGCATTTACCGGTTTCGACACCAAGACGCTTAGATAGTTCAAAATATAAAACTGCTAAGGCTGAATTCGAGCACATGCAAAAGCTAGGTATCTGTCGGCCTTCTTCATCGCCCACCTGTTCCCCCCTACATATGGTGCCCAAGAAAGAACCATATGACTGGCGTCCTTGCGGGGACTATCGAGGTTTAAACTGTGTTACTGTGCCAAACAGATACCCCATTCCGCATCTTCACAGCTTCTCGCAAAATGCACTAGGTTGTAAAGTATTCTCTAAAATAGATCTAATACGCGCTTATAACCAAATTCCTGTCGCGCAGGAAGACATATTTAAGACCGCAATAACAACCCCTTTCGGAATGTGGGAATTCACGCGAATGCCTTATGGCCTGCGAAATGCAGCCCAAACTTTTCAAAGGCTCATGAACGAGGTTACAAGAGGTCTGGATTTTTGTTACGTGTATATCGATGATATACTCATAGCGAGTCCAAGCAAAGATGAACATTTAAAACATTTAAGAATCTTATTTGAGCGTTTGTCAGAGCATGGTTTAACCATTAAATTAGGTAAATGCGAGTTTGGGAAGCAATATTTAGATTTCTTGGGGCATAAAATAAGTGAAACGGGAATCTTACCTTCAGATGAGCGGGTAAAAGCAATTCAAAATTTCCCCCACCCAACGTCTTTGAAACAAATCCAACGTTTCGTTGGAATGGTAAACTTCTACCATCGATTCATCCCTAAGCTTGCTGAACTTTTAACCCCAATTTATGAGCAAATTAAATTTCTTAGCAACAGTAAGAGCAAAAAAGCCAATGTTTGGCCAATAGAGTGTTCAAATGTTTTTTCAAAAATCAAAACAGCCTTGTCTGAAGCAACTTTACTAGTGCATCCGAGCGAAAATTCACCTACGCGACTCACAGTAGATGCATCTAACTTTGCGGTTGGGTCCGTGCTAGAGCAGTTCATCGACAAGGAATGGAAACCTCTAGGTTTTTATTCGAAGAAGCTTAGTATATCTGAAGTTAAGTTTTCAGCTTTTGATCGAGAACTTTTGGCTATCTATCTGTCAATACGACATTTTAATTACTTCTTGGAGGGCAGAACATTTGTTGTTTACACAGACCATAAGCCTCTCACTACAGCTTTATTTACCAAAGCAACAAGAAGCCCAAGACAAACTAGGCATTTAGAATGGGTAGCTCAGTATACAAATGATATACGACATATCAAAGGTAAAGACAACAAGATTGCTGATTTTCTGTCGCGACCTGAAGAAAACGCCATTACCAGTAATTCTTCTGATAATTTGCAAGTGTTTTCACCCGAAAATGTTATTAACGCTCAGGAATGTGATGAAGAGTTGAAACACCTTTTAACGCTTAAAACTAAGTCTTCATTTAAGCTCGCGAAAATTGCATTCCCATTATTTATCCGTCCCATATGGTGTGAAACATCTACCAAAGGAAATAGGCCATACATACCGAAATGTTTAAGGCATGCAGTTTTCTCTAGTTTGCACTCTCTTTCACACCCTGGAATCCGAGGTTCAAGAAAATTACTTACAGATAGATATTTTTGGCCGAAGATGAATTCGGAAATCAAGACCTATGTCCAATCTTGCATTCAATGTCAGCGCTCAAAGATTCATAGACACACCAAAACACCTCTAGGTAACTTTAAAGCTCCCACCGATCGTTTCGAGCATGTCCACATGGATTTGGTAGGGCCTCTAGATATATCGAACGGGAATCGTTATATTTTAACCATAGTAGATAGATATACTCGCTGGCCAGAGGCTTACGCTCTTAAAGACATGTGTACTGAAACAATTGCCAAAGTTTTCGTGGCCGAATATATTAGTCGATTTGGTGTTCCACTGCGAATCACCACAGATCAAGGCGGGCAGTTTGAATCGAAACTGTTTTTCGAGCTTTCAAAACTGTTAGGATCTCATAGAATACGAACCACCGCTTACCATCCACAGGCCAATGGTTTAGTAGAAAGGTTTCACCGAGTACTTAAATCAGCCATAAAATGCAGGGAAAATACTACACATTGGAGTGAAGATCTGCCTATCGTTCTTTTGGGAATCAGAACGGCATTAAAAAAAGATATCAACTGCTCACCAGCCGAGATGGTTTATGGGCAAACCTTACGACTGCCATCAGATTTTTTTGCTTCACAATCTTCAGGTGAATCTTTTGGTGAAGAAGATCTACCCAATTTAATAGCCAAACTTAAAGATAGCATGAATGCATTACGTGCTAAGGATACTCGCCATGAAGACTCTCATGTTTATATTCCAAAGCATCTATCAGAGTGCGATCAAGTTTTTGTCCGCGCACCACCCAATAAGGCAGGTTTAAAACCTCCCTATGAGGGACCCTATAAAGTTATAAAAAGACTTAGAAAATTTTATATCTTGCAAGTAAAAGGTAAAAATGTCTCCGTATCCCTGGACCGTCTAAAGCCCGCGTTTGTAATCGATTCATCGAATAAAAGAAAAATTGCAAAACAAGTCACATTTGCGACTGGTTCTTAAAAATAAATTGTCAAAACTTATATGTAAATAAATACGAAATTTTTTTTTCTTTGCATTCCAATTAAAATTTGTATCGCCTTCGGCTGGAAGGGGGGTAATGTAGTGACCATTTCACTCAACTGAATTTTGTATTAAAACTCCCTACGCCACTGATTTTAGTACTGACCACAAACGAAAGATTAAGAAGAAGATTTAATGTAACCTACATAATTATATATGCTTACGAGTTAGTTGAAAACAAGCTTTCGTGTGCGGCAGTCGTCTTATCACAAATAACCAAATTGAACTTTATATAAACCTTTAATTTAAGTTAAGTTGTTATAGTATTTAAATAAAACCTTTTATTTAAATTAAATTATGTGAATCTGTTTTAATACGACTTACATGGATGGATTTAAAGAAATCCCAATGAAAACTTCAAATTTCAACGAAATTTTAATGAAATCTTGATATGTATACATACTTATTTGAAATCTCAATATATTTTCAACTGAAATCTTAAATTCCGGTTTAGTGGGAACATGTGGTATTATGTAATATTGATTTCGTTTGACACCTTGTACTTCGTAGTATTTAAAAATGTTTCTTAAAATCTTGAGCAAAGATGCTCGAGCTCAGTTTAGTTTGCAAAAGACTGCAAAAAAATCCGCATTAATAATTAAAAACAAAAGCCAAAATCCTGATTGGATCAAAGTTAACCCACAGAAATATGTGAGTTAAGGTTTAATCACACCGAATGACTTATACTTTTATTGCATTTCAAATTAACAATTTCAAAAATAATAATTTTGTATACGAGAGCTCTCTGAGAGTTTATTTAAAATAGCAAAAGTCCAAGTATTGTTTTCATTATTTGCAGTATACTAGGTGTGTTTTTTTTGCAAGTCCATATAGAATTGTAAAAAAAAACGACATCGGGACTAAGCGCTTTACATGCAAATGCAACAACTACTTAAATCTATACAGAGTTAGCTAAGACCAGATAATTATCGAGCGTTAATCTAAGACCCGATAAAAATGGTGATGCCAAAATAGTATTATCTATATGTTATCGATAATTTGCTCAGAGACGTCAAAAGTGAAGTTTTTGGATTGGTTGATGCTAGTCGTCAATAAGCTGACAAATGTCATAGCGTACACAGTGCTTCCAGCTATGTGGAAAAATGTCGTTTTTTTTTACAATTCTATATGGACTTGCAAAAAAAACACACCTACTAAGGATTTCTCGTACTTGCGATAATTTGCATTTTCACTGAAAGAAGTTTTTCTCTTTATAGAAATTAAGATGCAGTTATATGGAAAATTGACTATAATTTTATTTGTTGAATGCATCCATTTTGGTTCTGCTTGTGCCACACCATACATTCACCTTCCACAATGTCATCGATAACATAATTTATTTGGCAAAAATGCCCGACGCCATTTTGTTCATTGCAAATATCGCCGTGAATCTAGCCAACCAACACTTCTGAATTATTGCGAGGAGGAATGTGCTTGTGAGATTTAAAAAGATTTCGAAGTAAAGTAACTAGTCTTCGTCTTGAAAAATATTTTATTTAAAACGTTATTTTATCAACAAATTGTCTCTGATTCATTGAAGAGTTTGTTCTAAAGGCGTTTTGCATTCAAAAAGCAATAATTGACGAGGAAAATTCAGTTCGAATAACAACCGGCGCAACGTAAGTTACAAGAAATTAAAAAAAAACCCTAGTGAAACGACATCCACATCGCGTACTGCGAATAGAGACGCCACCGCCGTCGAACAACCAACCAAGCGAGCTATCTGTAGAACCAAAATTGTTAATTTTTTTAAATTTATTTTGATTATCGCAGAAAAAAAATCAAAATTTCCGACAAAAGCAACAAAATGCGTTCCAAGAAGGGATCCACAGAAACTAAAAGTGTCGAAGGCACCGATGACCCAAAGAAAGCCACATCCACGCCCCCCACAGAAGAAGAATCTTCCGAGGAAGAATACGCTGTGGAGAAGGTCGTAGATCGAAGGACGCGCAAGGGAAAGGTTTGTCAAGTTTTCTCCTTTTTTTTCTTTCGCCAAAAACTCGTAGTTTTCGTCTTAATCACGAAAGAAATTTATTTACCGTTTAGATTGAGTATTTTCTGAAGTGGAAAGGCTATCCGAATGAGGATAACACTTGGGAGCCAGTGGAGAATCTCGATTGCAAGGATCTTATTGCCGCTTACGAAGCTGACCGCAAAAAGCGTGAAGAAGAGGCTGCTGAGGTAAGTTGTGGGCTAGGGCTCGGGTACGGGTTGATCAAAGACGTCATCTTTTGTTTTAAGTTTTTGTTTTTTTTTTTTTTTGCGCATTTTGGCGAACTGTGATGAAAAATTGCGCTTTCCAAAAAGGAAAAAAAACAAGAACTACTTTTTCTTAATTTCGTTTAGTTTCGGTGTTATTTGTGCATTTGCGCCCATTTCGTGGAATTTGTACTCGGGGAAACCTTTCTTTCTTTCACATTTGTATGCGTGTGTGTATGTGAGTATCTGGTGCGCCGTTTTCTGTGTTGCACCAGCACCGGGGCTGTCTTTTTTGGCGGGAATTATTAAGTGTTCTTTTTTTTTATTTCTTATGGATGGCGGGTATTGAGTTTCTATCTGTTTACACTTTATTAGAAAACAAAAATTTAATTCTGCATATTTTTTCTGCTTTCATAAATCATCAAAAAGTTGGTTGCAAATCAATTATAGTGGCAATGTCTTTGTCCAATGTTCGATCTCTTGTTTAGTTTATGTTTTTGATTTTCATCATCATTTTTCATTTGGAACCAAAACAGCAGTTTTCACTCTACAAAATACAGGGTTTCATCAATTCATTGACATTTTTCTAAAAGGTCTATTAAAAGAATATAGATATTTAGTTTTTGTTGGTCAAATCGGGTTTGAAGAATAAATTCAGTAAAATAGCTTTGTACATATTATATTCGTCAAACCGGTATTCATTTTTAAAAGACTTTTAATAAGAAGCTTTTCGATGTGATGAGAATGAAAATTTATTTAGGAATATCAAAGCATTTTGTTTTGAAATAAATACATCATTCAATGAAAAATTCTTCGATCATAATAAAGTAGCAAAGAAAACCTTGGACTATCCAGCTCATTCAGACTTTCTGATTAAAGCAGTGTCTTTCAAGCTGAGGCCTGGAAGTGACGAAAGCTGCTAAACAAGTCTCAATGATGGCAATACCACAAACTGTTATCACTTTTTTCATTGATAGCCAAGCGGATTTCTGCCATTGAAATCAAATCGAAGCTTGTAACTTGGTGTCGCGGAGAGCTTAGAGCCGTTTTCTTCACTATAGCTCAACTTGAAGCAAACTCTCAAGTTGATCAACTTGAGAGTTGGATTCAACTCGAGAGTTGAAACGCAAGTTGAAATTTCTTTTTCTTCACAATTTTTTTTCTCAACTCCCGAGTTGAAAATCTAAAGTTGATCAACTTCTGATTTGAAAAATATCCCTGGGATATTTGTTGAAATATATACAAGCTGTCACTTTCAAAATTAAATTTTAATTTATTCGGTCAATCTAATTGAATTTTTGTGTGATATTTGTGATGAATGATTTTCTTCTCGATCTACATAGGGATAAAAATAAGTTGTTACCAATCGCGAACGGATGTTTGTCATGGATGTTGCCGTTTCCCCAAAGATACATGGTAAATTTGTGTCAGCTAAATCAGCAAATATGGGAATTTCTGGACCAGGTTCTATAATTTTCCATCAATTGCTTTGTTGTGAATAACAGCGCAAGCGATGATGATGAGTTTTGCCGCGTCTATTTTCCACCTAATGTCGGAAGCCAATACGGGAAATCTGCTTTTCCAAACGTCATATGAACGCTCAACTCAATTGCGAGTGCCTATTTGCAATTCTTTGTACAAATTCTCATCAGCGTTTGTTACAAAAGTGATTTTTGTGATTGGCCACGAGATTAATTTAAAGGGGAATTTATGTTTTAATTTAAAACTATTACCGTCTCGAGTTGCAAGGAAGTGAATCCTTTATTAATTCTATCAACATCACTGCTGTCGGTTTTCGAAAACGAAAATAATTGAAGTCACGGTCGTCCCACTCTTCAACTCCAACGAGCGGCAACATTCACTGCTCGACGAAGTTGAAGTGCAATTTTCCCAAAAATAATTGCTGCGGAAAATTATGTATGCCAATATTTTTTTTTTTTGTTGTGAAAACTAAAGTAAAAAAAACTTTTGAAGCAAAATGCATGTATTTTATTAAAAAAAAAAACTGTTTCATGTCAACTCTTAAGTTTGCTCTCTCAACTTCTAGTATTTTCGGAAGTTGAGAAAACCAGAAGTTGATCAACTCGAGAGTTGAGAATCGAAAGTTGAAACTGTCAACTTTGAGTGAAGAAAAACAAAATCACAAGTTGAGAATAAAAATCCTAAAGTTGAGGTCAACTTCTAGTGAAGAAAACGGCCCTTAGGGTTCTTGGTACACAGCACAACATTAGACTGTGCTGGGTTCCTGTTAACAATGGTGTCCCAGGAAATGAAAGCGCTGAAGAGCTGGCAAGAATAGGATCAACATTTGATCCTAATCAAGCAGACTCAACAGTTCAAGTCCCACCCTGTAATCTTAAACAGTTAATCAAGAGTAAAGTTCTAGCCTTAACAAACAAGAGATGGAACTCTCTCGATTCCTGTCTTACAACCAGAAAATTATGGCCTAGTTTCAGTAAACAAAAGACCGATGTTATCATCCAACTGAATAAAAAGTCTTTATCTTCTGAGCATCATCACAGGTCACAACCAACTCGGTTACCACAAGAAAAAGATGAAACTCAGTATGGACGACTTATGCAGAGGATGCGGTGACGAGAAGATACATGACGACACTCGTCACTACCTGTGTCACTGCCCTGCGCTATGTCATCTAAGAAACAGACATCTAGGGGGACACTTCTTCAGCGACTTTGAGGACATCCTCTGACATTCTAAGCAAAATTTTGTTAAAATTCGTTAAGGATACCAAATGGCTTCAGAATTCCTAAACTCTGAAAACCGCCTTCAACTACAATAGATAGTGTAGTACGAAGCGGCTTAACGACGTGTTCATTGTAGGAGTAGCATCAACGGAGAATGGGCACCTCGCCTATACATCTAGGATTGCCACTCTTACGTTGAACACGAGCATCAGTGGGTTGATTAGGCCACCTCTACCCAAGATTGGTAAAATCCTCTTTGGTATGAAAACAGCCTCTTCGACTTAACAAACGACCAAACAAACAAACATACAACAAACACTGACATATCAAACTCATCTATTTAAGAGTTGATTCTCATCGGCTTTGTTGGTCGTAATGTTGATTAAATGAAATATTTTTACATTTCCCTTTTCCCAACGTTTCGACGGTGGTTGCCGTCTTCTTCAGGGGATGTCTTTATTTATACAAGAAAGTTATTTTACATAAGTGATACTGTGTATGGCGGACATGATACAAAACTTACATGAAAAATTGTTGTAGAATGTTTAATGTACAAATAAATACAAAATTAAAAATAAATAAATGTTTGATTTAAACACTTCAAGGGAAGTTTAGTCCAAGGTGTGTCAAATTTTGGATGTGTTGTCCGAAACTAAGGAACAGTAAACCGCTGAAATGTTTTGTGTGTCTTGTTTGCGGTTCATATTGTTTTTTTTGTTAATTATGTATGTGTAATGTGTCTAAAGTGTAACGTTTGGATGGGTGTTTCTCTGTTGCAGGGATTTCTACTCCTTCAAAGTCCAGTTGGTGGCCAGTCTCAACGCAAATGTATGAAATGTAAAAATATTTCATTTAATCAACATTACGACCAACAAAGCCGATGAGAATCAACTCTTAAATAAATCTACAATTGAACTTGGTCAAAAATTTCATAAATATCAAACTCATCTACCAGACGTTGCAAGGAGCCACATGCTCCTACGGGCCTGGTGGGGGGATGATTGCTCAAGTGGAGGTACAGGAAATGAACACCTCCTGAGAAGGAGACGATAGAAATTTCAATACTTTAGAAATCCCCTCCGACATTTCAGGCTATGGCCCTTATTGCGAGTGTCGTTTGCTAATCGATCGACGACTTTTGTCGAAAATCGATCATCGAAAAATTATGATATCTGAAATTATTCTTGTATAAGATACCATAAGCTGTATTTTTATACGTGGTTACAACAGCATTAAGTTATCTAAATAGTTTTGGATACAAATTTTAACGCATCAAACGTTTTGGCACTATCGACTTTTATCGAATCGAACGTTAACGACACTCACAATAAGGCCCTATAGCTTGCTGTAACCCATCTACACCCTTAACGGGCACCACAAAGGATCTACATTGATCTAAGTGTGACGGTAACAAGATCAACTGTCAGCCCACCAACATAGCCTAACCATGAAAAGCTAATACCCCTTGGCATAATGGTTAGTGCGTTGAACTGTCATGCGGAATGTCTCGAGTTCGATTTTTAGCCACTGGAAAAAGTTTTTTGGGGAACTGACAAATTCTCTAAGAGTATATCTCATGTCATGGAAAGTGCTGCTCATTAAGCCGTTCGGAATCGGCAGAAAATTGTAGGCATCCTCCGTTCCTGGTAACAACAACAGGAATGGTTGAGAGTTGTAAGTTACTAGGTCCTGGTTCACTTCGAACTGTTGCACCACCAAATAATAAAAATAAATAATAATGTATGAAAAGTACATGTTATTAAATTCACCCCAATTACCGATGTCGTCTCGTTTTTTCGACGTCTCTGGTTTTCTCTGTCGTGTCGTTTTTTAAATGGCATGCGATAACTTCTTCGACGCGATGATTTGTAACAGATTTTTAAACGATGAAAAAGTAACAAACTTCTGTCAAAATCAAAGGAAACTTTAAAGTCTACATACAAAATTATTGCTCGACGCTCAATTGAAGAACAAATGCAGTTTTTTTTTTTTTAATTATTAGTAAATAAATAAGTGAATAAAATGTAAACGTGTTGAAATGTATTACATTTATTTGTTTCTTTCTTTTGTGCTTATTTTCTTTCCATCCCTTGTTTAAAAATTTTAAGTGTTTCCTCTTGGATTTTAAGATGTTTTGTGTCTCACCTAGCAGTATACTCCTTTAATTTGTATGACTTATATTCCTCTCTGCTTCCTTTGTTTATATTTTCGTTGATACCATTTAAGATTATTTCTTGGAGTACACACCGATTAGCTCTTTTTTTGTTTAATAGCGGAAGCTTGCCGTCGTTTCTTTTCTGCTTTCTTGAGTTTTATGTTGCTGTTCTTGATGTTGCTCCGGAATTTCACCCGCAAATTCTTCGAAACTCAGGCCAAATTCCTAAACGCAAGATTTGCAAAGCAAAACACCTGCAAAGCAGCGGGCAAATTCCTAAACGCATATCTTGCGCAAATTCTGCTAAGCAAACAGTTCCAAAATGTAAATACAAAAATCTCCCTAAATGGAATCGATGCTACTTTCTTGCGCAAATGCAGAGGCATTCGTGCAAATGTCAAACATTTCTTGCGCAATTCTCTTACATAAGCATATTCTGATTATATCTGCTTTTGAGATTTTTGTATTTGCATTTTGGAACTGTTTGCTTAGCAGAATTTGCGCAAGATATGCGTTTAGGAATTTGCCCTATTTTCCGTATTTAAAGCGAACCCATAAAATAAATGCTGGTGTGCCCCAAAGCTCTGTTTTGTCTCCGACTCTCTTCCTCATCTTCATCAATGATCTCTTGTCTGTATCTTCTAATCCACTACATTGCTTTGCTGACGACAGTACCCTCAGCTTTTCATATTCGTTTTCAGAGCCTCATCCTTCTTCTGATAAGCTCATTAAGCTCGTAATATTCCACCCCTGCCATCATCCATGGATGGCACTTGCATTGAGGAAACCGAAAAGCTTTCTGTCCTTGGTATGTGTATTACCGACACTCTTTTGTGGCATCATCACATATTTGACGTTGCAAAAACTACGGCGAAATGCTTAGGTTTCCTCCGAAGATGTAAGCAGTTTTGTTTGCCCTTCTGATCTGGCTACAATTTATAAGGCATACATTCGGCCTAAGCTTGAGTATAACTCCCATATCTGGGCAGGTGCTCCAAAAACCCACTTGAGTCTCTTGGACAAAATTCAAAAGAGAGCTCTAAATAACTATGATAGGTGGCCCTTGTCTAACTGAAACATTTGAATCTCGAGCACCGCCGCAATGTTTCATGTCTCATTATTTTATCGCTATTTTCATAAACAGTGCTCTAATGAAATAGTCAGTTGCATTCCTCCCTTGAAAAAATTTCGCAGTAACACACGTCTTGCTACGAATGCCCATCAGTTTACCCTTGAGCCTTGTTTCGGGCATACTGTAAAATACAGAGATTAATTCTTTAGCCGTACTACTAGAATGTGGAATACTATACTTCACTCGATTTTCCCCCTCATTGTGATGTACAAGCATTTAAAACCAATGTGCATCGGCATCTCCTTTTAAATCCCCTCCTCATTTCCTTACTGCTCGCGCTGTGTTATTTATAACATTATAAGGGTATTCATAACCCCTTGAGTGTGTGCTAATTATAAAAAAAAAAAATCCCCATCACACTGGAATACGTTTTTTTTGTAATCCCTTAAAAAAAACACCTAACTGCTCGTACTCTTCAGTGATAGAATTTCATCATCCATCTTCCCACTTACAGGAAGGAAGCAGGAAGATGCTCCTTTCTCGAAATGACTTTTTCTGTTGCTTTTGTTTGAATCTAGATGTGATTTCGAGAAGTATTGGCATTGGTCGATTGTTTAGCGCGGTCAAATCGTATGACCCTAGATGGCAATTCACATCGCCTCTGCCTCAAATCGTTCATGCAGAATATCAATCGTAGCGTCCGCTGAAACTACATACCGTCTAGGTCCATATGGTTCAATTTGGGTCACATAATAGTACAGACCAATGACGCCGCCGGCCCAAATTCCACACTAAACGGTAACTTTTTGAGGATGCATTGTCACCTGGTGAACCTCGTGTGCATTAGAGTCATGCCATATACGGCAATATTACTGTTAACACAGCCATTCATCCAAAAATGCGCCTCGTCGCTAAAGATGATATTTTGGAAAAAAATGGGGTACTCTTGAAAAACGCTCCGAAGACTAGTCAGCAAACAAACGACATTGTCTTGTTCGGGTGTAGGCACAAAGTAAAATTGCCAAGTTGAAGTCTGTGAAAGACCGAGTGCACGGCGAGGTATCGACTGCCTTGGGTCTTGGTGTCAATGTGAAGAATTGCTAGTACTTGCCGACAACATTATTGCAGAACGCCATAAGACTCACCCACCACGTTGGATAGGATCTTATATGCGACGTCTTAAAGGGAAATGCACCAACATTTTTCGCAGGACACCTTTTTGTAGATTTGGTATATGGAGCTGATAGTCCAGTCATCCGGAACGTTCCATGACACTCCTTTTGTCAACTCACAAGAAAAACCGAATTTGGTTGGAGAACAGTTTCCTGTTAATTCGACGATGCATGGATGTGTTATGACTTCTCCCGTAATGGAAAACGTAAACGATTTTATAGGACAAATCTTTCGTACTGATACAGTTGCAAGAGTACTCAAAGATCTCGATATACCCTGGCCCGGATAGTTTTTCCTAATGTCTGAAGAGGTGTTCTTCAACGATGGCAAAACTTGCGTAAGCTTTTTCATTTATCCTTTCTATACTGGTCTCGTTTCGAGAGGATGGAATACAGCATTTGTCCATTCTATTCCTAAAAAAGGCGAATCTTCTTCCTCTTACTATCGTCTAATTGCACTTATGTACTACAGTAGACGCTCGTTAACTTGAACACGGACGAAACCAGGAGTGTTCAAGCTATAGGATTGTGCAAGTTACTGGATTAAGTTAAAAAATTGTTGTTTTTATTTAATATTGATTCATTTTAATGATTTTAAAACATAAATAATGATATTATTAATGAATAATTTTAATTGAAACGTTTTTCGACTCCTAAATACGCACGTGTTCAAATGACATTAGGAAATTCACCGATTATAAAGAATAAAACCTTATACGGAAATACTAAAGAAATTTCCTGGGATTCCCCTGTACAAAAACCGTTTGCATTCTGTACCAACATCCCAGGTACCTTGCATAAATTCAAAAATTTAAGAAATTCAATATTAAACTTTGTTCAAGTTACAGAGTTCGCATACATTTTATACTTGTTCAACTTATAGAGTACTAAGGGGAAAAATTCAAGGTATTGAGTCTTAAAAATAGTCCGTTCAAGGTATAGAATGCGTAAAGGGAAAAAATATTTGTTCAAGTTATTGGAATGTTCAAGTTATCGTATGTTCAAGTTAACAAGAGTCTACTGTATATACATTTATGTCACTTCCTTCCAAGGTCATGGAAACGCTGATGAATTATCAGCTAAAGAAATATCATGAAGAACGAAAGCTTCTGAATTACCGGTAAAATGGCTTTCGTAGCAATATCTCTGTAGCTATATCTCACCGAGCAGTGGCACATATCTTTACATCTTTTTGAAGAAAGTAAGCTTATTGCACATGAAATTTCAAAAGAATTTGATTGAGTTTTGCATCAAGCTCTTTTACGATATTCTGTATGACAGACTTTTCACTAAAAGGCTCACACCTTAATCATAAATCTTCGATTTCTTCATTCAGTTGTAGATCTTCCAATTTCATTTCATCATTCAGTTTTAAGATCTTCCAATTTCTAAGAATTTCATTTCATCATTTTTACTTGCGATGTGAGAGGAAAAATTTTGCATTTGGATACAAAATCGAACTCGAGATTTTGAACAAACTTGACATACACATCCATATTATGTACTTCCCTGTGTGTGTGTACACCGATCTTACAGCCTAAACCGTTAAAGTGATTTTCTACAATCTTGGTAGTTAATGGCTTTGGATTATTTCCTAGCTTTTATAACTTCAAAAATACGAAACCTGCCATACAAGCACAATGCAGAACTAAATGAATGAATGAATTATGCAATTGGAGTATTGCACTGCGACTTCGAGATCTATTGTGTCCCCACTTATAGTGGATGATCTTTCTCATCTTATAGTTCTTCTTCCCAATTTATCGCTCTTAGAAATCTTAGTATTTGAGGCAATTTCAGAGAGAATAGGTCGCTGTCTTTCACCAGCTATGAAAGTGCATGAGTGGACAACATTTTAATAGTATGTGGTCCGTTGTTTCCTCATGCATGTTGCAGAATCTACATGATGTGGCACTGCTCAACACAGCAAGTAAACCTAGGTGTCTTCTAAGTTTGCATTGTCCAGTTAGGATACCTGTTATTATTCTTAGTTTTGTTCCTATTTAAGCTTATGCAGTTTGGTTATATAGCCCAGTAGAAGTTTCGGCTGGTTAAGTTTTGGGAGTTCTTTCCAATTTTTGGATCTGCCTGACTCCTCTGTTTGATGCGCCTATTTTTGCTAAGGAGTCTTCCTCTTCCTTTCCCATAAGGTCAACAAAGACTAGGAGTATCTTTCCTAGTTTGCCGTAAGGTGAACAAAAGATTAGGAGTATCTTTCTTAGTTCGTCGCAAGGCGAATAAAGAAGAAAAGGAAGCACACTAAGTTCTTGGTTACTATTTCGACCAATTTCTTGGTGTTTGTATTCTAAGGGTTGACAGGTCCGGAGTTTTGCAGTAACTCATCTGTAAGTGACCTCGGTTGCGAAGCTCCACCGGAAGCTATATTCTGGTACCATGGGAGATAGTGTTACCATTGAGATTGAGGTAGGCCCCCTAGTATGAGTATCATGGTGGTTGTGGTTTATTCCAAATGCGGAGACATATGGTTTTCAAGCGTGCTTGAATTCAAGAGGTGTTAGATAGACCTCGCCTTTAAGCAAGAGGTGTGCATATGCTGCAACATGTCACAACTTTGCTACTGAGTTGGCTTCGGCTGACTCGGGGTTAATGGTCAGGACCCAATCTGACTCCGATGAAGGTAGGCCTTCCGTAGAATTAAGTCGTAATAGACAGGTGTTCACGTTAAAATAAACCAGGGTTCTTCGACTACGTGGCCAAGCACCCAGTGAAATGTGACCCTGTCCTATTTGCTAAGTTCGTTTAGCATGTTTATGCACTCTAATTTAGAGCTGATGGTATATGAGCTCAGTACCTTGAGTGCATATTGCCTATCTGATATGATGGCAATGTTCTTGTTACGATAGTTCCTTTCGAGATTTCGACCCATGCATTTACCTATGGTGTGTACTTCAGCTTGGAAAATGCTGGTGGTAGGATTAATAATAATTTTAATGTATTGTAGCTTTTCATCTCGTAGTAGCCGTTGACTCAAACTGTTCCTTATTTTATGTTGCTTTGCTATAGTTTTCCTTAAGATGATTTATTGACCAATTTGGAATATCATAGATGAGTGGAAGTGATTAATAAAATCTTTCCTTTTTCTACGTTTTCCTTAGGCATTTGCTTATATTATGTACAAATATGATTAGATATGCGTATCTATTTTTTTAATTAATTTTATTTAACTTTGTCATTTCAGAGCAGCTCAACAAAATCAGATAAGGGTAAGCCAGCACAGGCCGCTAAACCTGGCTCAAAACGCAAGTCCGACGAGACAAACTCAAAGGACTCTAAAGTCAACAACACTTCTTCATCATCGGCCAAGCGAAAAAAAGCTGAAGATCACAACCAGGATTCGAACAACAGCACGGCGACAAATAACACATCAAATAATAAAAAGAAGGGCCGAAGAGAATCATCAAAATCCGATTCGGACAATGATTCACCATCGAATGATGCAATCGGCGCCATGAAACCCGAAAAGAATGGTTTCGAACGAGGACTCGATCCCGAGAAAATCCTCGGAGCATCAGACTCTACCGGAAAGCTCACCTTCCTCATTCAATTTAAGGGTGTAGACCAAGCCGAACTCGTGCCGGCTTCCATTGCAAACATAAAATGTCCTCAACTGGTGATAAAATTCTATGAGGAGCGACTCTCGTGGTATTCGGATGGCGAAGATTAAACACGCTACGTCGCGTGTCCACAATTGCAAGTGACGAGGATTATCCACGTCCGAGTTATAGTTATATAATAAAATATAAACAAAAATCAATTTGTATACTTTCCAAATGTTATCAATCATAAAAATGTGGAGGCATACATAATACAAAATCATAATGCGGAATATACTTTCCCACACGAACATTTCAATTTAATTTTCTCTACTTACTCTCTCACGAAGAGAACTAAATAAAATCAAAAAAAAAAAAAAAAAAACAAAATAAGAAAAAAGGAAAAACAGCTGGCCACTAAAACTATAACACCCAAAACTAATAGAAAGTATTTAATAATAGTGAAAAACCCAACAAGCAGTCTTATTAGGATGAATTCTGCCCCTGGAAACGGAAACAAAAATTGTATTAGAGATCTATAGTCTTCATAATATTGTTCCCTTTTTTTTAATCAATCAACTTTATCTTATATATGTTTGTTCTCACCACTCGACTTATGAGCGAGAGTTGTGCTATGAAATAACTTCTTACATAAAATAACTATTAATTCATTTTTTTTAATTTAAAATTCCATTAGATCTAAAAAAAATATAAATTTTGTTAATTTGTATTTCATTTATAAATTGATTTCAAGTAATAAAATGAACAATTGAAAAGACGCAAACGATCATTAGACCCAAGGACATGACAAAATTGATGAACACTCCTCAAACAAACAAACGAATGCCTTTTCCATCTTAAGCAGTTATTTAAAAAAGATATTTTAGTTAAAAATAAAAAAATCAAATGAAATAACTGCTGTTTTTATTTTGTCGGACGTTTTATCAATATTAAGATATCTAGCAGATGTATAAGGTGCCATCAGATGTGTTTTCAGAAGTGGTTCAACAACAAAGTTATGCAAATAGTATTGGATACAAATTTTAAAGCATCCAACGCTTTGATACGATTGGCTTCTATCGAATCGAACGTTGACCGATACTCGCAAATAATCGCCAATGTTTTTAAAGATTGGATTTGTAACTAATCGCTTTATGTTTTAGGTAAGTCGTTGTGGACCTAGCTTTGAAAAAGCCGTCTTGTCTCGGGGGAAATGAGAGACGTTTAATGAAAACTAAAATTTCGTACAAAATGCTTCCAAAGATTTTGGCAATGTGGTAAAGTCTATGGCCAAATTCCTAAACGCAAGATTTGCGAAGCAAAACACTTGCAAAGCAGATATAGCAAATTAGAATACGCATATGTAAGAGAATTGCGAAAGAAATGTTTGACATTTGCACGAATGCCTCTGCATTTGCGCAAGAAAGTAGCATCGATTGCATTTTGAGACACTGCTTAGCAGAGATTTTTGTATTTGCATTTTGGAACTGTTTGCGCTTAGCAGAATTTGCGCAAGATATGCGTTTAGGAGTTTGCCCTATCTAACTATCTATTGGATGATAGTTTGTAACTTGGCACTTTGGGCCTTTTTTGTATTGGGGTTATGAAAGATGGCTTCCATAACTGAGGGAATTCTTGAGAAAGGGATAGACCGAAGATTTTTAAGAGGAGAGGAGAAGAGAGTGCAAGAGAATCTTTTGAGAAATATGGCGGGCATACCACCTAGGACGGGAATATACTCATTGAGTTGATTTAGCTTATTTTCGATGAGAAGTGGGTCAATGGTATGAGGCAGAAATGAACCGAGTAAGAAACTATTTAATAGGATTGCTTTGGGTTTGGATTGAATTGCGTTGATAGGGGAGTTGTAAAGTTCGGTAAGGTGAAGATAGGACCAAGATAATCAGTCCTATCGAGGTATCCGTTCGGAAGAAGTTCCGAAACGATAGTCCGTTCCGATTGGAACTCAGATTTCGTTCGAGGTATCCACTTCAGAACAAACAAAAATGAAGCATACAATCGCATTCATTCTATTCCATTTTTCTTAAAATATTCCGCAACCATTTTCTGTCGGAGAATTTTTGAAGAAATTTAACGCACAACTGTCAAAAATTCTTTGCAATATGTACTTAATCGCAATGCGTTGATGAGCGTCACATTTTATCGGAAGATTTTCCGATATGTCAATCGGACAGGGTACCTCGGTAGAAAATTTTCTGATTTCGAACAAATCGTAAAATAATTTTCTCCGAACGGATACCTCGATAGGGCTGAATAAAGGTACTCAGTTGGAGATCGAGAACGAAGGAATTTTGACAAAAACTTGTTCCTCTCGTTTCGCAACGGTCTCGACGCGGCACATGGCTACTTGGTGTTGCTGGTTTTAGTCTTAAACCATTTGTGATGATGTTTAACAAAGGTTCTCAACCACAAACAATAGGTTTGTTCGTTGAACCCTGAAGTTACACTACTGGGCCCGTATTACGAATTACGATTATCGTTTAAAATCCCTCGTTATCGTTAAGTTGCGATTACGTTTAACGATACTCGTTTTTTTTAAACGATAATCGTTTTCTCTTACGACTGCTTTTGGCACTCGTATTTCATTGTTTTGACACATGTACTATTTTTGACAGAAATATCGAAAGAATGAAGTTGGATGCGCTTGAAAAAATAGATTTTTTTTATTTTATCAGGCAATATTTTGATGCATCCATTATCGTAAACCATAATCGGTCCATGTGTTGACTATCGTTTTCTAGGGTATCGTTTTTTTTCCTTTCGTTTCGTAATCTGTAATACGGGCCCTCGGGTCGCCTTAAATCGTTTTTGAAAAACCTGAAGTCACCCTGATGAGTAAATTCTGTGTTTTTTGAGACCTGGATCGCGCTGAACTCGCCCTGAAGTAGATCTAGGTATTTTGCTGGGGCGAGTTCAGGGGCCCTATTTTGTATTACGAATCGAGCGACTAGTCAACGATACTGAGGAATACGATAGTCACGACAAAGAGCGATTAAGTAAAACGAAAAATGCGTACAAAAGATGTTAACAAGCTTAACCGAAAAAAAACATTTTTTTTGAAGCGAAACCAACTTCTCGACTATTAGGAATGTCAAAAATTGACATAAATAAATGGAAAAAAAATTATAAATCAAGAAACGATAAAACGAAAGTTAAACAAATATGGCAGTTGTTAGAACTAACGAGTATCGTTAAAATTAAACGATTCTCGTTAAACATAATCGCATTTCAACGATAACAAAGAAATTTCAAAGATAATCGTTTTACAAAATAGGGCCCCAGGTAACGATCAAACTGTTAAAAGTCATATGAGATTTCATATGTATGTATTTCTTTTTTTGTCGTTTGGCGATTGGCATGTTGTATGTTATTGCTTGTGTTTGCAATTAAGTGTTTTTTTTTTTTTATATAATCTACCCGCGCTCAAGGGATTATTATTACCCTTTAAATGTTTCAACACAGCGCGGGCGTGAAGTTAATGAAGAGAAAGAAGGATAGGAAAGATGTGTGGCACGATGTTCTGAGACTAAAGGTGGTTGTCTCAGATTTTTTTTATCTCCAGGGATGGCGGCTGAGCTAAAGCGGAGAAATGCCGTGCCTTATTTCTATGTCACTTATAATTCACATTACAGTAAAACCCGCTTAAGAGAAACCCGCTTAAGAGAAAAACCCGCTTACCTGAAACACTTTTTTATCCCCAAGTATTTTCCGACCAATTTCCTTTAAAACACTCCGCTTAAGTGAAACCCGCTTAAGCGAAAAATCCGGATAACTGAAACATATTTTCAGTTAATTTTTAATATTTTTCATGGAAAAAAAACTCTCTTAAGTGAAAAAAAAAAAAAATTTGAATCGAACAGAACAAAAATTTGCTAGTTTTCGTTTTCAATAAATTATTTTTGTTTCATTTAATCGTTGTTTTGTTTAACTTCTTTCAAGGCAAGTTCAAAAGATAAAAACCAAATTGTTTCTAGCATTAAATCTCCGCCTAATGGAATTTTTAAATCCGCTTAAGTGACATTTTTTTTCACTTATCCGAACTCCGCTTAAGTGAAATTATTTTTCACTTAAGTGAAAAACCCGCTTAAGTGAAAGCAAAACTGTGACATTTTGCCGTTTCTCTTAAGCGGGTTTTACTGTATTTTATTCGTAGTCATCCTTGTTGGGCATACTAGTTTAACTCAATTACATGTTGTTAGTGTTATGCCTGAACAACATGTAATGAGTAAACCAGCAACCCATTGATGACAATTTTTTTAGAAGGTTTTTAATGGAATTAAAGCGACATAGACATGTACTCATCAGATGAAACATTCAGCAACAACGGGAAATTGTTTTCGTTCATTTTTAAAACTAATTTACAAATAACAAATTTAAAGTTTTATCAGAGCACAGAATTATTTTGTCTTGCTTTTAGTTGTCAACAAAATAGTTGACACAGCCCTTGGGTGTTTTATCAAAAACCGAAAACCCCAGTTTTTGTTGACAACTCTGAGGGTTGCCAAGAAAACCTGGGCCAACCCTGGGGCCCTATTTTGTATTACGAAACGAGCGGCAAGTCAACGATACTGAGGAATACGATAGTCACGACAAAGAGCGATTAAGTAAAACGAAAAAGGCGTACAAAAGATGTTGCCCAGCTTAACCGAAAAAAAACATTTTTTTTTTTAAGCGCAAACAACTTCTCGACTATTAGGAATGTCATACATTGACAAATAAATGAAAAAAAAATTATAAATCAAGAAACGATAAAACGAAAGTTAAACGATAGGTATATGGAAGTCGTTAGATAGAACTAACGAGTATCGTTAAAATTAAACGATTCTCGTTAAACATAATCGCATTTCAACGATAACGAAGTAATTTCAACGATAATCGTTTTACAAAATAGGGCCCCTGGGTGAAGTTGAACGAACGAACCTAATGCAGTCAAAATTCAACAAAAAATATTCAGCAGCTAGAAATGTTGTCCAAAGTACTATTAGCATTGTATATATCATATGTATATCTTATATATACAAAGCTATTAGCAATCTAAAAACTAGATTCAGGTGCCTGCTTAATAGTTTGAATTATGAGCCGAGTAAAGCTGTTCAAATTTGTAATGTGTACTCTGCCCCTTACAATATTTGTAAAGAATACATATATAATATAGGAGAAGAAGATCAAATAGATCCAAATAAGGAAAATGAAGATTTCGCAGAGTATTTAAGCGAAGCAAAACGAATTCGTGAGTCTATTGCAAGAAGTCTTTGGCAATAGAAAAATTAACTTAAAAAAGATCGTTTATTTAATTTCATTTAAAAGTAAAAGGAAACAATAGCAAGGTTTGTAAGTTAGTCCTAGGTTTAAGTTCCTTTACGTGGAATCGCATTTCTTCAAATTCTAGTAGTCGCTTTTTTATTTCGTTTTCCCATTTTAAAGATTTTCGTTTTCAAGATTATGGCGCTATGATTCTTGTTGTTTTCAAAGCAATCGTCAATTTTTTCTAAACAACGATAAATTCTTTTTAGACTGGACTTATTTTCCTTTCCAAGCTCAGCGAAGTCGGATAATTGCTTGGCTATTCCCTTCAAGGTATGTATATAACTTACTGTTCATCCATGTACATAGTGGTTTACGTGTTTTTCACTCGATCTGGGGACTATTGCACCAGGGGCCTATTTCACCAACTACAAATTACAATTACAAATTTGTGATTAGAAAAAATTACATATAAAAAAAAAACTCGATTTTTACAAATTTGTTAAAAAAATGCTTGTAATCACAATTTTGTAAGATGGTGAAATGGGCCCCAGTTTACAATTTATAACCACAAATTTGTTATTGTAATCTACAAATACAAATCCTGTATACGATTTTTTGTTGCACCATGTTTAAATAAGTGTGTTAACAAATTTGTAGAAATATTTACACACGGTCTTTCACCTGTAGAATTTTTTCACAAACTGAAACAAATTTGTGATCGCTTTATTATGGTGCAACAGAAACCCACAAAAAAAAGAACGATTTTCACAAATTTTAGCTTGTAAATAATAATTACAACTTTTTTTTTGTGCAACGAAAAATTCTATTTGTCAACAAATTTGTGACTTGTAATTTACAAGTACAAATTTGTGTTTAACAAATAAATTACAAATGAAAAAATCTCAATTTTTTTACAAATTTGTTAAAAAAATGCTTGTAATCGGAATTTTGTAAGATGGTGCAATAGGCCCCTGAAGGTTTTACATTACAAGAAGTGGATTGGCCGCTGAAATGGCTTTCAGGGTTTAAATTTTTTGTAGCACCTATTGCACTTTCAGTTGTATTATTTTCACCAAACAAAAGTGTATACTGGGGTGGAATCGCGTAAGGTGAAAGTTGATTATCAATTTGTTGATTATCGTTTTGACCATCGCTCTCTCTATAATTGTCAATTGATATGATAGAGACAGCTATAGCCAAAAGCGACAATCAACGAATTGATAGTCAACTATCACCTTACGCGATTCCACCCCTGAAAGCTTTCGACAAAGCATTTCTTCTTAGGAAGAAATAAATCCCGTCATATCCCATCATAAACCTGCAGCTTAACTTCGTTTTCTAGCTGAAGGAAGCTACTCGTATCAGAGATCAGTTGGAAAAGATTTTCATATGCCGGGGAGTTGACTGTATTCATGCTGAATTCGACTTCGCGTTTATAACAAAAAGTGCATTCGTCGAATGAACTGTGTGCATTATGAATTTATGAACTTTCTTGCCATTTTCCGACCTATAACATCAGTTCTGTAATTTTTTGTTGATATAACGTCAGTTATTTTTCTTCTTTCTCAAAAAAATTTCTCACCAAGAATTTTAAAATTCGATTTATAAGATACCCTAATTGGGCGCCATTTTAAATATATCATTAGTATGAAGTTTTTGATTTAAACCGTTTTAATTGCAATTATGTATACGAAAGGTTTTAATCCATGCGGTAGATGCAACATTTTTGTCAAATGAAATCAAATCGGTCACCTGAATTTGCCATAAAAACCTATCATTCAGACACGAACAAAAGTTTTAAAATAAAATGTTCAATAATAACTGACCATAAAATAAAATAAAATGAGATAAAAAGAAATAAAATAAAATGAGATAAAATAAAACAAGGTATGTATAATAAATAATTCAAAGTCATCCAAGTATAATTTCCCCAGTAGGTATGTATATCTGTTTAGAAATTTCTTAATAAATTATTTATCTTAGGGCAGACATTTGAACTATCTAGTTATTTATTAATTTCTTCGAATAATTAGGCAAAAATAAATATTTAAAACGTCAAAAACTAACTTGCCGCAGTGTGAATGACTTTTATTTTTTGATTTCAACATCTACATATGTATGTATTAAAAAAATAATTCAAGAGACAAAGGAAAAGAATAGAAAAATTACAGTATATATGTAGGGGAGACTGGGAACAAAAAAACCCCTGTGAATGTTTGAAAAATACATTTGATTGGTTATTATTTTGCCATACAGATATAATTATTAAGTATTTTTTCCTTTTAATATATGCCGTTTTCGAAAACGTCACACAACTTAAACACAACCGTCGGAAAACGGAATTTTTATGAGAAGGAAGCTGGGGTGTGGAACGGAATCAATACTACGAGTACGTTTATAAGGATAATTAAGTGGGAATTCATCCAGGATTCAGCTCTTTGTAGGTAAACCTGAATTACAATCAGATTACTCGATTCAATCTCACTAGACGAGCAGGAAAAAATATGTATGTAGACCTGAATCGAGTTCCCAGTTGGTTGTTGGTGTGTGTGTGCAATAATTGTCTAATACTATACGTTTATATGAGGTGTTGAAGCGAGCTTGAAGCTCAACAATCGCTCAACACCATTTCAACTCAACTCCAAATTGAGCTCTTAACTCAAATGACGAAAAACGTAGGTCGAAAATCTGACTATAATCCAACTGGATTTTTCGATACTGCATATAAACGTAGTAAGTATCATTAAAGGACTATTCACATGAGAGCGACCAACGACCAACGAATAAAAAAACAAATGGGATTTAAAACATATATAAGCCTAAATTCTTCACAAAAACTTTACAAAAGGGTAGAAATCTAGTTTAAATAAATGTTAATATATTAAAATTTGCGTTGTTATTGCTAAAATAAGAGAAATTAGAGAAAATAAATTGGTCGTCGCGAATTGCAATATGAATGCTACGAACTATCACACACTATTCGCGTTCCAATTACCATCCACACTGCAACGAATAAATTGTTCGCGTGCGGCTAACCTCAAAATCATACTAAAAGAATTTTTTTGATGATTGTAAAGCAAGTAAACGCCAGTCGCGACGAATAAAGAAAAATGCATGTGAATGAAATGTCAAAATTGGCGAATGTTCGTTCATTCGTCCGTCGTTGGTCGCTCTCATGTGAATAGTCTTTAAAGGCTACAAGAAGTTTGTGTTGAGAGTGGGAGTCAAGAGGCGTTTTTCTTTTTTAGTTCAGAACAGAGCCTGAGTTGTCAAAAAATAAATTGTGTTTCTTTTTTAGTTCAGAGCGTTCAGAGCTTCGTAAATAGGCGTTTTTCTTTTTTAGTTCAGAGCAGAGCCTGAGTTGTCAAAAAATATATCGTGTTTCTTTTTTAGCTCAGAATGTTCAGAGCTTCGAATATGTGTTTCTTTTTTCGTTCTGAGCATGTTCTGAGCGTGTTCAGAGTGCGCTCTATAAGCTCAGAATAAAATAACTGAGCAGACAGAGTACAATGCTTAACACAGGCATTTGACAGATGGAAATTAAAAAAAAAAAATGTCGACAGCTATGTGTTCAGGTGTGTTTCAAAAAATACTCAGAGCGCTCAGAGCACGCTTGGTTCAGAGGAACAGAGGATGTTCGGAACATGCTCGACATGCTCGGACTCTGTTCGGAGCTCTATACTGAACTAAAAAAGAAAAACGCCTAAGCTTGCAGTATACCATAGTAGAGTAGTGAATGAGGGGAAGAAACAGAGTTTTGATTCTTAGCTTTGTGTTGAGTGGGGAAAACCAGAAGACAACCAAAGCTTACGCGAGCCCCCATATATCCGACTTATCACGTAGTTAATGTGGTCAATTGCAGAGAGTGACCTATTTATTTTAAAACCAAGATTCATAACAAAACATCAACAAATTTAATTTCTCTTATTTAAATATACGATAGTTAGTTTACTGGTATCATGCTATTTCTTGGATCTAAGAATCATTTGGGTTTTTTCGGAATTGAGTTTCAGTCCATTGCAAAGAGACCAGTTATAAATTTTTGGTCCTCATTTAATCTTATAATATTCAATCAAACCAATTGGGTGCGATAGGTATATGTAACTGTTCATCGTCTGCGTAAAGGTGGTGTTCTTTCTCGTTTTTCAAACAATTTAATATTCTTTGTTCAATTAAATTTTGCATCGAATTTACATAATTTGCTAAATAAAACCAAATATTTTTTTTTCTTTGTGTCGCCATTTTGAAAGAATTTTCGCTTTGAAAGACTGTTACTACCACAGCCGGATCAGAATTACATTAGCTATACTTTCAAAACATTTCAATACCTGAGTTATACTCCTCTTTTACTATGTGTAAGCTATAAAGATCGCTTAACAGAATGAAAAATAATAAGGCTCCGGGGTCAGATGGCATTCCGGTTGGATTTTACAAGAATGAAAGTCCTGAGTTTCTGATCATATTTTGGGGTTGTTAAATAAAAAGTTTATATTCTGTAGCTGTTTTCGTTAGGCAAGCATATTTCCTATTTTAAGAAAAGGTGACCAAAGTCCTTCTGAAAATTACAGAGGTACATAATATGTTTAATATCTATTTTATGCTCACTAATAAACTTTTTGTCCAAATATTGTACTTTAGACTTGCGAGTTGGGACAAAAGCAATAATATTATGAGTTGTTTGCTGGATTGTCAACTGTTGACCAAAGTTTTGTTCTTACAAGTAGTATCAAGAGGCTATTTATCGACATACCATACCATCAATAAAATATAACATTTATACAGGGTGTCCCACAGTAACCGCCCCCAATGAAAACTATGGATTCTTATGAGGTTATTTTAAGTCGAAAAACTCAAGAGGTAATTTTCTAGTTTTCGTCCCGTTTTCGAGTTAAAACGGTTTTTATGATTTTTGCTCTCTTTTCCCTTAACTGGCTTTATCATTGCTAAACTACGTCCGATTCGTAAGATATTTGTCATCAGATATTTGTTACACCATTAGCAAGAACCAATGTTTCTATGAACAAACGATAACGATTGTGTTCAAACGTAAACATTCGGATGATGTTTATCTATAGATTTACATGCAACTTATCGCTAATGAGGACTTATTAGCGATAAGTTGCATGTTATTAGATTTAATGTAAAAAAATAGCATTTAACGAGAGATTATGAGAAAATTAAGTTAGTATTAGCTTAAAATTAAATAAGAGTTTTGTATGCATAAAACAGTAACTGTCTGAGGTAGTGTTGTCATTTTAAAATTATATTCAAATAGTTAAAAGATTTAATTAATTTTTTGAATTTGTCAAAAGCTGCTCTTGTCCTTAAATGCTCCACCGTCCCCTTCATACATAATATATGTATGTACAAATGTATGGAACAACAATGGACAGCATTGTCACAACACACATGTTTTAAATGGTCTCCTTTCCACCTACTCGTGGCATATTATTTTGTTTCTCAATGTTTTTTTGTCTATTTTTCAAGCTCTATAATATGCTTCATTTAAAAATAATATGTTTGTTGATTTATATATGTATGTATCTATTTGGAAAACAACATTTTTTGTTCTTAAAGCGTTTTTTTGTTAGCGAAGTATAATAAAATATATAATATGTATATTTAGATTTTTCTTATTAATGACGCAGTTGAAATTTATTATGTTAAATTTCTTTTAGTAAAGAATTACAAATTAAACAAATAAAACTAAAAATATTTCTAATAAACATCTATCAACTCACTACATTCCATTCGAAAAGCACGCAACTATAAGACTAACAATTTAAATTTATATAAAAAAGGATATAAATGTACCTACCTATTTTAAATGATTTTTAATTTTTGCTCATATTATTGAAATATCAATCCCCAATTTTGTATTCATTTGACTCGCATTTAGTCAACTTTTGAATACGAGTATGTATGTGTTCCTAAATTCGATACAAATATTCTTTTCTTCTTTGTAAAGTTTATTTTTAGTTTAAAATAAAATCATAATAAAATAAACAAACTCCATGTGATTTATTACTACTTTTGACAGCCGGCATTTATTTAGTTGTTGTTGTTGTTGAGAATTTACATTTTGCTAATGTATTTGTCAAAATTTTGGTGGCCGATTTAAATTTTTTTTGTATGTTCGATCTTATGAGACAAAAACTTTTTTAAACAAATTTTTGTATAAGTATTCAGGTTCTATTTTTTTTTCTTACCTATTCTTTTTTATTTATTTTGACATAATAAATCTTTTCACATAAAAAAAAGCAAAAAAAAAAATTACTTTGTTTAAGAAAAAATTAAAGAATTATATTAGAAGAAATATTTCAGTTTAAAATCAGGTCTCTCAAAGTTCGGTACTTCGACCAATTAATACAAATTTGTATTTTCTTTTCGTGTTTAAAACAAAAATCTTAAAGGTTAGAGGTTTTGTTTAAATTTTCTTAATTTTAATTTTAAAACTTTTTCTTGGTAGTTAAATGGCTTTAAAGCCTTTTCTAAACTAGACATTTATGAATATAATTTCACACTAATGAATATTTGGATTAAATTCAAAGCTGTGAATGTGAATAAAAAAGACATAAACACAAAGTGAATGTGATTTAGTTGACTTTTCTCTTATTTTATTGTATTTTGAATGCGGCCAAAAAATGATCTATAAAATGCTGACAAAGTTCACATCATTTTTGTTTTTCAAAAGGATTAACATAAAATAAAATAAGCTCACATCACCCAAGTTATATTCAATCACAAATTTTGTGGGTGGTTTTACCATCGCTATTTAAAAATACATAATTATCTATGAATAAATTACAACAAAAAAAAATCTGCACAGATAATATTAATTTCTGAATTTCAAAAATCCGAATTTAATATAAAATGAAAAGTTAATCATCATCAATTTTTATATCTATGATGTTTTTTAATAAAACATAATAAATGTGGTGTTATAAAAATTTAATTTTTATTTATGTTAATAATAATTAATTTCTAATTTATAGTCTTTTGCAACATAGAGATATGCAGTTTGCTAAAGACTTTAAATTTTAACGTTTAAAGAAAAAATGAAAGGCAAAATGATTACAGTAAGATCTCCCAAGGTGAACACCTCTCTTTGGCAAACACTTTATTCAAACGGACATTTATATTTGCAATATACTCCGATATTATATGGGAATTTATACATATTCTTTGAAAAATTGAACCTGAGATTTTGATCAAACTTCACATGATGATGATAGGGAAGACGAAAAAAGTGTTTGTCGTATTACTGTGTGTCTGTCTGTTCACACACTACCAACATGGCTATAAGATAGCATTTTGTTTCAACCATTTTATTTTAAGATAAAAAAATATCGATACCTACCAACACATTTTTTGGAAATTTAAGAAAATGTTTTTTTTTTTCTATTAAAAAAAATTTAGCTTAAAAAAATGTCTATACATATTTTTTTAGAAACTCAATACATATTTCGAAAACCTAATGTTCAATTTTTTTTAAATTGACAACTAATAGATTCTTAGCTCTATCTATGAGATGAAAAGAGATTGATATTTTGTCGAAAAATCACCGTACCATACAAATGTTAAAAAATCGTTTTCGAAAATCGCATTTTTCTCGAAAACTGATCCTTTCTGTATCGTTTCATTTTTACAATATAGCTTAATTTTATTAAGACAATATTAAAAGTATAAAACACAGACTTTTTTGTTAAGTACTAAAGTGAAATTTTTTGTTCAGAAGCTTGTAAAGTTAAAAAAAAGATTGTGTGTACTGACGTACGCGCTGTTGAAGTAAAACTTCTTTTTCCTCAAGCAAAGCTTCTGTAAGATTATAACCTACGAACAAACATTTTGTATTCTAAAAACATGTCGCTGTCTTTGACGGATAACGTGACGTTTTGACATGTCACTGACAGCTGCATAGAAATTTTTTACCCCCAACGCCGGAAAAGAAGTTTTACTTCAAAAAACATTGCAAAGGGTTTTTCAATAAAAGTAGGTAGATGTTCAAAGGGAACAACACAAACTGTATTTACAAAAATGTTTTTTATTTGAATGTAATTATGTATGCAATATGACACGTATGGTGGCACGGATCCAAGTTGTCCAATTTTCAATGACTGTTCCGAATAGATCCGACTGAATTTAAGCGCTGGCCTGGGTTATGTTCCAATAAAAGGCATTTGTCTATTGTGGTTTAATCGCATAGAATTGCGACTTCATTACATCCAACAAGAAAAATTGGTTGCATTGTTGTAAGCCTGGTGTTTAATGGTGTTATCCATTTTCCGATCAAAAAATAAACGCTCCGAAGCCCAGTCGATGAACAAACGATACGGTATATATATATGGTCATGAACTTTGAGCTTCTGAGTCAGTTGGATCTAGTACGTGTGGTATAGGCCCAAGATAAAAATAAATAAATTAAATTTGTTGGTGCAACAGCTCGGAGTGAACCAGGACCTAGTGACTTACAACTCTCAACCATTCCTGTGTGCGTGTTACCAGAAACGGAGGGGACCTACAATTTTCTGCCGATTCCGAACGGCTAATGAGCAGCACTTTCCATGACAAGAGATACTCTTGGAGAATTTGTCAATTTCTCGCAAGAGGCAGTACACCCCTGAAAAAAACTTTGCAGCGGCTGAGAATCGAACTCGAGACCTTCCGCATGACAGTCCAACGCACTAACCATTATGCCAAGGGGTACTACTACCCAAGATCCCGAACAAAAATTCGCCAAGTTAAAGTCTGCAAAACTACCTCGAATTCTGCTGTACACTTTCACGAACCGGCTTATTGATTACCGAACCGGTTGTCATACATTTTGCCACCAATCATTGAAAAGTCGACTGTGAAGAGTCAACACATCTACCGTAAATTGGGCACGACGCGCGCAACGTTTGCACTCACGAATTTCTATTTTGATAATAAAGTTTTGTCATTTGCACGTGCCATGGTGATTTGGCACCTGTAACTAAAAATTAGATTTGACAGATGCCACCAAAACAACATGGCCGCCATATACAGTGGGTCACATCTTATTTGACCCACACCTTATATTTACATTTAATCCATGTTTAACTTAAAAAAAAAAAGAAATAATTACATTTTCTAGTACTACAGCTTATTTGACCCACTGTGTTTAGAGATAACATGCCTTAGAAAAAATATCGATATAACGGTGGTTTTTGCTTATTTCTCTTATTTGTTTTATATTTAAATAGAATTATCAGTTTTAGTTATTTTTCGCAAAAGCAATACGTGTTACGAAGATGGGAAAACGAACAACAGTTGGACAGTGAAATAGTGCTTCTCCTTCATAAAAATGGACTTTCTCGGGGAAAAATAGCCGAAACTGTTAACATACTAGATGGCACGGTCAAAGCTATTATCCACCGTTTTGTATTCGAGAATCGAATTGAAAATAAAGGAAGAAAACCTCCGAACAAAATATTTAGTGCATCGGATGAACGATATATTGTGCGAAGAGTAAATCAAAATCCTAAGCTATCGGCACCAAAACTGGCTAGAGAAAACCTTGTTGCCCCGAAACCATTCGCCGGATCCTTAGAGATAATGATTTGCATGGAAGAGTAGCACGCAAGAAACCTTTTATCAATAAAAAAATGGACTTAGCCGTTTTCAGTTTGCAAAGGAGCATATAACAAAGGATTCCACGTTCTGAAAGAGTGTTATATTCGCGGATGAATCCAAATTTAATATATTTGGATCCGACGGGGGGTCTTATGTGTGGCGAAAACCGAATACAGAACTTCAAGATAAAAACTTAAGAGCAACAGCGAAGCATGGAGGAGGGCATGTCATGGTATAGGCCTGCCTGCATGTCTGCAGCTGGAGTCGGCAAGCTGCAATTTATTGAGAGTACCTACTATGGATAAATTAGTGTACCTCAATAGATATTCTCAAAAATAATTTGCTCCAAAGCGCAGAGAAACTAGGCATAAAGGATACATTTCGATTTTATCAAGACAATGATTCGAAACATACATCGGGTATTGTTCAAACTTGGCTAATTTATAACTGCCCTCACGTCATGAAACCGCCAGCACAGAGTCCAGATTTGAATTTCATCGAAAATCTTTGGTCAATTTTGGACACAAAAATACGCGAGCGCCATATTTCTAACAAAAATGACCTAAAGACGGCTTTAGTTGAAGAATGGGCAATAATACCTATGGAAACGAAAAGAAAAAAAAAACTGGTAGTTTCTTATCAAAATCGGTTTAAGGCAGCTATAAATCAAAAGGGAGGACATACCAAATACTAAAATTATGCAAAATGTGTCTTTTTATTAATAAATAATAATAATTTTACTCGATTTTTAAAATGGGTCAAATAAGCTGTTACCCTGAAATATTGATTTTAATTTGTTTTTGTTATTTTGTTTTCTAGTTTTAATTAAAAATAAATAAATGAAGTTTTATTTAAAAACTTAGTTAACATTTCCGCGTTTTTATTTTGTTGATTACTTGCTTCGTTGAAGAGATATTCTCTTTTAAAGTTTGAGTAAAGGGTGGGTCAAATAAGCTGTGATCCACTGTACATACCTGCTCAAATTAAAAAAAAACTATTGATATACAGTCCCTGGCCATATTGTTAGACGGTTTATTAAAAAATTTATGGATTTTAAAAGGTTATACGCATATATTTTTAACCATTGAGGCCTGTAGTTGGTAAAAGGCATAATGAAACAAGACCGGTATAGAGAAGTTTTAAGGGATCGGTTGTTGCCCCAGGTTAGGGAATAATTTTTGAATGGTTTACCTTTTGTTTTTATGGAAGATGGACCTACTTACCATACAGCCCGGGATGTAAAAATTTAATTATCTTCCCTTGATTGCTTGGCCGGGTAACATCCTAGACATGAACTCTATTGAAAATGTGTGGGAACTGATGAAGAGGTATGTTCCTAAAGAGTTGATTACAACCCAAAGCTTATCTTGAAATAAATCAGTCTAGCATTGACATAATTCCTCCCAGAATAGAAGCTCTCATAGCGGCAAGAGGACAGAGGAGGCTTAACTAAATATAAGAATTTTGAAATTTTCATCTTTGCCTCTAATGTTATAATAATGAAATAAAGTATATTTAAAAAAAAGAACATGGTTGCAGTTAACCAAATGTTCAAAACTAAGCAAATAAAGGAATTATTTTTGATTTTGCAGAAAATCTATAGTGCGTCTAATAATATGACCTGTTCCTGTACATACATGTGTACATAAAAAATTAAACAAAATTAAAAATTTTAATTTTCAAAAACGAGTCACAATTTTTTTTTAATTTAATTTAAATATGAATAGTAATAAAATCATAAAATTTTTGTTTAAAAAAATATCTTTAAAACTTATAGATATATATATAGATATACACTTTTGGCACTAAGTCGTCAAAAATTGGCGTTTTATCCCGGCAATCTGACTTGGACTCATCATTGACAAGCCCTTATCTATAGTCAACTGATGAGTCCAAATGAGATCGAAGGGATGAAATGTCTATTTTTGTGGACTGAAGGAAAAAAAATATTTTGTATCAATAATTCAAAAATTCCATTTAAATAGTGCTAAGTCTTCTTTTTGGCTGATTTATTTCAGAAGTATATAGAGTTTTAATTTAAAACAAAAACGATCATATTTAAAAGTTTATATAAATAAGGAACTTATTAAAAAAAAAACTGCTACAACAATTTAAAATTTTTACTTGCGACTTATAGGTACTAATACTACAAATGGTACTAATATAGGTAATATGCAAGTAAACTTATGCTGAAACGAATTGCTCTGGAACAATCAAACACAAGATGGCTTAACACTACCACTTGTATGGTGACCAAACAAATCTGGCCTAAACTGGATTTGAAACGGTCAAAATGTCTATTGTCCCTCAGTAGATCTCAGATCAGCAGTAATAGGTGTCATAACTGGACACTGTCTCATAGGTAGATACGCCGCACGACTCGGTGTACTATGAAACGATTTTTGCAGAAATTGCTTGGACGAGGAGGAAGGGGAGACAATCCCACACCTTCTTTGTACATGCCCTGCTCTCTCTTACAGCCGCAAACTTCATCTAGGAGAATATTTCTATAATGAACCAAGCGATCTCATAAACATAGACATTAAAAGTCTCCTTCGCTTCATCAGAAGCTTCAAATGGTTTTAACCTTTTTGTTCCCTATTAAATCGTGGTATCACAATGGACCTCTAATGGTCTAAGTGTGTCAGACGCTTTAATGACAACCACTTTAACCTAACCTATAGGTACTAAATATAAGGCAAGTTATGCATTCGTAAAAATATCGAACTCGAGATTTACAGGAACAGGTCATATTATTAGACGCATCATAGATTTTCTGCAAAATCAAAAATAATTCCTTTATTTGCTTAGTTTTGAACATTTGGTTAACTGCAACCATGTAAAGTAGACATTACGATGATAGCGAAGACCAAAAAAGTGGGTCTTGCAATTCTGTCTGTCTGTCTGTCCGTTCGACTACAGCCTAAACGGCTCGGTCGATTTTCTTTAAAATTGGTAGATATCATTTTTAATTTTTTCCACCCACACGTTTTCTTCTGTTTTTTTTAAAGACCAAAAATAACGGTACCTGCCATACGAATTTTTTTCGAAATTTTATAAATATTTTTCTTTCTCAAAAACTGAAAAACGCGAAAACGACAAATTTAAAAAAGGAAGATCCAAAAAAATTTCATTTAGTTAAAGCTAGTTATGGTTATGGTTGACAAAAAAAATTTCCAAACAATGGTTATGGGAACCATTTTTTTTCTTTTGGATTTTCCCAAAAACGGTACAACCAATTTTGATAATTTTTTTCTAAAGCTGCCTGAAGTTTGAATAGTAGATATTGTGTATTTAAATTTTCAAAAACATTTTTTTTATTTTTTAAGAAAAATTTCAAATTTTTTTTTGAAACTTAATATTTCGAAAACATCATGCTAGATTTTTCTTAAACTTGATAAATAAAAGTTTCTGAATATAATCTACAAGATGTGAGAAAAAAAATTTGATTTTACCTAAAAATAAAGGTACTTACCATACAAATGTAAAAAAATGTTTTTAAAATGCCTAGTCTATTACATAAGAGCAAGTTCGTGCGACCCAGTCGGGCATTTTATTTTTTAAGCTCACAGCTATACAGTTTATATGTATGTTACTTTTTTAGTGGAGGCACATCAGAGCTCCTAATTTGTGTTCTATTATATGATGATTACTTATTTAACTTATGTTCTATTTTTTTTCTTCTAGAACAAACATGAGTGAAGTCAGGAGCTTAATGTCAACATTCCTTATTTTAGTTTCACTTCTTATATTCCTGTGGGCTATCTATGCGGCGTTTAGCAAATAAGCAGTATAGAAAAATACCAAAAACTCAATTTTATACTAAACCCAAAAATTTTAAATTAAGGAAATAAAAACTAAAAGTAAGTACAACAAATATTTTTTAAATATAATAATTGGTTTTTAAAGCAAGGTACTCGTATTCCCAGTTAGAAAATAAATTTCAAAAGCTTTGATCAATTGAAAAATGACTCCACTGTTAAGTCGTACTTGTTGTATAGGGTTAAAGTATGTGTAAATAAAAACATTGTAAAAAAATATGGAGGTGGAGAACTCCAAAAAGGTCATAGAATGTATGGCTCTGTTTGTATTTGGGTCTGTTCATCTACATAATATACATACATATGTCTAGCTGAACATGAAAATTCGAATTTGTTGCACAGCATTTTTATAGTAGGTACAGGGTGGCGCATAGGAAGAGTCATTTGATGAATAACATTTTTCTTTTTGATTTAATTTAATTTTGGCATTTAATAAAAATTTAGATTATGATTTGAAAATATGATCGCATTATGTTTTAAAGATAATGGCGCAAAATTTTAATTGAACTAGCACGATGTTAAAGCTGTTTTAGTATTAAACTAGGTTACTTAATACTACGATTTTGTAAATTTTCATCCAATATAGCATCATTCTTTCTCTACCCTTTTATCAAAGTTAAAACCATCGAAAACTTTTTTTTTATTTTTTTAGTATCGTGCTTACTTTGTCTTTGACATTTACAAACATCAAAACAGGTCTGTTTACTTAGTTCTACGATGAATTAGCTTAATATCTGACGTGCTCTTTTCCGACGGTTTCCTATTATTTTTGTTATAATTTTAGATCCCAGTACCCTCACTTCTTCATTGATATTGCCCCGATTCTCGTCTTAACTTGGGAGAACGTGGTGACTATAGGTAAAATCCGGAAACGTGATAATATCCAATCAGCAAAAATTTCACTCAGAGGATCCATATTTGGATGAGATGGTCCAATGATCCTATCTGAGATTATTAAACACGATATACTGTGCATCTAAGTGGGCACCATAACCTTCAATTTTGTAACTGTTGAGGTGAAAATTAGATTCACAACTCATTATGATGGGTTAGTGAATAAACTCGTTGTTCTCTCGGAACAATTCTTGAGCATACTGAATTCGTACTTTTGGATAATTTGCTTTCACCACATGATGAAACAATTGACTCTTATATGCATCACCAACTTCTGAGAGCATCGCCTGGTAGAACTTTGGGGGTTTTCCTTAATACTTGCTTGTACCTGAGCAATGTTTACATGATTTCGAATTGCCAGAGGTCTTCCAGCAATTTCGATTAGATCCTTATGTCTGAATAATTGAATGTCTACTTTTAAAATAAAATTGAAGTACTTTGAGTCTTTTCATAACACATTTTCCAAGTTTTTCAAAGTTAATTCTGCAAAAAACAGATACGCAAGCAAAAATGTATTCAATAATTAAATCATAATATTACTTATGATCCGCTCTGTAGTGCCCTAAAGGATAATTGAATTCATCTATTCAGAACGGGTAGTTGACATGGTGAGGTTTTTATTTCAGATTATTATTACAATATTTATATTGTTAAGAGATCCATTGTATTTTTTGAATTTTGTTCAACTATTAATACAAATTTTCCATACATTTTCAAAACGATACAATAAAAATCATACATCTTCCAAGATTAAGCTCGGGCAATATATCTGCGCATTTTTTTAACTCCTAACGCGTATCTATTGAATATACTATGTACAATTTGGTATAAGTTGTTTTAGAAACAATTTGTAAATATTCTTAAATACATATGTGTGTAGTAGCATTTTATTTATGTCTTATTATATAATCATAACATTATGTATTTCAATATTCATGACATGGGCCATTTCTTTCTTGAGATTCTATTGTTAACGTGTGGTGTTGAAAATAATGTTGAATTTTGCTACATAATTAACAAAAAATAAAATAAAAAAGAGTTTTGTCTCTGATGCCAATTTTCTCAATATTATTTTTTTTATCATAAGCGTGCTCATAACTTAAAAAGCAATACATAGTATCTAATTAATTGCTTGGCTATTTATATCGTGGGGTGCCCTAAAAAATTTACCATAGCTATTTCATTGAAAGCTAAACAATTAAAATAAATATGTAAACATACGATCAAAAAAATTCAACTATCGGAAGACATCTTCTTTAACATCGATGATTCTGGATTAACGCAAGCAAATTTAAAATACAAAAATTACTAAAAATAAAAAAAAAGTTCATAAACATAAGAAATCTTTTTAATCAAAAAAAAAAAATGTTCGATATTTTTGTCTGCTTCATGGAGTGGAAAACTCAAATCCAAAATTAAATTCGGAAACACCAACAAAATTATGGGGAAGTCTATTGAAGATACGAAATCAACCACATATAAAAGAACATGGAACATATACATACTCGTATGTGCATATAAGCTTTTTGATATTTCAAAGAAAATTATTGTGGAAATTTTGTGGAAGCATGTTGCATGTCCCAGTTTTTACCAAGCGTTCGGTTAGTTCAGTATCATCGATCGAAAGAAATCAAACCTTTCGTTTGATCGTTTGATCTCTTGTTATTTTTTCGAGTGTATAAACAATAAATAAATAAAACAATCATTCAATATGAATGAAATGACAAGTTTGTTAACTACTTTTACCATCTTGGTATTCCTTCTGGGATTATTGTATGCCTTTTACGTTACACTGTCTTAGGCACATTGATGCAACAAAAATTAATTGTATTCCAATTTATTATTAATTTATCATGTATTATAATTGAGAAAGGATGTAATTATTAACAAACTAAAAGGTAAGGAAACAAAATTATAAATTTAACTATGTAGCTTAAGAATTACAAAACCGATTTTAAAAATGTTTTTTAAGCCAATGAAATAGTGCAATAGAATATTTTAAGATTTTCAAATGAATTGTTCGATAATTTTATTTTATTTAAAAGTTCAAACTTAAACACAAAATTTTAATTTCAAAGAAATGTGTCTTCTTCAGTTGATTAAAAACTCAACAAGAAAAATGTTTGTTAAATAAATATAACATTGATTTAATATATAGAAAAAAATTAAATTGATTAATATGAAAGAAAAAAATAGTGATCTTCAGACTTTAAGATTTTTTTTTAAATTAAATCGGTTTGAAAAATTTAATTTATTTAATAATTTAAGTGTCTTTAATATTTAACAACTAAAGAAAATATACTTCGTTTATAAAAAAAAATTAAATCATTGGCACACAATTTTGAACAGTTTAGTGTTGAGGGGTTATTAAGATACTACTTAACAATTTACTAACCTTAAAGAGGTTGACTAACTTTTTCATATCATACTAAGGTTTGTTTTTTAAATTGCTTATGAAAACAGCTAAGACAATAAGAGTACGTTTAAGAAACTAAGTAAATAAACATTTTTTGGCATTTGAAAATGTCAAAGACCCATATGATATTGGCACGATATCTATGATTTAGAAAAAGGATGATGTTAAGGTCGATGGAAATTTGAAAAATCGTTTTATTTAATCTTAATATCATTTTAAAATTTTTGAACTTCATACTAAGTGTACTAAAATTTTGCACCACTGTTTAAAAAAAATAAAAAAAATTAGAAGCCATTACCGCTAGTTCAGATCCCTAACCTAGTGAGTGACTTACATCAACTCTCAACCATTTCTGTGGTGCGTGGTAACAGGAACGAAGAGGACCTTACATTTTTTTGGCGATTTCGAACGGCTAAAAACCAGCACTTTTCATGTCAAGAGATATTCTTGGATTTTTTCTTTCCCTCGCAAGAATCAGTATCCACTGAAAAACTTTTTTGAGAAGGATGCAAAAACCATTATTACTACATTATTATTATTAATTTATTTAAATTAATTAATTACGGTTTTACAATAGACATTATTTAAAAATAGTTTAGAACATAGCATAGGTTAGGTTAGGTTAAGTTAGGTGAAGCGATGATGCTTCAAGCCGTATCACCTCCCTCGGTGCTCACTGGATCAATTGCACTCCTCAGGGTGTGGGTAATGTAGAAATGGGAAGGGTCACAGGAAAAATTTAGTGAAAGTCTGAGGTATGAGGTGCCTTCCTTAAGCATCCTGATTTCTGAATGAAGTTAAGGATGGCATGGTTGCCGTTTATCAGATTTGAAAGTAACAGAAAAGTGATTAAAAAATATTTTAATAAAATAAATAAAAAGTTTAAGTACAATATTTTTGATTTTAGTTTGCTTACATATAACTATTCCTTTAAATCAGAACATTTTACAGAAGTTTTTCAAGCATTTACAACCGTACGATCCATTGAGCACATCATACGCATCGAAAAATATATTCGCCGAAGTTCGCTAAGAAGCAGACATTTGGCTAGAACGTGAACGTTGTCTTCTTTTCCATTGAGATTGCAGAGACTGAAAAGAATAGGTAGGTCCGATTTATAGGGCATGCAATGAAAGTTCAACATTTCTGTTCTCTCTCGAAATACATAACTTATTTCATCACTTGACAATTGAAATTAAAAGTAGTTACCATTTCCCAATGTGTGAGATTCATTTTTGTGCTTCGGACAAGACAAGATAGATATTTATTTATTTTTATTTCGTCAATCAAGTTACAAAAACTTTACAAAGACTATATATATACATAATATAAACTAACGAATAAATAACATATTTACAAAGCATAAAAATAATAATATTATAATGAATTCAATATATCTCTTTTAATATTTATCCTACTTTTATTAAAATCAATGACAAGATCAAGATCATTCAAAGCAATACAAGAGCTAGTAATTGGATTATGTTTGGCGTAACTTGTACTATGATACGTAACATATACGAGTTTTCCATCTCTAGGTCGCAAAATACGGGAAGGTACATAAATATAGTACATTGAAAGCAGCATCGAACAGTTAATATTTGAATTGAGGATATCAAAAGCGAAAAGAGCAGAATATAGTTTCCTTCTGAGTACTAGGGGCTTTAAATCAATAAAGGCACATCTGATCTCATAAGACGGAAGATTTGCATTTCTAAATGTTTTCCGCAAAGCAAATTTAGTAAATCTTTTCTGAATTTTTTCAATACGAAGAATGCTTGTTTGAGTATATGGATTCCAAATAACACAACAATACTCTAGCAGAGGTCTAACAATAGATAAAAACAGAGTCTTAAGGGTGTAAGGATCTTCAAAAGACTTTGAATTCCTCATTATGAAACCCAACATCGAATTTGCTCTGGAGATTACTTGGTCAATTTGAAGCGAAAAATTCATTTTAGAATCAAAGATAACTCCAAGGTCCTATTGACTCATTAATCTTTGTAGGTTTTGACCATCAAGTTTGTAATCAAAACAAAAAGGATTGAGTAATCTTGCATAAGTTACAACACTACATTTATTATTATTGAAAAATAATCCATTTAGATTACACCAGTGAACAATATTATTAAGATCATTTTGAATTTTACACGCATCTAGTGGAGATTTAATGCAACTAAAAATCTTGAGGTCATCGGCATATAATAAGTACTTTGAATATGAAATATAACTAGGCAAATCATTTATGAAAAGAATGAAAAGGAGCGGTCCAAGATGGCTGCCCTGTGGTACACCGGAAAAATTTATGATTTCATTTGACAGCACACTACCAATTTTGACATATTGTTTTCGTCGATAGATGGTGTTCATCAGCCAAACGGTACAACTTTGAGAAAACTTCAGATCTTCTGCATAGTAACTTCAACATAATTATTTTTGAAGTAAAACTTCTTTTCCGGCGTTGGGGGTAAGCAATTTTCTATGCAGCTGTCAGTGACATGTCAAAACGACTCGTTATCAGTCAAAGACAGCGACATATTTTTAGAATACAAAATGTTTGTACGTTTATAGGTTACAATCTCACAGAGTTTTTGCACCCTTTAACATTTCTTATGAACTGTCAATGTCAAAGCTTTAATTCAGGTTAACATTTTTTTCATTGTGAAGTTTGAATATTATTACTGCCTACATTTTGGGTCAGCTGTCGCAAATTTAACAACACTTACTCAAATTTTCCGTCGTATTAATCGTCGCAGCGGACAGGCTGTATGTACGTAGTCCTACCATAAGTTCTGTCCCTAACAAAAACACGTTTTATTTAAAAAATAAAAAGAGGCTGGGTGCGACCCACACTGATAACTTCCCATTTGGGGTCTTAAAAACTTTATATTTAGATAAAAACATATTGTGACGTTTTCTTCAATTTTACCATAGCTATTAATGGAATTTGAATATGTGGGACTTGGGTACAACTGAACAACCTTATTCATATACGTATGTACAGTACATACGTTCTTCTAAAAACTAAGTTGATAGTAAAATTATAAAATTATGTATTGTTATATAGAAATTACTTTATTATTTCGGTTGCAAACATTTTAATTGAAAAAAATTTAAAAACGAAATATTCAAATATAAAAGATATGGTTTGGTTATTGATGGAAGGGTACTTACAAAATATATCCGCTCTATTAACTAGATATATATCAAATATAAACCATTTGTTAGAAATTGTATTATGTATAAAATTAAATAATGTCAAAGTCAATATCATTGCTCGTTCTCAAGATATTCTAGTCGAAAAACAAATATTACCACTTTTTAGTAGATTTTTTTTAAATTTTTGTTAAAACTGTCCATTCGATACTTGTCAAAATTTAACCATATGTTAATAATTGTATTATGTAAGAATGTACTAAGCGACACTTTTTTCGAAAATGACTTTTTGATGAGGAAATATACTATATGTTAAGGTCCACGTTTTGGCCTTGGTTTCGCCAACCTATTATGCATGAAAAGGATACAAGAGTACAAATAAAAAAATTTATCAACTGCCATGTTTTCTCATTAAAATAATATTGCCCCCTGAAATTTGTATTATCCGCCAAAAAAATTATGCTAAGCGACATGTTGTCGTGAGCAACAAAAAATTGTGTTAGATGTCACTTAGTTTAACCAAAATTGTCTCAGCACACTATTATTCAACTAGAACTTTCTTCGTTTCCTGAACAATTTTAGAAATGTCGCTTAGTATACATTCTTACGGGAAGGTATCGATGTATAAAACAACATACTTTAGAAGGCACTATCGGTGTTCATTCCCAAGAAATTCGACTTGAAATACAATTTTAACTAGTTTTCACTAGAATTTTTAATAGTTTTTTTATTTAAAAAAAAAACTATTAATTCAATATTTGTCAACATTTTACCAACTGTACAAAATTATATTATGTATAAAATAAACTAATTTAGAAGTCAATATCACTCCTAGTTCTCGAGAAATTTGAGTCGAAAAACAATTTTTACCAATTTTCAATAGAATTTTATAGTTTTTTATTTTTTGTAAAAAAAACTGTAAACTGATTTTTTTTGAAATTTTCACCAGTTGTCAAACACATTATTTTTTGTAAAATAAAATTATTTTGAGTTTCAAATTGTTTTCCGTTCTTAGAATATCTGGGTTATGAAATTTTTTTTTCCGTTTTTTTTATTTAAAAAAATAACGGTATGTTCGTTTTTTTCCAAATTCATACAAAATCTGTATGACCTTATAATGAGTACATTAAATTTTATTTGAAATCAATAGCATTATTTTTCCGTGAGATATTTGAAACTAACCAAAATTTTTACTTTTATTTTTAAACCGTTATAGTGAAAAAACTACTCACTGAATTTTAATAAACGCCCTTTCAGCAACTTTCGAAGTTATTATCTATTAAACAAAATTTATTTGAAGTCGATATCTTTACTCGTTCTTGGGATATCGACGACGAAATATGGTACCAGAACGTACGGACGTACGAACGTACATACGTACGAACGTACGTACACACACACACACAGACATCTCTCTAAAAATGATTGATATAGCTTCTAGGGACCTTGAAACGTCGAGAAATGTCAAAAATTCCAATTTGACAAATCGGACCGATTACAATAACTCTCTATGGGAAGTTAATACACTTTAGAAAGCGGATAGAACGATATCGTTCAAATACTCGTCTTGGGTTCTTACGGTGACATGGATCCGAGTGGTCCAATTTTCTTCCGCATAGATCTAGCTGAATTTGAGCGATGGATTGTGTAATTTTCACGCGGTTTCAGGTTTTTTCGCATATTTCTGTGATTTCAAAAAAACCTTACAAGAAAAAGTCTAGCGGGGTCAAATCACATGAGATTGGTGGCCAATTCACATCACCTCTGCGAGAGATAGCCCTACCCTTAAATCGTTCATGCGGAATGTTAATATTGGCGCCCGCTGTGTGGCACGTAGCGCCATCCTCCTGGAAGCACATATCGTTTAGGTTCTTGGGCCATAAGAAATTGGTTATCATCGTTTCTTAGTACTCACCATTGACTGTGATCTCCTTACTAACCTCGTTTTCGGAAAAGAAAGACCCAATTACGCCACGCCATCCCAAATCTCACAGAAAATGGTAACTTTTTGACGATACCTTGTCACCGGGTGAACCACGTGTGGGTTGGCGTCGTCCCATATACGAAAGTTTTGCGACTTAACACAACCATTCATCCAAAAATTAACCTCGTCACTAAAGATGATTTTTGACCAAAATGTGAGTACCCTCCGAAGCCCGACGCGAGGTGCATGGCGAGAAATCGACTACCTAAGGTTCTGTTGTACACTTTCACAGTCCAAGGCAATGTTTTCGGTCGATCTTGCGTTCCTTTGACGTACAAATATTGGCTGATTGATTACTGACCAAGTCGTTTTAAATTTGGCCATCAAAAGTTGAAGAATCGACCTGTGAGGATCACTGCGTCTACCATAAAAGGGGTCGCAGCTCACCCAACATTTGCACTAACAAACACTCATTTTGATAAAATAATGGCATCAGTAGTTGAACTTTAACCAACAGATTTGACAGATGCCACCAAAACAACAAGGCCACCAAAATCTACCACGCCAATTGAAAATCCCTTAAAAAGGTACTTGCATTATTAAAAGTTTAGATTGACCAGATGAAAAACGAAAGGAAAAGAAATTTAAGAAAGTTGTGAGTTTTAAAATTGGTACTGGCCTTATTTTAAAGTTACACGCCAATATGTATGGAAAAGCATATCATTCAAATGGACTGGTCGTGTTCGTTAGCAGAGCTTCAAGTGGTTCATCTGTTATCCCAGTTTCTAATGTTGGCTCCAGAGCTCGTCAAAAATGGTTTGCTTGTTAGCGTAGACGTAGAGGCTTGTTTGACATGTAGTGCTGCCATATTGTTGGAACCGTAGCTTGGATGTATCCATGTTTATGAGCTCTGGTCACAGAAAGTCCCTTAGCATCGCTCTATAATCTAAAATAATTGACGATAACGGTGTTTCCTTTCTCATTTCAAAAGAAATAAGGTCTTACATATGTTGCCGTCACGCTATACATCCCGCAGTCAATTTTTGTGAATGCATTGATGCTTGGTCGAGAATTGTGTCTCGTAGAAGAAGGTGATTTTTTGGTAAAAATCGGGCTCTCCAGCAGATAAGACGATCAGCTTACTCTTAAGAATAGCTTCAGGTTTACTGTCAAGTACAAAAGTTCTTTCTTTACCTACACCACACGAATGTGGAACACTTTATTCGACTTTGTTTTTCCTCCCATTATAATATTTGAATCTACAAAACCATTGTTTATCTCCTTTTAAATCCTTCCCTAATACTTTTCTAACTCTTGCAGTGTGTTCAATCACCTATAAAGTAGTTCAAACCTATTTATTATGAGCATTTATAGAGCTATAGAGGAATGTAATATTTTAAAGTCAAAACGGATTTTTAAAATATTAAAAAAAAAACGATGAGGACACTTAGGCGTATACGTAATTATTTGCCTACAGAAAACTTTTGTTGCCCTCGTTTTAAAATCGTATAAGATGTTGTGTAGAATAAAATAGATATTTTATTTCTAAAGTCACCTTGCCTGTCATAATTATCATAGATAAGCATGAGTTTTTGACTTAACTTATGGTTTCAAAAAATTCTTCAAAGATAAATTTCATTTCAGTTCAAATTTTTTTTTAAATTTTTTATACCATGGATTGGCATCGAATCAAGAATTTAAAAATTCCTGCAAATTTTTGAATATGCATACACATCGTTTTTTATTGCATAGTCTACAAATAATCTGATATATACATACATATGTATGTACATATTTATGTACAAACGAGAGCCGTTTTTTTTTGTTTGGCGTTAGATTAAAATCATCCTTTATTTCTAAAAATAATGGGACGTATTTCTAAGAATAATGGGACGTAAGAATATTAAATTATATAAAATTATTCATTTAAAGTTTATGGGCCTCAAAAAGATTCATCGGTTTACTTAAACCCTTCTTTGTAAGCTATGTTATAAAAAGCATGCAAAAGATGCATCTTAACCTTGTTCGCCTCAATAGAGATTGTTTTAAAATGAAGACAAAGTTAAAGAGCGTATAAAAGACAACACCGTTTAGAAAGTAGTGTTTTTATCATAAGGTTGAAACAGAAGGCATTCCGAGCAATTAAGATAGGACCACACCAACGAATTGTACAAGCAAGTTGCTATAATATTAATGCTATAATACTCAAGAATTTTCTAGTTGATATAGACATAAAATGAAAGTGACGTTACGTTGCAAGAAATCATGTTAATTTGTTTGAAATTTTTTTTTCTGATAATTCACTTTTGATTCGGCAGATATCTTTGGTAGGTTGTTCCACTAAAATCGATTGTGTAACATTTAATATTAAGTCACTGATTATGCAGCCATTGGGCAATGAACCAAACAAGAGTTTCCCAACTTTACCGCCGAGCGAAAAATTAAAAATCAATTTCGTTAAATCGCTTAGTTGAAACAAAAAGACAAATTTTGTTAAATAACGTTTTCAAAAAGTAATTGATATTTAATTGTTATTTTCATATTAGAAATAAAAATACAATATAAAACGTTAATGATCCTTCCGCAGGTTCACCTAACGGAAACCTTGTTACGACTTTTACTTCCTCTAAACCATAATTTATTTATTTACATTTAACTTAGATGTAAAGTATTGCCTCTTTTCTTTTCAATATAAATTGATCAAACTATAATACAATTCAAACGAAAAAAAAAATGTTTACTATAAAATTAAGTTCTTTTTTATTGATAAACATCTCATTTAAGTAAACAAAATAAAATAGAGTGCTTTGATAATATTTATATGATTTTTTTTTTGTTTACATGAATTTTGTATAGTAAAATCGCTTAAAGGTATACTTTCTTAAATTAAGATGTAGCAAAATTGTTTTTGTTTGGATTGAAAGCTTTTAATAATCAATTAAACTATTTTAAAAACAAAATTAAAAGCAAAATTTTAAACAGCCTAGTGCTAAGGTATTAGTACAATATTACTAAGCAATATGCTAACTTTAAAGTAGCTTAGTAACTCTTTCTTAATTTTAAAGATTTTGTTACTAGTATCGTGCTAAGTTTATTTTTTTTAATAAAGTACTTCTGAACACACCAAAAACAGTATCAGCTAAAGCAAACAAAAACAATGTCAACAAACCTTTTTTGATCTTTGATGGTACTAAACAAATAAAATTATTATTTGATGATTCTTACTTTAATAAAATGTTAGAGAAATTATGAAATTCTAAGTAAAATTAGTGAAATGAAGTTAAATTTTCATGAATATTAAAAAAAGTTCATATTCTATATGAAAGTAAGTTTTAATTTCGCTATCCATTTTTGAAGTATCACTCGAAGCTTTTGAATATAAACCGATTCCAGAGTTGCCGCCTTGACTTGATTTAAAGTGTGAAAAGCACTATTTTCCAAGCGGGGACAAGTTTGTGTTTGTAAATATTGTTGTTGTTTTATATATAAGAAAGTGTTTTATGCATTAACACTTCAAAGTAGAAAACGGTTTAGTTGACATTTAAGAAATGCCATAAGATCAGGACTGTAACTGATGGGGGTCTATTACCTATAACTTTTTTGGATTTTATCCAAGAGACTCAAGTAGCTCATTGGATTATCTGTCCAAGTATAGTAATTATATTCAAGGCTTGGACAGATATAAGCTTTATAGATAACAGCAAGATCCGAGGGGTGAAAAATATCTGGCTTCATCGAAGGAATACTCAGTAGCAATTTCGGCGATTTCGATATGTGATCATTCTACACAAGGTATGGTCTATGATGTGACATGAGGAAGGATTCCGCTTCAATGACAGAAGAAAGCATTGTTTTTGAAGCATTAAATTATACGTGGTTTTTGGTTCCCTATTTGAAAATGGTATGGAGATAGAAATTTAATGATCTTATCATACGTTGCCAACATAGATCCACCTGCAAAGAACAAGGATATAAATCTGGAACTTAATATGAGAAGCTGAAAGTTCTGTCATCAGCAAAGCAATTCAGTGAATTAAAAGTTTTAGACAAAAAATTATTGCGAAAAAGAGTCGCAAACAAACCGGAGCCCTGTGGTACCCCAATATTTATTTTATCAATTACAGGCTTGAACCGTCCAATACAACTTGTATTGAGTGGTTAATACAAAATGCACATATTTTTGATAAATTAGAAAGAGTAACATACGATACATCAAAATTATTTTTTAGTTTACTTATTATTTATTTAAAACTTAAATTATTTCATGAACATACTCAATACTTATTATCTGTTACCTGCCAATTCTTTTTATGGATTTTTTGTGCTAATTGGCACGAAGTTGTTTTGTCCATCATATCTTCAAATTTCAGATTTTTATAAATATCCCTTTCATTTCGAAGATTAAATCCTATTCCCCCTCTAAATAGTCAAATTGCACTTACATCCCTTCTTTAAAAGATCATGGAAACGCTGAATAATTATAAACTCAAGAAATACCTTGAAGAACGAATACTTATCAATAATTGATGGCTTATCTCAAAGTAAAGTTATCTCACTTGATATTTCATCATTTGGCATCAAGGTCTTTTATCACAAATACGTATCGATGAAAGTTTTCTTTGCTTGATTAAAATGAACCATTCGAACCATACAAATTATATTTCACGGCTGCAAGTTTTATATTCATAAAATAAACGTTGGTGTACCCCAGGGCTCCGAATATAGTCTCCAACTCTTTTTCTCATATTCATTAATGATGTTTTTACCAAAACTTCTAATCTATTAATTTTTCTATTAAGCATTGTCAAAGGGGGAACCATAAACCACGTGGAATTTAATGCTTCAGAAACTTTATTTATTTATTTATTTCATTCATTCATCTTTCGAGTTTCCTCGTAGATATTTAAAAGATTTAGAAAAATAGGGCATTTTATATGGTATGACATAACATAACACAACTTACAAGACGACGGTTTTCCAAGGAAACTAGGCCAATTAGAGCACATCTCGTGGAATAAATTGGCATTTCTGGCAAATTTCATTTCAATTGTCTAACCAAAAATCTTGTAAATGATTTTTGAACCCTTTCAATTCGATTTTTTGAAACTGAATAAAAAGGATCCCACAACTGAACAGTATTCTAAATAAGGACGAACAAGTGAAGTACCTTTAATGCGAATGGATTTGAAAATTCCGAGCAATTTCTTTTTCAGAAACCTAGCATTGAATTTGATACAATAAAATCAATGTGTAAGGAGAAATTAAGCCTTTCGTCAAAAATAACTCCCAGGTCTTTCACTTTCGATAATCTATTCAATGAAGTGTTTGAAATATTATAATTATATAAAATAATCATGTTTGATCTACAGAATGAAAAACTATTACATTTCCTAATATTAAGGATAAGAAAATTATTTTTGCACCAATCTGCTATTTTATTTAATAACAAATCATTTGTATATTGCAGCAGTAATTCAATTACATAAATTAAAAATAATAAGGATCCAAGATGGCTGCCCTGTGGGACACCAGATGAATCATGTATTACTTTTGAAGTACTATTGAAAATTTTAACTATTTGTCTTCGATTAAGCAAATAACTGGATATCCACTCAAGAAATGATGAATGAAATCCAATATGTTTAATTTTTTTTTTTTAAAGTTGCATAATGCAAATTCTATCAAACGCCTTCTGAAAGTCTGTAAAAACAGCATCCACTTAAAAATCAGATTCAAGGGCATCAGAAACAATTTTGGTGAACAAAGATAAGTTTGTAGTTGTTGACCTACCACTAACAAATCCATGTTGGTATGGAGATATAATTTCTTTAATATTAAAATAAATTTTCTGCTTCACAATGAGCTCGAAGAGTTTTGGTATTGCAGAAAGTCTGGAAATCGCACGGTAATTTACTATTTGATGTTTTTGTCCAGCTTTGAAAATTGGAGTTATAAAAGACAGTTTCCAATCATCTAAAAAAATTCCTTTTGAAAGCGAAGTATTAAAATTTTTTGAAATGGATAAGCTAATGAAACACAGTTTTTAATTAAAAAAGAGGGAATCCCATCTAGACCAGCACTTAAACTTGGATTAAGCTTTGAAAAACCTTCCATAATGTCGTCAACAGATAAAAAAGGTTACCCAGATTCATGTTTGAAAATAAGATTTGGTCATCATTACTGTCCGGAATAACTACAGAAGAATGATCACTTTACACAGTCTCAAAAAAAGATGCAAACAGATCTCATGTTGAATATAAATTGCAAGAGGTTTGATTATTATATTCTATATTAGTAAATACTCCAGAGTTCTGTTTTTTTTGAATTAATAAAAGCCCAAAAAGCCTTTGGATTTCTTGAAATTTGTGATTGAATGTTTATTAAATATTTTGTATGTAAAAATCGATTGAGAAAATCATATTCACGTCGTAACTGACAGTAGCGTTGCCTTTCACATTCTGATTTATTTTTTTTAAACACTTAAAAGCTTTGTTTTTTACATTTTTAAGATTTCGAAGTCTCTGGTTATCCCAGGGTAACTTAAATTCAGATTTTTTAGAATTTTTTGATCTGGCTACAATCTATAAAACCTATATACGTCCAAAACTTGAGTATAACTACCATCTATGGGCTGGTGCTCCAGTAACTTATTTAAGTCTCTTGGACAGTATTCAAAGAAGAGCTCTTAAAATGATTGGTGATAATAATATCATTGACTCATTTTCGTCACTCCAACATCGTCGTAATGTTTCTTGCCTCACCCTTTTTTACCGTTATTTTAAAGGACTATGCTCTAGTGAAATAGCCAGCTGCATTCCTCCCCTTAAACAATTTAACCGTAATACTCGCACTTCTAGGAATGCCATCAGTTTACCCTTGAGCTCAACTTCGGCCGTACTGTGAAGTACAGAGATTCGTTCTTCAGCCGTACTACGCGAATGTGGAATTCTTTGCCACGCTCTATCTTTCCCAGTCATTGCAATGTTCAAGAATTCAAAACCAATGTACACCGCAGGGTTGCAAAAGCTTAAGTCACTTGTTAGCTTAAGCTAGGCTTTAATTCATAAGCTAGTGAGTGACTTGTGAATTAAAAAAAAAAAAAAAATTAACAAGCTACGAACTGACTTATGAATTAAAAAAAATTTAATTCACAAGTCAGTTGGTGACTTGTGAATTAAAAAAAATTAAATCATAAGCTTCTTAGTGACTTATGAATTAAAAAAAATTAATTCAGAACCTACTAAGTGACTTATGAATTAAAAAAATTTAAGTCATGGGCAAGTAAGTGACTTATGAATTAAAAAATTTTAATTCCCAAGCTACTAAGTGACTTAGAAATTAAAAAAAATCAAGTCATGAGCAAGTAAGTGACTTATGAATTAAAAAAATTCAAATCATCAGTAAGTAAGTGACTTATGAATTAAAAAAATTTAATTCAAAACCAACTTAGTGACTTATGAATTAAAAAAAATTTAATTCATAAGTTAATGGATAAATGCTGATTAGAAAAATTATGAAATGGATAATTTATAAGCTAGCGTGATAATCTTATGATTTAAAAACTAGATTTGAAAGCTTTAGTTAATAATTAAATAATTATGTAGTCAAAACAAGCTTAAAAATTTCCAATCTACCAACTAACTTATGAATTAAATTTTTTTTAATTCACAAGTCACCAACTGACTTGTGAATTAAATTTTTTTTTAATTCATAAGTCACTTAGTAGCTTAGGATTTAAATTTTTTTTAATTCATAAGTCACTTTGGGGGTTGTGAATTATTTTTTTTTAATTCATAAGTCACCAAATATCTTATGAATTAAATTTTTTTAATTCACAAGTCATCTATAGACTTATGACTTAAGGATTTTTTAATTCAAAAATTCGCAACCCTGGTACACCGACACCTCCTTTCTAACCCTTACCTTTTTTCTTAATGCTCACACTGCGTCTCTAGCATATTAAGGGTATACAAACCCCTTGAGTGTGCGCCGATTATAAAAAAAAAAACAAATTTTTAACAACCATCATACATATATATTTTTTAAAAAGTTGGCATACAGAAGTTCAAATTGTGTTCCAGAAATAATTATTGACCAATTTAAGGATACAAAATAATCATTTAATTCATTGTTATCTCCTGTCGTTGAAGTGGAAACAACCCCTCATATCCATGAGCGGGACATGCACTAAGGAAACAGAACAGCTTTCAGTTCAGTAGGCGCATCAGATATCAACATGTTTGAAATAACCACATATTTGACGTGGTCGAAAAAATACTAAGTGTTTATGTTTCCTTCGACTACGTAAGAAATTTGTCACCCCTTCTGTTCTGGATGTATTTTATAAAGCCTAAAATCGTCCAAGTCTTGAATACAATTCCCGTCTTCGGGTAGAAGCTCCAATATCTCAAATGATTCTCTTGAAGAGAATATTAAAAAGAACTTTTAAAAATGATAAGTGATAGAACTTTAACAGAAACATTTGCATCTCTCAAGCACGTTCGCAATGTTTCACTTCTTTCATAATATTACCTTTATTTCTATAAACAGTATTTTAGTGAAATAGCCAGTTGCATTCCTGCTCTTTAATGATTCAACTGTAATACTTGCACTTCAAAAAATGCCCATCAGTCTGCCCTTGTGCCTAACTTCGGACGTACTATAAAATTCATAGAAATTATATTTAGCTGCACAACACGAATGTGGAATGCTTTTCCCGGCCCAATATTTCCCTCCTATTTGAGCATCAAAACCTCCTTTTAAATACTCCTTTTAAATACTCCTTTTAAATACTCTCAAAATTCTTCTCAAAAAAAAAAAAAAAAAATACATTATAGATAAATGCTTATTTATAAAATACACTCGGGCGTATGAGTAATTTTTTGATCATCAAGCTAAATTTCTTCGTGGATAAACTGAATTATATATACATACATACATTTGAAGTAGGTGTGTCAGAAACTTTATCAAAAGTTCCATGACGTGTTTTTTCAGCTAACATATTTTTTATTAAGATCTTTGAAGATAAATTTCATATCAGATAAATTTTTATATTTATTTTAGTATGGAGTGAATTGGCATTAATTCAAAAATTTTAAATTCCTGCTAAATTTGAATCATAAATTTTTATAGCTTTGAAGAAAAATAATCATTTTTTTTTTCTTATTCATTTTTTTACTAGTTTTTTTTTCAAATATATTGAAATACTGACTTAAATTTTTTCTTCCCAAAGTTTTATCAACTTAATTCGATACATGTATGGAAATACAAAGTTTCGAATGTTAATTTTGCTTTTGATTTGGATATCGATTTAATTGCCTTAAAAATCAAATTAAATACTTTCGTATTGTTTTATTATTCATTTATTTTTCAAAATTCAATCTTCACATCTGTTTAAATGCATTTTTCTTTTAATAAACCACAATTTTTTCAAAAAGACACACAACTTTTGTGGAGCCTCAATAAATAATCTACATTTGAATTTAATTATCCAAACAAAAATGCCCCCGTTCACAAGCAAAAGAAAACGGAGAAAAAAAAATTTCAATTCAATGAAGAACACAATTTGACTTTGAACAATTATGAACACATTTAGTTCAACTAAATGTAAACAATCGAATGCAATTAGTCAAGTAGATTCTATCGACTCAATTTATTGCTATCAATTTAAACCGACATTTGCTTTTCGGTTCATTTAATTATGTTTACCCCTTGCCAGAAATCTGCTCCTCCTGTCTGATTGTGTAGAACTTCTGTAAAAATATTTTCAATGATTTGAAAACTGAAAGCAATCTGTATACTGTATTCCTTAAAATAGCTCATCAAAAAAAAGACACACATCAAAAATTATGTTAAATTAATTTATTTTTTCGTTGCAGATGACGTAAGTACGAATATGGCGCCATGCAAGTGAAAAACGGACATGCAATTTCCATCATGTAGACACAAATTTTGGCTAAAAAAAACTGCCCACCTATAACATCGAAGGTGGTGAATTCAAAAAGACAAATGGTAATTGAAAACAGAAATTATCAACTCAACAAAAGTTTTAATAAAGATTTCATTTCACAGCTTTGGAAAATGGATACATATACGTTTCTGTCATTCGTGTACTTAAAAGCGGGATATTCAAATCTCAACGTCATTTAAAAAAAAAAACACACACAAATGCTGCTTAAAGTTCAATTTGTCTAAAAGGGTGCACCTGCTGGATTATACGCTTTATTTAATTTTTGCTTCTTTGTTTTTTTCTATTTTTTTTTTGTTGTAAATTCACTTTGAACTGTCCATCTTTTTCCCGGGATTAATGGATATTTTATAAGCTTTATAGTAGATGTATTTATTTTTAATTCTCTCACCAATGAAATATTTGCATTTTATTTTTCTATACAATATAATATTATACTTTAAAGAAAAGAAATTAAAAACGAGTCGATAAATTATTTTCTTGGTTTTAAGGAGTAAAACAAGTTGAAAATAAATATATTATTATTGATAATTATGGTGACGTCTTGTTTTTCTTTTATTTTGGGGCGTTTGAGTACCCTTAAAATTAACTATCATAGAGCCAGCCATAGGGAAATATGGAATGATTTATAAATGTCCATTTGTTTTCAAGTTCCGAATTTCAAAATTGAAGGGGAAAATAAAGCCGGATAAGGCAATCAACATTCATGTCATTTATCTAAAAGAGAAGATCTCTATTCTATTTTTTAAAAGTTCGTCTAAAATTTTAAAGTATACTGATGAGCACTCCTAGAAATGCGAGGGTTATTTTAGGGGAGAAAAGTATATGGCTAATTTACTAGAAGATTGCTTCTTAAAATAGCTAAAACCTGAAACATTGCGGCGGCGGTGCTCGAGAGATGCAAATGTTTCCATTAGACAACCGCCTATAATTTTTGGAGCTCTCTTTTGAATTCTGTCCGAGAGACTCAAGTTGGTTTTTGGAGCATCTACCCAGATATGGGAATTATACTCCAGTTTTGGATGATAAAAGGTTTTATAATGGGTAATTTTTTTGCTATTTTCTTTTTGGCAACACTGGTTTTGACAGCTCACGCACGTTTCGTGTTTTGTGTCGCTGTCAAACATCTTCAGTTTGGTCTATAATTTAACCATGAATCGTCTTACAAACGAAAAACGCTTGAAAATTATTGAATTTTATTATCAAAATGCTAGCTCTGTTAAGAAAGTTCATCGCGCGCTTCTTTCATTTTATGGTCAGTTTAATCGACCTACTGAGGTGGCTATTCGGGCTATTGTGACTTAATTTCGTACCAAATTTACATTGTTGGACATTAAACCACCAACACCAACACGCTTACGCAGAGTGTGAACTGAGGAAAATATCGCAGCCGTGTCGGCAAATGTTAGTGATGACCGCGAACTATCGATTCGGCGCCGTTCCACTACGTGGAAAATTTTGCGGAAGGATTTAGGTGTGAAGCCTTTCAAAATACAGGTGGTGCAAGAATTGAAGCTGAACGACCTACCACAACGCTGAATTTTTGGTGAATGGGCTCTTGAAAAGTTTGCCACTTTTGTATAGAAAAAAAATTGTGTGCTTGTGCGACGAAGCTCATTTCTGGTTGAATGGATACGTGAACAAGCAAAACTGCCGTAAATGGAGTGAAGAGCAGCCAGAAGCATTGCAAGAACTACCAATGCATTCAGAAAAAGTCACTGTTTGGTGCGGATTATGGGCTGGCGGAATCATTGGGCCGTATTTCTTCAAAGATGATGCGAATCGCAACGCTACTGTCTGTGAATGGTGAGCGCTACCGTGTGATGATAACAAACTTTTTTTTGCGCAGACTGGAAGAGCTTGACTTGCATGACATGTGGTTTCAACAAGACGGTGCCGTAACAATGGACCAATTGAGAGGCGAGTTCGGTGAACAGTTTATTTCAGGTTTTGGGCCGGTGATTTAACGATTTAACGGCCCTAGACTATTTTTGATGGGGCTAAGTTAAGGATCATGTCTGTAGCGACAAGCCCTCTCGATTCATTTTTCTGAATTGTGTGTGTTTTTGTTGTTTAATTTTCGATAGCTCTTTAAAAAATCACTCGTTATATTACAGCCAGATCAGAAGGGGTAAAAAAACTTCTTGCATTGGCGAAGAAAACCTAAACACTTAGCAGCGTTTTCGGCGGTGTCAAATTTGTGAATATTCAACAAAAGATGGTCTGTGATGTACATTTCTAGAACGGAAAGCTGTTTAGTTTCCTCGAGGCAAGTTTCATCTATGGATAATGGCTTTACGGGAGGGTTACGCTTTAACGATGATAAAGACCATTGGGTTTTCGAAGCATTAAATTCTACACGGTTTTTAATTCCTTCCCCATTGGAAAATGCTGTCGAGATCTGAATTAAATGAGCTTATCATATGCTGCCATTGCAGATCCACATTCGAAGGGCAAGGGTATGAATTTAAAAATAAATAATATGAAAAGCTGAGGGTACTGTCACCAGCAAAACAATTAAATGGATTAGAAGTTTCAGACAAATTATCATTTATGAATATAAATAAGAGTTTTGAAGATAGAACGGAGCTTCGGGGCACACTAGCGTTTATTTCGTGGATATCAGATTTGAAACCATCCAATACTACTTCTAGAAAACGATCTGAAATGTAATTTCTAATCAAACTAAGAACGGATTCATCGATACCAAAGGCACCCATTTTCGATAAGAGACCTTGATGCCAAAATCTATCTTCAGAACAATAGCAGGGATACTTTGAGATCAGAATTTTATAAGGATATCATACGTTGCCCTTCTAAATTCACTTCTGAAGGACAAGGACGTGAATCTACAAACGAATATGAGAATCTGAGAGTTCTGTCAGCAGCAAATTAATTTAATGAATAAGAAGTTTCAAACAAAAGAAAAAGATTATTGATAAATAGAATAAAGAGAGTTGGCGACAATACGAAGCCCTGTGGCACACCATCATTATTTTATGAAAAAAAAAACAGACTTGAAACCATCCAGTACAACATGTAAAAAGCGGTTCGAAAGGTAGTTTCTAATCCAATGAAGAAGAGATTTATCATGTTTTGAATGTTCGATAAGAGAGTTTGACACCAAACTCTATCAAATACTTTTGAAATATATCAAGTGCAATAATCTTCCTTCCTCTAAAACGACGTAAAGATTTGTGCCACTGTTCACTATCATTGAGAAGATTTCGCTCTCATAGCTATAGAGCCGATAATTTATCAGTGTTTACATGACCTTGGAAAGAAGGAACGTAAGTGCGATTGGGCATTAGTTAGAGGGGGAAGAAGATTCACCTTTTTTAGGACAGGCTGGAAAAATACTGTCGTACATCCATTCGGAAGGTAACCAATAGAATATGAATGATGGAAAATGTTACGCAATAATTTGTCTAGTATTAAAAACACCTGTTCAGAACAAGGGGAGGGATACTATCCTGGCCAGTGGATTTGTGTACATCTAGATCTTTCAGTAATCTTACAACTGTACGAGTGTGAAACAAAATTTTCAACTTAAAAAAGTTATCAAGTACAGGAGGTGTAATGACACTTTCTTGCAGCGCCGAATTAACAGAAAACTGTTCTGCAAGAAAATTCGCTTTTTGTTGTGAGGTTGCAAAAGTAGTGCCGTTTTAGGCGAACGTAAGAACCTAGATTGAAGAAGTATTTCGTAAATTTTGTACATATGGTCAAAAATGTCTACTCTACCTTTGGAACATTGTAGTATTTTTGCCTTAATTCTAAGTCATTCAAATATTTGGTTCATCGAATATAATCAATAAAAATTTTTCTATCTTACTTTCCTTAGGAAGTTTGGCCTTATAACATTAGAAACTTACTTCTCTGACCCTGAAAACATCCGTATAGCTCAAAGCAAACCATAAATTCCCTTTTGGTTTGATAGATTTTCCCTATTCAGGATAATATTTCTCATTAAAATTGTAAATCGTATCTCCACTGAAGTCCACTTCACTATCGAGGAAGCATAGTATGCAATTAAAGATTCTAAGAAATCGTTGAGATTTCCAGTTGGATTTCTCGTTTTGCTAAACGGTTCTCTTGTTAGTTTGATATCGTTCAAATGCCCATCACGGCTTCTTATGGTTGCACGGATCCGATTGGTTAAATTTTCAATGATTCTTCCGCATATATCCGGCTGAATCTCGATTGCATCAGTCGATTGTCGTTTATTCCCAAAAACTTGAAACTTAAGAAAACCCCACAAGAAAAAGTCTAGTGTGGTCAAATCGAATGACCTTGGTGACCAATTCACATCACCTAAGCAAGTGGTAACCTTACCCTCAAATCGTTCAAGCAGAATGTTCACCGTGTCGTCCGCCATGTGACACGAAGCTGCTGGAAACATATCGTCTAGAACCATATGATTCAATTTTGGCTAATTTATAGCTCGCTATTGACGCCGCCGTGCAAAATCCACACTTTTTAAGGATGCATTGGCACCTGGTGAACCAAAATTGGGGTCCTCTTCGAAACGCTTTGAAGCCCAGTCAGTGAAAAAACTGTGTTGTATATGATCATGAACTTTGAAGTCCTGGGTTAGTTAGTTCTTGTTCGGATGTTCGCCAAGTTGAAGTCTGCGAAAGGCCGAGTTTTTGTGCATGGTGAGGAGTCGACTGCGTCGTGTTCTGCTGTAGACCTTCACGGACTGCGGTAATGTTCTTGGCCAATCTTGCGTTAGTTTAAAAAACTAATGTTTACTGATTGATAACAAAACCAGTCGTCTCAAATTTGGTCAACAAACGTTGAAGAGCCGATTGTGAAGTAACTTCTATGTCTACCGTAAAATTAGCGCAAAGCACATTACTTTTGCACTTGCGAACACTCATTTTATATTACTTGGCTTGGTGCTTTGGTATCAGTTGCTTAATAATAAACAACAGATTTGGCAGATGTCAGCAAAACAACATGACCGTTACAGGCTGTAGCTTGGGGTACATCGTAAATGTTGGGCGCACTCATTTGATGTTCCCTATAGTATTAGGTGTGTTTTTTTCGCAAAGCTATCCGTAGTGAAGTAAGATTTTATACGTATTACAAATACAAAGTCTTCACTGCCGATAAAAGTAGAAGTAGGATCCAACTGCGGATAGAATGTTGACGTTTGCTCGAGTCTCGAATACAAATGTTGGTACAATTGAAAACTCTTTTGTATCTCGAAGGCATGTTTGTAGAGTACGAAAAGTAGTTTGTTGTTTAGCATTTTCCATTGAGAGCTTACGTCTTTTTTTTAGAAAACCATTTTTATAAGAAAAACGCTGCATTTTGTATCGTGTTGGTGTCGAACTCTTATAGAAAGTTGTTTAATAACTAACGCGTTTTTGTAGGAGCGAAATGTCGTGGTCAGCTGTTAAACTTTAGTTAATCAGCGACATTTAAGAGTTACTAACGCGACAAAGCCTTCTTATGAAAAAAGCTGTTGAGAAATCCAAAACTAACTAAAGTCTGCGAACAGATCCCTTGACTTTTGTGGTGATAATTGTCAACAAAAAAAAAATTCACAAACAAAACTTCTGCTTTATGAAGAATGGCTGGTGAACAGAAAAAGTAAATACAAAATGATTTAAATTGAAATTCATAAATAAAAAACCTCCATATATATTTTCAGAAACATGAAAATTACTTGGCAAAAAGTTATTGGTTGTTTTTTTTCAATTAAATATTTGACAACTAGTCAGTGGTACCATCTTTAAAGTAGAAAAATCGCACAACTGCGGATACGTTTTTTTGGGAAATCCTACTTCACTAAGGATAATTTTCCCAAAAAAACACACCTATTGTCAAGTTTGATTAAAACTTAATTTCAAGCAAAAGGAATATAATCAGGAATTTTTTGTTATATTTATAATTATTTTTATAAGAAAGTTTTGAACTTAAAAAAAAAAAAAAGAAAAATGCACAAAATTACAGTACAGAAACACATAAATTAAAGAAATTAACAATATGTTTAATATATGTATATAAAAATAGAATTAAGTTAAAAATCTTATAATAATGAGGCACATCCATTAAAACAGTCTTTATTCTTCTTTGTTGCTCTCGACCGAATTTAAATATTCCATTCGAAGTCTTCGAGTTATTTTAGTACCGACTTTTGTTCGGGTCCATTCTGGCACAAGTTTACTGGCAGCATACTTAAAAAAAATATAGAAAAAATATTTAAAACTAAAATTAAAATTATACTCTGTCCAACAAAAATTGTCAGTACAGGCCTTATGGGAGAGATTTTTCTAAAGCAGTGGCGCCTGATGCACCCTCACTACAATGCGTTAGGAGAAATGCCAATAAAAAAAGAGAAAGCCACTGACTTTTCTTAAGGAATTGTTGTTGTAATTCTTTGCAAAAAGTTGTACACCCCAACACGACCGTCGTATCCCACTGCTGATGAGAAAGATACTGTCAAGAGTGTCAAGTGTCACTCAATACGATCGTGCGCTCTTTATCTACATCAAAACAGAGTTACCATTATCATTCTCAATTGCAAGCAAGGAGCTTTTTCAGTGGTTTCTATTAAGGAGCTTTTGGGATTTGAAGCTTTTGAGAACACATTTTAAGAAGATGAGTATGTTGAGTGTTGTCGTATTGCTTTTCAACTTAAAAAAAAACACGCCTATTATCTTACCGCTTGGTGTTGTGGGAAAAGGGAAACTGAATATTGTTTTCAGTCGTTTTGAATCGGCAGACGGTAGCCCTACGCGTTTTTTGCTCTCATTTGCGGCGATTTATAAATTATAATATGAACTACGGAATCCCTGTAAGAGCTTTAAAAGGCGACACACTTATGCATGGCAATGCAACCAGAATTAGAGACAAACGTCCTATCTTCCCTGTACTGACAATTTTTGTTGGACAGAGTATAGAATCAAATACATACCTGAAGTCCATGAGTCCAATAACCTGTAGTTTCAGAAGTCCTTCCCAATGTGAACACTGCTGATTGGGTGAAACTCTTGACATCCGGTATAAATAAACCTCCATCCATGACTTTCTTTGAATATTGATTCATTTTTGTAACTAAAAATAATGGTGTGACACACTGTACTGTGATTCCATATTCGTTAAGTTCTTCCTGCATAGCCAATGTAAGGCTTTTAATATATTTCTATGAGAAAAGATAAAAAAAAAAATTATTCACACTTTCTGTTATAAAAGTTGCCATAGAACTTAAGATTACCTTTGTTGCCGAATAAACCGCCATATAAGGCAGTGGTTGTAATTCACTTCCGGATGAAATATTTACAATGGCACCTTTACCGTTCTTCTTCATTTGATCGATTAACATCCGACACATCATTGTGCATGCTGCAACATTGATGTTTATAAGATCCCATAAAATATCTTCGGGCACCTTTGCCAGCTCATCTGGATAATCGTACATTTTGCCAACATTATTTACTGTAATTAAAAACAAGAACCATTATAAATCATAATGTTGGTATTTTAATTACCTCTTTGAAATAATTATGATTAGACGGTATAATTATTGTTGAAGCAACATGCGTGCAACCGCATAGCTATGTTGGCATTTGGAAATACAAAACAAAAAATGTTGCAGCATTAGGAGGAATACAAAACGAAAAAGGTTAACTAATTTAGCCATGGTAATGTTGAGTCAAAGACAAGATTTACCATCAGAAACGCCAGACACAACAAAATTTCTTTAGGGCGTAATTAATTTATATGGCTAAGAGGTTGGAACAGTAATTGGGTCTTATAATGACCTTGTGACGTATTTCATGAACTGCTTAGTCGAAGATATTACTTAACAGTAACATTATATAGATTTAATCAATTTGTTTTAAATGAATGAAATCGTTTTAACTGTGAGCTGCTTTGGTAAAGATATAAACCTAGATTAGATAATAGGTGTTCACATAAATTTAAAAGGAGAAATATGTAATTGTTTTAGAAAATTGATTTTCAAATAAAATAAAGGTCTGAGTCGAAACTATAGTATAATCGTAACAAATATGCTTTTTCTCAGAGAGATCGGAAACAAAACAAAATAATTGTACTTTGTATGTTTCGCATATTGAGGTGTCTTCCACTATCGTCAACGATTTCTTAAATATTTCAACAGAAATTTCTTTTTTTTTTATTCTTAAAGAGTTCTTCAATACGGGCCGGTAGATGTTAAAATGAAAGCTGTGCATGAGGTATTAAAAAATATTTTTTTTTGAAAGCACTTTTATTTTATTATGTATGAATATGACAATGCCCGCCTCGGCTTCTTTCGGTAGCTCGCATCCGAGAGATCCAAAATTCTCCAATGACTCTTCTACATATATCCGGCTGAATTTGAGCGATGGCCTGTGTAATGTTCACCTTAAGATCATCGATCGACTGTGGTTTATTCGCTTCATTAGGAAACAACACAAGAAAAAGTCTAGTGGGTCAAATCGCATAAGCTTGGTGGCCTATTTATGTCACCTCTGCAAGAGGTAACCTTATCCACATATCGTTCATGCATAACGTCATGTGCGGCGTTCACTGTGTGGTACGTAGCGCCATTATGTTGGAACCACATGTCATCTAGGTCCATATATATTGTTCAATTTGGGTTATAAGAAATTGCTTATCATCGTCTGGAAGCGGTCGCCATTGATGGTGACCGGCTCACCTACATATGTTGTTTTCGCAAAAATACAGACCAATGAAGCCTCCAGCCCAAAACCCATATGAAATGGTAACTTTTTGAGGATGAATTGTCACCTGGTGTGCCTCGTGTGTATTCGTTTTGTCCCATATACGGCAATTTTGTTTGTTAACACAGCCATTCATCCAAAAATGTGCCTCATTGCTTAAGATGCAAAATTGGGGTCCTGTTCCAAACGAAGCCCAGTCAGCGAACAAACGGCCGGCGTTGTCTACGATCATGAACATTGAGCTCCTGGGTCAGTTGGATCTTGTAAGAGTGTGGGCTTTAGTCCCGATGCAAAATTCGCCAAGTTGAAGTCTGTGAAAGGCCGTGGGCACGGCCGGCGCGGCGGGCGGGGAATCGAATGCCTTGGGTTATGCCGTACACTTTAACGAGCCGCGGTGATGTTCTCGGCCGAGCTTTCGTTCCTTTGACGAACGAATGTTTGCTGAATGATAACCGAACTGGTCATCAATTTGGTAACCAAAAGTTGATTGTGAAGGGCCACCACGTCTACTGCAAAAAAGGCGCAGCGCATGCAACTTTTGCACCAACGAACACTTCGTTTGAAAAAGTTATTTATATACCTTTGATAAAAGCAGGAATTTTCTAGAAAAAAAGTAAACAAGATTAGTCCTATGAGGGTTGGCCCCCAATCCACATAGATCTGTCTAATTTCACAGAATATTTGAAGCATTTTATGAGAGCAAGGTCGTCCTCATAGGGAATCACCCTAAAGCTCTTCGCCTCCAGGCAAGTCAGCAGCTCATTTTCTACCAAGTTCAAAATAATGGGAGATAGAATACTACCTTGTGGCGTACCTCTATTGTCACATCTTCTTGTGGAAAAGACACACAGTTTTGAATCAATAATCCTGCTGGTGAGCATTTTATAAATCAAATCACTAAGCGAACTCTACATTAAGAGATCAGACAGTGTAAATATGATGGCAGATGTGTCGAAGTTGTTAAAAGCGCCTTCCTTATCTAGGATCATAGTATGTTCTTTATGGTGGAAGGAGTATTCGATTGTATTTACAAATGTATGCCAAGCTGTGCCCACTGATTTCCCATTACAGTATGCCTGTTGAACCCTAGACATAAGTCTCATATCAAAAATTGTTCTTAAATGGATATCAATCAATCTGTCGAAGGTTTTGAGGAGAAATGATAGGTCTGGGACCTTAACATGGGAGCATTTATCAGCTTTGGGTATAAAAACAAATTTAACTTCTCTTCATGATTTAGGTATATGTGGACTGTGGACTTAACTCAAACTACTAGTGAAGAGTGTCTCCAAGATTGGTAGAATGATTTCGAGAGTCATTTGGAGTTTAACTGGTATTTTGCCGTCACTTCCAATACACTTGTATGGTTTGGAGCGTTTGATCACCCATTTCAGTTTGTCCCTAGGAATAAGTTAAATTATTTGTGAACCTTATGTGATCAGTGTAATTTAGTGGCAATAACTCTCCTAAACGTTACACATGAAATATTGTTGTCTAAGCTGCGTAATAAATTCTTTTTTCTTACATTCTGATTGGCAGTTTGGATAAATGCCATCATCGATAAAATGTTCACACTTTGGTTAAAATAAATTAAATAATTTTAATTTGGAAACTCCAAGTCTAGTGACTTACAACTTTTTATGATTTGTACAGCTTTGTACCAAATTCTTCCTTTTCAGTTTGAAGTGGTATTGTCATAAGCTGTTGAATAAAATCTATTTTTTTTTTCGGAAAATATAATAATTATATCAGGTTATTTGACTCTCCATTATTTCAAAACACGTTTTATTTAGTTATTAAAATAAAGAAAAATATTTTTTAACATTTTGCAATATCATTCGAGTTTAAAAAAAAAGAGGGATTCAAAGACAAATACTGATGTATATGGGGTATTGAATATAAAAATGCAAGGAAGCTAGAAAAAGCATTCCTCATAAGCACTTTGCTGCTTAAGAGAGAATCTCTTTATTTAAGAGTGAACTGAAGAGTATCTGCAGAGCACTCTTTAAAAGAACGAGTATTACCATTGTATTATTTTATAAGAGGAATACAACTTGTTATATCATTAGAATTTAGAACACTCCTTATAGAAATAACGATTAAATAGTAAGACATATAAAACATTGTGGCAGCCTTCAAGAAATGTAAATGTTACTTGTTATCGCCTGAAAGTAAAATGCTTTTACATAATCTGTTACCATTTCCAATAACATCACTTTTGATTTCAAAATGTAAACTTGCAAGCTCTATTTTTCGCAGCAATTTCTTTCATCTGTTGCGTAACTTCAACATCTTCTAAGATCACCAAAGCGGCAGCATTCAGTCATAGTCTATAATGTTTAAATGTCTAGTCTATAATTTTTAATGCCATGGAAATTATCGATATACAGGGTGATTTGTATAAGGTGTGACAAAAAGCTAGGGCGTGTAGGTTGGACTTAGACAAGAAAAAAATCGTATGGGAGGGGGGGGTCTATTTCCCCCCATTTAGTCGGGAGGGGTAATTTAAGAAAAAAATCACTTAAAACAGAAAAAAAATTATTAAAAAATAACGGTGATACCTACAGAGTAATGCTATAGCATTACATTCTTTAATTTTGTTTTTAAATAAAGTTGTTCGAGTGAATAGTTTTTGAAAAACTAATTTTCAAAATCAAAATTTTGAAATAAAAAATGAAAATTTTTTTTAAGCAATGTTTTTTTTTCAAAATTTTACGTAATTAAGTATTATTTTTTTATTCAATATTCAATGATCTTATTATTTTTTGATCAAATACAAAAAACCGGATGTAATACTGTTTATTTAAATTTTTAACTATTTTTTAACTAAAGCTTATTACAAAAAATTTTCGATATGATCCCCATTTTGTAAAAGGCAATGATTATAGCGCCTTCTTATTGCTGCACATAAATTTATACTTGATAAATTTTCCTGTAATTTGACTCCAGCCACTTCAATCCGTTGTTTCAATTGTTCCAAAGATTCTATTTCCACTTCGTACACATAGTTCTTCATGAATCCCCAAGCATAAAAATCTAAGGGAGTTGTACAAATTATTTCTAATTTGAATGTCAAGTCAACATATCACGATGTCAAATTACTCTCGTACCGAATTAACGGATATGCATTACTGCTACTGTATGGCTCATGGTCGAAGTCGTGAAGCGCAAAGACTCTACGCTGAAATGTATCCCAATAGGAGGTGTCCCAGTCATACGATATTTTCTTTCGTAAATGCACCTAAGCCAAGCCGACCCCACCATAATAAAAAAGTGGCAGGTCAATTTTAAACCAATGCTCTCACGCAGGTGTTCTCAATGAAAAAATGTGTGAAATATGGTTAATCCAGTACTTTGTCACATTATTGTATGCTTATAAGACGATAATTAAAAAAATAGTAAAAAGAAAGTTAATCCTTTCAATCGTAAATTCACCTAAGAATCCAAAAACGTAAAAACTAAAATAAAAGGCTTTTCTTAGAACAAAAGTAGTTTTTGTTATTTTTGATTTTCTCAAAAACTACAAAAAATTTTGACATCCGGTTTTTTGTGTTTGATCAAAACTTAATAAGAGCATTGAATATTGAATAAAAAAATAATACTTAATTACGTAAAATTTTGAAAAAACCTTGCTTAAAAAAAAAATTCATTTTTTTTTCAAAATTTTGATTTTGAAAATTAATTTTTCAAAAACTATTCATTCGAACAACTTTATTTAAAAACAAAATTAAAAAATGTATTTCTGGCTTTTCAAAATGCTATAGCATTACTCTGTAGGTATCACCGTTATTTTTTAATAATTTTTTTTTGTTTTAAGTGATTTTTTTCTTAAATTGCCCCTCCCGCCTAAACGGAGGGAAATAGACCCCCCTCCCATACGATTTATTTCTTGTCTAAGTCCAACTTAAACGCCTTAGCTTTTTGTCACACCTTATGCAAATCACCCTGTAATATAGAGGTAAAAGTAATGGTGATAATAAGCAACCTTTCTGCACCCCAAACTGTGTATCAAAAGAGTCTAACAGCTCCTTTCCTGTTCGAACTGTTGATTGTTTACTCCAATGTAAACATTTCAACAGATTAACAAATATTAATGAGGCTCCTATGTACGGTAATTTGATTTAAAAAAAAAATATGAATTTTTGTCTTTAATAAGTCTGGTGTTCATATAAGAATGCTAAACAAGTGTAACTGAAGACAACCGAGCTACGAACTGGCTTAGCTTGAAACGTGGGAGAAGTAGCAGCTCTGATATTGATATTATGCTCCAAGTTAGGTGAATTTATTCCCTATTGCTTACAGCAAGATCAGAATGGAACAATAATTAAAATTCTCGAAGGAAATTAAGAGCCAGATAAAGATTTCTGTATTGTAATGACGTGACTATCTTCGAGTTTTTTTCTTTAACTTATCCTAATGAGTTATTTAAAATTTTGTATGTTTTTTTTTTGCTTTGAATTAAAATAAAATTTTAGAAAATTAAGAAACTCACCTAAAATTCCAACCGGAATTCCTTCCAATTCCTTTCGAATGTGTTCATAAACTTCTCTTCCTTTAGCAAAATCAGCAACAATCCACTTCGTTTTCACTTTAAACTCCGATTCTGCAATAAGTGTTTGTAGGAGAAATTAATATTTTTTTCTTGAGTAATTGCAATTATATTTGATTAATATACCAATCTCTTTTCCAACATCAATCAACTTCTTCTCTGTCCTCGATATAAGTACAACATTAATTCCCTTTCTCGCCAATTCTTTGGCATATTCCTTTCCAATGCCATCAGTTGAGCCAGTAATTACTACAAATTATAAAAAAGAAAAAAAAAATAATAATATAAATGACTGACACATAAAATGCAAATTCATTTTTACAATTTATTTTATGATTGTACTGTTGTAAATTGTAAACTGATTTAAGTAAAAACGTGGTGAATTTGAATTAAATTTGATAAAAAACTGCAATAGAGACTTAAGTCATAGGTTGTAAGAGACTAATTGAACTTAAGATTATAAATAAATTTAATATACCGATCTTATAACCATTTAAATCCTTATATGTCTTAAAGTTAAATGAAATTACAGTATATATAGGGTCATTTTATTCATAATTCAGATTTGACATCCCTGTTTCAATCACATACTTCAAACCAAATTGCCATGTCTACGAGACTGTTTGTTTGTAGTTTAGGGTTTGCCATTTATTTATGTGAGGGTAATTATTCGGATTATCTGCAGTATAAATTTCGAACCAGAAACTCCTCTACCTTTTAGAAATCCTAAAAGAATTGACTAAAAGAAGTTCAGTCAGATTGTTCGTTCTAAACTGTGCAACATACTCTCAATTCAGCCGACCAACAAGGTTGATAGAATTCTGTCAACCAAATTGAAAAGAGAACATTTCGATCCGTTATTTTTGAAAAAGCATGATAGATTTTGGAGAATTTTTCCAGCTTAGTCTTTCGAACATATTTTCCGTGCTGAAGCCCGAAACGCTTAGATCCAGTAATACTTCAGTGACTGGTGTAGAACATAATTAACACCGTTATAATACTCGTATAAGAGAAAATAGCGTTTGCAAATAGTATTTTCTCTCCAAATAAGTCTCCAGGTCTGAACGGCAAAACGGCCCTTATGGTACAAAAACTACAAGAGGTGACAGTTCCATGACTGGAAATATTTTGAGAGGATGTCACTCTTTTAACTGCGAACCTGAGCCCTCAAGGAAGTAGGAATAGTATTCATCCCGAAAGATGATGGGCGGCGTAATAAATCCGTCTGATGTCTTCCGTACTCAAAACTTTGGAGCGCATTCTCGACTCTAATATTAGAGACATTTTAAATGGATGTCCTCTTGATCACTCTCTGCATACCTTAAGCATAAGTCCACTGAAACGTCCCTACAGTGAACTGCAACTACAAAGAATATACTCTCGCTGCTTTTTTAGGATGTTGGATCTTTAAACAACATCCTTACCGAATCCATTCTAGAATCACAAATTGATTTTGGTGTAGAAGGCTACATCAAGGAGTGGATTATATCCATACTCAGCGACATAATGATTCTAGGTACGTAAGGCAATACAAACTGAAATAAACACGTTAGTCTATGACTTTTAGTTATGAATAAGATTCTCGTTAGGTTGGAAAGATGTGACGTGAAAGCGGTTGCATATTCAAATGATTTGGTACTAATAGTGTCAGAAAAGTTAACTGCTGTGTTAAGTCAAATCACAGAAATGGCCTTAAAAAAGGTTAGTTATTATAGACTACGAGTTGTGGACTAGGTGTTAACCAAATCAAAACATTACTAAGATACTATACCCCGAATCATCGGCCAAGCACTCTCACTCTCACTCTCCTAGGAAGTGTTTCGAAAATGAAGATCAAAGACTTGACTTTTTTTCTAAAAGCGAAATGAGTCTGGACAAACTTCGGTTACTTCTGTGACATGCTCTCCGTTTCATTGTTTATACCACAAGCTAGCAGACAGAGGGCTTTGACGGAGAGTTATGGTGCAAGCTTTCCGGATGATCACTGAATGGGATTAGTTGCTGCTTAAGAACCAGTCAAAAACCATCTATTATGTAGTACGGTTGAATGATCGATCCGATTTCTGATGATTTTGCAAAAGCAATCAAACGGCGGTCAGCCATCAGACGAATAGGGGGAATAACATGTAGTATACGAAAACATGCACGTGCCGTAACTATTCAGGACTGGTGGAAGTGTGATCATAGCCTCTCCGCGGCGGCTGCTAGAAACAAGCCTTTAAAAAGGTTTGGCTAATATGATCAGGCTGGTTCCTCAGGTTGGCGATAGGTTAATTCCCTGTCCCGTAAAATTAAATGAATTACGGGACCGACAACAAGCCTCGGAAACGGACTGATCACACGACGACAACCCACGCTACGAAAACTGAAAAACGATTTACGAATTTTCTTATGGAACGTACGATCACTCTATAGAGCTCGAGCTGCTCAGCAGCTAGCCGATCCCTGTCAAAATATAAAGCTGACATAACAGCTCTCTAAGAAATCAGATGGACAGGGAACGGTGTTTTACAGAAGAAAGAATATGACGTATATTACAGCTGTCATACAAAACACCATGTGCTCGGGGTAGGCTTCCTAGTCAGCGAAAAAATGAAGTCTACTATCATCGGCTTTAACGCTATAAGCGAAAGGCTATGCACCCTTCGCGTGCGAGGCAAATTTACGAACATCAGCCTCATTAACGTTCACGGACCTACGGAGGAGTCCTCAGACGAAGAAAAAGAGACTTACTACGAACAAGTCGAGAGGGCCCTGAATGTCTGTCCAAGGTATGATGTTAAAATCATCCTTGGGGATTTGAACGCAAAAATAGGTCGGGAGCCGGTATTCAGGCATTACGCAGGCACCCATATTTTGCATGAGAACACTAATGACAATGGACTTCGAGTCTTAGAATTGGCAGCATCGAAAAACATGGTCGTTGCGAGTACCAGGTTCCCGCGTAAAGATATCTACAAAGCCACCTGGGTATCACCAGATGGAGTCACTCGTAACCAAATAGACCACGTGTTGATAGACCGTCGCCGCTACTCGAACTTGATGACGGTACGAACGTACCGAGATGCCAATATCGACTCGGATCACTATCTTGTTGGTATGGTTTTCCGCGGGCGGATTGCCTTGCGAAGACGCATTGCATCCGCCGATCAGGTTCGAATCAACACGGCTGCCCTGCGCAATGAAAACACCAGTAACACCTTTGGTAATGCGTTAGGACTCGCCCTAGAATCACTTGATTTAGGGAGAGTAAGTCCTGGAGCCAGTATGCTGGGCGTAAATGAGAAGTGGACACGTCTTAAAAATACTGTCATTAGTACTGCCAACTCCATCTTAGGCAGCAGTCGTAAAAATCGGAACGACTGGTTTGATGATGAATGCAAGCTAGCGACTGAACGTAAGAATGTTGCGTACCGAGCAATGCAACAATCTCATAGAACGCGGGCACGCGAAGAGGAATATAAAGAGCTCAGAAGAATAGAAAAACGGCTTCACAGACAAAAAAAAAAAAAATCAGCCTGGGAGAAGAACCTAATCTGTGAAATAGAAAATAGCCGAGAGCGAGTCCCGCACCAGGCGCGGAAGTTCTACCAATCCGTCCGAAACATGACGCAGTACACACCACGCTGCACATACTGCAAGGACGGAGAGGGAAGATCTGATCTGAAAGCATGCTGGAGCGATGGGAAGTGTACTTTAATGAATTTCTAAATGGTCAGCTCACTGCAGAAGTGGAGGCTCCACTACTTCAAGAAGAATATCCTATGTTGCCGCCACCAAGCATAGAAGAGGTTGAGAAAGCTATAGGCCGGCTTAAACAGAACAAAGCCCCGGGAGCCGATGGCATACCAGCCGAATTATTCCATCACGGCGGACCAGCCTTACGTCAAGCAATTCATGATATTATAGTACACGTATGGGAGCAGGAAGAAATGCCAGAAGACTGGCGAAAAGGCATAATATGCCCCATACATAAAAAGGGAGTTGTCACAAAGTGCTGCAATTATAGAGGTATCACGTTGTTGAGTACCGTCTATAAGATACTCTCTTCTATCCTACAAGACCAGATAACCCCATACGCTAAAACCGTCATCGGACAATATCAGTGTGGTTTCATTCCAGGCAAATCAACAACTGATCAGATCTTTACCCTTAGGCAGGCGATGGAAAAATGTCTAGAATTTAACATCCCAACATACCATCTGTTTATAGACATTAAGGCCGCCTATGATAGCAAAGCCAGGGTAGAACTTTACAAATCCATGAGAGAATTCGGGATCCCAAATAAATTGACACGACTATGTAGGTTGACCATGACCAACGTAACAAGCCAAGTAAAAATAGCCGGATTGCTATCCAGACCAATCAACATCTTTAATGGACTCCGACAAGGGGACGGTTTGGCATGCCTCCTCTTCAACCTGGCGTTGGAGAAAGCAATCCGTGACTCTGGCACGGGAACAAGAGGGACCATCGTCAACAGGTCCAGCCAGTTACTGGCTTACGCAGACGACATCGACATCATTGGAAGAACCGAACAAGCTGTACACGATTCCTTCATCCAGATCGAGCAGGCGGCACAAAATCTGGGGCTGCACATTAGTGAAGGTAAAACAAAGTACATGGTGGCGTCGAATGCGAGAGGAACAGTTAGTCAAACAATCAAGGTTGCGGAGCACGAATTTGAAGTGGTGCAATCCTTTAAATACCTTGGGTCAATAGTAGCAGCCGATAACAATATAGAAGAAGAAATACGCGGGCGGCTTCTCAAATCCAACAGAGCCTACTATAGTCTGTCAAATCTCTTCAAATCCAGAAATCTCACCATAACTTCAAAACTGCTGCTGTACAGGACCATGGTCCTGCCAGTGCTCACATATGGATCCGATACTTGGGTGCTTAGCAAAAGGCACTCCGACCTCTTAGCTGCGTTCGAGAGAAAAGTCTTAAGGAGAATTGTTGGCCCCGTATGTGAGGAAGGACGATTCCGGAGACGGTACAATCATGAATTGTACGCAATCTACCTAGAAGCAGATATCGTGACAAAAATTAAGCTCGGTAGACTCTGGTGGGCAGGGCACCTAGCTCGCATGAGCGAAGAGGAACCTGCTCGGAAAGTTCTTTGTGGTACATTCTATGGTAGACGACAGCGTGGTAGACCATGCTTGCGCTGGAGAGATGGCGTAGACCAGGACGCCCGAAGCCTTGGGGTGCGCAACTGGATGGCGTCGGCTAGAGACCGGGATAGGTGGAGAGACTTGTTGAAAGAGGCTGTTTAAATATATCATCATTATTTTATTGTACACACTAGCCTTAAAGTATGAGAACAAACCAATGTTTCCAGGTTCACGCTTCTCGAGTTCCAATAATTTAAATCATGAAAAAAGTTTGTTCTCACGCTTTAAGTAATTTTGCATGCTTGCAATTTGTTCATAGCCATAATAAATAATTCTAAATAAAATTAATTCGTTGTAAATCCACCAAAGAGTTGTGTCGTGTTTGATTTATATATTTCTTTTTTGATCACTTTTCCGATTTTGAAGTTAACAGAGGCCAGGACCGGAACCCGGTTGTCGAGCCTATGATGATGATGAAACAAACGTCATACAACAACAGTAAGAAAAATCAGAAGCGAATACATACTTTGTTTTTTAACTCAATCCAAACTGGACTCCTTGAAAATGTCAACTATTCCTTATATGAATGTCATTCACAGGTTCTAACGAGTTATGGTATCAAAATGGCGCACTTAAGCGCTGATTGGACAACAGGGCTAGACTATTAGTGGATGCCATTTCTATCTACCCACCTGCGAGAAAATTGTTGAACCATTTTTCTCTTCTTTCTCTACATTGATAGAAGTGACAAAATTGCATGGTAAATAAAACTCAATAATAAAATAAATATATATGTACATAAATTATTCCTTGCAAAATTGATTAGTAAGCAAACTTCAATTGATTGAGATTTAACCTCATTAAAGTTAAATATTAAACTAACTCTCAACTTTACAGATATGCACATATGTATATGTCATAATATTTACCAAGTGATTTGGATAAATATAAGTTGTCATCAAAACTACTGCACTGTGCAGTGCTAACACAATTTATTTAAACAAACAAACCAACCTCTCTCAGTTTACATTGGCATCAGCAAACAAAACTACACAATGTAGCACATTAGCAACTCACAAGACTGATTCACAAACAGTTCAATACTGCATTCAGTTGGTCAATATTTCCTTTTGATGCAAGCACATTGCTACCATGTGATCATTGCAGTGCAGCGAATCTAGACAAATAAAAACTTCGCCAGCAACGATAATGTATCTGCAATTTTTGCTTGGATAAAGGAAAACAAAAAAACGTATTTGAAGTCTTCTTGCTCAATTCGCAAACTGGTTGCTTTGTGGCTACATCTACTCCGAAACTAGATTTTTTTGTAACTTTTACCTACACTCATTATAGGCAGTTTTTGTTGCATTTACCAGGATGCAGGCAGCATGGAATGAGAAATTGAGAATTCAGTTTCTTTCTTTGCTGGAAGTGTGATGTAACTCCATACAAGACAACTAACTTGGCTAAGTGCCAAAAAGTCATTTGTGTAGAGGTAAGTAGGTCAGTCGGGTTTAATTTTTCAATTAAAGGTATATTCAGGTGCAGATTGCAGATGCATCATAAGAGAACGTAGATAAACTATTGTTGTTTGCAGAATCTGAAGGTCTGGTTGAATCTTTTGTATCTTTCTCTAGATTCAAGATATGCTTTCGGATCCACAACCAACGAAGAATAAATGGATACAAATAAAATTAATGATCGGGCGCATGTACTCGGCTTTTAGTTCAAGTTACTTAGATTTGTTAGAATAAATGAACGAAAATAATAAATTCATAGAAACAATTAAAAAAAAATAAGAAAAAGAGGCACAACTTTCCTTTAAGGTACACGAACTTTTACACGCGGATAGTTTTATTAGGTATTTAAGCACTTTTTAATAACAAATAGAACAATTTTAAAGTGATTAAACATTTATAACTATATTTTTAATTAATTTTTAAAGTTCCACAATTTGCACACAAAAATAAATTCCTTTTGTTTTTTTTTTTTTTAATTTCTCTTTGTTAAAGTACTCCCCGAGTCGGGTTATTATTGTGAATTTTTCCTTTTTTGTTAATTTTGTAAGGGAATTATTTGTTGATAAAAGGGAAGTTTCTGAACCCACAGTACTTTTAAGTTAAAAAGCTGTTGACATATGCACCTACCTGGCGACTTTACCTACCCAAAGCGTGAGCGGGTGTGACCCCCGAAAAGGGAGTTAAGATCCTGGGTAAAAAGACTCGCAGGTTTCCACGGGACCGCTGCGTCACCGCAAACGCAGTACACACATGCATTATTTTTACGCTAATTATATTCGAAAGAAAGATGTCAAACATGACACCGCACCGCTGCGATACCGCGAGTTAAAAGAACGCATGTGTGCACCGAGCCTTAATATAAAAAACTGTTGATATAGACGCCTGCCTGGTGACTTTACATACCCTAAGGCCCGGTGCACACAAGCGTTCTTTTGACGCGCGGTACCGAAGCGTCACCGCTTTTGAATCTTACAGTACTCACAAATGAATTGAGTAGTGCACACATGAGTGCGATGACGCTGCGGCATGGCGCGTCATTCTTGCGGGTAAAAAGACTCGCAGGTTTCCGCGAGACCGCTGCGTCACCGCAGACGCGGTTGCATCTTTGAGTACATTATTTGTTATTTAGCAGTGCACACATACCTGATTTTGACGGTAGTTAAATTCGAAGGAAAGATGTCAAACATGGAAGAATTGAATATTGAATTATTTATCAAAGAGATACAAAGGTTTCAAGAAATATGGAGTGTTGCTTACGATTCACACACCATGACGTTCGAAAATAGTGATGTATAGAATATTCCTTTTTTTAGCCGATAATCAAGAAAAGGATAGTTTTTATGCATTAGGTATGCGAAAGCTGTTGTTTTTTCTTTATAAACCTCCATTGCTGCACTCAAAACGCGTACTGCAGATTGAGTTCTGCGAGAAAAACCCGCATGTGTGCATTGAACTATTGCGGCACCACCGCAGCGACACCGCGCGTTAAAAGAACGCATGTGTGCACCGGGCCTAAGAGGTATTAAATATCGAAAACTGGCCACTATCAGTACTGTAAGTCAAGAAAACTCTTACAAGAAATAAGAAAAAGTTAGGTTAAAATTAAAAAAATAATTTAATATTTTGAATCTGTTCTATTGAGACCACTAGCTAACTGTAAAAAAAATTCAATATTATATGCGTGCTACCTTCAAGGAAAGTAATATCAAAAAAGATTAATAACTTAGAAACAAAATTGTAAAAAAATATACATGGGTCGCACTTATTTACTTTAAGAGGCTTAGAACTTTAAAATTTTGGCTTATACTACTATTTACATTTTTAACAAGATTCTGTATTCAAGATTTGATAAAAATTCGTTCGTACGAATGCGAGAAAGTCGCATATCGATGGTTCCTAAATAGCCTTAATAAAAGTAATTTATTGACATTTTATTTGCAAATAAATTCGTAGATGCTATATGGCAGGTTATGCTTTCTTAAGGAAATCGAACTCGAGTCTTTTACTAAACTTAAAATAACTACATATGATTGGCAAGACGAAAACATTGTTCTTTCTGTATGTTCGACTAATTCTAGCCGATTTTATTTAAGCTTTGTAGATTAAATTTAAAAATTTTTACTGAAAGGTTTTTTTGTGTGTTTTTTTTTAAGACCAACAATTTTATCAGTTATAAGAAAAAGAAAAACCGAAAAATATACACATTTTTTTATAGTTTTTGTTTTTTCTTAGAATCTTATGATTGAATCAATTGAAAGATTCTTGCGACTTTTAGTCCAAAAGCGTTTAGCCCAGTTATCAATTATTTAATGCTATCTAATTGGTGATTGGAAAAATTTTCAATTTAATCTAAAAATTACTGTACCTACCATCATACAAATGTCAAAAATGGTTTTCGAAAATGGCGATGTACGTCAATCATATTTGACATTTGTGAACTAGACAGCTGCAGTATACAAGCAGACGAGCAATGGAGCGCTATACTCCGCAAGAGCGTGTAATAATTGTATCAGTTTTTTTGACAATAAAATCAGTCGGTTGTGTTAGCCCATCTTGAACTTCGATGTCAAATTCCTCATTGTGTCACACCAACTGGGCAAACATTTCGGTGCTTAGCTACTTGACTCGAACAGACTGCAACCACAGGAGACCATGCAGGGCGTGGCCGTAGCCGGACTGGTCGTTTGGCCGGGAATATTGGGGATGGGGCTGCCTCTATTGCTAAAAACGAAGAAACATAAACCAAAGAACGGGCCACGCAATTGGACATAACCAGACGGGCCCTCCAGCGAATTTCAGTAAAAGGCTTACGCATGTTCCCGAAAAAATTGCAGACAGTGCATCATCATCAACAATGTAGAGGACGAATTTGTGTCGAAAAACATCATGAGCGACGAGTCGCATTTCGACTTAAGAGGTTACGTCAATAACCAAAATCTTTGTTTCTGGGGCACTAAAAATTCGCTTGGGATGCACGAAGAGCCATTACATCCACTCAAAACCACTGAAGGGTGCGGCGTGCTAAAAAGCCTTAGACAATCACAACCCTTAAGGAGAATATTCGACAAGAATGCGCAGAGTTATCAACAGAAATCTTGCGGAAAGTCATGGAAAATGCTATAAAACGTGCACAATATCGACGGCAGCTACTTGACGGATACCATCTTTTCCGCTCAACAGAAAAAATTGTAAAGGTCCAAATAAAGATTTTTATCATTCGAAATAGTTTTTTTTTGACTTGGCAAAAAAGTAATTCAAAAACAAAATTGGATGATTAATTTTGAATCACCTTGTACCGGTATATTGCTAGTAAACATATTTTCAAATAAAAAAAAAATTTTTAATTTTCTAAAACTTTTTACGATGTTTAAACTCTTTTTATATGATACTAAATTAAAAAAAAAACTGGCGCATAATTTTAGTTGAGTTACTACAATGTTAAAACTGTTTTAGTATGATACTTGGTTAAAAAAATCGACTTCGCAAATTTTAATTGAGTTTAGCATCACACTTTATCTAGCATTTTATTAAATCTAAAATCATCAATTAGCTGCTTTATTTTTTGCTAACTTCACTGATCGAAAATATAAGTCGAATTAGTAAAATATTTAAATGGTTTTATTATATTACTAGAATACAAAACAAGACGTTTTGTCAGATTTTAATCGAATTTAGGACCATTTTTTTAAATCTAACAATTTAGAATCGTTGTAACTTTGACATTTCCAAATGTCAAAAAGTTTTTCTTCACGAACTGTCACTATTTTGGATGTGTTCAGAAAGAATTAACAAAAAATAACCTACGCCAAATTGTTAACTAGTACCATACTTTAACACTAGTCAGTTTTGCAGTTTAAATATTTAATTTCGACCTTCTATAGTTCTTGATCTTGTAAATAAGATTATATTTGTTCCGGAAGTGCGTTTAGCCAAATTTTTGGGTAAAATGTAGTCAACATCAAATTACAATCAATCTACTTAAAAATTTAAATTGGCAGTGGTTAAATAGAGGGGAAATGTGTATGTATATGTCTATGTCTACTGTTGTTTGCTGCAACTGTTTCGGGTTATCAAAAACAGGAAATTCGTGAAAATCTATGTAAATTCGTAAAAGATTTGAAATTTTTACCAAATAAAACTTTTTATTTGTTGAAATGCCTAACACACATCTACCACCAACATTATTGATATTTTGTTATCTTACATTATAAAAAATTATACTAATAACTAAAACTAATGAAAACTGTAGAAATGCAGAGCCGCTTCTTTTTCAAATGACCAACAATTAAGTTGAAATTTTTATTTTGTCGTCACTTTTATTTAAATTTCTGAATTTCAATGAATAAATTTAGTGCAAGATATAGCCCTATCACAGACCACATCAAATAAATTAAGCATGTAACTGAAACAAAAGACCAACCCACCTAAAAATATAAAACACAAATAAATAAATTTGAGGTCAATTTTGTTTTGGCATTTTGTATTCTATGTAGGTAGTGCAGGAAAAATAGTCATACATGTTTTGAATGTGGAAGAATAAGAAGACTGATTTTGTTGGATTTACTTAAAAAAATGCTATTAGAAAAGCTTTATCTACATATCCGAAATGATTAGCGCAAAATGTTAAACAGTGAAGTGTTGTCGTATTAGCAAAATACTATACTCAACAAATTGCTTGACTAGAAAAAAATAATTACAAACTATACCTACAAAAACTGATCCTATAAAAAATGAAGATCTATCCAGGTCTTCATTAAGTCATTAAAATTTTAAAAGGTTTACGAAATACTAACGCAATAAGTTCTGATAGACCTCAAGAGTTATAAATTTGAGGCTGATACTTATATCGTTGTGATTTTCTTTCAATTTTGTATACCTTGAATACATTTGTTTAAGGCTTACAACATTAGATTAGATAAATAAATAAGTTAAGGAATTCTATGCACGCCCAACTGATAAGGTATTTTTAAAGTCAATTGTTTTATGGTCAACTTAAGTATACACATACGAGTACATAACTTAACTTTACTTCTATACGATACAAAAAAGGTTATAATGTTTGTCCTTAAGAACGAACAATATTTTTATAAAAAAAATGTCAAGAAGAATGGAAACATTTATTCAAAATAGATTATGGTTATTAGTGGAAAGCGTTCATTTATTTCTGGTATCTAGTACCCTTTGGCATAATGGCATTGGACTGGACAGAGAGTCTTAGGTTTAATTCTCAACCGCTACAAAAATGTTTTTCAAGAATCGTCTACTTCTAGCGAGAAAATGACGAATTCCCCAAGAGTACCTCTTATCATGAAAATTGCTGCTCATTTGGAATTGACAGAAAATTGATTGTGGCTTTCATGCACACAGGAAGGTTGAGAGTTGTAAGTCACTAGGTTTAGGGTCTCTACGAGTCGAAATTATCTCTTATTTATTTATTTTTGATTATTTGAATTTTTTTATTTTTTAAAATTGATACTAACCATCATTTGGTCCAAAATTTTTACTTGCAATATATTGGTACTAATATGCATTCTTAAGAAAATCATGATAAAAATGGGTCCGGCAGTTGCATCTGTCTGTATATCTGTATACCTTGATCAGCCTAAGCCGCTGAAGCAATTTTCTTCAAACTTGGTATTTAAGGGTCTTTGGAAATTCCCAAAATTTTATCTATCTCAAAAATTAAAAAAAAAAATTAGAACGAGTGAGCGATTATGTTTCGAAATTATTTTCTAAAACCTTTATTATTAAATACTAAAAATTTTAAGGAAATTTCTTATATAAAATAATAAATAATAATAGATCGATTTTTTAATCTTTGTTTTGAGTATTTTGCTCTTATTAAATTCATGTTTTTGTATTTATAAACAATTTTTAAATTCCAAAGTACGCTTACATAAGATCCCGAAATTTTGCAAAATATTTTTTTTATCAATTGTTCCACAGATTAAAAATAAAATGCACGACTGGATCGCACGAACTTGCTCTTATGTAAAAGTACTTTGGAATTTAAGATACATTTTATAAATATAAAACATGGATTTAATGAGATAATAATGTTCAAATGCAAAAATTGCCGTCTGGTTTCCGGAAAAGTATGAATTTATGCAAATAAACCTTAAAAAATCGTTTTATTATTAAATAATTTTTTTAAAAAAACGGGTCTATGGCAGTTACCCCTAATAACATTTTGCCCCAAAATTTTTTTTGACCAAAATGTAGTCCATGTCCATAATATCACACTGAATTTTTTTTATCAAAATCGTTAGAGCCGTTTTCGAGATAAATAAGATTTTGCATTACGGGTGTATGGGGAGTACCCTTAGTTTTGGAGCTAAAAAAAAAAATTAATTTATCCTCTAGGGAATCACCGAAGACTCTTAACTACCGAGATTGAAAGAAATAGGTCCAGTGGTTTAGGCTGTAGTGAGAGGTACAGATATACAGACACACTGAAACATGTTTTTTGTGTACTAAATTTTTCTTAAAATTTTTATAAAAAAAATTGATATGCAAATTGTTAGTATTTAATAAAATACATTTTAAAACGTAATTTAAAAATTTAATCGTGTATCGGTTTTCAAGATATTGAATTTTCAAAAAAAAAATTGTATTATTTTTTTAAAAATCCAAAAACTATTTTTTCGAAAAATTTTTTAGTTTATATTTTTTCAAATGCAAAGCAGCTCCTGCATAAAAATTTTGGTGAAAATCGTTAGAGCCGTTGGTTAGAAATTCGAAAATCAAAAAAACCGTTCTATGACAGGTACCCCTAATAACATTTCCCCCCAAATTTTTTTTTTTACCAAAATATAGTCCATATCCATAATATCACACTTATTTTTTTTATCAAAATCGTTAGAGCCGTTTTCGAGATAAATAAGATTTTGCATTACGGGTGTATGGGGGGTACCCTTAGTTTTAGAGTTAAAAAAAAAATTCAATTTCTACTCTAGGGAATCACCGAAGACCCTTAACTACCGAGTTTGAAGAAAATACCTCCGGTAGTTTAGGCTGTAGTTCGAGGTACAGACATACAGACATACAGACGTCTTCGCTATCATCGTAATGTCAACTTTAATCAAAATCTCGAGTTCGATTTTTTTTCCAAATGCAGAACTTGCCTATAGTACGAGTACCTATATCGCAAGTAAAAAATTGAAAGAATGGTATTTAGTAAAAACTAAGGAATGGTTGAAACAAATTTTCGAAAAATGGATATTAATGGTACCCAACAAAGAACGATTGCTTTTTTGTTTTCAATTTTCTCAAAAACCGTCTGATCCAATTTTGGAAATAATATTGTATATTCAAATTTTTAAAACAAAATTTGTTGGGATCTAAGAAAAATCATTTGACCAAATACTCGGTTTTTTTTTAAATCTTGACAATTAACGTTTTTTTAAACTATCTACAAGATGTAGGAAAAACATTAAATTTTATTTGAAAACTGTACCCACAAAACAAATATTAAGAAAATGCTTTTCGAAAATTATTTTTCTCGAAAACGGCACCTAGAATTTTGATTTTTTTTTGCTTAATTTTAACGATCTTTAATTTGATAAAAAGAATTTGAAATTAAGACCTTACTAAGTATACCTAACATAGAACCTTTTTTCGAATTTTGTCTTCTCATTTTCGGGGTAACGTTTTTTAATATAATTTTGTATACAGAATATTATAAAAACTTTGAAAAATATTGCATATCAAAACTTAGGAACAAATATTTTTCGGACTAAAAAAACACATTAAAAATAATTTTGTTTTGAAAATTCGATATCTCAAAAACGAGTTAATCTTTTTTTTAAACCCCAACAACGAATGCATACATTTATATTTGATTAAGAAAAGAGTTAGTTAAGCTATTTGAAAAATGGTTATGAATATTTTTCTCTAATGACATTAATTTCTAAAATTCTAACCCCCAGTTTCACAGTGGGAGTTTAAGCTTAAGTTCAGCTGAATCTGAACTGGAGTTTAAATTTGAAGTTGAAATCTTACGGTTTCACAGTCTTATCTGAACTTCAGTTCGTTGAACGTAGTTAAATTCAATTGTTTTCTCTTTCTATCTGAATCGAAGAAAAAACTATCAATAAAAGTTTACTTTGTTTCAGTTGTGACCTGTGTCAGGAAAAAAAATTAAAAAATGAAAATAAATTCTATTTTCAAATGTTGTGACGTGCTTTTTGCTTTCCAGACGAGGTTCTGCTCGCCGGTCTCGCCAGGGTCGTTCTGAAGAAAATACGAAACTCCAGAGTAAAAGGTCTTCAAACCTTATTACAAAACGTTTATTGGAAATAACTCTTAAATCTATAACATACAATGTTCTGCTACTAATACTTCATGTAATTCTGGTAATTGAATGATTCACGACATCAACTGATGATACGGATCTGGTACTTGATTACGGGTATTCTGGTCTCTGATAATGCGGCTTCAAACTGGCCTCTTTATTCGGGCGTCAGGCTCATGACGAAATCAGCAAGTACAGCGCCCCCTGGTGGCACTAAACAGCAGGCTAGACGCTCCGGTAGATCAGCAGGTACAAGGCCCTTGGTGGCACTAAACGGCAGGCTAAACGCTCTGGTAGATCAGCAGGTACAAGGCCCATGGTGGCACTAAACGGCAGGCTAAACGCTCTGGTAGATCAGCATTAACATTAACAGCAATTAACATTAAACTTCGAACTAAGACCCCTTACCATTGGTGGGGGGAAGCCTTAATAAGAAATAGCTGGACAATTTCACCTACCTAACTTGTCTTTCTACGAAACCCCTTACCACTGGTGTGGTGAAGCTCCGCAAAAAGCAAGGAAAGCTAGACCAATTCGTCTATACTACTCGTCTACGACTGGATTTCGAAAGATTTATGCAACCAATTTACTGTGTGAAAAATGCATTTTTAGTGACCACATCGAATACTTAAACTAAAACTTTAATATTGAAGATTTTACAAAATATAATTTAATGGTATGTATCGAAAACAAACATTTTTCGGTATTTCCTTGTTAAGGTTTGCGAAAAATAATGTTTTTTTAAAGGCCAATATATTTTAAATTTCTATTAAAATCTTTCATATTCAAGGTACTTGAACTAAAAAATATAATGTTCCCCCGTAATGTTGCATCAGCAATCACAATAAGCATCTATAAGACTTCGAAATTAAACGCGTCTTCAATAGATTTCCGTTGAAAAATACAAATATGGTTTTGAGATTTTGCAATAAAACGTGGGTAATTTGTTAATACTTTAATAGATATCCAAATAAAATATTTCCAATCTGGTTTTGTCGGTTGCTTGCTCTTCATGCTTGTGCTTCCGATATTTACCAAAGCTTTGTCATTGTATCTTTGCGTTGGCCAATTTTTAAGCCAATTAACTCGACTAGAGGAACTTTACGATTATATCATTAACGTACCGGCAAACAATTTTGAAAATTGAAGTTGTACACTATTTAATGGCTTTGATGTCGAACGTGTTAGTTGGTAAGGTTTTGTGTAAGAGACGCTTAAATTCCGTTGTTGTTACTTTCAAGGTCAAATGAGTATTTTTTTTTCACTTTTTCTTTCTCTTTCAAGATGCATGGAAAGATAGTACCAGAGGTATGAAGATTCTGGTTTAATTGCACACTGAACCTGTAAAAGAGGTAAAAGATAACGATTTAAGAAAAAATGAAACAAAAATCTGCAAAGCTGCTATGTATGGTACTTTAAGTTTTCAAGGTTGAATTTTCGTTTGCTAACCGTGGGAAGTATAATGAATGAAAATTGCTGAGCCTTGGAAGACAGCGCCATGTTCATACTATGATATTACATTATTTTGTAACTCTTCAAATTCTGACAGTAAATTAGCAACAAATCTGGCTCAACAGAAATGTTGTTAGATTATCAAAAAATGATAATGTCTTATACCACAGACAACCATTTAACATTATTTCAATTACTTGTCTTGTCTGTATTTGATATTTGAACGAGTTTTATGTAAAATATGTCTAAAATACACAAAGCGGTAGATTTTGGTGACATATGTTGTTTATTATTCAGTTTTACGTATGCAAAAACTACCATGGCAAGTAAAACTATTCAACAACTCGTACAAATGATAAACATTTATTATTATCATTATCAAAATGATAATATGCCGAAAAATCATCTTTAGCGATGAGGGGAATTTTTAGATGAATGGCTGTATTAACAAGCAAAATTGCCATATGTATATTGGACCACACCATCTCACGAGGCTCACCAGCTGCGTCATTGGTCCGTACTTGTTAGAAAACGACGTTGGTGAGTCGGCACTGGAGAAGCGCTACAGAATGAACCAATTTCTTGTGGCCCAAATTTAATAATATGGACCTAGACGACATGTGGTTCTAGCAGAACGGCCGGCGCTTCGTGCCACACAGCGTATAACCGATTTGAGAGCAAGGTTATCTCTTGCAGAGGTAACTCGAAATGGGCCATAGGATTTGATCTCGCTAGACTTTTTTTTGCGTGGTTTCCTGTCGCAGGTCTATGCCCTCAAATTCAGCCGGATTTATGCGAAAGTCATTGAAAATTTGACCACTCGGATCCATGCCACCGTAAGAAGAAGAAGCTGTCATTTGAACGATTTCATATTCCATGCATAATGGCATACATGTGTCTTTCAAATAAAATAAAATGCAGGACTGGGTCGCACGAACTTGCTCTTATGTTATTAGAGAAAATTCAAAAAAATTTTATTTTTTAGTTTTTAAATGCATTGTTTTTAAAATTTTTTGGACACTTCTATATGAAAAATTTAATTAAAATCCGTTATGTCAATAGTGAGAAATTCAAAATTCGAAAAAAAGGTTCTATGGTAGGTACAATCAGTAATATCTTAATTTTAATTTTTTTTATTGAATTCTAGATCGTAAGAATTAATCAAAAAAAAAAATTAGAAAATTCAAGGCGCCCGTTTTCGAGAAAAATACGATTTTCGAAATCACGGTATCGTAGGTACCGTTATTTTTAGATGCAATAATTTTTTTTTTCTCAAAAATTGTAGATTGCATTGAAAACTTTTTAACTGTCAAGTTTTAAGAAAACCGAGTTGAATTTTTTTTTAAATCAAAAAAAAAAATTAGAAAATTTGAATACACAATACTATTTAAACTTTTGAGGATCTTTAGCATAACCAAAATGATCAAAATTGGTTGCATCGTTTTTGAGAAAATCAAAAACATAGGAATGGTTCCAGGGGGGTTACAAAAATATCCATTTTTTGGATTTTTTTTTCAACCATTACCTAGTTTTAACTAAATGAAATTTTTTGATTTTTTTAATCTGTGGGAGAGTTTCTAAGAAAAAAAATATTTATAAAATTTCGAAAAAAAATCGTATGGCAGGTACCTACCCTTATTTTTGGTTTTTTTAAAAAAAAAAGAAAGAAACGTGTGGGGGAAAAAATCAAAACCCATATCTACCAAGTTTGAAGAAAATCGGCCGAGCCGTTTAGGCTGTAGTCGAACCGACAGACAGACAGAATTGCGAGACCCACTTTTTTGGCTTTCGCTATCATCGTAATGTCAACTTTGATCAAAATCTCGTGTTCAATTTTTCTTATGAATGCATAACTTGTATAATAGTACTTATGAGTCGCGAGTAAAAAGAATTTTGTTAATGCATCACATACAGTTTGTTTTATTCCATTTTAACATCTTCCTTCCTTTATTGAAAGAAAAAAAAACTTTTTACGAATAAAGTTCAAATTTTCTTTATTACTTTAAGATGCCTTGTTGGTGGGCCCAATCAAATTCCAATGTTTAATCAATTCAAAACTAAAACTAACTAATACTATATTTTATATAAATGTTGGAACTTTAGAGAAGCTACACAAAAGCGTGAAACTTATTCAACAACCGTGTCCCTAGATAACCTTTACGCAAACACCAATCAATTTGAACTAGTAGTATATCAATATTGGGTTAATATTATTCTATCTATTAAGGTTAAATCGATTTGCTATTTTGTTTAATAAATTTGCAAGTCCTATATATAAAATGATGAGTTTATAAGATAGATACAGATTGCAATTTAGATGGATTGCTCTTGCCTCAAGCAAGAAACGTGCTAAAAATTCAACAGGAACCTCTAGAATTTTGTCCAAAACTTTGGCTTGAAATTATCCGCGAAAATAGTTTCTGCTTTGTTTTTAAGAATTTATATCGCTTTCTCATCCAAAAGCAGTACCCATAATGTACAATTAAACAATCACAGAGATTCAGTTCAGATATAATAAATTAAAATTGTATTTTACGGTTGGTTTTGTTTATATCGGATTGTAGCACTCACTCACACTTTGACATAAGGGGAATAAAGGATGCGCTTTAGCTTTTCTCACCAACTTGACTGTGTTTCTTGTTTCTTTAGTTTTTCTTGAATGTATATCATTAAATACCATTCTTGCAGAGTGCTGTTATACATTGAAGAAGCTTGGAACAATTATTTTCAAGTAATTTATGGTGATAATTTAGTCGAGAATAATATTACTTATAATGATACCTATCATTCTTTCCTTGACAGAGCCATATGCCTAGATGAATTAGCTTCCGTAGTACTAGGATTACAGAATATTAAAGCCCGATAAAATCTCGAATGAATTTTTGAAGTACCTTCCAAGCCTGTGGCTTGAATATATGTGCTCTTTCTTTCAAAGTATATTTGATAACGAGGGAAGAAATACCTCAGAACTGCTTAGAGCTGTTATAATGATGATTTTTAAAAAAGGAAATAAGTCTTTACCAGCAAACTATCGCCCGATTGCAATTGAAAATGCCCTTACGAAAGTTTGCACACAAATTTTTTCAAACAGAATTGAGGAGTGGGCAGAATATACAAGATTAATACTAATTAATGTATCTATCATACGTACAATATTATGGATATTACCTACTCTTTCAAAAACAGAAAGGAAATTTCTTTGCTATCTTTGTTGACCTAAAAGGAGCATTCGATAGTATAAATTATCAAAAAATATGGATGCATTTAAGATCTATCGGAATGAGTGAAAAATAATCCGTGCATTTCAAACGTGTACTCAAAAACCAGGATTGCTTATAAAACAATGAATGGGCTTACTGAAATGTCAAATATCACAAAAGGTGTACTACAGGGCGATGCATCAAGTGCTATACTATTTAATTTGTATGCAAGTGACCTTGAAGATTTCCTTAGGGGCGAGGGTTTCACAGGAATGTACATTTTACAGATCACGAACGTAATTCTGATGACATTGTTGTGTTTTTGCAAAATCTGAACCAGAGCTTAAAATGTCATTACAAGCATAGGGTAAATATTTTGCGGCAAATGATATGACAATAAATGCAGAGAAATAAAAAATTATGAACTTTTCCAAGACAAAAAAAAAAGAAGATTGGATTGAAGTTGTTGATAATTTTGAATATCTGGGAGTAAACTTAAATCGCACTGGAACCTGGAATGGAGGAAAACTGGGATGGGTGAATCAAAGTGTTCGAATCAACTATCAAATCAACTGCTCTATAGTGTGTTGAAATGTGGGATATGGCAGCTGGATGTAAAATTGAAGTAGCACACACAACAGTTTTGAAGAAATTACTTCGACTAGCCAACAACACTCATAGCCATATAATTCGTATATAAACTGGAACTAATCCATTAATTTAAGAAATTGAAAAAAAAAGCTTAAGCTTCTGGATAAAGCTTTTAAGTTTCTTAGATGACTACTTGATAAAAAAATGCTGTAATGAAATTTTACGAATACACCTTTCCACCCAACAACGTCCAAAGTGTGCAACACAATTTAAAGACCTAATATTGATGAATTTAAATGACGTTTGGGACAAAAACAGAGTGTTGATAGAAGAAAATTTCAGGAAAGCAACTAGGTTAGGTTAGGTTAGGTTAGGAGGGGCGTGCCCAGCACATAGGCTGTTGCGTACACGGGGGCCTATTGGTCCACTGTGATCCCCTATTAATAAAAGCAGAGATGCTCCTAACTAATGTCTTATGTAGACTGGTTCACTTTCGAACCAGCCTGTACTTAGAATGAATTTTCTCATATTTGCCATTGAGACCTGCGCTAGATCATCTTTCTCCAACAAACCTGTTTCCAAAGTAGCGGAGGCGATTGGTTTGGAGGTTCGGACAGTCACAGAGCAGGTGTTTAATGGTTTCAATCTCCTCGACATCCTGACAGCTCCTACAGAAATCGGGTGCAAATGCACCCATTCTAGCGGCCATTGTGCCAATGGCACAGTGACCCGTTAGTACACCAATCAGGATTCTGATGTTCTTTTTACTCAGCCATAAGATATATCGAGTTTCCTTTTCATTAATTCTAGGCCATAAACTTCTAGAGATAACGCAGTCGTCCAGGGAGGACCAGGAGTTAAAGCAACTAACTCAACTTCCTGCTGATATTATGCTTCTTGCTAAGAAAACATACGGGAACCAGAATATCTCCAAAACTAACGGTATCCCCATACACCTGTAACGTAATGCAAAATCTAATTTATCTCGAAAACGGCTCAAACGATTTTTATAAAAAAATTAGGTATGCTAATATGGACATGGACTACATTTTAGTCAAAAAAAAAATCTGAAAAAATGTTATTAACGATACCTTCAAAGAACGGTTTCTTTTTTTATTTCGGAATTTCTCATCAACGGCTAAATAGTTTTCAGATTTAAAAAAAAAAAACAATACAATTTTTTTTTTTCGAAAAATCAATACCTTGAAAACGGATACACTATTAAATTTTCAAATTACGTTTAAAAATGTATATCATTAAATATTAACAATTCGCATATCAAATTTTTTTAAAAAAATTTAATAAAAATTTAGTACACAAAAAACATGTTTCAGTATGTCTGTACCTCTCCCTACAGCCTAAACCACTGGAGCTATTTTCTTCAATCTCGAAACTTAAGGGTCTTCGGTGATTCCCTAGAGTTGAAATCGAAATTTTTTTTGTACTAATGGAACCCCCATACTCGTAATGAAAACACTTATTTAACTCGAAAACGGCTCTAACGAATTTGATAAAAAAAAAAGAGGCTGGGTGCGACCCACACTGATAACTTCCCATTTGTGGTCTTGAAAACTTTATATTATTTGGTTTTTTTCAAATAACCAAATTTTCAGCGAAACAAACTTTAGCTGTAAAATTCAAACAAACATTATTTTAAGATTGAAAAGCATTTTAATTATTTAAAGAGATTTGAAATTGAGATTTTTGATGATGATCGTGAGCAAAAAAAATTTGTTAGATGTCACTTAGTTTAACCAAAATTGTCTCTTAGCACACTATGATTCAACTAGAACTTTCTTCGTTTTTTTCATTTCCTGAACAATTTTAGAAATGTCGCTTAGTATACATTCTTACGGGAAGGTATCGATGTATAAAACAACATGCTTTAGAAGGCACTATCGGTGTTCATTCCCAAGAAATTCGACTTGAAATACAATTTTAACTAGTTTTCACTAGAATTTTTAATTTAAAAAAAAAACTATTAATTCAATATTTGTCAACATTTTACCAATTGTACAAAATTATACTATGTATAAAATAAACTAAATTAGAAGTCAATATCACTACTAGTTCTCGAGAAATTAGAGTCGAAAAACAATTTTTACCAATTTTCAATAGAATCTTATATAGTTTTTTTATTTTTTGTAAAAAAACTGTATACTAGTTTTTTTTGAAATTTTCACCAGTTGTCAAACACATTATTTTTCGTAAAATAAAATTATTTTGAGTTTCAAATTGTTTTCCGTTCTTAGAATATCTGGGTTATGAAATTTTTTTTTTCAGTTTTTTTTATTTAAAAAAATAACGGTATGTTCATTTTTTTCCAAATTCATACCAAATCTGTATGACCTTATAATGAGTACACTAAATTTTATTTTATATCAATAGCATTATTTTTTCGTGAGATATTTGAAACTAACCAAAATTTTTACTTTTTTTTTAAACCGTTATAGTGAAAAAACTACTCACTGAATTTTAATAAACGCCCTTTCAACCTCTTTCGAAGTTATTACCTATTAAACAAAATTTATTTGAAGTCGATATCTTTACTCGTTCTTGAGATATCGACGACGAAAAATGGTACAAGAACGTACGGACGTACGAACGTACGAACGTACGAACGTACGAACGTACGAACGTACGAACGTACGAACGTACGAACGTACGAACGTACGTACACACACACACACAGACATCTCTCTAAAAATGATTGATATAGCCTCTAGGGACCTTGAAACGTCGAGAAATGTCAAAAATTCCAATTTGACAAATCGGACCGATTACAATAACTCCCTATGGGAAGTTAAAAACTAGTGCTTTAGTAGCAGTAACGATAAAAACACTCAAAAAAGTTAAAAAAAAAAAATAAAATTCTCTGAATTAAAAACAAAAAAAATTTGACAAATATTTGTGTGTCTTTGAATTTAAACTATTTTAAAGTAAGTTAAACTTTATGAGCCTGCAGGTTTAACTACATACATTGTTATAGGATAGTTACATATGTGATTTGCTGATTGTTTGTTAGTTTTTTCAAAATATCCTTCGCTTAGCTCCATTACCTTTAAGAAAAGGACTTGATTGGATTTATTAGTTTGCTGTTTTGTTTTAATCCAGGTACATGCATACGTTAAAGAAAATAATTCGTATGCTTTCAACTTCTTATGTTGAACAGGAGATCAGTTGTGACAGTTCTTGGCTAAGCTAAACGTGTTTATTATTTCAGTGGTAAGTCGTCTTTTTCAAATAGAGCTGTTCAACGATGACACACAGAAGGAAAATAAACACCCAAAAACAACATTCCGTATTTCACACAAGATTTCCATTTACAAGATTTCCAATGCAAGAAAAACTGAGCGAATCTACAGAAACTTTTAGACACATCATGATTTATTTTGAAAAACTTCAGTTGAAAAAAAAAAATTTACTTGCGGGAGTTCCCGCACGGTTACGCTAGTAATATTATATATTTAATTTGATAACTGAGCTGATGGCAAAAATTAAATAAAAATTATAAGCAAAAATGTATCGAAACAAAACTATGAATACAAATTTCAATTTTCAATTTCAACATGCGTTTATAGATCAGAACAGAATGTGGGACAACTTATTATTTTGGAAAACACCTTATATTCAAAAATTCAAGACAAAAAATAATATAACATATTATAATAAAAATCATTTTTAGAGTAAATACAGCTGAAAGGATATTAATTAAAAATCAGATTCTTTAATTTCGAAAACTTTGCAAAACTTAAAAAAATAAAATGCACGACTGGGTCGCACGAGCTTGCTTCTATGTAATAGACTAGGAATTTAAAAATGAATGTTACTAGAGAAAACTGTTCATAAGGATAAATTTTATTTTTTAAACTTTTTTAGTAGTAGTCAAAATTCTAGGCGCCGTTTTCGAGAAAAATACGATTTTTGAAAACCTTTTTTTTTAATTTTTAAGCATTTGTATGTTAGGTACCTTTATTTTTAGTTACAATACATTTTTACTTGCGATATAGGTACTATAGGGCAAGTTCTGCATTTGGAAAAAAAATCGAACTCGAGATTTTGATCAAAGTTGACATTACGATGATAGCGAAGACGAAAAAAGTGGGTCCGGCAATTCCGTCTGTCTGTCTGTATGTCTGTATGTCTGTATGTCTGTATGTCTGTATGTCTGTACCTCGAACTACAGCCTAAACTACCAGAGGTATTTTCTTCAAACTCGGTAGTTAAGGGTCTTCGGTGATTCCCTAGAGGAGAAATTGAAATTTTTTTTTTAGCTTCAAAACTAAGGGTACCCCCCGTACACCCGTAATACAAAATATTATTTATCTCGAAAAAGGCTCTAACGATTTTGATAAAAAAAATTAAGTGTGATATTATGGACGTGGACTATATTTTGGTGAAAAAAAAAATTGGGGGGAAATGTTATTAGGGGTACCTGTCATAGAACGGTTTTTTTGATTTTCGAATTTCTCACCAACGGCTCTAACGATTTTAACCAAAATTTTTATGCAGGAGCTGCTTTGCATTTGAAAAAATATAAACTAAAAATTTTTTCGAAAAAATAGTTTTTGGATTTTTAAAAAAATAATACAATTTTTTTTTTGAAAATTCAATATCTTGAAAACCGATACACGATTAAATTTTTAAATTATGTTTTAAAATGTATTTTATTAAATACTAACAATTTGCATATCAATTTTTTTTATAAAAATTTTAAGGAAAATTTAGTACACAAAAAACATGTTTCAGTGTGTCTGTATGTCTGTACCTCTCACTACAGCCTAAACCACTGGACCTATTTCTTTCAATCTCGGTAGTTAAGGGTCTTCGGTGATTCCCTAGAGGAGAAATTGAAATTTTTTTTTTAGCTCCAAAACTAAGGGTACCCCCCATACACCCGTAATGCAAAATCTTATTTATCTCGAAAACGGCTCTAACGATTTTGATAAAAAAAATTAGGTGTGATATTATGGACATGGACTACATTTTGGTCAACAAAAATTTTGGGGCAAAATGTTATTAGGGGTACCTGCCATAGGCCCGTTTTTTTGATTTTCGACTTTCTCATTAACGGCTCTAAGGATTTTAACCCAAAATTTTTAGCAGGAGTCCCCTTAAGTTTAAAATAATATTGTATATAAAAATATTCGAAAAAATATTTATTGGGTTTTTAAAAAAAAAAAAAAATTTTAAATCAATATCTTCAAAACCTATGAACGATTATTTTTTGAAATTATTTCCTAAAACCAATATTAGTAAATACTTTAAATTCGCATCCCACATTTTTTTCTTGAAAAATTTTAGAGAAATTTCTTATATAAAAAATGTATTTAATAATAAAACGGTTTTTTAAAGTTTGTTTGCATAAATTCATACTTTTCTAGAAATAAGATGGCAATTATATGCATTTGAACATTATTATCTCATTAAATCCATGTTTTATATTTATAAAATGTATCTTAAATTCGAAAGTACTTTTACATAAGAGCAAGTTCGTGCGATCCAGTCGTGCATTTTATTTTTTCACATCTTGTAGACTATATTAAAAAACTTTTATTTATCAAGTTTAGAAAAAATCTAGCATGTGGTTTTCGAGATATTGGGTTTTGAAAAAAAAATTTGAAGTTTTTTTTAAAAATCCAAAAAAATTTTTTTGGAAATTTGAATACACAATTTTATTTGTGTTTTTAAGGAGCTTTAGCAAAAAAAAAAATGATCGAAATCGGTCGTACCGTTTTTGAGAAAATCAAAAACTAAAAAATGGTTCCGTGGGGGGTACTCTCAATAACCATTTTTCGCAATTTATTTTCAATTGCTACGTAGCTTTAACTAAATACATTTTTTTTGTATTTTTATTTTTTAAATCTGTCGAACAGTTTTTCAGAAAAAAATATATATAAAATTTCGAAAAAAAATCGTATGGCAGGTACCGTTATTTTTGGTCTTAAAAAAAATAAAATAAAATGCACGACTGGGTCGCACGAACTTGCTCCTATGTAATAGCCTAGGAATTTTAAAAACGAATGTTATTAGAGAAAACTGTTCATAAGGATAAAATGAATTTTTTAAATTCTTTTAGTAGTAAGAGATAAAAAGAGAATGCTATGCAAATATGAATTTAAGCAGGAACAAAAATTATAAGTCGTTGTAGTGGTTCCTTAAAAAAATAAGCTTTTATGAACAAAATTTTTAAAACATTTTTAAGAAAAAATTTTGGTACGCCAACCTTAAGTTTTTATTACTGTACGAATAAAAGTCTAATTTCCAAAAAAAAATATTAAGCCGTTCTTGAGATATCGAATTTTTCAAAAAAAAAATTACTTTTTTTTCTAAAAATTGAAAAAATATTTTTTCTTAAGTTTTTAAATGCAATGTTTTTTAGACTTTTTAGAAGCTTCTTTATACAAAATTTTATTAAAATCCGTTATGTCGATAATGAGAAATTCAAAATTCGATAAAATCGTTCTATGGTAGGTACAGTCAGTAATATCTAGATTTCAAATTTTTTTTATTAAATTATAGATCGTAAGGATTAATCAAAAGAAAAAAAAATTTTAGCAAAATTTTCGGAACCGTTTTCGAAAAAAATACGATTTTCGAAAACCATTTTTTTAAATTTGTATGGAAGGTACTGTTAGTTTTCGATAAAACAAAATTTTTCTCAAATCTTGTAGATTATGTTAAGAAACTTTTATTTGTCAAGTTTGAAAAAAATCGAGCATGGGGTTTTCGAAATATTGAGTTTCCAAAAAAAAATTTTGATTTTTTTTTTAAAATCCAAAAAATTAAAAATTGAAAATTTGAATATGTAATAATATTCAAACTTTGGAGGAGCTTTGGCATAAAAAAAATGATTTAAATCGGCTGTACCGTTTTCGAGAAAATCAAAAACAAAAAAAATGGACCCAGGGGGCTACCAAAAATAACAATTTTTTGGAAAATTTTTTTCAACCATCAGCTAGATTTAACCAAATGAAATTTTTCAATTTTTTTTTAAAAAATTCTGTGCGACAGTTTTTGAGAAAAAAAAATATTTATAAAATTTCGAAAAAAAATCGTATGGCTGGTACCGTTATTTTTGGTCTTAAAAAAAAACAAAAAAAACGTCCGGGGGGGAAAAATTAAAACCCATTTCTACCAAGTTTTAAGAAAATCGGCCGAGCCGTTTAGGCTGTAGTCGAACCGACAGACAGACAGACAGACAGAATTGCGAGACCCACTTTTTGGGTCTTCGCTATCATCGTAATGTCAACTTTGATCAAAATCTCGAGTTCGATTTTTTTTACGAATGCATAACTTGCCTCATAGTACCTATAAGTCGCAAGTAAAAACGTGTGGGGGGAAAAAATAAAAATGATATCTACCAAGTTTAAAGAAAATCGGCCGAGCCGTTTAGGCTGTAGTCGAACAGACAGACAGACAGAATTGCGAGGCCCACTTTTTTAGTCTTCGCTATGATCGTAATGCCAACTTTGATCAAAATCTTGATTTCGATTTTTTTTACGAATGCATAACTTGCTTTATAGTACCTATAAGTCGCAAGTAAATATGGTTTTTTTCTTTTTGAATAATTGATAAATATTTCATTAACAGTCCAATAAATATTATATTCTAAATTTTTTTAGTTACACTTCTTTAAAAAATATAGTAAAATGCATGTTTCCTAACTTCTAAAATTTAGAGATGTTGAAGTAGACTAGTATAGTACAGAACAACATAACTATCAGTTTTGGATACATATAACCTTATTTTTACTTACTTGAAATCTAGATATTACTGACTGTACCTACCATAGAACGATTTTTTCGAATTTTGAATTTCTCATTATCGACATAACGGATTTTAATGGAAGTTTTTATAAAGAAACTCCTTAAAAGTTTTAAAAATATTGCATTTCAAAACTTAAAGAAAATATTTTTTTCAATTTTTACAAAAGAAAGTCGTTTTTTTGGATAATTCGATATCTCAAGAATGGCTTAATATTTTTCTTGGAAATTTAACTCTTATTCGTACAATAATAAAAACTTAAAGTTGGCGTACCAAAATTTTTTCTTAAAAATGTTTTAAAAATTTTGTACATAAAAGCTTATTTTTTCAAGGAACCACTACATTGACTTATAATTTTTGTTCTTGCATAAATTCATATTTGCATAGCATGCTGTTTTTATCTCTTACTACTAAAAGAATTTTAAAATTTCATTTTATCCTTTCTTTAATAACTTTCGTTTTTAAAATTCCTAGTCTATTACATAGGAGCAAGTTCGTGCGACCCAGTCGTGACTTTTTTTTGAGATAATAAGTGTTCAAAATAAATTAATATATGTAAAAAAATAAAAAAATCTAAAATTTTTAACAGTTTTTAACGTCGTACAAAATTTGAAAAGGTAAAATGAACAAACTATTTTCAGTTTAAAACTAAATACATCAATTCAAGGATAAAATATTAAATTTAAAAATTTGAACTTAACTGTATTTCTAATAGTTTTTTTTTTGGTTATCACATACATATTTCCAACCACATATACCTAAAAATCCAAATAATCGAATGGTTAGATATTTAAAACAAATTATGATTCCTTCCACGTTTCTTTTTTGTTATTTATTTCTATCAGCCAATTTATCAAAACAAAACAATTTAGTTGAATAAAAATAACATAAATATTAAAATACCAATACAACGTTTGCAAGCATATTGCTAAATTATTTTCACTAACTTACCCGCCCATTTTCCATATTTTTCAATTAACGACTTCTGCGAATGCGGTTGAAAGTATGGCTCCAAAATGGATTTGACAATTGAAATTACCGATCTGAAGTTATCGTACAAATAAATAGCCAACGAGTAAACACCAACGAAATAAATTAACGTAGTCCAGTAATCCAAAAGGATAACAATCCGAAAGGTACTCAGGAGGTTCTCAATCATTTTTGCTATTGAAATTAATTAAAATATTCAAATTTTTTTTAAAGCACAAAACTATTTCAAAGCAAAATTCCTTATCACTTGCACTAATGTTACACTCTGATAAGCTTCAATAACAAAATGATAAGAAAAAAAATTTTATGAACTTCAAGTATTCAAGAAGGGCTAATTTTATCTTTATTTTAGGTTTATTTACAATATCGTTACTCCTGAACCAATAACGATGGTAAATACATGACTTTTTAGACTTCCTACTGCAAACAATGATCGTCGGCACCCGACTGAAGCCACCAGTTGAATTTTTTGAATCCGCACCGCAACGAGTAAAACAGACACTACAACTTTGAACACTGTCCAATCGAAATTTCATAGATACAATATCGTTTGGCAGTGTGTGTGTATGTAATGTGCAGATATACTGATGATGGTGTTCACTATTTGCCAGTTGTTGTATAATGTCTTACCATCGCAGACTGATAAGATACATCAAATGCGTGTCTATTTTTTTTGTAAATATATGCATGCTGCATGCATGTGACGTAGTTTTTAATGACGAAACATAGCTCGGAGATAGCTATCAGAGTACAACAACCTAATAGTCTGTGATGTATGGTTGGGCTCTTGGTATTAATTTTGTAACCATTTAGATGTTTTTGAGTGCGGTAGACTGATAACGTATCGTCCGCAATAAATGAAGACATAATTTGACGTCTACTGTCAGTTCAACTGACATTTGTGCTCGTTTTAACCTTTACATGAAGGTTTGTGGTTTTGAGTTGCAATTCAGGCGAGGTATTTAGTCTGATACTTTTTAATGTTCAATATTGTCGGTATTCTAACTTTAACTGGTTTTGTTTGTTCGGCAGTCTGCAATAATTTTCCCTTCTTCCACTCAACGGAAAAAGAAAATATTCTGCAATAATTTTTCAAATAAAAACAGAAATACAAATTATTTCTGAAGGTATAACAATAGTAATATGCCATCTTGGATTAGGTTTGTCTACTGATTAATATATATTTTGATTTAGACAGCAAAATTCTGCCGGTGTTTTGTGATCCCGTCTATAAAAGTGTATAACCAAGGGACCTTGGAGTTGATCAAGAAGAAAAACAGCTACCCTAAACATTAACAGTTCGAATTCAGAGGAGGGAATTCAGGTTTATAGTTGGCTGAAGAAGGTATGCACGTATAGTTTGTTGAGGCCTTAGTCTACATTAGTGCACCCTTGATTGTTACCACTTCAATTAATAAGTAAACGCTTTAAGGTTTATTAAAATGAAAAGAATGTATTATTTGTTTTAGTAAAAAAATTTAACTCTAGGTTTTGATGAATCCTAATAATACGATAATAGTAAATAAGAAACTAATAGGTTTCGCAATTCTGTCAGTTTGTATGTTTTGCTAGAGCCTAAGTGACGAATGGATTTTCTTCAAATTTGGTACCTATCACACTTGGTGACAACAGGTCAAATCCATAATTGTTTTTTTTTTTTTTTAATATATTCTTGGATAGTCGTAGATAAAATTTCTTGGTCATCAAATAAACTTCCAAGGAATTAAACCATTTGACGAACTTGAAGGTAATTTTGAAGTTCAAAAAAATTCTCATCACCATGGAACTCAAAAGGTGCCTGGTAATGATTACTTCTTATACGAGTAGGTCTTTCATACATCATGCTATCGAAAACCAAATACTCCTTCAAAAACTCAATAACAGCAACATCAAAAAAGATAAAACGCTAACCAATTGGAAAGCCGAACAGAAGCCGTACTCCTCACTTTAGATGGTTTTTTATCGCTCAGTACCGATTCGTCAGACGTTGTTATTAATGCTGTCCTTCATCAAATTATCAATGGAAACGTTTGGTTTCTTCTCTAGAAAGTTCACAGGCAGAAGCTTAGTGCTTATGACTGTGTTATAATGTATCTACAAGGGAGCGAACCACTTTAGAAATCTTCTCGAGGGCAGACATTAATGCATATATGGACCGACAACAAACCACTCACCTTCGCTCACAACAAATCGACAGAAACCACTTCGCCCTTTTGTCATTTCAGCTAGTACTAAACCACTCTATATTGATGAATGCAGTGCTGGATTTCCCCTTAAAACAAATTACTGAGAAATAAAAAAAATGAAGTCCAGCATCTATATGCAACCAGAAGTGGAACCTCAAAAGGAGGTCACTAAGAAAATGTCAGTATTTTCGAATGGAAAAAACTATTAAAGTGGTTCTTCTAGATAAGCAAGTAATGGATGGCTTGTGAAAATTAAAAAGAGATTTGGAGTTCAATACAACGGGAGAAAACTTATCCACACAAGCTTGTGGAGCCCTTTAAAATGTCATTGGCAGAAATAATTGAGCGACATTAATTTTCCTTGGACGCAGTTTTTATGCTGACGAAACAGTTCTATACTGGAAAATGCTTCCGTTCCGGATTCCACCTAATTACACTCTTAAGAAGATATAGGTCCAGGACGAAAAATTATCAAGGAACGGATAACGTTTCAGCATGTTCCAATGTATCGGGATCCAGAAATCATGACTTCTTTAATTGCCAAAAGGTCCGTTTGGAACACGCTGCACTGATTGGAAAGATGAAAAGAGAGAATTAAATTAAGTCTGTCTGTGTCACCGTCATTAGATTTCGATCAGTGTAAAAATGGATTGATCTATATTGGAGGAATGCCATTTCCTCTAACAAATTTCTAGAAAAGATGCTAATCGGTAAGTTTTTATAAAATTGAATCTGAATGATGGTGTAATCGATGCTACTTTGAAGTGATTCGAATGAGTTCAGAATAATATTCTCGTAAAATCGCAAATTTCATTATTGATCCACTGCGAGGACGGTTTAAGACGAAGCGGCGGAGGGAGTCATGTAAGGTGCTCCGCCAATGCACAGAGAAACTGAAGGTTGGAACTTGCTTAGTATTATGCAATTATTTTGTTTTATGAAGCTGTCCACCATACTGCCGCGTCATGCATAAGAATCAGTCTAATTAACGAGGTGAAAAGATTGCCACTGTGGTCTTCTTAACTATTTCTTGAATGTTAGGTTTCCAATTTGACTTTTTATCTAAAATAGAACCCAAATATTTTACTTCATCGAAGAATGTTAGTGGTGTAGTGGAAATGGGTCTAGATGGCGAATTTTATATTTCCTAGAGAAGAAGACAAGATCTGTTTTGTGAGAATTAAACACCCAGTCCACACCGATCGGCCCAGTTTATTAGCTTGTTTAAAGCATTGGCTATTGTTATTCAGTTCTTTTTTGACTCCAAATTTATATTATAATTTATTTTGAGAATAAAGTTTACTGTCATTATCGCAAGCCTCAAAGTAGACGTACAGTTTTCTTTTGTCCTGCACTTAATTTGTTTTGTTTATTTTTGTATTGTTGAAGTAAGTTCGTCCGTTTGGAAAACACAAGTATGTATGTACATTCATAAAACTTACACTAAAACATTTATAATTTGTCAATTTAAAAATTGTTTTCCTTTGTACCATTATTTTGTGCAACGCTACTTCTCAGACTATAATATTATTGTGGTGCCTATTGTGGCGTTAAATTGGCATGTCCGTCTCGTCTGTTGTGTTTTGTCTGTAGCATGCGTTGACCACTTTCACTGACCGCAGATGGTTATTTTAAAAATGTGTACAATTAATTATTAAAAAATACACAAATTTAAGAGTGATTATGTTAAACAAGATGAGATAATTGCAAAATTAATCAAAAGATTAAAATGAGTGATGTACTATTTTTTTTCCCAAATACCAAAGTGGGTCAATGTTTGTTTTATTATTTTTGTATTTCGATGCGAACATACGAAAAACTATTTTTTTATGGGTGGAGGAGGTATTTAATGATTGAAACATTATTTATATACTCGTAGACTTAAGTTGTCATTAGTTGTTAAAGCAGCAATAATGATACATTTATCAATAGTGTTTCAAAATTTTATTTCATGACCAAATATTAAATTAAATCTGAGAATGTATATCTTTGAGTATATAACTTACTGTTGCATTTAATTATTTTTTAGGCAAAAGTTTACCATTTTAAGTCCTATGAAATTAGACAAAAAGCCCTAGAACCTGTTTTTACGGAATGTGCTCAAAAATTCCGAAGTAGAATTAGATTACCATTTTGGAACTAATTACCTTATAGATGTCAGTGTTAAATTGACCGGTTTCAATTGTCTAAATCATGGAGGCGCAGATCGAACTAAATGACTTCAGCAGAGAAAAGTTCAAAGCAATAAGAAAGTAGCTTAGAATTAGAACTTAAAGACTTTTTATATAAATCATAGATCTAATTCGTGAAAATCGAAAAAAAAAAATACTAAAACTAACAATTCCTTCCATAATTTTGAAGTGGAAAATGAAAACGCTTTCTGGTTTCTTAGGTGAATATAAATACATGCAAAAGAAATTAAAAAAAATCGTGGGAGTTTTTTTCAAAATTATCTTTTTGTAAAATAAAATACAGATAAATGTTTTTAAAATCCATAAAATTGGATTTATTTGAAAAATAGTTTTTTGTTATAAATGTTCGGATATGATTTCGGGTTTGTGGCCCCGTGGCTGGCGCCTACTGGAGGTCCAATTTTCACACACACTTCGCAATAAATCAGGCTTTATTTCGACATAACGTGGCGAATGTTGGCTCAATTGTTTCTGGTTTATGGCGAAGACTGCCCATCAGCAATCGCTTGTTCTGTGCGCACTTTTAAACATCTTACGGGATACGTATTTTTGTTTAGAGTAAATGTATTGCGAAAACGATCCATAGTCTCTCGGAATTAATCGCTCTGATTTACGACTATGAGCACCACAAAACGGACTTGACGCCTTTTTTTATATTATACGCGCACTCAAGGGGTTATGAATACCCTTATAATGTTTAACAAAGTGCGAGAAATTGGGAAAGTAGGATAGGAGATGTATGAAACTTTGTGGCAGTGATCGAGAGATTCAAATGTTTCAGTTAGACAAGGGTCACCTATCATACGAGTATTTAGAGCTCTCTTTAAAATTTTGTCCAAGAGACTCAAGTGGGTTTTTGGAGCACCTGCTCAGATATGGGAATTGTACTCGAGCTTTGGACGAATATAGGCTTTATAGATTACAGCCAGATCAGAGGGGGTAAAAAACTTCTTGCATCGGCGGAGAAAACCTAAACACTTAGCAGCGTTTTTGGCTATGTCAAATATGTGATCACTCCACAAAAGAGGCGTTTAATTCAGGAATTAAATTTTACACGGTTTTTGATTCCCCATTGGACAATGCTTTCAAGATCAGAATTTAATGTGACATACATTTTCTTAGAGATTTAAACGCCATTAAAATCTGGTTAAGTTGATTTTTCAAAAACTCAAAACATTTTTTTTCTAAGTTTTGAAATGCTATGTTTTTTAAACTTTTTAGAAGCTTCTCTGTATAAAATTTCATTAAAATCCTTTATACCGATAATGAGAAATTTAATATTTAAAAAAATGGTTCTTCAGTAGATACAATCATTACCTTTTTTTTTCTTGAATTATAGATGGTAAAAATTTATCGAAAGTAAAAAAAAAATATCAATATTTTAGGTGGTGTTTTCGAGAAAAATACGATCTTCAAAAATCATTTTTAACATTTGTATAGTGTGAACTGTTAGTTATTTGTAAAATATAATTTCTTTTCTCAAATATCGTAGATTATATTAAGAAACTTTTAACTGTCAAGTCAAAAAAAAATCGAGCGTGAGGTTTTCAAAATATAAAGTCTTTAAAAATCCAAAAAAATAGTCTTGGAAAATTCGAATACATAATACTTTTCAAACTTTTGGGGAGTTTTAGCATAAGAAAATGATCAAAATCGGTTGTACAGAAAGAATTGCGAGACCCACTTTTTTCGTCTTCGCTATCATCGTAAATGTCAAGTCTGATCAAAATATAGTGCCTATGTGTATATGTATTGTATATGTTGCAAGTAAAAATGAATGAAGTTAGTCGTGCTCAGCTTTCTACTCGTTCTGAGCGCTCTTTATTATCGAGCGGACCCCGATCGGGCTCGGGATTAAAAAAAAAATTCAAATAGAAAGCTCCGAGTTAAAAAGGTAACATAGTTCTTTTCTTGACAACTTGGTGCATTTGGGGCTAAAAAAACGCCTATTGCTTTTTAATATCTGTAATACCTAAACTTTTCCCAAAAAGTTGTCTATAAAAAATTAGTCGGTCTTCTGAAAGAAATGATCTCTCCTCTGCAACATGGCTTAATTAATAGGAAGTCAAACCACTAACCTCGTTGTATTCAATAACTATGTGGTGAGAAATTTAGAGCAAGCCAATAGCGTGTACCTATTTTATACAGATTTTTCGAGTCAACCATTAATTTCTGCTATCCAAATAAAAAAAAAAACTTAGGATATTACTCCAATTTTTCAAAGTGGTGTGGATCCTACGAGTATTTTAGCGGCAGAATTCATTATGCTCACATTAATACTTTTCTTTCTGATGCCCGCCTTGATAGTTACTTCTGGTGTTTTCCCAGGAAGCCGTTTGGGAAACTATCTATTTCTAGTCACATAAGCTATATTGTATCGAGGGTCAGTTCAAATGGCTCTAAAAATCCTTTCACCTTGAGATCATTAAAGTACTTTTGCTTTGTTCGATCAATTTTGGAATATTGTTGCTTCGTATGATACCCCATTTCTCTTCATTCATTAAGAGTTGGAAGAATCCAAAAACGATTCACTAGAATAGCTTCTAAGATTAAGCCTTATAATTCGTGGTGTTTGTTGTTGCGAATTCAATCTCTTGAAAATAGAAGAGCATATTTTGAGATTATGTTTATTAGAGATGCCATAAAATTTGAAATCAATTGCCCCTTTTGCTTTCACTTATATGTTTTAATGCCCCATGATCTTGGGAAGAAGGGACGTAAGAACAATTGGTCGATAGATGGAGAAGCAGAATGGGTCACCTTTTATAGGAACAGGCTGAACAAATGATGTTTTCCAGAAATGAACCTAAGTGTGTTTAACGTGGACACCTGTCTTTCGACCTAATTTCACGGTGAGCCTAACCACATATCGGAGTCAGATCGAGCCCTGACCACAGCTCTGAGTTAGTCGAAGCCACCTCAGTAGCAATTCTGCGACATGTTGCGGCATGTACACACCTCTTGCTATGGGGCGAGGTCTAACTAGCAACTCTTGAATCCAAACAAGCTTGGAAACCATGTGCCTCCGCATTCGGAATAAACCAAGCCACCAAGAAACTCCCACTAGGGGGCCTACCTCATAGATAGTCTAAGTAGAGAGGCGTTCTTTATGACGCACGTCACCTCTACTTTTTATTGGGCACTATCTCGCATGGTACCAGAATATAGCTTTTGGTAGAGCTTCGCAACCGTGAGGTCACTTACAGATGAGTTCCGCAAAACTCAAGGCCTGTCAGCTTTAGATACACACAACCCAGCAATTAATCGAGGTAGAAACCAATAGCCAAAAGTGTGCACCCCTCTGGTGAGTTGTTACACACTACTTAGCGGATTCCGACTTCTATGGATACCGTCCAGATGTCTTATACAGACACCACGAGGAGGTCGATAAGACATTGAGTGCAAATAGACTTACGCTTCAGTAGCAATTACGTGCTACAAGTTATTGGTGGACAGGCTTATTTTGAGCCCTGGAAAAGCCTTAAACTACTATCAGCGCAAGCTACTACATTCACACCAGCTGTTTTCCAGAACAGTAGGATCGCTGGAAAAGCTAACGCAATGGTTTTGCCAGCGAAGAAGAACACATCTTCAGAATGGCGGGCATAAAATCAGGACCAGCAGATTTATGTATATCAAGATCTCGAAGAGTTCAAAACTACACTAGTGCGGATATATGTGTACTTGTCCCATTGAATCATTTACGTTCTTAAGTACAGGACGGGCAATTTTACTATAAGACAACGTAGATCTATCAGCTAGTTATCGGGTTGTCATTGTAGATGAGAGTTGGAACCGAAGATAGGGTTTAATTTTTGTACGTTCTTGACAAATTACCAAAAATTCTACTGCCTTTGGGGACACTGCAGGATGTTTTGCCTTAATTTCTGGTCATTTAAAAATTTGGTTCTTTTTATAATAGCGTTGCAATGGTTTCTGACTTGTTTATACTTTTTCCGATGTTGACTTTGTAAGAGCGGAAACTTACTTCTCTTCACATCATAGCTTCTTTGCAGCTTGTATTGAACTAAGACATTTCTTTAGGTTTTATACTCTTAATTCGGTTAGGAATAAAAGTACGCATCCCAAGAAAAATACCATTAATGCGTTGTTTAAGGCAGGCAAACTCAGTTTGTGACGTTCTTGATTTTAATATGTTCTTAAGCAGGGATTGTTTTAAGAAAAAGTTTAAAATCTGGGGATTAGAACCAAAGTATTGAATAGTTGTTATTTATTCCACAGTCTGTAATTAGAAATTCGTTACTCTGTTTGACGAAATAAACAGATAAATAAAACAGTCTAGGTTTTCATTGAAAGCTCTCCAAACTAACGTGAAATATATTATGCGTGGTATAGTGAACAAGTTCGAGTCAACATATTCAAAATTGAATGGTCTTTTGCTAGTGAGATAAGATAATGCACCGGTCGAAGAAGTCGAGTTCAAATCGGCCAAATCAGTGGACATTTTGGCGAATTCTAATTATATTAAGATCTTCGAACATTTTGATCGTTTTCAATTGGATTTTACACTTTTGTAGAAAATCTTGAATTTTATTGTTATTTCCTTAGTAGGAAACCTCGGGACGAACTGGCGAGTCTGAACATTGACCTCCAGGTCACTCTCATTTGGGTTCCAGGTCACAGTGACATAGAGGGTAATGAACAGGCTGACGCTTTAGCTCGGCAAGGCTCGGCCTTACATAGCTCACTAGCGGAAAAAGTTAATATTCCTCTTGGTGCTATGAAGAGAAAAATCTTCTCGATTTTTCTCAATGAATCCAACCGTAGGTGGAGCAGTCTCACAAACTGTGTCATATCAAGAAAGATATGGCCTACTTACAACAACTCACGTTCCAACGATCTAATATGCAGACCCAGACGCGACATAGCCAGGATCACAGCAATATGCACCGGGCACTGGCCCATAGGTGAACATGCATGAAAGCTAGGCATCCCCTTCAACCCACACTGCCGTAGTTGTGGAGATCCACAAGAAAAAGAAACTGTGGTTCATTTTCTTTGCGATTGCCCCGCCTTAGCAAATTACAGGATGGCTTCCTTTGGGAAAGCCTTCCTCGATGACCCCAGCGAACTTTCGGAGAAGAAAATCAAAGATCTGATTATCTTTCTGAATGCGACAAAATGGCTTTAGTAATGCTCCGCTAAAGTATATAAAAGCCATTTTCTTCCGTACTAAATCTTTATTAGGTTGACACGAGTTTAATGGTATCAAAACGGCGCACCCCAGCGCTAATTGAGTTGCGGGCCCAGTTGGCTGGCGACTACCATCTCTACCTACCTACCTTCCTAGGAAACCTCTTTAGAAGCTGTCAATAATGAAAATGGTTGTTATTCAGTCATGTGCCTATTACCACCTATTATTTCTTACAGGACTTATGCTATTTATGAGAAAACTCATTCTTAAAAAAATCACTCGACATAATTGTGAGTTATGGATATGGGTGATTCTACAAACGATGGAATTTTCGGCGGCCCCAGAAATATTTTAAAATCTGTTCAATTATTTAATCTGAATTTTTTCTATAAAATTAAATCTGATTGATATCTATGTACATGGCCAAACAATATTATTAGGATGACCTTATTTTATTTTGCTCAAAAACTTCTTCAAAGTGTCTGATTCTCAGTCCCCTGACGTGTCCCCTTTGCGTTCTTGCAAAGAAAAATTATTACCGTTCTCTTATTTCAGGTCTCATACTAAGATGAATCCCACCGAAGTTGCGGCAAATAACACATCTTTTCTACGAAATAGATAAATATTTCTTAGTAATTGATATTATTACAAAAAAAACTTACTTAAACTTTGTCCCCCGCATTTCATATCAGTCCCCTGGAATATTGAAACAGTCGAAAAAATCAATAACTAGGATACCGATCGAGTTTCCATCAGTACTGGAAATAAAATCGTTGTGACAGTTTATCAGTCCTCTGGTGAGTTTTTACAAAACAAATTTGTATGTAAGTAGGCATCTTTGTTAGAAGTATAGTTAAGGTTTGATAAAACTGTAATATTATATATATTTTTTTCTTTTTTTTTTAAAGTAAACCCTAAATATGTTTTTACGCAAAAACCATGAAAATACTCAGTCCCCTGGCCTCAGTCACATGGCTAATAAATGAACAAATGATATTCTGTTCAGAAATCTGAGAAATTTTTAGTTATCTTGAACTTCGAAATTCATTGCGAATATTTTCAATTTAATTTATTTTAAATTGATTCTAAACAGAAACAAAAAATTTATTACAATACATTCTTTTAATAAAATGCTAATGAATTTTTATGTTATTCAATTTAATTTCTATATTTCAATGTGTACCCAAGAGAAAATATAAAAAAAAAAAAAGAGGCTGGGTACGACCCACACTGATAACTTCCCATTTGTGGTCTTGAAAACTTTATATTTATTTTTTTTCAAATAACCAAATTTTCAGCGAAACAAACTTTAGCTGTATCTGTACTGTATCTGTTGTGGTAATTGGTATGATATTTTGTATACATATTTCGATCATAGAGCAGTAGATGGAAGATCGAAGTAGATGGTTTCATAGTGTAATTGTTGTTGTGGTTTTTCCGGATTGAAAAGCAGTGATCTGCACTGGATATACAATGACTCCTGTTTTAAAAATCGATGATGCTTGTGGCATACTATGATATTAGGAAATTTGCTTTGTCTTGTTGATGATGAGGATACTTAGTCGCTCATTTTATGTATTTTTTTACAGAAAGTGTGTTTAACTAATTTTAAACTTTTCTATTTAAAATGTTAAATTTCTTGTATTAATTACGAAGGTTGGTAGGTACATATTATATACTGAATTATAAATTTCCGTGTTTTTTAATAATATCTGTGTTGCTACACCTAAGAAAACCTTGAGTAGAATTTTACATCTTTTTCATGGACAAAAAGATAAAGACATATTGTGACGTTTTCTTCAATTTTACCATAGCTATTAATGGAATTTGAATATGTGGGACTTGGGTACAACTAAACAACCTTATTCATATACGTATGTACAGTACATATACATTCTTCTAAAAACTAAGTTGATAATAAAATTATGTATTATATTATAGAAATTACTTTATTATTTCGGTTCCAAACATTTTAATTGAAAAAAATTAAAAACGAAATATTTTTGTTAAAACTGTCAATTCGATACTTGTCAAAATTTAACCATATGTTAATAATTGTATTATGTCGATACCTTCCCGTAAGAATGTACTAAGCGACACTTTTTTCGAAAATGACTTTTTGATGAGGAAATATACTATATGTTAAGGGCCACGTTTTGGCCTGGGTTTCGCCAACCTATTATGGATGAAAAGGAAACTAGAGCACAAATAAAAAAAGAGGCTGGGTGCGACCCACACTGATAACTTCCCATTTGTGGTCTTGAAAACTTTATATTTGGTTTTTTCAATTAACCAAATTTTCAGCGAAACAAACTTTAGCTGTAAAATTCAAACAAACATTATTTTAAGATTGAAAAGCATTTTAATTATTTAAAGAGATTTGAAATTGAGATTGTTGATGATGATCGTGAGCAAAAAAAATTTGTTAGATGTCACTTAGTTTAACCAAAATTGTCTCTTAGCACACTATGATTCAACTAGAACTTTCTTCGTTTTTTTCATTTCCTGAACAATTTTAGAAATATCGCTTAGTATACATTCTTACGGGAAAGTATCGATGTATAAAACAACATACTTTAGAAGGCACTATCGGTGTTCATTCCCAAAAAAATCGACTTGAAATACAATTTTAACTAGTTTTCACTAGAATTTTTAATAGTTTTTTTTATTTAAAAAAAAACTATTACTTCAATATTTGTCAACATTTTAGCAATTGTACAAAATTATACTATATATAAAATAAACTAAATTAGAAGTCAATATCACTACAAGTTCTCGAGAAATTCGAGTCGAAAAACAATTTTTACCAATTTTCAATAGAATTTTATATAGTTTTTTATTTTTTGTAAACAAACTGTAAACTAGTTTTTTTTAAATTTTCACCAGTTGTCAAACACATTATTTTTCGTAAAATAAAATTATTTTGAGTTTCAAATTGTTTTCCGTTCTTAGAATATCTGGGTTATGAAATTTTTTTTTTCAGTTTTTTTTATTTAAAAAAATAACGGTATTTTCATTTTTTTCCAAATTCATACCAAATCCGTATGACCTTATAATGAGTACACTAAATTTTATTTTATATCAATAGCATTATTTTTTCGTGAGATATTTGAAACTAACCAAAATTTTTACTTTTTTTTTAAACCGTTATAGTGAAAAAACTACTCACTGAATTTTAATAAACGCCCTTTCAGCCTCTTTCGAAGTTATTACCTATTAAACAAAATTTATTTGAAGTCGATATCTTTACTCGTTCTTGAGATATCGACGACGAAAAATGGTACAAGAACGTACGGACGTACGAACGTACGAACGTACGAACGTACGAACGTACGAACGTACGAACGTACGAACGTACGAACGTACGTACACACACACACACAGACATCTCTCTAAAAATGATTGATATAGCCTCTAGGGACCTTGAAACGTCGAGAAATGTCAAAAATTCCAATTTGACAAATCGGACCGATTACAATAACTCCCTATGGGAAGTTAAAAATTTATCAACTGCCATGTTTTCTAAGTAAAATAATGTTGCCCCCTGAAATTTGTATTATCCGCCAAAAACATTATGCTAAGCGACATTAATAAGGATCTCATTGTCGTGAGCAACAAAAAATTTTGTTAGATGTCACTTAGTTTAACCAAAATTGTCTCTTAGCACACTATGATTCAACTAGAACTTTCTTCGTTTTTTTCGTTTCCTGAACAATTTTAGAAATGTAAGAATACTATAAAAGACTCAGTCTTACTGTATTATCCAATAAACTTAATTGAATTGAATGTCGCTCAGTATACATTCTTACGGGAAGGTATCGATGTATAAAACAACATACTTTAGAAGGCACTATCGGTGTTCATTCCCAAGAAATTCGACTTGAAATACAATTTTAACTAGTTTTCACTAGAATTTTTAATAGTTTTTTTTATTAAAAAAAAAAAACTATTAATTCAATATTTGTCAACATTTTACCAATTGTACAAAATTATACTATGTATAAAATAAACTAAATTAGAAGTCAATATCACTACTAGTTCTCGAGAAATTTGAGTCGAAAAACAATTTTTACCAATTTTCAATAGAATTTTATATAGTTTTTTATTTTTTGTAAAAAAACTGTAAACTGATTTTTTTTGAAATTTTCACCAGTTGTCAAACACATTATTTTTCGTAAAATAAAATTATTTTGAGTTTCAAATTGTTTTCCGTTCTTAGAATATCTGGGTTATGAAATTTTTTTTTCAGTTTTTTTTATTTAAAAAAATAACGGTATGCTCATTTTTTCCCAAACTCATACCAAACCTGTATGACCTTATAATGAGTACATTAAATTTTATTTGAAATCAATAGCATTATTTTTTCGTGAGATATTTGAAACTAACCAAAATTTTTACTTTTTTTTTAAACCGTTATAGTGAAAAAAACTACTTACTGAATTTTAATAAACGCCCTTTCAGCCTCTTTCGAAGTTATTATCTATTAAACAAAATTTATTTGAAGTCGATATCTTTACCCGTTTTTGAGATATCGACGACGAAAAATGGTACAAGAACGTACGGACGTACGAACGTACGAACGTACGAACGTACGAACGTACGAACGTACGAACGTACGAACGTACGAACGTACGAACGTACGTACACACACACACACAGACATCTCTCTAAAAATGATTGATATAGCCTCTAGGGACCTTGAAACGTCGAGAAATGTCAAAAATTCCAATTTGACAAATCGGACCGATTACAATAACTCCCTATGGGAAGTTAATAAATATTTATTCAGACCCCTTAAAAAAAACTCAGTCCCCTGCATATTCTTTTTTCAAAAAATGTCCTTAAAATCGTCATTTTTATTAACTTCCCATAGGGAGTTATTGTAATCGGTCCGATTTGTCAAATTGGAATTTTTGACATTTCTCGACGTTTCAAGGTCCCTAGAGGCTATATCAATCATTTTTAGAGAGATGTCTGTGTGTGTGTGTGTACGTACGTTCGTACGTTCGTACGTTCGTACGTTCGTACGTTCGTACGTTCGTACGTTCGTACGTTCGTACGTTCGTACGTCCGTACGTTCTTGTACCATTTTTCGTCGTCGATATCTCAAGAACGAGTAAAGATATCGACTTCAAATAAATTTTGTTTAATAGGTAATAACTTCGAAAGAGGCTGAAAGGGCGTTTATTAAAATTCAGTGAGTAGTTTTTTCACTATAACGGTTTAAAAAAAAAGTAAAAATTTTGGTTAGTTTCAAATATCTCACGAAAAAATAATGCTATTGATATAAAATAAAATTTAGTGTACTCATTATAAGGTCATACGGATTTGGTATGAATTTGGAAAAAAATGAAAATACCGTTATTTTTTTAAATAAAAAAAACTGAAAAAAAAAATTTCATAACCCAGATATTCTAAGAACGGAAAACAATTTGAAACTCAAAATAATTTTATTTTACGAAAAATAATGTGTTTGACAACTGGTGAAAATTTAAAAAAAACTAGTTTACAGTTTGTTTACAAAAAATAAAAAACTATATAAAATTCTATTGAAAATTGGTAAAAATTGTTTTTCGACTCGAATTTCTCGAGAACTTGTAGTGATATTGACTTCTAATTTAGTTTATTTTATATATAGTATAATTTTGTACAATTGCTAAAATGTTGACAAATATTGAAGTAATAGTTTTTTTTTAAATAAAAAAAACTATTAAAAATTCTAGTGAAAACTAGTTAAAATTGTATTTCAAGTCGATTTTTTTGGGAATGAACACCGATAGTGCCTTCTAAAGTATGTTGTTTTATACATCGATACTTTCCCGTAAGAATGTATACTAAGCGATATTTCTAAAATTGTTCAGGAAATGAAAAAAACGAAGAAAGTTCTAGTTGAATCATAGTGTGCTAAGAGACAATTTTGGTTAAACTAAGTGACATCTAACAAATTTTTTTTGCTCACGATCATCATCAACAATCTCAATTTCAAATCTCTTTAAATAATTAAAATGCTTTTCAATCTTAAAATAATGTTTGTTTGAATTTTACAGCTAAAGTTTGTTTCGCTGAAAATTTGGTTAATTGAAAAAACCAAATATAAAGTTTTCAAGACCACAAATGGGAAGTTATCAGTGTGGGTCGCACCCAGCCTCTTTTTTTTTTTACTGCCCGCTTGCAACAACGCAAAGAGACGTTCTAATGATCAACTAAAACAACTCTTAAGACTTTTGGCTTCCAAAAATGTCGTGCCGAAATTTGTAACATTTTATTCCATTGTTTGTAGAATCACACATATAATTAAAATCTCTAGTTCCTACGCACGTTTAATTAAAATTCCCTATGAGAAACAACGGCGAAACTTATGAAATTATCTTAATTCCATAAATAAAGTTATATCCCCACAAGTGATGTATCAATAAAATTGTATTTATAAATGTTTCAAAATAAATGAAATTTTGTGAAAAGTTCTTGTTTGCGTATAAGTACGAGGAATGTATGTTTACTTTTTCACCGGTCTCACCAAATATTTTTAGGCTTTTAGTTTGGAAAATAAAAAATGATTAAATTCCTTTTAATAGTTATACAAATGCGTGTTTTACACAAATCTAGATAATATTATTGTTTTTTTTTTATATTTATATATTTCGAAATGTTCAATAAAAAGATATACACAGATTGTTACAACCACAAATGACCGGAATAATATTGGAACTGTCATTCTTCATAAAAATGTTTTGATAAAAAATGTCAAGGAATCGAAAAACCAACAAATCGAACAAATTTTGCGCGCATGGCTTTGAAAAGTAAAACAACTTTGGAGACTACTCGTATAATATAAAATAAGCTTATGGAAAACTCTACAATTCGAGACACAAACCTTCAAGAGAAAGAAAAAAAGTTCATTTAACTTAAAAAAGCTTACCAAAAAGTTTATTTAAAGGAAGCAAATTAAAGGTCACGTACACAGTAAAATTTAATTATTTTTAATTGAATAGGTTTTAATTTTAAATAATAATTATTTTGAAAATTGTTTATGTAAACTAATTTGTCATATTCAAGCTGTTAGTTTGATGTTTTCGTAATGCTCTTGTTATCAAAGCAGCAATATAAGAACGCCCTCTATATGACACAATACTCGCCACTGTGTTCTAAAATAAAATAAATTCATCTTTTGCGATTACAAAATTAATTTTCTTACCTCTACTGCATGCCAAAAATATCCAGTAGATTGTTTTGTTCTTCCTAAGGTGAAAACAGCCCATCGGGCGTATGTTTCTGCAGTTGGTATTGTTAAGCCGCCGCGCATGATCATCGATGAATATGAATTAATCTTTGTCACTATGAAGTATGGTGACAATAATTGAATGTTGATGTTATAGTCGGCGACTTCGTATTGTAAGGAGTACGTTAGACTCTTTATGTAGGCCTGGGACAAAAGAAACACAAGATTGATTAATGACTGTTAATAATTGTTTGTTAAGTGATTCTGGGGATCATGTACTTTTGAACTTTTTGTTGTATGAAATAGTGTTGTTATTTTGTGGCTTGGGTATAATGGGACTACAATTTTTGCCTTTACCTTGTGTCCTTGTCTTGACTGATAAATCGACGCAGTATCGTCGCTTTCATTTTTTAAAACTCATGAAAGACTGCGCGATTCTTAAATAAAATTGCTTTCGATTTTCGGGAATATCATTCGTATCTTTGATTTTATCAGAAGAACAGGAACTACGAGTACATATGTATATTATATTTGACAAGAATGAGTTTTACAAAGTTACATACGAGTACTTATGATAATTTTTATTGGCCTTCAATATTTCAGATTAGTAAACTTGTCATTTAGGTTGGTAGGTAGAAATGGCCACCACGACCATTGTCTTGCTTAGTGATCCAATTATGGCTGCAGTGCGCCGCACAGTGGGGCAAAGGCGAAAAAAACTCGATTTTCCAAAAATCCTGATTTCGATTAGCTGATTCATGTTTCTCACAGTAAATTAGCCAGAGAATCTGGGTACACTAAGGATTTGGGCCAAACTGAAGTCTTAACACCTAAATAGACGCTAAAAGTCAAAATATTTGAAATAGTGTCGGAATTTGATTTATCTTTCCTAGGGTAATACGTCTATTTGGGATGAACTAAAAATAGTATTGTTTTTTGTTTGCTTATTTAGGATGGCTAATAATACAATACAGCGGCCAAACTCAGCAAATAAATTTTTAGTGAATTACGGTAGCACAATATAAGACTCAGTCCACAGTAGTAATGGGGAGTTGTAGTCATTTAAAAAAAGCTCCACTTTCCTCTGGTCTGAGATAGCTATTTTCTCGATGTAGACATTTCCAAGTTTACATTTAAACAAAATTTAGCTGCAAATACCTGCAAATCCGCACAGTGAGCAGATTTAAAGTTACAAAATCTTGCAGAAAAATCATTTTTAATTTTCACTTCTGTTTCCTAAAAAGGAATATTTGTATTGTATCTGTTAAATCTTTATTCAATAATTAGGAAAAATTTACAATAATTACTTACAGCTAGCAATATATGATAACAATATTGAATGAATTAGAGATTTCTTTTACTTAAAAAAAAAAACAGAGTTAAATGTTACATCAGTAAGAATTAGGTGTTAAATATATATACATACTTAAAATATGTATATATTTCTGAATGACTTAGAATTAACATTAATATCAATTTAACACTTTGTTTTCTTTTTTTTTACATACATATGGTTCTATTTTGTTACGTATACTTCTTCCCAAAAACCTCTTTTTCAAAATTGAGAAAAATGTCTTAAAAATTTTGTGCGTTATTTTTTGGTTCCGCTTTGAAGTTTGATGCAAGATTCAGTAGTAAACACTTAACATATAACGTGTTGCTGGTTTAATGCATTCACGAATGTTTGACTATGCGCCTCAAGAAAAAAGAACGTCTAAGCCAACACATACATAATGATTCCACGAATCAAGCATTTTATTTGATTTTTTTTTTGCGAAAATATATTTTTTTAATTACTCAAAATTTAACTTTCTAACTTTTTAACTTTTAGATACAATTTTGTGTGGGCGTGTCATTGGGTGGAAACATTTTGTTGTCATTTCTTGAACTAATCTTTATAAAATTTGAAAACTTCATTTAAATCAGTTGGGTGGTTCCGATTTTATCGCACTAAAAAAAACTGCCTTCATACAAAACAAGTATGTACCTACTACAAAAAAAGTAAAAAAAAAAAGATTAAAAAAACGCCAGAAAGAGGATGTAGAAAATTTGAATGTCCAACTTCCTTAAAAAAAAGCACACTCTCTAACCTTTACTTGGAACAAAACCTGGATTTTTATCAATTTTGAGATTTGTTTTTTGTTATTGGGCGTGGCAGTGGATAAAAATTTCTTGTGGAGTTTTATTTCCGAAATAACTTTCATATCTGAAAATTTCATCCAAATTGGTTAAGTGGTTTGGTTTTTATGGACTTCTTTCCGCTCTCCCATACAAATGGCCCCACTGTGCGCCGCCGCCGTTTTGATATCATAAACTCGTTTAACCTGTGTATATGATGAGGGATTAATGAGCTCCCTTCTACCTGAAATTCGCTATCTCGCGGTCTTAGGGTTGAGGATTACCCGTTACAGAAGTCTTTCAACTCTGGTCTCAATGTCATTTCGTCGTTTTAAGAAAAGAGATTAAGTTTTTGATTTTCAGTTCGGATAGTTCGTTAAAGTCGTCGAGAAATAGTTGGGCTCTCTTATTCTGGCCAGAGAAAAACATTTACAGAGGAAATGATTGACTGTTTCTTTTTCCCCACACCAACGACAGTGAGTATTGTAAGGAATGCCCAGATTTGCTGCATGGTACTTTTTGGGCCGGTGTCCAGAGATTCTTCCTTTTAGCCGCACTTCACGAATTTGGTATTCTTTAACCGACTTAATATTTGGTTGGTTGGAATCTGTGAGCAAAATTAAGAAGATTTTGCACTTCATATCAAGAAGAGGAATGTTAACTCCCAACTGAGAGATGCAAGGTTAATCCCTACCTGGAAAACTCATCAACCAATTCATTTCCCTCTATTACACAGTGATCCAGAACCAAAGATCACAAGCTCATGCTGGCATTGCTGGGCCAATTTTCAGGATGAAAAACACCAAAATAATGGCCTTAAGAGCCACAGGTTGCCTGTAACATTAGCCGAATTTCGGTTTTGATTTGGATCTAGTTTATGTCACCTATTACCAGCAATTGAGCTTGAAAGACACTCAGGTAGCCGAAACGACCGAGATTCATTTTTGGGCCATCAGTAAAGATGGTTGGGTCTTTTCTTTTTGGAAGAAGGTTTAACAATTTAACATTATTTATGCCCACAGTAGGGGTGCAGGAGTCAGTGCTTGTTGAAAAAATGTCTGCTGGGATCAGGTTTTTGACATATTCTTTAATTCCCTACGCCACAAAACATAAATCAAAAATTAAACAACGATAAAATATTTTCAACCATTGTGTATGGCAAATTATTTTATTCTTGATATTTTAAGTGCCTATATCACGGTTTTAAGATTTTCCTACTTTTGTGTTTTTATTTGAAAAATCTATCGATTGCAAAATAAAATGTTTCTCTGCCTCCTGCCTGCCTGTTGATGGTCGGGTTAAATTTTTGTTCACCAAAACTATGCTAGAAAACAGTTTTACCGGCTTATATAGGTATGTATGTAGAAATTCCATCGACTTAATTTTAAAAACTATCGATGGCAGTAAAAAAGAATATTTTTAGTCTTGCAAGTCACTCAAAAGTGGAATATCATTTTTCGATGTACAAAATTTGGGTAGGATTTTGGCAGCCTGTAGAGGTCATGTTGTTTTGGTGACATCAGTCAAATCTGATGTTAATTATTAAGTCAATGCCAAATTATCGTGGCAAATGAAACGACATTTGACATTTGTGAACTAGACAGCTACAGACAAGCAATGGAGCGCATCTTCGTTTTTGGAACACTAAAAATTCGCGTGTGATGCACGAGAGCCATTACATCCACTCAGAGCCATTGTGTGGTGCGGGGTTCACGCGAGAGGTGTGATTGGACCGTATTATTTCTAGGAAGCCATCGACAATACTGTCACTGTTACTTGCGAATGCTACAGAGGAATTGGACGAGGGGAGCTTGGTGAACATGTGGTTGCAACAAGACGGCGCAACCGGACACACAGTACGAGCTACAATAGATATTTTGAAGTAATCTCCCGTTTTGGATATTTGGCATGGCCAGCAAGATTACCCGATTTAACTATCTAAGACTCTTTTCTTTGGGGCTACTGAAAGTCGTGGGTTTATGCCAATAAGCTTCAGACAACCACTTGGCGGATATAACCTTTTCCATTCAACTGTAAAGGTCCAAGTAAAGATATTCATAACTAGGGCTAGGATTTTCATGCACTTAAAAATGCAAAATATGCGCTTAAAATATGCTCTTAAAAATGTAAAATATGCACCTAAAATATGCATTTAAACTGGCTGACGGCCCTTCTGGCCATGCCTCAAAAAGATTTAATTTTAAATATCAAATTGTTTTTGTAAATTTTTATTGATGAAGTAATAAATCTAATCTAATCTAAATATGCATTTAAAACCATATCCCTTGCGAACCATCTGTATGGGAAAAACATAGTATTTAAGTTTATATAACAAATTCAGTCTTTATTATCGAGGAACACAAAATTATATCAATCAAAACAGAAAAATAAAATTCTTCATTTCAATTAAAATAGAAAAACAAACAAAAATATTAAAAATAGCACAGAATTTGAATTACATCCATTATTGCATTAGGTACTTCTAATCTTCAAAATTTTTGTATGCTTTATTCGCATAAATCATAAAGCTTTCTCTCAAATTTTCAAACGTAAAACTTTGACGATTCGGTCTCTGAAATGCTTTAACCGTAGAGAATGATCGCTCAACTTCAACTGAAATTAATGGAGCATTCTTTAAAGAACTTATTTCTTGAGGTATTAAGGGCTCAATGTAATTCTCATCGACACAACTTAGTGTAAATTCCTTGTAAATATTTTTAATTTTTGCAAAATCTTAATTTTTTTCTAGAACATTATCCAATTTGTTTTTAATCGCTGCACCAAAAGGTCCTTCAACTGCAATTATTTTTGAAAAACTATTTCAATTAAATCGATTTGTTTTTTTTTTTAACGTATTTTTTCCTTCAATCTATACAATTGTATCGGGCAGGAAACTGTAGTTGGAACTGATTAATATGATTTGACTCCTTAACAAAGGCTGATTCAATGCTTCTTTTATATTTTTAATGACAACGGCATTCGAGTACCGAGTTATCAAGATCATTTACAACATCTTCAAAATGTTCATAGTTTTTGGTGTAGTAAGCAACAACTTCCACCCAAGTTTCCCACCTGGTAACAATTGGCTGGGGTGGAAGAGGGGTCGAGGTTTACTTTGCTTTGAAATGCTCAACGCGAGAAGTTGCTTTTAAAAATATTTTTGTTTCCATTTATGATTAATAAATCTACATTTTTAAAATTACTTCTTATCTGTTGTGCCACTCTATCTACTGCATGTGCTAAGCACGTTACATTATCATTTTCGGATGTAAAATTTTTAATTCCTCGAGCGGCCATTACCATTTATGTGCATTTTTTACTTTAGGATTATTTAGTTTTTCGAAAATATGCACAAATATGCATTTATAGTAAAATATGCAAAAATATGCACTAACGATTAAATGCCATTTTAAAGCAAATTGATTGATTCGTGTTTGTATTTTATTCGTGTGTTTCTAAAGTTTCTCAAAAAAAATATGCATTTGCATGGAAATCCTAGCCCTATTCATAACTAAAAATCATTTTTTTATTGAGTAAAAAAGTAATTCAAAAACAAAATTGGATGATTAATTTTGTGCCAACTTATATACAGTAAAAGAGACGTAAATCGTATTTCAGCGATCGATGTATCAACCAACTACTTTTCATGCGTAAATTATATAAATTTAAACTATCTGATCTGGAACATTTCCATTTGGCACATTTTCAAATAAATCAAGTTTTCATTATTCTTAGCTACAATTAAAGCTTAAAAAAAACACACAATGCCTACAATAATTACAAGTTCTATTTACAAGCTTTATAAGTATTCAAGCACCAATCAGTATCACAAACATTTAATATCGATCGGTTGAATAGTTTTTGAGATATCACCCTTGCAACAAATTTAAAAAAAAAAAGAAAAATACTCTTCCAAGGCAAATTGTCTATAAAAGCCAATTTTTCTAGAGTTATTCAATCTTTAGAATGTCTTTCATTGTATTTTGAAAATAAAAAATATAGCACCTCTTTTAACTGTTAAATGTTGAATTTTAAGAAGCACGTTCAATACAAAGTCGTAACTTTTTTGCAAAATAATTCATCAGTGTTCTTAAGGTCAAAAAGTTAAACCAAAGGTTTTTTTTTTTTTAAATTAAAAATAAAATTTAATGAATTTGTTTAAGGAATTTTTAATTAATATTTCAAACTTTAATTTTGTAATATCCATTGCATGAATTTAATTTGATTGTTGAATAGATAGATATTATAGAAACAATCACTAACCTTAGATGCGGCATATATGGCACCATATGGCGCTGCTTGTGATTCAGTACCCGACGACACATTAACAATTGCACCTTTTCCACTGACTTTCATTTTATTGATCATCATGCGGCACATAATCGTTACAGCTCCGATATTGGTATTCATAACATTCCAAAGCACTTCCTCAGAAAATTCAGACATTTCGTCAAGTCTTCCATAGGTACAACCAACGTTATTAACTAAAATTATGAAATATCTTTTAATGATAGAAAATATTATTTCAGCTTGACTTAGACTTGCCTAGAATGCCAACTGGAATGTCTTCTAACTCCTTTCTGATATGATCATACACAATTGCACCTTTGGAAAAGTCAGCTTGAATCCATTTACATTGTACTCCATATTCATTTTCTGGTCAAGGGTATTCATAAAGATATTGTATCTCATGGAACGTTTAAGCCTCACCTATCTCTTCAGCACAACTAACTAGTTTGTCTTTGGATCTGGCAATAAGAACAATATTTATGCCCTTCTTGGCTAATTGTTTGGCATAGGCTTTTCCGATTCCATCTGTCGATCCTGTCACAACTAAGGAAAAAACACAAGCCTTGATTCAAGGATAACAACAAAGTCCGAAATTTAATTTACCCGCCCATGAACCGAAATTCTTATACAAATCTAATTTATTTTTAGGATCAAGGTAGTCCTTGATGAGGGATCTAATAATCAGCACTCCCGATACCAAATGTTCGTATAAAAAGCACAATAACACATAAAGGCCCACAATGCTTAAGAAACACGTCCACTGGTCAGAGTCACTCATTTTACAAAAAAAAAAAATATATAAACAAGCAAAAGAATATTCAAAACACAAGCTTCGATCTACGATAAATTTTACACTAAAGATGTTTATTGTGGAGACGTATTCCGTCCACTGGCTATAACTTACAAAGTCAACAGTTGTTTGAGCCAACAGAAATAGACGCAGTTGCCAATACTGTGAGAACGATACCAGAATACAAATGGGCTTTAATTTTTTTTCTTTAAAAAATTGATAAGACTGAAGCTAATATTGCCTTGCAATTGCAAACTTGGATTTTAATTATTGTTTGGTTCTATGTTTGGGCTAAGTTTTGAAAAGTGAAAATCTGACTGTAATTGACGTGAAAGTATATTTTAATTTGAATTTTGAAATATCAAAAAACGTAATTAAGGCTGATTGAGAAAGTTGTCGTTGGCGAATGAAAATGAATGATAATGATCTTTCCTTGAAAAGCACTGTACTGTTTTTTTTTGAAAATTAAACAGAAATGCCTAATAGATGACTATTTTATTTCTTCTGTGAAAGAAAAAGTATATTGGAAGGAGAAAATATGCTCTAAAAGCAGAAACTGAAAATTCTGAAACAACCATAAGCCTAAAAGTATGCTAATAACATTTGCTTATATTTATTTCATAGTAAGGTCATTGCACAAATAACAGTGGTGGCAACAATTCAAAAACAAACGGATTCTTTTTACTGAAAATTTTGTATTCTTAATATGCCCAAAAGTCCCTATGGATGAAGCTGGAGAACGTATCCTGGACTAGTTGGATTAATGGTAAACACAGCCTACACAAAATGACAGTAGACAAAAATAGCTTCAGGTTAATAGACTTTGCAATATTTCATAATACGGAGATAAGTTGCACTAGGTTTCCAATAAGGCTAAGGATCTCCAAGGCAAACTTGTGCTCTCCAGATGGTCAAATCTACAATCAAATGGAATATGTGCTAATCGACACAAAACGCGTATCTAACATTTAAGAGGTGTGTAGATTCCAAGGAGCAAATATCAACTTTGACGGTTTTTAAGTTGCGGTAAAATTCATAGATCGACGGCCGAACAAAAAGAAAATGAGAAAAGCCCAGGAGAAGAAATTTGACGTTGCATGCCTTGGCATACCTAAAGTTGTTTCATCTAACACTCTTCGATATAGTTAGCAGACATATGGCTGTAAACACAGTTATTCGTCTTATGTAGGTTCACTTCCAAGTACATAGCATTGATTACACCATCCCTAAGATTCAATTTGATAAAAACTCTCAGATAACCATCACTTCTAGAGAAATCTGAGAGGACATGGCATTCCTCGAAAATGATTCAATTCATTTTCACACCAATCCACAGTGGTTCCACTCCCGAACAAAGGCGGCCATAATTACTAACTCACTTGATAAAATCTTAAAACGATTGGTGCTCAAATGTTTTGAGCTCTCAGATTTTGAATCTGCAATCAGTTTTAAACTATCTCGTCACGACTTTGAGATACGTTCGATAAAAGGGTTGAAGATCGGTATAATATAGTTTTATTTAAATATAATTTTTTACTTGCGACTTATAGGTACTATAAGGCAAGTTATGCATTCGTAAAAAAATCGAACTCGAGATTTTGATCAAAGTTGACATTACGATGATAGCGAAGACTAAAAAGTGGATCTGGCAATTCTGTCTGTTTGTCTGTCTGTCGCTTCGACTACAGCCTAAAAAGCTCCGCCGATTTTCTTTAAACTTGGTAGATATGGGTTTTGATTTTTTACCCCCACACGTTTTTTCTTTTTTTTAAGACCAAAAATAACGGTACCTGCCATACGATTTTTTTTTTCGAAATTTTATAAACATTTTTTTTTCTCAAAAATTGTTCGACAGATTTTAAAAATAAGAATACAAAAATATTCATTGAATTAAAGCTAGGTAATGGTTGAAAAAAAATTCAGAAAAATAGTTATTGAGGGTACCCCCCATGGAACCATTTTTTTTTTGTTTTTGATTTTCTCAAAAACGGTACAACCGCTAAAGCTCCCCAAAACCATAAATAGAATTGTGTACTCAAATTTTCAAAAAAAACTGATTGGATTAAAAAAAAAACTTCAAATTTTTTTTTTCAAAACTCAATACATATTTCGAAAACCCCATGCTAGATTTTTTTAAACTTGATAAATAAAAGTTTCTCAATATAATCTACAAGATGTGAGAAAAAAAATTTACTTTACCTAAAATTAAAGGTACCTACCATACAAATGCTTAAAATTTAAAAAAAAATGTTTTTCAAAAATCGTAATTTTCTCGAAAACGGCACCTAGAATTTTGATAAATTTTTTTTTCTTTCAATTAATTTTTACGATCTTTAATTTAATAAAAAAAAATTGAAATTAAGATATTAAATAATTGATATTTTCAGAAATGATACATACTGAATAATTTTTAACAAGAAGGCATTTCTTTCGGCAAGTTTTGTTTGCAGAAATACGTAAGTTTTTTACAAACATATACGATTCAAGTTTCCAATACTCTATAATCTTCATTTGGAATGTCATCTAAGGACTTGGAAATGACGTCTAATATTGAATGGGACTTATTTTTTTCGGTTCCATCAGCATTTAACCAATGCTGAAGCAGAAACATTCTCGTAAATGAGACTTTAGTTAAAAGCCCTAAACTACAAAAAATGAGACTTTAGGTGGTTCAAAGATTAATTAAAAGTGAATTCGCAAGTAATCGCAGCTAAGTCAACGTGCATTAAAAAGTACATGAAATTACCTTTCTGGTAATATATAACTTTGTGGGGGCGTAACGGGGCGTAACAGTAAAAAGTTTAAAACAAACAACATTAAGCTAATTTATTTTTATTTTTATTTTATTAAGTCCCAATTTATAAACTCTTATGCTTAGTCGAAAAATGAATCATAAAAAATAAATAACAAATATCTTACCTTCCACTAATATATCCATTATAAAAAAAAACGCAAACAGATGAAAAAAATTAATTAAACAAATGCAGTCGCACTTGCTCTTAGAGCACTAAAACTCGAATGCCATGTGTTTGCAATGTTATTACTCTGAAGATAAAAATCTAACGGTGTTCTAATTAGTTTGGAATGTTCTCAGCTCATTTTAACCGTTTTATATAATAATCGCTACAGTAATTTTTTTAGAATTTTGGCCTACGGTGGAACCACAGTGCAATCGTTCAAAAACTAATGACAGGGTAGGTTCAGGCAGACTAAATTTAAGTCTCTCTTTTCGTCTGTAGACTATTCCTGTTGGCTTCTGGCGATCAAAGAAGTTCTGTCTTGGTTTAATGAAAACGTAATAAATATTTTCTCGGACAGTCAAGCAGCCATTAAATCTCTTGATTCTGTCCCTACCAGCTCAATAACAGCCCTTAATTGCCGATCGTCTCTGATGGAAATGGTGCAGCAGTCTAACATTCACCAATGCTGGATTCTGGGCCACAGGGACATTTCAGGAAATTATTAAGATGAAGAGCAATGACACCTTTATTGCCAGAAAAGGCAAATATAAGTATTCCCATTGCTAAGTTCAAACTTATGATAAAGCAAGGTAATATACAGAGAACAAACCTTAGGTCGAAAAATATCACCACCAGCTTGGCGACAAAACATATTTGGACAATCCTGGTTCTCCAAATGTTTAATATCTTTAAGCAGATCGTACATATAATCTCCGTATTAAGTGTCATAAAAGGACACAGTTTGATTCGCCAGCACGCAACGTGGCTTTGAATATAAGATTTCTGTAGAAGCTGCATGAACGAAGAAGTCGACGAAACGATTTCTCAGCTTTTACTCGTTCGTATATACATGTTCTGCATTGTCCCAAGGACTTAGACTTCAACTTGGACATTTCTACTACATGATCCTTTTCTATTAAAGAATAGTGTTGGAACTTGACTCGTGCATTCTATGACTCCAGGAATATTAATTTTTTTTTTCAAAGAAATTAAGTCTAGATTTCCATGCCTCTTCATTGGGCATTTCAAGTTGAATTCAACTTAGACAAATTTGATTCTCCGAATCAGAACCTTTGGCACAGTACTTCGACAAAGACCGATATCAAAATCTTTTCCAACTGATTATTGAAAATTTCCTTCGGCAAGAAAACGTAAGACTGACGTTTGACTGATTTTGAGGCACTGATGGAAAGGCTCGTTTATCAAGTCGATAGTATGATACAAATCTTTTAAACAAATATGCAGCGTCATCAATTCCTAATCGGTTTGAATGATCTCCCAACATTTGCTTCTTTTTGTTCCTTCTGCATATTTCCGATTGGTAAGTTGTATCTAATGCTATTGCAAGAAATCACAATATTTTATAGAATTACTTTTATCAAAACTTACACATACAATTTTAATAGCAGTCAAAAAAAAAATCACAAACAAAATAGTTTTGTATTTGTAAACTGAGAAGTGACACTTCTTAAAGTGATTTCGAAATTATGAAAGCGGGTGAAATGTAAAACACTGAAAACAAATTCACTCGATTTGGAAATTATTTTTCATTTTGATGATTTTTGGAACCTGGCTGATAGGCAATCCCGCTCGCTTCATAAGGACCTTCGATTGTTTCAACGATTAGTGAGAAAGTATTCAAGATTCAATATGGTATCACATTCGAACAATAAATGGTCTAAAGGACTATTCACATGAGAGCGACCAACGACCAACGGATAAAAAAACAAATGGGATTTAAAACATATATAAGCCTAAATTCTTCACAAAAACTTTATAAAAGGGTAGCAATCTAGTTTAATTTAATGTTAATTTATTAAAATTAGCGTTGTAATTGCTAAAATGAGAGAAATTTGAGAAAATTGCTCGTCGCGAATTGCAATGTGATTGCTTCGAACTGTCAAACACTATTCGCGTCCCACATACCATCCACACTGCCACGAATGAATTGTTCGCGCGCGGCTAACCTCAAAATCATTCTAAGTTGTCTAAGTAAACGCCATTCGCGACGAATAAAAACAAAATATGCATGTGAATGAAATGTCAAAATGGGCGAATGTTCGTTCATTCGTCGGTCGTTGGTCTTAAGTGTGTCGACTCTCATGCTGACATCCACGACCAACGACCAACGAATGAGAGAACAAATCGGATTTATAACATTTATATTGTAATAGTAAAATTTGAGTTTTAAATAGCTAAAATAAGATACTTTTATAAAAATAAACTGATGGTCACAAATTGAAACCTGATTGTTATGAACTGTCAAACTCTGCTCGTCTTCCACATACCATCCATACTGCAACGAATGATTTGTTCGTGTGTCACTAATATCAAAATCAGGGGAAATTAAAGCTTCAGTGACCGAGTGAGTGAGTCCCATCAGTGATCGAATGAAAATGTCAAATTAATGTAATCGATTGCTCGATGAGCGTAAGCGGTAATGCCAAACTCACATAATTCCGTCACGTATTACTCGAAAACTGATGCGGTAATTTGGCCCCAGTCTTTTTTGTTTGTTTATTTATTTTAAACGTCACTAGCAACGAATTATTTCCAAAATGGACGAATGTTCGTGGTGTTTTCACAAGCGAAATTGCGAATATGCTGCAGGAGAATAAAATCCTGCGTAGAGAGAAGAGAGCAGAAGCAGAGCCGTTCATTTCCAGGATTATGTTTTGGTAAAGATTATTCATCAAATCGTTAATCAAAAATGGGTAGAAGGTATCATGCTCTAAGACTTGTCTATCAGCTCAATATGCCATCAAAAAACTATCGACGGATATCCCTTCTAACACTAGGCTTATAATAGCATATCCAACGAGCTGTGTGGGCGTTTTAAGCTTTTCTGCAACATTATAGTTGGCAAATCATATTGAGGGAAATACTGGAAAAGACCAATGAGTTTCAAGTTGTAACCTGACTGAAATCTATAAGGCCTGTACTCCTCCAAAGGCCAAATTTGAAAAAAAGAACATCTTTTCTTCAATATGGACTATATTCAAGTTATTAGCCGTTTCCAACTTCCATATTGGAGTCTGTCAATTTAATTGAAGAGCATGGCAAACTTTTTGGTCTAGAAGTAAATGAGATCATAGCCAAGTGCATACTTAGTACATGCTATCAACAAACAAATCTTTCTAAAACAAGACGTCGCTATTCATAGTAATAATTTCGAAGTAGATACTGAAGTAGTTCACCTAGCTCGGAGTAAATTTGAATGCCACAAACGGCTTGATGAGGCCCGAATATGATTTACTTTAGGGAACCCTTGCTACCTCGGTTTCGTGAAGGAAATTGTTTCAGAACTTCTCCCTAAGACCATGTGCTTGCTCTAAAAAACCCGTATACTGAGATTAATAATTTACGACCCTTCCGAATTCTAGATGAAGAGTAGAAAAGGAGAATTGAGTGCGAGGATGACGTATGAAGAAGAAGATGCAATAACTGCAAACTTTGTGGGTTGTGCTATTAACCAATATGTGGATGTAGTCCTGAAAGAAAAAACACGTCTACTACATCGAACGCATGAACAACAATGCATCAACCTAGAAAGTTTTCTAATCTTAGCTTCAGGTTCAAGGCGACATGGAACACCTGACCACCTGTCCTCCACTTTGAAGATCCAGCCATCATGGAGCCATCAAGAGCGCTTGGTACAAAAAGAAATCTATACTTTTTGATAAATGTTTTCTTGAGGAATTAAAACATTAAATTTTGCCAAGAAAATCTTAAATCCTTATTGCTTTATTCATAAATGTTTCAGTCATCTTCGTTTTTAGGATACAGCTGGAACTATTTACCTAAAACAGAATAAAGAACAAACAGAAAAAAATGCCAATGCAGTGAAACGCAAATCGTATGCAACATTTTAATCATAAATTATCCTCTTCGTTCATTTGACCAAACATCACAGAATTGCACTTTGCACTTCCAGTATTGGCCAGAAATCAAAATTTTCCAAAGTACAAAGGACTTCTGCAGAAGGAAAAGAAAGGAAACCTGCATTTATGACCTCGTTTCCATTCATTGACCAATGTATTCGCTCTCATTCCATAGATAGCTCTTTTAAAAATAAAATTTCACAAAAGACTGTAAAAATATGAATATGTTCACGATATCCTAGAAATGATATACATATACAACATATATTACAGGCGACAAAAATACTCAAGCATCCCTCTCTGTCTCCCCATCCGTACCCACTTACTTTTCCTAAAAGAAATAACAAAATCGGCAAAGGAATGAGTCCTTGCCAAATTGCCAACCGCAAAGCTATAGTATATGCGCACGTATGTAAAAAAAAAATACCTCTGGTTCCTGTAAGTGCATTTTGCTAGGTCGTAGTTGGTCGATTGGCCTTTTTCCATTTCATCTCCTTCAGTCAAAATGCTTAAGTCTAAAATATTCATCCTTTCTGGTGGAAAGTATAAAAATCACAGATTTATGAATGAATGAAAGGGCGGGTAGGGACACTCCTATTTTTTTTTTTTTCATCCTCTCTCTTACATACGTTAAACGATGTCGTAATTAAGTGGAAAAGATGTATTAGTATGCGGCAAGTGGCAGGAGGTTGGTCCTGGCTGCTGCTTATGGCAGCCGATAATCATTTTTAAGCTTAGATATTATGAATTATTGTATTAGTGAACGAGAATTTAGGAGCTTCGCATGGAAGTTAAGCTTTGTGGGATAAATTATTTGAAGAAAACATTTTCTTAATAAGTTTAATAAAGAAGTCCTCAAATATAATATGTTTAGAAGAAAAATTAAAGAATCTATTTGTAGCTCGTGAAGCTTGTATTCTAATCAATTTTACAAAATCTGTTAAGCGGTTACCGAGAATGTCATTCAAAACCTGCCGTTATTAAAAGCATGCTTTGCTAACTGATTTTTCACAGAAATATAGCAGTAAAGTGTGAACTTTTTCCGGAGCACGGTTTTTTGTCACCAGTGTACCAGAAAATTTACATTCTTAGAAGACACTTTGCAGATCAGAATATCTGACGAAATACTGATATCTTGTGCCTTAATGTCGATTGAGAACGAAATAAGAATGGTTAAGTTAGATTGACTTAGATGTCGGCAGGACCATGAGTTGTTCCATTGTAATAACACATTGAATCTTAAAGACTTTCTCCCTAATCGTTAAACCAATTGGGGCTTCTTATGAAGCGAGTGAGATTATCTATATCAGCAATATTATTGTAGCAGAAATTTCCCAGATGGAGTCTACGTCTTTGCGATAAGGCAGGACATGCACAGAGAAGGTAAGGGATTGCGTTGAGTGCTTGGCTATCAAACAATGTCCTGTTATAACACCAATTATGGAGCCTATGTGTGATCTCCCTTTATTAAACCTTTGGAGCGCTTCGGATCCAGTATGGACCATATCTGTTTGGTCACCAAGCAGGTGGTGGTATTGTTCCACATAAGGTTTGTTCACTGCATAGCATCTTGCTTTTGCATAAGTTTAAACTTAGCGATTGGAATACCTATATCTATATAGCAATAAAGGTATCATTTGACGACTTCATCAATTTCCTGAAATGTCCCTGTAACCTGGCACTCAGCAGAGGTGAATGTTAAAACAGCTGCGCCATCTCCATCAGAGCCGATCGATAGTTAATTGCTGTTATTGAGCTGGTAGGGACAGAATCAAGAGATTAAATGGCTGCTTGGCTGTCCGAGAAGATGCGGATATCTTTATCAGACCAAAAACATAAATGTACAAAAAACTTTGTGTAACAAGTCAGTCGTGAAAAGTACTGAGATTTAAAAGTACGCCAAGTTCTTACTTTATTAAGGTTTAACAACGAACATTTAAAGTAGAATAATATTGAAACAGCTACAATGTAATAGAGAAATTTTGAAGTAAAACTTCTTTTCCGGCGTTGGGGGTAAAAAATTTTCTATGGAGCTGTCAGTGACATGTCAAAACGCCACGCTAAAGCGACATGGTTCTTACAATTATTGTTCGAACTTTGTTAAAGGTTATTTAAAACACTTTAAAAACACCTTTTATTGCCGAAAGAGAATGTTCTTTTAATTGCACAACCACAACAACTAACCTACAAATCTACAAAACAATTAATAAAATAATTTCATTAAAAAATTAGATAATAAAAGCTTTTTTTCAATGAATTATGTGGCCGAGTAATTTCTCGATCGAAAACCACTTTCCTTTGCACAAAAAACATAAACAAATATATATTTTTTATAGTTTTATTTATTTAAAACATAAAACACTTTAACCTCTAAGTAATACTGAATACTTATAAACTATTTAAATTGAAAAATAAGCACTAAAATTTACAAAATACTTAAAGCGAAATATAAAAAAAACACTTGTAAATAAACTATCTGCTTTATTGCTTTCTGTTGTCAAATATAAACTAGCATTGCCATATGCGAAGAATTTTAAATTCTGTGTCAAAATTAAATTAGCATTGCCTACAATTTTAAAATCCTTGGGCTCCAACACAATGAATGAGATAAGAAAAAGGAGATGTGAGCGTGATGAAACATCGTCCTTATTGTTAAATCCGTTTCAAACTATTAAAGCAGACGAGGATATATATACATACGTAATTAAGCATTCCTCGTCGTCACTTTAAATTAAATTAATAAATGAAGTATGTAAGAACAGTCGCGCACATTCAATTTTTAGTTTCACATCTGTTGGTTGCTGAGATGAAATATATGGGCTTATGTTTCATTTTACTATATATTTACCATATGTTTCATTTTACCAACCAAACAGTTGCGAAAATAAAAATTGAATTTACACTTCAGGCCTGGAATTGCGGAACGATTTTATAACAACGCAACGTAAAGGTGACAGTGAATCATGTCTCGCTCTCGTTTCGTGTTCTCTTCACATTACGAATCGGACATAATTAGGCCGCAGTTATAGCTTTCATTGAAATGCATCATTGGAACAAGTCAATGGAAGGCTGACTTCATTTTTTTGACAAACCAGTTTGCTATTCATTGAAAGATTGGTTTCAGTAAAAGACCCTGTTAATGGCTGATTACAACCAATTCTATGCATTTGAGGTAAGAGTTGATCATTGAAAGGAAAACTGACATTTGAGAACATTAAAGAAACGAAAATCAGCTGTTCATTGAGATTGATTTGTATCAGGGAAATAATAAAAGTGGATTTGAAAGAAAGTTCAAATCAGAATTTTGTATTTTATAGAGTGTTAAAATTCTACTACTCATTACCTTCATTTTGGTATCAATTAAAGCCATTGCATTTTGTTTATTCGCCTTAAAAATGGTAATGAAAATTTTCAATGATGCATTTCAATGATAGCTATAACTGGGGAGTTATAAAAACTTTTGTCTGTCGTTTTCAATTGTATTTCAAAGTCAAAATCTGAAAAATTTAAGCGAAGATTAAAATGAACTAAGAAACGGCTAGTATTGTATTAGTGTCCTTTCACGATTTATGATGTGTACCCAGCTTAGTAATCATGTGCGTTAAAAAAGCGCCAACTGTGCGTCAAAAAGACCGCCATCTGTTCGTCAAAAATAAGCGGCATCTGTGCGTCAAAAAGAGCGGCATCCATTTTGCTCACTTTTGGTAAGAAGCAAGTTATACATGATTTTCTTAATATTCAAGAAATAATAATAATTCAAGAAATCGGCAGATAGACCAAAATGATCATTCCAAAACTAATTGCATCATTTGTATAATTAAATCAGTTTTGAGTTCCAGTTTAAACCTCCTAATTTATTTTGCAAAACATTTTCAATTCGAAGAAATATCTATTTAAAAAAAATGTATTTGGAAGTGGTTTTGACATCTTGCAATTTACAAGACTAAAACTACTTTTAAATAGTTTTATGTTTCCGAAAAGAACATGAATCGTACAGAGGCTTTGCTTTTGGGAAAAGAAGTTTTTCTTCAAGCGCGCGCACGTCAGCACACACACATTTTTTATTATTTAATGATTACTCACTAAAATTTGATGGGATTACTTGGCAATTTTTTTTTTAAATTCGAAAGTTTTTAGAAACTTGACCAGTGAACCCATCAATTTTTAGTCAGTAATCATTAAATAATAAAGTTTCTCTATTACATTGTAGCTGTTTCAATATTTTCTACTTTAAATATTCGGTATTAAACCTTCATGAAGTAAGAACTTTGCGTACTTTTAGATCTCAGTATCTACTTTTCACGGCTGACTTGTTACACAAAGGTTTTTGTATAGAAGAACTTGGCTCTTTTTTTAACAATTATGTTTTTGGTCTGATATAATTTACATCAGTTCTGAGGAAGTGTGCGGATACCACGCCCCTGAATGAAAATTCTCAAATTTTATATTTTTTTCTTTATATACAATCTACCGTTTTACCAAATTTCATCGTTTTACAGCAGTCGAAAGTGCTCCATTCAACCAACACCAATTCAGGGAAAGTGGGCGAATACCACGCCCGCTGAATGGAAAACCTCAAATTTTTTTCTCTGTTTGCATGACAAGACCTACCGTTGTGCAAAATTACAAGATTCTACGATGTCGGAAAGTGCTCCATAATTTTGATGAACTGTCAGTCAGTCAGTCAGTGAGCCAGTCAGTTACGGTTTTTATGATTTTAGAGGCCTTATATCTTAGGAACCGCTTATGCTAGAAAATTTAAATTTGGTGAGGTGCCTGTGCCTGACTAGCTTAGCAAATATTAAGTATTTAAGTTTTTGACTTCATAGGTACTGAAGATAGGGAGGGGTCAAAAATCGCCAGAGTTTGTTCCTGTAAAAAAGGTGTAGTTCCAGAACTTTTCTGGGCACTGCCGTGCCCTTTGATTTGGTATCGCGTGTTGTTAAACCCAAGACATGACCTCGTTAATCGCCAAAAGTTCCACCTAGAACACGCTGCAGTTATTGAGAAGACGAAAAGAGAGACTTAAATTTGTTATTAGTTTTTGATCAATTGGTGTAAAAATGAAATGAATCATCTTCCAGGAATGCCATGTCCTATCAGATTTCTCTTGAATCGATAGTTACCTGAAACTCTTCGCTACCCAGTTCCATAAAAAGGGAGATAAGCATAGACACCGCCTTGCAGAGTCCTTCTACTGACATTTCTTCTTGCAGAAATTCCGCCCAGCTTTGATTTAATAATCCTGCTAGTTAGTATTTGATTGATCAATTCTCCAAACGAACCTTCAACATTCAGAGATGACAGTGCAGATGCGATTGCAGATGTACTGACATGTATATCAAGGAAGGCAACCATAGTAAACTCTTTATGATGGAGGGACTATTCCATAGTTTTTACCAGTGTATGACGAATGAAGATATGTTTCCACATACTTCAGTTTCAATGCTTGTTCTTAAATGAATATGTCGCTCAAAAGTTTTGAGAATGAATGATGACAGACTAATAGGTCTGAGATCTTTAGGTTCTACATACATACAACTCTTACTTCCCTGTATAGCACCGGAATACGGCCCAAATTTGGACAGCTATTAAAGAGCATCCTTAGGATTGGCAAAACAATTTCACGTCTGGTCTTTATATGGTTTGAAGCTATTTATTGCCCAGTTCAGTTTTTCCCTTGTATCAAATCTTCTAGATAAGTTAAAGAATTGTTAGAATCACTCTCCAAAATACAAACTATTTCAAGCAGTGGGTTAATCGATTATGTTTTACACATCGCAAGTGTAGAGTGTAGCAGACGTACAAGGACCAAGGAGTATGAAGATGTTGAAAAATCTCTACGTTTCTTTTTGAAGCGACTCCAAACTATATGTTCGGTATTAAAACAGGGACACCACCGATGTTTATCGACACATTGAAAATTCATTTCGATTACATGCTCCGTGTGAATAAAGGAATTATTAGAAAGTTTTAAAGCGTACTTGTTTATTTGAATTGTACCTGCAAACCCCTTTTTTCAAAACTCTCATTTCCTTACGCTATCCTTGAAAAGTTTTCAGAAAGAGTGTGAGGGGCTATTCGGAACATTTATCAACAAAAAACTTATTTATCAATAAAATTTGTACGCCAAGGTTAGAGTTGTTTAGAATTGCTTTTTGAAATACCTGTATTTGCAGACATTATTTCCTTTTATGGGCTGTATAATGGTAATTCAACTATACCAATAATAATACCATGAACTTTATCTTAGCCAACGACTTCTTTGCGGAGAAATATTTAATAATATGTATAGCAGACATCGAGAAAATAAACGCGGGAGCTCCAGAAGTAAGAAGCCGCTTAGCTTTGCAATTCAATGTTTCCAGACATAAAATTTCTAATGTACTGCATGAAGAAATATTTACCCATACCACCATTGACCCGTTCAAGAACAGCTTTTTGGTGATTTAGAAAAGCGGCTTCAGTTGTCTACTAATTGCTAGGGTGCGGGGCGGAGTTTGGATGACAACAAGTTTTTTAGTAGAATTCTTTGGACATAATTTAAAAGAGATGGGATCAAATATGTTTCACAACATGGGCTGGAGAGTAAAAGAAGACAGTCATCACATCAACACAAAATCAACCTTGATATGTGGGCAGGTTTTATTGGAAACTATTTTTTCGACTGCCTTAAACTACCACCCAGGTTGAATTCTTCAAACTATTTGGGGTATTGATTGGAGAATATTCGCCTGATTCAAATTGCTTCGTCTTATTTCAAAAAGGATGTGCTCCAGCTCACTATGCTCAAGATGTTATAGGATTTGGCTAGATTAAGAATATGCAAGAAACGGACAAGTTCACTGCCCTGCAAGATTTTCCGACCTAGCAGTATTGTTTGGGGAAGAATATTAATAAATTTTGAAAATGCATTGCAATATCCATAAAATTGTTTCAATTGTGAATAGTATTTTATAAATGTCTTAATGTTGTTAAAACGAGTTTTTTTTTTTAATTTGTTTTGCCTGAAGAAGAGCGTATTGATGACTCGTAAGGTCGCTTAACCAGTAACATCTTGTTTTATTGACCAAGAGCCTGCATATATTATTATCTACATATAATAAATTGGAGAGGTCACCGATAATTCCAAGGTATAAATTATAAGACTTTATTGTAAAGGCATGTACGGGTGGTCCATCTAGTGGTTTGTTTTAAATGATATGTTATTATGACAATGACAGCTGTTTTCAATTCAATTCAATTCAATTCAATTTATTTTCAAAAAGGGTGTACAAGTAAGACTTAGTCCTTTATAGTACCTAAGAACTGGTTACATGTTTCGACAAAATCTAGGAAAATTACAATCAAAAATTAAGAAATAATAATAATAAAAATTAATACTAAGAAAAAATCTAAATAAATAAAAAAAAAGAAGAAGCCTGTGTTATTCACTTTTTAATAATAAATTAAACCTTGTCTTACAGATTTTTGCCAATTGATCCCTATACATTTCTCCCATCACACTCCCAATTTCACCACCCATCTCTCCCCTTTACTTCATTATTTCCATGTTATTTTATAGGCTTAAGTGAAGTATTATTGCTTTCTTAAAATTAGCGGTAGAAATGATTTTTTTAATAGTAACAGGCAGAGAGTTCCATAACTTAGTTGCATGATCAAAACAGCCGTGTAGAATTCAAAAAGTTGTAAGAAGGTGTTAAAAGATTGAGTGTTCTATTAGATTGGGTAAACTGCAGTTTTTTATAAATGTACGATGGTTTTCTATTTTGAATGATTTTGTGCATAAACATACAGCATCTTGAATCAAGGAATTGTTGAAAAGAGCACACAAGAACCAGTTTATGAAAATGTGATATGTGCTCATATCTCCTAAGCCCATAAATGTATCTTAACATGTTGTTGAATGCTACAAGAAGCTTATGCTGGGAATGTGAATCAAGTTTAAAATATATAACATTGGCATAGTCAATTAGAGGAATTAGTAGTGTTTTAACAAGTCTTAATTTGGTATTAACAGGAGTTACATTGCAAAATAGCCAAAGCTTACGCAACCCACCGTAAATTCTTCCAATGGTATGGTTAACCTGATTTTCAGGTGAAAGAGAAGTGTTGATCCTTAAACCAAGACTAATCACAGATCGCACAAATTTAAGTTGTACATTCAAGAGATAAACCGGTGGTAAAAGTAAGGTATTAATTTGGTTCTTAGCAGGCACGAGGCGTGACTTTTTCGATAGCGGAAGCACTGAACATAAAACCAAAAATGAAAGACATTTGAGATCCAACCTTTTAAATTCCACTTAATGATAATACACATAAAATAATATATTACAGTAAAGTCTAATTAAAACTAAAAAGCTTGATGCCTTGCGCAAAGTACCTCTAAGTACCTACGATTTGATGAGAACTAAGCTATGAGTAGATAACCTTTCTTGTCCACATTTATTTCTAAAAAATATTTAATTCTCTTAAAACATGAATATGATCTCTCTACAGATGCCATTATTACGGGATATTAAAAATCTTAAGATTCCTTGAAGTTTTTTTTGATTTAAAATTCTCATAATTGAAAATAACCTTTAGTTATTTTTCTGCTGGAATGTCAAGAAACCTCAGATATGAATATAAGAAATACTATTTTTGACCACTTTTTTTATAATAACAAAAAATAAACAGAAAACAGGTGGATTGTATTTATCGCCACGAAAATAATTAAAAAACTACCACCTTTTAAATTCATATTTGTTCGTTTTCTGATAGTTATGAATGAATTGCACCTAAATTTGCACACACATAATGTTAAAATAAAACTCTTCTACCCCTTTTGTCCACGAAATTAAACTCATTATCAGTTTGAGACAATAAGCAACTCAATAGATACATTTTTGTTTTTCTATCTCTCTTGTAGGAAAATTCTCGTAATGCATTCACTCAACTCATTCTTCACACATTGTGCAAAAGGCAAGAAACGAGACAAAATTATTTTGACTTTGGGTTGAGATCTAAGTTATGTATGCGAAATAATGGAATGCCCAGCTGTTGTGCATTCTATATTGTTTGAGAATCATTTTTGTTTGAGCATTTTGTGAATATTGGTGAGTGATGTTGTAGGTATATTTTCAGTTGACTTGGAGTGGAAGGGTATTTTGAAATTGAGTTATGGAGGCGATAATAAGGAATGCATAGCTGTTAAGCATTTTAGCAAGAACTTTCATGAGATTGAGCATTATAAATAATGTAGTGATGTTGCGCATTCTCAGTTGGTTTGCAGTGTGGCATTTTAAGTTGTAATAACCAGAGAGATCTTGATTTCCTTTAGTAATTTTAGTAAAAGATGATAATGTTGTCATAATGATGTTGGAATGTAATTTACAGAGTAAATGAAGATTCATTAATAGATACAAATAATATAATAAAAATATTAATACAATTTGGAATTTTGAATTTAATTCCTTGCTAGGTACGATTTTTTCAAATGGTTCAACGGAAGCACTCATTCCACTCAATATATGGACGCTTCGTCCCTGGTTCTTAGATATCGCGATCAATTGGGACTTAGATGGGTTTAGGGTTAAGCCATTCTTAAGGGACCAATCATAGATTTCCTGAAGGCCCTCATTCATTCTACGGATTAAATCTTCTTGTAAACCAATTGGACGAGACAAATAAATTTGCATCATCAGCATACAAACGAATTTATGCATTGGAACAAACATTTGGCAGATCGTTGATAAAAAGGCAAAATAAAATCGGCCCCAAAATAGAGCCTTGTGGAACACCCATCCGCAGATTCATAGATTCGGAAATCAGTTTTTAATAAGATTCACCGCTCTATCATGAAAGCTAAAGCAGCGCTTCAATTTCATGCAGAGAATTTCATGATTAACTGTGTCAAAGACCTTTAAAAAACCCAGCAAGCAGAGAGCAGTCACATTACTCAAAACTACTACTGAAAATAAGTTTTGGCCGAAATAAAACACCCCCCGCGTTCGTTAGACTGGTATGCTAGTGAACAACACTCATGATCCCCGTCGGTGCCCACCAACGATAATGTGGCTGCTGTAGCCAAGAGTGTGAAACTCAATTCAACATCAACTAGCCATAGATCTCAATAGCGCAACATTTCACACACTAGCTAGCCTGAAGAAAAATAAGGTCCAATTGACTCTCATAATTAATGGGAATGTTTTCTCTTACTCAGAAAGCCATAATACATGGACAAAATTGAATTTAGTTCATTCTATTGCATTTCTAAAAAGAAACTTGTATTTGGTTGGTTTATATCTTCTAAAAAAAAAAGTCCTAAACGAATTTTTTCGCCGTTCGTGTTAACAAAGTTATTTTTGTTAGCATTGGTCAGGGTACACCAAACAAATCCTATTCTTAAATCCCCAAAAAATTATGTCAACATTGAAGATAAACCCATATTGTAGAACAAAAACAATCTTGCTAGCGTCATTGCCGACTAATATTGATGTCACAAAATTCGTCAAGTAAATGTCCCTCTCAAATTAGTTCAAATATAAAAAAAAAATCCCATTGAACTAGCATGAATTTTCATTTGCAAAAGCCGTATTAGCTAGGAGATCCTTGAAAAATTACATCTATGCCCGCATGCATAGATTTTTCACAAAATGCGGTTGTAAGGATTTTGTCGGGCGGAAAGGATTTCAAATTTGTTCAATTTCTGGTGCCAAAAATCAGATAAATTACCGCAAACATTAAAACTCCCAGCACTTATATGTATAGATAATCATCTTCCTTCCTCTTACAAACACATATCCCGTGCAAGGATATATAGGGTTGTCTTTTAAATTAATTACTTTACTTCATCCTCGACAATGGCTATGCCATAGGTACGTATGTTCACTTTAAAGGATTTTTCCACTTTTAGGAAAGATAATTATTCGTTAAAAAGGATTTAGATACAGAAATTTATATTTAAGCTCTTATTTAACTTCCAACTCACACTCTGCGCAATAATAGTTCCAAGGACATAAATATATGTTTCCAATTAATGTACATTTGCCATGCCTTTAAGGCACATAACTTATCCCATAATAGCAGAAATGTAATAAAGACAACATTGTCTGTTGCTCGTTATGCCCTTGTATCGCGAAGTCTGGTATACTGAGTATTTGAGAGTATCGCAAATTCTTCTGCCAACAACAAGCATAACAATGACCTCCCCTCTCAAACATTTTTGAAAAACCGAAAAATCAAAGGCAGAAAAATCGCGCCAGAGTAAACATTAAAATATTGCAAAATATTGTGCGGCAATCCTTTCCCCTACTGCCGGCCTTCATGGATATTCTTTCGTCTGTGCATAGAAAAAAGTGTTGTCCTTATGACTATTGCATTGAAGGAGTAACCCGCACAAGACGGAAATATAAAAAATGACACATGCCCTTTTGAATACGAATTACTCGAAATAAGACAATTGTTTTAAGCCTATATGTGGATCGGATCTCAGCCAAAGGACTTCAGATGGGGAACATAGAGTCCTTCAAATGCAAAAGTAAAATTGACGAAGCGCGGAAGACAAAAGCCGGAAACGAGGCAATTTATTTGATGAGATGTGCTTTAGCGGAAAAACTCCATCATGGCAAGGAAGGGGTTCTTATGCAGAGGATATTTAGCTCAACCACATACAAAAAAGAGCTTGAAACCCCATGTAAACTGATGCTGCAAGTTGGCAATGCAAACAAAGATTTGAGTTCATTTGATTTTTGTTGGTTTGAATTGGTTTTTCGTGTGGGAGACAGAGCCAATTTTGTGGGGAGACTTACAACTTTTTAAATGGCCCATGAAAATTACCAAAAGTATATAAGCCATAAAAAAGCAACACTTTGGGAGCTTGTGTTGGTTTTATTGGATGCAAAGATGACAAAAGAAAATTATATGCTAATTTCTGTTAATTGTGTTGTAATGTGGAAACTAATTATGATGCTGTGTGGAACGTGTGGTTTGTGTTGATGATGCAAGCAATACATATTAGTTTGAAAGAGTTGAAATTAGACAAAAGTTAATATGATCTCAGTTTTACCCTATAAGCTTAACGAATGGTTAGCCAGCTACAGATTAAAAGAATTTAATTAGAGCGAGGATCTACAACTCATTTTTCCAATTTTTGTGTTTAAGGATAACTTTTCAACGATTTTTGCATCCGTTTTCAAAATGAACGCAGATGAAGTGTTGAATCCCCCGAAATATCAAGAAAATTTTAAAAATAAATTACCTGAACTAAAAGATCAACAGCCGATAGCAAATTTTGGAAGTGGATTTGTGAGGTTTAAAATATTGTTTTTATTAATTTTGGTGGCAGAGCGAACTTAATCGACATTTTTGAAGATTTTATGCAATGCAAAAAATTTAACAAAACAATTCTATGAAAAGTCTTAAAAGATCACTTAATATATCAGACCAAAAACATAAATGTTAAAAAAAGAGCCAAGTTCTTCTATACAAAAACCTTTGTGTAACAAGTCAGCCGCGAAAAGTAATGAGATCTAAAAGTACGCCAAGTTCTTACTTCATGAAGGTTTAATACCGAATATTTAAAGTAGAATAATATTGAAACAGCTACAATGTATAGAGAAATTTTATTATTTAATGATTACTGACTAAAATTTGATGGGCTTACTTGGCAAGTTCTTTTCTATGTCCAATTCGTTTTAAAAACTTGACCAGTGAACCCATAAAATTTTTTTTATTGGTTGTTTTGCTTTGCACTTCAATTGTTTATTCTTGCCTTGGCAAGATACCTTACTTACTTACTTAGGTCCTCAAACCTTTTATGTCCGTGGAGGACCCCTAGTGGGGCATAGGGCCCCTCGCCATTGTGTTCGGTTCCTGGATATGAGTCGCAACTCCCTCCAACTTTTGCCTAGTTGGGCTGACTCCTCCTCGACTGTCCTTCTCCATGAGCTTCTCGGTCGTCCAGCTCTTCTTCCTTCTTGAGTGAGCGGATTTCACTGCATTGCATGCGCCGCAATACATATGTATGTCGCCTTTTCGAAGCGTGTTTTCGATCCACTTTCGACGTCGTATAATAGGGTAATAGGTTTCTGACCCGTTTTCCTGAGGAGCTCTTCGTTTGATATACGATTGGGCCAGAAAATCCTAAGGATATTTCGTAAACATCTATTAATGAACGTTTGCAGCTTCTTAGAATTTGTTTACCTCGAAAATTAAAAGTACTTGCCATACAGCCGTTATGCAAAATATTATTTATCTCAAAAATGGCTCTAACGATTTTGATAAGAATAAAATTCATGCACTCGTGCTCTTATGTATTCGCTTTGAATGTACATTAAGCTATACCGCTCTACCAAATTTCATCATTCTACAGCAATCGGAAGTGCTACATATAAATTAAACATTTTGTTAGAAAGTGGGCTGATACCATGCCCCCTGAATGGAAAACCTCAATTTTTATTTTTGGTCCTTTATGTGCAATTTGAGCCCTACCGTTCTACCAAATTTCATTGTTCTACTGCAATCGGAAGTGTGTCATATATAATTTACATCAGTTCTGAGAAAGTGGGCGGATACCACACCCCTGAATGGAAAACCTTAAATTTCATATTTTTTCTTTGGATGCAATTTAAGCCCTACCGCTTTGCCAAATGTATGACACCTACTGTTACTTTCCAAGTGCTGCAACCGTCAAGTAACATGGATTCGACGTTGGATCGAAACAGCCGTAGCTTGGTTCTTAAGCTTAGAGAGTTATTCCTCCATATATTTCTAAGCAGCTTTTGCCTTCCCAATTTGACTGCTGATGTCCTATTCGGTGCCACCCTAGAGATGATACTTCCAAGGTATTGGAAGCTCTGTACTTTCTCAACCGGTTATTGAGAAATATTTATTAGAGAAGATGACTGGGTTCTTAGGCTGATCATCTTTGTTTTGCTGGAGTTGATTTTCAGCCGCACGATTTCTGCTTCTCTCTCCACCCCTGTTGTCATTTGGTAGAGATCCATGATCCTATGAGAGAGCAAGCATACGTCGTCCGCATAGTCAAGATGTTTCAGGTGAGACGTCAGAGTCCATCGAATTCCTCTGTTTCCCATCAAGGCCGCTCGCAGGACATCACTTATCACCAACAGAAACAATATTGGTGACAGAATGCAGCCCTGTCTGACTCCACTTTGGACTTAAAACTCTTCTGACAGCCTCCCTTCGTGCAAAACGTGACATTTGGATTTATCATAAGTTGCATTAATAATAGCTATTAATTTATCCGGGATACCCCTCCTGCGTAAAGCATGCCAAATAAATTCTGTATTGACGCTATCGAAAGCCTTCTCAAAGTTAATGAATAGCAGGTGGAGTGGTGATCGATATTCGACGCACTGCTCATTTATGATCCTTAAAGTATTGATATGATCAATGCTTGAGGATCCAGTGCAGAAACCTGCTTGTTCGGCATCGAGTGTGGCTTCTAGATGTTCCCTGTTGCGTTCCCGTACTATTTTCGCTAATATTTTGGCAACGGCAGGCAGGACGCAAATCGCCCTCCAGTTTTCGCACTGTGTTAAGTCTGCTTTTTTAGGGACTATCATTCCCTTTTTCCACTCATTCGGAAATCCTTCGGAGAACCAAGCTTTCTTTATGAGTGGATGCAGTAGTTCGCTCGATGTCGTTGGCGCTTGTAGAAAATCTGCAGGAATTCCATCAAGTCCTACTGCTTTGTTGGCCTTCAGTGCTTTGATTGCGTTGGGGATCTCATCTCTACTGGGGGGTGCAGTGCGGATTCCGGAATTAGTTGTTCCTGTCGGTAACTCCGTTTAATACCGACGCAAAATGGTCCTTCCACCTACTCAGCTGATCCTCATCCGAACTAAGTAGCGAGCCGTCTGAGTCTTTTACGAGGTGTTGTTTGGAACTGCGACTGCGAGCACCAACCAGTTCCTTTGTAATGCTGTAGACGGTTCTACTGTCGCATCTGTTAGCAGCATCTTCTGCTTATTGGGCCAAAGCGTTGATGTGATTACACTTGTCTCGTCTTACACTGCGGTGAACCTCTCTCTTTCTCATGCGGTACAGGGATCCTAGCTCTCTTTTATGTACTGCAGTTGCAGCTGCAATACGGGCCTTGAGTTTTTGCCGTTAGTCAATCCGTATCCAGGTTTCTTCAGAAAGCCAAGCGTTATTGTTTCCCCTCGCTCGGCCGACTATTCTTTCAGCACCTGATATAAGATCATTTTTCACAGCATTCCAGTGGTTTTCAATGGATTCAGGTTGCATGCTGCTGATTGTCATCATTCCGTGTGAAAGGTGGTCTCTCAATTGTTGGCGTGTTGAGAGATCCTTTAGTCTGTCGACGTTGAATCTCAGTAAGCGGGTTATGCCTTTGGATCTCCGAGCTGCAGCTGTACGAAGTCTTACAGTAGATACCATAACGTGCTTGTCCCGAGCAAGTCCCATATCAGCCCCTCTTTTATTTCGAACATCCAGGAGACTGCTTCTAAAGCGCTGGCTAATCGCGAAGTGATCAATTTGATTCGAAGATGCTTGCCTTTCCGTCGACATCCAACTTATTTTGTGGCACGTCTTGTGCTCAAACATGGTGCCGCCAATGACGAGTCCGATAGTATAGCAGAAATCAATGAACCGCTCACCGTTATCATTGCAATTCCCAACTCCATGGTTTCCTATCACATGTTTGAGTCCATCGTTGTTGCTGCCAACTTTATTCGTCCAAATTCATAAAAAAAGCAATAATTGTTGAGGATGCGATGATGTTTTTATTGCAATTTTAACTTCTTTTTTAAATGAAGGTAGCCCACCAATTAATAGCATAATAAGTGGTCTTATTATAGTTCATATCACAGTTAAGAGTTTTTTTTATGTAAGCTCATAATTTTTTCAGGTATGCAAACGTTTTCTTTTTCCATTCATGTTAAAATAACTTAGAGTACCAAATAGAGCACATCAGTTCTAAGAACAGTCATGAATTTTCAAGATGCATGTATAGTTTCAAAATGACAAGAAAAAGACACTTCGAATGAAAAATCTTAGATTTTCTATTTTTCGCTTTGAATGTACATTAAGCTATACCGCTCTACCAAATTTCATCATTCTACAGAAATCGGAAGTCCTCCATAAAAAATAAAAATTTTGTTAGTGGGCTGATACCACGCCCCCTGAATGGAAAACCTCAATTTTTATTTTTGGTCCTTTATGTGCAATTTGAGTCCTACCGTTCTACCAAATTTCATTGTTCTACTGCAATCGGAAGAGCTCCATTCAACCAACACCAATTCGGATAAAGTGGGCGGATACCACGCCCCCTGAATGGAAAACCTCACATTTTCCTCTGTTTGCATGATAGGACCTACCGTTGTGCAAAATTACAAGATTCTACGATGTCGGGAAGTCTAATTTTGTAAGTAATTTTGATGATCTGATGTCAGTCAGTCAGTCAGTCAGTTACGGTTTTTGTGATTTTTGAGGCCCTAAATCACAGGAACCGCTTATGCTAGAAAATTGCAATTTGATGAAGCGCCTGTGCCTGACTAGCTTAGCAAATATTCTAAGTTTCTGACTTCATTGGTACTGAAGATAGTTAGGGGTCAAAAATCGCCTGAGTTTGTTCCTTTAAAAAGGGTGTAGTGCCAGGACTTGGCTGGGCACTATCGTGCCCTTTGAATTCTTGAGTTCTAAAGGGTTTTTTCAATAAGGGTGGGTAGATGTTGAAATGGAATTAGACAAGTTGCATGTAAGGTATTTACAAAATTCTCTTTATTTAAAAGAGCCGATGTATGCCATTGTGTATAGAATGTGACGTTGTTCAAACGACAGCCTCGGCTTCTTACGGTGGCTTCTTACCAGTGGTCCAATTTTCAATAACTCTTTCGCATAGATCCAGCTGAATTTAAGCGATGGCCTGTGTTATATTAACATTAAATCCATTCGTCTGTTGTATTTTAGTGCAGTACTCTTCCAAACACTCCGAAGCCCAGGCAGCGAACAAACGGCATTCTGTACGGTTGTGAACTATGAGTTCCTGGGTCAGTTGGATCTTGTATGGGTGAAGGCCTTATTCTCGACGCAAAATTCGTCAAGTTGAAGTCTGCAAAAAGCCGTTCTCTTGTATAATTTCGCGGTACCAAACAACTGATTGTAACCTTTACAAACGCTTGTAACTTATGCTAATGCAAGTTGATGGTTGTGAAAATTCTATGGAAATTGGGAGAATCTTGGCGCAGCTTATCCGGTTACCGTGAACTTTTCTTTTGAAATATTAATGTGAATTCCTAAAAATAATTGTTAGATCACGCCACCACCACGAAAGAAGTAAGACTTCTAACGTCCCTATATCATAAATACACCCTTAGAGTCTGAGTTGATTATACCTAAAGTTGTTTTCTTAATGATCATACGCTTCATTGCTACATGTGCATCTAAAAACTCTTAGTAGTTCGTGTTTAAGAAGAAATAGTCTTCAAAGTTCCCAAACTTAAGGGAGACTTCATCCCTTATCGTTCCCTGTGAAGCGAGCGGGGTTGCCTACATCTATAATTGCAAGATCACTAAGATAATTGTAGTTGAAATCTCCCAGGTAGAGTCTACGTCTTTGGGATAGAGCAGGACAACTACAGAGAAGATGAGGGATCGATTCTTTTTCGATGCTACTTGGAAGTGATCCGAATGAGTTCAAAATGATGGAGTTTCCAATTTCATTATTGATTCACTGCGAGAAGGTCCTTAGACGAATAGCTGTGTCTGCAGTTTCTTATATCTGCCGAATATATCAAGTTTCTTATATCTGCCGAATATATCAAGGGGTATAAAATGGAACAGAAGTTGTAGTTCAGTGGAGAGAGTCGTACGAAGTGGTGATCCGCCCATTCACAAATAAGCTGACCATTGGACCTTGCTTGTTAAAATCGGTCTGATTACGGAGGTTTATAGCGAGTGAATAATGCGGGATTGGAGCCCTCATTTATTCCGATGGGCTTTTTTGCATAAGAATAGCGTCACTGTGGCCTTGTTAACTCTTTCTTTAATGTTAGGTTTCCAACTTAAATTCTTATCTAAAATAAGACCCAGGTATTTTGCTTTGTCCAAGAATGAAGTGGTACACCTCTAATGGAAGGGGATCTATATGAGGAATTTTAAATTTCCTAGAAAAGAAGAGAAGATCTGAACACAGGTATCAATACAAAAAAAAATCATTTTGACTTATTCAATATTTAAGCGAAGACATTTGAGGATGTCAAGTCAAGATGACACCTGTAGGTACAAACTTGTTGCCTTCCAATAGGAACCATCAATAATAATTTGAGAAAATTTTCCTGGGAGTTTGTAGAGTTGGTATGGAAATTCTACTACACTACCTTCATCAATCTACTTGACAAACTAACTATTTCTTAATTCAAAATAATTTCGTACCGCATCTTTACTTACATATTTCCCCACAAATCTGTTCATATATTTTTCTCAGCACGACAGATTCGCCACCTAAGCCCCAACCCTTTCAACCAATCCAAACATTCATATCGCAATGTTTTTTTCCGCTTGTGATTTATAAGTCTCGCATTTCTCTCCGGCTGAAATATTTTATGGCACTGAAACAACGTATATAAATATAGAGTTAACTTCAACCCTCCCTCCAATGAAGACGTCCTTAAAGATGAATTTATCGAATGACTCTTAATGCAAACAGAAAGCGTCTTGGACGATTTATGACCAAACAGCTTTCCTATAAACAAAACATTTTCGATTCTTATCATCGGCGATATTATACTCAAACTCATGTCGACTAGACAGGGTTTTTGCGTAAAAATCTTAGAAGCTAAAAATGAAGACGAACAAAAACATCTATGTAGGTAGATATTGCAAAAGAATGCCAAATCAAAATGTTGACTCGACTCGACATCTCGAATGTGCTCTTCTGGATGGATTAAAGTCCAGTAAGACAGAATTAAGAATTCAAAATACGTTCGCCCGTAATTCGCAAATGGGAACACCGAATACGATGCATTGATGCATTGTGAAAGTCTATTAAGGTAGATCGGGCCAAAATCAAATGCCATACCAAACGTGCACTTCAACAAATCAAAGAGACTCTGATAGCGAAAAAGACTAACGCGTCAGGCCACCGAAGACAATCCGTTGAGTGCACTTTCGTCTACGTGCAGTGCATGCATGTCAGTTGTATTAGATGACATTTTCCAAGCAGGTGTAGACGATCATATTAGAAGCGCACAGGCGCAGGCACTGGCACAGCAAGCAGCAGCAGCGTATGTATGTTTTGAGTTTTATATTTAAAATTATTTTTTTTTTGTCTTTTTAGCTGAATGCATTGGAAAACACTGCAATACAGTAGGGTTTGAAAGAAGCGAATAGATAAGAAATTGAAGTTTTTTCATGTTCCAGTGACCGTATTTTTAAATGCTGAGTAATACTATGTTTGCATTAAAACGAAATGCGAGATCTCGGCTGAAGACTTTTGATATTTCAAATTTTTGGAAAAAGATTTCTTGGAGATTTTAACGAAATCTCAATGCAACATTCCTACATATACCTAAAAATTTTTCAGCTTAAATCTCAGATTTCAGTTTGGTGGGAACAGGGAGCGTATCGTAATCCCGCTTTTCAAAAATCCCGAAAAAAAGTTTTAAAATCCCGTCTGCTAAAATACTGCTTTTTTAAAATCCTGTCTTCTAAAATCCCACTTGTTCAAAATCCCGATAGCCTTTTTCGACCCTTTCTTGAATGCACCTATCAAGTGTGGTCCCCTTATCAACAAATTCATATATCCAGAATCGTCGATTCCTACGTTTCGCCCTTCGTGGTCTGTCTTGGAATAATCCTTTGATTCTACCTCCGTATCGAGAACGACTAGATTAAGTGTACATAATAATACATTTGCTAAGCCTAAATTTAATGTTATTGTTTTTGTTGTCTTCTGAGTCTAAATTCTTAGTGTCCTTGAGTGAACTTGGTAATCAATCATGATTGTACAAGCCCGAAACTGGTAAAATCGCAGCCAAAGCTGGTAAAATCGAGGAAGAATCCGTAAAGATCGCAGCCAAAGCTGATAAAATCGTAGCCGAAGTTGGTAGAATCGCAGCTGTTGTTGGTACACTCGGAGCCGCTTAATTTGAGACCTCTTACCTTTGGTGTGAGGAAGTCTAACAAACTAATCCGTAACTGTATGTCACTTGATATTTACTTGATGTAACTTGGCACGACCTCTTGATGTCACATTGATTCTTAATGTAACCGAACCTCTTGATGCAACCTGACATTTCTACGCAACAACCTCTCGTTTTCTACACATCATCACTTCTTTAGTTAAAAAAAATATTATTTTTCGTCTCGCAGTCTAAATGAAAAAGGGAGTGCGGTGGACGGTCGACATCCTATTTATATGCCTCTTGCTGCTCTTGTGGTTTCAGGAGATGAGCGGCAGGAGGTTGGTGAGTTTATATTATCTTGCTGGTAAACTCATCATCAAGTTCTCGGTTATTGTTGGTAAAAGGGAGGGATGGCAAGATGACGATGGATATCGTATTTCATCGGCTTCAACTCACCACCGATGTTCTTGTTCGTCGATCAGTTGTTGCCTTCGGTGGAGTTCTTCCTTCTTTGTACACATTCGCCGGATCTGATTTTACCACATCTTTGTTATTGCAGTACTGTTTCGACTTTAACCTCAGTGCACCCTGCCTGAAACTCCGTCTTAATCATCCTTTAAATTTCCTCCATCCTAGATTTATATAATAAGAGCTACTACATATATGTATATTTAAGTTAAATTAAGTTTTAGCTTGTATTAAGCCTAATAAATGGAGGTATTGCCCCCAATAAGAAAGAAGCTTTGGAACACCAAGTTAGAAACAACACGCGTATAATTTCGTGTAAACGTTTTATTTTCACTCAAACTACGTTCTGGAGTGCTTGCTAATGTGTTACTTATGTGTGTGGTAACACTTCCAAAAGAAAGAGTAAAGAAAAACAAATGAATGTTGAGAAAGAAGACATAATGAAAGAAGGTTATAATTATAATGATTCTATTTAATAGAAGGAGACTACGGGTTAGGTAGAAGAATATACTGAGAGAATAAAAATATGATCAGTTGTTGTGAATCTGTTAAAGAGGGTGGACCTTTTATTTGTTTAACCGAATATTGTTTTAGTTTTGTATTAAGTAAAGTTAAACTGCTTACACTTGTAAAACATGTGCCATACATATGCGGGATTAATCAACGTTATAGCCTTAAACCAGTGGAGGGAGACATCTAAGTAACTCGATTCTACAATAAAAATGTTCGATTTCGCAAAATCTGAAAGCAAGTACTAAAAATCTTAAGTAGAACAGAATAGAACTAATTGGAAATCCTTAGGCAAAAAGTCGAAAATACTTAAATTTGATCCTACTTTCATGCAAATAACCTTCTAGAATTAACATTGAAAATATCTTTCGAATATTGCAACAGCAGTAGAAATTTCTGGACATTTGTCAAGAACGTAAAAAATTCAACTTTATCCTCGTTTCTAACACTCAACTACAACGAAAATATGATAACTAGGTCCTCAGATAAGGTGAATGTACTCGCAGCTCATTTTGCTATTGGCTCTTCGTTTCCTGATTGCCCCTCCTGTACTTGAGAACGAAAATAATTCAATGAGGCAGGTGTTGTGTGTACCACCTAAAACCAAAACAAAACAATAACCAAATATAAACAATAACAATAATATATGAAATGTAAACATTCATGAACTCGACGCATATCGACCTACATTGGATTGTGTTGTCACCATCGTGCATTGAACTGATCATGTTACACATAGTCATAGTCGGTCGCCATGCACCGAGTGCAATTGAATATTGATTTTTGTTTATGACTGCAATTATATATGCATTGACTGAGCATTCGGAATGCCTTTGAGGAAATATAACCGAAAGTATATTTTTGTCAAGTGGACATTTAATGCTTACGTCATGTGGGGTAATATATTGTAGGTCAGAACCATAAGTAAAATAAATAAATAAAGAACTAGGTTAAGAATATCTAGGTATGAAAATTAATTTTGTATAGAACTAGTTGTAAGTATAAATAGAAGAAAATTTTGAAAATAAAATCAGTCTAAGTTAAAACCTTAACGGCGACTCCTCTCTTTTAATATCGTGCATCTTGATGCTCGGAAAAATTTAATATCGTGCATCTTGATGCTCGGAAAAATAAGCGGCTTTACATTAAAGCTAAGAAGATAATTTTGTTCCTTCGAGAACCAAGACTTCCTCGTCTAACTTAACACAGGTCTATTTCCACAATCATACATTTACAAGAACACTTCAAAGTCTTGAAATAAACAAATCCGCTTGTCCTGATCGTATACTCCCATTCTTCTGAAGAGGTATTCTTCCTCGCTGGGAAAACTATTGCGTAAGCTTTTCCATCGCTCTTACTGTTCCAAAATCTTCCCTAGAAGTTGGTCTGTTTCTAAAAAAAACGACCCATCCTCATGCTCCACCTACTGACCAATTACACTTATAGAATCGCTGATCAATCATCAGCTCAAGAAATATCTCGAAGATCGAAAGCTTCTGGTTGACTGGCATTACGGCTTTCGCAGCAATAGTTCCACTGGTGATCTGATGGCATATCTCACCGAAGAGTGGAACAGATTCCCACATTTTTTTAGGTGGAGTTCAATGCTTTGAAAACTCAATGCTGTCTATTGGCGTTGAAGCAAAATGTAGCCCTTATGCTATTATCCTTAAATGGCATTTGCATCAAAGAAGTCAAAAAGCTCTTAGTACTCGGTATGTCAACGACGATCTTCGTTGGAATGGCGACAATCTTGAGACCGTCGAAAATGCTGCTAAATGCTTAGATGTAAGAAATATTTCGCCCACTCTTATATGGCCAGAATTTATGAGGCGTTTGTGCGTCCAAAACTCGAGTATAACTCATATGGGCAGGTGCAACCAAAACTTCTATTAATTTATTGGATAGAATCCAAAACAGAGCGTTAAAACTAATAGAAAATAGAGGTATCGTGGATTCATGTATTTCCTTGTTTTATCACTTCTTTCATAAGCAATGCTCCCTTGAAGTAGCATTTTTCAGCTCAATCAGTTCACCCGTCATACCTGTTTCGCTAGGAATGCTCATCAGTTCATCCTCGAGCCCAATTTTTGTCGTACTGTCAAATACAGAGATTCGTTTTTTCAGTGGGACAACACGAATATGGAGTAATTTACCCGGCACCGTTTCCCCTTGCCATTTCAGTTTGCAAACATTCAAGACTAATGATCATCAACACATCCTTTCCCCCCTCGCCACTAATTTCCTCATCGCATCGGTCGTGCTGTGCTTAACATTATAAGGATCTCTTAATACAAATTAAAAAAGAAAATATGAGTGTGCGAACTTTAAGGCCTACAAATTTTTTCGTTGCTCGCTTTACGTGAAATTCTTCCCCAAACGTCATCAATCTTTCTATCCCTACTGTGTGGTTTTGAGCAATTTCAATATAACTGGACAAGAAAAAAAAATCAAAAAAGAAAATTTTCTAATTCGTTTAGTCACGCTGCTATTTCTCTGTACACACTTTTATCCACATTTGCATGTGTAGCACAATTTCATACTTATATTTGGGTTTTTTATTATTTTAATTTGCTTTTTTTGCGCACCACTTTTTATTTCTCAAGATGCATTAGTGCGACAGTCGTATGTCGCGCTGTCTAATAGTTTATTCGCTTCATGTCTTTGGGCAGATGTGAAATTAGAAAACACGGTATTTTATTTTCTAAAATTTATAAGTCACAGTTTGTAGTCTGCAAATGCCTCGAAGACCAATGCAAGATAATATTATAATGATGCACATTATGTATTTGTAGATCTGTATTTGCATTGCAACGCAAAGTCTATAAATATAAATTTTGAAATTGCCCGGAACTGGCTGGGCTGATGCAGCCATAGTGTTGCATGTACTTGTACATTAAACATTTTCTGCATCTTGTTGATCCAACAGATGCTACCCAGTCTATTATTTGAATTCTCAGAAATAAAAACAAACTATTTTGGAATTTTTTGCAAGTGAATCGGTAGTTGGTAGTTGTCGTTCAGGATATTCCACCTCAATTACATTAATCATTTTATATGCCAGCCAGCCAAGGATACATACCTCAGTCTCAAACAATAACGACAACCAGAAATGACCCAAAACATAACCTTAAATCCACAACGTTGACAATCATAAGCAAGAAATCGGCGGGTAGTATTGCTTTTATTGGTCCTGACCTGGCTGTATTTGGAGTGCTCCCAGGATACGTTTCAGGAATTTCCGGTTGTCGTTGCAGCTTAGAGAGTTTTTTTTTTTTATTCTGTTTCTATTTTGCAGGTGTAGTAAGTCATTTTTTATGACTTTTAACCTAAGGGGATAACGAAAAAACGGTTATTGTGCATAGAGATCAACAGACAGAGGACATTACTTCAATCATAATTTACAAGTGATTGCAATTTTATTGTCTGTATTGCTACTTTTTGGCGGCAGGTTTGCTGATACGACTTCTAATAGAGAGCATGTTTTAGATAAACCAGGGTAGTGTTTTGGGAAATTTATGTGCTTAGATAAGTGACACTATAGGTGTATGACCATCAGGTGAGGTTGAAATGGTTTTTTAACTGGTGACTTTGAGGCTAAAAAGAAAAGTTACTGAACCGGATCGTATAGGCATGAGATTGCTAAAGGGATTAATTAAGGATATTTGGTTATTAAGAATATAAATATGTGAAAATGCTTAAGGTTGGTTATAAGTTTCTGAATATCGCAATAGGGCAAATAAAGGAAGGAACCTCTGTCTGTACTTAACAGGACGTTTAATGTAAGCCTCAAGTATAAACCAATAGACGTTCCTAAGACGCAGGTATCACGGCGGAATTATTTCCTTCTCATTTTCCTAATTGAAAAATTTTCCGTACACCCACTGCATTTAAAATTTCAATAGTTTGGTTTTCTGATAGGTAATCATTTCATAAGATATTTTTTCATATCTCCCTCAAAACTGGGTATCTCTGTACAAAATAAAAAGTTTCTTTGAGTTCCTTAAAATTGTAAATGCCACATCTTATCGGTTGTTCCTGTCTAAGAGTTGAAGTTCTCCTCTCAAACGGAATACGGTGGACATTTCTTCCCGGAAATATAGTTATTATGCATTAGATTGTGTTCAAGTTGGCTATAGATCTCTCTATGTAAAGATATAGCGATTCTTCTTCTAAGAACCTAATTATAAACTTATCCTTCCAAAATCCTCCATATTAAGGTTTAAGTCAACACCACTTTCACTAGCTAGATCCGTCCATACTCTTAACCACCCGTTTGGCTTCGGATTGCTTGCAGGGCTATTTTCTTCGGAAAATCATTGTAGGGCTGCAAACTTGGTGAATACAATAAACACATGAGCCTGATGTGGTTTCATTAGCACTACCCTACACAATCCACCCAAGAAGAGTTTTAAGGGCACATGGTTCTTCATCCTTTCCATGACGTTGTCCATGACCCAAAAGAAATTTAGCTTGATTCAGTCCAATTAAAATCTTTGGCTTAGCATTTAGCAAATCCACCAATGGTAAGCCACGAAGATGAGGATACTTAAGCTTTAAATTAGAGACATCGACAGATTGACTAGGCAGATCCAAATCATTCACTGCATAAACGTTTTTCAAAAAATGGTGCCTTTGACTTGTTAATACCAGAAACTGCCAAAGTTGTTCGAAAAGAGTTCTCCAAACGAGTTACACCTTTAGTCCATTGCAGAGTCAAATCTTCTGGATCACCTTCTAGGCCAAGATCATCAAACAATTCTTTTTCTAGCATTGTCAAGGATAAGCCATCGTCAAGAAAGGCAAAAGTATCAAAAATCTACTCTCTCGCCCATGAAGTCTAATCGGGATAATCTTAAACATTACGGAAGAATTTGTGACAATATGAGAAGAGTGAATATGAGACTCAGGAACGAATGAGTTAGCAGCTGCATTTAGCACTGGATGATTCAAACTTGATTGGTGCAGCAAAGGATGATGACGTCTTGGACAACCGTTTATACCACAAGTTTTCTTCTTGGCACAAACTCTCCAGTCGTGTTTAGAAGAATCCAAACAAATGAAGCAAATAGAATTCTCTTTCACAAAAGAAAGTCTTTGTTCCTCTCGCAATGCTTTGAACTGAGCTCACTGATGTAGAGGATGTTGTTTTATTTTACACTTCTTATACGATGATTGCACAACAAGATATTCTAGTGATTGTGCTTGATGAGTCAAAACTTGTCGCGAAGATTTTGAAGGAGCTTGACACCTTTTTGATTCAGAATGAACAGAAGCTAGTTGCTTTATTAGATCTGGAGGCAAATCAATTACTTTTCCCGTTAAAAAATCAGCAAAATCAACAAAGCATTCAGAATACTCGACTTCTTTTTCTGCCACTCTTAGTATAAGCCTGCGCCAAGTTTGGAGGCTAGATTGGTCATCACATACCCGTTTGTTAGATCTGCTTCCCTGTTCAAGGATCTGACATCAGCAACGTACCCACAAACGAATCTTAGGATCACTCTTCGACGTCAACTTTGGCAGATTCAAAATCTGTTGTCAAATCATGGATTAGGACATCATATCGACCAAAAATTACGCGAAGGGAGTCCATGATTGCATCAGCATCCGATGAATATTTTAAGCGATCACACACAAGCTGGTATGCTTCCCCTTTAAAAGCCTTACGGAGACGAGCAACATTTTCCTTATTGCTGAATCTACCTTCATTGGTTGTTGACTTAAAAACCTCTCCCAGAAAACAATGGAAGATCTTGAACATTATTGCGGTTGAGAATTGTTAGCAGGTTTGCCATATCATTTCCTTGAATAGAGGGTTTCACATTATCCCTGATGTGTTCAGGCGATAATGCTATGGGCGTGGAATGAAGAGGCTGAGGATTATTATTCAGTAACGCCTGATGATTATCTTGAATTTTCTTAATAATCTCCCACCGATCGTAACCATCGCCATGAACTTTAACAATTGTAGCAATTGTTGGACCTTCTCTGATAGGCTTAGATTCTGACAGCTTAAGCTTAACATTTTCCAGCTCAGCTCGTAAAGCCACAAGTTCTTGGCCACGCTGAGAAACTGCAACTTGAGCAACTACAGCTGCTTCCACCAAAATGTCGAACTGATCCCCTATATAATGATGGCGATTGTTGAGAATTTGCATCTTTGTCATGCTCAGACTCAGCTGGATCATCCATCCTGAGATTAAAGTCTTTTTCCCCACAATACCATGGAGTATCCATATCGTACATATTGGGATCGAAATCATGGCAAGTATAGTGCCACCAACGATGGCACCTATCACAACTTACCATAAATTCATCATCCGCTTTTCGGCAACTCGGAGAACTGCAACTTTTTCTTGCATTCGGCATTTCGTAAACCAAGAGATAACGTTTCTAATTAGCTTCAATTTAAAATAAAATAATATTGTTGCACCGCTTAAAGAAAACTTCCAACTAATAATTATCGTGTCCAAGTCTTCAGAAAGAATCCAAAACAATCTTCTTGGAAATTATACGATTTTATTTTCTGTTTAAATGAAACATATTCAGCCTTATCGCCAATTCCGAGGGAGATTGCTCTCCTCCGGATTTTATTTTTTCCCAGGAATCGAATACTCTTATCATCAATCTCCCCCGAATTCAATTTCCCCCGGAAATAACTTCGAACCAGTTTCGAAATATTTTGAGAGAATTAATCAATTGAAATGATTAAAGTGTCAATGTTGAGAATTAATAAGTGAAATAAAATACATACATTTTTGAAAAATTTCGCTTCGTTATTTCTTAAAATGTATAGCATAGCCTTCAGATTAACTGCTGAAGAAAGAGATCGGAGAAACCAAAATAGAATTCGAAGGAACTTAAGGGATTGTTCAAATCCATTGGAACTACCACAGACATTGTAAGTATAGGTATACACAATTTTAAAAAGTAGTTTTTTTTTAACTAAACATTAATTTTGCTTCAGATTCAAGCAACATTACCGTGTAAATAAACCAGCTTTCAAATATTTACTGGATATTTTAATGAATTCAGTGCCACCACCTAAAAAAGCATTTGGCATACCTTCTATTGTCAAGCTTACTGCATACTTGCGTTTTTTTGCCGAAGGTGGCTACCAAAAAGGAGTTGCAAGGGATAGCGAAGTTGGACTGGCCCAATCAAGCTTTAGTGAAGTCTTGGCAGAAGTTTTGCTAATTTTTGAGAGAGAAATCTGCCCCAAATGGAACACTATGAACACGGAAGTACAGCAAAAAAGAGAAGTGGCATTATCGTTTTTCTTATCTGGATTTCTTTCCATTATTTCCAACATTGCACATATTTGCCGCTTATTTGTTGTGCTTGACCTAGATAAAAATCAATTGGTAAAAAATGTCAAATAAACGAACAAAATTGGAAATAAAAAGACGAAAGTAAGACTTACATGTTATATTTTCAAAATCCTCCAGCTAAACTAAAGTGAATTTTTTCCAGGGAAATGTTATTAATTTTCCTTCGGAAAAAAAATTGGCGATGCCTACTTTTTTCCTTGGGAATTTTTTCCTTTTTTCGAATATTGTTTATGATAGGAGAGTATCACACGGGGGAAAAAATCCGGAGGAGAATTTATTTGCGATAAGGCTGATTTTAAACAAATTTATAACATTTTAACAATAAGAAACTTACAAATTGGTATAACAACAGCGATGAACAAAAATTAAAAATTATTTAAACATTTAAAGAACAAGAAAACTTCTTGTGAAAATTTGAAATTAGAATGAAAATTATATGAGAAGTTTCGAAAAAATAATGATAAAAACAAATCAAAGAAAAAGAATTATGAGTAAAATAGCAAGTAATTATTAAACAAGTAGAAATTAATTTAAAAATATAAAAGATGATAAAAGAGAAATATGGCTTGATGACAACAACAATATAACATAAATAGCTGTAGTACATAATTACTGATTTTTCTAATAATTCCATTATGTTCTCCGTATATACAATAATGTTCTACAAGTGAAAATCGAACGTACCTATGAAACAGAACTAATGTAATACCACAATCAAAATGCTTCATTGTAGATACTTGATATACTATTAGCGATCCTCACTTTAACGCTGTTATGTAATGTTAAATCAAAAGACATACTTTTATATATCTAACCCGATAATAAAAATGGCTACTATTAACTTCCAGAACTTTTAAAGGCAATGCAATGTGATTAACTGTTATTTACTTAAAATGCATTTTACAAAATTAAATATTTTAACTCAAATAGCTACATTTAATAAAACCAAGATACCAAGATCTCAATTCATTACGTTGGCGTGGTGAGTCGCCAGGATATACATATGTATGTACTATGTATATACATTTCATTCACCCTTCTTTGGAAAGGGAAAAACACTTCAACCATACAGATATCCTTACTGCATACAGATAAGCTCACTGCCAGCGAGCAATTGAGAATGTAAAAATATTTAAACGACTGAAGAGACAAAACACAAATGACAAAAAGTACCAATTTAAGGCCAAAGGACATTCTTTGATTCTGTCCTTATTTCATTGCAAAACAATTTGATTTTCTTGCCAAAAATTTCCAAAAAAAAAAAAGTTCAGAGGATGGGTGTGAGTTATTCCTTCACAAAAAAAAAAAAAAACAAAACCTTTAACAATGATATTTGAAAATATTAATTTTATTCAAGACAATCACATGCCAAGGCGTAAACACGCCCTTAAAGCAACCAGCACATTTTCCTTTAAGTCCTCAAAGATTTAATCTCCATTCAACCAAGAATCTAACCCAGACAATGTTCTGGTGTTCTAGTTTTTTGCTTGTCGCCTCTCTTACTCATGGACCAAAACTTAATGACCTGAAAACTTGTCGATAGCAGAAGGTTTCTGCACTGCAATGAATACAAAGTAATCCTTTTTTGGGAAGATGCACAGTTTTGTAGGGTATGTGGGCATCCGGGATTAGGAAATCACAAATTATCACCTTTTTACTTGAACTCCTTTGTGTGTTCTCTTATGTTAGTCAATTTGAGTAGTTGACTTAAGAAACACCTTGTTTTTGGGGACATATTTGGTAATCCTTTTGCTCTAAGTGTTGCTTAGAAATATGCTAATTTTGTCTTGATAACTTGAGATAGGTAGTTGAAATGTTATCAAGGAAGTTGTTTTTTTTTTGTTACTATTGTATGGAAGAAGAACTTGGATTACTTAATTTTGTATGAAATGAAGTTGAAGTACCGTCTTATAGGAATTATATGTTAATTTTGATTTGGGAAAAAAGGAAATCAAAGAGATATCAAGATTCTTGACCATTTTTACAGACTTTTCCATTCAAATAATGAAAGGTCTCATGAGTACTTAATTCGAATGCGACCAAGAATCTTTCGGAAAGATATTTATGCTTTTTTTATTTTGTCTACTCAGAAATGTTGATGACTTAGTTTACATGATGTAAAATAATGTGAATTGACCAGTAAATTCTGCTTTTTTGGATAATTATGGATATTACAGAGACGAATTCAAATTAAAATGAAGTAAGAGAAATAAGATTTATTTTCATTTTTTGAATTTGGAATTTTTACTCGATGTAATTACGTAAAATTCTTGCCTCTACTACTAACTGAAATATACGTATGAATAACCCAATAATGTTAGATTTTGACTTCGAAAATTTTGAAAAATCTGTACTTTTTTGTGTGAATACAGAAATCCAGTGATTTAATACAGAAACATTCTTATGAATGCATAAAACCTTCATCAGTTTCAAGAGATCATTATTGCAAACTTTATTATTGTTGGCATTGCACAAAAGCAGTAATGCTCCAATAAATATTTCATCTTTGTTTTGACGTATTAAGAATATCTACTACTTTGATTTTGTGTAGTGGAAAGAAAAATATTAATTTTTCTTGTAAAAATTGTAACGAACCCTTACAACACCTAATTACCCCTAATAATATTAGCGATCGAAACGCTACGACACCTACATACCGCCTTATTAAATAAGTATAATGCACCTGAAGTCATGTAATCAACTAAATTGGCATTCCATACAATTTTGTCTTTTATCCTCTCAATTCACACTAATTTACAGCCGCAAATTTGGCAAGACGAAGTTAAGAAAATGACAAATCCTAGACCTGACGCCTGCGAGATCTTCAACAAACTGATTATGAAAACACCAGCGATGCTGGAAACCATTATCACCAACAATGGAAAAGTTACAATGATACTGGACAAAGCAGAGACATTTTTCGAATATTTTGAAGGAAATTTTATCCCCAACCCATCTGCAGATCCAGTTGTCCTTGATGAAGTGAAGGATTCCATCCAACAAACCCTGGCATCTAACACAGTTAGAGCGATATTCAGCGACACCAATCCAGCGAGTGACCCAGTTGACAGCCCAAACCTGAACACCCCAGAAGAATTAGCTGAAATAATCAAAAGCTGCAGGGCTAAGAAGTCAACCGGACCAACTTTATCATTAAGAGGTTGCCATAGACAGTACTGATCCTTCTAAACATCATCTTGAACAACTGCGTCAACAAAAACTACTTTCCTAAAAAATAGAAAACTGCAAAGTTCGAGGCGATCGCAAAGAAAGGTGCCAGGAACATGACCTCTAACTACGGGCCAATATCATCCCTCAGCAACCTAAGCAAGGTCTTGGAAGAGCTGATACTAAGGAAACTCAAGAAGTTTTGAAGAGAGAACAACTTAATACCTAACATGCAATTTGGTTTTAGGAAGAAGCACTCAACACTTCCCCCGCCCTGCAGTTCCACCATGCGCCTCTGATGCTTTCTTGATGTCGAGAAAGTATTCTAAAGCGTCCAGTTAGACGCTATTATGCACAAACTACACCTGCTACGTCTACCCTCGCCTCTAATCAAAATTCTTTTTCCTTTACTTTCTTCCAGGAACTTTTTTATGCAATTGGAAAACTGCTCATCAACTATGAACAACATCAAGACTTGAGTCACACAAGGTTGAAAACTTGGTCTCTTCCTATACAGTCTGATCACATCAGTGGAGTCGTTTCTTAAAATAAAATGCACGACTGGGTCGCACGAACTTGCTCCTATGTAATCGACTAGGAATTTTAAAAACGAATGTTATTAGAGAAAACTGTTCATAGGGATAAAATTAAATTTAAAATTCTTTTAGTAGCAAGAGACAAAAATAGAATGCTATGCAAATATGAATTTATGCAAAAACAAAAATTATAAGTCCTTGTAGTGGTTTCTTTAAAAGAAGCTTTTATATACAAACTTTTTAAAAGCTTTTTAAGAAAAAATGTTGGTACGCCAATTTAAAGTTTTTATTATTGTTCGAATAAAAATTAAATTTACGAAAGGAAATATTGACCCCTTTCGGAGATATCGAATTTTCAAAAAAAGAAAAAAATAGATTTTTTTTTTCAAAAATTCAAAAAATATTTATTTTAAAGTTTTGAAATGCAATGCGTTTTAGACTTTTTAGAAGGTTCTCTATAAAAATTTTCATTAAGATCCGTTATGTGGATAATGAGAAATTCAAAATTCGAAAAAATGGTTCTATGGTAGGTACAAGCTGTAATATCTTAATTTCAAATTTTTTTTTATTTAATTAAAGATCGTAAAAATTAATTGAAGGAAAAAAAATTTTATCAAAATTCTAGGTGCCGTTTTCGAGAAAAATACGATTTTTAAAAACCATTTTTTTTTAATTTTTTAGCATTTGTATGGTAGGTACCTTTATTTTTAGGTAAAATAAAAATTTTTTTCTCACATTTTGTAGATTATATTGAGAAACTTTTATTTATCAAGTTTTAAAAAAAATCTAGCATGGGGTTTTCGAAATATTGAGTTTTGGAAAAAAAAAATGATCAAAATCGGTTGAACCGTTCTTGAGATAATCAAAAACAAAAAAATGGTTCCATGGGGGGTAACCTCAATAACCATTTTGCGGACAATTTTTTTCAACCATTACCTAGCTTTAATTAAATGAAATTTTTCTTTTTTTTTATTTTTAAAATCTGTCGAACAGTTTTTGAGAAAAAAAATGTTTATAAAATTTCGAAAAAAAATCGTATGGCAGGTACCGTTATTTTTTGTCCTAAAAAAAGAAAAAAACGTGTGGGGGGAAAAAATTAAAAATGATATCTACCAAGTTTAAAGAAAATCGGCCCAGCCGTTTAGGCTGTAGTCGAACAGACAGACAGACAGACTGACAGACAGACAGAATTGCGAGACCCACTTTTTTAGTCTTCGCTATCATCGTAATATCAACTTTGATCAAAATCTCGAGTTCGATTTTTTTTACGAATGCATAATTTGCCTTATAGTACCTATAAGTCGCAAGTAAAAAATAATGCATCCAAATCAATACAGCGAAATCGGAGGTTGTATGCTTCAGGAGACCTCGTGATAGCAGATGTCGCTCAGCAACCACTTGCAGAAACTTAGTTCTGAAACTTCCAGATGGATCCACCAGTCCAACGTCAAATACCTGGGTATCAACTTCAACGAGTTGCTGAAGTTCAACCCGCAGACAAAAAGTGTACTCAGAAAAGCCTACTGGCCATTACATTTCGACCGACAGTGAGCAAAACATAACATGAACGAGAATCTCTCCAGAGAATCAAAGATTATACCATTGGACAAATACTCCCAAGGGATTCGATGTATCGGCTTTGCTGATGACATCGTTATAACGGCACTGGGGAAGTACGAAGAAACTCTTTGTGATGTAGTCCAGAGAGGACTGTCTATAACTAGGAAATGGTGTATATCTGTGAGACTTAACATCAACCCTACCAAAACAACGATAGTACCATTTACCAGTAAAAGACTTTTACCTCTCATGGCGGGAGATGTAATCGATACCCAGAGGGAGGTCAAATATTTAAGAGTTACACCAGATAGCAAACTCCTCTGGAACAAGCATGTCGAAATAACTGTCGGGAAAGCCACAAAGGCCCTTATGATATGCAAGAGACTTGCAGGTAAATCATGGGGCTGAAAACCAAACATCATAAGATGGATGTACACCATGATGGTAAGACCCATCATTACCTATGGGGCGATTGCATGGCATAAAAGAACCGAACTAAGCACAACTAGGAAATCACTAGACAAATTGCAAAGGCTTGCATGTATATGCATAACAGGAGCAATGAGAACTTGCCCTACAGCACCGATGGAAACCATCCTTCATCTGACGCCACTACACGTGGTCATTGAAAATGCTGCTAAGGGATTATAATGAGATTTGTTAAGGAAGGTACTGGGACGGGTAAAATTATTGGAAACAGGGAAAAAGACTCGATAATCCGGTCCGCAGTAACAAACCTTCTTGACATCCCAAGAGATGGTATGATCAAAAGATATAACTTCGAAAAACATTTCAAAACGGAGTTAAGTTGCAAAAAAGACTGGCTAGGCGAAACAATAAACTACAGTCTTAAAGAAAATAACATCAAATGGTACACCGATGGATCGAGGACAGCTGAAGGGACTGGTGCTGGAGTTTTTGGGCCTAGAACTAAACTCTCCTTACCGATGGGACAGTCCACTAGCATATTCCAGGCAGAAGTAAGTGCCATAGGCATATGTGCTGGAAGAAACCTCGATAGGAAATATAAAAACCAAAACATTGCCATCATGTCAGACAGTCAGGCTGTACTAAAAGCACTAAGCTCCTACGCCATCAGCTCCAAACTTGTTTGGGAATGCGTGATTAAGCTTAATAAACTGGGCAAGAATAACACTGGGTGATATGCATAAAAGATAGTAAATGCTTTTACTTGAGAATTTCTAAGTAATTACTTTTTTTGATATGCATAAAAATGCAGTAAATGCTGAAAATAAAGTATTTACTTGAGGCCACAGTACTTACTTTTTTCGGATGAACTTTTTCAGTAAATACTTTATTCCGTATGCATAAAAAGTAGCAAGTACTTTTTTTCTGTAGGAATTACTTCTTTTTTTCAAAGTCAAAGGATAGCAACATGAAAATTTAAAAGTACATACTTTTTTTGATTTAAACACATAACTATGTAGCTTCGAAACCATAAAAACTTACAGTCTTAACTCTATTCTCAAAGGGTTCACGTCGCTGATATAATTTAAAATTAAGTTACTGTTGACTGTACTGAAATGGCGGAATTTGTACGCGTTAGTTCACAAAAAGTCTATATAAGTCGAAGATCGGGTTCAGAATCAAATTTTAAACAACTCTATCGTTTTGAGAGGGAAAACGTAGATTGGTTGAGTGAATACTTCATTTGTAAGTCATTGCAAAATCGTAATTTGTAGTTTTAAAACTTGACACACCCTTACTATTTGGAGCCTTTTGTTAGTTCGCGGAAATGGTGTAAAACTTTCTATTTTCTTATACGCCTGTTAACTTAAAAATATAATTTATAATTTTACAAGAAGCAAACACTTATGAAAACTGTTATATACATAGGTATATTGCAATACTATACCAATAGGCTTCCGTTAGTTAAAGGAGTTAGTGGTTTTTAGTTACTGGCGAAGTTATAAAACTTGTCCTTAGTCGCCAAGTTTATATAGAGTCTTATGTTGAACAAATGGTTCATATATATAATACTTTTTAAGGAGCTCAAACTGAAACAAGAGGAGGGGCAATCACTCATCAAGAAAAGATGCGAATTTTCTTACGATACGTTGGAGATCCTGGATTTCAAGTTGGCGTTGGTGAAGATATAGGCGTTTATCAGAGTACTGTATCCAGAACAGTTAATTTTGTTGCAAAATTAATAAAAGACAAAGCTTCTCATTGGATACAATTTCCATCGAGCTATGAAGAACAGCTGGGAGCAAAAAATGATTGGCTAAGCAAATACAGGTTCCCATTATGCATAGCAGCCTTGGACTGTACTCACGTGGAAATATTACAACCTAGATTTCATTCAGAAGAATACATTAACCGAAAAGGATATGCTTCCATCAATATCCAGGCAACTTGTAACAGATGTTTACAAAACAACAAGAAGGGCAACAGTAATTTAATATAGGGATTAAACGGTTAATCTGGCAAAAAACTATTTGCTTACTAACCCGATAAGAAAAAAAAAGTATTTACTATCAATTTCCGATGAATTCTAGTATTTACTTGGATGAATTTAGTATATACTGAAAGTATTTGTCAGTTAGTAAGTACTAAACTTTATGCATATGGAATGAAGTAAATACTTTAAATTTAACCATTTGCTTTAAGTTATAGTATTTGCTATTATCTTTTACTTGTAGTAAATACTTCCGTTTTATGCATATCACCCACTGTCACGCTTCATTGGGTACCAGGCCACGTTGGTGCCCAGGGCAACGAAGTGGCAGACTCCTTAGCAAAAATAGGTGCATCGACACCCCTTACAGGGCCAGAACCCTACTGCGGAATAAGAGAAAACGTGATCAAAAACAACATCAAAATAGAAGAGGAGACAAAAAGATCAAAAATCTGGAAAGAACTCCCTAAGCTGAGACAGGCAAAACTCCTCCTGGGACTACAACCGAGAGTGTTTTCTAACCTACATTACTCGTAGCTTAAGTAGGAACAACCTCAGGAAAATCACGGGGCTTCTCACAGGCCACTGTAGGTTGAGAAGACACCTCAACATCCTTGGCCTGGTGAACAACGCGACTTGCAGATTCTGCAACACTCACGAAGAGGCACTTGACCACATACTGGGGTAATGTGATGCACTCGTGCATCAAAGGCATAGGTATCTGGGCAAGCACCACATAAAAGAGAGTTAATTATCATCATCGCTTAAAATACTCCAAATACTTCGATTCCTCAGAGGAGCAGATTTGGAGGAAGAACTGTAATAATGAGCCAACCTCATCCAGTTCTAGATGGGGGACACAATAGATCTTTAGGTCGCAGTGTTTTTATACTCCAATTTATTAATTCATTGGACAAATACCTACTAAATTCGGCATAAAAGATGGTGCAGAACACCGTCAATTACTCTAATCAGTTAATGTCTTATTATGGCCACCGAGCAAGGACATCCTAAAACCGAACTATTTTTCTATGTGCTCTGGTGACGGAGAGGCATTACTCTGCTTGTGAAGTGAAGCCGATCTTAATTTTTGGTTAGGACATTAGCTAAATTAAGGAAAGTCTTACTATTATGAGGAATATTATTTACTTATTTATTTATTAATCCGATTGTTTCGTTCCTCTGAGCTCCGCTTCAAGGAGCTCATAATAAAAAATATAAATGGCTAGATTTTTCGGGGCAGACTACACCTTAAAGTTAAGTTGAGCTATTAGCTGAGTAAAATATCCTGACCCAACTTGTCGACAAGCAAACTCGAATGCCTGATGTTAAACGGCAATCCGCCAACACTCAAGACTTGTTTTCTACCTTTGACCCTTATAAATATTATTGTGTTATTGCCTCTATGTAGGTACACATCAGACATTTGTGTCATATTTTCAAATTTATTTTGCCAACCACTCGCAGCTAGAGAACAAATCTTTAAGAAAGCTCTTTGGCAGTACGAGAAAGCCACTTATGCGGCCTCAGAATATCTTCGGGACCTTTGAATATTAAAACGCTGATATGACATTAAATTTAATTTTCTTTGGAATCAGAAATTTTGTCCCGAATAGAACTAAATCTATCAAACCTTACAAAAAAGGTTTGCTGCGAGATGTCAAGAGGATATTAAAGTCATATAGAAGTAAGTTTGCGATGTAAAAAAGACAACCCTACCTAGGAAAAGTAGAATTAGTGCAAACATTATAAAAAAAAAACAAACTTTAACTCCACTATTAAACAAATCTTAGTCAAAATTTGTAACAAATATTAGATACACTATTTCCTTTTTGCTCCAGCGCTCGTTCTTTAAAGGACCCTATTTTGTCAGTTAGCTTAAGAAAGTCGATTTGCTTGCAGCCCAATTTGTTGTTAATTCGAGGCTGAAAGAAAGTGTTATCAATTCTCTTATACTCGACAGCCCTAAAGATTTTATAGGACGAATTTTCTTTCACCGTGCTTCGTCGTGCCGTTGCAAGGCTTTTTAAAGAGCTCAATGTACTGCCTCTTGCGAGGAATTGACAAATCTTCTAAAAATATCTCTTGTCATGAAAAGTACTGTCATGAAAAAATAACTTCTTTCGACCAATTCGACTTAAGTTCCTTCTTTCAAAGAACATTGAAACACTGTTAAATTATTAGCTCATCTATCTTGAAGAACGCAAGCTTTTCAATGACCGATAGTATGGCTTTCGTCAAAAGGTCTACTGGTTATCAGATGGTTATATATCTCACTGATCAGTGCAACACATCTTTCCATCGTTTTGGAGAAAGTAAGATTATTGCACTTGATATTTCAGAAGAATTTGATAGAGTTTCACATCAAGTTCTAATATCAAAAATGCGTGAATTTCGTTTCTATGAATTTCTTCTTCGTTGGATTAGAAACTATCTTTCAAACCGCTCAATACAAGTGGTATTCGAAGGTTTTAAGCCTGAAATTAATGAAAGAAAGGCTGGTATGCCATAGGGCTCCGTTTTGTATCCGACTCTATTTCATATATTCATCAATGTTCTTCTAACTGAATCTTCTAATTTACTAAATTGTTTTGTGGAAGCCAGTATCCTCAGCTTTTAATATTAATTTCAAAATTCATGTCCTTGTCCTTTGGATGTGGATATAGAAAAGCAACGTATGATAAGCTAATTAAATGCTGATCTCAATACCCTTATCAAGTGGGGAACTATAAACTGCGTATAATTTAAAGCTTCTCAAACATGTCTCTTGTCGTTGAATAAAAACGTATGTCGATGTCCATAGGTGCCGCTTGCATCAATAAGACAGCACAGCTATCAGTTCTCGATATGTGAATCACAGACCAACTTATGTGGAGTGATCACATATTCGTCGTCGACAAAACGCTCCTGATCAGGATATTATCTTAAAGATATATTCATATATATCTTGAGTATTTTTATAAATAATGTTCTAGTAAAAGTTCCATTATCGTAATACTCGCGCTTCAGCGAACGCCCATCAGTTTACTCTTGAGCCCAATTTCGGCTGTACTCATAACTTCAAATATTCTTTCTTTAGCCACACTAATCGAATGTAGAATGCTTTACTCGGCTCGATATTTCCTTACCATTACGATATTCAGACTTTTAAATTGGTATTGGCATTGGTATCTGCTTTTAAATCTTGTCCAACTTTCCTAACGCTCGCACTGTGCTCAATTATTTTAAAGGTAGTTATAATCCTAAGAAACAGACTCCAAGGGAGGCAATTCTTCAACGACTCGGAGGAACTCTCTGACATTTCAAGCAAAAAGATATTAACATTTATTAACGCCAACAAATAGCTTGAAAATTCATAAGTACTATCAAACCACCCAATCACGAGACTGGAAACCGCCTCCAACCACAGTCAAAAGACATAAAAAGGGTCACGGATGACAATGATAGAAGGAACGAAAACGACTGAACGATGCACGTGTTTCTTCGAGGAGCAGCAGCAAACGGAGAATGGGAACATCGCCTATACACCAGCGAATACCACTCCTGCGGTGAACACGAGCATCAGCGAGTTGATGGAGAAAATCTCTTCCTAAGAATGGTAAAATTCTCTTGAGCAGGGAACAGCCCTTTCAACTTATTCAGCAATCCTGACCAAACAAACGGACATATTCACCAACCACTGACCTATCAAACTCATCTACAAGACGTTGCAAGAAGTCATAATGCTCCTTTGGTGGAGGGATAATTTTTTAAGTGGAGACATAATTTTCAAATGGCGTATGCCTCTGCTCAACCAGGTTATAATAACAGACAGACATTCCTTCAATGTCTATGAATTACTCTTCGACATTTCAGGCTATAGCTTCTGAAACTCATCAACACCCTTAACGGGCTTGAATGACAGATTATTATAGGTTTCAGAACATGGGAGTCACAATCCCTAGGATGTACATTGATCTAATTGTGACAGTAACAAGATATACTGTCAACTCATTAACCTGACCTAACCTAACCTAACCTTCTCACAATCCCCTTAGTTTTCTTTTTAAATGCTTAAAAATGTTTTGAATTTAATTTACAAAAACATTCGATTGATTTATTGAAGCTATTCTTGTGATACAATTTTCCACCTTTTTCGTTAATCTTTTAATTTATATATTTAAGGATTTTAAAATCATTTGATAAAACATAGAATATTCACAGTGGTCTTTTTTAAACAACACAACCTGCTCTTTTTTTTTTGTGCAACCTCTTAAATGCCCAACATTACACCACTTGCAATGTATGCGGTTTCAATATATCAGTGAAATTTCAACAAAGTCTCTACACAACCATAGTTTAACCCTCAATCCATTACTAAGCCATAGGTAGTAGCAGTACATGGAACCATATAATTCAAAACTCCAAACCAACCCATATTTGCATTAGCATATCCTCCGTTAATAGACCCACTGAATTAGAAATAACTTCATCGTTTAGGACGGCCAGAGATAAACAGGATGATGACAGCAGCAACAGCAGCAGTAGTGGAAAAAAAAAAACAACATTACCAACAAGGATGCGCTCCTCGTCGAATCGAACTCTGCCTCCTACAACCATCAGCTGCTCCGACTTACACAGAGTTTTTGAAAAACCACGTGCTGGGCAGGCTAGCTAATACAACCACCACAGCATCATCAATGTTATCAATGAGAAAACAACAACGTGCACCGCGAACCATAAAACATGCGCCACACCGATGTGGCTGGTAGCTCCCAACGAAACACCGGAGAGCACAAGGATGTTAAAGTATAATTTTTTGTATGCTCATCGATGTAAAGGTTGAAACCCATGCCATGGTGGGTGACCTAACTCATAGAAGGATGGGCAATTTGTCCCGACAGCAGCGACGGAATAAACAAAATAAAAAAAATACCACCAACCGAACCCTCACGATTGGATATCGCAGGATGAGGCTAAAAGTCAAAAAGATTTGACTTTGTTGCCAAAATTGTCCGTGTCCGTCAGAACTTCGAAGACAGAATGCAGGACAAATAAAAGGAAACGCATAAAAACTACGAAATCAAGATAAACATCTTCATGCTCCTTTAAAACCAAAAAAAAAAAGGAATATTTTTGTTTTATATGCTTAAGGACTCTTGAAGTCACGAATAAGTGGTACTTTTTTGAGAGCTAACATCTCTTGGCAGGACATGACCATCACAATGGGGTAGCATTGGCACAGGCCATAAGCATCACTGTGGGCATCAAACGTTTACTTCGCATGAATAAGCGGAATCTCTTGCAGTCTTTTGGGGGTTCTTCGACATTAAACACGCAAAAGATTGGCTTACTAACATAAAACAAAGGAAATCCGTTAACTCTATATTTTTGGACAGAATTTCGTAACGTTTAAATATTTTTTGAATATTTGAAACAATTTTTGTATGCGAGTTCGTGCTCTCGCGCATTTTAGATTGCAGAGAGAACATTTTGTAAATATTCGAGTACTTGCACACATTTGAAAAGTGCATTCGATGTGTTTGTGGAATAAATGCACTGCGAAAAATGTTTGACAATCTAAATGAAATGATTTAATAATTTTGGGCAAATAAAATTTAATTTTAATAAAAGAAGTTTAGTTACATCACAAATTTTTTATATAGGCGAGAAAATCACCAATTTTCAAGTTTTCACTAAATTTTACTTTAAAAAGGTTATTAAAGAAGTTTCCGATTCCATAACGCCAGACCCTCTGAAGGAATATAGAATAATAAACTAGTAGGGGACATATTTAACGAACTAAAATTTTTCATGATCAAAAATTAATTAAAAAACAATACTAAAATGTCTCAAAAGAAGTAAAAAATTTTGATATGTTACCGCCATTTTTATAAACAATGCTCTAGTGAAATAGCCAGTTGCATTCCTCCCCAGAAACAACTCAACCGTAATATGCGTACTTCTAAGAATGCTCATTAGTTTACCCTTTAGTGAAATTTTGTACGTACTGTCAAGTACAGATATTCTTGTTTTTGCCGCACTTCACGAATGTGGAATGCTTAACCCGGCTCAATATTTCCCTCTCATTGCAATGTGCAGATAGGTATTCAAAATCAATGTGCATCGTCATCTCCTTTCTAATCCTATCCTATTTGCCTCATTTCTCGCACATTATAAGGGTAGTCATAACCCCTTGAGTTCGCGCCTAATATAAAAAAAGTTATTTTGGAAAAAAAATATTCATTAACTTCATCTTATGTTTCCATCTTTAAGGGTACTCCGGCTTTCAGCTCAAAAAAGAAACTTAATTTGCTGTAAATTCGACGTTATCAGAAAGTATGATTTTACGGAATGAATACGTTGTTCAGACTGGTGAAGTTGCTAAACCTTAACATACACAAATTTACTGGCCCTGATATTATCCCCTTCATTGCTCTCAAGTTGCGTTCTTCAACGCTTGCAAAACCTTGGAGTAATTCCTTCCATCGATCATAGTCTTTGCAAAGCAAACTCGAAATGAGGATTTGTGCGAAAAGTTTTTTAAAAATCTATAAAGAATTCACATCAAACATTAATATTGTATCGATCCTTTCTTAAATAAAAACTCAGTACGACTTTTATTGTGGGAAAAATATTAATTAAAAAACCCATATTTATTATCTCCGAGTTTAAAAAGATCAATTACATGACTTGCCCGTCTGAGGGACGGAACAAGACTACTTACTTTATATTAAGATATATTGAGAATACAATGCAAATAGACATAATGATGCTGACATGCTGAATCGACCGCTGACTTCAGTGCTGACATGAATGGCCAGTGTTGCCATTCGTAACAAATATATTTTCGTTTGACATTTAAATTTTATCGCAAAACGACATCAGTGCAGAGATCAAGCGAAGAATTACTCTTGCCAGTAATAAAGCCCTATCTCAAAGAACCAAGGTGACTTTTTATAAGACCCTCATCATCCCGGTCCTGCTGTATGGGCAGAAACATGGACACTGTCTAAAATGGATGAAAATCTGCTTGGGTGCTTTGAAAAAAAAGTTCTCCGTTTGATTTCGGTCCAGTCTGTATCGATGGAGTATGGAGAAGAAGGTTCAACAACGAGCTGTACGGGTTATACAGCGACGGTGACCTAGTCAAGAAACTGAAAATACAACGGCTGAGATGGCTGGGACACGTGGAGCGTATAGACACCGACGCACCAGCCCGTCGAATTTCAAATCCACCCCTGATGGCGCAGCAGAGGAAGACCCCACCTAAGGTGGCGCGCACAAGTGGAGAACGACCTCAACCAACTTGGAGTGCGTAACTGGAGGCAGCTAGCTAGGGACCGAGCTAGCTGGAGGGGCTTGTTGGTTGAGGCTGTAGTCCACCCTGAAATGTGAGCGCCATCTAAAGTAAAGTAAGTATTTAAATTTTTCTGAGCTTTCACTTATTATTAATTTTAATTATTTTAAATAATTAAACTAAAACTATTAAAAATTCAACTTGAAATTTCTGTTGGCAGCTCTTGGAATTTCTTTTTTTTAAGTTTGATTAGCTGCTGAATTTTCCAAAAGGCGTGTTCCTTTAGTTTATCTTCGAATTTCTGTGGTTTCTTGTAAGCTCTATATAAAACTGTTGGTGTAATAAAAAAATTGGGTGTACAAAAAATTAATGGGAAAACTTCGGTTTTCGATGCAGGTAAGTTTTTCTCGAAAACCGATATTTTCACGAGAACCACGCTTAAGGTTTTTCCCTGTGGATGCGAAGTAAAATTTGCCCAGTCTGTTCGAAAAAATCCGAATCTTCTTCAACCTCCAACTTTCTTGAAGAACGAAAGATTCTTAATATCCAGAAGTATGGCTCTTGTACCAAAAGGTCCACTAACAGGAACCAATCATTTTTTTCTGGCGAATGGAATAGGATTTTAAATTTTCTTAATCCCTTGATTCATTCATAGAAAAGATAAATGGGAATAGCGAGCATTTCATAAAAAAATATTTACATGTTCACTTCTAAAATACTAACTTAAAAAAATAGAATGCAAATAAATTATGGGCTGTTTGACAGATATAAAAAATAAAATATGAGACTTGATTGTAAGAAGTTGTTCTTGTAGCGCAAGGCCTGTAGGAATTAAAGATTGAATTATAAATAGAAACGTGTAAAATTGATCGTAACAATTTTATTTGCGTAATTTTCAAATTCAATATTATTTGTACTTGTTAGATACGAGTATATCTACGTCGAACCTGAACACAATTTCCTGAAGAAATATATGCAAATAACCAAAAATGAAAAACATAGTGGCGTAATGGTTAATGCGTTGAACTACGAAGACTTGCGATCGATCAGCTTCCACTTAAGAGGAACTAACAAATTCTTCAAGAGTATCTATAGACGTGAAAAGTGCTTCTCGTCTTGGCAATTTGGACTCAACTGAAAATTGTAAGTCTTCCATTCCTTCCGACAAGACGCACAATGATTGTTAGTCAATATGATCAGGCTTTTTACGAGCTAGTAGGCCTCTAATATGTTTCGGTAATCCAAAAATAATAATACATATATCGAAAATCGTGAAATCTTTAGTTTATGGGATTTTTTACAACATCCTGAAACCACATTCTGTCGAATAACCACATATTAGACGTTTCTAAATGTTTAGGTTTCCTTGCAAGAAATTTGTCACCCCTTCTGATCTGTCTGTATCTATTCTATAAGGCCTCAATGTTGCGTTTAACAACATTGCTCAGTACTTTTATAGTGTTAAAAGATATGATCATATTTCTCATTTGTCAACGAAAATTTTAAGCATTTCTCTTGATTAATTTTGTACCTATAGAACCATAGTATTTATATTTAATGTTACCCAAAGAAATCAACCTCACTACCTTTTCGATAGGTTAAGATTTAGTTCCTCGAACATATCCCTAACACTTATTTAGCTGCGGTATAAATATTTAGTATCCAAGAGGGGTTTTTTCATCAAAACCACTGGTCTGTCAAACGCTTTAGCACGGCATGTTAGGGCATTTGAGGGTTTAGGCACAGTTTTGGAGAGATTTAATTTCGTATTTCCGATTTATATAGAATCAGCTGTATAAATGGAAATGGAGATTTTGGAACAATAAAATTGAATTATAAGTAGCTATTAATTGAATATAGTTTTCGAACTTAAACACTTGTTAAATTAAAATAGTACCTATGTATACTTAAATATGTTCTAATACATATATAGTCTTTTTTTGTTTTATAACAATTTTGAAGCTTTTAACCATGTTATAAGATTGTGTATAACAGTAAGATACGTAATAAGACAAAGATAAAATAAATCTAAATCTATATTTGCCCAAAGCTCGAGTACCATTCATATATTTGGGAAGGGGCTTAAAAAACCTACTTGATTCTCGTAGATAGAGAAAAAATAAAAATGATAGGTTATGGAAAATATAACAGAAATATTTGAATCTCTCGAGCTCCGTCGCAATGTTTCTTGTCTTTCATTATTTTACTGTCATTCTTACAAGAACATTAGTGAAATAGTCAGTTGCATTCCTCCCCTCAAATAATTCAACCATAATACTCAACGAATGCTCATAAGTTTACCCTTGAGCCAAATTTCGGACGTACTGTAGAATTCAGAGATTTTTATTTTAGCCGCACTATACGAATGTGGAATGTTTAACCTGGCCCAACATTCAAAATCAGTATGCATCGGTATCTACTTTTAAATTCTCTCCAACTTTGCTTTAGACTCGCATTGTTAAAAACAACTTTTGTAGTTATCCATCAAGTTAAGTTAAGTTTTATCCAAACCTAAACTTTAATAGATTTAACCCAAGCACAAATAAATTTAACACAAATACAAATCGATTAAAACTGCATTTTATAAAATAAATTTACTTTGGAAAAACTTTAAATCGATTAACATTTTGGTTTTATTTATTTGTGTTTGAATTAAATCTTTTTAAGATTGGGTTAAAATGATTTATTATTTGGTTGAATAAATTTGCGAATGCTATATATACGTCAGCTAAATTTTCGGCATTCTTAATAAAAAATTTAATGAACGTATAGGTACCTATTATTCATATTTCAGCCCGACTAATTTCAAAAATCGAAAATAATTCTAATAACAAAAAATATTGGTGTTTCTTAAAAATTCACAAAAATTCACCAAATTAAAAAAGCTTTAAATAAAACATAACTTACACTGATTTCACAATTTAACCCATCAAAATTCGATCGTACTTTCATGAAATTATTTTCCAAAAATACAGTTTTCCATGTTTTAAAGTTGATATACCTACCATATAGGTACAATGAAATCCATCATTACATTTTTCTCAGTGTTAAACAGACGTGTCTTAAGAAATGGCGAGAAAATTAATTTTCAACTGAAAAACTAAAATAAATATATTTACGAGATATTCTTATTTTCCTTTGTTTGTTTCTTGTTTTCATCTGAGAATAAAACGGATATTGAAATAGAACTTAAAAAAACGGAAAGCAGAACAAACTTAAAATAGAAAGCTTACAAGCAAACTCAACGAAACACCAATTCAAAAATTTCAATCTAATTTTAGCTATCAGAACTTTCCAATAAGACTTTTTCCAAATTATGTGACATTTTCAACTACATGTTAAACATATAAACATGTCCGTCATTGAAACGCATCTTAAAAATAACCAAAATACTCGAAGCTTCAGGTTTGTGCTTCGTTTTTACCGTGTAACCTCATAAACTATAAGCAAAACAATTCAAAGTGAACCTCATTTTTACTCCCACACACTCGATACAGCGGGAGCACGGAAAATATTTTCGAAGAAAACAATAATAATAACATTGAAAAAGGGAAAATTCAAAATAAAAAAAAAATGGATATACAAAAAATACCTACTAGAAAACTCATATATGCATCTGCCAACTCGTGTCCCTCTCCCCCAAATACTGTCCACTAGAGAACGACTATAATGCATGCATATACAGTTTGAACAACCACTACCACCACCCTGGAACCTACACAGCCACAATTTTACAGCATGTGCTATTTTGGGGCCAACATACACAAATAGACACTCGGCCATAGCCACAGCCACATAGAAATAACCCATGTTGTTTGTGCCTCTCTACGATACGGTGACTCCGACCAAGACGACAAAACTGTTCAATAGCGACATCCCCCGAAAAATTTCTACCACTGCTACTGCCACCGAATGGAACGTCGTCGTCGTCGTCGACCAGACCAAGGCGACCGATTCATGTCGAATCTTGGAGTGGAGCCAGTTGTTTGCGAATTGTTTGCCAGTGCAGTGTTGTGCCGCTTCTGGCACAGGCAGGCAACGTGCGGTGCCACCAATCGTGCCTTCGGGCACGATTGAGACGCATCCAAGAAAAATTACGCCCGACAACCAAAAAAAAAAAAAACGTAAAAAAAGAACATCAAAATTCTTAAACGGATCGGGCAAGCCAACAAGCCATCCGACCATCAGAAATTCTCTGAAAAAAAGTAAAACATATTTTGGACGGTGTCTCGTAACTTGGCCACTGATTCAGAAACTCATCATCATCACCATCAGCAGCAGTACCAGCAGAAACGAAATATACTTCTGATGGCCAAGTCCAAGAGTGTCTCCTTCCACTACCATCACCTTTGGCCGAATAGAAGAACAAGAAGGAGGCATCTTTCGTTGTTCATTGGTCCACCACATGATGACAACGATAATGATTCTTGGAGATGCTGGTGGCCAAATCCAAGATGTTGATGGCCAACATTTCACCTCATTCAGAGCCAACTGGAGTTTTTCTTCTTGGCCTCATGGTTCCGCTTCCGGCTAGACAACAGGTTGAAGACGACATTGGCGAAGGAATTTGGATTTTCGATTGTTTTACCATTGACATTTAAAAAAAAACGTCCGTCTCGATCATACAGCTCCTTCCATCCACAGCTAAAGTGTCAACGTTAAACCAAAGGGAACCCCAAATTCACTCGTTGTCATCATCACCATCATTCATCACCATCGTCATCGTCCCATCAAAGAATACCAGCTTGGAACGGAACGTTTGTTGCGTCGTCAGTCGTTGGCCAACTGGCTAATACCCAAAAAAAAAGAGACCATGTCGAATTATCAACAAAAAATCTCTTTTTCCTGGGCCGACAACGACAATGTCACCATCACCAAGAAACAAGGCCAATTATTATTATTGAAGTGGACGACACGTCGTCGTTGTATCCAAGAAATGCGTCCATTGTTTCTGTGGATGAAGAAAACCAACCGTCATCGTGTGTCCATATCTTATTCAAAGACGTAGTTCGAAGAGTCCCGGCAAGGACCTACAACATCTTAATAGAGCCTTGCCTCGTATACAAATGGATTTAGTGTATTTTTTTCGTTTCGTGTGTGCGAATAAACTTTGAATTAAAGAATAAACAATTAAATAGTAGTGAATAACCGTTATTTCTAAGAATATTAAAATTAAAATATTAATTAAAATAGTCCAACTTAAAATACAAAAATATTAAGTTTAGTGTTAAAGTTGCTGCTAGAATAAAAATTTAAATATTTTATTCGTACAGTTGAAAAAAAAGATAAACATAAAATAGTGATTAATTTAAAAAAAGAAAAAAAAACTAACAAAAAAACTTTGAGTTATAATGCTGATGAATCGAAGCAGTAGTAGTGGAAAAGTTTTTGAAACTTCATCAAATTTTAAAAATCATGGTGAGTACGATTAAATTTCGTATTTTTTAAAAAATAATTTGGGCTAAGTGTAATAACTAACTAAAGTACCAATCTCCATTGGAAACTTTTTTATTTTTTTTCGACCAAAACATGAAACATTAACTTTTTTGCGAACAATAATTGTTAGAATTTTGTTTGTGTTTTTTGTGGGTAAATTTGATTTTGAATAATAAAACTACTTACCAAGATGTTTTGCCTTGCCAGGAAAAAGTTGTTATAGCTTGACTAGGATTAAAAAATATATTTCTTTTTGAGATTTTGTTTTAAATTTTAATCCTACAATAATGATTTTTACTTGCGACTTATAGGTACTAAAAGACAAGTTGTGCATTCATAAAAAAATCGAATCCGAGATTTTGATCAGTTGTTATTACGATGATAGCGAAAACGAAAAAAAGTGGGACTCGCAATTCTGTCAGTCTGTCTGTCAGTCTGTCTGTTCGACTACAGTCTAAGCCGCTCGGGGCCGATTTTCTTTAAACTTGGTAGATATCAGTTTTAATTCCCCCCCCTCCCCCCACACAATATTTTTTCTTTTTTTTTTAAGACCAAAAATAACGGTACCATACGATTGTTTTTATAAAATTTTGTACATAATTATTTAAAAAAAAAAAAAAAAACTCGACAGATTCAAAAAAAAATCATAAAATTTCATTTAACGGAGCCATGTAGTAGTTGAAAAAAAAATAAGAAAAATGGTTATTAATGGTTATAAATTTGATTTTCTCAAAAACAATATAACCGATTTTGATCATTTTCTTAAAAATTTGGATAGTATTATGTAATCAAATTTTTAAAAAGAAATTCAATTTTTCGAAAACGCCGTCTCCGATTTATTTTAAACTTGACAATTAAAAGTTATTTATTACAATCTACAAGATGTTAGAATAAAATTGTATTTTACCCGAAAATAACGGTACGCATATTACAAATTTTAAAAGATGGTTTTCGAAAATCGTATTTTTCTCAAAAACAGTTCCTAGATTTTTTATTAAAAAAAAACCAATTGTATTATCATGGAGCGTGATTTTGTGGTACCAACACTGGTGGTGGCGCTAAAATTATCGCTAGATTTTACAGTGGAGTGTAGGATAAGATACAAAACAAATAGTAAAAAGAGAATACCTACTTTATTATTAAATTTAGCAGAGACAAATCTAACAAGTATTATCGCTATGCTTAAGATGTCGTCCCAATAAGAGAATTCTATGTTTTATATACAAAAATATTACTGACTGTACCTACCATAGAACCATTTTTTCAATTTTTTCTTATATAGAGCTTCTAAAAAGTTTGAAAAACATTGCATAACAAAATATAAAATATATTTTTTGAATTTTTGAAAAAAAAAATCATTTTTTTTAAATTCAATGTCTCGAAAACTTGTTAGTATTTTTTGTTTTGGAGTTTATTTTTTATTTTTACAATAATAAAAACATTTTTTCTTAAGAACGTTTTTAAAAAAAATATATATAAATGCTTGTTTTTTAAGAAACCGCTACAAGGACTTATAATTTGGATTCTTGTATAAACTAATATTTACTTGAGAAATCACATGGCATCCAAACTACTAAAGGAGTTGTTTTAATCATTTAAAAATGAATTTTTTGGCAATATTCAATTTTGAAATATTTAGTCTTTTTCATAAGAGAAAGTTCGTGTGACCCAGTTAAATTGTTGAGAATTGTAAGTCATTATGCTGAGGCTCCTTACGAGCGGTAATGACCTCCTATTTATTTTAATAACATATTAAAAAAAAAAACTAGTATTTGGAAATTTTTTATTTCAATTTATTAAATACTAAATTGAAAATTATTATAAGCTATTAAAGAACATACTCGTAGTTTTGAAGTTAATGCATTTCAGGATTTCATTTAAAGAGTCTATAACTACAAAAGTAAAATTTATTCAATATTGAAATCAGTTGATCTAGGGGGCTGTGTGTACTATAGTTTGATCTACTAAATATTTTGGACAATTGTTGCTGTTGTCTTATTCTTGTACAAGAGTTCTGTAGTTTGTGAAGCAACTAGTTCAATAAACTAGTGGACTTAGTTCACACCTCTAATTCCATAGTTCATTTAGTTCATTCCACTTTTTCAGTTAATCTCACGATTGCTTGAATCAAAGCAGTTCACAAAACTTTCTTAGCCCGTTTCGTTACAAAGTCTAGTTGGATTAGGCTTATGAATTTAAATAAAATATTTAATTTGTTTTTTATTAATTTGGTGATTTTATTTTTCAACGTTTTAATTTACCTCATAGTTCATTATCTTAAGTTATGATTTTTATGGGTATTAATTACGTAATTGGGGAAGACATTTTTTGTTTATCATCGTCAGAAAACTTAAATAGCTTAGTTTCGAATTTTTCTAATTTTCTAAAATTCTGTTTTGGCATTGGGTATTTTTGAAAAAACAATTTGGTCACTTTTTATTTTTATTGATTTAAGGGACAGGTTTAAAAAATTGGTGAAAAACGAGCTCAATTTTAACTCAAGATAGTAGCAATATACTCGTATAAACGACTTTCAGATTTGAAAGTGATTTAAAAATGTGAAAGTGTTTTTAGATATTATCGTTAAACGAACTAGTTCAGTAGGTTTATTTGAACTAAGTAGTTGACCGATCAGTCAAATTATAATTATATTGTACAACTCTATCTTGTACGACTAAGACTCAAAATTCAACTGAATTCGAATCGATGGAGATCATATTGACCAATTAATTATTCTAAAAAATAAAACAAAATTGCAAATACCTTCTATGATTGGTGAGTGAAGGAAGTCTTATTAAAGATAGTCTTTGAGAATAAGGGGGAAGTGTATTTTCATATTGACCATGAAAGAAAACGAAGGCAGAAAAACGGAAATCTTCTCTGAATCAAGAATAGTCATAAAATACGGAGACTTTACTTAAAAAACAATTGCAACATTTAAAACAAGACAAGACAAAATGCACTTTTTATATTTAAAAACGAAATTAAACAATTTAAAAAAATCATCAAAAATGTTCTATTCAAAAAATGTATCCTTTGATTTTTTGTTCGTTTTGATTAACTTAGTTGCATGGTATAGATAAGTTTAAGACTTGGCAAAAATAATTTAGAAAAGCTCAACACTTTTTTTTTAATTTCAAATTAAAGCATGTACGAGTAGTTTCTTACATATGTATGTATGTTTCTTGTAAATTTTAAATTATGATTATAAACCATCCATCTGCACGTTCAAGCTTTTCTTGCAGACCATAATTTTACACATTGTTACGATAAAATTTACCGCAACAATGACTGGCCTTTGTTTCCTTCCTTTCCTTCTTCTCTTTGGTTGCGGCTGCAACATTCTGGCGAGGTTGAGGGCAACCATGGTACCATCAACCATTGGTGTACTAAGCCAGCATTTTGCAAAAGTGACAAATACAGGGTTCGAGCAATTCTTCGAGAAAAAGGGTTTACGAGATTATACTTGACATGCAGACGGACGGTCTCATGTAGCGAAACAAATGCCAGCGGATGAGCTGAAGAGGTAACGAGTCAGGCGGACTCTTACCTATCCTCAAAACAACGCAACATCCTAAATTTTAATTGCTATAAAATAACGTAAATTCTTTTTGTAAGCGTAAGGGTCCCTAACGATGAGAGTAACTTTTAGATTCTTTTCCTAAAGATATTAATTCGTCTTCTCCAAAAAGGTCCACTTTGAATTTAGTTCGCGTGTTAAAATTATGCTTTCCTCTTTCGTCTTAATATTATTTAGTAACAATGACTTCGCTCTTCGAAACACTCGCGAGTATTTAATGGTAACTAGGGGAATGCCTAGAAAAGGGCTTTTCCTCGGTTTTATTCTTTTTGATTTTCTCGAGAAATTTAGTTAATAATAGTCTGAACTCGACCATTTAGATTCGGCAAGTTTTGGAAAGACACCCAACAACTTGCTGAATCCGTGAATGTGTGCGTGAGAGAAAAGTTTCGTTTGAGATTCAACAACGGTGGTTTTCTGTGAAACGAAAAAGGTTTCCAGGAAGCCGGTGTCCGTGACCGATGATCGCGAAAACGATTGGCTGGGTGTATGTATGTGTGAGTGACTGGAATGGTCGAGGGAGGAATAAAGGAATTTAAGCTAGGAAAGTTCACTCTTGCGAGAGCTAACCAAGCGACGAGAAGTTTGAGAAAACCAAGATAAAAAAAAGGATTCGAGAAAATTAAAAAGAAGGAAATCGAGGAAAAGAGGATTTAATTTAAAAGTAAGGAAATCGAGGACATAAATTTGGGAAGAAAAAGGATAGTGATTCGAGGAGCGACAGCAGGGAAATAGGAGAAGTTGGAGGAGCATAGAGAAAAAAAAAAGATAAGTAAACTGACATCTTGTCCAAATACAGTATTTGACTGTTTCGTGTTTTTTTTTCAATATTCGGTGGACCTTTGCCCTTTTCTTTGTTTTTTTTATTTTATTCGTGACCACTTTAATTTGCTTCTTCGGGTATATTTGAATTTCAATCGTTAGAGGCCTAATCGCGTAGTCGTTTGCTTTTCGAATTCGTTATTGTATTTTTATTTTATTGGAAAAAATTTTGGGTTTTTATCCTGGTTTCTACCAAGGTTTCCCAAATAAATCTTATTTTGAAATCCCCTAGAGGAAATATTAACAACGGTGTTTTATTTAATTAAATTATTCTCTCTTTAATTCACTCCATAATTAGTTTTGGAATTTTACTAATTTTATTCGAACAAAAATTCCTGGCGCCCACTTTTTATTACAAGTATTCCACTGTACTTGTAATAAAAATATTCTTTCGTTTTATTAAATTGATTATATCGATAATCAATTTAATAGTTCTTATCGCGAATTCTTCCAACCCCATCGAACCCAGCCCAGCTGAGCAGCCGCGGTGGTAGCTCATCTTAACGAGCTACAGGTTGCACTTTTTTTGTTGTTCGTCTCTCAGTTCTCTTTTTATTTGGCCATCTGTCAGAATCGCGTCGAGTCGTTGTTCGTTTTGCTTTTTTTTTTAATTGGAGTCTTATTATTATTATTATATTATTATTAATATAATTAATAATAATAAGGATTATATTAATACAACAAAAGAGGTCGGATACCCATAAATCGCGTCGTGAGAAAAAGTGTAACAACATTACATTTAATCGAGCAAAAAATAAAAAAAAGAATCAAAATTATAAGTCCTTGTAGTGGTTTCTTAAAAAAATAAGCTTTTATATACAAATTTTTAAAAATATTTTTAAGAAAAAAATTTTGGTATGCCAACTTGTAGTTTGTTAAAATAACAGTTAAAAATCGAGAAAAATACGATTTTCGAAAACCATTTTTAAACATTTTTACGGTGGTACCGTTATTTTTAGTTGAATTAATTTTTGTTTCTCACATATTGTAGATTGTATTAACAAACTTTCATTTATCAAGTTTAAAAAAATATTGGCGCAAAATTTTAATTGAATTAGTACGATGCTAAAGCTGTTTTAGTATGATACTAGGTTAAAACAACGAATTTGCAAATATTAATGGAATATAGCATCATACTTTCTCTACCCTTTTATTAAAGTTAAAAACATCGAATACCTACTTTATTTTTTAGTATCGTGCTAGCTTCATATGACTCTTTGACATTTGCAAACATCAAAAAAGGTTCATGTACTTACTTCTCTTCATGAAATGTCATTGTTTTAGGTGTGTTCAGAAGCAATTTACTAAGAAAATTCTTTTAGTACGATACTAGTTAGAAAATGTTTAAAATTAAGAATGAGTTAGTAAACTACTATAAAGTTAGCAAATACCGAAATAAAAGGCTGTTTAAAATTTTACGCCATTGAGTTTAAAAACAAATTTGATTTTTTTTTAAATCCAAAAACACATTTTTTGAAAATTTGATACACACTAATATTTAAACTTGGGGAGCTTTAGTGTAAGAATAATTATCAAAATCGGATGTCCCGGTTTTGAGAAAATCAAAAACGAAAAATGGTTCCAAGGGGGATATCATTAATAACCATTTTTCGGAATTTTTTTTTTTAACCGTTGCACAGCTTAAGCTAAGTTATTATTTTTTTAAATCTGTGGAATAATTTTTGAGAAAAAAACAATATGTATAAAATTTCGACAAAAAAATCGTATGGCAGGAACCTCTATTTTTAGTCTTAAAACAAAAAAGAAAAAGAAAAGTGTGAGGAGAAAAATTTAAGAATGATATCTTCAAAGTGTAACGAAAATTTGCCGAGCCGCTTAGGCTGTGGTCGAACAGACAGACAGACAGACAGAATTGCAAGTCCCACTTTTTTGTTTTCGCTATTACCGTAATGTCAACTTTAATCAAAATCTCGAGTACAATTTTTTACGAGTGCATAACTTGCTTTATAGTACCTAAGTCGCAAGTAAAAATAGTGGAAAAATTTAAAAGTCAAAAGTACTAATGAAATGAATTGTTCGTAAATTTTTTCTAGGAAAAAAACTTTGAAATACAATACTACTTGGAATATAAATAACTTTTTGTAACAAAATCAGTTAGTGATTGAATATAGCTTGTTTTTTGACTTTCATTGCACATAAATTGGAGATTTTTCCCCCCGATCTCACATAGATTTATTGCAATTCCTTTAAACATTACAGGCATTATGTTTAATCGAAATTAATAAAGCCGCTCATGCCGCATATGAGAAAATTTGAGAAACCCAAAATCATTGTAACTATATCCGTTCCAGACGAATTTGAATTTTTCTTCTGGGACATCACGTACAAATTCTATTTACCAAATTCTATAATCACAAAATTAAACAATTACCCGAATTACCATTTTCCAAATAACTATTTAACGAGAAAATTAAAAAAAAAAACATGAGTATTCAACTTAAAACCAGGAATAGAATGTTGAAAGCAAAATGCTTTAAGATTTTTGTTTATCATCTCTTTTATTACTCTTCTACAATACAGTATCATTCGAAAGTTTTCAGCACCCTAGGTTTTCCATCAATCAACAGGTTATGGCCATCATGGAGCAACACATTTCAAACTTACTCACTCAATAACCTCATCATCACTTCCTTTTTGCTCAATGCTAACAAAATAAACTATTTCAACTCTTTTCTTGTGAAAAAGTCTCGAGGTGAGAATTTTCAAAATTTCTCACGGTTCACGTTCAAAAGTCATAAAAATCCAAGCCACCTGGCTGTTTCCGTTTTGATTGAAAAAACACAAAAAACAACCACCATCATCCTTCTGCACGTCACAAGCTCCAAGTATTCCCCATGATTCCTTTCAACAACCTGCCTCTGCAGAGAGATATTTACGGTTCTTTTGGCCCGATTGCAAAAAAAAAAAAAACAAAAAAAAACTAACTCAACTCCCTCCGCCCGATACTATGACGTGAAGTGATTTGTTTACACCAGAAGATTTTCTGGCAAGAACTCATTACCATGCTGCCAAACATTTTCACACGCATACACTTAAGATACTTGAAGATTTTTGGAACTTGGTCAGGAATCTTCTTGTCGTTCTCCCCCTTCTCAAAAGTGATTGCTCATCAAAGAAGATTAAAGATTTTTTGAACCAATTTTTTTTAATTCAAATTGCACATCCGGTGGAGGACATTACCATCAGTGAAGTCGTCATTTTGGTGCCATCAAGATGCGTCCTACTTGGCAGGAATATCAAACGACGACAACATCGTCAATGACATAGTGCGTGTGCCAGGAGATTCTTTCACTTTCGCAGCTCTCTGACAGAATGTAAACATTTTGGAGAAAATACAAAAAAAAAGTTTTCGTTTGTTTATCGGTTACGGAACGGTTTCCTAACGCAGCAACGCACTCAGTCGGTTTTAAGTTTATGAGTGGACGAATTTATCACTGATGGAGTGCTGCCAACAAGTGTGTTTTATCTTTTGTATTCATGCGAGTTCTAAACTCAATTAAAATGGGGGGCGTGACTCGAAGATACGTGTTCTTACAATATTTGAGTATGTAGATAAAGAAGCAAACACTTGGAACAGGTTTGAGGTTTATAATGTTGAGGAAGGTCGAGAATTAGAATTGGAAACGTTCCAGTTCACGAAATATATTGAGTATGCATTTAGCTCAGACACAAGAAGGTCTAGAATGCATGGTAAGTTATGTATAACCTATGTCAGCGCAGATGGCCATAAAGCATATGGCCTCTATTAACGTTATTAATTGCGGTGCAATAAATCCGATGCCATCGGGTAGTAATTATATCGGAAAGTTTTGGCATTAAAGGAACTTAATGGCAATTATTATTGATAAATAGGCCACAAAACTGAACCCATATTTATTTCCCTGTGCGATGAATTTTGTACAAAATTGGCTGCAAATGGTTTGAAATTCATAAGCTGTCAAAAGACGAGAAATATTTGAAAGAAAAATAAAAAGCAACATTTGTTTAAAACGATTTAGTTGGTTTTATATTAAGGACATTTTTATGGAACCTTTTCAATTTCTCTAAAAGTCTATTTCCAACAAGTAAAGGTTCAAACACATGAGAATGCGTCCTTGGGTCATGACTTATTCTTTACTTGCGATATACATATGTAGGTACTATAGGGCAAGTTCTGCATTTGGAAAAAAAATCGAACTCGAGATTTTGATCAAAGTTGACATTACGATGATAGCGAAGACGAATAAAGTGGGTCCGGCAATTCCGTCTGTCTGTCTGTCTGTATGTCTGTACCTCGATCTAGAGCCTAATTTCTTCAAACTCGGTAGTTATGGGTCTTCGGTGATTCCCTAGAGGGGAAATTGAAATTTTTTTTTAGCTCTAAGACTAACGGTACCCCCCATACACCCGTAATGCAAAATCTTATTTATCTCGAAAACGGCTCTAACGATTTTGATAAAAAAAATTAGGTGTGATATTATGGACATGGACTACGTTTTGGTAAAAAAAAAATTGGGGCAAAATGTTATTATCGGTACCTGTCAGAACCGTTTTTTTGATTTTCGACTTTCTCATTAACGGCTCTAACGATTTTAACCAAAAATTTTCAGCAGGAGTCCACTTAAGTTTAAAATAATATTTTATATAAAAATATTCGAAAAATTATTTGTTGGGTTTTTTTGAAAAAAATTTTTTTTTGAAAAATCAATATCTTCAAAACCTATGAACGATTATTTCTTGAAATTATTTCCTAAAATCAATATTATTAAATACTTAAAATTCGCATCCCACATTTTTTTCTTGAAAAATTTTAAAGAAATTTCTTATATAAAAAATTTATTTATTTAATAATAAAACGGTTTTTTAAAGTTTCATACTTTTCCAGAAATCAGACGGCAATTTCATTTTAAATTCATGTTTTATATTTATAAAATGTATCTTAAATTCGAAAGTACTTTTACATAAGAGCAAGTTCGTGCGATCCAGTCGTGCATTTTATTTAAATTAATGTTTATAATCATGAATTTTTATAAAATGCTTATCGTGCCCTATTTTTTTTATTTATCAAATTTGTGGGGCCATTTCAGGCAATAGGTTGCAACCGCGTTAGGGCCAAAATTTCGAAATAATTTTTTGACAATTTCTTGTGAAGGAACCACACAAATGTTAGCTGGAAACTAGAGATAGTTAGTTGATGAACGCTCGTCACGCCGGACAGTGGGGCCAAGGCAGAAAATACTCGATTTTCGAAAGTGCTTATGTTCGTGAGAAAAATATCTTCAACATGTTGTGCATTGTGTTTTGGTTCTGTTTTGTTTGAAGTTTTCGCATTATTTGTTGCTTGTTTCAGTAGTGCACACTGAACAGCAAAAGTGTTCCTAGTTGGATGCATTCATGAATGTTTGACGATGCGTTTGTAAATTTACACTTTCCAGCTTTTAGTGGTTACATTATTCTTATGATTTGCCACCACCTTAAAAGTTACTTCTTTGGATACACTCACTTTTGCTATAACAAACATCATCTGAACCGACAAATACATAAAATCTCCATGTATCAAGTCAGTCTTAGGTCTTCGAGGCAGTATCAGAGTCTATGCCGCACAAATATGGGGATATAAATAGTACGAGAGAAACTACTTAGATTTTGCCGTGGTGAACCTTAATTAAGACTAAATTTAGCAAGAATGTATAAAGTACCCAACCGTATAGACGAACAGTATTACATAGATAAATTATTATAATATAATTCCTAGAAGAAGCATCGGACTCATTTCATAGGGAGTAAACTGGACCATGATCTAAGTAAAAGAAACAATTTTCGAGATTAATGCAGTGCTGATAAAATGTCAAGCATATTTTGTCTGCGAGGAGAACTCTTAAGGCTTTTGTACCTCATAAACAAGACTTAAGCTTTAAATGTACATATATAGCATCTGCTATTCGAAGGAGCGAAAGGAAAATTTCCATTTTATTGGAATGTGTCCAGTTCTGAAGGTGACGAGACAAAATATCACATTAAATATCCTTAACAAATAAATACTAATCTATACTATTATATTAAAGTTTGGATTGAGCGATTTCAGAAAGTAGTCAACCGATTTATTTGAAATAAATTTTATTATTTTGTATATTATTATAAGAGTGTTTCTGGCTATAATTTTTTTTCATTAATTATTTGTCAAACTTAAATATTATTAATTTTACATTTTTTGTCCATTTTTTTTCATTAGTTGACTTATACAACCACTTATATCTTAAAGCCTATATAATAATCGACAAAGATTAGCCTTGCTTCATAAAGTCAATATTGTTGCGCAAATTTTAAGCCCAAAATCACTTCTTAGTTACACATACAACCTGAGAAATAAATTAAAACAAATTATAAAATTATAAACTTTTTGAATTTATTTTATACAGGAATTAGATTTCATCACGATTGCGAGGTCGCTGCTTTGATTCATGTCATTATCATTCCAACATTTTTAATTTTCATTTCTTCCCATGCCCTCTCTCTCTCTCTCTCTCTTAATATCTGTTCCATTCAATAGTTACGTTTTTTCTCTTACCTACCTACCTACATATTCTATTTTTCTGTATTGTATATTTCATCTAACTAACCGACACACACACATTGTTTTTACCTGCGATTGTAGGTACTATAGGGCAAGTTCTGCATTTGGATATTAAGGATACGTACTACATTTTGGTAAAAAAAAATTTGGGGGGAAATGTTATTAACGGTACCTGTCATAGTACGGTTTTTTTGATTTTCGAATTTCTCATTAACGGCTCTAACGATTTTTACCAAACATTTTCAACAGGAGCCCCCTTAAGTTTAAAAAAATATTGTTTATAAAAATATTCAAAAAAATACTATTTCTAAAATCTATACTACTAAATACTTAAAATTTGGCATTCGAAATTTTGTTCTCGAAAAATTTTAAAGAAATTTGTTATATAAAAAACTACTTTAATATTAAAAAGATTAATCAGGCGACAATTCCATACATTTGAACATTTTTATCTCATTAAATCCATGTTTTATATTTATAAAATGTATTTTTAATTCCAAAGTACTTTTACATATGAGCAAGTTTATGCTATCCAGTCGTGCATTTTATTTTTTAAGCTATGTACTTGAATACACTCACAAACATGAACAAACTCTTTTTTTTTCAAGTGTGAAAGAGAATCCAATTCGATACGGTAAATATATACATATAAACTAAAATTAATATTATTGTACTCGTAGAAAATATGCTCAGTTCCATTGAGAAATGTTTTCATATGATAATAATAATATTAAAAAAATATTCGTAGTTACAATTTGCGAAGCAACGCGAGTACGGGTCGGCTAGTTTTATAATAAATTAATAATTTAAAAAAAATAAATTAAAAGATCTCCATTCTATCTATCCTTTATAACTTCCCACTACAAGTCGTGATGGATGGATTTAAGTCTAAAGATAAATGTTGGTGAACCACAGGGCTCTGTTTTATACCCGAATCTCTTTCTCTTATCCATTAATGATATTTTGTGTGACACTTATATGTAATTCATTAAATTAGTTTCCTGGGAGTACTCTCAGCTTCTCTATTTAGTTTTCAGATTCAAGTGTTTGTTCTTTGCGTGTGGATTTAGAATGCACTACAACAGCACTACCCGAAAGCCTAGAATTTCTTTTCAATTGCGATGTGCAGACATTCAAAACCAATGGGCATCGGTATCTCCTTTTTAAACCTCTTCAACTTTCTTAACGCTCGCGATGTGCTCAAACATTTAAAGGATATGTATTCATGATGCTTTTTATGCGCGTAAAATATGAAAAAAAAAGAAAAATGGATGAGCCTCAAGTTTTGATAGTTCGAAATAATTTCGCAATTTTCGAAATTCATCCAAGTGCTAAACAAAGAATTTCACTTCGAAATTTAAAAGTGATCTTAGTTCAGTTTCGATCGAAATGGAGAATATGGGCGGTTGTTTTTGTTTTAGTTTATTTTTTTTTTTTAGGCAGAAAGAAATGGCGACCATTTAAGGAAAATTTTTCACTAACAAAACTTGACCACTACACTCATCCAACACCATCTGTGACAAGCTAGGCATCCGGCTCCCCGCGCTATAAACCTCCGTCAAATCCCTCAGTCTGCTAGCTCGGGATCTAAGAGTCAAACAAAAAACACCCAATAGAAGTAACCGAAGTTCGTCCTAGATCCATTTCGTTACCTTGAGAAAACCGATCAAGTCTTTGATCCTCATTTCCGAAAGTTCATCAATTTCGTAAAAAATGGCCCTTCCTAATGATTGTGTTCTAAATTTGGTCAGAGAAGGGCATTTGCAGAGGAAATTGAGAACTGCTCGTCCCCACAGCTATGACAGTGAGTGTTGTGAGAAATGCCAAACTTCGCTGCATGCTTTCCTACTAGCGGGTGTCCGCTACAACACAAGTAGCACAGAATTACTTAACGAAGTCTTTAAGAATTCTAAATCGGTATCTGACATCTTCTATAAGACGGATTTAAGTTCATATTAAGTAGAGAAAAGGCGCAAGTGGGCGGTCCGATAGAAGGAAATAAGAAGATAAATACAAAAATACCTAATAAAGATCATATTAAGATGGAATTAAGTAGGCATAAATTGACATAACTAATAAAGAAGGAATAAAGTATGAATTAAGTAATGTGATACCGAAATTATACCATTTTGTGCTACTTGTGAAATAGCTACTTTCCTGGCTATGTCTTGCCTGGGTCTGCATATCCGATCAACTACTCGGGACTTATTATAGGTTGGCCAAATCTTTCTCGGTATAATGCAGTAAGCTAAACTGCTCCACCTACGGTTTGATTCGCTACTGACATTTAAGATCTACGATAATGGTTCAAGAATGTAATGATATTGTTCAATAAGCCAAAAAAGTCAAAATTATTAGAATTTTTTTTCTTTAATTTTTGTTTGTTATAAATTAAATTATTATTCATTTTAAATTAATTTAAATTGAAATTAATTTAACGATTAATTTTCAAAATGTTGTATTGTTTGGTTTTCTCAGAAGCATCGGGTCAAGTTATTAAATAGATATACTTAGACACATACGTTTTAAAGGTCTGAATATAAGAACGGAAAGGAAAAGTAAAGCTAGGTAGAGCTTTCCACATTTGTGTATTGTTGCTCTGTACTTGGCAGCAAGACAGAATGTTAAGGTATGTTCAAAGGAAAACTGGTGAGCAGTCCTTAAAGAAATATAACTAGCTACATCACTAAAAGTATTACTCCTTGGCACAATATTTACTGTGTTGGACTTTCATGCAGAGAATATTGAGTTCAATTCTGAGCCGCTACACAAATACTTTTTCAGATGTGTACAGGATATTGCGAAGAAGTAACAAATCATATAAGACTATCTCATGTCATTAAAAGTGGTGCTCAACTTAGCCGTTCGGAATCGGCAGAAAATTGTAGGTCCCTCCAACATTCCTGCTAACACGCACAAAGGTATGGTTGAAAGTTGTAAGTCACTAGGCCTAGGCTACTGTACGAGCTGTACTGGGATTTTAAAGATTTTATTTCCTCGACAAGATATTTCAAATTTGAATTAAGAATAAGAATATTTCATCAATAATCAATGTTTCCGAAATGTATTAAACTTAAATATTTTCCTTGGTTCTGAAAAGGATTGACTTATCTGAAGTGCGTATCTTTATCAAGGTAAACTTCAGTTCCAAGCATACCTTTTGAGTGAAAAACACTTTTTTCAAGTTTGTGACTTTTTCGTTCAAAGGAATACAAATCATAAAATTTGCATGGACAGTGACAATAATTTTGCTAAAATCATTGATTCACCTCACTCATCAAATCACAAAAACTATAGGACACAAACGATTACCGCAGTAATAAATAATCTCAAGCCTAAGTAAAACGTCGCAAAACTTATGGTCTTGCAAAAGAAAATCGCTTATATTTTTTTTTGTCTTCGCATAATGTAATGCAATTACGATTCGACCTAGCAAAACACTCTTCTCACTTTGTCTTCAACAAACAAAAAAAAAAAAACAATAACACTTCCGAAATATTTTAACTTTGCGGTTTTATTTTTCTCGACTCACCAAAGGACCAAAGGATATTATTACACAAAGAAACAATAAAGAACTACCCGTCTGAAGCATAAAAAATCTGCCACAAAATTATGACTTGAAAAAGTAAGCGCCAATGTCCAGTGAGTGTCTCGCGCCATAAAGGACACTCACAGTTGTGTGTTCTCCTGCTCCACCCACCCACTACCATCAGGACTTCCTTATAATGTGATGATTTATTTACATATTTTTCTACTAAAGACGAAGGAGGTTGTTTTTTTAATTTTTATTTTTTCCTTCAAGTTCAAACTTTCACCAAAGCCAAATAAATTTTTAAGCTTTACAAAAATTTTGTTTTTTATTGACCGCCTATGCACTTTGGCTTCCAATTAATTCATCATTTAATATCCTTTTTTTGAATAAAAAAAAGCAAGTAAACAATGAAACACGCGACTCTAAGAAATGCAAGCAATTAGGGATTACTCTGAGATTAATTTCTTGGCAGAGATTTTAAACTGCACAGTGAAATAGACTCGTAGCGTGAAATTTATGACCCATTTAGGCAATTAACAATTAAAAAGTAGAAAGCAGTCGTAATTAACAAAGAGAACATTTTTCGCTTCAAGGACTTTAAAGGATTTGCGAAACAAAATTTGTTTTGTTTTCTTGCCAAAAAAACAGCAGAAGGAGTTGGATAACAAATCGCTGAAATTCCTTAAATATTCCAACTCGAAAGTCGGACAGATCCAGAGAAATTTTTTTGTGTCTGTTTGATTGGTGACATTGATCGCCTGTTTCGGAAATTCACAAATTCCGTTATTTTCTACAAATGTCCACCATTTACACGGACACTCTATTTTGCCCAATACCGTTGTGAAAATCCTTCAAAGGATAAAAAAAATCTAAAAGAATTTAACGTTGAACATTTTTCTTGACTGCCTTCGTATGCTTTCTGCCTTTTTTGGTTTTAAAAAATGGGGAAAACTTTTTTGTGTGCATCCTAAAGTATAGTGGACAACCCGTTAACTGTTATGTTCACACTTCCTGTACAAGAACAAGAAAAATGAAGACAAAAAATGGAAAGGACTCGCGCCACTGACTTTTGTTTATTTATTATTTGTGATTTTCTATTAAATCGAATTCGAATTCTATTGAGATGGAAATAAATCTCAAAGGGAAGTGAAAAGCTGTAGCAATTAATTTAAATGCAACCAGGAGGACAATGAGATTCATTGTAAAACTCGATGTTTTTAAAAGGCTTCAAGCTTCACATCTCCGAAACATAGTCGTAGTGGGCTCGTTTTTACCCCTTTTTTCGCTTGGCGTCCAATAAATATTATTCGTCCTTTGGCACCATATTTGTTATTTTCTTGTTTAATGTCTTTGTTTCTTTTGTGTTCTTGGGGTTTTCAATATAGTTTTCATCTTGTGTGTTCTCGTTTATATGCAGGTTTTGCGATTTGATTTACTTTAACTTTGAATTATTCGTGTGTGTGTGTGTGTGTGTTGGAGGAACACATTATAAATATATTATGTTAGAAAATATCTTATGATGGTTTTTATACTTCAGTGAACATGGATCTGGAGCTTAAAACCAAAGATAAGAAAAAATTCTTTTTTTTTCTGCAACTATTTTATATGGTAGTTTTATTCGATTCTCAATTCAGCCAAAAATCAAGGGAAAATATATCTTATATACTTTTGTTGAAGGGTGGATATTTTGCTCGCTGGTTAACAGGAGTACTAAAGATTTTACCATTAATGTCCTTTATTTATAAAAAAAAATCAAAACCTTAACCCAGTTATTTACTTTATTTATTTCTATATATAAATAAATACAATAAGAGATATTACGAGTACTGGTTCGTTCTTTCGCTTATGCATAGTTTGAACGGATAAACTATAGAAAATACGGGAAATCAGGGGCCAAATTACCACTTCAGTGACCGAGTGAGTGAGTCCCATCAGTGATCGAATTAAAATGTCAAATTAGGGTATTCGGTTGTTCGATGACGTTAGCGGTAATACCAAACTCGCATAATTCAGTCACGTTTTACTCGAAAACTGATGCGGTAATTTGCCTTGCAGGTACGTGTGACGTCTGGCAATCCGTCAGATTCAGACGAATCTGGAAAATCATAGACGAATCCGGTAAATCAAAGACGAATCTGAGAAACCACGGACGACTTCTCCAAATCATGAACAAATCTGACAAATCACAGACGAATCTGGAAAATCATGAGCGCATCAGGCAAATTACAGACGAATCTGGGAAATCACGGATGACTCCAGGGAAGCACAGATGAATTTGGCAAATTAAGGATGAATCCGGCAAATGATATACTTCACATAATTTAAGACCCCTTACCCCTGTTTTAGAATTGCTAAAAGCATACTACCTTAGTTTTGGGTTCTCTAACCTGGTCTTTTATATTTCTACTACGCTGCCACCTGGAAATGACAATTAATTGGCCACGAAGGAGAATTCTTTGCCACTGAACTTCTGTCAAATTTAATGGAATTTTTAAGCAGTTGGCTGTCTACAAAGTATTCCCAATTCTAACAACTAACTACAAATACCCGGGTTTGCGGTGTGAACGTGCAGCTTCGAACTCAATTAAAAATAAATTGATCAACACAGAAGTGGACGTAGAACAAACCGTCAATTAGTCAATTATCCGACTGAATTTTGGTATCCATTGGAATCACCCGGAATGGCCTCACGTATTAACATTAAATTTTGGATCACGATCACCGGCGATGCTTTTTCACAAATTAAACTGATGAAAGTTGTCCAAAGGAATTAGATTGGCCATACAAACATGTATGTATAACAAATGCAACAATCATCGGTAGCAAATTCAAAGACGAAGACGGACTGATTCCACACATACCGATAATTTCCAACGATTAACCATCCGAATTTAAGCGGCCCAGTTACATGTTTTGTTTTCTTGGGCAATGCAAGGCATTATACTAATGGATATCATAGTCATCTGGCTATCGATAATAATTAGTGCTTCCCAGGTGAAGATAGGGCTGATGGCTAGTTCAATATAATATTTAACAATTTTTCTGTTGGAAGTACACTCAACTTCGCTTAACTGAAAAGGAAATTGAAAACTATTTTCATTTAAACATTTTAATCGAACTACAGATAGGTAGGTAATTATGCCGAATGCAACCCGATTCAAATCGGTAGAAATCAACAAATTTGCGTCGACTGGGCTATAAATTTCAATACTGGATGCGTTCATCAATACAATAGTCAGCTGTCAGATTTGTTTTGTCTGCGTTCAGTATATTATTATAATTATAACTTAATTTATTATTATTATTATTTTTTTTTTTAAGTTGAATGCTCAGATGAGAAGAATAAAAATCTTCCTTAAGATGAAAAAAATACATAATATTGGTAATTATTTTTAACACAACCAACACTCTAGATGTCAACATTGACACTTACACCCTAAGCAGGAGAAACACCTTTCGCATGCGACGCGGTGTGGTATGAAGTTATGTGGTGTGTCATCGGCAGTGCACACTAATAAAGCTTGATGTATTGTTTGTAAACACTCCTTGGGTGATATGCATAAAACGGAAGTATTTACTAGAAGTAAAAGATTACAATATATACTATAACTTCTAGTAGATGGTTAAATTTATAGTATTTACTTCATTTCGTATGCATAAAATTAAGTTCCTACTTGCTTGCAATTACTTTCAGTAAATACTGAACTCATCCAAGTAATTACTAGAATTCATCGGAAATTGAGAGTAAATACTTTTTTTATATTATTGTTATCGTGTTTACAAAACAAATTATTTTGAAAGATTTACCGCTTAATCCTATTGTAGGTAATTTACTGTTTCTTAATTTTTTGTGTTGATACTATCTGTTCGTACTATTTCGGCAGTCCAAAATTTATTTTGAGCAATAATGAGCAATAATAGTTTATCAATAAGCCAAATGTACCTAGCTTTTGTGCGTGTTTTAAAAGTACATCGTGTACTCTTGAACAAATCGCAGCAGCCTTCTATAAAGAAAGCTAAGTCAGAGGCTATTCAATTATTAATCAAAGCATACAAACTTGAAACTGGTGTCGAACTTAGTGAAGATCAAGTGAGGAAGAAGCTAAATAATTTTAAAAGTGATGTAAAAAATAAGACAGACCTTAACAAAACGGGAAATAAGCCTATAAAATTAAAAGAATGGGAAGTAATGTTCCAGGAACTTATGAGTGCTGATGAAAACCCATCTATTTGTTGCATTCCTGGTAAGCAAAATTTTGTACAAATATTACATATTATATATTTTTACTTACAAAGTTTCCATGTTTATATATGTACAATTAACAGGTGGTTTATCTGTTGGAACAGAATGAAGCTTCATCTAAAGCCGCAGATGAAATAGAAGATCTTCCATTAGTTAAACGGCGAAAATTGAAGTTTGATGAGACGGACGAAACAAAAAATCTTACAAACGGAGAACTTCAATGTTTGGTGTTGCTGGAGCAGTTGAAGCTTATTAGGATGCAACAAGAAGACTTTGAAAAAGGAAGAAAATTAATAATGGCGAAGGAGAACGCATTACATATTCCCTCAGTAGTTCCACTCCCAATATAATAAGTGATAGTGGATCAACATTTTATCTTAATATATATAATTCTTCTGTGAGTGTGTATGTCACTGAACTTCTCTTAAACGACTGGACCGATTTTGATGAAATTTTTTGTGTGTGTTCAAGGGGATCTGAGAATGGTTTAGATTCACAATTAAAAAAAAAAAATATTCGTAGTTAGCAACGCGAGCACGGGCGACTAGTAATTTATAAAGTTTTTTCAGTTTTATTTGAAGGAAATTTTTTTGTACGAGTATATATACATTTTAATTTTGTTATTATTTATTTTGTACAGAATTTTTTAATTTTATTTATAAAGTTTACATGTGTATTATATACATAATTTTGCTTTATTTCTGTTTTTTGCATTTTGAAAATGAAAAATACATTCTATGAATTAAAGTTGAATATAATGTCTGATATTTCTGTTCTTTTCATTAATCTTCGGATTTGAAGTACACTGGCCATTGGTTCTTCATCATCATTAAATGTATTTCCATTTTCTTTGCTTTCTGGGAATTCAAAATCGTTTTCATCTTTTAAATGTTTTCCAATATTATGCAAAACAAAACATGCGATAATTATGTTTGGAATGTTTTCTATTTGAAGCCGAATACAATTTTGAAGAATGGGAAATCTTTTCTTCAGTTGACCAAAACATCTCTCAATTATAACCCTCTCTTTGGAATGCAATTTGTTGTAAGATTTTTCCTGGTTACTTCTTGGATTTTTGAAAGGCGTCATTAACCAAGGTGTTATTCCATACCCTTCGTCTCCCAGCAGAACAACATTAGTGGAATTTCTCATTATGGGTTCCAGAAAACTGTTTCTCCAAATTTTGGAATCGTGAACTGAGCCCGGCCATCGGCAGTCAACACTCGTAAAATATTCCATTGCATTACATGTTGCTTGGATATTTATGGACGCATATCCTTTTCGATTCATGTATTCTTCCGAATGTAATCGCGGTTTCAGTATTTCAACATGTGTGCAGTCCAATGCCCCTATGCATGATGGGAATCTGTATTTGGTAAGCCATTCGTGTTTCGCTCTCAGCTGTTCTTCATAATTAGATGGACATTTTATCCAATGCGTTGCTTTGCCTTTTATTAATTTGGCTACAAAATTAACAGTTCTGGAGACAGTACTCTGGTGTACGAATACATCTTCACCAACCCCAACTTGAAATCCAGGATCCCCAACGTAACGCAAGAAAATCTTCATCTTCTCTTGATGATTAGTTGCCCCTCCCCTTGTTTCAGTTTGAATTCCTTAAAAGTATATGATTTTTGAACACTTATGATGCACATACTAAATACACTCAAGGCAATCAGGATAATTTAACCAAAGTCTATAGTGATCTTAAAGCAATAAAATTAACAACTTTAATTACCTTTTTTTAACAATAAGGTTATTTAAAAAATTTTGAAATTATTTTGCTTCATTTCCTCGAGTTTATTTTTGTAAAGAGATCTTTTGTATCACAAATAGACTGCACACAAGTGTGTTAAGTTTCAAAATTGTTATATTTTTTTTTACTTATTTTATATGGACTAATTTAAATGGCTTACCAATAAAGTATTCACTCAACCAATCCACGTTTTCCCTCTCAAAACGATAAAGTTGTTTGAAATTAGACTCCGAACCCGATCTTCGATATTTATAGACTTTTTGAGAATTAACACCTAGAAATTCCGCCATTTCAATAAATATGACCTGATTGCTTCGACTTGAGAATATAAACTGTTAGTCTTTGCTTTAATGACTACTTAATTATGAGTTTAGAGTAAAAAAGTTTGTGCTAAGAAATTTTCAAGTTGCTATTTTGTAACTTTGAAAAAATTAAGTAATTCCTTCAGAAAAAATACCTACTTCTTTTTATGCATACGAAATAAAGTAGTTACTAAAAGAGTTCATCCAAAATAGTAAGTGCTATGGCCCAACAGTATATACTTAATTCACAGCATTTACTGCATTTTTATGCATATCAAAAAAAGTAAATACTTTGAAATTTTCTAGTAAAAGCATTTACTATGTTTTATGCATATCACCCCTTATTGAGCAAAATTGTTTCTTTTTGGAAGAGTAGTCTTTTCTTTTTTTCCGACAGAACAAAACGTCAGCGACACAAAATAGTATGGCACAATAGAAACACCAAGAATTTTGACGAAACACAACACATCTTTGAAATATGGTTCTACGAATATGAAATGGGTTTGATAGCAACACATCACACGAGATAAGAGTGGTTCCGGCTCAAGACTAAATATTAAATATTCGGCCCTAGCGAGGTATCCGTTCGGAGCGGAAAATTGTCCGCAACGCATACTTTGTCGGAGGTTCAAATTGCTTTCAAGGTATTTTATCGGAAAGAATAATAATACACAAACGCGTTGGCGCAATTTGTTCCGCGAAGAATTTGTGTCGGACGAAATCGGAAAAACAATTGCATTTAGCTGTCAGAAATTTCACAAATACAGCACTTGATCGCACTTCAACGCAGTTTGCCGGGTGCGTTAAAATAATGTCGGAGAAAAATTCCGAACAGCTGTTCGGAAGAATACCTCGAAGCAAAAATCCTCCGAATCGTACAACTTCGGAGAAATTTCCGCTCCGAACGGATACCTCGCTAGGGCCGATTAACCACATTGATCGTAAATTTCATGAAAATTTGAGCATTAGAAAGCCTTTGACTTCATAGGTTCCGTGTTTGGCCACAGTGGATCGAAAAAAACAATTTTGTTACATTTACAAAACTGCATGGAGTTTCTTCTCAATCGAGAGTATTTCCAGATCTGGCCTCTAGTAACCATTATCTGTTTTCAAGTCTCAAAGGTATGTTTCAAAATAGAAAATGTAGCAGGAATGACTGATGTAATAGTAAGTTCCTTGAGAATAATTTCAAAATGTTAAAAAAGCGTTTTTAGAAAACTATTTAATGTAAAACTCTGGTTTTTGGGAAGTTCTATTGGGGATTTTTTTCCAATTCGTGATAATGGCTGTGTTGAGATATTCTCTGTGCATGTCAAAAATTGTGAAGTCAAAACAAAATACTCCGAGAGAGAAGTTAAACTACGAAAAACTTCACGAATGCTTTCGACAACAATATCTATAAATATTAAATTATAAATAAAATTATAATTAAAATAATTCTAATAACACAACACAGCTACTGCTGTTTCTTATTTTATTTTAGATTTTGTTGTTGAGATACATTATTTAGTTGTGAAGAAAAGTTCCGTTAAATATCAAATTGCCTTTTCCAGAACTCATTTTTCTGCACGAAGAATTTCTTAAGGCTTAAATTCACATAAGGGGACATTATTTACTCTTTCTTCTCTGAAAAACTAAACATTTTCTGCATACACGAACACGACTTGACTTAAATTAATAGAATTTCGTTAAAAAATTGTAGTTTTGACGAGTAAGGGTACAAACAGAGTGGAGCGGAGAGCAAAGCTGCGAAATTAATCAGAGCAAAGAGCTCGAGCAGCGAGCAAGGATGATGACTAACCAGAGTGAGGAGCAAGAGCAAAGTAGAAGAAAACAAGCAAAAGATTATTCTTTTTCATTTAAATATTTGTATTTTTTAAATAAAAATGGATTTTAATAATTTGAATCTGTACTTTATTGAAAACCCATTTTTAAGCATATGATATTTTCTGCAACGCGGAAACAGAAAATCATGTTAAGTTTCAAGCATATTTCCGAATGACCATGAAAATATTCGGTTATTTACTTGACAAAATTCAAAACAAGCTTGCGAAGAAGTGGACAGATTTCGTAGCAAACCCGATTCTAGTCAATAAAACATCTTGCAGTAACTTTAAATACAAAAACCAGTTCAAAATTTCACCACTTCTAGTTAAAAATCGCAGCGATGAGAGCGGAGAAATCAAACATGTTTGAAATCACCTCTTTGCTCTTTTGACGGCTCCTTGCTCTATCTTCGAACTACGCTGCACTCTGTGTGCTACCCTTTCAATACACGTGTTTGATTTCTCCGCTTTACTCTTTGCTCGCTGCTTTTGCTCACTCGCTGCTCCACTCTGCTTGTACAATGTACACTAAGCGAACAGATCTTCTTTTTTTAAATTATGAATATGACTTATACTACGTTTTCACCAAAAGATAATCTGAGATTTAAGGCAAGAGATCTATGTTGTGTTTTCACCGCACTGAAAGATTAATAAGAAGATTAACTTTGACAGCATCTATCAAAATGCTAATGTTGTTTCAAATTTTCTTATAAAGTAGAAGCGAGAGAAAGAAAGTTTCATTTGTGCCAAAGGATGAAAAATCATCGAGATAGCTTAGCACCGTATGGATGTTAGGTCAGTTCGAATTTCGACCGATCGATCCTATGAAGATTAAGTAAAGATTTATTTCTAATCTACTAGATTTACGAAATAAATTTGTATGGTAAATCTTCGAGATTTAAAGAAGATTTATGGTAAATCCACTTAAATCCCGGATTTACTCTTGGTGAAAACGTAGTATTAAATAAACTGCCTAACATTTCTGACCTCTTCTCCGAAGTGAGCCTTATCTAAATGTACTGAGGTACGCAAAAATGCATAAAATTCAGGAATTTTTGTTTGATAAAAAATAAATATTTCTTGATATAGTTTTCATTATATTTTATCATTTTGTTAATGAAGAATAAAATCTAATTTTATTTATAACTAGCTGCCCCGGCAGACGTTGTTCTGCCCTATTTCTTTAAAATAACACAACATTGATTTTTTATGTTAATAGTTCCTCCCCGACAGACTTTGTTCTGTCAAAAGTTATCGTTCCTTCACAGTAATAAAACATATTTCAGAGTGATCACTTTATTTATAGATTTATGTCTCCATAATAAACAACGATTACTTAAAAATATAAGTTTTCTGTTTTGTATATTGCAAGACTTTAGTTCTAGTAGTAATAATGTGGTATTTTCATTGTAATGCCGTACACGATATTTTTTGTTTGATTTCCTGGCGCGTAAATAAATAAAGATGTCGGTTTTCCGACGCTAGAGCAGGTAACATATAACTGTCCATGATAGAAGCATGGGTTTGAATTGAATTTGAATTGAAGATTATGGGGAGGTAATCCTGGCAAATTCAGTTACTTCTGGATTATTGAAGACATCACCTTGGTTAGTTGCGCAATCAACTGATTTGTATGTCCTTAATTTATCGGCAATTTCATTTTGGATTTTGAAATTTATTTCATTTACAACCGTGTTTTTGGCAGCTAATAAAGCTCGTTCACTAACCCAACAATAATCTCTGTAATTTTGAACGACTTTTGGGAACACCTTTTCTATAAGCTCAGTTTTTGACTCTCTAAAGTTGACAGGAAAAGTAATGCAGCCTGTCATAACATCTTGAAGGGTTTTACCATTACCAATGTCAATGAGTTGTTTTCAAAATATTTCTTCAGATCGATCATTTTGCAATTCGACACCCATATTCCTGCTCAAATTTAGTATCTTAATTTTTTTTTCCACAAAATGGAGGACTTCAAACATGCATTCAGTTCATCCGCTGGTGTAGGACGTGGAATAACTGGTAATGTTTGACGAAAATCTCCTGCTAACAAAATCATCGCTCAACCGAATCGTTTTTGATTGTTTCGCAGATCTTTCAGAGTTCTGTCTAATACCTCCAAAGACTTTTTATGTGACATTGTGCATTCATCCCATACTATCAACTTGCATTATGCTGCAAAACCTTTGCCATTGCAGAGTTCTTCGAAATGTTGCAAGTCGGAGTTTCGTTGCTTTAAATATATTCAATGGTAATTTAGGCGCTGAATGCGCTGTTTGACCGCCTTCCAACAATGTAGCTGAAATACCAGAGGAAGAAAGTGCGAGTGCAATTCCATACTTTAAGCGAAAATTTCTTCTTTTGCTAAAATCAATGAAATTAAAAATGTCTTTCCTGTACCACCAGGAGCACCTAAAAAGTAAAACCCTCCAGTTCCATCATTTACAATTTTCATAAGTGTATCAAAGATATACTTTTGCTGTTGGTTCAACAGTGGAACATATATATTCTAACCGATTTCCTTAAAGCATCGAGATCGAACAACTTTTCACGTTGCAACTCTTGGTTAAAAGCTTCGTGCATTGGGCGATTAGGCGCGGCCATACCTACATGAGATAATACTTTGTTTGACATCATCAAGCACATGTCTTCAATTGATATCAACGCCTCGTTGTAAATTTCTTCTGTGAATTGTAAATGTTGATTTCCTGTTCTATTGCGCATTTGATGCAAGATATCGTCACACATATCATCTTTGTATTTGATCTATAAATCAATTGGGTTTGACGGAAAGCATGTTAATATAATTATAGAAAACCATCGTTCGTATTTGTTGAGCTTTTGAATAAATTACAGCAACATTTAAAGTTTGATCCCAATGAGCATCATTTTCTAACAGTTTCAAAAGCTGACAGGCTTCTCTGTAAGAGCCACATAATTCACCATTAACAGTTCGTAAATTTTGGAATGATGTTGGGCCTCGAATATATAAAATCGAAGATATAAAATCTTAACCGTTCCTAGATATTTTAAACACGAATGTTATAAGAAAAAAATGTTTAAGATCATAAAATAATTTTTTTAAATTGCTAAAACAACTTTCGTTCTGTTATGAGGTTATAAAAGAATAACATCTATTTTTTTGAACAAATATGATTTTTTTTTTTAATTTCCGCGACTAGATTTTATCGGCCTGTGACAGTCATGTTATTTCGATGACATCTGTCAAATCTGTTTGTTGTTATTCAGTTTGTGATGCTTAACCACCATGGAAAGTTCCACGATTGAATCATGCGATTCGTTCCCGCTATACGTTTTCTTGGGGTGTTTCTTAAAGTCACAGGTCTTTGAGAATAAACCAAAATTAAACTATGTCCTTAAGGTGAACATAACACAAGCCATCCTTCAAATACAGCCAGATCTATGCGGATCAATCAAAATCAATCGGACAACTTAAATCTATGCAACCGTTGGAAGCAGAGGCTGACATTTGAAAGTTTTCGTATTCCATAACAAAAGAATTTCGTTAATACCTGATACACAGCTTGTTGTTTTTCATTTCAACACCTACCCACCATTATTTAAAAACCCTTTATAAAAAAACCATTATTTTGAAAACTTTGTGCAAGTTTTAAAAATATATAACTTTTGTGTGTATAAGCATTTTAAAACATTTTTACTAGCTCCATAATCGTATATGTTAGGTACCGTTATTATTGCCTAAGAAAAGCTATGTATGTACGAAGTTTGAAGATGATCGATCCATGCATTTAGGCTGTTACTTAAAAGACTCCGAATTCATAACTCGCCAAACAGTTCCTTATGACAAGTTGTGTTTGTGGATTTAAATTAGTCTTACATCAATAATTTAAGCCCGAAGTTGAGTAAAATATTTGTTCCTAAATTTTGATTTGCAAAAAAAATCAGTTCTGTCCATGAAGCATACTTCGGGTATGTCAGCCATCTTTTTTCCACTCAATGAGCGATTTCTTCGAATAGGCTGTAGCATTTAAATAAACTATATCTTTGTGTAAAAAATAAACAGGTTAAAAAATTACGTATACGACACAGTGACCCAAAGTAATTTTAATATACTTTGGGTCACTGTGTCGTATACGTAATTTTTTAATTAAATCTTTTTCTGTGAATTTTTTATTTATTAATTTTTTGTTTAATAATTTTTTGTTTAGATTTTTCAAACTAAACGAAAAACTTGATAATTTTGAATTTTTTTTTCAACGAAGTCAAAATTGTTAGGTCCTTGTAAGATGTTGACAATTGCACATTATCCCATCCATGCAACATCCCATATTTGATTCATTTCCCTTTAAGTACGTCCCCCATGGTTGTGTCATGTGAACGGAAACAGCAATCTGCACATGCATATGAGGACATAAATTTTCCCCTAAAAAGGATGTCACAAAGTGAAATATGTATATTTTGTTTTATTGAAAAATATAATACGTATACAAGGCGAAATACACACACTTCTTATGGTTCAATTGTTTGGCGGCATAAAGTAGTCCTCGACCAGAGCCAAGAACTCTTACAACAACATCTTTGCATCGCCAGTAGCGCATTTTGACGCAATGCAACGTAGACGAGAGCCAACTCATAGGATTGGGCCAAGTAAATAGCGACAAAAAAAAAAAAGATGAGAAGGCGCCAATCTGTCTGGCTGCCTCGTGAATAAGGAACCCCCTGCTCCTATTTTTGTACACTCTTTAAAAGCAAAAAGACTAACTTTAGGTTGAAATGCTTTAGATTAAGTCATAAAACACCGAAATTTTGGACACATCGTTTATTCGTTCTTAATTCATATTAAACTGAATGGAAGTTTTGCCAAGAACTTAGCCATCAAAGTCATTATACTCTTGTTCTGTTCGATCGCCAACAAAAAATTCAGAGAATTTTGGCACAAGTCACTGGAAGCTATCACAACATTACACCAACACATATTCATTTTTTGGCCACTTTCCTGAAATTTAATTCAGGCCGGTCGGTCGGGCGAATGAGTGACGAAGTGGCGATGAGAAATATACACGTGATTCTCGTATCTCAATGCGTAAGCTTCTTGGCTGACTGGTCTGGTAATCATCCACCAGCCACTTGTGTTTTTGTTGTTGCTTAAGGCGTGTGCCTTTCTGGCTGCATTCGTTAAAATTCTTGGCATTATCCTTAGGATAGAGCATCGCTCGTCAGAATCTATCGATGGATTGTGAATGAATAACGCACTCAATGGTCGAGTTGATGCGAACAGCTGATTACGGAAATGGTTGCCAGTTGATATTTTGCCCAGAAAAAGAGGCTTTTACGGAACACAACATCTAAACAGGTGGTTAACTGGCACAATTTATCTGTATTTTATTTTTGTCATCAGTTTGAGGGGATTTCAATCAAAGGAAGGTCATCTGGGGCCGTTGACTCTGGGAAGAAATTTATTGGCCAGAGGCTAGTTATTTAATTTGGCTGAAAACTGAATGTGGTATGTTTATTGGCAGTGGCCTATGAAAATATAGATGCATTCATCTAATTTCGAAAACACAGTTTTATGTAGGTGTATAAATTTTATTAAAGGAAAAACTGTTTTGAAAAGGTGATTACTGAATCATTGATTGAGGTAGTTTATTTTTTAAGATACACACAAATTAAATTAATAATGTATCCATATTTTTATCCATTATTTTTCTTTTAATTTTTTTGATATGTTTATAATTTTATTGAAGGTGGCTGGATAAATTTAAATGAAATTAAACTTGAAACCTAACCAGTCTTATGCTTGTGTGTAATTTTTTTCCAAGAGCCAAATCAACTTACTTTGTGTCGATAAATGTTTGGATCCATCAATAAACTGAAGATCCTTTCCATTATTTCCGACAACAAGAACACAAGAATGTTTGAGAGTTATAATATAAGTCACTAAACCAAGTGGCATGCGCTATGTTCACTTTAAGAGCATCGTTCGATTGTCTAGCGCGTTGAAATTGCATGACCTTAGTGATGACCATAATTCACGCCACCACCGGTGCGAGATTCAATATTACTCTCAGATCGTTCATGCAGAATGTCAATCGCGTAGCAAATACCACTTTCCTGCTGGTACCACATATCGCCTAGGTACATATCATTCAATTTGGGTGATAAGAATTTGCTTATCATCATTCTATAGCATTCACCATTGACAGTTACCGCCTTACAGAGCTGTAAAAAATGCATTCTTTTTTGTATTGCAGTAAAATAATAATAAAGACTTATTTTTTGAGTATTTTGACTTCATGTTAATACTTAACTTTTAAAAAAAAATTCCCAGTTAATTTTGAAGTCTTTAGTAATGAAATCTTTTAGAGCAATCAAAAGACTTGAAGTCAAAATATTGCAATACTTTTTAACTGGTTGAATTCTTGGAAGTGTTGTTAAAGTCTTTTACATTCCTTGCAGTCATGAAGTCTTTTGATTGCATTAAAAGTAATTTAAAGCAGTGAAAGCATTCCAAACAGTAAAAAAGAATTCAAGCAATCAAAAGATTTCAAGCAGTTAAAAGACTTCATGCAGTTAAAAGACTTCAAGCAGTAAAAAAGAATGCGAGCAGTTAAAAGACTTCAAGCAGTAAAAAAGAATGCAAGCAGTTAAAAGACTTCAATCAGTTAAAAAGACTTCAAGCAGTTAAAAGACTCCAAAGCAGCCAAATGATTGCATTACTTTTAATGCAATCAAAAGACTTCATGATTGCAAGGAATGTAAAAGACTTTTACAACACTTCCAAGAATTCAACCAGTTAAAAAGTATTGCAATCTTTTGACTTCAAGTCTTTTGATTGCTCTAAAATATTTCATTACTAAAGACTTCAAAATTAACTGGGACTTTTTTTGGTAAGTTAAAGTACTGCGATAAGGAATGTGAATGCATTCCGAATATTTAGTTAAATGAATGGGACTTTTTGCAATGCATTTCCAAATGAATGCATTCTTTTACAGCTCTGCCGCCTTACCACCGTCGTTTTCGAAAAAGTACGGACCAATGATGCCACCAGCCTAAAATCCATACCAAATGGTGACTTTTTGAGGATGCTTTCATCTGGTGAACCTAGTGTGGGTTTAGCTTGATAATACAGCCATTCATTAGAAAATTTGCCTCCTCGCTAAAGATGATTTTTCGGCCACAATTGGGATCCTCTTCCAAACGCTCGGAAGTTGAAGTCTGTGAAAGGCCGAGTTCTTGTGCGCGCCGGTGACTGCATCGTGCTCTGCTCTACACTTTCACTGACTGCGGCGATGTTCCCGGTTGATCTTGCGTTTTTAACGTACGAATTTAGGGTAATTTATTACCGAACCGGTCGTCTCAAATTGAACGTTCAATAGTCGACTGTAAAAGACCACCACATCTACCGTAAAATGGACACCTTGCGCGCAACGTTTGCACTAAGGAACTTTTATTTTGATGATTTGGCATCAATAACAGAATACTACAAATAAGATTTGACAAGTATCACCAAAACAACATGGCCGAAATCTACCATCTAATTGAAAAACCATTTATCAAAATTCTGTTGTGTTGCAAAAGACGCAAAGAATAACCACTTTTCCATCTCGGGAAAACAAAGGAATAAGCGGAACAAAGGCCTAACGGGAGTTAAATTTCTCGCCAACTTTTTAGTCACCTACAATCAAAAAATTATTTTCATGTATGTATCTCGTCCATGTCGCCACGATCATACGGCCCTCTCACTCTGATTTCATGTCTGTCGTGGTGTTCTGTCACAGAACTGAATTAAGTTTTATAGTGGATACCTGTCTATTATGGCTTTACCCCACTATTTAACCTCAAGCACTGACGGCCCAGGACAGGGTCCCAGTTGCTTTTTATCTGGATGAAAGGTAGCCACTCCCTTCCAGCCTCGTGCAAGACTAGATTCCTAGACAAACTTTTCTCCGCATCGCTCGCAAATGCATCATCGTTGGTCCTGTCTTCGGAGTACGAGTCAGGCATCTCCAGGCTGTTCCAAATTTGTACTGTGTAGGCAGTTTTACCTTTGGTACGGATCTAAATGTTTTATCTATCTATTGCAACATCTGCTACAATAACCAATCACGTATGTATGTTGATTGGTTAATCACAGCCACCTCGAGCTCTCTTTACAGAGGGCCTTCCCAGTGACAGTGATTCCATGGCCTTACTCCATGGGGGCTATAATTAGCGGGGGATTCAGCAATTACTGTCCCCGAGGTACCCAATTAGGGTATTCTTAGTTTATAGATATATGCAGCAGTAATATCTTTTATTTTATCATTATTTTCTTATAGATATCAATAAACTATATCTTTATCTTTATTTGTTCTAACTTGTTATTTTCAAATATTATGGAGTTATTTTAAAAATATCACCAATAATATTACAAACGCTTAATAAATTAAGCAAATGGAGTAAAAACCCCGTGGTGCAGATCACAGCTGACCGAAGCCAACCACAATCTGCACCGAATTTTCGATTAGTCTTGCATTTCGTCCTACACCGAATAGGGATAGAGACATTCCCCGCAATCTTTTATTTTCAAGTACCAGGAAGGACCGTCAATTACGATTGCTAAACCAAGACTACTAAGCAAGAGAGACGCCTTCGCTCAACTACCTTTTGTCATTGGCCGTGACCCCCACATCACATCGTTCAAGATTTGTATAAATCAGCACCAGGGATCCGTTGCTCAGATAACGGAGATTGGATATAGTACCAAAATTTTTTCGGACATGGCTTGAACTACAACCGATGTCCTTTCGCGTTCAAAATTTTACTTTGGCATACATCGAACGAAAGAGATGTCTCGATCGCTTTAAATTATGTATGTCCGTGACCATTCTGGTCTTATCGAATTTTCTTAGTTGTCTAATCTCCAGCAAGCCGGAGAAAAGACGTAAGCCACCCCACCGCGGGGGTGAAATTCATCGGGGTGGGTGTTCTGTCAAAGTCTAACTGCTACAATACTCCCTTTGGCTGAGGTGCGAACTCAAACGCACGCATATGATCTCTTTTATGCGTTGGTGATACTCTCTCCAACACTAGCTTAATGGACAAGCTGAGTGTTTAAAATAACGAAGAAAGTCCGCAAACCAAATCGGTCCAAACTACGAACTTGGAGGAAAACATTTTGTCAGATGGGATCCAAGTAATTTTTCAACTTAAATAACGAGACAGAATCAGGCAGGATTTTAAGGAATATAGAAACACGTCGCAAGGCAGTTTTTCTTCAGTGTTCAAGAAACTTAAGGGTGGGCATTAAGCCATGCTTAATTTAGGTTGCTATCTTAGCTAAACATCGCCATTACTGATATGTAAGTGAATTGTTTGAACAGTGGAGTGACTGTGACGCATCTGTATGTCCATTATTATATGGACCATCTATCAAACATGTCGTTGGACAATGTACCGCATGCCGATGATTATGTGGGCAATCTATCACACATCTCGTTGAACACCTGCGCTTGTTGCTTTTTCAAGATACTTTAAAAAAGGCCTGTGGCTGATGGCTCAGGTGTGCACTATACTCTTTCAGCATTTTGGATCCGTAACAGAAACGGAAGGTTCAGTGGAAAAAAGCGACAAATATGTTGATTGAATTTGTTGTAATAAAATTTATCGCAACACAGTTAGTAAGAAAGACGAGAGCGGTTCTATGACAGGATTTTTTGTTAAAAGTCCACATAGTTTTTTTGATGACTGGTACCGATATTGTTGAAATTAAAAAAAAAACGTAATTTTCTAAAAGCCTTAACCACTAAGTATGAAGAAAATCGCTTCAGCGACTTAGGTTCGATGCTAATTGCTAAGAAGGTCTTTTGAACGTCTTGGCAAGGAGAATGATGGCATTCTCTTCACCTAGCTTCGGTATATATGCATAGCTGGGCATTAACTCGTTAATCCGTTAATCGTTAATTAACGAAGTTAAAATTTTGATTAACGGATTAACTTTTAAGTTAACTTTTAAAAATGTTAACGGATACGTTAAATCCGTTAATCCACGTTAAGTCCGTTAATCGTTAATCCAATGCCTACTATTTACCGCGCGGCGCGAAAAACAGGTTCAGACAAGTATGAGACAAGTGCCGTGCGGCGCGTGCCGCGGGTGAAACAAAAACAGCTATAGGTACGTATTATATTTTGACGGCGCGTGCGACTGAGAAAACTGCGAAGAGATTCGTTTCGTTTGATCATTTCATTATGCCGGTCGTCCACTATGTGCGCGATAAGTTCAACCAACTTCGTTCAACTTTTTATTCAACTCTTTCGTTGGATAAACGAATTTACAGCCTCTTACACTAGTGCAGCAACTTACGTAATTCACGTTGAGCAACTAAAGTTGAACAAAATGCGTTTGGAACCCCGTACACATAATTGACCAACTTTCCCATATGTTGATTAACCCCGCACACCTAGTTGATCAACTCTCAAAACTTATTCCAGTGTTGAATAGCTGCGTACACCTAGTTGACCAACTTACTCGAATGTTGAATAACCTCGTACACTGGTTGATAAACTTGTTCGATTTTGACAGAAAATTTTTTTTTTTCGAGTTGATCAACTGCGTTTTCGATATTGTTGCTCAACCAGTTGATGAACGAGTTGATACCTTCGTACACTTAACCAAGGATCACTCGTTGGGTAACGCGTTGAACGCACCACGATAAACAAAAAACTCAAACGTCAAACCTGAAATAATTTTGACTTAAGTTCGGTACATTAGGCAATTGCATTTTCGAGGAAATTTGAGACCAAGCCAATTCCCTTGTATCTCGATTTTTATAAGAGGGGCTCTTAATGTCCCATATATTGGGCTCTTGCTCAATTGCTGAAATCAACTGCAAAATTAATTCCTTGGTCCACTCTTTTTTTGTATCACCTTTCATGACGAAAAACCAAAATAAACTACAGTTTGCAAGTTGCAACAACAACAACAAGTTCATGGCAACGCAATAGTTCATCAATCACGTAGGCACATTTTACTGCAACCAACGCAACGCAACACAATATTACGTCAAGAAATCCCAAGGAAAATTAAAAAATTGATCAACGCGTTGAACAAATAATGTGCAACACATTATCACATCACACGTTGAGCAACATTTTCAAGGAGCAACACGAGCTCGTACACTACCCGTACACTTGTTGCGCAATTCGTTGAGCAACGGCCAACAACTAGATCCAACCCGTTGGTTGAACATAATTGAAGGCACCGTATATTAGAGTTGTATGCGTTGAATTCGAAATTTGTGCGTTGATCGCCTAGTGGACGACAGAGTAAAAAAATAAAAAAAATGCAATTTTTATCATATGTTAACGGATTAACGATTAACGTTAACTTGCGTTAATTCTTCCGAAATTTAACGCTTTAACGTTTAACGAAGCTAACTTTTTTAGTAACGGATTAACGATTAACGAAGTTAACTTTTTGATTAACGGTGCCCAGCTATGTATATATGCTATGCCTATACTAATAATGGGACACTCATTGTTTTTGCTTTCGTAGCATAGGGTTTTATAGGGCCAGTTTTGCATTCATAAACCTTGGTGACTTGAGATCAAAGAGTACGGTAGTGTCCAACCGAGTTTCCGAAACAACAGCCTTCTTACAAGAACAAACTCAGAAGAAAGGTGCACCTTCAAATTTCAACTTTTTCTATATTAGTGGTTTCTGAGATATATGACTTCAAAGATCGTTAAAACCGTAACTGACTGACTCATTGTCCCACTCAATCACTGACTCACTGGGAATCATCAAAATAATCGAGCACTTCCTGTCCGTATAACCCTTTTAATTTCGCAGAGTTGAAGGTCTTGTGGTACACACCAACGATAAATATTGATTAAAATATTAAAATTAATTTTTTGAATTCTTTTATTAGTAAGAGACAAAAACAAAAAGCTATGTAAACATGAATTTATGCAAGAACACAAATTAAGAGTCGTTGTAGTGGTTTCTTAAAAAAATAAGCTTTTATATACAAAATTTTTAAAAGATTTTTAAGAAAAAAATTTGGTACGCCAACCTATAGTTTTTATTATGGTTCGAATAAAAATTAAATTTCCAAAAAAAATATTGAGCCAGTTTTAAAATATCGAATTTTCCAAACAAAAATATTTTTTTTTTTCAAAAATTCATAAAATAGTTTTTTTTTTTTAAGTTTTGAAATACAATGTTTTTTTAACTTTTTCGAAGCATGGGGTTTTCAAAATATTGAGTTTTGAAAAAAAAATTTTTGAAAATTTGAATACACAATTTTTGCGGAGCTTTAGCAAAAAAAAATGATCAAAATCAGTGGTACCGCTTTTGAGAAAATTAAAAACTAAAAAAATGGTTCGTTGGGGGGTACCCTCAATAACGATTTATCGAAAAAAAAATTTCAACCAGTACCTAGCTTTAACTAAATGAAAGTTGCTTGTATCTTTTTTTTTTAATTTGTCGAACAGTTTTTGAGAAAAACAAATATTTACAAAATTTCGAAAAAAAAATCGTATGGCAGGTACTGTTACATTTGGTCTTAAAAAAAAAAGAAAAAAAACGTGTGGGGGAAAAAATTTAAAATGATATCGAATCCACAGACAGACAGATAGAATTGCGGGGCCCACTTTTTTAGTCTTCGCTATCATCGTAATGTCAACTTTGATTAAAATCTCGAGTTCGATTTTGTTTACGAATTCATAACTTGCCTTATAGTATCTAAAAGTCGCAAGTAAAAATCTTGTACTTTTATGATCTTATGAAGTCTTGTAAAAAAAACTGAAAAAAACTGAAAGGATGAAGAATTATAGGAATTATACATGAAGCTTATTTTTTGAGGAAAACACTCTTTACTTTGGCATAATCTAAGCATATGGATTAGGAACACAAGATATATATATATTTAAGATATTTTTTAATATAATGAAAACACAAAATATTGAAAACCAAGAACTGGTGTAGTTATATTGGTTTAATTTTGCTTTTTTTATATTAAGCGTTAAATTTTTAAGAAGCGCAGAATACGTTTCACAGAAAGCTCCAATACACTGATTTTTGATTTAATTGGAATAAATCTACCTTCAGCTCAATAATTATGTAGCCATTTTCACTTCGCTTATTAAAAATGAATAACTGAACGTTTGACTTCAAAATTCAAACTTCAACTGCACAGCTGACAACCTGACTGACAGATCATTTTACATTGAAAAAAAAAAACTAAACAGATATCAGTTTTTGGTATGCGATCACATACCACATTATGTAGAATGACCACATATTCGACATCGCCAAAAACTCTGCTAAGTGCTTAGGTTTCCTTCGACGCCGACGATGCAAGAAATTTGTCACCTCTTCTGATCTGGCTATAATCTATAAAGCCTATATTCGTCCATATTTTGGCAGGTGCTCCAAAAAGTGACAGTGACAGTGGCAGTTCGGCCAACCCTGGACGTAACCATGTTCATGCCCCCAGTGACAAAGAGACTCATTTGCTTTGAAACTTTTTGATTTGAATCTTTACACGATTTTCTTTGAAAAACTGGCATATAATTTTTATAATTTTGTTCTTGCATACAAGAACAAAAATATTTTAAAAAATATTTTCTCAAAAAACATTCCTTTTTACAATTCTAATGGCCAATTTCATAAACAAACACTAAAAGCACTTTTATCAAAAATCCTATTAAATTTTATCAGACTTTTAAATCTTTTTAGTTTCACCAACCTATAAAAGGGAAATTTTAAAGAAATTTTTGTTAAAACTGAGTTTTCTTCACATCCCTGGAAAAATAAATTGATTTTTTCTTTCTAATAAACGAAATGAATGAGGAAGAATGAGAAATCATTATGTGTTAAGCCAGGGGCGAACGCAGATAGGGGTTTTAGGGGTTCAACCCCCCCCCCCCCCCCCCCGAAACGACCAAAAAAATAAGGGTTCATTTTGTTAAAGAAAAAAAAAACAAAGTGTTATTTTCGTGCCATAAATTCTTCTGCTAGTGTTGTTTTTTCTTACGACTTATAAGTACTATAAAACAAGTAATGCATTCGTAAAAAAAATCGAACTCAAGATTTTTATCAAAGTTGACATTACGATGAAAGCGAAGACGAAAAGTGTGGGTCCCAAAATTCTGTCTGTCTGTCTGTTCGACTACGGCCTAAAAGGCTGGGCCGATTTTGGTTAAACTTGGTAGATATCGTTTTGAATTTTTTCCCCCACGCGTTTTTTTTCCTTTTGTTTTTAAGATAAAAAATAACGGTACCTGCCATACGATTTTTTTCCGAAATCTTATAAATATTTTTTTTCTCAAAAACCGTCCCACAGAATTAAAAAAAAAATTTTAAATTGATTTCGTCATTTTAGGTAATTTTCGAAAAAAAAAAATTCCAAAAAATTTTTATTCTTGGAAGCCCCCTTGGAACCATTTTTTTGTTTTGTTTTTGATTTTCTCGAAAATAGTACAACCGATTTTAATCATTATGAAGCCCCTCCAAGGTTTAAATATTATTGCGTATACAAATTTTAAGTTTTATTTTTTGATTCTTAAAAAAAAAACTTTTTCTGGAAACTTAATACATATTTCGAAAACCCCATGCTCGATTTTTTTTAAACTTGATAAATAAAAGTTTCTTAATATGATCTACAAGATCTAAAAAAAAAAGTTTGTACAAATTTGTACAAATAAATATAAATATAAAAATACAAATGTTAAAGAATGGTTTTCGAAAATCGTATTTTTCACAAAAACGGCTCTGAGAATTTTGATAGTTTTTTTTCGATTAATCTTTACTAAAAAGTTAAAAAAAAACATTGCATTTTAAGACTTAAAAAAAAAATATTTTTTGAATTTTTGAAAGAAAAAAATCAATTTTTTTTTGAAAATTCGATATTTCAAAAACTGATCAATATTATTTTTGTAAATAAAATTTTTATTCGAAAAAAAAGTAAAAAGTTTAAATATGCGTACCAAAATTTTTTCTTAAATATGTTTAATAAATTTTGTATACAAAAGCTTATTTTTTTAAGAAACCACTAAAACGAATAGCAATTTTGTTCTTGCGTAAACTAATATTTGCTCAAAACTCATGGCATCCTCTGTTTAGCTCCAACTACTAAAGGAGTTTCAGTCATTTAAAAAATGAAATTTTTGAAATTCTTAGTTTTTTACATAAGAGCAAGTTTGTGCGACCCAGTCTGCATTTAATTTTATGTGTCTTCGTATTTTAACGCAACTGTCTTAATTTGAATTGATGATTAAAAATAGAGACTAATCGTGCATCAATTGCGGTTTTGATAATTAACATTATGTATATAGGGCAGAAAACGGACTAACGGATCAAATATACCGATACAGAGTTATGGCTAATAAATGATTTCGATTTATATAAGTTCGAGTTATTAATGGCTCCAAGGTCGGAGTGTGTTGAACTACAGCAATAGAAAAAACTCACTCATTTCGTTTGAGTGAAAGTTACAGCTACAAATGAGTAGCACATAGCACCCTCTGAGAGCGTTTTGGTTATAATTATGTAGTATAGTTAACGTAGACCAATTGAGTGTTGCTGGTGTCCTTGTTTTCGTATAACTCTTTTTCCTATGTTCGCAAAAGTACAACAAGTTATAACTTCACGTATTAATATATGCCGGATTTAGTTTTGCAGATTTGGACCACTAGGCGAACCTAGAACTTATTATAACTCTATTGTTAGGTACACTTATGGAATCACTTACACTCTATTTCTGATATTTTACGAACCAAATGATGGGAAGCACCAAAAACGACCTCGTAGTGAATATTTTCCAACTTTTGGTAAAATTATTCAAATTAGCCAAATATTTGTTTTTGTGATTAGCTGTATGAAATTGTTCCGTAACAAGTACCTATAATATAGTAATAAAATAATATATTTATGAAAATCTCATATTTTTTTTTTATAACAACTGCTCCACAGATTCTTTGAAAAGTCGGAAATTCAATATCATCATGAATATCGTCGGAGAATGGATTCCTGTGAATCTGAAATACTCTTGCCCGGCTAATTACTATAAACTGCTCTTCATCGTCGTCTGATTAAAATGACCAGTCTATTATTCTAAATAAAATGCAAATCATAAACATGATATTATTAGCATTCGAATTCAAAATTTGCTTACCTATTGGTTTTGTATCTCCAAAAATTGAAAATTGAAATATTACAAAACAGAAATGTCAGCTGCTATATCTAGTTGTAGCTGCATCTGATGACATTTCAATGACACTTTTAAAATTTAATGAGCCGAAAATGGCCATTTAGTTTATAAGGGTGTTTAAAAGCTTGTTTATTCTAAAAGCGCTTGATGAAACCAAAAAATCCTATTTTAAGGTTTAGAAGTCTGTTAAATCTTCAAAATTCCTTCGTGAAATCGGCCATAAGTCTCATAAACATAAGAGCAAGCTAGTGCGATCAAGTCATGTATTTAATTTTTATCAGACAAAGTGACTAATATCTTTCCATTTTTCAAGATTTTCAACTATGTATAAGACTAAACAATAATACAAAATTTGGTCCTTAAAAAACCTACATAGATAAATTTTGTACGAGATATACGAGACTATTATTCGAGATTTGTGTACGTTGTAACTTTTTGAATTCGGGAAAAAAACGTATGGACATATTTCGAATATTTTTTGATAGATCACACGATGATTCAGGAGAACTTAATTTAGCTCTCAAATATTTTTCTTAATTGTTTTTGTTTCGACGTAAAATCTTAATTTTGTTTACATTATTCTACGGAAAATTTCCGTTTCTTTTAACTTACATAAATAAAGTGTTTTATTCTTTCTTTGACATTGCCGAAGTGCTTTTAAGAATGTCCATCTTGAGTTTCATAGCTTTTTTTTTTGTTTTAAGTAGTCTGCGTCAATTCAGTAAGAATCTAAAATAAGAATTCTGCATCAAACAGCAACATCCCAAAAAAGCATGCAAAAATCAAAACATCTCCTCGAAATTTAATTAGATTTCACTGCTACCTTCCTCGCCGTAACTTCTGGCCGTGTCGTGTTGTTTTAGCGTCGTCGTCGTGGTCGCGTCGATCGCTGGTTGATAAGATGATGTAACCTTTTGCTTGGTATCTTACAACGTTCAGACTTTATCTAATTATATCATGTACTTGCTGTTGTAGGTACAAAAAGTAGAAAAGATACAAATTAATATCATGGTTGGACTCACAAATGAGGACCTATGGACTGCTTTCAGCTATATCCATAGCCGGTGCTGATCATGTTGGCAAAACATGGATCGCCAGTGCCGCAGAACCAAACACAAACTAATGCCGAGCATTAGCATTAAATCTATCCTGACATGGTTCGTCTTGGTTTTCTGGGAGACAAAAATAGGAGAAAGCGCCTCTGCCACCTCCCTGCAAGTCCACAAACCTATCGAGCACCATCTTTCCTATTTGTCGTAAATTCGGCCACAGAAGATTCGAGAGACGTTTTTATCTGGCCCAGGCCGCTGAGAGAAAGACGCGCGATTTATTTTCGTAATTTACGTTCTATTCTGTTCGCTCGAGGATGAGATGCCGTGTGCTTATGCATCATTAACCCAATATACGTAATCTCCTGGTGTAGGTATGATTGTATGTATATAAAAGATATAGTTTACATACATATAGATAGATACATTTGCTGTGTATTTACTTGCTTATAATTAAAAAATACATCGGACAGACAGACAGACACTGAGTTGTATGCATTAGTACCTAAATTTTTCTAAGACAGAGCAAGCACGAAAATCCGCCTAAGTTAAACGTATATTTGGTCAGGGTAGGGGGAGCTGTTGATCGGTTTAAGGGAGTGAAGGGAAGGGATATATATTTATTCGGTATCTATTTTTTGTTTGTTGTTTTCCTGCTTACATATAGAAAAAAAAGTTTAAATTTTGTATATTTCTATGAGAACGATTGTTTAAATTTTGTTTAGTAATTAGGTTACGTAATATCGCTTTGGCCTTAAGTGATTTAAGAAAGTAATTTAAAATTTTCCTTCCTCTACACCTTGAAGTCTGATTTAAAAAGTGTTTCGTTTTCAAAAAGCTTTGTTATTGATGGCCCCAATGGGAAGAAAACAAAATATTTTTGTTTTTCAACTCACTAGGCGAAATGTTTTCAGAATTTATATGGTAAGATTAAATTATCTACTTTTCATTTTATTTTTTTTAAACTTTATTACTACATGAAATTTTTTATCATACTCGTATATCAGAAGATTTCTTGGATGCACTTTTATTTTTAGAAAAGAGTCGCTACCACTTCTCCGATGACCAAATCAGTTTCTAAGAGATTTGCATATTTCCTAATTGTCTAGAAAATTTCAGGGAAATATCATATCTCTGTTACTTGAGAATAATTTTCGCTCAATTTTGTTCAATAGTTTAGCAAATTGGTTGAACGTAATAAATCGGCTAAGAATCTTGCAAGGGCTTTTTCGACATAGACTATTAATTTTGCCCCGGACAACTTTTCTAGAAGATATATAAAAAGAAAAAAGTAACTATGCATTTTTTATAGATTTTAAGGCAGCTTTTGAAATTCTCAAAATAAACTCACTTTCATATAAAATATGACTGATAGGTGTCCCAACAAAGTTTCTTCGCCGCTATTTACAAAAACTGCAGTCAGTATAAGTTCGGAATGGAAGTCAGATGCCAAACTTCATCATTACTGAGACAGGAGTTCCACAAGGTTCTGTTCTCAGTCCTACTCTTTTTGCTCTTTTCATTTATGATTTACTCGAAAACTTACCTAGCGTTGTTATGGCGGGAGATGTTATTATGAAAACAAATGTATACCCCGAGGATTTAATTATTTATGCAGATAGCCCTTTTACACTTCAGCTTCAAATAAATAAGCTTAAGTAGCCTTGCCATACTTGGAATCCAAAAATAACTACATCGAAATTAAAAATCATAATATTATAGTACATGACAAGCGGAAAACTATTACCTATATTACTATTACTATTATGGAACGTTATACTACGTTTTCACGAAGAGTAAATCCGGGATATAAGTGGATTTACCATAAATCTTCTTTAAATCTCGAAGATTTACCATACAAATATATTTCGTAAATCTAGTAGATTAGAAATAAATCTCTACTCAATCTTCATAGGATCGATCGGTCGAAGTTCGAACTGACCTAACATCCATACGGTGCTAAGCTATCTCGATGATTTTTCATCGTTTGGCACAAATGAAACTTTCTTTCTCTCGCTTCTACTTTATAAGAAAAATTGAAACAACATTAGCATTTTGATAGATGCTGTCAAAGTTAATCTTCTTATTAATCTTTCAGTGCGGTGAAAACACCACATACTCTTGCCTTAAATCTCAGATTATCTTTTGGTGAAAACGTAGTATTAGATTTAGATTAGATTTAGATTAGAATGTTTATTAACTTCCCATAGGGAGTTATTGTAATCGGTCCGATTTGTCAAATTGGAATTTTTGACATTTCTCGACGTTTCAAGGTCCTTAGAGGCTATATCAATCATTTTTAGAGAGATGTCTGTGTGTGTGTGTGTACGTACGTTCGTACGTTCGTACGTTCGTACGTCCGTACGTTCTTGTACCATTTTTCGTCGTCGATATCTCAAGAACGCGTAAAGATATCGACTTAAAATAAATTTTGTTTAATAGATAATAACTTCGAAAGAGGCTGAAAGGGCGTTTATTAAAATTCAGTGAGTAGTTTTTTCACTATAACGGTTTTAACAAAAAGTAAAAATTTTGGTTAGTTTCAAATATCTCACGAAAAAATAATGCTATTGCCTTCAAATAAAATTTAATGTACTCATTATTAGGTCATACAGATTTGATATGAATATGGAAAAAAATGAACATACCGTTATTTTTTTAAATTAAAAAAACTGAAAAAAAAAATTTCATAACCCAGATATTCTAAGAACGGAAAACAATTTGAAACTCAAAATAATTTTATTTTACGAATAATAATGTGTTTGACAACTGGTGAAAATTTCAAAAAAAATCAATTTACAGTTTTTTTACAAAAAATAAAAAACTATATAAAATTCTATTGAAAATTGGTAAAAATTGTTTTTCGACTCAATTTTTTCGAGAACTTGTAGTGATACTGACTTCTAATTTAGATTATTTTATACATAGTATAATTTTGTACAATTGGTAAAATGTTGACAAATATTGAACCAATAGTTTTTTTTTTAAATAAAAAAACTATTAAAAATTCTAGTGAAAACTAGTTAAAATAGTATTACAAGTCGAATTTCTTGGGAATGAACACTGATAGTGCCTTCTAAAGTATGTTGTTTTATACATCGATACCTTCCCGTAAGAATGTATACTAAACGACATTTCTAAAATTGTTCAGGAAACGAAAAAAACGAAGAAAGTTCTAGTTGAATCATAGTGTGCTAAGAGACAATTTTGGTTAAACTAAGTGACATCTAACAAATGTTTTTTGCTCACGATCAACATCAACAATCTCAATTTCAAATCTCTTTAAATAATTAAAATGCTTTTCAATCTTAAAATAATGTTTGTTTGAATTTTATAGCTAAAGTTTGTTTCGCTGAAAATTTGGTTATTTGAAAAAAACTAAATATAAAGTTATCAAGACCACAAATGGGAAGTTATCAGTGTGGGTCGCACCCAGCCTCTTTTTTCTTATAATTTTATTACAGTTTGTGGATATTTCAGAAAAAGAATTAATTACATTTTAAAAAAGTATAAGAATGGTTGGTGACATTCATTATTTTCAAGGCATTTAAAAAATAGAGTTGAATGTCACTTGAAATAATTAAAAATTCATAATAGCTTAAAAAACTTTAAGCTACAATTATACAATACAAACATTTTATATAATGCAAAAAACGAAACAAAAATATAAAGTTGTTAAAAATAATTTACCATGTAAATGAAAAATTAAGCCAAAACATCAGAAATATGAGATTCCAGAGCAATATAGTCTAGTGAAAAAAGCCAAGTTTTAACTTTTTGAGAAATGCTCCAGGTATAGTGATTATCCTAATTGATTGAGGAAGGGTATTATAGCCGATAAGACATAATAGAAAAAAAAATATGATACGCAGTGGTATGAAAAACAGGTACATATAATAAGTTTGAAAGGCTTTCACGAAGATTGTATCTCGAAAATTCAGATTACCAGACTTCATCTATATAAATTAAAGTTTGGTTTTGTGTACGTTCGCTAACCAGCTAAACCGGTTGACCGATTTTCTTATTTTTTTTTTAAATTTAAGAGGAATGAGGGTAGAAGGTTTAGGACAAAAAAGAAACATATGTCTTGAATGGTTGCGAATTGAAATGGAAAGGGAAATCCCATGCCGGGAAAATTTGACAGTACGACCAAAATTAGGCTCCAGGGTCAACTGATGAGCATTCCTAGCGAAGAGGGTATCACGGACGAACTGATAAAAGGTAGGAATGCAGCTGGCTACTTTGAGTAAGCATTGCTTGTGAAAGAAGCGGTAAGACAATGAAATACATAAAACATTCCGACGGTGTTCAAGAGATGGGAATGAATCCATAATAGCTCGGTTTCCTATCGATTTCAACGCTCTGTTGTGAATTCTGTTCAATAAGTGGAGAGAAGTTTGTGCTGCACCTGCCCAAAGATGTAAGTTATACTCGAGTTTTTGACGAATAAATGCCTTATAAATTGTAGCCACAGATCAGAAAATATAGAAATCCTAAGCATTTAGCATTTTTGGTACTTTTGGAATGTGGACATTACAACAAAGATCGTCGTTGACACACATACCGAGTACTGAGCTTTTCGGTTTTTTCGATATCAGTGCCATTCAAAGACAATGGCAAAGGGGGAACATTTTGCTTATACGACAATGAGTTCAGACAGCATTGAGTTTTCGAAGCATTAAACTCCACACGATTTCTTGTACCCCTTTAACAATGCTGTAAAGATCGAAGTTTCATAACTATTAAGAAAAACACTGTATTTAACGACGGTAGATTTTTTTTTTAAGTTTTACATTTTTGCTTTTAGTCCTAATGATTTTCTATAAATTAAAAAAAGGTCTATTACGACTAACGGGAGCCGAGATATTCAGCGATTTTTAATAAAAGTTTACTTTGTTGCAGCTAAAAGGAGTCATCTCTTCGCAATCCTTACTTCACTCTGTTAAGCGAATTTTCAAATAGAAAATGAAACATACTCGAGAAATAAAGGAAACCAGAAAGAATTTTCTCAACCTGAGTGTTTACCCTCACCACCACATACGTCCTTCGACAACATGCTTAAAAATTGTAAGGTGATAACGCATCGTTTGAAAGAAGTCTTACTACAACTATTTGCTCGGAGCATTAATAGGGGCGTTCACATTCTCAAATTTGTTTGACAAGCACGGCACAATGAATATTTGATGGATGAAAAACAGGAGCGTTTATATTCCTAAAACGTTGTGTCACACATAACTTCTCATTAGAATTTTGACCATGGCGACCATCTAAGAGTATAAATGATATTTTAGATAAGGAAATTTACTTGAATTTTACATTTAAAGTCTGCAGAAAACTTATACCCACCTGAGAGCTAACTATTGCTTATAAAACTCATTTTGATAAAAAATGTATTTTCTAACTATGTGTACAGCTCGAGAAATTCATGCAAAATGAAATTTACTTTATAAAAATGTGTTCACATTCTCAAATATGCATCCAGCATGTTTGACAAGCCGCTGGATGGACCGTTCACATTATTAAAATTAAGCCAACTATGCCATTCTTTTTAAACATATTTAAGAATATGATACTTCAGTTTGACTTTTGGGTTCTGAATAAACGATTTTTTTATTTCGTTCATTTCGTCTCGTCTTTTTGACAGTTTGTTTGAGGGGTCTGAAAACGTTAATTCTGCAAGATTTTTTCACCTCACACCAAGTATGTCAAAAAGACAAAAGTAGATAAAAAGTTTTGTGTAATCAGGCTCCTGATGTTCTTTTCCGCTATAAACGGTGCTCACACTGTGCTTAGTCCTCCGATCATTTGTATGTTTCTGTACTTTCCCTCAATCCCTCTATCAGATATTTTAAGCCGATTGACATCATTTTCATCTTGTAATAGAAATTTTCAAAGTAAATATATGTGGGAAAAACTAAAAATTTTAATCCATTACAATCGAAGTTATCATCCAGTTCATGGCCTTACAGATGAAGAATGATCTATATTTTAATATAATGACAGATAAGCGACAAAGAAAATTATGACGTATTGATAATATCTAGTTGCAAATATCCAGCGATTTCCCTGAAAATTCATTTTCGGATTTTTAAATGTCAACTCTGAAAATGCATTTTTCGGGAGCATAAAATAAAATGTAATCGTTCATCAATAACGTGAAGTGGATTTGTATTAAAAATTAAATGAACCTGGAATGAAGTTTTACACTAGTTGTTTTGTCTTTCGTCTTTATGATATATTAGGTGAGCGGTGTAGAAATGTTGTGGGCATGAAGATATTTAGTTCTAGCTAGCAATGAAAAGTACTAAAATGGAGATTTCATTACTGAAAGATTCCAATGTAAACACGCAGCCACGATTATGCCGGGGCTGAATGTGCTTACGAAGCCAAATATTTTAAATAAAATCTTTTTTTTTTTTTCCAGAACATTCCATAATTTCATTTTGTAAAGCAAAGAGTAATCTCTCAGTAAAGAAAAGTAAAAAGTAAAGTTAGAAATTAAACTTAAAGTAAAGTAAATAGCTACGAGTATATTGATCAGATTTGATTAATCTGTAAAATTGTATTAAATATTTTGCTCTCTATTAAAAGTAAAAATATAAGATCTTCTTTTTCTACAAAATCTGAATTTTTTCATTTGATATTGCACAAAACAATAGTAAGTATGCAATATTCCCAATGTAAGCAGGGTTTTAAATGCAATCCTCCGTAAGATAAGTTGCTACACGGAACGTGTAACCGTAGGAACGTGTGAACGTGTAAAACTTTTACCGACGTTTTTGGTTTACTCTATCAATGGCAAGGATGTTTACACATGAAAAAGCTGATCGCGGCCAACTTCACTCTTTTGATCATCTTGTACAACATGGTTCGATAACCATCAATGTTCTATCATATGAACGCAAAACCAAACAATTTTGCATGGTTTTCAAAATATTTTGAAAACCTAGGTGGTTCGTGCAACCAACCAACCTGTGTGAACAGATGTTGAGAACTTTGATATTTTTGTTCATTCTGTAAATTGTCTCGGCCATAAAATATTCAATAAATTAAAATAAATTATTCTAAGCAAATTGTAATATTTTTGGAGGAATGAATAAATTAAATGCTTCTCGAATAATCCATTTTACTTTTAGTAAATGAAATACAAAAATGTCAGCAAAATAACTCTTCCGTTTGCCAGCTTGTGAGAAAATATTTAATCACATGACATTTCAGTGCTTAGGTGTGTTTCATTTTATTAAAAAGTAGAGCTGAGACTCGACTTGCCGAGCTCTGCTTAGTGCTTTGCTCAGAGATTTAAAAAATAAATACACCTTATGAAGTAATTTTATAGATAAAATTCGAGGAAAGAATATTTTTATAATTTTATCATTACCATTGGTTCTTATACAATTCTACAAAAAATATACATATCCAATATAACATATAAGCATACATATATAATTGTTCATAGAAATTTTTAACCATGACTTACCATTGTTTTTTCTTATTCTGTTTTTTTCTTTTCTTTTTAGAATCGTTGCAGCCGAATGACTCCAACCAAAAAACAAGGCATTCATTTGCCAATGAATTTATCCAAATCTCCTGCCAACTTCATTGGCTGCTGTCTGGGCCTGACCAACCCTCCAGCAATAAAACGGTGCGCACAGAAATGCATTTCAACCATCCGAAAAATACCACTACCGTGCTGAGGACTCACACGTACTTGTGACGATGACTCGAAGCGCAAGAGTCCACATACGCCTGAATCTTCAGCACTATACACAGTGATAACATTGGACAGGACTTTTGTATTTTTGCTGTTCGTCCTTATTTGAATTTGGCAGGATATTTCGATAGAGGGATAGAGCGAGAAACATAGTGTTAGCTGAAGGATGAGCGATTTTGGAGGGACACACGAATGCAGTTCACCTATTGGATGCAAGAACCAGAGAGGGTTTTTTGCAAAATGAACCAACCAACCCTTAGCTACTTGAATTTAGTTAACCAACAACAAAAATTTGCGGTGTCCTTTCACATGTATACCAAAGGAGTGATTTATGCTGCATTGAATATTGAGAAAATATTTTTACATAACCAATGATTTTTTTTATTTATTTGGCTAAATTCAAGGCTCCACGGCCCTGGTGACGGTTTTCGTTTAGCAAACTTAGACAAAATCCCCAGGCCAAGGATTCCTGATTTTCTGCATTTTTTTATTTTATTATTTATTTATTTCCTTTGAAATAATGTAAATATTGCAAATAATATTAAACAAAAAAAAACAACAATTGAGAAAAACAAATTATACCAAAATAAATTACAGCAAAATCAAGTGTTTTTGGTTCCAAGAAAGTCCACAAATAAACTTAAATTAAAAACAAAAAATAAAATAATAATAATAAATAAATTACATACATTTATTTATATAAATTAATTTTAAACTTAAGATTTATCAAATAAATGATAATGTTACATAATTATATATATTAGAACATACATAATGATTATACAAAAAATTAAATAAAAAATAAAGTTTTTAGCTACGACAGCGGAACAAAATGGGATGAGTTTTAATTTATTTAACATAAATAACAGCAACAAAATTATGACTTTAAAATGATATAGGTAAGTTTAACTAATATTCAGGATAAGGGCTTAAGTTCTTGATAGTTTTATAAATTAAGTAAGGTGATGTATCCAAAATTTGTTATTCCGACAAATTGTGCTTAGAAAACAAATTTGTAATAAATGGAGGAACTGTCTTTTTCTAAATTTGACTCGTATGGTTTATAATTTATTTTAAATGAGAACTCTTAAATATCTAACACGAGGGTTATTTGTAAAGCTGCCGTATTACAGTCTTTGAGTATATATAATATGGAGGGCTCGTTCCTATCCCTAATGCATTGTAGTACTTGAAATTGTGATAGGGGTCGCTGTCTTACTTTCTGTAAGTTAAGGATACAGCCGTATCCTCCGATTTGTGCTTACCTTCTCCTCGCATATACATAGTTCTCCGTCACATGTGATATGAAGCACTCGGCAATAACTTTGTCTTACACAAATTTGAGTAGCGCCCCCTATGATAGTCACGCATTTGGAATAGAAACGAGCCCTCCATATTATATATACTCAAAGATTACAGTCGTAATAGAATTCAAGTTTTCTCACCATCCGGCAGATGGCCGATATTATACATCCTGATCCTATACACAAATACACATGTCAAATCATTCCGATTAGTGCATTTTTCCTAAGGCGTTTTTCTTTTTTGTTTCAGAGCAGAACAGCCTGAGTTGTCAAAAAATGAATTGTGTTTCATTTTTAGTTCTGAGTGTTCAGAGCTTCAATATGTTTTTCTTTTTTCGTTCTGAGCATGTTCAGAGTGCACTCTATGAGCTCAGAATAAAATAATTGAACAGACACACTACTGCGAAAATCTCATTAATAAGATTTGTACAATAGCGGAGATTTCGGAAATTAAGACGGCCCATAAAAATGTCAAAATATACAACAAATCGTTACGCGTCAAATTTAGTATCTATCACTAGAAACATTGTTTGTCAAATTGAAAACTAAACATCTAGGTATACAAAATAATACCCTTTACTCGTACTTTTACATCGCAATAAGTTATGTGGAAAATTTTGAATTATTGATTAAACAAAGCCAAAACAAATCATCTTAATCGACGAGGCCAATTTGTGGATGAACGCGTACATAAGTCAAAGGCCAAAATTTCCGTTTTGGGACGTTTTGAAACGAACTCTCCTAAGGGCAAATGAATTCGGATAAAATTATTTTCCGATTTGTTCGAAATCGGATAATTTTCTACCGAGGTACTCTGTCCGATTGACATATCGGAAAATATTCCGATAAAATATGACGCTCATCAACGCATTGCGATTAAGTACATTCAGCAAAGATTTTTTGACAGTTGTGCGTTAAATTTCTTCGAAAATTCTCTGATAGATTATAGTTGCGGATTATTCTAAGAAAAATGGAATAGAATGAATGCGATTGTATGCTATATTTTTGTTTGTTCTGAAGTAAATACCTCGAACGAAATCTAAGTTCCGATCGGAACGAATTATCGTTTCGGAACTTCTTCCTAACGGATACCTCGATAGGGCTGTGGATCGTAGGTGGCATTATCTGTCCATACTACTTCGAAAAGGACGATGCCATTGCTATCAGTTTCAATGGAGAGTACCAACCATAGATAATAACCAATTTTCTTTAGCTCAAATTGAATGATGTGGATGTGAATGGCTTGTGGTTCCAACTGATTTGCTTTATGTGCCATACAGATTATTACACAATGGAAAATCTACACGAGCGTTTTAACGGAATGTCTATCTCGCGTAGATGCGATGTGAAGTGGTCAACAAAATTATGCATTTTGAACTCTTTTAACTTTTCTTGTGGAGTTTTCTTAAGTCTTAATTCTATGTCAATAAGCTGCAGATCGCCCAAATTCAAAAAACACCTGTACATCGCTGAAATTTAACGCGAGGCCACGATGGCTATTTGAGTGATGTCAAATTCATTTTCAAATAAAAATTTGTTGATATCTCACAACGACATACATAACTTGTTTTATTAAAATTCGACATCTATCTATCCCAATTGGACAATCCGTTACTTGATTTTCCTCATGGCGAATTCTAAGAAAAATGGAATAGAATGAATGCGATATAATATTAGATTGATTTTTGTTGTTGTCATTGTGTGAGGATTTCGTGTTTGTTAATTTATGACAATCTTTATCCCTTGAATAACTTTCTGAAGATATAAAGAGTCTTCCAAAAGGGATTTCAGAACTTTGACAGGTAATTGTAGTCAAATTGTTAGCTACATCTGTCAAATTGACTGTCATTTATATAATGTGTTCTCCCAAAAAGAACTTTCAATAACAAGTGCAATTGATTTAATTATATTATGAAAGAAAATCTTCTGTTCGAGGAGATTTACCCAACAATTCCAAAATTGTTGAATTTGGGACAATTCACACGAGGTTCACCAAATTACAATGCATTAAGAGAAAGTCACTGATTGGTGTAGATTTGGGACTGATGTCATCATCGGTCCATACTTCTTTGGGAACGACTTTGGCCATATGACATCACCGTTAACGGTGATCAATCGATAATATCAATTTTTTGTCCCAAATTGGATGGTATGGATAATAAGGACATGTGGTTTCAACAAGAAGGCGCTATGTGCCACATAGCCCGTGATTTTGCATTAGCGATAGTGCGCGGAATCTCATATATGCCCATATGTTTCATTTTTAAACAGTTGCGAAACTTAAATAAAATGTGCGCGCCATATGTTACAAAACTATCTTTTTGAGAATTATGAATTTAAAAGCTTAATACGTTTTACAAGGATGAAAATCTTTTCTAGACTATTTGAATAACACCATCTTTACTGGAAAACTCATTTTTCGATCCTTGTTGAAACCTTTAACTCGTATTTCAGACTCCTTGAAAAGCACTCATCGAATGCAGACATATTTGCACTAAAAAAGACAAATAATCGCATCCAAAGGAGTAATGACCAATTCTAAAATGTAAGAAATTTTCCAAAACAAATATCAACTCTTAAGCTTTCTTGATAAAGCTATAATAACAAGTCTTTGTCAAATTCTTTACTGAAATCGTCAAAAGCTTGTAAGTATTTTGCAAAAACCTGAAACACAATTTTATTAAAACCAATTTATTCTAGGTTCCCACTTATCTTTGAATTAAAACAGTGTGATAACTATCATGATCTGGTCCTTGGATAACACAAAAAGAAACACATTTGCCAGTTCATTGGCCCTTGTGTCTTCAATGGACCAAAATGAGACAGACAAATTTTTACCAACTCCGGTATCAGTTCAGCCACAGTTATTTCCATTTGCTTTGGTCTTTTTTAAATTGACGTTTATTGTCGACGAATTTTGACAGCTGTCAGTCATCTTCAATGGTGTGTTAATATTTAGGTACCTTTAATCTATGTAAAGGCTCGGTCAAACAGATTTCTTTTCTTTTTTTGTTAATTGGCATGTATCCAAATTCTTTTTTTTTTTACGGGAATTTCGTAAAATAGCAAATAGAAGCAATAATTCCTCTTCTGAATCTGAGCTGCTTGACATTATTTTTGTTAAGGAATGATTGTTTTGTTTGTTCATTGCTTTAAAACTCTCTGTTTGACGTCCTCTGACGCGGCGGTTGCAACGTCGCGTCAAAATAATCTTACCGTCGCGTTAAAAAATCTTAACGCGGCGTTGAAAACGCGTTCTGTTTGACCGAGCCTCAAGGCTAGCCGCGCACTATAGCAACTTTTAGTTGTGAAACTGCTTGGTTCGAGCAACTAAAAAGTTTGTGTTTTGACAAACTAAACGATTGCTTAAAATAAATTCGCCATTTTATTGAACATATAATTATCTGCAAATTCACGGACATTCAACCAAACAGTTCATCTGTTTTCTATAAGTAACCAAACAGTTTCGCAACTAAAAATTGCTAGTGCGCGGCTAGCCTAAGTCGGCCACGACATACACGTACTAGTCAACTTTCTCTATCATTAGACAAAACCACCAGAGATTTAAGTTTGAGTTTTATATGCTTAAAACACTAATTTATTTTTCAAATAAAGTGCTCTGTTGACTCTTTTTTTCATCCATAATGATTTACGTACATAGATTGAGCATTTTCTTGTTGTACTTGAGTGACTTTGATGATCTCGTATGTATTCGGCCTTCACTATCTCCTTGAATAATAAAGTGGGTACAAAAGCGCTCCAGATCAATGCATCAATACTATAGGAATTTATTCCAAGTGCCTTTATTTAAACAGTCCAGTAATAATTAATTCTATAAATTTTTCGATAATTTCGAATTTAATTGTCATACAGTTTTGAGGATATAAGCCTTTGATCATATTGTATTATACAAGACTTTATAACAATTTATTGGGTTGACTATTGGAGTACAAATTGCCCTATTATTTCATAGTATGAATATGATTATGATTAAAGGAAAATTAAGTCGTTACAACTAAATAGTTGATATAATGTGCTTCAGAGAATAAATAGGGCGATTATATCAAGTTTAACTTCTATAACTATGTACTTGACTTCCAGTGAGGTTATATAAGCTCTATAGCTACGAATAATTCTTAAGCCGGATATACATACATTAGCCGTGTTTTTTTGGTAAAGTTATCCGTAGTACAGTAGGATTTTATATGAAAAACAAATACAACATCCGCAGTAGGATCACTGCCGATACTCGAATGAACGTCAAATTTCTATCCGCAGCAGGATTTCACTTCTCCTTTTATCGGCAGTGAACCTACTGCGGATGTTGTCGGCAGTGATCCTACTGCGGATGGTGTTATTCAAATAAAATCCTACTGTACTACGGATAAATTTTCCAAAAAAACACGGCTATTGTTCATGAAATATTATTTCATCCATTTGAAATATCCAAATTTTTTAGCCGAAAACTCGTATTTCGTATTGGTGGCAATATAGAGTATAAGGCTAGGCGCGCACATTAAATTTTTAGTTTCGCAACTGTTTAGTTGCTAAAATGAAACATATGGGCTTATATGGGACACCGCGCACTTAGAGCAACTCGATTCTCGAAACTAAAAAGTTTCAGCCGTATCTATAAGATTTTCTTAAACTGCATCTTAGAGGTTATTTAGTTAAGCATACTTAAATATTTAATTTGGTTTTAAATGACGAAACTTCAATTCGTATCTATAATCGATTTTTCATTGGTACTTAACTAAACAATGGTCGTGTCACGTAACGTAAAAGAATATGAAAATCTAGTACAGAAAAAAAAATAAATGCTGCTTCATTTTATACAACAGCAGCCGTATCTATAAGATTTTCTTAAAATGCATCTTAGAGGTTATTTAGTTAAGCATACTTAAATATTTAATTTGGCTTTAAATGACGAAACTTCAATTCGTATCTATAATCGATTTTTCATTGGTACTTAACAACTAAACAATGGTTGTGTCACGTAACGTAAGAGAATGTGAAAATCTAGTACAGAAAAAAAACAAATGCTGCTTCATTTTATACAACACAGCTGTTTTGTGACACCTTCTTTCAGTAAATATAATTGGAAGACACATTTTTTTATTTGTGAAATCAAAAAAAAATGGCTATCGAACACACACCCACACCCACACCCGCCGCCACAAATAAAAGAAAAAGATCTGAAAATTGGGATGCCTCCTACAAGGAAACTTTTTTATTTTAAAATTTGCAATAATACACTACAAAACAGAATTATTTTATGCACAGATTGGGTGTTTTCCTAAATGCAGTGTTGCAGCGCATCATGAATTTTGATGCTTTTTTTTATTCACTTGCTTCAATAAAATAACGTTATTAAATACGAATTCTAAATTTTATAGTTTTTTTTAAAGAATTGTAAAAGTAAATTTCAGAGTGAAGAAAAACGTTGCAAGGGCATCAAAATCTACGATGCGCTGCAACACTGCATTTAGGAAAACGCCTATTCTCTTCCAACAACGAGGAAGAAAGTGTCGATACAAACACTTCAAAGGCTAAGAGGGAAGCGTGGACGAAATTTCTTTGCGCGGACACATACTTTAATCAATACAAATTTCAAAATTTCAAAGATGACAATCGAGATGTCAAAATACATTTTAAAATGCCTTTAAGTGACCCTTAAACGCGGTTGATGGCGTTTAAGTTAAGAGGCCTTTAAGTAACGTTACTTAAATGTGAAAATTGATTATAGATACCGATTTCATACTTAAGAGCTGCTTAGAGGTATTTTAAAGTTAAGTAACCTTTAAGATTTGTTTATAGATTCGCATGCAGCTGTTTTGTGACACCTTCTTTCAGTAAATAATTGGAAGACACATTTTTTTATTTGTGAAATAAAAAAAAATGGCTATCAAACACACACCCAAACCCGCCGCCACAAATAAAAGAAAAAGATCTGAAAATTGGGATGCCTCCTACAAGGAAACTTTTTTATTTTAAAATTTGCAATAATACACTACAAAACAGAATTATTTTATGCACAGATTGGGCGTTTTCCTAAATGCAGTGTTGCAGCGCATCATGAATTTTGATGCTTTTTTTTATTCACTTGCTTCAATAAAATAACGTTATTAAATACGAATTCTAAATTTTAGAGTTCTTTTTAATGAATTGTAAAAGTAAATTTCAGAGTGAAGAAAAACGTTGCAAGGGCATCAAAATCCACGATGCGCTGCAGCACTGCATTTAGGAAAACGCCTATTCTCTTCCAACAACGAGGAAGAAAGTGTCGATACAAACACTTCAAAGGCTAAGAGGGAAGCGGGGACGTAATTTCTTTGCGCGTACACATACTTTAATCAATACAAATTTTATGTTTCTTAAATCGTTGTACTTTATAGTTCTAATATAATATCACAACAAACAATACCTACAAACTCACAATTTGAAACTTCAAAATTTCAAAGATGACAATCGAGATGTCAAAATACATTTTAAAATGCCTTTAAGTGACCCTTAAACGCGGTTGATGGCGTTTAAGTTAAGATGCCTTTAAGTAACGTTACTTAAATGTGAAAATTGATTATAGATACCGATTTCATACTTAAGAGCTGCTTAGAGGTATTTTAAAGTTAAGTAACCTTTAAGATTTGTTTATAGATTCGCCTGTTTGTGTTTTGACACAAACTAAACGATTGCCTCGCATCAGTTGGGCTGTTTTTTATAGGTGCAAGAGAGATAAGAGTGCGAGCGTGAGTAGAGTTGCCAGTGTGCAGTTCTCTTTCAACTGGTGATTAAACTGTTTGATTTCGATCACAGTTGCCAGTGCGCGACTAGCCTAACCGATTGCATATCAGAAATCTAAATTTAAAATTCAAAAACCGTTACTACCTTAAAATTTAAATTTATGGTTTCGATTCTCTATTTAATTTGTAAATAAATAAATAAATAAATTTTTGGCATCATTGGCTGTCATGCTTTTCAGTTCAGTGGATTTGTGGATTGTGGAATTTACCAAAACAGCTGTCATCATCATCAGCATCTGTCAGTTTATTGATGGACGAGTCGAGAATATTTGTTTGCTTTTCATATTTTGATTTTTTGTTTGCATTTCCAAGACAATTAAAAATAAATATTAAAAATATAAAAAAGTTATAAGTTAAAATTAAGGATTCCCCTTTTCAATAAACCCATAAAAGATAACGATTGTCTTTAGATATAAACTAACAGACATGAATTCGCCTGCGAAAGCCGGTTCCTCGTGTGAAAATCGACCCAAAGTGTGCAACAACAAATCATCGAACAACGAATCTGATATGGACGAACATAACGCTCTATGCCAAGCTACCGATGCCATCCTCCAAAAGGCCATTACATCAGATGAACATCTATCCGGTCTGCCGCCCGATTGTACACTTGAAGAGCTTCAAGCTGAGGTGAGTCAAAATCGAGAGACCCTAGACTGAAATGGTCAGTGGAAAGTCTTGTCACTTGATACCTACCGATGAGTAAGTAAAAAAGAAAACAAATAAACATTTCTGGCTTCCTCGACTTGTATTTTTTGTCTTTTAATCACCATCAACTTCCGATTGCTTGTTTTCGTTGGTGTCGTTTTGGTTTCATATTTGCTTAAAGAAGTAGGTAACACAATAATTTCCTCCTCAATCGATAGAGAGGCAAACAAAAAATCCATAAAACCGTGTCTTTAGGTCAGTAAACTTATTGAAAATAATTAGCTATTTGGTGTGAAATTACTACCTTCTTGTGCCGCGTCATACTCATCAGGTCTTCGAGGCATAGAAGTGACTTTTCAGTTAGGGAAGCCGAGAACAAGTAAAAAGTGTGTCTAAAAAATAATAATTGTTTTCTTGCATCATTTTACATAATGTATTGTTGTTGTGAACTAGTTCGAGTAAAAGTTTGTTGATTTGTATTTTTTTTTATTCTTCTTTGCCAACAGATTGCTCTGGCCAGGGGACAAGCAACAACCATATACGTTAAACGGGATGGCCTTTCTACACTTAAAATTGTGGTAAGTTTTTAAATTTTTGTTGAAGCATTGTTGTCCGAGTAAAAGGGCATACCCTTGACTAAACTGTTTGTGTGTGAATCTCAAATATCATAAACACCATTACGCTGAATCAATACAGCGTAAAATCGATTAGTTAAGCTGATTAAGTTTGATAATTTAAACCTCAAGCAGATTAGTTCGTACATACTCGAAAAATATCAGTTTAATGGTTCTTAAGCAGCTGAGTTGCGTAAAGCAAACCCTTCAAGTATCATTATTCAAAACAAACATGAATGTTTTATAGCGAAAGCCAGTTTATTGCCTTTAAATGGGTTTGTTTATGTAATTTGGTCGTTATCTTGGCATCAAGAAAATAAGATTATCGAATAAATTAGCACGTAATGGTTGTAAACCGTTTATTTAATGATAAGGTCAATATTTATTGGAGTTAATTTTGCTTTCAAGAGAAAGATAATAGTGGTTAGTTAAAATGCATTTATTAAATATTTTTCTTTGTTAAATTTAAGAGCTTAAACTTTAATGTTAACACTACAAACAAATTGAAGTCAAATTTTAACAATGATCCTGTAGTAGTTTTTTTTTCTAAAACTTTCAAAATCAACTTTCTATAAGACAATGAATGAATGAATTATGTATTGGTGGTGTTGCACTGCGGCCTAGAGATCTATTGTGCCCCCACCTGAATATGGATGAACTTGCTCATTTTATATAGTTCGTCCTCCAAATTTATTGATATTTTAAAATTTAAGGCTAAGGAACGGTCGCTCCCTTTCACCTTGTATTGTCCTTTTTGCAGGACAGGACAACATTTTCCTAGTATGTGGTTCGTTGTTTCATCATGTATGTTGCAGATCGTTGTGCAGTTGAAACTGGATTAAATAGAGGAGGAGAAGTTCAACTTCAATTTTCGTCAGGTTCGATAGAACAAATATGCATTTGTGTTAAATTTTTCATATCTCACATTAAAAATGATAAAAATTAATGTATATTTTTTTTTATCATATATTCCACCTAATTCAGATGCTCAAATTTATGAAAATCATATTGATAATGTACAATTTATTGCTAATACTTTAGAACCAAACTCTTTCATTGTTGTCCTAGGTGACTTTAATCTACCAAATAATAATTGGATTTATTCTGAAGACGATAAATGTATTTTTCCCTTTAATGTCAGTAAGGATGTTGAATTAATTGTAACTGACACAATGTCTGCTATGAATCTACAACAAACAAATTGCATTTATAATTCAATTGGAAGAATGTTAGATTTAGTTTTTGTCCATCAGGATATCGAATCTTCTGTTTCGAAAGCTGATTTTTTACTTTTGATGAATTCTATCCATCACAAAGCTCTAAATATGTATATCTTTTAATTTTAGAATTTTAAATCAAATATCTATGTTTAATTGTAATAATGCTGTATATGACTTTGCTAAAGCCGATTACGTGTCGTTAAATAACTTTATTTATTCAGTTAACTGGGAAAATATTCTCTCTACACCTAGTCTTCAAAATACCTACAATGTTTTCTGTGAAGTAATAGAATCCGCTTTTTCTATGTATGTTCCAATTAAGGTTATAAAAAAGCAAAATCGACCAATTTTGTTTAATAAAAAATTGTCAAATTTAAAACGCGCTACAAGAACTATGTACAAAAATAGCAGAACTAATATTTCACTTCAAAGTAGGTTTTTTCAACTTAGAAAAGAATATGAGTTCTTGAAAAAAATTCTTGATTGAGTCCAAAGTTAAGATATTAAAGTCAATGACCTCACAGCAGCCCTCAACAAATCTCTGGAAACTGCCTGCCCTCTTATACAAATAAGAGGTAAAAAGAAACCACACTGGTGGTACTCGGGGCTGGATCCACTAAGAAAAGAATGCAGGAAACTCTTTAATAGAGCGAAAACCTCCAGAGAAGCTTCTGATTGGGATTCATATAAAGACTCCCTCAAGTTATATAAAAAAGAACTGAGGAAAACCAAGCGTATGTCCTGGAGAACTTTCTGTAACAATATAGAAGGCAACTCAGAGGCATCAAGGTTAAGAAAAATCCTCCAAAAATCCAGTAATGCCAAGTTGCCTAAAAAACAATGACGGTTCCTGGACAAACTCAAGCGAAGAATCGCTCAATCTGCTCCTGGATGTACATTTTCCAGACAGCTCTCCTTGCGTTAATAGCACTGATCCTAACAACATATTCAGTAGCATAACTCCTCCACAAGGTCTGATTACAGAGGAAAAATTAAAATGGGCAATAAACAGCTTCAATCCATACAAATCTCCTGGGCCAGATGGAATAATTCCAGCGGAATTACAGGAAAATTCCGATATTCTAATACCCATTCTGGTAAACATCTTAAATGGTTGTATCGCTCTGGCTCACATTCCTTTGTCATGGAGAGAAGTAAATGTTATTTTCATCCCCAAAGCTGTCAAGCCTAGCCATGTTAATCCTAAAGATCTAAGACCTATTAGTCTTTCATCATTCCTTGTTAAAACATTTGAACGTCTGATTGAAATCCATTTGAGGGCAAACATTGATAAGTCCTTACTATCCAATGCTCAACATGCTTTATAACAAAGGGAAATCTGTAGAAACCGCTCTACATACGCTGGTTCGTACTATCGAACACTCCCTTCATCATAAGGACTTCACCTTAGTTGCTTTCCTGGATATAGAAGGAGCTTTTAACAATGTCGACGCATCCGCAATCACATCTGCGCTGTCATCTCTGAAGGTGGATAAGTCAATCAGTAATTTGATAAATCATATGCTGATAAGCAGGATTATAAATTCAAAACTGGGCGATTTTACGAGTACTACTCGAAGGACTGTCAGTAGGGGTACGCCGCAAGGCGGCGTCCTCTCTCCTCTCCTTTGGAACCTAGTCGTAAATAAACTACTAGTGATTCTTGAAGGGGAGGGGCACAGGGTGGTTGCCTATGCGGACGATGTTGCGATAGCGATATCTGGTAAGCATCCTAATACTCTGAAGGAACTCCTACAAAATGCTCTAAACAAGCTTACTAACTGGGCAGATCAATGTGGACTCGGTGTCAACCCCCACAAAACTGAACTTGTCCTATTTACCAGGAAATATAAAATCCCACACATAGACCCTCCCCTCATCAAAGGTATACCGCTTAAATTCTCAGACAAAGCAAAATATCTGGGTCTTATTTTGGACAAGAAATTAAGCTGGAAACCCAATATCCAAGAGAGAGTCAACAAAGCCAACATAGCAAAAGCCGTAGGTAACAAATGGGGTCTACAATCTCACATAACACACTGGCTATACATCTCAGTCATTAGACCGATACTTACATATGGAGTGACAGTATGGTGGACTGCGCTGGAAACAGCAACAAACCGCGATAAGCTTAGCAAAGTCCAACGAACAGCCTGTTTAATCATGGGTGGAACTCTCCGCTCAACTCCTTCTGCTGCACTTGATGTTCTTTTTCATCTCATACCGCTAGATATCTTTAGCAAACAATCGGCTGCTAACACAGCCATCCGACTTAAAGCCTCCTCGCAGTGGATCAATAATGATATTGGCCACTCTACTATACTGAACTCGTTCAGTACTCTACCTAGTAACGTCGATTACACCACCCCTCATCCAAAATTTAATAAAAACTTTCAAGTGTCCATCCCTTCCAGGTCTTCTTGGGAAAATGAGTCGTTTTTGACAGACGAAGCAATTCATTTCTATACAGATGGATCTAAAACTGATGACGGGGTTGGTGGAGGCGTATACTCCGATAGATTAAATCTCTGTCTATCTTTTCGTCTTCCCAATCTCTGTAGCGTATTCCAGGCAGAGCTTCTAGCAATAAAAGAAGTCCTCTCTTGGCTAAAAGAAAACGTTATATCGACTACTGATATACGTATCTTCTCAGACAGTCAAGCTGCCTTAAAGTCACTGGACTCTGTCTCCACTAACTCGCAAACAGCCCAAAACTGTCGATCATCTCTGGTGGAGATGTCAAAACAGTTTAACATTCACCTTACATGGGTGCCGGGGCATAGAGACATTCCAGGAAACTGTAAAGCTGACGAACTTGCAAAAAACGGAACAATCTTACCTTTGTTGGATAGCAAATCTTTCCTATCCTTCTTTCTCTTCTTAACTTCACGCCCGCGCTGTGTTGAAAACATTTAAAGGGTAATCTAATCCCTTGAGCGCGGGTAGATTATAAAAAAAAAAAAAAAATCTAACATCGTTATACCCCTAGCTACTTGTAAACTTATGCTAAAGCACGATACCATGAAGAAAGCTAACCTCAGATGGACCAGCACCCCAACTTGCCGGTCTACTAAACTGATTTGGCCATTGTTTGATGCTAAACGCTCCAAACAACTAATTTCTATTGGTAGATTGCATATTAGCTCCGTTATAGGTGTCCTTACTGGACACTGCCTAATAAGAAGACATGCTTCTCGTCTTGGAGTTCCTGCAAATGATTTTTGCAGAAGCTGCATGGATGAAGAAGAAGAGGAGTCAGTTCCTCACCTTCTATGTTCTTGTCCTGCCCTAGCGCAAAGACGTAGACTCCACTTGGGAGACTACTACTATAACGATCCTAGTGATCTAAATAATTCCGACATTCACTGTCTCAAACGCTTCATTATTAGCTCAAAATGGTTTAACGAGTAAGGGTGATTTTTGAAATCCTTGTGGTATCACAACGGACCAAATATTGGTCTAAGTGTGTTGACCTTTTTCTGGTCAGCAGCCACTTTAACCTAACCTAACCTAACCTAACCAAAGTTAAGCGAGATTCTAAAGCGTTTTGGACATTCATTAATACAAAAAGAAAATCACTCGGCTTACCTTCGGAAATGGAACTAAATGGTGTCATTAGTGATGATTTGAGTGTTATATGTAATATATTTGCTTCTTTCTTTCTAATTTTGTTAATCTTGACATAAGATGTTCCAATTTACCGTCTTGTGAAGCTCTCACTGATATCGGTTATATATTTATAACAGAGAATGATATTATGAAGGAACTGTCTTCCCTTGAACCGAGTACTTCTCTTCCACCTGATAATATCCCTCCAATCTTTTTAAAAATGTGTAAACTGGGCCTTCTTAAGCCACTTCATATCATTTTCAATAAATCTCTATGCTACGGTGAGTTTCTCGAAACTTTGAAGTGATCCTTTATAACACCTATACATAAGTCAGGTTCTAAAAATGCTATTGTCAAAAATAAGTTATATACTGCTGTTTGTAATAATATTTCGGATTTTCAACGTGGTTTCGTGAGAGGTAAATCCACAACCACGAATCTTGTAATATATGCCAACGCCTGCCTACGTGCTTTAGAGAGTAGACATCAAATCGATTCTATATTTACAGACTTCTCTAAGGCTTTTGACCGCGTTCAACATAACATTCTAATTAAAAAGCTGGAATTTTTAGGTTTTCACTCACAACTAATGTTGTGGTTGAAAAGTTACTTAATTGGAAGAAAGCAATTTGTAAAAATTGGATCCAAAATTTCGTCAGAAATAACAAATTCTTCAGGTGTTCCACAAGGTAGCCATCTTGGTCCACTTTTATTTCTGTTGTTTATTAATGATTTAACTACACATGTCGCTCACTCCCAATGCCTATTATATGATGATGACCTTAAAATATTCAAAGAAATCCGGTGTAAATACGATGCTATTTATTAACAAAATCACTAAACAATATATCTGATTCGTGTGTTCGCAATGGACTATTCTTTAACATCAGTAAGTGTTCGGTATTAACCGTATCCAAAATTTTGAATCCTATTATATTTGATTATACTATTGGGAATATAAGTCTAAAACGCGTATCACGTCAAAAAGATTATTATTATTTATTTCTTGGTATTTTGTTTAACTTATTTTTAGTACCTTAAATTTGTAAATATCATATCTGTATATTACTTTTAAATTACATTTTACCACTATATTTAATCCTAAAAAGTTAATAAACTTGATAGATAATAAATAAAATAAATAAATAAGAATATACATGTGGCACTACTTACCACACCAAATGCGTAGATGTCTTCTGAGTTTGCAATGTTGAGTTAGGATACCTGTTATTATTCTTTGTTGTTCGTACTTAAGTTTATGCAATTTGTGGAACGTTGCTGGTTGTAATTGCAAAGTAGTGGTTTTACCGGCCTTATCTTTGAGAGTTCTTTCCAATTCTTAAATCTGCTTGCACTCCTTTCTTTTTACTTGCGATATAGGTACTATAGGGCAAGTTCTGCATTTGCAAAAAAAATCGAACTCGAGATTTTGATCAAAGTTGACATTACGATGATAGCGAAGACAAAAAAAGTTGGTCCGGCAATTCCGTCTGTATGTCTGTACCTCTCCGTACAGCCTAAACCACTAGATCTATGTTCTTCAATTCCGGTAGTTAAGGGTCTTCGGTGATTCCCTAGAGGGGGAATTGAAATTTTTTTTTTAGCTCCAAAACTAACGGTACCCCCAATACACCCGTAATGCAGTCTTATTTATCTCGAAAATGGCTCTAACGATTTTCATAAAAAAAAATATGTGATATTATGGACATGGACTACATTTTTGTAAAATGTCATAGAACGGTTTTTTGATTTTCGACTTTCTCATTAACGGCTCTAACGATTTTAACCCAAATTTTTTTCCAGGAGGCCCCTTAAGTTTAAAATAGTTAATATTGTGTATAAAAATATTCAAAATTTTTTGAAAAATCAATATCTTGAAAACTTGTGAACGATTATTTTTTGAAATTATTTCCTAAAATCTATATTACTAAGCATTTAAAATTGGCATCCCGAATTTTGTTCTAGAAAAATTTGAAAGAAATTTGTTATAAAAAAAATTACTTTAATAAAACGATTTTTGAACTTTATTTGCTCAAATTCATACTTTTCGGGAAATCAGACCGCAATTTCATGCATTTGAACATTTTTATCTCATTAAATCCATGTTTTATATTTAAATGTTTATTAAATTCCAAAATACATTTATATAAGAGCAAGTTCGTGCGATCCAGTCGTCATCATCATCATCATCGGCTCGACAACCGGGTTCCGGTCCTGGCCTCTTTCAACAAGTGTCTCCACCTATCCCGGTCTCTAGCCGACGCCATCCAGTTGCGCACCCCAAGGCTTCGGGAGTCCTGGTCTACGCCATCTCTCCAGCGCAAGCATGGTCTACCACGCTGTCGTCTACCATAGAATGTACCACAAAGAACTTTCCGAGCAGGTTCCTCTTCGCTCATGCGAGCTAGGTGCCCGGCCCACCGGAGTCTACCGAGCTTAATTTTTGTCACGATATCTGCTTCTAGGTAGATTGCGTACAATTCATGATTGTACCGTCTCCGGAATCGTCCTTCCTCACATATGGGGCCAACAATTCTCCTTAAGACTTTTCTCTCGAACGCAGCTAAGAGGTCGGAGTGCCTTTTGCTAAGCACCCAAGTCTCGGATCCATATGTGAGTACTGGCAGGACTATGGTCCTGTACAGCAGCAGTTTTGAAGTTATGGTGAGATTTCTGGATTTGAAAAGCTTTGACAGACTATAGTAGGCTCTGTTGGATTTGAGAAGCCGCCCGCGTATTTCTTCTTCTATATTGTTATCGGCTGCTACTATTGACCCAAGGTATTTAAAGGATTGCACCACTTCAAATTCGTGCTCCGCAACCTTGATTGTTTGACCAGCTGTTCCTCTCGCATTCGACGCCACCATGTACTTTGTTTTACCTTCACTAATGTGCAGCCCCAGATTTTGTGCCGCCTGCTCGATCTGGATGAAGGAATCGTGTACAGCTTGTTCGGTTCTTCCGATTATGTCAATGTCGTCTGCGTAAAACTGCTTCTAATTTCGAAAATTAATTTTTTGTGTACAGGAAACAAATCAGATATTGATCCATTGTCCATGAATCAATGAAATTTAGTTTTGCCAACTCAGTTATTATTAATCAATTATTTATGGCATGCGAGAATGTTTGCATAGCATTGGGAAAGTGATACAAGATGTGATTCAAAATTTATCGGTGAATATTTTATTTAGGGAACCTGTTTTGTAAATGATTTAAAAGGAGATACCGATGTACATTGGTTTTAAATGTCTCAACATCACAAATTTTGCCCGGGTAAAGCATTCATATAGTGCGGCTAAAGAAAGAATCATTAAATTTAGCGTCCGAAGTTGGGCCCAAGGGTAAACTGATAAGCACTCCCTGAAGCGCGAGTATTGCAGTTGAATTTTTTAAAGGGCGGAATGCAACTGGTTGTTTGTAAAAAAAGACAAGAAACATTGCGAATTATACTCGATCTTTGAACGAATACGGTCCTTATAGATTACAGGCAGATCAGAATGGGTGACAAACTTCTTGCATAGACGAAGGAAACCTAAACACTTAGCAGTATTTTTGGGGACATCGAATATGTGATCTTTCCACACAATGTTGTCTGTGATGCACATACTGAGAACTGAAGTTATTCGGTTTATTTGTCCAAATGCTGCCCATGGATAGCGGCATCGGGGTGGGTTCCGCTTTTATGACAGGAGACAGCATCGAGTTTATGAAGCATTAAATTCTACGCGGTTTTTGGTTCCTCATTTGACAATGCTATAGAGATCAGAATTCAATGAGCTTTTTATACGCTACAGTTCTAAATCTACATCCGGAAGACGTGAATCTGTAAACAGTATGAGGGAGTAATGTCGTCATCAAAACAGTTTAATGTATTAGAAGTTTCAGACAAAAAATCATTAATGAATATGATAGAAAGAGTCGGAGACAAAAATGACCCCTGTGGCACACCAGCATAATTTTTTTTATGAATTTTAGACTTAAAACCGTCTAATAAAACTTATATTGAGCGGTTCCAAAGGTAATTTCAAATCTAACGAAGATGAGATTTTTCAAAATTAAATGCAAGCATTTTCGATAAGAGCAATTGATACCAAATTCTATGAAATGCTTTTGAAATATCTAGTGCACGTATATTTTCTTCAAAAGATTTATGTTCGGTGAGATACATATACCATCATTATTACCAGTGGACCTATTGCTACGAAAGCTATACTGCCGATGATTGAGAAGCTTTCGTTCTTTAATATATTTCTTGAGCTGATAATTTATTAGCGTTTTCATTACCTTGTAAAGAATTGACGTAAGTGCAATTGGACGGTAGTTACAGGGAAAGAAGATTCGCCTTTTTTAGGAACAGGCTGGACAAATGCTGTTTTACATCCACTCGGAAAGAGACCAGTAGAGTAGGGCAGATGGAAAAGCTTACGCAATGGTTTTGCCAGCTTTGAAGAACACCTCTTCAGAACAATAGAAGGGATACTAACCTGGTCAGCGGATTTGTGTATATCGAAATCTTTCAGTACTCTTGCAACTGTAAGAGTGGGAAAGAAGATTTGTCAGATAAAATCGTTTACGCTCTCAATTATAGGAGGAGTCTTGACACTTTCTGGCAGCATCGAATTAACTACAAGTTGTCTTGCAAGAAAATTGCCTTTTTCTTGTGAGCTGACAAAAGCAACGTCATTGAAGACGAGCACAGGAACCGAAGACAAAATTGTATTTCGTACAGTTTGTTTGCAAACATTTCAAACCAAACATTTCACTACCCTTATTTTGATTATTTTTTGCCTCAGCTTTTGTGTCATGTAAAAGTTTTGTTCGTCGAATATGATCATTACAGATATTTCTAGCTTGTTGAACTTATTCCGGTTTTCCTCAGTAGAGTTGGCTATATAACATCGGAAATTTACTTAGTTAGTTTAGTTTATTTATTTACTTCTTCTTTTACATTAAAAATTAGCAATATAAAAAAAAAAACAGTACAATTAGTGAATTACATCTTAATAAAAAAAAAGTATAAGTACAATAATTTTACTAATTATAAGTGTTTTTCATTATAGAGAACGAAAAAGAAGGTACAATCTGTTGTCTTATGACAAGAGTCGAAAGTACCAAATAAGTGTAACTTATTCATAAGTTTAAATTGAAAATACATTAAGAATTGTTGTGGGGTAACGAAAGAGTAAGAAAATTAAGATTATTGTTGTGTTAAAGTGAAATTAGTGTGAGAACAAATTTAAACCATAATTCTGATAATGTTATTGACTTCTTCAAAATCAAAGTTAAAAAGCCATTTTTTAACGTTTTTATTGAATGAATGAGCAGAACGAATGCTTCGAATGTCAAAAGGTAACGCGTTAAAAAGTCTAGGTGCTACTGAAGTATAGAAGTTTAAAAAGTGATGAGAATTGTGCACTGGAATGACTGAAAGATTTCTATAGTTACTGCGTAGTGAGTAATTAGGCGTATTGTGACTTAAGAGATATCCACTTCTCAAGAAAAATATTTTTAAAACTTTAAAAAAATAAAGATGTTTAAGCGGAAGGATCCCAGAGCTGACGAATAACGGAAAGCTATGTTCATTTTTCTTTTTCATCCAGATGGTTCTTAAAATATGTTTTTGAGAAACTAACAGCGGTTGTAAATTGTTTTTAAATGTACCACCCCAACAGATTATACCGTATTGTATTTTAGATTGAACCAGTCCATAATAGATAATTTCCATAAGTTTTCTACAACAAAGTTTTCTCAAGTGAAACATAATATAAGTGGTTGATAACAAATATTTTTTTAGTGCTGCAGTGTGAATTTTCCAGTTTATTTTGCTATCAATAGTTAAACCAAGATATTTATATTCGAAAACTTGCTCGATACTAAAACACTTAGAGGAACAGTGATTATTTAAAACATTAGATGGCAAAATATTAGATGAATGACAAGATAAACTACTTAGCGGAATATTTTTGCAGTCAAAAGAATGCTGAACAAGAATTGGTGGATTAAAAAATGAATCAAGTGGTTTAAAGAACATAACTCTTGTTTTCTCACTAATGACAAGCTTATGGATGCCGAACCAATGTCTGAATAATTCTAAGTCATGATTAATATCCAAAATCATATCTAGAACAGTGGGACTAGAATACACACAAGCTATGTCATCAGCAAAACCGCAGATTTTGCCTTTAAGGTTAAGACTAAATATACTATTGATATATATAAGGAACAAAGTTGGGCCTAAGACTGATCCTTGTGGGACTCCTATATTAACATTTTTGATATCGCTGAAATTATGACCTATTTTGACCATTTGTTTTCTAATTTTTAGATAAGAAGAAAACCAATCCAGTATAAAGCCCCTGAAACCAGCTTTCTCTAATTTTCTTAATAATATCTCATGGTCAACAGTATCGAAGGCTTTTTTTATGTCAATATATAGAGCAGCGGTATACTTTTTTTGGTCTATACTTTTATAAATAGAACTACAGTGAGCTAATAGAGCATCTTCTGTAGATTTTCCAGCTCTAAAACCAAACTGATTAGAGTTAAAAAAAGAAATGCCATCAAGATAGTTTATTACCCTTGAATAATAAATATAAATTATGATATTAGATTATATTAGATTATAAGAACTATTTTAATATTGTTAACGTTAGATTTTAACGAATTAAATAAATATATACCCTGCTTTTAACAACTTTCTCGAAAATTTTTGAAAAAACTGGTAATAGAGAAATAGGTCTATAGTTATTGACACATGTCTTATCCCCTTTTTTAGGAATAGGAATAATTTCAGCTATTTTTAAACTTGTCGGGAAAATACCGTGAAAAATACTTTTGTTAAATAAAAGAGATAATATATCAACTATATTAAAGCTAACCTTTTTAATAAAAAAATTTGAAAAACTATTAGATGTGGATAAATGAGAATTATCTAAGGCTTGAATTACTCTAAAAATTTCGAAAGAAGTTATCGGCTGAAAAAAGAAACTATGTGATTGAAAACTTTCTTTGAAACAAATTTCAGAACAATTTTCAGTACAGTTGTTAATACCAGCATTTGCGATTGTGTCTACAGCTATTTTTATAAAATAATCATTAAAAATTTTGGCCATTTCAGAATGATCAACAATGATCTGGGAACCAAAAGAAAGATGAGAAGGTAAATCAGAAGTTTTGTTTTTGTTGAATAATTCGTTGACTATACCCCATTCTTTTTTTAAATCACCTTTTGCTTTATGGAACTTATCAATATAAAAATTTTCTTTGCAGATTGGAATTTCAAGTCTGATTTCTTTGCATAAATTATCATAGTTTTCACGGTATAAAACGTTATTAGAATGTTTCTTACATTTAATTCTCAATTTATTTTTAAAGTCAATTTTTTCTAATAAATAATTTGACATCCAGGGTTTTAGTTTTTTTTAATTTACTTTTTTTGCTTCCAATAACTTCCGAGCTTTGATCAACAAAACATTTCAAAAGGAAAACAAAATTTTCAAAAGAAATGGAAGGGTCAGGATCCATATGAACTCTTGACCAGTTTTCAATTAGCAAAATAGAATTGAGCTGTTCAAAATTAGTTCTGACAGTTTGCTTATTCAGGACTTGTCCCCTTAATCCGAGTTCGCTCTTTTCTTTAAAATTGAAAAATAGACAAGTCATATGATGATCAGAGATCTTAAGATCAGATACTGAACTCGTGAGGGTTAAATTAGTTTTTAAATCAATTCTAGCGAAAATATGATCAATACATGTAGTGGATGTAGAAGTTATCCTAGTTGGTACATTAATACAAGAAATTAAACCATGAGCTGACATTAACGATTTGTAATTTTCAACAACTGAAGCTTCAGATAAGATATCTAAATTTATATCACCTAAAATAAACAAGTGCTTTGCGTTATTATTAATCAGCAGTGAGTTGAGTTCTTCTATATAAACCTCTTCATTTACATTATGAAATCTGTAGAAACACATAAAGACCAGCTTAACAGAATTAATAACTAAAGATATCTCAACCATATCAGAGCTTATGAGGTCTGTGCTACAACAATCAAAATTTAAACTTTCATTCACAAAAATAGCAAGTCCACCTGCAGCATAAGTGTTGTTACACTTTGCATATAAAAAGTAACCGGGAATCTTAAACAAATCTTTTTCGTGCTCATAAATCCAAATTTCAGTTAAAAAAATTAATTTAGGCTTATTAATAAAAGATTCCAAATGAATCAATAACAAATCAAAATTTTTACGTAGACTTCTAATATTTTGTTGAATAATAAAAAAACTATTTTTATAATCATCAGAATGAAAAACACTTTTACAAAATTCATTATCAAAGGAGCAAAAGGGAGTAACTAACGAATCAATATTTACATCTGATAAAAAAGATTTGGCCATAACTAAATAATTTTACTAAGATAATCCAAAGATGAAATACGATGCGTTGTTTCTCCTTCTTGCTTTTTCATTAAGATTATTCCATTATTGATCCAAAGATAATGATATTTTTTTTCATTTTTAATAATTTTAGCTTTGTTAAATAAGTTTCTGTTAAATTTAGTTAATGTTTCATTAATAAAAATAGGTTTTTTGACAAATTGCTTATCAATTAAACTAGTATTAAGTTGTTTCTTTTTTTGATTAGAAGTAATTTTCTGCTTACATTCGGCTCTTTTAAATTTAACACAAACGATATCCCTTGGTTTTGTTGTTGTTGATGAGGCTGCAATGTTGTTGTTGTTTGCAGTCGTGTTACTTTTTATTGTTTTAACAAAACAATATTTGATGTCGTCAGCTGTGATGCTTTCATCGATATGTTCTAACAGCTTTAGTGTCGAGGTCAATGCACTGTCTTTGTTGACATTAGGTATACCTACAATGTCAATGCATTTATGAAGTGTTTTTTGTTGCAATAAATTGACTTCTCTAACCCTAACTTCTTTATACATATGTCGAATCAAACAATGAATTCTCTTTCGGTTTAACAGATTTTTCTCTATTCGGAATAATTTTTTTCATTCCGAAAAGAAATAAATTTCTAATAATATCTACACTGGAGTCTTCGTCACAGTGGATAGGATAGTGGCCAGTTAAAGAAGAAATTGTTGAGACCCTACCGAATTGCCACACAGTTCTCATACCATTTTTTCTATAACTTTGGTTTTGTTGACACGAGAAATGATTCAATGGTCTGATGTGCCTAGAGGTGATAATACACTTATAGTCTATTTATCAGGGTTAGAGGTAAGAAATAAGTCTAGAGTTTGGAACATTGAGCTCCAAAGTCAGGAATTTGGCTCGTTAACGAGCTAAGAGTTGTTTAATTCAGACAAAATCTCGACATAACTTCCTTCACCGTGTTGTCTGACCAGAAAAACGCAGTCCCGAAGAATTGTGTACATTGAAATCACCCGTAACAACGATGGAAATGAGAAACAATTCTACTGATAGAGTCGGCGAATCGAATTCGTTAAAAGTCGAGTAACTATCCAAGCTATGAATGAAATTAAAGTTTGTATCTAAACAAATGCCATATTGTGGTTGAAGCATCATTATTTCATATATACATACATATATGGCAAGGCCATGGCAAGGGAAGAATAGAGGCACTCAGCTATAACCGAACAGGCTAAAATCCGTTGGATTAAAATTTTCATCCACCAAGGTTTCGCTAAGTGCCAAAACCTGCTGGCCTATATTTCGCAATATGGATATACATATATAGCACAGAAATTCTTCCAAAGGCCCCGAATTTTAGTACAATCGATCCTAAATACACTCAACATTACAATAAAACAAATCAGGCACTTAACTTAACTATGTTGATATTGGGCTTAGGCTTTGAAAGAGCTTCGCAATACAATTTGATATTAATGTTATGCCTTAATAGTAAATGTATTTCTCCGCTTCTGGATTCCAAACACAGATAACAGCAATTTATCTGATATTCCTTTGGTTCAATCATTTACACACAGTGCATGCGATGACCTAAACATTGCATTCAACGACAAAACTAAAGCAAACTGTAGGTTCATGGGAGAATGAGAAGAAGGATATTTACAACTCACTGTGTTATACAATTTATTTGTTTTTCCATGTTTTCCATTTTTTGTTCGTGTTAATTGCACTCTCACTGACACTTTGACTGTTTTTTTCCGTGACGCGAGGGGAATTTTGTTCCGCTCCTCAACTCCACCGATCACTGTGAGGTGCAAATCGGTACTTAAATTTAAATTTAGTAAGTTTTCGAGTCTTACTGGTACAAGATAATTAAAGAACCCAAAATGTCATATCAATCAATATTACATTTTTAACCCTAGATTAAGCATCTCTGAAAGATAATTGTTTTGTCATTTTAGACTAAAGGAGGATGGATTATAACATGAGTCTGGTCTTTCTCATAGCGCATTGTCGTTTCTATAAGACTTGAGTTTCATGGATAGAATTCAAAATCCAATCCGCTCCATTTTTATCTTATTTGTTTTACTATTTATATCTTCAAAACCAATATACTTCGGTGTTTTTTTTCAAATACTAACCTATTTTTCTAGCTTTCACACTTATAGGTGATGCCACTTCTCATAATTTAAGCCGCAGAAACAAGATAATAATTCAGAACGAAAGAATGTCCCTTAACTATATCTAACCAACTGAACCGCACTGTAAATTTCAAATAAAGAAATTAAAAAAAAAACGAAGCGTGTGCAGTTACAAAAAGAACGAGGCATGTAGATATATTAAAATCAAAACGCAATTTTTCAATTCAATTGTTAATAAAACGTAATTTAATAACTTGCTGATGTGTACAATGCATTTTAAGTGTTTACCAAAAAACTACATTTTATCAGGTTTTGAAATCAAAATTCCATTCTTCTTGGTTTTTGTTAATGAATATAGATTTCATTAAATATTTTTCTATATTCAAAATCAGGTCTTGAAAAACCATCAAGCTGGTTTCGAGCAAATATAAACAAAGGCATGTTAATGGGGAATTTCACTGAGTTCTTAGCTAGAAGTCAACTTATAATAATTCTTCATCAAAATGAGGTAGAAGAAATCTTGAGTTGCAATAGGAAAAAACCTTATCTTTCAGCTAGAAACACTGTTTTGTAATTCGTTTTCTAATCAGAATTTAAAATATTAAAAGGTCGCGATTATTGGTCATATGCCATTACAAGTTTAGGAACTTACCGTCTCTCCTTTACAAAAAACAAATCACCCTAACGACTTAATTGGTGTTGATATATTATAAAGCTGAGATTATTATATGGTGCAAAGGGTCAGATTTTTAAATAGCTCTGGCAAACAGGCATAATTATAATCAAGTATGTGATAAGATTTGAATTTTCAAATATATGTATAATTAAATGGTATCATACAAGCAAACCAATAGATCGGTTATAAACAAATTTGCCCTTGTGCATCAATTTGTTGCGCATTTGATTTTGTAGCTACATAATACACAGTTCTATCAAGATAGATATTGTTGACGATATATGATTTTTATTTTGCTTTGGTGATTGTATGTGTGTGTTTTTTATTTTTATTCCGAAGCAATATCAAAATACATGATGTTTGTATATTTTGGTTTGAGAATGGCCAAATAAATTCGAAATAAGAGATTAGAATGAAGGAAGTTGTTTGTTTTTGCCTTGGACAAATTTAAAAAAAAAAATGAATTTTATAATTCATTAGATTTAAGACGGCACTAAACTTCACAGCTGCTAAAAATGCACAGTTACAATAATGGGAAGTTATTGATAACTTATAACGTTTTAAATAATCTAAAAGGTTTTTTAAATAAGGACGGGTAGATTTTGGAATGTAATAAAAGTTGTGTATGTGGTATTAACAACATTTTTTTTTTATTTGAAAGGCCCATGTATGCCAGTATGTATTGAATAAGAGATCATTCAAATGCCCACCTTGTTTTCTTACGGTAGCAAGGATCCGAGTTGTCTAATTTTTAAAGAAACTTTCTCATAGATTCATATGAATTTGAGCGATGACCTGTTTTATGTTTACATTAAGGGCATCGATCAATTCTGATTTATTCGCATAGATCTGCGACTTCAGGAAAGCCCACAAGAAAAATTCTAGCGGAGTCAAATAGCATGACCTTGGTTTCCAATTCTCACCTCTGCGAGAGATAACCTTATCCTCAAATCGTTCATGCAGAATGTCAATGAATTTCAAGAAATTGGTTATCATCTGTTCTTGCTTCGGCAGAACATATACTAAAATTGGAACGATACAGAGAAGATTAGCATGGCCCCTGCGCAAGGATGACACGCAAAATCGTGAAGCGTTCCACATTTTTTAACCCCATGGTGGAATATTGAACTAGCTGAACTCCGCAAAACAAAAATGTCAGCCTGGAAAACTTTTAAAAGATCTGCCAACCAAGAAAACTTAATAGCATTCAAAAAAGCTAACTCCAGATTCCGAAGGCAGCTTAAGATCGAAAAAGCAAAAAGCTTTGAGGAGTTTACCTCTAAAATTAACCCGGACACCTCACCAGGAAAAATCTGGAATAGTATTCGGGCCTTAACTGGCACCTACACTCCACTCAGGATCAACCATCTTATTACACCATCTGGCCCACTCTCAGACCCTTCTCAAATTGGTAATTACATTGCCCAATGCTGGTCTAACTACTCTAATGACTCTAATTTTACAGAGGAATTCAAAATATTGAAGTATGAAACCATTTCTCAATCCACCGTCTCAACTGCACGTAATTCCCATGCCCAACTCATTGAGGGTGATATCTCTCTAGTCGAACTTGAATCTTGCGTTTGTAAACTAAAAGGAAAAACTCCTAGTAGGGACCGAATATCGTACCAAATGATTAAAAATCTCCCAGTTGAGATGACTCATAGACTTCTTAATCTCTTTAACAATATCCTTAAAACTGCCGTCATCCCCCAAAGCTGGAAAATAGCCTCAATAGTTCCTATTCCCAAACCCAAAAAGGACAAACTAACACCAGATAGCTATCGGCCTATTTCGCTTCTCCCATGTACGGCAAAAACATTAGAAAAAATAATTGCAAAACGAATACTTTGGTATGCTAACTTTTGAGCCCTAACCAAGTCGCATTTAAGTCCAACCGAGGGTGCACAGATGCCCTACTCTTCATAGATGACTATATCTCTAGAGCACTCAGCTCCAAAAATCATGTCTCAATACTAACCCTAGACTTCGAAAAAGCGTTTGATAGAATAGGCATCCATATTGTTCTAAACAAACTAAAGGAATGGGGTATAGGCCCCAAGATTTTCAATTATGTGAAAGCTTTTCTTACCAATAGAAAGTTTTGCATTAAAACCAACAACTGCTATTCTCCTACACATCGACTTCATAACGGAATCCCCCAAGGATCTCCATTATCTGTCGTCTTGTTCGCTATAGCATTTCAATACATTTGCGACATCTTATCTGAGCACAAATCATTAAAATACTGCTGTTACGCAGATGACGTATACATACTTTCTAAGAGTCAGAATATAAACTATTCTAAAACAGTTCTGACAAATGCTCTTAACGACATTCTAATATGGACTGTGTCTTCCGGAGCTAAGCTTTCGTTACCAAAATATAAAATCCTACATGTTTGTCGCAAACACTCTTGCACACCTCTCCCAATTAAAATTTAAAAATTCTAGGTTTGTTATTCAATAATAAATATAATTGGCGTAACCATTGTTTAGAACTTAAGAAAGCTATAGCTGCAAGGTCCAATATTATTAAGTATCTATCTAGTAGGAAAAGTAGCGTTCATGTTAACACACTTTGTAATATAACCAAACAAATTATATTAAGTAAAATCGATTATGGCATCTTCATATACGGCAACTCTCCAAAATCAACTCTTCAAATTATTAAAGCAACCTATCATCAGGCAGCAAGGTGCAGTGTTGGGGCCTTTCCCACATCCCCCATCAAAAACATTTTGGCAGAAGCCGGACTCCCCTCTATCGAAGAACGAAGAGATAGAGTAGTATCAAAACTTTACGCCAAGCCTACTTTCTCATCCAAATCAGTTATCGATAATGTGATAAATCTTACGCTGGAACGAAAACAGGTAAAAAGGATCCCGTCAGCCATATTTACCATCCTTCAAGTCAACAAAGTAATCGAACTCCCAAAACTGAACAAAATCAAACCCACAGCTTTTCAACCCCCATGGTTCATAAATTCGGACTCATTCATAATGGATCTATCATTTTATGGGAAAACAAATACAGGAAATAACCTATATAGACAACTTTATATAGACATTTCTACAGAATACAAGGCTAATGACTGGAGTTTCATTTTTACCGATGGATCAAAAACCATAAATGCCACATCATTCGCAATTACTTTTGAGGAAGGCACTATATTAACACTTGGAATTCTTCCACAATCTGCATCCATCTTCACAGCTGAAGCTCTAGCTATCCAGATCGCCCCAAGAAGCCAAAAAACACGGGAAATAAATACATTATTTGTACTGATAGCCTCTCGACAATTAAAGCTATACGAAACACCAATAACAACACAGCACTCATCTGTAACATACACCATCTCCTAATAAAATCTCATCTTCGAACAAAGATAATGTAGACTCCTGGCCATGTTGGCATTCGCGGTAATGAGCTGGCAGATGAAGCTGCCAATCTCGCGAGTAAAGCACCAGTTTACCTGTACAATATATATACCAAAACCGACCTCATCAAGACAATCGAGAATAAACTCTTCACCTCCGATCAATCCGCATGGAGTGAATACGAACACCACTACGCTAAAACCAACCCCAATAAAAATCAACCCATCTATCCTACAAATATTCAAAAATCCAAAATAAAGGACTTTATAAGACTCCGTCTTGGTCATACTTCTGCGACTCACCTCCACATCCTTAAGAGGGAAAGTCCTCCAACCTGCCCTACCTGCCACACAATTGCCAACCTTCATCATCTGCTCTACGACTGCAACCGATTAAGACCATTCATCAACAACATACTACAAGGAGAAGATATAATAGAAGTACTAAAAAACCCAAATAAACTCAACTTGGATAAAATAAGCGAAATTTTTGTAAAAACAGGAATTAAACTATAAATATGTAAAAACTAATATCTAATTAGAATTAAGTATCATAGAGCGGTAGGCCTTTGCAGCTAGATGCTCATAAAACTATTATTAGCCTGTAATTTATTGCATGTTTAATAAATTAATAATAATAATAATAATAATAATAATTGGTTATCATCGTTCTGTAGCGCTCGCCATTGGCAATTTCCATTTGTGGCTTGGACTTCCTTCTTTAACTGGCTGCACATCCAGCCGGAGACACGGCACCTTTCCATCCTCTGCTATCCCGAGCATGCTGCTTCTAGTCATCTAGGCCAAGCTCTCTGATATCCGCGATGGCTTGATGTTTAAACCAGAGGTTCGGTCTTCCTTGTCGCCGCGAACCTGAGAGCTGGTATTCGAAGACTCTCTTAGCTGGTTCATTGTTGTCCATTTGCTCAATGTGGTCGAGTCAATGTAGTCGGCGTGTTTTGGCTTTCTGAACTACATCCACATCTTGGTTCAGCTGATAGAGTTCGCGGTTATATCTTCTCCTCCATTCGTCCTCCTCGCACACAATTTTTCTTTCGAAAGAGCCCAGTAGCATCTCTATTTTTCTGCTTATAATCCAGCACTCGGCGCGCGGGATAATAAATTGATAGTTTTGTAGATCGTGCACTTTGTCTTACGACACGAGTAACCGTAGCAGCAGCAGTTTTCTAGCGTAATTTTTCGTTGCTGTCGTTCGTTGAGGTAACGTTTTTCCCCAATCGGTTGACACATGTTTGTTTGTTTGTAGAGATCATATACTTGGTCTTGTTCTCATTTACTTCAAAACCAACAAGTCTCGCCTGATCTTCAACAGCCGCGAAAGACTCTATTACAGAATGATGTCGATATCGTCCGCATATTTCAACTGTTAGACAGATTTGTTGAATATAGTGCCTCTGTGTTAACGCCTGCCCTTCGCACCATCTGCTCTGGAACGAGATTGAAAAAAATCACATGATTGCAGAAATCCTGTGTTTGGTATATTTCAAAGGATTTGATCCCTAATGGCACACTGCACCGCGTATTTACCAATGTCAAGCGACACAGTTGGTATTCCCACAGTTCGGCCATCGCCTTATAGAGCTCCTGACGATGAATGCTATCATATGCGGCTTTGAAGCCGATAAATAGATGGTGAGTCTCGATTTGAAATTCGTTGGTCTTTTCCGAATTTTGCTCAATGTGAATAGTTGGCCTATGCTCGATCTGACGAGCTGGAAGCCAAACTTGTACTTGCCGACACGTTTGAGATATAGGATCACCTTTTTTGTAGATGGGGGCATATAGAGCTGATGGTCCAGTCATCAGGTATACACCTTTCCACCCATATTTGGTTGATGGTTTGATGCATGCACCTTACCAACACATCACCTTCGTATTTGAAGCGGTCTGCAGGTAAGCCATCAGATCCTGCGGCTCTGTTGTTCCTAAGCTTATTTATAGCTAGAGATACCTCTCCTATACTGGGCGGAGGAACTGGTTCTTGGAAGTTGATTGGAAGTTGCTTGTCTTCTAGCCTTACTGAACACTCTACATGATGCCCATTTAAAAATGAACTTGAAAGCATCCACAACTCCCTCTAGTTCGGTGACTAGGTTACCTTCGTTGTTTCGAAGAGCCTGCGTTATAAGTAACTGGCTGGTGGTTTAAAGACATAACATGCTCACATGTGGTAAACCATTGAATCTATTCATATTTCCAAAAGACTGATTGACAAGAAATATTGCTGACCAAATCGCACAGCATTAATTAACACTTCACTGGTTTTGGTGTTGGATTGTGTGTGGATGGCCTTTAGTGGCGGTGGTATAGTTTTCGTCAAGATCTTTGTCCTTTAGCTTATTCTGGTTCTTCTGCTAATCAATGAGTTCAGACGATGGCCACCCCTGCTGATTTTTTCGAGCATCTTTGTTGAGTGGACATTGAAACGTAGCAGAACGTTGAAGTGGATCACCAGGTACTTGTACTTCACATTTTGTTTAGCTGCTATTGTAGGTCCGTCTGGGAGTTTTAAAAAGTAGGTTTCAGCGATTTGCTGCTCAACGATTGCCTCTGCCCGTGCTCCATTGAATGTCTGACAGGCAAGTTTTGACTAAGCCCCATTACAAAAATTGTTAGACAAAATATAGATCAAGGATGAACACGAATAAAATAATGTGAAATAAGACACGGCATTATCCGCTTTAGTTCAGCCGCCATCCCTGGAGATAAAATATCTGAGACAACAACCTTCAGTCTCAGAACATCGTGCCACACATCTTTCCTATCCTTCATTCTCTTCCTTAACTTCACGCCCGCGCTGTGTTCAAACATTTAAAGGGTAATCATAATCCCTTGAGCGCGTGTAGATTATATAAAAAAAAAAAAAAATGTGTCTTGACTTGCCCAACAGATAAAAATAGTGACTTTGATGTGGCGAAAGGAAGCAAATCGTCTGGATAAATAAGGTTCTCGCATTCAACTGGAAGGAGTTATTGGACTGTCATTTGGCTGATAAGTTAACGGCCTATTTTCGAGTCATCGTTGACTCCAGCTTAGATGTTATATGGTGCTAGTTGGCAGTTGCACAGCTGCACGAAGAATATTGTGAAGGAGCGAAATGAAAGAAAAAAGAAATGTGTAATAGAGGTAATCCTAATTGAATTAATGAATAAGACCCTCTATGCATACACCGACGAGATGTTTCACAACATTCAGAAATTATCCAACGGTGGCAGACTGTTAAGCGCTGCATGATGTCGTCTTAAAATTTCAGTTTAAGATGATTGTATTTTCACTGCAGAACTTCTTGAGTATTATTGAGTATTAAGAGGGATTTTCTCTTAGGCCAAATTATTAGTCTCTTTTTCTTAACTACCACGCTCTTTGTTGATTTCCAGTCCTGATGAAAGTACCAGTTTTTAATGTACTTAAGGTTGTTAAAAATGATTGTGAGAAGAATCATTAGGTAATGTTAGAGACGCCAGTGGTCTGAAAATTTCTTCAGAGGCTCATTATGGTTAGAGGACGAACTCTGCAAACTATGTTAATTACTGATTTCGATTTCGATCAACATTTTTCAAGACACAAACATTTTTGACATTTTGATTTCATAGATGTAAATGGAAACAAGATGAAATTAGCGATGTTTAATATGATAACAAAACATTGCAATCGTTATTTCTCAAGAAAAAAGTTTGACATTCATCTTGAAGTTGCATTTTTAGTAAGATTGATTTGTATTCAATTTTTTTTATTTGCCTTTGAAATTCATTCATCATTATTATATGCATTTTTTCCTTAGCTCTCAATAAGCGGTGATAAGACATTAAAAATATTTGCTACAAGCGGCTTTTATTTTTCTTGGAAATAATTATTATGGCATGAATGTAATTATATACATATATTTCTATTTCTTATGTATGATTGCTTAAACACGTTTTTGTAATTACTATTATCTGATATTAATCTTTTTTTACTGAAATAATAATTATTGTTGGCTGTAAAAAAAATATTTGTACATCATAGCAAAACAGTAAAAAAAAAACGTTAACGTTTGAAAAGTTGCTTTGCATGAAAAAGAAACTATTGCTGACGTAAGAACATGCAATATACATACATACGAGTACGTTCCTGGATAACCTAGAGCGACCTAAGTAGATTTTATACTAATTAAAATAATTAATATCAGACCATTTCGTTCAACAAAATTAATATTTTTAGTTTTGTATTACATATCTAGATAAAATATATAACTTCGACCTTATAGGTGCATAGAAATTATAAAAACTGCAGCCAACTTCGGCAGTCAAAAATTGTAATGCGAATGGCGACAGAAACGATTTTATAAAAGCGCAAAATACATTGGTAAACTCTAAAAAGCCGTCGGCGCTGCAATCTAATTAACATGATAAGTTTATTAGAGAAAGAAATATAATAGCAATTGAAAAAATCTTACTTTTCATTTTCGGATGCAAATTCTGCCATAAGATGCACCAGAACGAATCCTATTTCCATTTTTTTGGGTATTGTGAATAAAATTTTTAGTCTTTTTTTCATAATATATATTAAACGGCAAATGAATGTCAAAACTCCTAGTAATTTGAAAGTTGTAATCTACTCTGAAGGAGATCACAATATCGATAGTTCTTATGACGCTCACAAGTTGTGAGTCTGCTGTTAGAATACGAAAACCTCACAAAATAATATTTACCTCACCTTGTGAGGTTGTTGTGAATTGTGAGGTTTCAGTGAGGTTGGGCAGAATGGGGCTGTAATATTTTTAAAAAATCATAATTTTTAATTTCTTTTTCTGAATTCAATGAAAACTTTTAAATGAAGCTGAACAAAATAAAAAAAAAGTGTGAGTGCCAGGACTCACGATTAAGATGTGTAAACATCAACGTTCGTCCGAGTGCCGAATTTTTGTTATCGAACGTACCCAATAAACATACAATGCAATCGTACTAGTTTGTGACTTTAGAATATACCCCTCACACACGCCACATCGATCAACCTAATCGACAAAGTACTTCGCTTTTGTATGGGCATTTACACACCAATACGCCGACGTAGAAGTACATGCCAAAATCAGCTGTGAAATGGTAGAGTTGTAAAATTTTAAATGAAAAGTGAAAATGACCGAAACATATTTGAATTTTAATGCTCCAGAACCACTTTTTTGCGTTGATCAGAGCTTTATTGAATTCTTGCTTAAGGAGATTGAATTTTATTCTTGCTTTTTCAGGCGATTTGTAAATTTTAACAACTAAAACCGAATAACATCATAAAAAATTGTTTCTACGAACTAGTTCGGTCCTTTTTACACGCCATGTCGGCATACTACTTCGATTCCCAGAGTTCGCACTGCTATGTCGACACAATATTCATTTCACACGACAGAAAAACCTTATCGACAATATGCTTCGATGAAGTAGTTTGTGTGTTAGGAGTGAGTGGACTCCGCTACGTAACGTAAAGTTTGTTTGACTTATGTTTAACCAGGGATGTTGCTTGTGACAGCATTATATTTTTACCCTTATATTCAAACAGAGATGTTATCTGATAAAAAATAGACTGTTTTTACACGAATCTGATTTTAATCTCTGTTTCTGTTTTGGCTTCCTTTCGAGTGCATCTGTGCTTTTAAACACAGCGATTTTTAATATAAATTAACTTTGTTCATGCGAAAAGGAGTCATCTCTTCGCACTCCTTACTCTACTCAGTTAAGCGAATTGCACTGAGCGAACGCCAAATATAAAAAGAAAACCACAAAGAAGAATGAACGATAACTTCGCATTTTTCTCAGCAATTGTAAGTGTATTAGTAAAAGAGTCACACGTATATAGATTGGATGTAGGCTTGAAGAAAAATCAAAATCTTTTTAATCTAGCGTACTGCATAGAAATATTGTATATGCAAGGTTGATGATTGATCATGTATTTATTGGTTCATTTGCGTATAGTACGTTGAAGAGATGAGAACACAGCACAGCATAAGCACTGACTAAAATATTAATACAGCAAACGAAAGTTGTATGATAAAATTGACAGACAAAATAAAACAAATTACTCGGATAAAATTACAAAAATCTCAAAGAAATTCGTAAAAACACAATTTTGCTGAAAAAAAACCACAAAGGGCAACGTTCTCTCGCCACTGAAATAATAGACTTGTACGTGCTTTTCATGCATTTGAACAATGTATACCTGGCTTAACGCCGCGCCGCCAACAAATATACTTGTCATGCAGCGAAAAAGTCGAAACTTTTTTTTTGACAAACCACTAGATGGAGCGTTCACCTTACCAAAATCAAACAAATCCCTTAACTTTTTTTTTAGGTTTCTGTACTTTATCTTACTCCCTCTGTCAGAGATTTACAGACAGATTGACATCATTCCCACCTTGTAATGGAATTATAAGTGGCAAAACAAATTTTTTTAATACATTGAAGTCGTAGTCGTCATCCAGTTCATGGCTTGACAGATGGAGAACCATCTATATTTTGATATAGTGAATGCTAAAAGTATATTTTAATATAATAAAGAATATCTAATTCAATAATTAAAATAATTATATGGTATGACAGATAAGGGACAAATTAAATTTTGACGTATCGAGAATATTTCATTGCAGATGTCAACTGATTGCCCTGAAGAACATTTTTTGGATTTTTAAAGTTCAACTCTGAAAATGCATTTTTTGCAAGCATAAAATAAAATGTTATCATCCGTCAATAACGTGAAGTGGATTTTTTAAGACATTAAATGAACCCGCTATGAAATTTTACACCAGTTGATTTGTGTTTCGTCTTTTTCACATATTTAGGACTATTCGGCGAGATCTTTTATTCTTCTATTCTGTTATTCTGCTATGAATTTCCATACAAATGTTTGAACTGTCAAAAAATCTTCTATGAATTTTAATTTTGGTATTCAGCACGCTAAAATCTGTTATAAAATCTGCTAAGAAAACTTTTATGAACTGTCAAACGTTCGAACATAGAAAAAATCTTTTACGAATAGCATTTTTGTTAAAAATCATAAAAGAATAAAAGACAAACTTCTGTTACTTTTATCATAAAAGATTTAAATAAGTACACACTACACAGGTGCATCAAGTAATAATGAATATTTATCTTGTCTTTCGTCTATCAAATGTTCTTTAAAGGAGACAAATGAAAGAAAATGTATCAAAACACATATCATATAAAGAAATAAGTAGAGTATGGCCTTGGTATTCCCAGAAACATAATGAGATAAAATCGTGTTCCATTGTATGGATATCCTTAGTGTGTAAGGCTAGGCGCGCACATTCAATTTTTAGTTGCACAACTGTTTGGTAGCTTATAGAAAACAGATGAACTACTTAGTTGAATGTCCGCGCAGGTGCATATAATTATTATTTTACACAAAATAGCCTTAGGCTAGGCGCACACATTCAATTTTTAGTTTCGCAACTGCTTGGTTCGAGCAACTAAAAGTTTGTGTTTTGATACAAACTAAGCTATTGCCTAAAATGAGTTCGCTATTCTGTGTAACATATAATTGTATGCACCTGCGCGGACATTCAACTAAATAGTTCATCTGTTTTCTATAAGCAACCAAACAGTTGTGCAACTAAAAATTGAATGTGCACGCAATTATTTAGTTTGTGTCAAAACACAAACTTTTTAGTTGCTCGAACCAAGCAGTTTCGAAACTAAAAATTGAATATGCGCGCCTAGCCTAAGAGTTTACTTTTTTGTTCGTCATCCATTTAAATTATGTCAGATGAAATATTTTACATAATCACACATAACAGATTTAGTTCAGTTTTATAACAGATCTCGTTTTCGAAGTAGCATATGGCCAGGCGCGCGCATTCAATTTTTAGTTTCGCAACTGTTTATTTGCTAAAATGAAACATATGGGCTTATATGGGACACCGCGCACTTAAAGCAACACGATTCGAGCAACTAAAAACTTTTTGTTTTGACATAAACTAAACGATTGCCTAAAATTAATTCGTAATAGTTGAGCTGTTTTCCATAAGCGCAAGAGAGAAAAGAGTGTGAGCGTGAGTAAAGAGTTGCCAGTGCGCGGTTCTCTTTCAACTGGTGATTAAACTATTTGATTTCAATCACAGTTGCCAGTGCGCGACTAGCCTAACAGACTTTTATAAAAGTTCGAACCTCTGAATACCAATCATAAAAGATCTTTTAAGGTGGAAATCTTTTATGATTCATAACAGAAAATCTATAGCAGAATAACAAATGTGGCAGAATAGGCCTAATTGGTCGAGAGGTAAAGAAATGTTGAGGGATTGAATTAAGTTCTAGCCAGCAATGGAAAGTAATAAAATCGAGATTTTAGTACTCAAAGTCTCCAATGTAAACACGATGTCGTAAGTACGCATTATTTACAATGTAAACAGGGTGTTAAATGCAATCGTCGGTAAGGTAGGTTGCTACACGGAACGTGTAACCGAAACGTGTAACCGAAACGTGTAACCGTAACGTGTAACCGTAACGTGTAACCGTAACGTGTAACCGTAACGGGTTACACGGGACGTATAAGTTTTACACACGTTTTCGATTCACTCTACCGCCGGGAAAGATGTTTACACATCAAAAACTAGAACAATGAACTTGAGTTTTTTCGTTAGTTGTTAGGTTTAGACTATTGAGTTCATATAATGGGTGATTTTTTTGCTATTTTCTTTTTGGCAACACTGGTTTTGACAGCTCACACGCGTTTCGTATTTTGTGTCACTGTCAAACATCTTCATTTTGGTCTATAATTTAACCAGGAATCTTCTTACAAACGAACAATGCTTGCAAATTATTGAATTTTAGAAAGTTCATCGTGCGCTTCTTTCATTTTATGGTCAGTATAATCGACTAAATTTCGCACCAAATTTACATTGTTGGACATTAAACCACCAACACGCTTACGTATAGTACGAACTGAGGAAAATATGGCAGCTGTATCGGCCAGTGTTAGTGATGACCGTGAATTATCGATTCGGTGCCGTTCGCAGCAATTTGACCTCTGTTACTCCACTACGTGGAAAATTTTGCGGAAAGATTTAGGTGTGAAGCCTTTCAAAATACAGCTGGTGCAAGAATTGAGGCCGAACGATCTACCACAACGCCGAATTTTTGGTGAATGGGTTCTTGAAAAGTTGGCCGAAGATCTTTCTAGATTTATTATCGGAAAATTGTGTTCAGCGACGAAGCTCATTTCTGGTTAAATGGATACGTGAACAAGCAAAACTGCCATATTTGGAGTGAAGAGCAGCCAAAAGCATTGCAAGAGCTACCAATTCATCCAGAAAAATTCACTGTTTGGTGCAGATTATGGGCTGGCGGAATCATTGGGCCGTATTTCTTCAAAGATGATGCGAATCGCAACGTTACTGTGAATGGTGTGCGCTACCGTGCGATGATAACAAACTTTTTTTTTGCGCAAAATGGAAGAGCTTGTTTGACATGTGTAGTTTCAACAAGACAATGGACCAATTGAGAGGCGAGTTCGGTGAACAGTTTATTTCACGTTTGGGGACGGTCAATTGGTCGCCCAGATCGTGCGATTTAACGCCTTTAGACTATTTTTTGTGAGGCTGTGTTAAGGCTCATGTCTATAGCGACAAGCCCGCTTCGATTGACGCACTGGAAGCTAACATTTAAGCATTTATTCGTGAGATACCAGCCGAAATGTTAGAATGAGTATGCCAAAATTGGACTAAGCGGGTGGACCATTTGAGGAGCAGCCGCGGCCGTTATTTGCATGAAATAATCTTCAAACATTAAATTATATCGACCGTACTATCGATTCAAATAAAGATTTCATGCATTTTTCTGAATTTTATGTGGTTTTTTTATATTTCCGATAGCTCTTAAAAAATCACTCGTTAGTACCTCTTTTTGAACTTAGATACGATAGGAAAGGAATGTTCAGGTACTTTTTACTTGCGATATACATATGCGACTACATAGGTACTATACATATGTAGTACCTCTTGACATAATAGTTAATGCGTTGGACTGTAATTCAGATTCAGAGGGTCTAGGTTTCGATTCTCAGCCACTGCAAAAATGTTTTCAGCCTCTTACGTGGAAGTGACAAATCCTACAAAAGTTTCTCTTGCTATGAAAAGTAATACTCATTAACCGTTTGAATGGTTCAGAATTGTAAGTCACTAGGTTTAGGCTCTCTAAGAGCTGTAATGGTTTCTAATTTATGTTATTTGTATAAGCCGAGTTATGCATCAAAATCAAACTTGAGACTTTTGTGAATGCAATCTTTAAAAAATATTTATGTAATCCAAGTAAAGAATTGTATTCATCGAATTCAATTTCGAAATTTCTTGTTTGCATTTAAACGACAAAAAAAAAAATCTAAATTTTTGTTTGAAACAATGAGTTCGCATATTTTACAGCTCTTCCTCCAGATTACATTCCTTGAGAATCCTTAGTATATGGAGTGGTTTCAGAGATTGTAGTTTTTTACTTGCGACTTATAGGTACTATAAGGCAAGTTATGCATTCGGAAAAAAAATCGAGCTCGAGACTTTGATCAAAGTTGACATTACGATGATAGCAAAGACCAAAAAAGTGGATCTAGCAATTCTGTCTGTCTATCTGTCGATTCGACTACAGCCTAAATTCTCGGCCGATTTTCTTCAAACTTGGTAGATATGGGTTTTGATTTTTTCCCCCCACATGTTTTTTTCTTTTTTTTTCTATAAATTTTTTTTCTCGAAAACTGTCCCACAGAATTTAAAGAAAAAAATTTGAAAAATTTCATTTAATTAAAACTAGGTAATAGTTGAAAAAATTTTTACAAAAAATTGTTATTTTTGGTAGCCCCCCTGGGTCCATTTTTTATCCTTAGGCTCCTCCAAAGTTTAAATATTATTACATATTCAAATTTTCAATATTTTATTTTTTGGATTTTTCAAAAAAAGTTCCAAATTTTTTTTTGGAAACTTAATATTTCGAAAACCCCAAGATCGATTTTTTCTAACTTGACAAATAAATTTTTTTTAACATAATCTACAAGATTTGAGAAAAAAAATGTTGTTTTATCTAAAACTAACGTTACCTTCCATACAAATGTTAAAAAATGGTTTTCGAAAATCGTATTTTTCTCGAAAACAGTTCCGAGAATTTTGCTAAATTTTTTTTCTATTGATTAATTTTTAAGATTTATAATTTAATAAAAAAAATTGAAATCTAGATATTACTGACTGTACCTACCATAGAACGATTTTTTCGAATTTTGAATTTCTCATTATTGGCATAACGGATTTTAATGAAATTTTTTACAAAGAAGCTCCTAAAAAGTCTAAAAACTATTGCATTTCAAAACTTAAAAAAAAATATTTTTTCAATTTTTAGAAAAAACAGTCGTTTTTTTTTGGAAAATTCGGCTTAGTATTTTTCTTGGAATTTCACTCTTATTCGTACAATAATTAAAACTTAAAGTTGGCGTACCAAATTTTTTTCTTAAAAATGTTTTAAAAATTTTGTACATAAAAGCTTATTTTTTTAAGGAACCACTACAACGACTTATAATTTTTGTTCTTGCATAGATTCATATTTGCATAGCATTCTGTTTTTATCTCTAACTACTAAAAGAATTTAAAAAAATAATTTTATCCTTATGAACAGTTTTCTTTAATAACTTTCGTTTTAAAAATTCCTAGTCTATTACATAGGAGCAAGATTGTGCGACCCAGTCTTGCATTTTATTTTGTATCTGGTGACGTCCAATATAACCTTGATGGGTGAGCTCATCACATCTACAGCCTTATAAATGATCGGGTATTTTCTCGTGAGTTTTCCAGAATCTGCATTTTTCACTGCTCATAATATCAATAATATCTAGGCAATGTTTTTTAATTTATCTAAAAATAACGGTAATCATGCAAATGTAAGAACATAATTTTTGAAAATCGTATTTTGCTTGAAAATCACACCTAGAATTTTGATAATTTTTCTTTCTATTTGGTTTGATTTTTACGATCAATACTTCAATAAAAAGAAAATTGTAATTAAGACATTACATACAATAGAACCATGCTTTTTATACACACTTAATCCACAGACTTACCAAGGCATTGTTTTTTGTAATTCGATTTTTAAGCGACGTTCATATCCAATGAATTCATGACTCATCTGCCACACTCCGTGGACAATATAACCATTAACCAATAAGGTCTCCTTCTGTTCTTTTCATTAAATATATTCAAACAAATCTAGGGTTACCATTGGTACCGCATCAACTACTCTTTTTACTTGCGACTTATGCATTCGTCAAAAAAAAACGAACTCGAGATTTTGATCAAAGTTGACATTACGATGATAGCGAAGACAAAAAAAGTGGGTCTCACAATTCTGTCTGTCAGTCTGTTCGACTACAGTCTAAACGGCTCGGCCGATTTTCTTCAAACTTGGTAGATATCGTTTTTAAATTTTTTCCCCCACACGTTTACTAGTCGCAAAAACCAACGACGTGCGAGACTGGAGTTCGCCAAAGCTTGAACTGGAATGTGGTAAAAGGGAAAACGGTTCTCTTTTCAGATGACTCCAAGTTCAATTTAAAGGGATCTCACGGATTTCGTTTGGTACGGAGAACAAACGCGAACGCTTAAATCCTTCTTATACAAAGGTCAGTCAAGCATGGTGGAGGAAATATTATTGTCTGGGGATGTTTTTCCATCCAAGAAGTGGGGCCACATAATACAGGGCCAAATACAAGTTTCTTTTTAAAAATGTAATAAAATGAACAAAATTAAATTTTGTCCATGTATTATGGCTTTATTAGTAAAAGCAAACATTCCCATTAATTATGCCACACAACGTCGTTCAAGTTGCTACCTCGACTGGCTTCGCAGGAGCGTATTCTGTCACTCCAATTTTCCAATTCCTTGTTGATGGTTTCGGGGTCTGTAGCTCACGAATTGCTTCGATAATATTGGCCTTAAGTGCTTGATTTGTTTCTGGATTGTTGTTTTTCGAAGAAAAATGGTCCACAACTTCACACTCCGCACCAAACTGTTTCTTTGGATGCATTGGCTTCTGGACAGTAACGTGTTTTCCGAGACCCAGATGCGCCTCTTCAGAAAAGATGATTTTTCGCCTAAAATCATTGCCTAATTCAAGCTGCTCATACTGCAAAGCGAATTGAACTTTGTTAGCGAATAACTCGAGATCTTTGGGCAGAATTCTCCTCAGGCGTGCTTGAAATGTTGAGCTGTTGAGATCGATTACGAATTGATGTTCGTCTATGCACACTGTACGACGATGGGGCCCATGAGTGTTGTCCACTAGCCTACCAGCCTCACGAAATTTTTGCCCAAACTTGCATATAGCAGAAGCTTTGTGTGCTTCATTTCAGCCAAAACTTATTTAAAATAAAATGCACGACTGGGTCGCACGAACTTGCTCCTATGTAATAGACTATAGGAATTTTAAAAACGAATGTTACGAGTATTAGTGAAAACTGTTCATAAGAATCAAATTAATTTTTTAAATTCTTTTAATAGTAAGAGACGAAAACAGAATGCTATGCAAATATGAATTTATGCAAGAACAAAAATTATAAGTCGTTTTAGTGGTTTATTAAAAAAAGCTTTTATATACAAAATTTTTAAAAGATTTTTAAGAAAAAATTTTGGTACGCCAATTTAAAATTTTTATTATTGTTCGAATAAAAATTAAATTTAAAAAAAAAAATATTGAGCCGTTTCTGAGATATCGAATTTTCAAAAAAGAAAAAAATGGATTTTTTTTTCAAAAATTCAAAAAATATTTATTTTAAAGTTTTGAAATGCAATGTGTTTTAAACTTTTTAGAAGCTTCTCTATAAAAAATTTCATTAAGAACCGTTATGTGGATAATGAGAAATTCAAAATTCGAAAAAATGGTTCTATGGTAGGTACAAGCTGTAATATCTTAATTTCAAATTTTTTTTTTAATAAATTAAAGATCATAAAAATTAATTATTGAAAGAAAAAAAAATTTATCAAAATTCTAGGTGCCGTTTTCGAGAAAAATACGATTTTTGAAAACCATTTTTTTAAATTTCTTAACATTTGTATGGTGGGTACCTTTATTTTAAGGTAAAATGAATTTTTTTTCTCACATCTTGTAGATTATATTAAGAAACTTTTATTTATCAAGTTTAAAAAAAATCGGACATGGGGTTTTCGAAATATTGAGTTTTGAAAAAAAATTTTTGAAAATTTTAATACACAATTCTATTTAAATTTTTGAAGAGCCTTCGCAAAAAACAAATTATCAAAATCGTTGGTACCGTTTTGAGAAAATCAAAAACAAAAAAAAAATGGTTCCATGGGGGGTACCCTCAATAACCATTTTTCGGAAAAAAAATTTCAAGCATTACCTAGCTTTAACTAAATGAAATTTTTTTGTGTTTTTATTTTTTAAATCTGTGTAACAGTTTTTGAGAAAAAAAAAATATTTATAAAATTTCGAAAAAAAATCGTATGGCAGGTACCGTTATTTTTGGTCTTAAAAAAAAAAAGAAAAAAACGTGTGGGGGTAAAAAATCAAAACCCATATCTACCAAGTTTAAAGAAAATCGGCCGAGCCGTTTAGGCTGTAGTCGAAGCGACAGACAGACAGAATTGCCAGACCCACTTTTTGTAGTCTTCGCTATCATCGTAATGTCAACTTTGATCACTGTTTGTGCTACACAGTAATCACTTTGAAAATAAGTTTTCAATATTTTTAAACGTTGTTCAAGCCTAAAGCAATTCATTTCGTTCTGCGGAGGTGTAATACTGACTTTCTGTTAAGATTTCGAGCGGGAAACAGCTGCTGTCAGTGTCAAAATAACATATGATTTAAAACGAAACCACTAGATGGCCCACCATTTATTAACGGTATAATGAATCGTTTCATGTACAGGAAGATCCTGAAAAATAACGGGTGCTTTCATAAATGCATGGTTGCGGAAGTCTGACGAATACATAACTTTCATAAATGCAAAAGATAAATGTCAGATTTTCATAAAAGTAAAACGCAAATATTTGCAGCGCAAATGTGCAACTATAAATAGTCATATGCAATCTGAAATTCTTTCTTAATGAAAGAGACATTTATATAGTATAAGCGATTTCCTTTCCTTTATTGTTCCATCTATTAAATTCTTTCCCTTGAAAATTTTAAGTTCAATTGAAAACAGTAACAAACAGCACCAGAATCAAACTTCAAAATTCTTTGAAGCCTCCTTCTATTCTTCCTTTTTGAAAATCAATGCCATTGCTTTCATCAACGCGATTCTCACAACATTTATTTATTATTATTGAAAACTCTTTATTGTAATCCATTGAAACTAAAAAAATCTTTAAAATGGAATTTAAAAAAAAAAATTTGACAGTCTTTTGACATATGACGCAAATCAGAAAAAGTATTCATACGAGTAAATGCAGCGTAAAACACATGCCCAAATATTTTGTATGACTTTAATATGATTGCAATTGACCGCATGTAAACAAAGCAACCATGCATTTATGAAAACACCCATCATGCTTCCTTATGCTGACGAAAATATGTCATTACATTACTATGGATCTTTCAACATGGCAACGATCCTAAAAATACCGCTTATGTTGTGAAGGATTGGTTAAACGAAAACTGTATTGCTGTTATAAAGTGGACCGCGCAATCACCTGATCTCAACCCTAAAGAGAATCTATGTAGATCGGAGAATTGATCGACCAAATGTAATAATTTAGAATTCATCCTTGAACAAGTGCAAATTGACCAGAATAACATCCCCATCCCCATGCAAATAATTGACAACCTTATTGACTCAATGCCTCGTCAGTGTACTGCAGTTATTAAAAATAATGATAACCCAGGAGTAAATGATCATTACTTAGTTGTGAGTTAGTAATGAGGTGCTACTCATGCTGCTTAAAAGAAAATTTACGGATATACAAAAATTTTACACAATATTTATAGCATTGGATTTGTAATCATCATCAAATTTTTCCCGTGGCAACCCTATGAATGTATTATAACCAAGCTAATTATGATCAATTTACATTCGAATCAATTATTGAGTTCAAATCATCATTTATATCGACTCGCTGAATGGGACAGAATTTCATTCCGACGGCTTTATTGATTGTGAATAAAAGCAAAAGCAATTGTATTCTTTTTTACACGTACAATTTGTATATGGGGATGTACATATGTATGTAAGTTTGTATTGATTTACTTATGTAGGAATAATTAAAAAAGATATAATAGCACATAGTTGTCAATCCGTCTAAACCATAAAACTATACTTGTTGTTGTTGTCGCACGTACAAATCTTTCTCTATTAAAAGGTCAACAAACCTGAAATTAGTTTTTTGTTTGTCGTCAAAAATTTATGAAATTAAAACCCAGGTAGAGTTCCAATTATGTTGTCACAATTTGTAATTAAATTTCGGCAAGGTAATAATAATGTATAGTGTGTAAGCTTATGCTATTAAGCCCGAATTTATGAGTTATTTTGATATAAAGAGAAACACTTGATTTTTTAAATTAAAAGATATCTTTAATGAAATGACAAGTCGAAGAAAGTTTATTAGTCCGTTTTATGAAAAATTTAACATGCAACAATTATATTATCACATAATATTATATTACATAAGAATGTAATAAGCATAGTTAACTATCATAAAATAATAATTTTTTGAGCTGCGAATATCGCCGAGTTTATTAGTCTAGTGAAAAACGAAACAACTAGGTAGAGGTACATAGTTGTGTGTTATTTAAACCTGACTCAAGTCCCTACCGATGTCAAATGCACTACGTCTGTCTGTCTGTTCGACTACTGCCTAAACGGCTTGGCTGATTTTCTTTGAACTTGGTAAATACGAGTAGCATTTTTAATTTTCTCCCCACACGTTTTTTTCCTTTTTTATAAGACCAAAAATAACGATTTTTTAGAAATTACATAAAATATTTTTTTTTCTCAAAAATTGTTTCAAAAATTAAAAACAAAAATCAAAAAAATTCAAAATCTATATATATAAAAATCAATGCCACTTTTCGTTGTAATTTTATAACTCAAGAACGGGCTCACCTATCCGAACCAAATGTTTAGGCTTTGTTCGGACTATTTAGTAGATGGTTTATGTGAAGTTTGCAAAAAATCGGTCGAGTGGTTCTTCATTTATCACATTTTTTGTAACAAATGAATTCAATAAATGTCGGATCATTTTGTTAGTGGAGATTTTGCTGTCAAATTGAAACTTTTTTCATATATGGATTGTGCTGTCAATAAATTAAATTGTTCAAATGTACTATGTATATGTGTGCGTGTACTTTTCTCAGTTTTTTAGCGATACTGATTAATTACTATTAATGTAGCAATTTGTTTTTAATTTGATTTATTCTTTTTTATATGAAGGAATAATGCCACGAGTCGGGCGAGCAAATATAGGTCGGCGAACGCGTAATGCAAATGATGTGGCATTACTATGACGATCACAGACTGCAGATGAACGCGCACAAGCTAATGCATCGCAGCGTGAACGTAATGCACGAAATAGATCTGTTGACCCTGTATCTGTACTGAATCTTGCACGGTTATCACGAATACGTCGTGCTCCTTTGGATGAAATGATGCGTGTTGCTTTTAATTACAACAGTCAAATTAATTATTGTATGTACGGATACATTGGAATGATGAACGCAATATGTCCACATTGTGATGCGGCTAACTTTCCAGGTAAAACGCCCGACATCAGGGTTCGAACCTGAATCATGAAATGACGGAGCAAATTTGAAAAAAAAAAGTCGAGCAAATGCAAGATTTTCGGAGTAGATTTGAAACAAAAAGAAAGTCCTTACTTTTCAGGAAAATTAAAACATACTTATGTATGTATGAACATAAATAATAGTATTAGCAAAAAAGAAAAATAAATCACAGGCTTCATTGGAAAACTTAGTATTATTTTCAAAAATTGTTTTGTAAAAATAAACAAATTACAAATTCAGAAAGAATTTTTAACAAAGGTTTAATGGTTTTTTTCAACAATGTCATATTTGTATATAAATAAGACAATTTGTCTGTGTGGAAAAAGTGGAGTAAATCTCGAAAAATCGGAGCGCAGGAGTAGATTTAGGTTCGAACCCTGCCCGGCATGTGTTGTGCTAATGGCAAAGTGAGATTGCCAGCATTAGAAACTCCACCCGAACCATTGTATTCACTTATTTTTGGGACATCTCAAACGTTGATTCACTTTTTGAGTCATATTGAACTATGTATACAATTCGGCATTTCAAATGACTTCTTTTGGTGCTACTAAAATTATTAGAGATAATTTTATGGCGACGTTTAAGGTAAATACTTCAACAGGACTGTCCTACGTTTATATCAATCTGAATCATAAAGTATTCGATAGTTTTAAAAATTCTGATCCAACATCTACCTAAAATTGCATACATGTTACAGATTCAGGGCCACACAGGTTCGATCCCTGCCGTCGTCTATGTTGTTTTAATTCCATTAAAAACCTTCTAAAATTGTCATCCATGGGTTGCTGGTTTACTCATTACACGTTGTTCAGGCATAACACTAACAACATGTAATTGAGCTAAACTAGTATGCCCAACAAGGATGAACATGAATAAAAAATAATGTGAATTATAAACGACATAGAAATAAGACACGGCATTTCTCCGCTTTAGCAAAGCCGCCATCCCCGGAGATAAAAATATCTGAGACAACCACCAACAGTCTCAGAACATCGTGCCACACATCTTTCCTATTCTTCTTTCTCTTCATTAACTTCACGCCCGCGCTGTGTTGAAACATTTAAAGGGTAATCATAATCCCTTGAGCGCGTATAGATTATAAAAAAAAAAAAAATATTTTTCATCAAGCTGGTTCGTTATTGCCATACCCCGACGCTTATAATCAATTTTTGCACACTCTACATTAAAATTGCCATTGAATGTACAGGTGATTGAAACTACAACTTGAAATATTTCGAGAAATTCTGATATGGCAAAAGTTCTGCGATTAACGTCAATTATTTTATGGGATGAGTGTACAATGGCGAATAAAAAATCACTAGAAGCACTTAATTGAATTGAATTGAATTGAATGCATTTTATTTAGCTTCAAAAGCTATTTAGATTTCATTTTTACAATTTTTCACTTACAAACTATTAAACTTGGAGTTATATATATTATTCTTATCTTTATAAAATTCTTTTACTTACTATATTATTTTATTATTAATAAATATAATTACTTTGTACATATTCCGTTAATTTTTGTTTGAATAAATTAAAATTAGTTGAATTTTTAATTTCTTGTGGCTGGTTATTAAAACCTTGAAAACCTATATAAAATATAGTTCGCTGTCCTCTTACAGTTCTTGTTCTAGCAATTCTTAGGTCATTATTATTATCTTAAATTATAATCAACAACTTCATTTACAAGTATAGCATTTTCACATAAATAGCCAGGAAACATATTGTTTTTAATTTTGTACACAAATATCATTGATAACATAAAAAGTCTTTGGCTTACATTTAACCATTTCAGCGAATTTAACATATGTACTTTGAATTGGTGTATATCTATTACATTTCAAAATGATTCTCATTATTTTGTTTTGTTGTAATTGCAGTCTATTTTTATGACTTTGAGGACACATATACAGTAAACTGGCACAACAATCAAAATGAGGTTTAATTAAGACATTACATTACATAGCCATACTCGTAGTTATATTTTTCCTAATTTTTCTTAGCACACCAATTTTTTTAGATATTTTTTTACAAATATAATTTATGTGTTCGTTAAAGTTTAGTTGTTCATCCAATTCCAATACAATACCTAGATATTTCATTTGTTTAACTTGTTCAATCTGCTCATTATTTATAGATACTGTTGTGAACAGAGCTTTATACTACTACAGCGCCATCTGTTGGAAAATTGAATATCTAATTTATGGAAGAAACAAAAAGCTCTTTTCCAATGTCAAATGTATTTCCCCTTATTCCAATCACCTAGAACATTCCAAGACGAGAAGCTTCGCGAATTTTCGAGAACAACTAACATGAGTATATAAGGGAGTGCTCGCGGTGAGCACGACAGTTGATTTTTGATTACGGAAGTGTGCAAAACTCTGCTTATTGGATTATGGAAAGTGTAAAAGAAGTGTGAATTTAATTTGAATAAAGTATTTGAGTTGATTATAAATTAAGATTTATTGTTGTGATTTGGAAAGTAAAAATAAAGAAGAAATACTAGAAAGAGTAATAAGTTTTATTTAACGAACCTAGCAAAAATATTACAATACATTAATAGACATAATACTATTGGAAGACAAACTAACAGGAATACATCGAAACACCATGCATTTAGTTTTAGCAACATTAAGCACCAGTCTGTTCGTCTTCAGCCATATATTTATTCTGTCCAGAACAATGTAAGATTTACGTGGTAATCAACAGCTTTTTGGTGTTGCTTTGATAATACAGTCAGGGGATTTTCGTCAAATATTGCCTGTCATTCCTCGATCAACTCCTGCTGATGAAATAAATGCCTGTTTGAAGTCATCAGTTCTTTGGAGATATGTATGTACAAAAATTGACACTGAACATTAATATGCGTATTCACCTACAAAATTATCTACATAGCTGCCCATGAATTTTCAAAACAATTGTTAGAAATTGGTGATGGCAAAATATAAATCGAAAGTACCAACAGATTGATCGCTGTACCAAACAATTTTTGTACAATTGCGCAATCGATAGATGAATTGATTGAATGTGTTTTCCCGAATATTCTTCAGAATTACAGAAATTATGATTGGTTGAGAAAACTCGCCATTTTAGCACCCAAGAACATTCATATCAATGCCATTAATTTTCAAATTCAAACGAAACTGCCAGTTGCCAATTGACAGTGTTATGAATCAAGATGAATTATCCAATTGAATTTTTAACTTCATTGGAACCGGCTGGTATACCACCGCATTGCTTGAATCTGAAAATTGGTTCTTTGATTATATTATTGCGAAATATTAATCCACCAAAACTGTGTAAAGGCACCAGATTGGCAGTGAAAATGTTATTGCCAAATTTGATTGAAGCTACGATCCTAACTGCTAAATCAAAAGGAGAAGTTTGTTTGATACCGCGTATCCCTATGATTCCAACTGATATGGAAAAAAAAAATATTGTTTATCCAAATATTTTGGATTAAGTTTTAAAATAGCTAGCAATTAATAAAATATTTTTTTGTTTGAATAAATGAATAATTTGATGTTACAATTAAATTGTTTTATTATTTCACTTTATACGTAGCGAAGCACGTACCGGGCCGCTAGTAAACAATTAATTTTCAAGACCAATCTACTAAAAGGACTAGATTTTAGATTTCTAGGTACTATAACTTTGCCTCTTGTTGGGTCATTAATATACCTTTGCGATAGGTACCACAAAAACTTTTTAAATGTTCTTAACGATATACTACTGAAATAAACCAACCAAAAAGGGGACTTAGCCCTACTATGGACTAAATACTAAAAAAGCTATTTAGAATCATTAATTCAACAAGTCCATTTAATTAGTGCTAAAGTCTTCTACTTGCCTGATTCATTTCAGTGGTACCTATAAAGTCTGTATTATACAAACGGAACAAAAAAATCATAACCTACCTCAATTATGGCAATAAAGGAAACATAACAAGTCTTTAAACCTCCAAAATTGGAACCCTCATTCCAATTAATTGCGATCAAAAAATAGTTTAAACCAACATAATTAACATTTTCTCAAATTCCAAACCGAGTCAATTCTTTGCTTACCTATTTAAATTTTAGTTATTAAAATTCCAGGTAGGCTAAAATCAATTTATAAATTTTTCCACGTATGGTGAACACTATTTTCAAAAAAAGCAACTTCTGCAATGTTCAAATAAGCTTCTAGTTTCAATAAATACTAAATCTAAGATAAGTGTAATAATCTCATACAGAACTTGATGTTTTTAGAATATACAACAAGTTGCAAAGATAGCCCCTTCAAGCCAAAAAGAGACAGATTCCTTTATACATATTATTAAACTAATACCAACTTTAAATGGAATCTCAGATTCTTTGGAATTGATAACCTGCCTCATAGTCATTGCACATAAATAGCATGTAAGCAAAACAAAACGAATTTTCTCTTTAAACTAATTGAAATGTTTCCCCAAGTCCCCTTGGTATTACCAACCACTTAATAATTGCAAATATATCGCAGCAACTCAGCAGTGGTTGATGATTATTAAATCAAACTCCCATAGTACCTTACTTTGCTAATAGATATTCATAAGATAACAACTGTTTATTTGTTCACTTTTTATGGATTAAAAACCACGTGTGGGGGTCATCAAGCAAGATTTCCAGCATGTTTCAAGTTCATGGATACCCCAAGCATTTTATTTGTTCCCATCGTCGCATCCCATCGTTCAACTATAAGTTATAAGATACTCAAATTCTTCTTTTTTTTTCTTTTTTAGCTACCGCAAAAAGATCCAACTATAGCGAATCTTAAGAGAGCCATCGAACGCACAGCGAATTTGCTCCAACAACGAAGAAAAGCAGACACAAAAAAAAGCTCTTTCGACACACCTCCACGGCGAATTAATGATGGTGCTTTAATAGCAGCGGCTCGACCAGAAAAACTTCATCGCAGTAATCCATCGTGGCGTTTTCTCTGGAGAGCTTATTGCCTCAGTGAGGCAATATCCAAAGAGCTAGATTCAACAACGCAAACACTGTTAGATACAGACGGTCGTCAGTTGTTAAGTGACTTCGGTATCGGTCACAAGTCGGTGCTGCGATTCGTTAAGCGTGAAAACTACTTCGGTCGTCAGAGGCAACGTAGCTAGCGCGTCCTCAAAACCCGCATATCAATGTTAACCGTGCATTTCGCAGAACTCTTGATTCGCTTAGCACTACCTGAGGACGACATACGATTCGCATTAAAACGATGATCCTACGCAATAGGATTACCAGTGTTGTAATCCTAATAGCGGCGCTTATTTCCGGAGTGCAATGCTTCGATGATGCCAACAACAATAACGTTAAGATCACCCAACATGGTCTGGAGTTGACTCAGACAATAAATATTCAACGCCAGGAATATCTGCAAAAAATGTGCGAAAATATGGGATACAACACACAAACTCTAGAAGATCTTACCGAAGAACAAATGGAACATATGATTGTGGATCCAGAGCATAAATTTATGTATTGCTACGTGCCAAAGGTGAGTTAAGTAATAATTTACACATTTTTTGTTTTCGTGTGCCAATCAAAAATTGTTTTTTTAGTTTAATTTATTTTGGGATTTTTGTCGCTTTTCTGCTTGTGTATTCGTTCCTTTTGCTTGTGTGCTCCATTTCCGTCCGAGGCGACGGAGTTTTACTTACAATGCCCCGAGGGAACTACTGAGTCTTAAAAATCATGTTGGCGACAACGATGAACACATGCGATCGTGGGTCGTTTTCATTGAATTTTTGTTTTTTATATTTTTGCAGTTTTTGCTGCGTTTTTTTTCTTTTCAATTTATTTTTTGGTTTGGAGTTGTATGTCGGGCAAACCTCTGTCAATATAAAATTAATGCATTGCTATTAATTTTAAATTTTCATAATGTGTTCATATTTTTTTAATCGTTTTTGCATGTCACTGTGCTAAATTGAACTTTCGAACATTAGGTTTGTTCGTTGAGCCCTGAAGTCACCCTGGGGTCGCCCTAAATCGTTTTTTGAAAAACCTGAAGTCACCCTGGTTTGCAAATTCTGTGTTTTTTGAGACCTGGGGTCGCCCTGAACTCGCCATGAAGTAGACCTAGGTATTTTGCTGGGGCGAGTTCAGGTAAAGAATAAACTGTCAAAAGTCATATGAGATTTCATATGTATTTTTGTTGTCCTTTACCGACTCGCATGTTGCATGTTATTGCTTGTGTTTGCAATTGAATGTTTGGTGTACTCATCAAATGAAACATTCAGCAACAACGCGAAATTGTTTTCGTTCATTTTTAAAACTAATTTATAACAAATTTAAAGTTTTATCAGATCCCAAAATTATTTTGTCCTGCTTTTAGTTGTCAACAAAACAGTTGACAGCCCTTGGGTGTTTTTTGAAAACCGAAAACCCCAGTTTTTGTTGACAACTCTGAGGGTTGTCAAAAAAACCTGGGTCAACCCTGGGTAAAGTTCAACGAACAAACCTATTGAACTAGGAGAGATTAATTTGTTTGGTTAACATATGTGGCTGATGTATGACGCAAAATATTTTTCAAGAACATGATTTGAGCGAATGCTTTAAGAAATTTGTTGATAGCATATGGGCTCTTAAAACAAATATGTACATACCTATATATGTACTTTTGAATTTATAAGAATTATCTGTTAAAGTCTGTTTGAGTCTCGAACAATGTTGTGGAACCGCCAGCATTTCATAATACCAAATTCAAATAGGATTTTAATCTAATAAATAAATTTGGTGGTGCAAGAGCTCATAGAGAATCAGAACTTAGAGACTTATAACTCCCAACCATTCCTGTGTGCGTGTTACCAGGGATTAAGGGGACCTATAATTTCCTGTCAAGTCGAGCGGCTAATACGATTTTTAATCTCACTTCTATCGATAATTCCCCCATTCCCCCATAGATCATGGCAACTACGTTTCACTTAATTCATGAGCCGTCATGAAATTCGCCGGCATTCATATCCTGTCCAATAGAGAAGTATTCTAATGACAGACATGAAACGTCTTTCAATTAATAGTTTCTTTTGTGCGCATTTAAGAAGGCACAGCTATATTTGCATTAGGTATTAGATTCTAATTGCGTTTTGTGGAGACAGACAATTCTGTGTCCAGATGTTTCATATCTATCCGCTTAATAAACTTACTTATAGGGTTTTCCATTTGCAATGGCAGATTTCAAACAAAAATTCCTTTTTCTTCATTCATTTTTGTCATTGTAGATGAACTAAAATTAAGAAATTTATACTTTCTGTTTCTGTTTCCAAAAAAAATCTTAACCCTTAATTTACTTTCAGTAGAGAAATATGACCTTGATTATTATCATTAATTAAATTCCAATTCCAATGTATACATTATATAGATACTTTTAGAAAGATATAAACAAAATAATCCCAACGTCAGAAGCCAAAAAAAAGTACAACTTTCGACAAAAGAAAAAAACACATTGCCAAAAGAATTCTGTTTGTAAAGACAAAATTTAATAGGCCCCTTCAGGATTGCCAAAAACCGTCAAATAAGATGTCTTTAGCATAATTGTATGAGGTTGCTTCTCATACCATGTGGTGTTGGAATGACCGGAAGCACACAACCAAAAAAGCTATAGAGTGGTTTCGGATGTGTAATTCATATTTCTGTTTTGGACTATCCTCCAAATATAATTTAATAAAATATTAACAAATTTTCTTATAATTTGGATGAAAATTTATTTGCTTTTCCCAAATTTTATGAGTTCTGCCATATTTTTGAACGGCACAACTCTTTAAAGACAAACATTTTTTCTTTGTATATATTTGATAAAATCAAACCCTTTCTTCTTATGCCATGGGTTTAATTTAATAAATAAATATAAATAGCTTATAACGATTAATAGGTAGTATGTATTTAATTTATTGATTTTTGTTTGGATACCTTCTTACTGCTATTGTATATGTGTTTTTTGAGAGTGCAATTTCAAATGAAATCACTCTTAAAAACGAATGGAAGAGTTCTGGAGTGAAAATGGCGTAGGAAAATAAGTTAGAGGCACAATAGCACGTAGAAAACCTGAACATAGTTATTTACAACTCTCTACAATTCTTGTGTACGTTTTGTCGGCAGGAAAAGCTAAGATGGGAAGCACTTTTCACGGCAAGGTATACCTTAAGAGGATTTGTCACTTCCTCGCAAGAGACAGTACCCGTTTTTTAGGTGGCAGCGGTTGGGAATCGATATCAGACTTTCCGCACTAAACATTAGGCGACGGTGTAGATAAAAATTGTTATGTAGTTGTGGTAGTTTTTAAATTAATATAACGCCTATTCTGTGACTATTGATATTATTGTAGAGTTATCTTGCAGCTTTAAGTGTGTAGTATTATTGAACCCACATTCGAGATTCCCATTCATTATACCTTATAATAGGTTTGTTGAGCCCTGAAGTCACCCTGGTGTCGCCTTATATCATTTTTAGAAAAACCTGGTGAGTAAATTCTGTGTTTTTTGAGACCCTGAACTCGCCCTGAAGTAGATCTAGGTATTTTGCTGTGGCGAGTTCAGGTAACGACCAAACTGTCATAAGTTACATGAATTTTCATATCTCTTTTCTTGTCGTTTGTCGATTCGCATATTGCATGATATTGCTTAAGTTTACAATTAAATTTTTGTTGTACTCATCAGTTGAAATACTAAGCAACAAAGCAAAATTGTTTTTGTTCATTTTTAAAACTAATTTATAACAAATTTAAAGTTTTATCAGAACACGCCACATGCGAACTATATATACGTACATTTAAAAATCTTAAACATTAAAGCTTGAAGATTTTGTCCGGGATCACAAATTCCTTATACTATTGAAAAAATCCAATCAAATAGGAGACATAACACCATTTAAAATTATTGTGTATTATGTCGTATTGGAGGTGGTGTGGCAATATAACTTTCCATGCTAACTACTCGTAAGATATGTTTCTGAAACTGGTAGTGCAATTGAATGCAATTAAAATTTAGATTTAGGGTGTGGTGACTATAAGCTCCTTGGGTCATTTTTTAAATTTATGGAAGGGATACCTGCTCTATCATCGCAGTATTTAACAAGTGGTAATTTCAACAGCAATCTCTTGCTTGAAATACGTTAAGTGGATAAAATGAGAACTTTAAACTTAATTCCTTTAGGGTAGGGGTATTGGTGAAATGTATGCAATTTTCTTTAAGACAATATTGACCATACCGTATGTTACACATATTTTTAACAATATTCTTACAATAGGCGTTTTTCCTGATCATTGAAAACTAGCAAAAATAATACCAATTGAGAAAGTTCCAGGTAGTAAAGATATTAAATCTATTTCCATACTTCTTTTCTTTATTTTTTATTTATTATTTAGTTATTGAATATTAGCTTTAGACAGCAGAAATATAACATTCCTAGTGGGTGACTTTTAAAAAGCCTTTGAAATGTTTTATTTTTTTAATCTTTGTGAAAAATTATCAATCTTGTACAATTTTTCAAACTCAGCAGTTCAACTGGTTAATTTTTACTTCCAAGATCGGAAACAAGCTGTTATGTTAAATGGCTATCTATCAAACTTTCTCCTTACAGAAAGTGGCGCCCCACAACTCGGTATTCCTCTATTTTCCCTATTATCAATGAACTTTCTCAAACTGTTTTCTGAGTCAACTGTTCAAATGTATAAAATTTGTTCTCTTGGACAAGTTGACAATTGTGTCACTGGTATCAAATATGCCCTACAAAACATTTCAAATTTCGCTAAGAGTAATAGACTTTTTCTCAACCCTTCCAAATCTAAGTTTCTTATTATTTCAAAGTATCCTCCTGTCCCTTCTCAGTTACTTCAAATTAATCTAGATGGTGCTACAATAGAATTATGTGGAGACTGCAAAGAATTTAGTAATCACTCATCTGCCTTCTTACATATTTTTCAGAATATAAATGTCTTCATCAATCCGATGTCAATATATCTTAGAACAATAATTAGGATTTTGAATTGTTTTAAAAATGAACTAAAATTAACCCTTTCCCTACAGTAAAACCTGCAGAATATAAATGTTTTTATAAATTTATAAATAATAAAAAAAAACGACAGCAAAAGAAATAGATATGAAATCTCATGTGACTTTTAAAAGCCTAGTCGTTATCTGAACTCGCTACAGCTAAATAACTAGATCTACTTCAGGGCAACTCCGGGTCTAAAAAAATAGAGTTTATTCACCAGGGTGACTTTAGGGCTCAACGAAAAAACATATTGTATCTTAATATGTAAGCATATCAATAAATATTTAAATATAAAATAAAAGCCATTAAAAGCTATTTTGAATCAATAATGCAACAAGTATAATGAAATAGTGCTAAGTATTCTAATTGGTTGTTTTAATTCGGTATTGTATTTCAAAATTCTGAAATTTTTGATAGACTTTTGAATAATATTAGAATTGAAAATTTATTAAAGCACCTCTGGTATGAGTTTTGTTTACAACTCCCAATATTTTGCATGTTTGAATATTGCTTGCCATTTCATCTTCACTTAAAGAACTTAACTTTGAAAATCGGGTAGTTAATATAAAATTAAGTTATTTGCCATAATATGGTGCGAATTTAATTCTGCCACAGTACTTTCGTCTGATTAGTTATTCCCATTCCACCACTGCGTTCGAGGCTGGCTTCACTTCAATAACCAAAGCACGTAGATCAATAAAATGTTTGTGGACTAGACAAACTAAAATTTCGTATTCATATTATTTGTAAGTATTTTTATTAATGAAAATGAAATTATGGAAACCTAAATGGCATTTCTTACACCAAATATAATAATATAACAAATTGATATCTGTAGATATTTTGAGGCAAATCCTGTCGGATTTTAATGATTTTGTATTAAAAGAGGCTGTATGGATAATTGAAAAGCTGTTTTATCTTTTTAAATCATTTTGATATCGTTTGACGTGAGCTTTCGATCTTATCTTCTTCGAAAGAGGTACGTCGTAAAATTCAGTCGTTCCTTTGATGATTTCAATGTCATCATTCGGTTTTTTGTTGTTTATTTAATCTAAATTCCGATAACTTCATCCTTAAGTAAATTTATTTATTTGGTCAAATGAATAACAAGTTCCTCTTTTTGTTTGTGGTTATAATAAAATGTGTTCCATTTAGAATTGATAAGGTTTAGTTACAAAAAACATAAATAATTATCAATAAAGGCGAGCAAGTATTATATTACCCTTAAGCTTAAAAAATAATATTGACACATCTTTAACATCCGACGATGTCAATCGCCAAATCAATCAACCTTTGCTCATTCAAAGGCCTCTATTATTAGCCATTCAAATAAAACCAAACACATTTTTCATAATAGCACAAGTACGATCGCTCATTACTCGTTCGATTTACTAGCTTACCTCTACGTATGTAAAGACCTAAGTGCTTTTCCGTTTTCCAGGTGGCAGCTATAAACACTTTTATGAATTTGTGTGTCTTGGACTCGCTTCATCTGCCTACCTACCTCACTTGTCGTTAATTATGTGCTTGTATTATCATTCGATAATTATTATAACATAAAAGGAATAATTGTCAATTAAATTATTTGTATGTGTGGTCAATTACAGATCATTCTGATTTAAATACGAGAAGACGTAAGAAACAATAATTTTTTTATAAACAATATAAGCTATAAAACTTTTCGATTTGTTTTTTATTCCGTTCCGGCATAAGCGAGACAATATCAACAAAAACAACATGTATACGTATTGAGAATATGACAAGTGTTTTCATAACACGTGGGGTAGAGCTAGGCGATTAAATCGAGTCGTATGATCTTTTCCGACCTCATTTGCATTACAACAAGGCGACCTATCGCTGCCAACGTATTCGCCACGGGAAGAGATTTGTTTAATTTTGCTAGGTGCTGGGGCTGCTGAGTGCTGGGAAGTGACAGGTTTCCTTCTCACGTGTTGTACTATTTACTCTGGCATGGTACTACCTGGCTTCTCTTAATTGAACGCCGGCCGCCGCCGTGCCGTTCGTGAAAGTTGAATGTAGCAGCAAATTCATCCAAGAGAATTTCATAGATCTTAGAATTAAAACAACAACAAGTATGGATGCACTTTTGATTTCATCTGAAGACCGACCAATGGATTAGGAGAAAGCACTCGCGATGAAAAGTAACTTTCCGCTATCAAAGTCTATAATTTAATTGAAGTAAACGGACTTGTATGAGTATGCATTTTTTTTAAACAAATCGATTTGGAATTTCAAGATAACATATTGACAGATATTTATTAAGGGATTTTGATTGATAAGACCGTGGAATTTGACACTGAACAATGAAGGCCATATTTTTTATCGAATGGAAATTCTTTCAAAGCTAGTTACTTGTTAGGTTTATTTTATTTTCTAAGAAATAGATACAGAAAGGAACTTTTGTGTCAATAACATGAGTAATGCGTATAATTGTCAATTGATAAGTTATGACAAACACGTTCGAAATCGTAAACAGACAGCGCTGATAGTACAATTTATATTTGTCTTTAAAAGCAATCTTTTTTTTTGTAAAACGAGCTCTTTGTGTTTTGATTGCCGAAAAGAGTTTTTTATAGATTTTATTCCATTTTAAAGTAGTCATGAATGGTTGGCTATCTAAAGATTAGATTTATTAGCCATGATCGTTAAACATTTTTTTAATGGTTTTTCATTTGATGTATTCTTAAAGGTAAAGTATGTTGTCAGCATAAGTAATGGGAAAATTTAGAGTAATAAACCGTTCTTATACATAATCCCATGTTATGTAAAGTGGAAGTTTGGAAACGCTTAGAACTAATGATTTTCAATTGTGCGAAGTGCATCTTCAAACACAATTCTTGATTTTCATTACTGTCCACATTTGATGTTTCACATATACAATCACAAAAAACTTCAGAATCATCAGAATCAAAAATAAAGTGTTCAGTTGGGATTCCGGATCGGAGAGAGATTCCGGACTGCCAAATAAAAACGACATTAATTAATAGAAACCACCGAATTTTCTCCCTAACTCAATAAGAGGCTCTTTGGTAGAGTGTAAACATATAACATAAACATACATACATATGTCTGTCTTCAGTAGGTAATTAATAAAATCCGCCTGCTGAAGAATGATTTTTCATGGGATCCTGATGGGAAATCCTTCTGTTGTTCTTAAAAACTGCGTCTCCAATTAAGTAAATGATTTCTTCCAACTTTTTATTTCTCAAGGTTTGTTCCCAAAAATATGGAACGACTTTTTCACTATCCCAATTAATAAAAAACATGCAAAGGTAATATCTCTGATTGAAGATCCATTGCCAAACTTTCTTGCATACATAAAATTTTTGAGAGCATAATTTACGATATTTTGCTCTTTCATTGCAAACCGCTTTTCTCGCTTTAACAACATGGCTTTCTTAGTGATAAATCTACGACCACCAATCTTACTGAGTTTGTATCCAATGCCATTTGATCTTTTAGAAGCTGGAAATGGTGTCGATGCGATTGATTGTAACTGATTTCAGTGAAACATTTGACAAAGTCTCCCATAATGTTATCACCTTCAAATTTAAAACCTACCGCTTCGCCCTTTTTTTTATATTATACCCTTATAATTTAAAAAAGCAATTAGGAAAGTAGGATGGAATTAAAGAGGAGATACCGATGTATATTGCTTTTGAATGTCTGCACATTGCAATGAGTGGGAAATATTGAACGGGGTAAAGGATTAAACATTCGTTTAGTGCGACTAAAAAAATAATCTCTGTACTTGACAGCACGTCCAAAATTGGACCTTTACTTATATTTTAGATTCAATCGTATTTAAATGATCGTCGATACACAGTTGTTTTTAAATCCTAAAGCTCCAACTCTATCCGCTCAACATCGGGGGTCCCTCAGGGAAGTCATTTAGGTAATCTGAATTTCTTATTTATTTATTTTCTTATTTATTCTTGATTTTCATTATTGTCCACATTTGATGTTTCACATATACAATCACAAAAAACTTCAGAATCATCAGAATCAAAAAAAAAGATCGGAAAGAGATTCCGGATTGCAAAATAAAAACGACATAATTGTGTTCCAACTTGTCAAACTCCATGTGTAACACCATGTGTGTTTACTTCTTGTTGTTGCTAAAAATAAACAAAATTTAAACTTTAACTCACTTAAAAATAATCTTTATGTTATATCAAAAGAAAATTAAGTGTGCTTAAAGACATGCAACATATTTTTCACTAATAGAAAACTAATAGAGACAATATGTTTGAAAAGTCTTTATTATTTATTAAAGGGGTAATTCCATAAGGATTGGTAAAGGATTGGTAATTGAATTTAACAAGCTCAGTGTGAGGGATATTAACAAAATTCTTTTTTACTTAAAAGGCCCATGTTTGCCATTATGTATGGAATATATGAAATCGTTCAAATGCCTGTCTGGGCTTCTTAAGATCCGAGTGGTTCAATTTTCAATGACTCTTCCGCATCGGTCGATTGTAGTTTATTTATTATTCACATAGACCTGCGACTTCAGAAAACCTTACAAGAAAAAGTCTATCGGGGTCAAATTGCATGACCTTGGTGGCCAATTCACATCACCTCCGCGAGAAATAACTTTGTGCTTAAATCGTGCATGAAGAATTTCGAACGTGATGTTCACTGTGTAACAAGTAGCGCCGCCGTCCTCCTAGAACCACATGTCGTATTTTTTTCCGAATACTACCAAGTGTCTTTTGAAGATTTTCAACGTCTGCAGTTCAACAGACAGACAGGCAGAATTAGGAGATTACTGCTTTCGTCCACCCTTATTGTGAAGTCTAATCAAAATCTCGAGTTCAATTTTTTCAAATGCAAAACTTGCCCTATAGTGCCTATATTGAAGACGCAAAAACATGCTCTATATATAGTTTTTGCTTTGAATTGAACATTAAAAAACGCAAATCATCTTTTTAAAAGGTGCCTACGTATACGACGCAAGCATACGTCATTAGTCTTGAGAAGCTATGACCCTTCAATTTTTTATAATAACAAATAGTGAAAAAGCTTTGCTTCCGTATCCGTTTACACTGGTGTTTGCAAAGCTTTCTTCTTTCATTAGATGTGAAATTTCGCCAGAATAACAAATCTAACATCTAAAGGTTAATAAATCTATTCTGTTATTAGAAATAATAAGATAAGAATACCTCGCTAATGTCGAGGTCTCGAAATCGAAGATTATTTTTATTCATATTAGCTTAGTCAATTTAAAGTAGTCAAACATTAAGGATGTCAGGCACTGCCGTGTGTTTTTTTAGCTCGTTCCCACGGTATCTCTGCTGAAGGAGTACGCGATCAGCAGGCTGATGGAAAGTCTGGGAGATTTTTATTGGAGACAAACGTTCTCGTACCGATAATTACAAGCATTTTTTAATTGATTTATTAAAATCAAAAAGATGCAGACGATTGTTGGATGTTGCCTGTGGAACGGGGTTATTCTGTTTGATGGTTTAAACAAGATTTAAAAACTGACTGTCAACTATTTCAGAGTTGATTCAATTATGCTACTAGGGCTTTGAAGTGGTGTCTGTAGATGCATCCGATAAAATGTTGAAATATGCCCTGAAGGAGCGTTGGAATCGTCGCAGAGAATCAGCTTTTGACAAATGGAGTGAGTATCTAAATTTGCAGACGAAAGAAAAAAAAAGAATCTAGTTATATTTTAAGATGACATTTATGTCAAACTTGGAATTTTACTCTTAACCTTTAAATTCAGGTTTATCATCGGGAAGTGAGCGAGTCAGTCAGGTCATGAAGTTAGGGCGTGGTTAAAAGTCGGCAGTTTGATCTTGTAAAGTAGAGCGTTGTGCCAGAACTAGGCTGGGTACAACCGTGATTTCACAGTTAAAACCAATTAACGTCCATTATGTTTGCGCAAGAACCATTCCCATGATAAATACAATTTGTAGATTGTGTGATGCAGCGAATGAGATACGAAAAGGCTAAACGAAATTAAAATTCAAACTCAAAAAGACAATCGTAGCTTATATTGAAAGGTTGAAAGTTCTAAAAAAGAAAACAGTATGAACACCAAAGAATAATTTACGTAAATCTTACATCATCTGATCATGGCGACCGGGTTAGACTTTTTTCGATTTTATTGATTTTTAAATTTATATCGACTAATACAATAAAATGATTGTATAATAAATATAAAATTTCCTGCCGCCTCTTGGTCATATGTTATTTGATAGAAATCCTAATAAAATAAAAATTCCTATGAAATAAAAAAACAGATTATTTTTAAATAGGCCTCAAGTCTATTCGACATTATTTGTTTTCAGAATAGACTCCCGCATTAAGCCTCTTTATTTATTTCCAATAAAACTAAAACTAAGTATAACAATAATATTTAAATATATATAATAATAAGATGCATATATAAAAAGAGATTTATTAATAGAAGAAAAAACAAAATACATAAAAAAAATAAAAACAATAATAATTATTTATAAAGATTCATCAGAAATTTGTCTCCAAACGACCGCCAATCTACATTCGCACTTCTGAAAGAAAAAATATTTTAAAATAAGATCTTTTTGTATAATTTTTTTGTAAAGATTAACATACCATTTATGTACACATGTTGGCTCAAATAATACATTTCCCGTCACTGGCTTCTTTCGGTTTGCATAAGTTTTTGCTTCTACAACTACTTCTCCTAATACAAAAATTACTACACCTATATCTTTATGTACTACAAAGTGGTTGTAGTAGTAAAAGTACTTCTACTTCTGCTATTACTATATGTACTTCTAATTCCATTGCGAATATTACTAAAAATACTTATAATTCCAATGCTTCTTCTGGTTCTATCTCCGCGACTATCGCTACAACTACTTCTAATTACACTACTGCTACAATTACTAGAACTACTTCTAATTTCATCACTGCTATTACTGCTACTACTAAGACTATAACTTCTACTACTGCAACTATTACTGCTATTACTGCAACTATTACTTAAACTACTTCTAGTTCTATAACTACTCGTACTTCCACTTCTTCTACTTAAACTATCACTATCCCTACTACTACTGTTACTACATCTACTTCTAATGCTGCAAAAACTACTTCTGCTTCTATTGCTTCTAAAACTATACCTATTTTTGATACTGCTAAAAATACTTCTTATTTTTCTACTAATAAAACTTAGTCCAGTAGAAGAAGTACTTTCACTTTCACTACAACTACTACTGCAGGTACTTCTACTATTATTACAACTTATTCTTGTAAAAGTGGTACTTACACTACTAAAACAACTGCTTCTACCACTACTAATACTTCTACTGCTACTTCCACCACCACTGCTAATACTTCTTCTACTAATATTTCTACCATAACTAATACTACTTCTACTTTCACCACCACTAACACTAGTACAACAACTTTTACTTTTACTGCTTATACTTTCACTTATACTAATCCAGCTACTTAAACTTCCACTTCTGCTACTGCTCTCACAACTACTTTTTCTTAAACTAATAATTTTTCTTCTTCTACTCCTATTTCTTTTCCTTCTACAGCTGCTACAACTTATCATTGTTGTTCTAGTACTACAACTACTACTTCCACAACAATTACTTCTCATACTACTACATGTTCTTCTACTTTTACTACAACTTAATCCAGTAAAAGTAGTACTAACACTTCTAAAACAACTACTTCTACCACTGCTTATACTGCTATTACTACTACATCTACTTCTAATATCAGTACTTCTACTACTCCAACTACTTCCACCACTACTGCTACTACTTATTCTAATATTTCCACCACAACTAATAGTACTTCCTCTACTACTACTTCCACCTCCACTAACACTACTACAACTGCTTATACTTCCACTTATACTAACCCAGCTACTTCTGCTAATTAAACTTTCACTTCTACTACTCATAATTCCACTTCTACTATTGCTTTCACAACTACTTCTTCTTAAACTAATTCTTTTTCTTCTAGTACTCCTATTTCTTTTACTTCTACAGCTACTACAACTTATCATGGTTGTACTTGTACTACAACTACTTATGATTCTACTGCTAATACAACTACTTCTTCTATACATAGTTCTATTTCTTCTTCTACTGCTGCTACCACTACTTTCCCATCTAGTTCTACTTCTGCTTCTACTATTAAAAACACTTATTCTAGTAGAAGAAGTACTTATACTACTACTATAAGTACTTCTACTTCTATTCCTACTTCTACTAGTAGTACTACATCTAATCCTGCTTCTAATGCTACTACAACTTCTCATACTAAAAATTCTGCTAACACCACCGCTAGAACTTGCCCTAAAAAATGGATTCTTCAAAAAAAAAAAGAAAATAAATATTTTTTATACTTTATTTATTAAAACAAAAATACTCACAACAAACTCTAATTTTAGCTTAGTAGGCTTTTTCCAAAATTTGAAGTTTAATTTCAATTTTGTTTTTTCAATTTCATCTGGTTCTTGATTTTCTTTTCTTCTTTGAAAAAATCCAGCAAACTATAAATAAAAAATAAAACAAAATTAACCATCATATTTATTAACTTTTAACTATTTAAAATATAATTTTCTTACATTTTTAAAATATCCCATCTTCTTATAATTCTTCTTTTCTTCAGAGCTTTTCATTTCATTCATCCTTCTCGTCAGATTTATTTTTCACAATGATTTTTTCTCGAATTCTCTCCGCCTTATATAGTAAATTGAGGATTTCAAAGCCTACTACCATCATATTAAAAAGCAACAGAAAGACAGTGAATATTGGATTGATTTCATAAGCACAATTTATGTCACAAAATAATCCTAACCTGGTTTGAAACTCCTTACCCTAAGAGTCCAGCGCCCTCTTTGATTTCTACGTTACCAGTGAATACTCAACAATTCACGGGCTGGCACATTTTTCACGTGCTTCTTCTATTCATTCAAAAATTGCTCACAGTATAGCAGAAGAAGCTGCCGCCCATGGAGAATTTGAAATGGTCATTCGTAACAAAAATTATTCCCGTCTGCCTCGAAGATGGCCAACCGATGCACAAAAAAAAAGTGCAATATCTGCAATCATATGCACTTCATAACATTTTTTATAAAAAATAGGGGTATGAGCTATTGTGGGAAATCCATGGACCCTAGGATACTTACATGCATACCAAAATGAAGGTCTCGAAGATGGCCACACGATGCACAAAAAAAAAGTGCAATACATATCTCCAACTAAATGCACTTCACAGCTTTTTTAATTAAGAACGAGGTATAAGATTTTGTGGGAAATCCAGAGACCCTGTGATATTAATATATACCAAGATGCATGTTTACAACACGATGCACAAATAAAAAGTGCAATGCACTTTACCACTTTTTTTTATAAAAATAGAGGGGCAATCCATGGATACTAGTATACTATCATGCATACCAGGATGCATTTTTACCACACGATGCACATATAAAAAGTGCAATGCACTTTACCACTTTTTGTATAAAAAAATAGAGGGGCAATCCATGGATACTAGAATACTATCATGCATACCAAGATGCATTTTTACCACACGATGCACAAATAAAAAGTGCAATGCACTTTACCACTTTTTTTTATAAAAATAGAGGGGCAATCCATGGATACCAGTATACTAATCATGCATACCAAGATGCATTTTTACCACACGATGCACAAATAAAAAGTGCAATGCACTTTACCACTTTTTTTTATAAAAATAGAGGGGCAATCAATGGATACTAGTATACTATCATGCATACCAAGATGCATTTTTACCACACGATGCACAAATAAAAAGTGCAATGCACTTTACCACTTTTTGTATAAAAAAATAGAGGGGCAATCCATGGATACTAGTATACTATCATACATACCAGGATGCATTTTTACCACACGATGCACAAATAAAAAGTGCAATGCACTTTACCACTTTTTTTTATAAAAATAGAGGGGCAATCAATGGATACTAGTATACTATCATGCATACCAAGATGCATTTTTACCACACGATGCACAAATAAAAAGTGCAATGCACTTTACCACTTTTTGTATAAAAAAATAGAGGGGCAATCCATGGATACTAGAGTACTATCATGCATACCAAGATGCATTTTTACCACACGATGCACAAATAAAAAGTGCAATGCACTTCACCACTTTTTTTTATAAAAATAGAGGGGCAATCCATGGATACTAGTATACTATCATACATACCAGGATGCATTTTTACCACACGATGCACAAATAAAAAGTGCAATGCACTTTACCACTTTTTTTTATAAAAATAGAGGGGCAATCAATGGATACTAGTATACTATCATGCATACCAAGATGCATTTTTACCACACGATGCACAAATAAAAAGTGCAATGCACTTTACCACTTTTTGTATAAAAAAATAGAGGGGCAATCCATGGATACTAGAGTACTATCATGCATACCAAGATGCATTTTTACCACACGATGCACAAATAAAAAGTGCAATGCACTTTACCACTTTTTTTTATAAAAAATAGAGGGGCAATCCATGGATACTAGTATACTATCATACATACCAGGATGCATTTTTACCACACGATGCACAAATAAAAAGTGCAATGCACTTTACCACTTTTTTTTTATAAAAATAGAGGGGCAATCAATGGATACTAGTATACTATCATGCATACCAAGATGCATTTTTACCACACGATGCACAAATAAAAAGTGCAATGCACTTTACCACTTTTTGTATAAAAAAATAGAGGGGCAATCCATGGATACTAGAGTACTATCATGCATACCAAGATGCATTTTTACCACACGATGCACAAATAAAAAGTGCAATGCACTTTACCACTTTTTTTTATAAAAAATAGAGGGGTAATCCATGGATACTAGAATAATATCATGCATACCAAGATGCATTTTTACCACACGATGCACAAATAAAAAGTGCAATGCACTTTACCATTTTTTTTTTATAAAAATAGAGGGGCAATCCATGGATACTAGTATACTATCATGCATACCAAGATGCATTTTTACCACACGATGCACAAATAAAAAGTGCAATGCACTTTACCACTTTTTTTATAAAAAATAGAGGGGTAATCCATGGATACTAGAATAATATCATGCATACCAAGATGCATTTTTACCACACGATGCACAAATAAAAAGTGCAATGCACTTCACCACTTTTTTTTATAAAAATAGAGGGGCAATCCATGGATACTAGTATACTATCATACATACCAGGATGCATTTTTACCACACGATGCACAAATAAAAAGTGCAATGCACTTTACCACTTTTTTTTATAAAAATAGAGGGGCAATCAATGGATACTAGTATACTATCATGCATACCAAGATGCATTTTTACCACACGATGCACAAATAAAAAGTGCAATGCACTTTACCACTTTTTGTATAAAAAAATAGAGGGGCAATCCATGGATACTAGAGTACTATCATGCATACCAAGATGCATTTTTACCACACGATGCACAAATAAAAAGTGCAATGCACTTTACCACTTTTTTTTATAAAAAATAGAGGGGTAATCCATGGATACTAGAATAATATCATGCATACCAAGATGCATTTTTACCACACGATGCACAAATAAAAAGTGCAATGCACTTCACCACTTTTTTTTATAAAAATAGAGGGGCAATCCATGGATACTAGTATACTATCATACATACCAGGATGCATTTTTACCACACGATGCACAAATAAAAAGTGCAATGCACTTTACCACTTTTTTTTATAAAAATAGAGGGGCAATCCATGGATACTAGTATACTATCATGCATACCAAGATGCATTTTTACCACACGATGCACAAATAAAAAGTGCAATGCACTTTACCATTTTTTTTTTATAAAAATAGAGGGGCAATCCATGGATACTAGTATACTATCATGCATACCAAGATGCATTTTTACCACACGATGCACAAATAAAAAGTGCAATGCACTTTACCACTTTTTTTATAAAAAATAGAGGGGTAATCCATGGATACTAGAATAATATCATGCATACCAAGATGCATTTTTACCACACGATGCACAAATAAAAAGTGCAATGCACTTTACCACTTTTTTTTATAAAAATAGAGGGGCAATCAATGGATACTAGTATACTATCATGCATACCAAGATGCATTTTTACCACACGATGCACAAATAAAAAGTGCCATGCACTTTACCACTTTTTTTATAAAAAATAGAGGGGCAATCCATGGATACTGGTATACTATCATGCATACCAGGATGCATTTTTACCACACGATGCACATATAAAAAGTGCAATGCACTTTACCACTTTTTTTTATAAAAATAGAGGGGCAATCCATGGATACCAGTTTACTTTCATGCATACCAAGATGCATTTTTACCACACGATGCACAAATAAAAAGTGCAATGCACTTTACCACTTTTTTTATAAAAAATAGAGGGGCAATCCATGGATACTAGAATACTATAATACATACCAAGATGCATTTTTACCACACGATGCACAAATAAGAAGTGCAAGTGCAATCTCTAAAATTCTATGCACTTCACGTTTTTAATTAAAAATGAAGTTTAATGTCTACAAGACTGCTGCTGGTTAACTACAGTTGATTTGTCGGACTGGGGAGTACCGATAGTGGTACTCAAGAACTCTTCAGGAAAGGTATTAGAGTCACATGAAAACCCTATTCCAACATTTGAAGCCATTTTCCAAAAAATTAGTGACAGCAAAGTCTTCACTTATAAGGGACGCATTTCACTAAATCCCTCCCGAATCTAGCTAGTAACCATAAATAATCACAAGACCCAAATAGGCAAGCAACTGGTAGAAAGCCAGTTTACAGAATTATTCAGCAGATGGCAGGTTTGGACGATTTCGTCATCGACAAACTTCGAGGACCATTTGAGGATTTTACCACTACGCTGCTTGAAGTTTAATTTCCGAGTAAAATATTCTTTTTTCGTTCCTCAACTCAAAAACCTTGGCCATCTTGGATAAAAAAGGTTTGGGAGCAAATCCGGATACGATAAAATGTTTTAAAAGCATGCCAGCACCATCGAACATGTTCTTGCAGATTTTTAAAGCAAATTCGGGAGACTCGAGCGCTCTTCAATAACTTTCTACGAGACAATGTCGAATTCGAATGTTACAGAGATTGTTAATAATTATTCGATAAGTTTAAGTCCATTCCCATTTCCGAACTTTTGCTCATACATTGCCAATTAAAGTTGGAGCAGATGGCGTAAATGTTGTATTGGGCTCACATATTTCCAGACGGGTCTGAAAAAGTCATGTAGTAAAGTCTCTGGCCCAAGCCGAGACAAGGCAGAGTTAGGAGTGAGGAACCAGCGGGGTTCATTTCCTGAAAAAACAAAATGTCACCCAATGATTTTTGGAAGAACTTTTACTCTATTAACTCAACACAAACCACACAAAGCCATACTGCAAATATGGGCTCATGATGTATGATTTCGACATCTACACCAATTCTTAGAGGTCGCCCTCTTATCGAAATCCATCGCAAAAAGCCATGCCTACTGGGCCAGGATAGACGAGGATTTATATTCAGGCTTCAGTCATGGCCGTTGACAACATCATCAATGAGCCCCATTCATATCACTATCACAAGTCCAACTGATGGTTTCAATTATTTCATAATTGAAGACTTTTTTTCGAAATGGCTTGATGTTTTTCAGATTGCCAGCACTTCTTCGTCAGTCATCATTAGTAATCCGAATCATTCCTTTCCTCGTTATGGAATGTGAGCATATTTAAACAGCGACTTCATTTACAGTCAAATGGGCAGGCAGAAGGATTTGAAGCAAATCTTCAAAAAAAACTTGAAAACGAAGAAATGAGTCTCGATAAAATAAAAACATTTTTACAAACTTACCGCTCCACTCCAACTCCAAATGTATGATATGATATATGCCAAAGCCTATCCGAACAATAAGGAATATTGGGTACTAGGAACAGACATCGAACGCAAAGATAATGAATACCAAACACGACTTATTCGTTCACATACAAATATCAAATAAAATACAAATAAATTCTGAAATCTAATAAAAACAAATGTCAGTAAGTTCGTTAGAAAACCTACTTGATTTATATTCAGAGTATGAGTCCATGTCCAGTTAATGAAATTAAAGTGAGAATTGATGATTCGATTTCCGAAGATTCAGATTCAGATTCCTGTGGATTGCTACCAAGGAGCAACAATCTAGAGCCAGCTAGGGCAGAAGTGTGTTCGTGCTCCTGGATGGATGAAGGACTATTATCTTTCATAGGTAAGGGAGCTGTTGAAACCCTGAACTTTCACTGAAATGTTTCTTGACCGACCTCTATCTAAATTTATTCATATTCTGTTGATCCAAAATTTCAAAATAACTACTAAATATCGCAATTCCCTTAGCCGGACTTCACTAAAAAGCACTTCAAGAATGTGATTTAGTGAGCAGAGCAACCAGCTTCTGGACAATCGAAGAAAACTTTTTTTTCAGGTACAAAGGTGCGTTTGAAGATAAAAAAGTTCCCCAAAACGATAGGTTCCTACACAAGCCTTCCAAGATTCTCAACTACCAAACTCTTCCCTTCATTCTGCAAATGGTATTAAATATTTTGAAAAATTTAGCGACATCGATTGGAAAGAATTACATTTGTAGACAATGATGAAAATGATCATTTTTTCCGATTAGGATACACAAAGCACCAACACAATCCGAAATATTGTTTTTTTGTTTGCTGCCTGCACATTTTTAACATATTTTCTATAAAAATGTGCCCTTAATAAAATAGTTCAGGATGAAAAAACGTAAATAGAAAATTTTGAAATATATTTGACATTTCAATTCAGGTCCGTTACAAAAAAAAAAAAAAAATAGAGTGTTCAATTTTCTGTGCTGAGTAGGTACTGTTTGTTTGTTCAATTAAGGGAAATCACACAAAAAAAAATAAATGTTAAAAAATGAACCAATTTATAAGAAAACCCTACTTGTAACAAGTCAGCCGTGAAAAGAATGAGATCTTAGTTGATGAAGGTCTTAAAGAAAATAATTGAAGTAGAGTAATATCGTGACAACTTCAAATTACGAGTATTAGAAATTTCAAATTTGTAAGTTAATGCTTACTGAATAAAATTTGGTAGGTGTGAGTAATTGTCTTTATTGATATTTAAGTTAGAGCCGTTCATTTTAATATTATAGGACTTTGGGCAAGATAAATTAAAGGCTTAGATGAAAGTTCAGAGTTTGACATCAAGGACAACTTAAAAAATAATTATGTCGTTTTTATTTGGCAATCCGGAATCTCTCTCCGATCCGGAATCCCAACTGAACACTTTTGTTTGACTCTGATGATTCTGAAGTTTCTTGTGATTGTATATGTGAACCATCAAATGTGGACAATAACGAAAATCAAGAATAAAAATATGTTGAAAGATAACCTTCGCATACAAAAATCAGAGCTGTTGAGTTTGGCGTTTAACTGTGAGTGCTTCTGGTTTCGATTCTGATTTCAAATCCAGAAGCAAATTTCTCTTCTTTTCAGGATCAGATCTGTCATTTTTTTCCAAGTGAACACTGGGCCTTACCAACAATCAAATTAAGAGACGACTTTAATATTTGAGCGAAATGAAGCATTATTTATTGGACTCTATATAACTGACCATATATGCTGCATTTTATTTTTTAGGTTCCGTACAATAAATGGTTCATCATTTAGAGTTCACATAAATATTAAGTTCATAACATGTATGGTTAACTTTATAGAGCTCTTTAAATAATGGTCCGTTTCGCTCAAATATTAAAGTCGTCTCTTAATTTGATTGTTGATACGGCCCTTTCAGAAGAGTCCAGAAGTCTTCCGGATTGCCAAATAAAAACGACATTAATCAGCCGGGCACTGGGTCCATGAAGGGTCTCTGACTCGTGATAAAGCGGCTTTCCACCTGTATACTGTATTTTTATTCTCAAAAACTGCGTACCGTTTTTTTTTTTTCGCAAAATACTGCTTTTGAACTGAACAAATGCAGAACTTATTAATTAAAATTTAGTAATCCCAATCTTTTGTGATTATTTTTTTTTTTTTTTCAAGAAAGGTCGAGCTTTGCGAAAAAGTGTCTAATTTTTTATTTAAGTCAAAATAGTGGGAATAAAATCTTTAGTGATTTAAAAAAAAAAAAAAAAAAAAAAACACAAAACTCGACTGTGTTTATTGATTGAAAGTGGGTGCATGAGCCCATTCAGCAGCTGCTAAATATGCTGCTTAAAACCTCTCCCTTTTCTAATGATTCGGTAATTTATCTCCGGTTGTCTCCGGTGTTTTGAAGATCCTACGTTTCCATCTTAGTAATAGCAGACTGTTGGTTGCATTTTTCATAAAATATCCGAGTGTTGTTTCGATCGTGAGATTCTTTGAGCTGGAAGGTTGCGTACAGCTCGGTTTTCAGCTGCATACACTAGAGTGCACTCACGCACTTTAAACTTCATTGCGCTTATTATATCGTTTGGACAGTGATCGATAATGTCATTTCATTACAGTTGTTATTCCAATTTTCAAAACAATTCTTCATTCGCAGTCCAAACTTCAAAAACCCATTTATTCGAGGTCTTCCTACTTGGTTTTGTCATTGTCGTTGATATAAATATTGTGCTTTGTAATTAATTTGAAGTTCACTGCACTGCTCTTTTACTTCAATGACCTAACCAAACTTCTTGTGGAATACAATTTCACAATATTGTTTTCTTACTCAGCGCCTTTATTTATTTTTTGTTTGCATTCTTAAAATGTTAAGCTAAAAATAGCAATAGTATATTATTTCACTGTACTTTTCGCAATATCGCATAATTCATTCGTATCCGATTTGATATAAACTTTGAAGATTTATTTATGGAAACGCAAATAAATTTTGCATTTCCAATTGAACTACTGAATGTTTACCAGCTATCTACATTTATATTGAACTTTTTCCCTTACAAAAAAAGCCCCCACTTCAGAATAAGTTCCTTGGTGTTCTTTTACATAATTATTATCAACATCTCCTATGAAATTCTGTTCTCGTTTACGTTGGATTTGCAATAGTCTACCTCCAGATGATCACCAAAAAAGAATTCCCATAGTATATTTGTTTTGTTTCTAACTTAAAAAAAAAGTACACTTAAATAAAAGAATTGCAAACGTGAATAATTTAAACAAATCCTCTCCCAAAATAAGTTAATGTAAATAATTATAAATTTTCTTCTAAAATTTTGAAAGAGTAGCTGAATGTTTATTTTTACCGCGTAGTATTCAATGATCAATGCTGTCCACGCATGTTAAAAGGTACTTTTTATCAACTCTATTTCTGTTTCCGTGAGTGGTACTTCCATAAAAGAAACTGACAGCTTTTCGTTTTCTGAATGGACACCAATGACCAAAGGTGCGAAGTGTTTATGTTTGATTTAATCTTGCTTTAATCTCTAGGAGCTAGTCTTACTTTTGCTTAATGTTGATGTTTTCTTTATATCCTTACGTAAATTTATCTAGATAAATGTTAATCTATTTTATTTGATATTTTCTCTTAGGTAGCCTGCACGAATTGGAAACGTGTTCTAATGATACTCACCGGAAACTGGCAAAATGGCACTGATCCTCTCCAAATTCCAGCCTCACTCGCTCACTCACCTAATATGTTTAAAAAAATCAGCTCTCTTAATGACGATGAACGCAATACAGTTTTGTCCGAGTACACTCGATTCGTATTGGTGCGACATCCCTTTGAAAGATTATTATCAGCCTACAGAAATAAGCTAGAAGGAACATCTCCAAGTGCCAAATATTTCCAAACGCGTGTGGGTCGACAAATCGTCAAAACTTTTCGTAACAATCCAAGCAACGCTTCACTTGAAAATGGAGATGATGTGACTTTCGGAGAGTTTGTCCAATATCTCCTGACACCAGATGTTAGTTTATTCAATCAATCATTTAATGAGCATTGGGAACCCATTTCGAAGCTTTGCCATCCGTGTGCCATAAAATACAATGTCATTGGTAAGATTCTGATAAATAAAGAATTTGAGAAAATTTGTTTAATTAAGTTGCTTCTCTTCCATAGGCAAATATGAAACTCTTCTAGATGACTCAGCATTGGCACTGTACTTAACAGGTGACAATAATCTTACATTTCCCACTGGACACAAGTCATCGGGCACTAAAGACCATCTGCGTGAATATTTTGATCCTCTACCTATCGGTGCTATACGGAGGCTATATGAAATATATTTGGAAGATTTTCGTTTATTCGATTATGGAGTCGAACACGTTCTAGGGTTTGAATTTGGATAGATTTTATACCTATCTACTTTGATATGCTGTACAAAGGACCTTTGTTCTTAAAAAAAACTACACACATAAGCATTTGTTACACTATTTGTTGTTATTTGTTTAACTATTGCTTGCGCGCGTTATGGCCGTTATTGGATAGTCTGTATGTGATATTTGTATTTGAAAGAATTAAGAGAACTATTTTGCATGTGCTAGGCGTTGATCTAGAATTGTTTATAAGATTAAAAAAAAAAAACGCAAATAAGACATATTTTAATTAGTATAAGAGAAAGATAGAAAATAAATTATTTTAATTTCGATATTGTTGTTGTTTTGTTAAGATGCAGAATGTTAAAAAAACTACATTGCCTACATTGTCAAATATATCAATGCAACTCCTAAACTATAAACTCTCTGGGTACCGTGTACCGGGGTGTTCCTCCTCTTTAATATAGGAATGCACACTCCGCCATCTAATGATTTATTCTTCTATTATTTTATTTAAAACAGAATTGATATTTTTGTAAGCCGATTAACACATCTATTACCAATTTAGCGGCGATTTCAATGACAAGGCAAGGGTTATGTTTTTTTCTCCTTCAATATATCAATATGACTATAAGTTAATAATTTCCTAGAATGAGTGATACATAAAAGTTTGCTATATTGAATAGAAAAATAAGAGGTATGTAAGTTTGTTTTTGATTTAGCTCCGTTATTGATTTATTGATCGCCCCCAGCTAAGGAAATAATTAACTAAATAATAAGGTGTCTGCTTTCAAAACTAACATCCAATTTTGTTAGGAATATAAACGAAATTAGAACCAGGAACTTAATCCTCTCAATAAGATGCCGGTCTCATCATTTTCACGTCAATTAAAACGTGCTATTAAATCAAACCAAAATCAAAGAGAAAATTCGTTTGGTCTTTTGATAATTTTTCTCTTTTTTTTTTTGGACGCAACTAAGCCAAGTTTCCACAATGGCACGCAAAAATAAATAATACAGAATATAGCATCATTGGCTCTTTTATGTAAATATTTGATGCGGCATCGAAGTTGAAAAACTATTTTGCTTCTCTGCTAAATTCTGATGGGGGCTTTTGACAGGATTGATAGAATCCATTTTTTCGAAGAGAATTAAAGCGTTTTGATGTACAGAAATCCGCTGGCCCGGATAGTATCCCTACCATTGCTCTGAAGAGGTGTTCTTCAATCCTGGCATAATCATTTCGCAAACTTTTCTGTTTCTTATTCTACTGGCTTCTTTTCTAGGGAATGGATAACAGCACTTGGTCAGCCTATCCCCAAAAAAGGAGATTATCTCATAATCGCCCAATTGCACTTAAGTCCCTTCTTTCCAAGGTCATGGAAACGGTGATAATTTATCAGCACAAGAAATATCTTGATAAACGAAAACTTCTCAATGAGCGGCAGTATGGCTTTCGTAGCTACAGATCCACTGGTGATTTGATGGCATATCTCACATTGATATTTACATTGTTTTGGAAAAAGTAAAATTATTGCACTTGATATTTCAAACGCATTTCATATAGAGTGCATCAAGCTCTCTTATCGAAAATGCATGTATTTATAATTGGTCAATCTATTCTTTATTGAATTAGAAACTACCTTTCGAACCGCTCTATACAAGTTATGGGATGGTTTCAAGACTGTTATTTATAATATACTGGGGTGATGGTGTACCCCAGGGCTCCGTTTTGTCTCCGAATCTATCTCATATTCATCAATGAACTTTTGTCTGAACCTTCTAATCCATTAAATTGTTTTGCTGATAACATTACTCTCAGCTTCTCATATTCACGTACTTGTCCTTTGGACGTGGATTTACAACGGCAGCGTATAAGTTATTTGAAGCTATAAGAAGCTTATTATATTCTGATCTCGATAGCAGGGAGCGGCTAAGGACTCACAAAAGCATGGGTAGGAAAAACGGAACAAGCTAGAAACTTGATATCTCAAGACCGAGGTAGGATATCAAATATTTTTAGGAGCAATTACAAAAGCTGGTATTTTTTTCTAAAAAATAAACGCCTAAATGAAATTTCTATCATTAGTACTAACAGCGCAATTACCGTTAACATGGGTCAGGGTACATCAAAGTAAGCCTTTTCTTAAATCCCCGATATATGCTATAAAAATTGGAGATAGACCCTTACTGTAGAACGATTTTTTTCTTAGAATTTACTCAAAAATCATGCCCTAACATATTATGCACGAATTAAGGGGCACCTTGTATACAAGAAAGGATACTGATCCTATGTTAGAAAATGAGACGGACGTCGGAGCAGTGGGTAATGTTGTTGTAAAACTATCTCGGGAAACCATAAAGTCTATTTTGACAACTTTTATACATACCTCTTTCCTCTTGCCTGTGCACATGGTTAAGAAACAACGCCCATATAGGCGGGGTGGATCTTATGGACTCGTATTTGGGCAGATACAGAATCACATGAAAAGTAAGAAGTGGTATATGAGACTATTCCATCACCTGACTGTGATAAATTCATGGTTTTTATATAAGCAAGTTTGCACTAAAAAGGGTATGGCACCAAAAAAAAATGAGTTTAGCTGATTTTTGAACTGAGCTTGCCGACACTCTTTGCCAAATATAGAACCAACGTTCAACCTGCAAGAGATCGACCAAGCAGCAGTCACAACAGCAGTTTTGCAGAGAAACCAGCTCCCAAGCGAAGGAAGGTTCTGCAGAATATGCGTTCAAGCGACATAATTCATGATGGTACAAATGAGACAGGACAATCTTATGCGGTTTATGATGCCGGGCTGTAAGCTTCTCAGTAGCATAATGTGCGAAAAATGTAAAGTTTACTTATGTGCGAAAAAAACCTATAATTGTTTCAATAAATTCCATATGTATGTACATAATTCCTTTCAATAAATAGGTTTGTTCGTTGAGCCCTGAAGTCACCCTGGGGTCGCCCTAAATCGTTTTTTGAAAAACCTGAAGTCACCCTGGTTTGCAAATTCTGTGTTTTTTGAGACCTGGGGTCGCCCTGAACTCGCCATGAAGTAGACCTAGGTATTTTGCTGGGGCGAGTTCAGGTAAAGAATAAACTGTCAAAAGTCATATGAGATTTCATATGTATTCCTTTTGTTGTCCTTTACCGATTGCATGTTGCATGTTATTGCTTGTGTTTGCAATTGAATGTTTGTTGTACTCATCAAATGAAACATTCAGCAACAACGCAAAATTGTTTCCGTTCATTTTTAAAACTAATTTATAACAAATTTAAAGTTTTATCAGATCACAAAATTATTTTGTCCTGCTTTTAGTTGTCAAGAAAACAGTTGACAGCCTTTGGGTGTTTTTTGAAAACCGAAAACCCCAGTTTTTGTTGACAACTCTGAGGGTTGTCAAGAAAACCTGGGTCAACCCTAGGTAAAGTTCAACGAACAAACCTAATAATTTCAAAAAAACTTCTTTATTTTTCTTCTTAACAAATAAGTACATCAGGTCTAAATGCATATTGTATCAAAAATGATACAGATAGTTTTTTCCTAAAACAACGTTAATATTTGCACAGGATTTTTTAAGTATGTTTTCGGTTATTTATGATTTTCTTGCCTTCCCATAATATTTTGTTTTAAAAGGAAAAATCATGCATTTAAGGGATAAGTTAAAAAATTGTTGACAGGCGCATGCCTGGCGGAGCAAGAAATTTGCACGAGGGATTGGCCCTCGAAAAAGGAGTTTAAATTACTCAAATGAAGTTAAAAAAAAACTGTAAAGCCTGGCGACTTTATACACTGGCCCCCTCCAGTATTGTTAGTAAAAAACCGAAGGATCAAGGGAACAAGCTATCAGATAACTTGTTTATGAAAAGAATAAATTAACACTGACGAGAATCGAGCGAGATTCAAACACTCGTGGTCCTAAAAAAAAAGAGTATTTTCGAAAACTCACCGCCAAAGAACAGGAGAGTTTTTGGGAGTAAGTCACACCATAATAATTTAACGCCATTAAAAGCAGGGGCTCTAGCACGTAACTTGATACGATCGAGTTAGCTCGATACAATCGAGAACAGGCAGTTCCTTGTTATGATTAGCCGATTGTTTTCGATTCGATTGAAACAAATTAAATAACTCCCTATACTCGATTACATCGACTAGACTAGATTGTATTAAGTTACGTGCTGGCACCCCAGGACGAGTCTAGAGAATACCAATTCCAATTCGTTACAAAAGTTTATAATCAGCCCTATCACGAATTCCATTGCATTCGGAAACTTTTACGAATCCCGAAAAAAGCTATCACGAAATTCATTGGTAATGGCAATTTGTATGAAATTTTCCACGACGATGGATTCTGTGATAGTTTTTTTCGGGATTCGTAACAAAAATTTCCGATTACGATGGAATTCATGATAGAGCCGAATAAAAAGTATGCGTGTTAGAGCTTACCTCGGCGTGAAAACAAATTCTTAAAGTATGGCCACGGTCAATGTACCCTGCCACTGCGGTGCCGTAAATGTCAAACGAACTCCAAAAGCAGCCGTAAAAGCAACCCACTATCATACATAAAACATAAACGCAATGTGTAATGATAAGCAAGACCCTGGCGCCTAACACATAACTTGATACAATCGAGTTTAGTCGATCCTATCGGGAAAAGGCGATTAGATTGAATCAAATAAGGAACTGTGTAACTTATAAGTGCTGACACCCCTGTTATATAGTCTCGATGGAATTTTTATCTGTATCGTATATGAAGAACAATTGAAGCTCTTGAACCAACTACCCACTGGACAAATATCTAGTTCATTCAACGAAGAAATTAATGAGGAACATCATCGACCACCCGAATCAGCTTATGAGAAGGATGACCACAGAACAACGACATCCCGCCGAGGTACCTCAGTGTAATGGAAACTCTGGATGACAACGTAATCATGGACAACGAGGATGTAGTCTCGTTCTACGCTGACATTGGGTCAGCCTACCACCGCGGCTAAAACGCCATCCCTGCCCACAACCCACAAAAATCACCACTGACAACCAGGAATGAACACCCTGAGGACAATACAGTCAACCAACATTTTAAATTAAATTTTTTTTTTTTTGTCATGTAAATTTTATATAAAAATAATTAAACTTAAGTCACTGTATATAGTTAGGCCCCCTATGAGCCAACAAATGTAAATTTTCATGCATATGTAGTATCTTATTAGTTGTAAGCCAAATTGTAAATAGTATGTTCAATAAAACAAAATTGAATTGACCAACTACCAACATATCCTCTCATGGAAGAAGTATGAACGTCCAAAAATCAAAAAAAAAAGACTTCAAGCTCAAATTTATTTATTCAATAATTTTTCCATAAGTTCGAGTTTTTTCTTCCACCGTTCCCGTCTGTCTTGTTGCTCCCTGTCTATTTGGTTTAAACGTTGTCTGTAATATTCAGAACGTGTAGTTGTTCTTTCTTGTGTTTTAGGTGTGCCTGCCGATTGACATGATGAAACTGATGCTACCTCATCCTCATCCGAAGTTGACTCCGAATCTGTTAAAACCGATATATTTCCCAGAATTCCTGGTGAATCCGGAAAGATGAATGCACTTGAAGTTGAAGGCTTTACCGGTGAGTTTGGCAATGGAATTGTCGAACTCGTCTCTGAATCCTGGTAAACAAACAAAATTAAAGACAAATTCTTGTCAAGACGGAAAATGATCTAAATTGGTTGGATTACGAAGTAAGGACTCTCGAGAGACACGAAAAAAACAGTGTCGACATTGTGGTGCCTTAAAGTTTCTTATGTAAACGCGATGAGACTCACCACTTCACCAGTTCGAAATCAATCCTCCCGGTTTAGAGTTAAGTTTACTTACTGTGAAAATGTTCTCGACTCCAAAATTAATGGATTCACTTTTTGAAGGAGTTTGTGTATTTAGAAAGATGTCACTTATTTCGTCCACGAAAGGCAATGGTATTGGATATGCAGAAGTGTCCTCGTTGTTGTCCGTTGCTGCTTTGTACGCCCTCGACGACAATAGCCTCTTACTAGATTGATGAAATTCATCGTTTCTTGCCCCGTTGAAGAAAGTTTCTTCTTCCAACCAACGTTTCGATCTATGGCGCAATAAAAACATTATTAACAATAAATAAATTAACCTATTTTATTAAATGTTTACCTTTTTGGCATATTTAACTGTTCGCTATTCTTTTTTTTTTTGCTTTTTGTTGAATCTTGTCTTGAGTGTTAAAAGTTGAATTTTGAAATCACAGGCTCAGGAGAAAATTGAAATTGACGCCATCTGACATTTCGAATAAGTTCTAGGCTGTGTTCGCAAGTTCGTAAAGCATTAGGCCCGTTCAGTAAGAAAAAAGCATAAGAGATCTGTATCACTATTGAAAAATGCAGGAAGGTGTCTTTTCGTGGCGTATTTGTATTTTTTTCCGGATTGCCAATCGAGAAGACTATGATCGATGCAGTTAAAGATCTTATGAGCATTTTGTTGTTAATGTTTTGTAGTAGAAGTGCTACTAGCATCTTAAGAACTTTTATAATGTATACAATTTTAAACTGAAGACACATAACTTATTATTAGGTGCGTTTTATTCACCCTTATCACAGGGCAGTCCCTCGTACCAAGTCCCCGAAAATTTTGATACGCTACGAATTCGAATAAATTTACATCAAAAGTCCCGAATGAAATCAAAAAAGCATTGTCACACCGAAATCATAATTTCGGAGTTTCAAAATCAGCTGATGTGCGACAAAATGTGAAAAAATAAATAAATTTCCGTTGCTTATCTTTTGATTCGGTTTTGATTTTCTTGGTTAAAAGTAGATGTCATTGCCGTTGCAATCTTTGTAATAAATGTAGAAAATACGCGAAGAAGACAAACATTCAGCCCTATCACCATAGCTCGCTTCGACAATTTGTAAACGGGTATTGAGTTGAAATGAGCTTCGTTCGACTCGATCTCACTCGCTCAGCGGTGTCGAGTCGAAATATGAGACGAAAAACCTGGGTCGAGGAGTTGGCTTAAAGCGCGGAACAGATTGAACCAGCAACAGCACCGTCAACAGCAACAGCGGCCACCATTAATTTAGAGCCAATGTATTTCAATTGTTCAACACACATAAGAACAGCAACAGCAACGCCAACAGCGTCATTAGGCCAAAGTCCTAAATTTGCTGTTGCTGGTGCAGTATTGTCAACTTTTCTACTGCAATATTCAGTGGCACCACAATGAAACACTTTTTTTCGATATGAAATGTCAAACGAATGAAATGACGTTGCTGGTGGCAATGTGTTTGAGAAATGTTTGCTGGTCAGCGTGCTGTTTGCTGTTGACGATGCTGGTGCTGTTGCTGGATTAATCTGTTCTGCGCATAACAAAATGTTTCAGAATCGCTCAACACCATTTCAACTCAACTCCAAATCGAGCTCTCAACTCAAATGACGAAAAACCTGGGTCGAAAATCCGACCCTAATCCAACTCGATCTTTCGATACTGCATATAAACGTAGTAAAAGATCCAAAAACTAGTTCCTACTCTGACCAGTAGATGGCTTTTTATGGTAAGGTAGTGTAGAATACAGTGTAAAGAAAAAGGACAAGAAACATTGGAAAATCAACAGATCCGTATCTTTTATTTTCAAGGGATGATCCAGATCCACCTAATAGGTGCGTTTTATTATCCACAAATCTATCTGCTCTCACTAAGATCCGTATCGTTTTATTTTCAAGGGAAGATCCAGATCCGGATCCAGATAGATTTGTGAATAATAAAACGCACCTACTATAGCTTACACTACCTTACCATAAAAAGCCATCTACTCGCCAGTATAATAACTAATTTTTGGATCTTTGAAATAGATCCCGATAGAAAACAGGATCCCAAATTGTTTTTTTAATACATGTTAAAACTTAATCCAGATATGAAAGCTGAAGCGTTTGCAAATCATTTTCACGATAGTTTCAAAGACCGCCCTCCCGTACACCTTCCTGACTTTATCGAAGATGTTGAAACTCGCTTTCAAGAGATATCAGCAACCACCGAAACCGTGACCCTGTTCAACGAGGAAAACCCATCATCGGAGCCGACGCTGACAAATGTTTTCACTTCCCCTGAAGAAGTAGCTGACATTATCTTCACTGGAAACTCCAAAAAATCAGCAGGAAGTGACAAGATTTCTAATTACGTACTCAAAAAGTTACCAAATCTTGCTGTTCTCCTGTTGACTATAATCTTTAATAACTGCCTGAACAACAGCTATTTCCCTGCAGAGTGGAAAACCGCAAAAGTGGTCCCTGTCCCGAAGAAAAACAACAGCGCAAATATGGAAGGATATCGGCCAATTTCTTTGCTCAGCAGCATGATATGATATTTTTTTATTTACTGAGACTTGGCTCTTTGATGGTATACACAACGAAGAGTTTTTTGATACCTCTCTATTTTCTGTTTTTCGTCATGATCGAGTTGATGCAAATAAATCAAGAGGTGGTGGTGTTTTGGTTGCTGTTAAGCGCATTCTTGGAGCTGTTGCAGTTGACATTGATGTTGTTGTTGCTGATACTTTACATATTGATCAACTTTGTGTACGTGTGGATGCTGTTGGCTTTGGTTTCCTGATATTATTAAGTTATGTTCCACCTAAAAGCTCTTTATCTATTTATGAAAAACACTTGTCAAATATTGATAGAGTTGCCTCCATGCCAGAATATGTAAATTATAAATTTTGTGTAATTGGTGATTTTAATTGTGGTGATATTATATGGACACCAACAAATAATAATTGCTTAGTTCCATTTTCTCTTTCCTCGGAAGTTGATGTTTCGTTAATAGATTCTTTGTTTTCAAATAATAAATAAATAAAGTTGCGAATTCACTTGGAAGATTTTTAGATTTAGCATTTGTTTCAGATGATTTACAGTATTCTGTCATCCCTTGCTCTCTAATTCTGTTCATCATAAATCTGTTAATATTTCTTTAAAAAATTATAATTTTGATAATTTTTGTAAATTCAATCATTCTAAGATAATTTATAAATTTGATACTAATAATTTGTTATTAATGAACAATTTCTTTAACAATATTAATTGGTCTAATGAGTTTTTGGGTAAAAATATATCTGACAAGTTCAGCTGTTTTAAATCAATATTTAAAAATGTTTTAGATAATTGTATACCCATGTATAGCAAAAAAGTAAGCTCTCATCCAATTTGGTACAATAAAAGAATTCTTAAATTGAAAAATGCTAAAAATATTGCTTTCAAAAAATATAAGACATCGCCTTCAAACGATTCTTATGCATATTTCTCGTCTCAGAAAAGAGTTTGTTTTCCTTTCTAAATTCATGTATGCTAATTATGTCCATTCGATTGAAAATAAATTAAAACATAATCCAACATCATTTTGGAAATTCATTAATACGAAACGCAATAGTTCTGGATTTCCAACAACTATGGTTTTTGAAAATGATTCATCGAGTGATCCTAAGATTACTGTAGATTTTTTCGCAAAATTTTTTGAAAATGTGTACAGTTCTTCTTCATTCTCAACAGTAAATCATCAATACATTAATACAATCCCATCTGTGTTTGATTGTGCAGGTTTATGTTTTGAATTAAATGAAATTGAAAGTTATTTACTGAAATTGAAACCGAAGAAAACTGCAGATATATTGGGTTTTTATCCTATTGTTTTTCGTTATTGTGCAAGCTCGCTTTGCATTCCGTTACTTGAATTGTTCAATGATTCAATTTCCAAAGGCATTTTCCTTAATGATTGGAAGGTTTCTGTTATTGATCCAGTTTTTAAATCGGGTTCAAAAAATTTAGTTTCGAACTACAGAGCGATAACTAAATTATCAGTTGTTCCTAAACTTTTAGATAGTCTTGTTCAAAATAAGTTTAACTCTATTATAAAGCAACAAGTAAGTATATATCAACATGGCTTCTGGAAAGGTCGGTCCACCAACTCCAATTTAGTTGATTTTACTAATTTTTGTATCAAAGCTATGGATAGTAGAAAACAAGTACATGTTGTATACACTGACTTTGTTAAAGCTTTTAGTAGAGTTAATCTGCAGATTCTATTTGCGAAATTAAAAGCATATGGTTTTCATGGCCAACTTCTTCAATGGTTTTCTTCATATTTATTTGGACGAAAGCAATATGTGAGAATTGGAGACTATTATTCAAATGAAATTAAAGTTACTTCTGGAGTTCCTGAAGGCAGTCATTTGGGTCCGTCCTTATTTTTACTTTTCATTAATGATCTTCCAAGTTCTATTAAAAATTCTCATTGCCTTTTGTATGCAGATGATATCAAATTTTTTTCTACGATATCCACTATAAATGATTCCCAACTTTTTCAAAATGATCTTGATTGTTTTGTTGACTGGTGTAAATTAAATGATTTGTTTCTCAATATCGAAAAGTGCGCCTGTATGGCTTATAATAGAACGTTGTTTAATATTATTCCCAACTACTCACTAAATAATTCGCCGTTGAAAATTGTTGATCAATTCAAAGACTTAGGAGTAATTTTTGACTCGAAGCTGAAATTTAATTTGCACTAATTAATGTGCTAAATGTGTTTCTAAAGCCAATTCATTACTGGGTTTCATTAAGAGAAATTCTGTTGAATTTAAGGATCCGTATACGATCAAATCTTTATTCTGTAGCATTGTTCGACCCGTTCTAGAATACATTTGTGTTGTTTGGAGTTCTGCAACTGATTATAATCGAAAAAGAATTGAAAATGTTCAAAAGAAGTTTCTTAGATTTGCTCTCCGAAGTATTTTTGAAAACAATAATCATATTTACAATCATTCTTATAAATCTAAATGTTTATTACTTGGCATTCAGTCCCTAGAAGCGAGAAGAAAAGTATATAGTATCATGTTTGTTCGTGATATTTTGTCAGGTACTATTGATTCTGAAAGTTTACTTCATTGTGTGCATTTGTATGCTCCATCAACTTTTTTGAGAGCTAGACCGCTCCTGGCAATTGATGCACATCGCACTTTGTATGGGCAGCAGGAACCCATTTCCGCAAGCTGCAACTTATTAAATGCTCACTATGAAAATCTAGATATATCTTTACCCAGAAATGTGTTTAAAAGTATATTATGTTCTTTATTAAATTAATATTTTTTCTTAGCTTAATTTTAATACTAATTTTAATTTATAATAAAATACATGTATTTCATAATTTTGAAATCTGTTGAATGTAAATTCGTAGATTGGAAAATAAAAATAAACAAAAATAAACAAAATGAGTAAGATACTGGAGGCGTTGATATTGAAGAAACTCAACGTTTTCTGCAGTGAAAGAGATGTCATACCGGAGTTTCAGTATGGCTTTCGAAATAAACACTCTACCCTAGATCCATTACTGGGACTCCATACTGATGTTACAATTGGAAACAACTGTAGCGTGTTTGCTGGACATCGAAAAAGCTTTCGACAACGTTTGGATAAAAGGATTGCTATTCAAACTCTCGGAACTTGGACTTCCTAATTACTTAGTAAGAATAATTAAAAATTTCCTAACCCATAGACTTTTTTATGTACAGGTAAAAAAACATGTGTCATCAACCAAAGGAATTAACGCTGGAGTTCCTCAAGGATCAAAACTTGGACCGCTGCTGTTCAACATTTACACTGCTGATCAACCAGCCAACATAGCAGGTACAAAGACGAAGCTCTATGCAGACGACTCAATCACATACGCCACCGCTTTTTCACCAGAAATTGCTGCCAGGAGAGTGCAAGAGCACATTAAAAACCTAACTCATCTGCTTCAGAACACCAGTGACTGTCATTCGAAGACGAGCGTTGATATTGAAGAGAGCCAACTATTCTCTGCACTTGGTCCATCCGCTTATCAGGAGGCGAAATGGACTAAGTAAGAAAACCAAGCTGCTTGTGTACAAACAACTTATTCGACCCGTTCTGACCTACGCCTTTCCCATCTGGTTTCACCTACAGCAATGAAAAAGATGAAGCTTTTTGAAAGAAAGATGCTCCGCATTTGCACTGGACTGTACCGTAACCCACTGACGAAGAAATATATACCAACAAGGAATCTGTATAAAGAAGCAAAGTTAATACCACTGGACGAGTATTTACTGCAGCTCTCCGGAAAAATCATCAGGAACCTGGAAGATCATCCCAACACAGAAGTGCAACAACTTCTCCAGCATGAACTAGAGCCTTGTGACAAGTATCTATACACCCGAGCCATCACTGACGATCAATTTGAAGACATCATCCATAACGACAACGCACCCTTTTACGAGAAGAACAACAATCAATACTATACGGGATAAAACACCCACTCATCAAAAATTATTATTTAGTTAATATTAAAAAATCATGAATTAGATTAAGAAAACATTAATATGATATTGTAAGCAAATAGCATTTTGTAAAGCCAAATGAAGAACGTTGGGCCCCTATTGTTGAGCCAATAGATTTGTGAATAATAAAACGCACCTAATAAAACGCGGCTGTGTTGTTATGGGGTTAGAGGGACCTTAAGCACATATGTATTGCATTGAAAACTCGTTTTCGTTTAAGCTCCAACAACCAGTTAATAAAGGACTCTAAATATTTTCTCCATGCAGTACATCAGAAATTTTGTCTAGAGACATTGAATTGCAAAGCTAAGCCTCTAGTGGTGGTTGATGGCTCACTTGCAACAATTTCCAGAATTATTTGATCAGTCGAAGTTTTTCTTACTTGTGAATCTCCAACGTTAGGTCATGTAGTTGAAACTGCTCCCGTGTTTCTCGAAGTCTTCGATATGCATTTCCAAATACTCGTTAACTAGGAACTCGTCGTCGGTTTGGATAAAGTTCCTGGTATCTTTGTCGCGCTCTAGTTGAAGTTCCATGTTGCACAGTCCATCAACGAAAATAATAATGTCTGCGTTTTCTTGGTTTATAAATGTAGACATTTCAAACTGCGTTTCTACTCAACTTGCCTTTTTTCTAATTTGTACACCATTTTTGTAAGGTCAATTTTCCAAATAAGTCTTCATACCCCAGAGTGTAAACCAGAGAACGGGGAGAGTACGATAACTTGGCCGCCAAGATTTGATAACGGATTTTTGTAGGGGGTCAAAAATAAGAACTTTTTACTACTGGAGGGGGGGGGTCTATCTCCCCCCGTTTAGGAGGTAGGGGTACTTTTAGAAAAAATGGTTTAAATTGAAAAAAAAAATATTAAAAAACAACGGCAACACCTACAACAAAGTGCTATACTGCGTTTGAAAGCCAGAAGATTGTTCTATAATAATGCATTTAAATTAAATTATTCATATCAATAGTTTTTGAGAAATTCGCATTTAAAGTCCAAATTTTGATAAAATAACGTGAAAAAAAAAGTTTAGACCAATTGTTTTCAAAATTGTGAAATGAAATTGTAAATTAGCTTACATGTGTTTCATGTATCTATCAGTTCTTAATCGAACACAAAAAACCGCATGGTTCTATGTCTTCTAGTTTTTGAGAAAATCGAAAATTACTAAAACTACTTTTTTTGATTTTTGGTGGTGACGGTGATTCCATTTTAAGGATTAATGTTAATAAACATAATGAATCTTTGTTAGTTCAGTACCGCAATTCATTTAGCGTTACCTAGAATGCACCATGAGGAGGTAGAATTGCATCTGGGTCAGTTATTTTATCAGTTAGTCAGGAGTTAGTCAGTCATAGTTAGTTAAAAATGGTCAAAATGTATTAAAAAGGTGTGTAAGTCTCGTCAATAAAGCCATCGTCCGTACTATAACTGTCGAGTTCGTTGAGTTACTCTTTTATCGTGGGAAGCCGAGGATGTTTTGGCGGTAAAACACTTTCTAAATTTTCGCTCTGAAGGGTGGGAGGATCGATGTCTTTTAACTGTAAACCCTCACATATATCACCATCGGTATAACAAGGGTAAACTTTTTTTACATCTGATAAAAACTCTATTATTTGCGAACCCCAGTCGTCCTTATATTTCCTTTCTAGGCAGTATTTTCGATAGAAAAATAGTGCCATGTATTGGTGAACATGGTCAGAAGTTTGTTTTGGTTTTCAAGATCGTTTATTGTATTTTATATGTATTTAGTGGACATTGGATAAATAGAATAAATTTGAATTTTTTTAAATACAGATTCTGTGAATGCAAAAGAAACTTTGCATGCACCCAACCTCGCACCTACCCCAAATCCTATAGTGTGCCCAAGCAGGGGGGTTGCAGGGGGGCAGCATGCCCCCCCATACATACTTTACTGTTTATATATTGTAATGTTGGAAGCTAGCACTGATTTATTTATGTAAGGAAGCAAAAAATATCAAACATTTTGTAGAAAAGTAATTTTAGTTATTTTCGATTTTCTCAAAAACCAGAAGACATAGAACCATGCGGTTTTTTGTGTTCGATTAAGAACTGATAGATACATGAAACATATGTAAGCTAATTTACAATTTCATTTCACAATTTTGAAAACAATTGGTCTAAACTTTTTTTTTCACGTTATTTTATCAAAATTTGGACTTTAAATGCGAATTTCTCAAAAACCATTGACATGAGTAATTTAACTTAAATGCAGGATTATAGAACAATCTTCTGGCTTTCAAACGCAGTATAGCACTTTATTCTAAGTATTGCCGTTGTTTTTTAATTTTTTTTTTTTTTTTTTTCAATTTAAACCATTTTTTCTAAAAGTGCCCCTACCTCTTAAACGGAGGTTTTCTCAAAAACCAGAAGACATAGAACCATGCGGTTTTTTGTGTTCGATTAAGAACTGATAGATACATGAAACACATATAAGCTAATTTACAATTTCATTTCACAATTTTGAAAACAACCGGTCTAAACTTTTTTTTTCACGTTTTTTTATCAAAATTTGGACATTAAATGCGAATTTCCAAAAACTGTTGATATGAGTAATTTAATTTAAATGCAGGATTATAAAACAATCTTCTGGCTTTCAAACGCAGTACAGCACTTTATTGTAGGTGTTGCCGTTGTTTTTTAATATTTTTTTTTCAATTTAAACCATTTTTTCTATAAGTGCCCCTACCTCCTAAACGGGGGGAGATAGACCCCCCCCCCCCTCCCATAGTAAAAAGTGCTTATTTTTGACCCCTTTACAAAAATCCGTCATCAAATCTTGGCGGCCAAGTTATCGTACTCGTGCCCAGAGAACCATTATGAAGGTGTTAATATATGTTTTTAAAATTAAAAATGGACTGGTTCCAACTATTTATGTGATAAAATTATATGTTTGTGATATATGTATATACATGGTCATAATGTAAGAAATAGTTGTGATTTTCGTCTTCTATTTTTTAAAAACACAAAATATGCTTGTATACAGTGGTCTTAAAACGTTTAATGCAATGCCTAATGATTTAAAATCCGAAGAAAATTTGAATATTTTTAAAAAGAAATTAATAAAACATGTAAAGACAAAGTACCTACGTTTAGTGATAAGTTCATTTATGTACGATAATAGCCGCGTTTTTTTGGAAAAGTTATCCGTAGTACAGTAGGATTTTATATGAATAACAAATACAAGATCCGCAGTAAGATCATAACCATAAACTGTATTAAAGGTTCAATTATTATAGTTTTGTTGAATGCCAACTTGGCGGGATCAAGAACTTAATATGTTCTATATTTTCTTTCCAAAATATCCAGAACTCAAGTTTTGTTTATAAAGTCACAACAAAATTAAAATATTGGCACATATCAATAGTACTTTAAACACCTAAATATGTACAGAAACAGATACTTAAAAACTGGATTTCTCTCTTTTTTTTCTCATTTTTATAAATTTATCGATTACTTTTGCATTTGAATTGTAATTATTTTGAATTCAAATCTTAATAAAAAGTACAATAATAAAAGTATGTAATAGTAAAGTGGGAAACGTCTTAAATTCTTTCATTACACGAAGAAAAAGGTCCAAATCCTGAGTTTTTGTAAAACATGAGCAAGTAAATCATTAAAGCATTCAAAATCCATAATAAATATCAAAACTACATGATTCGTAATACCTAGTCCACTTGTCAATTCGTTGGCCCTCGATAGTATCGAAAAGCAACTGTTACCAACGCAGAGTTGCGTCCTCCGAGATAATGTAAAAGAACTACACACATCTTGAATCAGTCTTGGAGTAACTTACATCAATTTATTTTCTTCATCTAATAACAATCGATGCACAACAAAATTTAATATAAAAAAACACGGAAAACTAAAAGAAACTACGAGTCTTTAAAAAAAATATGGATAAAACCAAAACTGGAAGCCAATTTGCATTTTCAAGAGCTCGAATGCAATTCTTGAAATTTGCAAAAGGAATTTTGACATTGTTTTCGAGCCTAAGGAAATGCATGGCATCAAATATTTTGATTTAAAAATTAATTCTTTTGATATCGCTGTTTCATTGCGCGATATTTCTTGAGAGAATAAAGGGCTTCCAATTCTTTGGCTACATAACGTCCTTTGGCAACCAAAGCCATAATTTGTTTCGGATCTTGGACATCTTTGTTTTTCATGAATGCATCATGGCATTGCTGACGGAATTTTTCGGGTCCACCGGGATATTCTCGGCCGAGGAATTGGAGCTTTTTATTAATGAAAATAAAAAAACGAATGTTCAGTGAAAAGAAAATTTAAATTTATTTACTATTTTTGGTTAAACGAAAAGAGAAAATATACCTGTTTATATAGTTGTAAGACTTTTGTGCGTACTTGAGACATTAGAACGCAATAATTGTCTTGTGAAATTGAATTCCAATTGCAGATGCAAATTGCAGGAATGAAGTTTTCCGGGTTTTTCTTTTTTTTTTTTTGATGAAAGAAAATGGGAAAACTATATACACAAAAAAGTAATGTCAAATTGATTATGTTCCACAAACAGACAAGAAAACCTGGGATTTATTCGAGTCTCGACAACTACATCCAAATATTTTATTCGAAATAATGGCCTGTTTTGCGATGCTACATCAGCTACAATTAATTACTACATTATCAACCTTTTTTATACGCTATTCACACCAAATCAAAATCTAGGTTTCGAGCAAAATTCTCAAAATCTCATCCAAATCTACTAGATTTCCCATACATTTTCAGATTTCCAAATCTACTAGATTACGACAAAATCTCCTTAAAATCTACTTTCAAACACAAGATTGTCAAAACAAACAAACCTTTAGAAATGTTCTGCTTTGACTGCTTTTAAACGAAGCAATATTACCTTGCGATTTTTAAGCACGTAGGAAAGAGACGTGTGTGGTGGCGGGGGTACACAAAATTGCTAGGGTTGGAAAAATTGCAGAGTTATCGTTTTTTCTTCTTTGTGGTTTTCTTTACTTGTCAGGTATGTTTCATTACTATTTGGCGTTCGCTCAGTGAACTTCGATCTACTCACTAGAGTAAAGAGTGCGGAGAGATGACTCCTTTTCAATAGAAGAAAAGTTAACTTTCATTAAAAATCGCTGTGTTTAAAAGCATTCATGCAATCGAAGGGAAGTCAAAAGAGAATCAAAGATTAAAAATCGCTTTCGTGTAAAAGCAGTCTTTGTCAGCAAATTGTTAGCAAGAGAAGAGGTAGATAAAAAGCAGATAATGGAGTCGAGTCTCGAGTGACTATTTGAAATTTGAATTGTGGGGTGAGAAGGAGAGAAGATAAATTATATCCGAGAAAGCAGGATAAATGGACAGAAACGTCCAATGAAATCCTGGTTCTGTTCAGTGCGAACGCTTCAATGAGATTTCGTAATCTTGTTGCTGAAATCCGAGATTTTAATTCGGTGTGAAAAGCCTATTACTAACTCGTTTTAAAGACGGAGTAAAGTTACTTCGACTTTACAGCGACTCTAATCCTGAAAAGCTTATTTATAAAAAAAAATACACGAGGAATAAAAGCGGAATAAGCTAAAAGTGGTTCATAGGAGGTTTAAAGCTGTTTTAATATCTAAACGTCATTTTGACATGACATCGCGAGAAATTTACAATAAGGAGTGTACAAAATTTTTTTTAGTTTATTACTAAAACAAAATGGATAGATATTTGGCATTAATAAATTATTTACATTTTCCAAATGCTCTATCTGGAAGAAGGAGAAGGCTATAAAGCAGTACAAAACTCGGTTTAGTTCCATGACACTGACGTATTTCGATTTCTGCACGAAGTATCGATTTTCGAAAGAAAATATTTAGAAATTAATAGCAACGGCGCAAAATTTTAATTGAATTAGTACGATGCTAAAGGTGTTTTAGTATGATACTAGGTTAAAACAACGAAATTGCAAATTTTAATCGAATATAGCATTATACTTTCTCTACCCTTTTATTAAAGTTAAAATCATCGAATACCTACTTTATTTTTTTTAGTTTCGTGCTAGCTTCATATGACTCTTTGACATTTGCAAATATCAAAAAAGGTTCATGTACTTACTTTTTTACACGAAATGTCATTGATTTAGGCTAGTCGCGCACTGGCAACTGTGATCGAAATCAAATAGTTTAATCACCAGTTGAAAGAGAACCGCACACTGGCAACTCTTTACTCACGCTCGCACTCTTTTCTCTCTTGCACTTATAAAAAACAGCTGAACTGATGCGAGGCAATCGTTTAGTTTGTGTCAAAACACAAACTTTTTAGTTTCGAGAATCGAGTTGCTCTAAGTGCGCGGTGTCCCATATAAGCCCATGTGTTTCATTTTAGCAACCAAACAGTTGCGAAACTGAAAATTGAATGTGCGCGCCTAGCCTAAGGTGTGTTCAGAAGCAATTTATTAAGAAAATTGGCTTAGTACGATACTAGTTAGAAAATGTTTAAAATTAAGAATGAGTTAGTAAACTACTATAAATCATACTTAATTACTTACATATATCATACTAATACCTTAATAATAGGATGTTTAAAATTTTGCGCCAATAGCTCGGCCTTAATCTTAGCGCTTATAAAAGAAGAGGCAGGGCATATCCCAATTGATTTGCAAATGATGGCAGCATGACTGCTTTTACACAAACGCGATTTTTAATCTTCGTTCTTTTTTTGGCTTCCTTTCGACTGCATGTATGCTTTTAAACACAGCGATTTTTAATCAAAGTTAACTCTTGTTCTATTTAATAGGAGTAATTTCTCCGCACTCTTTACTCTACATAGAGAGTCGAAGTTCGTTGAGCGAACGCCAAATAGGAATAAAACATACCCCAGAAATAAAGAAAACTACAAAGAAGAATGAACGATAACTCTGCAATTTTTTCAACCCCAGCAATTTTATAAATAAGGATTTGTTTGACGTGGCGTAAACCATAAGTAAGTGCTTCGACTCGTAAAATCTAATAAATAAGCCTGTAAAAGGATGAAAAAAGATTAACTTTAACAGCACCTATCTAAATACAAATGGTGTTTCAATTTTTCTAATAAATTGAAAGCGAAAGAAAGAAAGTTTCATTCGTGCCAAACGATTAAAAGTCATCGAGATAAGTAAGCACGATATGGATATACAAAGGTCAGTTTGAATTATAGAAAAATTGATCTAATAAAGGTTCAACAAAATTAATTTCTAATATCCTAGATTCATGAAAAAAATTTGTATGGTTAATCCCATACAGCCTTATTTACTAACTCGTTTTAGCGACGGAGTAAAGTTACTTCGACTTTACAATGCCTCTAATCCTAAAAACCTTATTTATAATGAAAATGCACGAGGAATAGCGGTATAATAAGCTAAAACTGGTTCATAAGAGGTTTAAGCCCGTTAAACCTAAAACGGCTAAGACAATAATTTTAAATAAGGATTTGTTTGACGTGGCATAAACCCGAAGTAAGTGCTTCGGCTCGGTTTAACTATTCCGAAGTTGAACCCAGTATTAGTGAAAAATAATAAATAAGGCTGATAGAGTAAATATACTACCTAGAGTCGCGACCTCAGCCGGTTCGCTCTTTTTCTCCGTACAAGCTTAATTGAGAGGAAAAAGACCACAGTCCAAAGATGTAGTGTTCTTTAAATGGGACCAATACAGCTTTGTTTAAATTTATGGGCTTTTGCTCAAATGCGCAATAAGTTGAATAAATGCGTTTGAATATTCAAAAAAGAGTCCGTTAAATTAAAACGTATTTTTTTTTATCTCTTTATCAATAAAACTATAGAAAATAATACTTTTGTTGCTTCTGAGGTACACATTCATTAATATTTATGTATATTTCTTATAAAAACTAAGAAATTCCAAACAAAAGTAGAAACACACCCCTAGAACATTTGCGACATTTTAGTCCAAAGGTGATTATTTTGATAGATGACAAAACGATAAAGTCCGAAATGGAATATTACACAATTAAACCGATTAAATAATCATGATCCGAGAAATATAGGAACCTCTCCATAACTTGTGTGTTGATAGCTGAGATTTGGGCTCGCCTCTTTGGTAAGGGCTACAATGATAATTTTTACTGTCTAATGAAAGAAATCGATTTGCAGATGACCATTGCTGTTTAGGTAGCTTCAAAACAGATTTTATTATTGGGGCCTATTTGTTTTTAGGAGTTAAAGTGGTGTCTTTTGACGAAATAATATTCGCTTACATCAAAAGCGAACTTCCTTAACACCCTAAAATAATTTCCAGCGCCGGATGGTGCAGTGATTACGCTGAAAAAATAGGATCACTTCAACTTAAAGTGCCACAAGTTCTAGAGGTATAATTCTGACTAGGGGAGGAGGACCCGGAAAGGAGAAGCTTGATGCAACCCACCAACGCCATGCATTAAGAAACAGTGTTCATACAACACAGAAATCGATGACGCCGACACATGGCTCATTTCCAGCAGGAAGTGAACCTGCTAAAAAAATCCGCAACTACAGTTCTGTGGGCATTATAGTCTGCGAACAGCAACCAAACTTCAATCCTGGATCTGGGACTGAAGATACTACTAAACTGGGTGCACTAACTACGTCGCCAAAACTGAGAACCAAGTTTTTAAAACTGGTTGTACACCAAACTCATCTGGGCAATCCACCGAGAGTACGGAGGCTCAGAACCCAAGCCGCAACAAGATTCAAATCTATTGACTACTCAGGGCTAGCCCCAGCAACAAGAAGGCCATCCCGGCCGAAGCTTCTCAACGCAATCCGAACACGGACGTGGCTCCTAAAGACCAAGACCTTTACAATCTTTAAGTTTTAACACCCAAAACTAAGTGACATTATTGTAACCGATATGTGATAATTTCTTTATTATACATATAATAACAATTGAATTCAATTTGCATAGTGCGCTATCGCTCTATTTTAAACAAAAAAAAAGAAAGATAAAAAAAAGAAAATACAACACATAAAATGTAAGGTAATCTACCTATACAATGCTCAGATGCATTATCGTTTGTAATCGTTTGTATGTTAGTTTGTAAGTTAGGTTAAGAATTGTATGTATTGGTGACAATCGTCACAAGCTAAATATATATATGCTCATGAGCAAGAGCAGTTCAACACTATAATACATATTATATACCAATTGACCGCCATGAGGCTGTACATAACACATAATCGAAAAAGAAGGCAATACATTATAGCCACTTTAGTCTACCTTAAGCTATCGTTAGAATTGGAATAAGAATATCATTGTAATCGAATAATTAAAAGTCTCAATAAAATTCAATTCAATTCAATTGGGGCTATTGTGAACAGAATTTCCCTCGGAATTATTCCCATCTTACAAAATTGGAAACGACAATACTTCTGCACTGTACATTGTAAGCGCGCGGCTGCTCTTTTAAAATAAGAGCCAAAGTCCCTATGAAACTTAATTCTCAATATCAATAAATTCTAAGGGAAACTTTCCACATTATTCAAGTTGACAATTTTGAAAGTTTTGAAAAATTCCGAGGAAAATTTTATTCACGATAGCCTTCATTACATTGTCATCTATTGGGACTGGACGAAGTAGACAGATTAGTTCACATTAGATAATGTTGGAATGTTGGAAATGACAGGATGGTTTATTTTTCATTTTTAAAAATTTCTTGAAAAATCATATGATATTTTTGATAAACAATGCTGTTATTTCTAAACAATTTACTTCATTCGAATGATTTAAAGGGCTCGAGTGTTGATTTTAATACTCTAGATGGTTCTACTAAGATCTGAAAAGAATTTTAAATATGGCGCCAAAAAATATTAAATAGAAACATTTCCCCATGTTATTGAGAACGTAAATCAGTCAATGAATGGAATAGGTATGCTTTCTAATTCATACAGTTGTAAGAGTCCTTCCAGACCTTGATATAAACAACTCCGCTGTTCCCAATGGTATATCCAATCCACCATTCTTCTGAAGAGTGTGTTACTCCTCGCTGTTAAAGCCATTGCATTAGTTTTTCTTATCGCTGCTACTGTTCTGGAGTCTAGCCTGAAAAATGTTAAATAGCATTTATCCAGCCTGTTCCAGGGCAATCCCTCCTCCACCTTCTCGTATCGAACAATTGAACTTAAACACGCTTATTTCCACAGTCATCACCGATTAATCATCAGTCCCGAGAAATATCTCGAATACCGAAAGCTTCTTAATGATCGGCAATACACCTTGATATTTCTAACCCCCTGTTTCACAGTGACAGCCTTACGAGTATTTATTATTTTTCACTAGTATTGGGTTCAACCTCGGAATAGTTAAACCGAGCCGAAACACATATTGGGTTTACGCCACTTCAAACAGATCCTTATTTATAATATATTTTCGTAGCCGTTTTAGCTACGCCTTCCTTCAAATATACTGGGAAAAAAAGTCACCAATCTAAAACTCTGGCTATTATACACTTAAAGCAAACCCCAGATGATTTCCATTATTATTCATTTTTTTATCATTGTATGCATATTGGAAATTGGATACATTTAACATTGGATTGTATAAAGTTCAAATCCAATACATTAATGTACCAACCACATTGCATTCCCAATACCGTACAACTGTTCGAGCGTTTGGAAAATATAAATAATTTACTAATGCAAAATATCTATCCTTTTTGTCTTAGTAAGAAACGAAAAAAAATTGCTTACACTCCTTTTTGTAAATTTCACAAGATGTCATCTCAAAATGACATTTAGATACTAAAACGGCCTTAAGAGCTCGATTTGGAGTTGAGTTGAAATGGTGTTGAGCGATTCTGAAACAATTTGTTAAGCCAACTCCTCGACCCAGGTTTTTGGTCTCACATTTCGACTCGACACCGCTGAGCGAGTGGGATTGAGTCGAACGTAGCTCATTTCAACTCAATACAGGTATACAAAGGGTCGAAGTGAGCTTCAAGCTTGCTTCAACACCTCATATGTATAAACGTAGTAAATATTGTCAGATCTGTCAGTGAAAAACATGCTTACAATAGGTGCGTTTTATTAGGTGCGTTTTATTATTCACAAATCTATCTGGATCCGGATCTGGATTAAGTTTTAACATGTATTACAAAAACAATTTGGGATCCTTTTTTCTATCGGGATCTATTTCAAAGATCCAAAAATTAGTTATTACACAAGCGAGTAGATGGCCTTTTATGGTAAGGTAGTGTAAACTACAGTGTAAAGAAAAGAGACAAGAAATAATTGAAAATTTACAAACCCAATGATAAAAAGAGACGGGCTTATAACACTGCTGTCACTAAGATCCGTATCGTTTTATTTTCAAGGGAAGATCCAGAACCGGATTCAGATAGATTTGTGAATAATAAAACGCACCTATTATTCACAAATCTTCTTAGTAAATCTTCTTAGTAACAGCAGTGTTATAAGTCCGTCTCTTTTTATCCTTGGGTTTGGAAATTTTAAATTGTTTCTTGTCTCTTTTCTTTACACTGTAGTTTACACTACCTTACCATAAAAAGCCATCTACTCGCCAGTGTAATAACTAATTTTTGGATCTTTGAAATAGATCCCGATAGAAAACAGGATCCCAAATTGTTTTTGTAATACATGTTAAAACTTAATCCAGATCCGGATCCAGATAGATTTGTGAATAATAAAACGCACCTAATGTCTAACAACCGTGTAGTCTTACAATCAATTGTCAGAAAATTTGTCTGACAATTAATTGTTAGATCATTGTCTGACAATTAATTGTAAGAATTCTGACAATCATGTGTATGCTAGCTGACAATCATGTAATCTTCCAAATAATTGTCAGAGAATGTATCTGACAATTAATGTAAGACTAGCCGCGCACTAGCAATTTTTAGTTGCGAAACTGCTTGGTTCGAGCAACTAAAAAGTTTGTGTTTTGACACAAACTAAACGATTGCCTAAAATAAGTTCGCCATTTTATTGAACATATAATTATCTGCAAATTCACCGACATTCAACCAAACAGTTCATCTGTTTTCTATAAGTAACCAAACAGTTTCGCAACTAAAAATTGCTAGTGCGCGGCTAGCCTAAGAAGGTAAATTGTAAGGTATTTGATAATCGTGTACACACACAATTTATTGTCAGGCCTGGCAATTTTTATCGTTGCCTGACGTTTCTGACAATGAAGAAATTGTAAGATGTATACGTTTTTTAGCATCATACACTTTTTTTATTGTCAGGCAATTTGCAGCCAAGGTTCAAATGAAACAGATTCCATAACCAACAGAAACTGACAATTAGTGGTGTGTGTACACGGTTGGTAGAAAATCTAACAATCTCTTACAATTAATTGCTAGGTATTTGGCCAGCTATCTGAAAATAAATTGTCAGCCAACTTCTGACAATAATTTGTAAGAGATTGGTAGATTTTCTACCAACCGTGTACACACACAACTTGATTGCTAGCTCATTATTAGATAATTGTCAGACATTGTCAGGTCTTACAATATTGTAAGATCTACCAATCGTGTACACTTAGCTTAACAACATCGCTCTAGTTTCAAAGTCTTTTACTACGTTTTCACCAAAAGATAATCCGAGGTTTAAGGAAAGAGATTTATGTGGTATTTCCACCGCACTAAAAGATTAAAAAGAAGATTAACTTAAACAGCAGCTAAGAATATGGTGATGGCGTTTCAATTTTTCTTATAAAGTGGAAGCGAGAGAAAGAAAATTGTATTTGTGCCAAACGATGAAAAATCATCGAGATAATTTAGCACGATATGGATATAGGACAGTTCGAAATATAGAACAATTAATACTATGAAGATTCAACAAGATGAATTTCTAATCACTACACAATACATTCGTATAGTAAATCTTCGAGATTTAAAGAAGTTTTATGATAAATCGAAGTAAATCCAGGATTATCTTTTGGTGAAAACTTAGTAATACTCGTACTTAATATAATGGTTTGGTTTGTACATTGGACTGTCATGCAGAACATCTTGGGTTCGCTGCAAAAAAAGTTTTTCAGGGGTCTACTGCCTCTTTCGAGGAATTGACAAATTTTCCAAGAGTTACTCTCTTCCTGAAAAGTGCTGCTCCTTAGCTGTTCAGAATCGGAAGAAAAATTGTAGGTCCCCTCCATTCCTAGAAACGCACACATGAACGGTTGAGAGTTTAGTCACTAAAATTAGCGTTATAGCCTGCAATTTTTTTATATTGTTAGGAGTCTATAAATTAAATCGAAGACGATATATTAAAAAATAATAGTTGTGAGGTGATGGTGTCTTTTTTCTTGCAAAATTGATGGGACATTTGTTCGATTCCGGTAGGATTAAATAAGAAAAGAAAACACAATTAAATCGATAACAGAGATTTATTTCTTTTCATTTATAATAATGCCTTCACTTGCTTATTTTTTTGTCAGTTTTTTTTTTTTAATAATTATTTTATATTTGCAGTTGTATTATTATTAAATAATATATTTATATATAATTTTCTCAGTATTTCAGTTTGTTTTATTTAACTACCATTGTTACAGTTGTTTTTTTTTGTATTATTTTTTATGTATAATCTTAATTTTTTTGTTAGTTTTTTTTTTGTTTCGTAGAATATTAGTTTATCATTTACACCTACGTATTCTTCTTTTAAATTATTAATTCATATTTCGTATTAATATTATTATATATAATAATAACTCCCGACATTATAATAGTATAATTAAAAAAATTAAATAAAGAACGATTAAAATAATAACTTTATTTAAAATACAGCTATTTTTTCCTATTTAAGTTAAGTTGTTATTTATAATATATATGTATATATATATTCAATAATAATACATCTTTGGGAGGACTCTTTTCTTATGTTTTGTATGGTTCTCGTTTTTAAACCATGTTGTTTTTCCAATATTTTTAAAATTTAAAATTCACTTCAGGGATAGTTGTCTATGGAATTTTTTATATTTAACAAAAAGAAAAAATACAAAATGAAAAATTAATTAAAAACAAAAATAACTGCCTTTATTTTGTAATCTTTTCCTTTGAAACGCTATATTTTATATGTATAGTTTTATGCTTTCCTAATTAATCCATTCTAAGTGCGAGTGTGTTTGTATTTTGTTTATATAATGGCAACTTTTAAATTTATGAAAAGTTTCTTACTACACGCGATTATTATTTTTGTTTTTTTTTTTTGGTTTCCCTATACTTATAAATGTTTGTGCTTTTTCTGTCCATAACTTAAAAAAATTCATTTACGTTTTATAAAAAGTTTATAAAGACCGATTTTCTGCATTAGTTTTTCTGATCATGACTTCAGCTCTGCAAAAATGATTGATTCCTATATTTGTCTACCTTTTATTTTTATTCCGTGGGATTTGGTAAATTTTATAAATTCTTAATAATCCTGTTGATTTTTGTTTAGACTTTTATATATTTTTTATGTTGTGAAAAGTGTACCTACTTTTCTGCAGAGTAGATACTCGTACCTATATTATGATGTGTGTGATAAAAGTGCTGTGTTAACTAACTACTCTAACATTTTCTAAAATTTTTATAATAATTAAATTTTCATTCTTGCCTGCCATTTCCAATATGAAAATCTAAAATTTAAAATTACTATAAGGAAATTATAAATTAGAAAATGCATCGTTGTTAGTAATTTATTTAAAACTTAAAACTTAATGTGCATGTGTCCTTTCTTTTTCTAAAAAAAAAAAAAATACAAATTTAAAGTTATGAGTCTGAATATTATATCCTTTTGCTATACATTACCTACCTATTTTTAAAATTGATATGATAGTTAAAACGAAATAAAAAAAAAAAAAAAACAATAAATAAGTTTAAATTAAATAAATAAGAAAAAATTATTTTTATTTTCACTTCTTTGGTCGTCAGCGTTATTTAATTTGCATGTTTAAATTTTTGTTAGCTAAGTCTTTATTTTTAGTAAATTTATGTTTAGTTTTATTTTGTATGTATATATTATTAATTTTCTCTATTTCCTTTTTTTTTTGTATTAGAAATTACGGATCGAATTTTCTTTTATGATTTTGTTGTTAAAAAGTTAAAGTTTGTGTTGGTTTTAATTTTAAGGTAGGATTTACTTCTATTACATTTAAACAAAAAATAAAGAAATTATATAAAAAAAGTGAAAAATTATTAACAAGAAATATTTTGCAGATTTAAATTATAAAAAAGAAAAAGAAAACCAAAAGATTTCATGAATTAATATATAGTTTATTTATTTAAATTTGTTGTGTATATATATACTTTGTATTAATTTTTGTTTGTTTTTATACATTTAATAAACTCTATCCCATTTTTATTTTCTGTTTTTGTTTTTTTTTCTTTTGTTGTGAAATATATTTTACATGATTTTTTAGTTATTCGTGATGTGTGTGTCATTCGCAACTAAGCACACATACACACACACCTTTATTTGGTTGTTGTTTTTTTAAATATTTAAACATAATTTCTTAATATTTATACATGACAAAACATCTAGGTAATTTTTATATATGCTTTTTTTTGTTGCTCAATATAATATTTTAATTTGTCAATTTTTTTTTGTTTCTCTTAAGAAAAGAATGATTTTTTTAATATATATATTTTATATATATAAAGAATTTATTATTATTGTGTATAATATTTTTGTTTTGTTTATAAATAAGTAATAGCTATTATTGTTCTTAATATTTCATTATTTTTATATATATATTTTTAAATACATACATATAAAATGTTAATTATAGAATAAGGAAATTATTTAAAAAAAAAATACAGAAAACTCACACAATCATATATAAAATAATTTATGATTTTTTACCTCAAATCGAATGACGTGAAAAGTATATACGTTTTAATTAAATATAGTCGCAACGTATGTATCATATATATTTGTTTATTTTATAAAGAAAGACCTAAATCTTTTGAATGCAACTTGTAATTAACGAAACTGGTTTAGATTTTAAAATACTAAATTATGTTCTTATGTTCTTATTTCTTTTGCGAAGAAATCAAATCCGTTTTATAGTTTTTTTTTCAGAACAGCAACAACCACAATTCTAAGCCCATTGATGGAAGGTGATAAGTTATGGGCGAAAATTCATCAAGGCAATAAGATTTCATCTTGAACTCTGTAAGCCCCAAAGACACATATTTAAAGAACATCCATAATTTTATATAAAATGGTTCTCACTATCACAGCTTAAACTTCAATTTAAAAGCAAAAACTAGACTTTCTTCGAATCACTTAGTTAAGCTTCGAACCCGAGAATTTCATATTTGAATGAACCTATTGCAGTTAAGGCTTTTTCAAAGATCTTGCAGTTGGAAGTTTCTGTACGTTCAATTTATAACGTCAAAGTAAATCACTTGAACATAGTTGTTAAGAAAACTCACAAAATGAAATCAAATATGCAGGAAAACCCTAAGACTAAAACCACTTAGAGAAGATTTAAACCGGAAGGGTCTTGGAACTTTATTAGAGTTGCGATGTGAATAAGTCTGCACGTTTTTTTAAGTAAAGTTCTCTTAAAATCAAATGAAATATTTTTTCAGAGATAAATACCGTTTACGATTTCTGAGCTCAAATCATGTTTTAATGAATGATCGAACAAACAAGTTTAAGGTTTAACCAGACAGTTTTTGTGGTGTATTTCTTTCAGCTCCTAAAATTATGTGAATCTGAAAGATCCCTTACAGAATTTAAATTAAAGAAAAATATTAATTTGTCTGAAAAATAAATTTTAAAGCAATATGTAAGCGAATGAAACCTATTATTATCGTTGGAGTATACATTATTTCACTTTGTCATTGACTGAAAATAAAAAAATCAAACAAACGAAAAAAAACTCCATTCATCCATAAATAAAATATGTTTATTTTAATTTTATATTTTTAAAACTTTATTTAACGGAGTTTTGTTTTTTTAAATTCCAAATTCAACTAGTTAAATACAACAATACCAAGACGGAGTATGAGAGTAAATAATATTCTATTAGATATTTTTTTAAATACATAAGTATAATCATAAATATTTAACAAACAATTTTGTTTTTTGTTTAAATAAAAAAGATAACTTAGCAAAATGATATATATATTTATATTCAGTAAATCACGAATAAAGTTTAACTTTATTTTATATATAATAATAATTTTAGTATTTTGTTTTGTTTGTTGTTGCTAATTTTTACACTTGAATTTATTTATTTTGTTTTAATATACTTACACAATTATTAATGAAATTTACATAACAGTTTTATTCTTCAATATTATTTTTGTTTTTGTTTTATTTACTTAAGTTTAATTATAATTATAATTTTTTTGGAATATAATAAAAATTTAACAATATTTACTGCAAACGAAAATTAATTTCATAATGGAAAAAACTCTTTTAATTTTAATTTGTTTTGTTGGTGTGAAACTAATTTGCGAGTTTTTATGTCAATACAATAAAGTTGTTAGAATTTTTGGTTGTTTTGTTTTGTTTAAATTTTGTATAGTTTGCATTTGCATTGCCTTCTGTACGACTTTTTATTTATAAATATTATCTAATCAACTCTGAACTCTGGTTTTGTTTTTTTTTTCCTTTTTGTTGCATAAATAGAGACATAAATTTTGTATTGTTTTAATAATAAACAGTCGTAATGATGATAATAATAATAACTGCAAACATGTTTGTCGATTTGTTTTTTGTTAAATTTTAGTTGGAAATTATTATTTATCATTTTTCGTATTTTGTTGGGAAAGAGTTAAAGTTTTTTTTGTAATTTATTTAAATATTTTTTTTTCTGGTTGTTGTTATAGCAAATCTAAAACAGTTTGCACTTCAGTTATGTTTGTTTGTATATTGAACGAATTTTATATTTTTAATTTTGTTTTGATTTTTAAAATATTATTAAAAATACAATAATAATAATAATAAATTATTTTTTTTTGTAATTTATATCATTTTTGTGTTGAATGTTTATAATTTAAATGTAAATGTTAGGAATTGTATTTTGGGGAATGATTTTGTTGTTGTTGTCGATTTTTGAAGTTGTTGTTGCTGTAAGTTGGTGAAGTTGAATTCTCCAGTAGTTATAATGTTGGGTCGAAGAAATGAGGAGACATATTTTCATTGTGATTTTGTTGATAGATATTTGTTGTTTTTGTTGGAATGATGATTACTTTGATGTTATTTTTTTTTTTGGTTTCAGTTTAATGCTGTCATATAATATTTTGATGTTTATTCAGCTTAAATGAGATTGTTTTGATGTTCTCGTCGCTTATTTTTCTGGTATCTGATAGAACTTAATAATCAATTATTATATTAGTAAAATATGTGATGGATTTAATATGAAATTTCTTTGGTTCAAACGAATGTCTTTAAAGGTGAGAAAGATATGTGATTTTATAATAAAATACAGTTATCAAAAAATAAAATCATTTTTCAAATAGCACCATTATATTTTTCTTGCGATATACATATGTATGTACTAGAGCAAGTTTTGGATTTGTTAACAAAACTAACAAAAATAAGCTAGAGATTTTATTCAAACTTGACATTACGATTATAGAAACCACGGAAAAAGTGGGTATGGCAATTCTGTCTGATTGAATATCTGTGTGTTCCTGAAACAGTTTTTTTTTTTATTTTAATTTATACTTAAGAGTTATTAATTTTAAGTTTTAATATTATAAGGTTCTTAGTTTTAAGTTGCTAAAATATAAAAAATATTTACTTAAATCAACTGTCGATCTATAAAGTGATCAATTTTATCACAGCTTCACTAATACTTTGATTCTCGACGAGTAAAAATAAAATTTCAAATGTCAAATTTTTTTCATATGATACATTTTTTATACCAGTCAAATCATTTGGTGAAAAGCTCAAAAGTTTCATAGATACAAAAGATCTATTTAATAGATTTTCTGGAAGAAACACCAGCTTTGCTCTCCGACAAGTAAGTAAAGAATTATATAATAATAATCGCAATTAAAATTATTTAGGAATGACTTTAATTCGTTTATTCAATCTATGTGTGCATTACTGTTTCGAAAATCTATAGAGTTCAATAAAGTGAGTGCTCGTCTGTTGTAACTTCGAATGGATTGTGCCCATCTTTAATATACTGAGCTTATTTGTAGGGAAAAAATAATTTATAAATACTACACAAACCAAATCGACAATTTCATAAAACTTATTACCTTTGCTCATTACAGCGTCTATTATTAACAATATAATATTCGAATTATTATTCCGGACATTATTCACAAAGAAAGGAAAAACTAATGAAATTGAAATATATGAGTTTTTTAACTTTTCGGAAAATAGTAGTAGTAGTTTCTAGTAGTAATAGTAAGTAATTCATTTATTATTTCGCTTTAGATACATTTTTAAATTATAAACTATGAATTTTTTAGGCTATGGCATTGCCGTCAGCAAAAATGACAGACAGCTGTCATTTAGTACGTTGTCCATTTTAATACACACTTTGACAGCTCTTTATCATAACAAGTTCGAGAATCGCCTGATGCGTGTTCATTAATGAATGAAATGATACTTAAATATATCACTTTACAACTTTGCAGATCGGTTATTAAAATTATCATGCCAAATTTTTTCTCAGAAAAATATTATAGAAATTTTGTAAATAGAAAACTTATTACTTTTTACAAAGGTACTGGAAAAATACTTTCTTTTTCCAGTAAACTTAACAGATTAAAAAATTAAAAATGATAAAAAAAGATGGTCAATGTATTTTTAAGTCTTCCCGGTTTAATTTTAGAATTTTGAAATAAATTTTCAAAATATTTTTTTTTTCGAAATTTGAGTATTTCGAAAACACGTCAATCGATTTTCCTTACACTTTTGCAACTGTTAGATTTTTAATACTAAATACATACACAAAAAATGTTCCTTGGTCCAAAAAAAAAATCGTATCCACAATACCTTAAGCTGTTTTTCACAGTATCATACTCAAAAGCTGTTATTAGTACTGCCAACTCCATCTTAGGCAGCAGTGGTTAAAATCGGAACGACTGGTTTGATGATGAATGCAAGCTAGCGACTGAACGTAAGAATGTTGCGTACCGAGCAATGCAACAATCTCATAGAACCCGGGCACGCGAAGAGGAATATAAAGAGCTCAGAAGAATAGAAAAACGGCTACACAGACAAAAAAAAAAAACAGCCTTGGAGAAGAACCTAATCTGTGAAATAGAAAATAGCCGAGAGCGAGGTCCGCATCAGGCGCGGAAGTTCTACCAATCCGTCCGAAACATGACGCAGTACACACCACGCTGCACATACTGCAAGGACGGAGAGGGAAATCTGATCACCGATCCTGAAAGCATACTGGAGCGATGGGAAGTGTACTTTAATGAATTGCTAAATGGTCAGCTCACTGCAGAAGTGGAGGCTCCACTACTTCAAGAAGAATACCCTATGTTGCCGCCACCAAGCATAGAAGACGTTGAGAAGGCTATAGGCCGGCTTAAACAGAACAAAGCCCCGGGAGCCGATGGCATACCAGCCGAATTATTCCATCACGGCGGGCCAGCCTTACGTCAAGAAATTCATGATATTATAGTACACGTATGGGAGCAGGAAGAAATGCCAGAAGACTGGCGAAAAGGTTTAATATACATAAGAAGGGAGATGTCACAAAGTGCAGCAATTATAGAGGTATCACGTTGTTGAGTACCGCCTATAAGATACTCTCCTCTATCCTACAAGACCGGATAACCCCATACGCTAAAACCGTCATCGGACAACATCAGTGTGGTTTCATTCCAGGCAAATCAACAACTGATCAGATCTTTATCCTTAGGCAGGCGATGGAAAAATGTCTAGAATTTAACATCCCAATATACCATCTGTTTATAGACTTTAAGGCCGCCTATATGATAGCATAGCCAGGGTAGAACTTTACAAAGCCATGAAAGAACTCGGCATCCCAAATAAATTGACACGACTATGTAGGTTGACCATGACCAACGTAACAAGCCAAGTAAAAATAGCCGGATTGCTATCCAGACCAATCAACATCTTTAATGGACTCCGACAAGGGGACGGTCTGGCCTGCCTCCTCTTCAACCTGGCGTTGGAGAAAGCAATCCGTGACTCTGGCATGGCAACAAGAGGGACCATCGTCAACAGGTCCAGCCAGTTACTGGCTTACGCAGACGACATCAACATCATCGGAAGAACCGAACAAGCCGTACACGATTCCTTCATCCAGATCGAGCAGGCGGCACAAAATCTGGGGCGGAACATTAGTGAAGGTAAAACAAAGTACATGGTGGCGTCGAATGCAAGAGGAACAGTTGGTCAAACAATCAAGGTAGCGGAGCACGAATTTGAAGTGGTGCAATCCTTTAAATACCTTGGGTGAATAGTAGCAGCCGATAAAAATATAGAAGAAGAAATACGCGGGCGGCTTCTCAAATCCAACAGAGCCTACTATAGTCTGTCAAAGCTCTTCAAATCCAGAAATCTCACCATAACTTCAAAACTGCTGCTGTACAGGACCATGGTCCTGCCAGTACTCACATATGGATCCGAGACTTGGGTGCTTAGCAAAAGGCACTCCGACTTCTTAGCTGCGTTCGAGAGAAAAGTCTTAAGGAGAATTGTTGGCCCTATATGTGAGGAAGGACGATTCCGGAGACGGTACAATCATGAATTGTACGCAATCTATCTAGAAGCAGATATCGTGACAAAAATTAAGCTCGGTAGACTCCGGTGGGCAGGGCACCTAGCTCGCATGAGCGAAGTGGAACCTGCTCGGAAAGTTCTTTGTGGTACATTCTATGGTAGACGACAGCGTGGTAGACCATGCTTGCGCTGGAGAGATGGCGTAGACCAGGACGCCCGAAGTCTGGGGTGCGCAACTGGATGGAGTCGGCTAGAGACCGGGATAGGTGGAGAGACTTGTTGAAAGAGGCCAGGACCGGAACCCGGTTGTCGAGCCGATGATGATGATACTCAAAAACTGCGTACTTCTTTTTTCACAAAATACAAAATTTGACAAAAAAAAATACAGAACATTAATTGTTTTACGCTTTGAAACTAAAATTTAGTAATCACAATGTTATGTGATTTTCTTGAACTAAAGTCTAGATTTTTGTTTTGTTAATTTTTTCAGAAAACTATTTTGAATAGACTTTGTACCTATTACGCCTACATGATATCAAAACAAATTTGAGAACTTGAGAGTTGGAACAATCTTTAAAAAATTCAGAAAGATAGTTTTTTGTATAATACTCGTATATAAGTACAATAAGAATATTAGATTCAGCATTAAAATTACACGAAAATAATGTAGTGACGGATCTTAAATTCAACTCTAAATCTCAAATCTTTTAACTATCCGGGTATCCAAAACTAACCGGATAGTTCGGAAAACTGATCGTGTATCCGGATCTGTATTTGATATTCGGATATCCCAAATATCCAGTACCTAATATTAAAGCACTGATCATCAAATTTTTAAGAATCCTCTCGTTGATTTTCAATACCTCAAAATAAAGCCGGAATTTCATCGTCGTCAAATTCTTGCAAAGGACAGGTACAACACAAAAACCACATGAAATATTGAATACGAAGACGATTCTAATGATGATAATGAAAGACCAGGTCCTTTTTAGTTGTATAATAAAATGAATATAAATCGGATAAAACTTATACTGTGAAAAATACTGCTTTTTTCAAATTAATTTACAGCATTATTTGTTAATTTTTTGGAGGAAATATCCTGGTTCCAAATTATAGTTATCTCCTATTACTTAGGTTCAGTGCATACTAACTAAAATTATTTCAATTTGAAAACCAGGAACTTACTTTGTATCAAATTATAAATACTTTAAAACGTACCTCCAACTAATGTTGCCTTAAAGTCCTACCCACAATTAATTTGAGTCTAAAAAAAGCATTTTAAGGAGTAAAGAGTATAATTTTTAAAAACAAAACAAAAAAAATTTGACAGCAGGGCGTAAAAAGGCAACAGAATTTAAACGAAAATTCCGTTGTTAATAAAATGAATGAAAAAAAAAATATCTATTGATAAAAGAGCCTTAAAATTATTGGAGACATTTAAAATCGGACTCTAGCATGAATACAAAACTGGCATGCATTGAAAAACCGTTAAAAATATTTAAGAACAAAACTAATATACAAATTATTTAAAGTCAAGTTATATGATTTTGTATTCATAGTCTTTGGAGCTTAAAGCAAAAAAAAATTTTTTTTTTTAATTTTAACTACTGGACGTTTTCACAAGTATAATAAAATGTATGGGTTCCTCTTCAACTTGCCATTGATTTTTGTTTGTATTATTGCTACATTTATTAGATAAAAATATTAAAACATTAGGTTTATTTACGTATTTCTTAGAGAAAACTGACCTCAAAGTAAAAAATTAGCAAGGGTAAGAAAAAATGAACAGGCTTAGAACTTAAGACTTCAACATTATTTTAACATAGTTATAAAGGCTAGTATTCTAAAAGGCGACGGAAAATGTTTGGTTTGTAGGTATAACGAAAATATGAGCATAAACGTTTATAGGTGCATGCGTCATGATATGGAATACAAGTCTGGCAACTTTTGTCTTGGTACTTTTCAAGCTCTATAATTAACTCTTCCTTTTAAGCTTTTAAAAGCTATAAAAACGTTAAAACAAAAAATGGTTTCGACAGTTTTTTTTTGTCAAATAAGTTGTATAGAACTATATTTACATATTTCAATTGTTGAAGTTTTTGTCAATAAATCGTTTTGGTAGGAGGTAAAACAATTTTTTGAAGTTTAAGCTTAGGAACAGACATACTAGCCGGGATAGGACTTAAATGTCTAGAAACCTAGGACTTAAGGTACTTAGGGCCATTTTTTTCACTATTGCTCAACTTGAGGCAAACTCTCGAGTTGACGGAGTTGAGAGTTGGCTTCAACTCGAAAGTTGAAACGCAAGTTGAAATTTCTTTTTTTTTTCACTAATTGTTTTCTCAACTCCCGAGTTGAAAATCTAAAGTTGTTCAACTTGTGATTTGAAAAATATCCCTGGGATATTTGTTAAAATAAAATAGAAACTGTCAATTTCAAAATTAAATTTGAATTTATTCGGTCAATAAAATTCGGTTTTGTGTGATTATTGTAATGAAATATGTTTTTCTCGATCTACCGTAGGTGAAAATAAGTTGTTAAAAATCCGGAACGTTTTGTATTGTATGGAATTGTTGATCGTACATTTGTGGAAGCTAACATATCAACAAATACGTGTATTTCGGGATAACTTGTATTTGAATAGCCAGAGTCCCCAAGTGAGTAAACTCACCTATTTCAAATCTACTTTTCAATCGTGATAAGTTAAAAATGTTTTGGTCATGTGCTGAGCGCAATGTAATAAAAATATTAATGCACTTGCTAAAACTTAGTGTTTTATATATTATTTGTATAAATAAAAAACTAATAAAACCTGCCAGCTAGCTACAGAATAATTTATTTTTAAATTCGCGAAGGCACATTTAGAAAAAACCATCCCTTGCGATCTCTTAAGGTTTCTGCATCACTTTCGCCTGGTAATTGTATTCGGACATGTGCACAATCAATTGCACTAATTATCCTACGAAACTTGGCTTTAACGAAAAAGCCTCGTGATGCTCATGCGTTTCCGGCATTAAAATTAACCGTGGTGCTAGATTGACAATTGCTTTCCACACTCGTTTCAGAAGGAAAAGATTGAGAAAAAGAAAAGTCAATTGCATTGATCCAAGCGGATAAAATCGTAGTGCTACTCGTACCAATAACTTTGTGATTGTCCACAATTCACAAGATATATTTAAAAGGGAACTTAAGTTTTAAGGTCACAGTTAATTTAATACTATTACCATCTCTTGTCGGAAGGAAGTGAATCCTTTATCAAGTCTAGCAACATCATTGCTGTCCAGTTTTAAAAGACGAAAGCGGTAGATGAAGTCACGGTCGTCCTACTTTTCAACTCCAATGAGCGGCAACATCTTGTATTGTCTTCTTTCAAAAAACAATGGATCAGTTACATTATCTTCACTTTTACTTTTTGACGAAGTTAATGGAGACTTTTTCTAAAAATAATTTCTGCGGAACATTATACCAATGTTTCTTTAATTTTTTGTCGTGAAAAATGAAGCAAACAAACTTTCTTAACAAAATGCATGTATTTTATTAAAAAAAAAAAAACAATGTTTCATGTCAATTCTCTAGTTTGCTCAATCAACTTCTACTTATTCCGGGAGTTAAGAAAATCTAAAGTTGACAAACTCTGGAGTTGAAAATCGAGAGTTGAAAACGTCAACTTTGAGTTAACAAAAACAAAATCATGAGTTGAAAATAAAAATCCTCAAGTTATGTTCAACTCCGAGAGAAAAAAACCGGCCTTAATGTACTATTACTTATAACAAAAGTAGTTTATAAGAATATAAGTTCTTTTTTACGCTGACAAGACCCAGCATTTTAGATTGTTGTAAATAACGATAAAATATAATTTTTTTTTTAAATAATTATTTCATTATTATGATTAACCATATTAATATTCGAGTTGTAAACAAATGCTTTATTTTTTTTTTTATAAATGTGTATTAGCAAGACATTCGTTTGAACCAATTTAATGTAAGCAAACTAATTTTCAACTAGGTATTTAATATAAATAAGCAAACGACTAACTAGAAAATAAAAATAATAAAAAAAAAACATTTGAAAATTACAACACCCACTCAAAAACACAAAGTAATTAATCTACCTGTTCTGTTGATGTCTTCTTGCATTTAAACATTTATTCTCATTTATTTTTAACATTATATCTCATCATTTCCTATATTATGTGTTTAATATTTATTTTTGTTTCTAAATTATGAAACTGCTTATTTCATTGCAGCTAGTTGAGCATCGGTCTCCTCTGGATCTTTAAGTGTGTGCCATTGAGCAATTGGCCGTCGCGGTGATGCCAACATATCAGACCAATGCCGTAATTCAGTGCCAGTAGCAGCGCATCCGAGAATGCATCGTCCAATTGGCTCAGATGTACCAATACGATCGTAATCCACAACAGTTACCACAAGTTGAATTTTCTAATTGCAACGTAATTTTTTTTTTGTAAAGTTAAAAAGAAAGAAGATTAATTAATAAAGGAATTTTAAATTTAACCAGAAACAATTCACATTTAATAGTTATTTAAGGTGGAACCAAAATTTGTCAAAACAATTTATTAAATTTATAACAAAATAAAAGTGAACGCAATATATTTTTTACGATCACTTTTTATGTTTGTATGAAATTGTTTATATACATAAAAAAGTGTTGGTTAAATAAATATATAAATACAAATATATTTATTTTATTTAAGGGTAAGACGCTTTAAAAGGCAACACAGAAAAGCGGTACATATAAAATATAACAAATATTTTATGTAATTTTTGTTTATCTAAATATTAAAAATAAATTTATTTATTTTTAATTAACTACTTTTTTTTTTAAATTAAACAATAATAATAGTTATTGTTACGTTGCTAAGGGATGGTTAAAGGCATTTTGATTAACATTTAAAGGAAAGTTTGGGTGGAGCTTTTGGATTTTGTTTTTAAGAAATAGCAAAAATGTTCACCAAATTATTAAATATATATGTATATTAATTACTTCTGTTTGAAAGTTTGAAATATTAAATTAAATATTTTTTGGAATTGGAAAAACTAATTAAGTCCTTATACTAGATTAATAGTGGCTTAAAACAAACAGTTAGAACAGAATTCCTTCCATATCTCAATATGATTTTTGATAGCAACATTGAAAATGTTCGTTCTTGTTGATTCTCAAAGTTCGTTGTAGTATAGTTGATATAACATAACTTGGGTTATTAAAAACGATAACCGTCTCGATATTTGTTCAAGAAATATTAACAAAACCTAAAAAACCTGGTTGTCAAACAGTATGTTGATGTTTAATTCAAACACATTCAACAACAAACATTCCTTTTATTTGAGTTAATTCTTTTCCTATACTTACGAATGCTTTATACGAGGAGAAATATTGTTCTAAAAGTCAATATTTACTCCAAAATTTTCTACATTCGGAAGTAAAATAGTTCTTGTTGATTCTCATCCATTTTGGTGATACCGTTCGAAGCTAGTGTATAGTTTCTTATCAAACTTTCTTGCTCATTTTTTTGTAAAGCTGTTAGTAACAAGTTGAGCTATGGACATATCAAAATATTGTAAGCTTTCTGTTCTCAAGCGAAAGAAAAATTCGTATTAATAAGTTCTGGCACTGCACCCAAACTCAAACTCAGCTGATTTTCAATTCCTTTTTAACTTCAGTACCACCGATAAGGTCAAAAATTTCAAATTTATATCAATAGTTGCTAATCTTAATAAGCACAGGCATTTCATCAAATTTCATCTTCTCAGCATTAATGGTTCCGAGACATAGGTCTGCGAAAATCATCAACACTTTGAAGCACTTCCCGATACTGTAGAAAGTACATTTTCTCATAATTGATATATCAATTAAATGTAAGACATTCAGGGGCGTGGCTTCCTCCCGCATTCTTAGAATCGTATTGAATACATTTTCGAAGAATGACAAATTTTGTTTAGTATTTTAGGGCTTAGTTCATCTATTTTCACTTGAAATTCTTTGAAATAAATCACACTAAAGATATATATTTAAGAAAAAAGCAAAGTTATATTATAAGCAAGTTAGTTGTGTAAAGTAGAGAGGTCTAAGAGTTTGATGGTTCAATACCAAATATTTTAAGAACAGGAATATCGTCACAATTTAAAATTATGGAGAAATTTATTTATTTCATCTACCAGCAAAGCCTTACAAATTCCAATATAATTAAAGAATAAAATGACTTAATCTACTATTTACATAATTACGACATTAAATTAAACAAAATATTTTTGAAGCAGTTTTTTTGACTGATATAAGTCCATACTTTGACAAACTTCATTAAATGTTGAAATAGCCCTCGATATTGGCTCATTTTGACCGTAATTCTTTCTATGTAAAGGCTGACAAAGAAACTGTCTTTCCAGGGCAAGATTTTTTATATGATAACATAGCAAATCTCTTATAAACATGACATCATGTGCGGGTCCTTCTTTTTTGCAGTAGAGGGATTCTTAACAGCTTACATCTTGAATCTTAACAAATTCCATCTCATTTTCCAAAAATATATATTTTGTAAGCCTCCTTTGAGCATTTTCGATGCGATGCGAAAGAATTTGATAAGTTGGATTCCAAATTATATTAGCGTATTCAAAAATGGATCTTACTAGCGATATAATATAATGTTACAAGTGTGTGATGGTCAGTGAAATCTTGAGAATTCCTTTTAATGAAACTTACCATTAGAATTTGCCTTTGATACAATATGTAAATTGAAAAATAGCTTAGAATCAATAGCCAAGGTCTTTAATTCTATTTACTCTTCCCAGAGGGCTATCCCCAAGGGAATAATTATATGAAATAATATATCAACCTTTACAAAAAGTAATTTCATTACATTTGGCTATATTTTTAAATTCAAACAGTTAGGTACTTAAATACCAAAATGACAGTTGATTTATGTCGTGTTGAATATGTAGGCAATCGTCCATGGATTTAATTTTCAAAAAGATGTGGAGATCCTCAGCAAATATCAGGCAAAAACAAAACTTGAACACAGATACTATGTCATTGATAATGACAATAAAAAGCAATGGTCCAAGATGGCTGCCTTGAGGTACTCCTGAAGAACAACAAATTGACATTGAACATTTATCATCGATTTACTCTTTGGCTTCTACCAATCAGAAAGGAAGACATCTAGTTCAACAATGCAGACTGAAATCCAAACTTATTTATTTTCTTAATGATGGTTAACTGAGTCAAAGACTTTGCTAAAAACAGTATATATAGCATCAACCTGGTAATCCAACTTCAACTTAGTTTAATATATATATGAATTGAAGTATGCTAGATTGGAAGCTACGAAACCATGCTGAAATTTAGAAATGTATTCTTTGAAGTAATACTCTTGGATTTAATAATGCTTTCAAAAAGTTTTGGTATTGAAGAAAGTTTGCACAATTTTTCGAACCAGATTTGAAAATTGAAATAAAAAAGGATGTTTCCCATTCCTCAATAAAAGTTATATTTAGCAGAAAACTATTTAGAGGTAAAGAGGTTGGGTCATCGCCCGAAAGCATTTTTTCAAAATTATTGTAGGAATACCATGTACCTCTGGTTTTAAATTTGGCTTTAAATTAAAAAGTACTGTTTCAACTTCAAATAAAGCCAACTGAAGTAAACCACAACCCGAGGTATTACGCAAGATTCAAAGTTAGAGTTGGAACAAGAATCTGAATAAACAGACTGAAAAAAAGTTAGCAAATAATTCAAGAGTTTGGTTAACATCGTTGGATTCTAAGTTTTTACAGGTCATAGTTTTAGGTAAACCTAATAATGACTTTTTAAGTTGAAATATGCGACCAAAAACTGTAAAATCTACTATCGAACAATTCCGTTGACTTAGTTGCAGCATAAAGCCATGTTTCAGTGACAATGGTTACATCGTTTTCAGTATGAATTGAATTATTAAAAAGGCTGGAGACTTTAGTTCTTAAGCGGCTTGAACTGTGGTAGTATAATTTCATTGAACCTTTTAAGCTATAAATATTATTTTTAGACCTCTTAGAACAGGGACTTATTCGTTTTTTGTAAGCAAACCGATTTTTTTCTAGAAAATGTTGTAGATTGACTTGGCAAGTTTTCTTTGTTTTGTTTGTACTTAATTCCTCATAATTTTGTTCAGTAACCATTAATTCAGAGAATGTCTGCCATAATTTTAAACTTTCACGAAATTACTCTACAAGTTTCATCAACATCGACTGATTTGTTCAAACTAGATTTGAATCTCTAATTATTTTACTGATTTATGTTTTTTTTTCGATGTTTATGTTTAAGATTTAAGAAATTCAACTGGATTATTGGAAGACCATAAAAATCAAAGTTTAAAGCTTTAACAATAAATGACTGATTGTTAGATAAAAAAATATTTATTTAATTTTTATAATTTTGGTGAACATTTGTGCTATTACTAAAAAAAATATTTTTTTGGTGATTGATTTCCATGCAATGCTAACGTTTCCGTGATTTAAACTGGACAGGGAACTTGCAGGATTTGACTACTTTAAGTGCACAATTAGTAATTTATTGTTTAATATTTTATTTACATAAGTTACTAAATTGTTAGATTATGTAAGCCATTTTTTATATTTAAATTAAACATTTCTTATGAGTAGAGTGAATGTAATGAAATAGATGAATGAGATGTATATTTTTGTGAGGAAAATTATGTAAATGAGGATGTTTTTTGGATGAAACTCTACACAGATGACAGGATGAACACATAACGAACAGCAATTGTTCATTAAATACTGGTAGACGAAAATGTATAATATTCAATCCTATTGTATATATATTTTTTTAATATTTAATTTTTATATTTTTTTTTAGTCAAATTTTGTATATAAATGGTTTTCTTTTGGATTTAGAGTTTTGATTGATTTTATGCTGTTTTGTGATTCCGTTGGTGTCATCGCCTTTTTATTTTTGAATTTCAAATATTTATGAGCTCATCCTCTACTGAAGGATTATATTGTAGGTTAGAGTTAGAGTGTGTGTGTGTTAGTGAGTTTATTTTGTTGGTTTGGATATATTTTAAAAAATTCGGTATACTGTAAGGATTCTATATATTGGGATAGTATTTAAAAGGATTTTTGATAAAAACAAATGTAGGTATATATCTTTTTAGCTTCAAAGCGAATGATTTATTTTTGTTTTCGAATTTCGATTGATGGTCGACGTCCAGGGTATAGTACATACACATATTTATGAGTGGCTTGACATCGAAATCCTTTTGTTTAAACAACGATTTTGATATGTGTATCTATACAATTGTATCCAAATCAGAAGACAGTGTCAAAATAATGAACCCGGGGTTAATTTTGACGCCGTACCGATTGAGAAAAAAAAATTAAGAATTTATATCCAGGCGATGCTGATTGTTTTAAGGAATTAAGGGGGAGAGAGAGACAAAGAGTGAAGATAGAAACAGATAAAGAACGAAGAGTTTTATTGTGAAAGATGACAACCATAGTGACTGTTTTTGTTAATTATTTTTGTTTTGTCTAAATAAATTTTGAAGTGAATCATTCAAAACTATATCAAGACATTTAAAGTGGGTTCAATTTTGTCTTTAAATTTTTTTTTTGTGTTGCAACTATTTTGGCAGTGTGTAAACCTACTTGGTGAATAACAGAATATTTTATTTTTTTTTTGCTAAAAGTTATAAGATTATAAAAATATAAATGTTTAATTTTTGTTTCTTTTTTTATTTTTAAATTTTTTTGAAAGCGAAACTGAAGATAAACTTGAGGCTTTTGGTTAAAAATCATGGTTTATATTATAATATCACATTGAACTACTACATTTTCAAAATAACATCGATAACACTAATTTACTTGAAACAAGGCAGCTTTTATGATTTTCTCTTTAATTAAAAGTTATTCTTAGCTCGATAAGTGTATATTTTTCTCAATTTTTATTTTTAAATTTAGTTTTTTTTTTTAAGATAAGAGTTTAGCAAAGAGTTTCTGTTGTGACGGATTTTTAAAATTTTGTTTCTCTGTTAAAAAAAAAACGTCGAATTCTTTCCAACTAGACTATAATAATTTTATAAGGATTTCAATTTCGATTGACTGTGCGCTTTAAGCTCAGAATAACTAAAGAACAAAAAAGAACAATTATTTCTTCACAGAATATTTTCTACGAGTTAACGTTCTCTTGGAACATATTTGTCAATGTCATATATTTCTCCTTCCAAAGCAGCAACACGTGAACTACCCTACAAAAAGTATGATTATAGAAATGATGTTTTATTTCTGAATCAAATCGAGATCTGATCTCAAGAATAAAAATATAATTTGCTCTCAAGAGGATCTTTGTAATTCTGTCAAACTGACAGAAAAGGAAAAAATTTAGCCAAACTATATTTCTGAGATACGAAAGAACTCCGTATTCTCACAAATGATCTTATTCGGATTCTTTGCTAAATTATTGAAAAAAAAAAATATTTATAAATAAAAGGAGATGTAGCGTTCATATGACTTCTTGCTGAGAAATTTTGGTCAGTTTTTCTCCTGTCCGTATTTGCATATTTGGAAAAAAAATGGCTGATCTTAAAATCTCGAACTGGTAAAATGAATCTCTCTCACAGATATTTGTTTTTTAATTATGGTAACCATGGTTGGAGGACAATAAGAAAAACAAAAATTTAAAATATGTCAAATGACAAAAATATGTGTAAGCTCAAATAAAGCGATTGGTTTTTGATCCAAAAAATGCATCACGTAACAACGGATGTACCAGAAGGAACTGGAAAAGCATTGCTCATCAAATTGATATTGGCGTGAGTCGGTTCGAATGCTATTGAACATTGGGAATGTTGAAAGACTTTGGGTGCCGAAAAGATCTATACTCTGTCCAACAAAAATTGTCAGTACAGGCCTTATGGGAGAGCTTTTTCTAAAGCAGTGGCGCCTGATGCACCCTCACTACAATGCGTTAGGAAAAATGCTACTAAAAAAAGAGCAAGCCACTGACTTTTCTTAAGGAATTGTTGTTGTAATTCTTTGCAAAAAGTTGTACACCCCAACACGACCGTCGTATCCCACTGCTGATGAGATACTGTCAAGAATCAAGATCAAGACAAGAGTGTCAAGTTCAAGTGTCACTCAATACGATCGTGCGCTCTTTATCTACATCAAAACAGAGTTACCATTATCAGTCTCAATTGCAAGCAAAGAGCTTTTTCAGTGGTTTTTAATAAGGAGCTTTTGGGATTTGAAGCTTTTGAGAACACATTTTAAGAAGATTAGTATGTTGAGTGTTGTCGTATTGCTTTTCAACTTAAAAATAACGCGCCTATTATCTTACCGCTTGGCGTTGTGGGAAAAGGTAAATTGAATATTGTTTTCAGTCGTTTTGAATCGGCAGACGGTAGCCCTACGCGTTTTTTACTTTCATTTCACGTGATTTATAATTTAAACTACGGAATCCCTGTGAGTGTGAGAGCTTTAAAAGGCGACACACTTATGCATGGCAATGCAAGCAGAATGAGAGACAAACGTCCTATCTTCCCTGTACTGACAATTTTTGTTGGACAGAGTATAGAGACATTTAAAGACTCGGAGAAAATTCCCGAACCGACACACACGTTGTTGTAAGCTTCTTCTATGCCTAAGAAATTAGCAAGAGTGTATTCTTTGAAGTGGATTGTTTTCTCAATTGCATGCACGATTGCATGATTGATATTGTGCCGTCCGGGCCTGGAGACTCATATCGAGAAAAAGTATAAAATGCCCAGTACTGAAATGGTCTATGCGAGCCACCGAAATGTCACGAAATCTAAGCGGTTCGAGGTTACTGTTTTCGCATCCTGGAAAATTCATCGCCAACAGTTAATGCAAGTTACTCAGATGAAGAAATTGATCCAGCAGAACACGCTACAGTGATTGGGAAGACGAAATGAGAGACAAAAATTTAATTTTTCGGAGTATACGCCTCCAACGAACCCGTCTTGTTTGTTGCTGTTTCCAGCGCAGTCCACCATATTGTTATTCCATATCCAGTGTGTAATATGAGTTTGTAGACCCCATTTTTTACCTACGACTTTTTTGCAAGAGAATAGAGCTATATTGGCTAACATCGTCGGCATAAGCAATCACTCTGTATTCCTCTCCTTCTAGAATTGTTAATAGTTCGTTTACTACTAGGTTCCAAAGGAGAGGAGAGAGGACACCGCCTTGCGGCGTACCTCTACTGACAGTTCCACGGGTAGTGAAATCACCCAGTTTTGAATTGATAATACTGCTTGTCAGTATGTCGCCATTGTTGAAAGCTCTTTCGGTTTGTTGCGCACTTTAATATTAAAAATTTGACTGAACTCCTTCCAGTCAGTATATTTGGGATTTCTTTAAAGGGGAGGTGTTTCGGACTCGAAGTTTATATTCATATTATATTCAAAGGTAAAACACTACAATTCTTCACCATTAAATTAAAACGGTTGTTAATTTATAGTAACGCCAAGTTCATCCTCTCATTATTCATAACTTTCCGAGCTCGGAAAGAAGAAACTGGGAAATTCTATTCCATATCTACATCTGCTAAAACTTCGTCACATAATCGCCTCCATCCATCCAATAGAAGTCGTGTGGCTAAAGATAACTGCTTGCCATGCGAAGCCGAGGCGGATCGTTAAAACTTAAATACAAAAGACTGTCAGTTTATAGTTGTGGAACGAAATCTAAAGATTTATATCAAATTATCGAGTCGACAGCACTGTTAAACCAAAATTATAACAAATGAGAAAATACAATAAATTAATAGATTAGAAACGCATTTTAAAAGCTTCTATGAAAAATAATTAATTCTGCCAAAATCCAACAGAAAAATAAAATTAAAAAAATACCTCAATAATTAATGTAGTGAATTAACTTCAATTGTAGTAACGTTATCAACTCTAATGTTTTAAGTTTAAAGAAGTTCCTTAACTAACAACGAATTTTGTTTTTTCAAAATTTTGATTTCGGTTTTTGTTTTTATAACTAAAACTTCAATTGCAGGAAGCTATCAACTTGTTAAGCTTCCAGTTCCTTAATTTAGTGCCAACACTTTGATGTCGTTCTTTTGGGAGTGCTTCTATATCAATACTTTTTTTGATTAAAAGAAAAATATACACTTATTGCTTGAAGCTAACAGCCAATAAAAAAAATCATTAAAAACAAAATAAACATTAAATAACATCAATTTAACAAAATTAAAGGTAATAATTTATTTTAATGGACTTCAATTTAAGGTTTTGTTGCATAACTAATTTTTGTACTGGGAATCGAAATAAAACATTTCTACGAGCCGTATGCATTCACAACATGGTACTTTTTTTGGTTGGGTTTTAAGGGGCAAGGGGTGTGGTGAGCAACACAAAATTAAAGGGCGCACTTAAGTGTGTATATCAAAAACAACATCGCAACACATAGTGTATATTCGAAAGTATACAGAAATTATTTAAGTAATTTATCATTATTATTATTTACATGTAAGAACATTTATGTTTTTATAAACTGTGTGCAACGGCTCAGCTTGTACTTGTTATTTTTTGCTCAATTGCTTACAACAAAAATACAACACAAAACATTTACGCTGAGAGGTGATGGCAGAAGGGGGGACAGTGTTCAAGTATCAAAATCTTGTTTTTTTTAAGAATAAGTCTGAATAGTGTGTCTGTAGTATATGGAAAGTATTAAGTACTAGTAGTAGAAGTAGTATATTTTTATTTTCTGAGACAGGTTGTGTAAACCATTTAAGTTTTCTTTGAAATTTGTGTTAGCTTAGTTGTTGATATGTATTTATATTAAACAATATAATATATTTCTGTATATGGTTAAGGTTTTGTTGATTTATATATTATATTGTTTTTTGGGTATTTTTCTGTTGGTTTTTCTTGTAATTCAATACAAAATATAACGGATTGTTTTTGTTTATTGTTGTTGTTGGTGGTTTTTTTTTTAAATTAAACAGTAATATTTAGTTATAGGATAGTATAATACATTCTCGCATACTTGTATTTGTTCAAATGGAACTTCAAATGAGAACGACTCATTGTAGTAAGGGTTGAGGGTGCATTTTTTGATACTTGTCTTCTTCTTTTTCAAACGTTTTCCATTTTGCATGATAGCAATTTTCACATATGGATCTATAAAATAGAAAAAAAGAAAACAAAATATGTTTTTTTGTCGAATTTACTTCTAATTTTTTTTTGTTGTTCTGCAAATTTTTTTCTCGTTTTTTTCTTTACCATTTACGTTTTTTTTCTTCAAAATATTTACTCATTTACGTTAACAATATTTTAGTATAAAAATATAATTATATTTTCTATTTAATTTAATTAATTTACATTGCTTTATGTTTCCAAATTCTTTGAAAAAAAAAATCTTGAAATTAAAAATAAAAGAAAATTATTTAATTTTTGGACACTTTTTTTTCTGTATAACAATTGCATAGATTCTCGTTGAGGATTTTAAAAAATGTTTTTATTTTTTTACTAAAAATTTTTTCCTGATTTGCTGTTCAATGAGTCTGTCTGGAACAGTTTAGAACAAGATTTCTTGCCCTCGCTTTTTAGTTAGAGAAAGATAGAACAGATGACTAACGGTTCTAACTTGTCTGACATTTCTCATGGAAACTGTTCTGTTCTGCTCTGTCCTGCTCTATTCTGCTCTGTTCTGTTCTGTTCTGTTCTACTCTGTACTTTTATTCAGTGAACAAAACTAATAACTATGTATCATTTGAATTCAAAATTCGAAAAAGAAATACATTCACAATAAAAGCATTTTTTCACTTACATACATAATGTGATTAATGTGTCATTTTCACATCGAAATTAACGCGCTATTTATAAAAAATTAAACGTCTATATTCCTCCAAAAGGAAGGGAAAGGAAGGGTTCTCTTTGTAGATGAATCTTATCAATAATCTCCTTTAACGTCTTTGAAAACTGAGCTTTTCTTTCTTGGTATAAATATTACAACTGACTTACAATTTCGCTGTCAAATTACCTGTCATTTATTTAGTCTGTCAATATCGATTTGGAGAGTTATAGCATTCAACAATATTTGAAAAAGATTTAATTGCTTTATAAAAGTCTTCTGTTGGATGAAGATTTAGCGCGCTTCCCCCATTTTATGGTCGAAAAATCATATTCAGTGACGAGACTCCTTTCTGGATGAATGGATCCACACGTGATCCACAAAATGCAATGAAGCTTGTGAAAGTAACCTTTTGGTGTGGATTTTGGTCTCTCGGCATCATCGGTGCATACTTGAAAACCACTTTGCCTAAACCATCACCGTGAACGAGGCACGCTATTGGTATATGATAAGCAATTTCTCTTAGCCCAATTTGGATGACATGAAAATCCGACTATATGTGTGATTTCAACAGGACAGCTTTATATGCCACACAGCTCGTGTCACATTGGACAGTTTACACGACCGATTTCCAAACATGGTTATCACTTATCACACGCGGAGGCGTTGTGAATTGGCCAACAAGATCGTGTGATTTGATCCCATTAGATTTTTTCTTGTGGGGTCATAGGTTAAACCCATAAACCACAAACCACTATTGCCCTGAAAGCCAACATAATCAATGCCTTTGGTCAAATTCAGCCTGACTTATACGTAACAATGATGGAGAATTGAAATTTCGGGTGCGCGCCACCCACCAAAGACGTGACGGACATTTGAATAATGTTATATTTCAAACACAATGGCATACGTATGTCTTTTTATCAAATACAAAATTTTAATGATATCTTATTCATTTATTTATTTTATTTAAATTTAAGGATAGAAAATGCTTAATGGAAATCATTTATAAAACAATTTGTAAAGATCTCTGAACGTTATTCTATCCTTCTAATCTCTGGTGTCTACAGGAAAGTCACACTGGTCCCTTGATTTTTATTTGCACTTTAAACGACATCAACTGCATCACTAAGAAATCTTTATTTAAAGTCTATAGGTGCAAATCCTACCTATCTGAATCATATCTACTCAAACATGACCTTAACCGAACTCCAACATGGGGCTTAAAACTTTTCTTGAACTAAATGTTAACAAGCTATCACCTAGTCCTGTAAGCTTTTCAACTCCGTATTTTATCAACATTGAACCAGTTTCAGCGATTGATTCGTAGCGCGAAATCTATTTGGTAAGAAATTGAATTATCACATTGACATGGATATCAAGAGTGCTAGCTCTGCAATCGGCCTTGTTAAACGATGGTCTGAAGAAATCTCTGACCCCTTTGTTACTAATTCTCTACTCCGAAAATGCAAACAAAATCTGGTCACCTTATTGCCCTACTCATTCCCAGCGAATGGAAACTGTTTAACTTAGATTGCTTCCTTGCGGAAACAAGGTATAACGCGTAAAAGGAAAATTATCTAAAATTCCAGATGTACTCTTAAGAACAGATATTTCTTTTTAGGCCACACAACACGAATGTTTAATGTTTTGCTCAATTCAGTTTTTCCCTTCTATTGGAAAACCTAACTTCAAAACAATGTTCATCGGTACCTTTTCTTTAATCCTTTCCTATTTTAATACTTTGTTCAACATTTTAGGGGTAGTCAAAGCCCCTTTAGTTAACGTGGAATCCTTGGCTACTAGCTTTTAGAAGAAATTAGTATTCCCAAAATATTACGCGTCATCTATTATTCTTAGTAATTCAACTAACCCTGAATAACCAATGGTACAGAATGACGTAAGACCATTCCTTAGTGGCGAAAAGTTCAATTAATCAATCAATTACAAGAAGGCAATATTGTAAGGAAATACAAATATAATGTTTTCAACTTAGGGTCATTCTTTAGTTACCTAAAATAATGTTGGAAGGCAATATTAATACATAACACATGTTTCAGTCATATGAATGTTTGATTTCTTCAAACCTGAAACGCATTTTTTAGCAACAACTTTTATAATCAATAGGAGTATCATAAGGCTAGCCGCGCACTGGCAATGGCAACTGTGATCGAAATCAAATAGTCACCAGTTGATAGAGTACCGCGCACTGGCAACTCTTTACTCACGCTCACACTCTTTTCTCTCTGGCGGTTAAAGAAAACAGCTCAACTGTTGCGAATTAATTTTAGGCAATCGTTTAGTTTGTGTCAAAACACAAACTTTTTATATGCTCGAATCGAGTTGCTCTAAGTGCGCGATGCCCCATATAAGCTCATATGTTTCATTTTAGCAACTAAGGAGTTGCGAAACTAAAAATTGAATGTGCGCGCCTGGCACTATGGCCGATTTTTAAGAGTTTTAAAAATATAAATACATAAAGAAGTTGTAAAATGCATGCCAACGTCGTGATAGCTAGTAATCATAAATTGCCAGAGCTATAAAAAACGTATAACGCCCAATCATAAAGCTTTAAAATTTTCTTAAAATGAGACTATTCAGGTGACCGTTTTATATGAACAAAGTTTGAAGATTCGATTTTCAAATACACTGATCAAAATCTATATCTCAAAAAGTATCTCCTTCATCATGATCAATATACTGGTGAATATATTTCAAAGTAAGCTTTAACTTCCTTAAATATTTCATCTGTCTGATAAAGTAACGTTTCCCACAAAAATAATTAAACTCAACATTTTTTAAATCCACAAAGAAAATCTCAAGACCAATTTTGAATATTTAAAAATTTATTTGAAATTTGTATCAACAAAAAACGCGTTTTTTTTAAATTTACAAAACTAAAGAATTTTAACCAAAATGAAATAAATGAGATCAAACCAAAAGAACTAAATAAAATAATAAAATTACTTTTTTTGTTTTGTTTTTGTTTTTAGTAAAAACTTAACAAAATTTAGAGTTTGTTTGTAAAAGCTTAGAAGAGCTTTGATTGATATTTTCACAGGCAACACTTCTTATTTATTTTTTTAAAATGGCATTCGAAGGGACCTCATCATATTTAAGACTTACATAAATTAAAATTTATTAAAAAAAAGAAGATCATTGTGAATACACAAAAGTATATATATTCACAATGAACAGTAGCTATACAAAATTCAAGCAAGTTGATATTATCAAAAAAAAAAAATTCATAGCATTTTTATATTATTTAAATTATTATTTTACAATGCAAGCATGTCTTATATAAAAAAAAAAGATTATTTTACAAAACGACGGTCGATTAAATGCTCATTTTGTCTAAATGTTGCTCATATGAATATATCACAAAAAAATTTTATTCAAGACTTCAAAAGAGACTTTTTACTTGTTTAAGATTAGATTTATAGAAAAATTCACCGATTGGCTGTAAGAAGACCGTTTCTTGTGCCAAAAATAGATTGAAATATACACGTACGTAATAATATATTGCTCGTGTTGTATAAGAAAGTTTAATGTTAATGCTAAGGAAAAAAATAATAAAATAAATAAATCTCCCAATCGACTTGAAAATACACAATCAATCCACAGAATGAAATTATGATTGAAGATTGAAGAGCGTGGATTGTTGATTTTCAAGTCGATTTGGTGACTAAAATTTTTACCAGACAATCCACCAACGTCCATCTTTTTCAAGTTCTTAGCCTCCAGAATGACGACAGTAAGTTTTCCAGCAGTCGGTACATAGCGCAGAGAGAAGCAGATGTCACCAAGCTTTTCCTATTGGTTTTGAAGTTTTCAAAAAGAAATTGAAATTAATATTAAACATTTTTGAAATTAATTTTTTTTGTAAACATATTATAATATGCTGCACATTTATTTCTACAAAAAAAAAAACAATAATTATTATTAGCTACTCCATAAAAATATATTTTATGTTTACACATTTGCTCATTGACAACAGTCTGAATATTCACAACATTAAAATTAAGGGAGGCATATAGTTTGGTTTGTATTTGTTTTAATTGTAATTAATATTAAGGGCAAGTTGAAACGCGGAGATGTTTTTTTGTTTGTTTCATAGCAAAATTTTTGTTTTCTCTTGTAGGATTTTTTATCCATTTGGTGTGCATACCAGAGGAGTTTTAAATTACGAGGACAACAAAAATATTAAAGTTTAAACATCGAATACGATTAACATAGGAATTGGTACTTAATTTTGATTAAAGCCTTTATTGTTTGTTTGAATTAAAAGTATTGTTAATTAAGAGCAGACCAAAATCAAAATAAATTATATAAGATTTTTATTGATTTTTGTTTATTTATTTAAAAATGTGGCGTATACATAATTATTTTGTATGATTTTTTTCGTTGTGGAATTGAAACTTCCATATTCTTCAACTTTATAGCTGACAAAAAAAATTTAACTGACACAAAATGTAAAATCCATACTTTTATATTCTGTTCTTATAAGCCAGATTCATACTATAGTACCAAGCCAATAAATATAAGTATTGCTCAATAGTCTAAAGGTTGACACCTAAATATTGTGCCAATACCAATAAAATATCTAAATGTTCTCGCTCCGATAAAATCCCTCTGCTGCTCCGATACCGATACAAATTTGTGTTTTTGTTTGTTTTTGATGCGTTAACATCCATGCCGGAGGGAGTGAACCAAAAATGTAGGTCCAGTGTATACGTTCCGTGTATACCATTATGGTTACACGTTCCGTTTAGCACGTTACCTTACAGAAGATTGCATATAAGACCCTGTTTACATTGGTTATATTGTGCGTACTTACAACATCGTGCTTACATTAGAAACTTTAAAGGGGCCTCAAAAATAGTTTGCCTATAGTGTCAATGTATTGAAATATTGATTTAACTTCATTCCATTGATAGAACTAAATATCGCATAATATTTCTTCACCTTTTACCCTATATGTAAAAAAGACGAACGAAGAAACAACAGGTGTCAAAAATCATTGCAGGTTCATTCAGTGTTTTTAACAAATTCCCTTCACGTTATTGAAAAAACAAAATTGTTTTTAATTTTTTGCTCCGGAAAATGCATTTTCAGGGCAATAGGTTGACACTTGGAACGAAATATTCTCGATACGTCAAAAATTTAATTTGTCCTTTATCTGTCAAACCACATAATGCTTAAACCTAGTACGCAGATCGAGACAAGACAAATTTTATCACTACAATTTTAATCTCTACAAAACGTTTCCAAATCTCGCGCAAAAGTTTGAATTTGGAGAGATAAAATCTAATTTAATGTGTTTTGTAGTGTATCTCTGGAACGGATTGTCTTACAAAAGTAGTTTATACCTTTTTGGATAAAACCAGCATAAAACCAGTTTTGACAAAAATCACTTTCGGAAATACGGTGGGTGGCAAAATTTGTCCCGCAAAATAATGCTTGTATTATTCTTTTTCCTGGCAAAATTTTAGTGGAGACATTTTGTACAGCAATGCACAAAAGTATGAATTTTGCGTGATAACTGCGTACTGCTCGGAAAAATATCCAAGACAAAATTTGTCCCAGTAAAAAAATGTATGGGAGGCAAAATTTTTCCCGATCTACATACTAGGTCGGGACCACTCCTAACTTTTAAGAGCGCTCGTAGATCTTCACTAATATTGCTTGGTGAATAGCTTTATGAGCTTCTTAAGTTATGAGGGTTCGGTGAATACCAGCCTAAATGTAGACGACTCGTTTGTCGAATTGATTTAGCAAAAATCAAATTCAAACTGAATGGATTTTCTGCAAGAAGATCTGTCATCAGTAGAGGTATCCCACAAGGCTGTGTACTGCTTCTATACTTGTAGCAAATTAGCAGTTGGCACAGCAGATACTTCATACATACGAGTAGGTTTAACCATAATTAGAACTTATGCTGAAGCAAGATACTATATAGAGTACAAACTTTAGGTGGAACAACATCACCAACTGTTGGACTACAAAACAGGTCTGTTCAGTCCCAAGTCTGGATTTGAAGCGGCCTAATTGCTTTATATCTTTAAGCAGATGGCACATTATCTTTGTAATATGTGAAGAAATCGGATAATGTCCAATAGGCAAGCACGCAACGTTGTTTGGAGTGTATTGCAGAAGCCGCATAGACGAAAAAGAGGAAGAATTGTTCTCTTTCCAAATGACGTGAGATCCATTTGGGATCGTTCAACAATAATGATCCTAGTGATCTGGTAAGTACAGACATTAGAAATTTTGTTTGCTTGTAAGTAGGTCCAATTGGTTCAACGAATAGAGAACAAGTCTCCTAGATTAATTTGTTATAAAATAGACAAGCTTATCGTCTAAATATCTAAATTTTTCCGCCGGCAGCAACTTCAACCTAATCTCAACTAGCGCACCTGGGTAAGATTGAATTCAGGTTAAAATTAGATTAGCAAAGTTCGAAGTGTGTTCGACGTATCTGTGTGTGCCATGTTGTAATTGTTTTTTATATATTTTTTGATTTGGCGAGTTAGGTATAAGCTAAAGTTTTATATCATGTATACATAAGGTCTATTTTATTAAAAAATAGGGAACTTTATAATATGTTCTAGATACACTTGAAGATTGTGAAAATTTTCGTGTAAGAAATTTTTGGGAAAGCTTTGGGCCGAATTCAAGGGTTATTATAAAGAATACAAATGACGAAGGGCTTTTCAAAATGCGATACCACCTGATTGTAATTTTTTTAATAGTTTAGTAATATTTATTCTGGTGTTTAATTAATCCCATCAAAATTGAGTTTAAAAACAAAATGACCCATAGAATTTGAACAACAAAACGAATTTGTCTGCAGTTATAATAAATACCGAATACCGGTGTTTTTATTTTATAAGAATTAATAACAAAACCCCTGTAAACGCCACATTTTGCAATTTTACTCAAAATTAAAACCAAATAAAACAAAGAAATATATATAAAGAAAAAACAATTTAAGCAATTTTGTTTAATTATATTTTTGTTTTATTTTAATACCAATCAATGCTAACTCAATTAACATAAACAATAATTATATAATATGTAATACATAGGTATATTTGATGTACTTCATTACACATTGACTACTTTTGCAAGTAAACATCGATCATAAACGCAAGAACTTAATAAAACTCCATATAATTTAAATTAATAAATTTATAAAAAAAATAGAACAAAAATAATAACAAAAGGCTTTTGCACTTTTACTGAACGTATTAGAGCTTCGATTAAAAAATAAAAAAGAATAGAAATGAAATTCATCATTTGTTTATGTATTTTTTGTCTACATAAGTAGAAATCACTTAAAGTTTTGTTTCATTTTACCATGTAATTATATTGGTGAAAAAAATATTAAGGAGAACAAAAATAATAAATAGACGTGTGTAAAATTAGCTGTTTTACCTCTTATTAAACACTAAACACCCAGCTCAAACCAGCTCCTTTGTTTTTGAATTGTTTCATCTAACCAATTTTTGTATAAATTAAAAATGTTTTTTTTTTTTTAAATAAAAGTGTGAAGTTAAATTAAAAATATTTATTTACTTTATAAAAATACTTCCATTAGGTACATCCTTGACAAGATCAATTTCTGACTTAATTGTGTGTGTGATAATGAATTTCTATTAAAATATTTAATTTTTTAAGAACTAAGAAACAGATTTTTATGATTTATGTGAAGTAAAATAAGATTTTATGACATTTTTTTAAAGGGAAAAAATGTATTAAGCTCTAATTAGCATTCATAATGTTAAGTTTAATATTTTATTTACGAGTATTTTTTTTGTAGCAAAAATATGAAAATTAGTTAAAAAGAGTATAATAAGCGTATTTCTTTTTTTTTTATTAATTAAATATTGTGAGGAAAAAATCTTAAAATAGGGTTGTAAGTTAAATGATTTTAAAATGTGTTTTATGTTAATTAAATATTGTAACATGTTAGAAAGTTGACATTGAACTCCATTTGATAAAGAACAAATATAGTTTTTGTAGGTTATCGTGTTAGTTTATACATGATTAAGCTATAGAAAACTACAGACTGTTAAATACCACAAACTTTAAGAGCAGGAAAAAGACGTAAGTCGAAGCATTTTGTTGAAAAGAGTTGTTTTAGGTTATACTCAACAAGCAACTAAAAGTGAATGTTTTGAGACCAATAAATCCCGCATACGTTCTCTGTGCAATGTTCCAACTCAAGGCTTATCTAAATAGTACTATACTTTCAACAACTTCTAAGCTGATATTTTTTTTGGTTTTTTTTAAATCTCGACGATTTACCATACGAATTTATTTCGTCATTCTACAAGATTACATTATTAATATCGTGTTTAAGCATCTCTATGATTTTTTATCTTTTTTAATCTTTTAGTGCGGTGGAAACGCCACAAAAATCTCTTGCCTTAAACTTCGGATTATCTTTTGGCCAAAACGTAGTATTATGCTATGTTTCCACTGAAGGCTTAATGTAAATAGTAATGCACCTCCAACAACTTCTATATCGATACTTATTTGATTTTCTTCAAATCTTGAAAGATTTAAGATTTTATATCGTGAATCTTATACTACGTTTTCACCAAGAGTAAATCTGGGATTTAAGTGGATTTACCATAAATCTTCTTTAAATCTCGAAGATTTACCATACAAATTTATTTCGTAAATCTAGTAGATTAGAAATAAATCTCTACTAAATCTTCATAGGATTGATCGGTCGAAGTTCGAATTGACCTAACATCCATACTGTGCTAAAGCTAAGTGTACACGATTGGTAGATCTTACAATATTGTAAGACCTGACAATGTCTGACAATTATCTACCAATGAGCTGACAATTAAGTTGTGTGTGTACACGGTTGGTAGAAAATCTACCAATCTCTTACAATTATTTGTCAGAAGTTGGCTGACAATTCATTTTCAGATATCCGGCTTAATACCTACCAATTAATTGTAAGAGATTGGTAGATTTTCTACCAACCGTGTACACACACAATTAATTGTCAGTTTTTGTTGGTTATGGAAACTGCTTCAATTGAATCTTGGCTGCAAATTGTCTGACAATGAAAAAATTGTATGATGCTAAAAAACGAACATCTTACAATTACTACAATTTTTCATCGTTTGGCACAAATGAAACTTTCTTTCTCTCGCTTCTACTTTATAAGAAAAATTGAAACAACATTATCATTTTGATAGATGCTGTCAAAGTTAATCTTCTTATTAATCTTTCAGTGCGGTGAAAACACCACATAAATCTCTTACCTTAAATCTCAGATTATCTTTTGGTGAAAACGTAGTATTAATGGGACCAATAGTTTTACAAGTTGAACTGACCTAAATCCATATCGTACTGAAACATCTATTCGAGACTCGATATTTGTTCCACGTTTGAAACAAATGAAACGACCCATCTCAATTCAACTTCAAAATAAAAAATGAAATAACATTTGCATTTTTAATGGTACTGTCAAAGCTTAAGCCTAGTACGCAGATCGCGCTGAATTTTATCTCCCACATTTTTCTCCAAACATCAGCTAAAATCCAACCTAAATTTTGACATAAGAACTTTGTGGAGAATATGTCACAGAAAACAGCTGTTCTTTAAATGAATTTTTTCAAAGATTTAAAAGAATTTGCTTTAAAGTATGATTTTTTAAGATTTGTGAATGAGAACGAATGAATGAATTATGAATTATGAGTGATTTTTGCTGTCGAAAATCTTGTAAGACTCCCGTCATCAAATATTCTTCTAAATATTATTCCATTTCAAATTGAAATTGAAATTAATTGAAATTTAGCTCGAGAATAAATGTGCTAGACAATTATTTCGTGCGCTAAATTTTGACAGATAAGTTATGTACAGTTCGAACAGAAATTTTAATTTTTTAGCTGGAGCAGCGTACCTCTCTGCTAAAATGCTTGACATAATTTTAGCTTGGCTAAATTTTGGAGAGAATTTTGTATGGGAGATAAAATTTAGCTCGATCTGCGTACTAGGCTTTATGCGAGAAACAGATTGGCACAGCAACTTCAACAGTAACTTTGACAACCACGTCAGTCTTTTTAGAGCCACTGGCTTTAAATGGTTTTGATTACATTAACACAGCAACTTCGATATCGACATCAACGTTAGACCTAAACCCTAAATTCAATGTCACTGTGCAAATGCTACCAACTTTTAAGGCGAAATTTGTCAGTATTATCAACACTCAAATGCAAATATGACAACCATATTTTTGTTTCGTCTATTTATTCTGGTTTTGAAAATGGAAGATTTACTAAAAACAAATTAATTTTAGTACGATAGATTGACGCAATTCATGTTAATTTTTATCATATTATGTACGGCAAGTTCATTTCGCATTTGAAACTATTTTGGTTGTATGCTGTCAAAAACGCTGTTCACCTTGTAATCTATTTCACAAAACTTTTGATGTTGAAGTTTTCGTTGCTGATAAAGTTGCTGTTGAAGTTGCTGTGTCAATCTGTTTCTCGCATTAATCCTTTTATGCGGTTAACAGGTGAAACACCACGGAGTGACGTGGAAACGCTTTTTAGTATTATGGGAGTAAATTTTCGAATTTTTAAGTTCACAAATAGAGAAGTGACCACAATTGATTTCGATTAGAAGATAAGAATAATTTCTAAAGTTGATTTAAGTGAAAATCAAAATACATCGATTTTTTTTAAGGACGAAAAGTTGTATTTTATTTTATGCTTCTTTGTTGTTGAAAATAAACACCCCAAGTAACCAAATAGAAAGAAAAAATAAAGATTTATAAGACCAGAAATCACGCAGATATTCAAATGAACTGCACTGTACAAACATATCCTGCCTTGTTATATTTTAAATAACGAAAGATTTTTATGAATAAAAACAAATTTGCTCACAAAAAGATTTCGCTTAACTTACTTATTAAGCGTATTATGCTGAGCCCAAACAAGAAGACTTGCATGAGAGAAGGGGTTGATTGATTATACCCTTTTTTAAGGAAGGGTAAAGTAAAAAAGGTTTGTGGAAAAAAATATCATTTGAAAAACAATGAGAATTCTTTAAATATATTCGCGTAGTTTATTTTGAAGTCAACTTATTCATTAGCAGCCTTATTTACTAACTCGTTTTAGCGACGGAGTAAAGTTACTTCGACTTTACAACGGCTCTAAACCTGAAAACCTTATTTATAATGAAAATGCACGAGGAATAGCGGTGGAATAAGCTAAAACTGGTTCATAGGAGGTTTAAGGCCGTTTTAGTATCTAAATGTCATTTTGAGATGACATCTTGTGAAATTTACAAAAAGGAGTGTAAGCAATTTTTTTTCTTACTAAGACAAAAAGGATAGATATTTTGCATAAATTATTTATATTTTCCAAACGCTCTAACAGTTGTACGGTGTTGGGAACGCAATGTGGTACATATATTCATTTATTGGATTTGAACTTTATACAATCCAATTTTAAATGTATCCAATTTCCAATATGCATACAATAATAAAATGAATAATAATGGAAATCAGTTGGGGTTTGATTTAGATGTATAATAACAAGAGTTTTAGATTTGTCACTTTTTTTCCCAGTATATTCCCAGTATATTTGACATAAGGAAGGCGTAGCTAAAACGGCTAAGAAAATAATTTTAAATAAGGATTTGTTTGACGTGGCGTAAACTCGAAGTAAGTGCTTCGGCTCGGTTTAACTATTCCGAGGTTGAACCCAGTATTAGTGAAAAATAATAAATAAGGCTGTAGGTGTGTTTTATTATCTTCGGATCTACATAATATGGATCTGGATATTGATTCTTAACACGTATTATAAATCCAATTTGGAATCCTGCTCTCTATCTGGATCTATTTCAAAAGGTGCGTTTTATTATTCACAATTCTATGTGGATCCGGATCTGTATTAAGTTTTAACATGTATTACAAAAACAATTTGGGATCCTGTTTTCTATCGGGATCTATTTCAAAGATCCAACAATTAGTTATTGCACTGGCGACTAGATGGCTTTTTATGGTAAGCTATATATAACACTGCTGTCAGTAAGATCCGCATCGTTTTATGTTCAATTGATGATCCAGATCCGGATCCAGATAGATTTGTGGATAATAAAACGCACCTAAAGATGCAAAAAATAGTTCTTACTCTGGCGGGTAAGTGGCTTTTTTTTTTTTGTTATTAGGCCTGTTTTTTTGCAGGTCCATGGAGAATTGTAGAATAAAACGACATCGGAACTAAGCGCTAACTTTAGCTAAGTCCAGATAATTTTCGAGACTTTATCTATGTCCTGATAAACGTTTTTTGATGCTAGTCGTCAATACAGCTGAGAAATGCCATAGCATGCACAGTGTTTCCAACTTTTTGGAAATGAGTTAATAATATAATTATTGATATATCTAACTTTTTTGTAGGTTAAAATTTTAAAATAATATTCCAATTAACTTACAACCCTTAAATTTACCATTAACAAAGTATAAAGATTACTAAAGAACTAAACCCTTGGCTGGTTTTCGCTTCTGACCAATTGTGTTATATTTAAAAGAAATAAATAAAATTTTGTGTGAACCTTTCCAAAGATTTATAAAAAAAAACTATAAAGTAACTAAGGCCCGTTTTTATAAGCAAATTATACAACACAAATTTGAGTTTATATCTTTTCCATATTAAATATTTATCTTAAATATAAGATTAATTTGAACAAACGGGCCTAAATCTATTTATTGATAAAAATGATTTATTTTTAAGAAAATAGTAAGAAAAACTTTACTTGTTTAAATGTAGTAATTGAGTATATTGTCCAGGTTTTATCGAAGCTCTGTTAAACATTACAGTAATGAATTTATTTTTATGACTGACTTGAGATTCTTTTATTGAAAATTTATTAAAAGGGGAATTAGTTAACTTCAGATTCTTTTCTTTTTTTTTTTAGTTTCACTTTTAAAATATCATTATGCTTTTCATTTAAGCTAATACATTGTAGTCTGGAACATTTTTATAAAACAAATTATGTTAATATTCAAAATACATTCATAACTTCGAAAGCACGACACTTAAAAGTTTTTTTAGTTATTATCTGTTAAATATTAATTCAATTTCCTTAAATATATAATTATTTGTAACATTTTCTGTTTGCATTTAAAAATATTTACATTAATTAAAGAATGGCAGCGGAAATATTTTAATTAAAAAAGGGGCAAAGCAACTAGTAATGGTTGAATTAGAAATAATTAATTTTGTATGGGAAGATAATTACTTTCAGATTCTTTGGCATTTTTTTGCACATAAAGTTAAATTCTTGATGGCAAAAGATAAGTTCGAATAGGTACACTGACAGCATTTTTTTTTTTCTAAATTTCAGATTCGAATATCTCGAATCCAAATGAACAGTTGGAAGGTCGAATTCGGAATTATAACAACGAAAACAATGAAAATTCGTGATCGAGGTTTGACACCCAAAATTATCACGGCCATTGACATGCAGTAAGATTTGGGGTGTAATCTGAATCCTGTTGGAACAACATATATTCTTGATACGTGTTGCAAATTTGTCGAAATGAAAGTGCGAAAACATGGAAAGGGTAGTAGCATCCCACGGTGATTTTACGTAGTTTAAAAGCAGTCTAGAACTAATAAGTTAATGCTCCAATGAAAAATGTTTCTGAGTCAATTCAGGTGAATTCAAACTTCGGTCTAACTGCTATTTTAGAACTGCTGCTACACCAAAAGTATTCGATAAGTTCTTCCGAGTAATATTTTCAGAGACTTTTTGCGTGAAAATAAAATCGAAAACGACATAAAATTCTAAAGACATCAAACTACACGGAGCAATATTAGGTGTGTTTTATTCACTGCTGCATAGCTAGCGCAGCAAAATTTCCCTCGATAAACAACAACAATTTCATTGCTGGCGAAAAATAAGCCAGTAAAAAAATAGCAGTTATGCTGGTGATAGAACTTTAAATTATTGAAATGAAAATGGCGCTATGCATTAAATTTTAGAATTAAACATAAGTACATATGTACATGTTTTGACATCAGATTTTGATATTTTCTATAATAATGACCAACATCGAAATATAAATTGAAATTGACATTTATGGAGTGAGCTTGATCGTTCTATTCGCACTTGAATGCTGCGCTGGCTATGCAGCAATGAATAAAACACACCTATTTTTGATTTTAGGAAGATTAAACGATGTTCTTAAATCGTTTCCGGATTGTTGGCATAGCATCGGTCCTTCACAGTTCCCTACAAAGGGGTCAAATCGCAGCTCCGAGGCGGCCAATTGACATCGCCAAGACGGCTGATAACACGATTTGAGAATTCGGTGCGTCAAAGATCGATTGTGGCATGGACTGTGTGGTATAGCGTGCCTTCCTGAATGAACCAAAGGTCGTCCAAATTAATTTCTTCAATTTCAGTAAAAAAAAAGTCGGTTAACGTGGCTCTGCAACACCCACCGTTGACCGAAACGTTGTTCTTAGCCTCGTTTTCGAAGAAAAATGGTCCAATTATGCAACCACTCCACAATCCGTACCAAACTGTCACTCTCTGTGGATGCATTGGCTTCTGAACAATAACATGCGGGTTTACCGGGCCCCAGATGCGGCAATTTTGTTTTTCAACGTGACCGCCGAGATGAAAATGCACTTCGTCAGAAAAGATGATTTTTCGCCCAAAATCGTTGTCTAATTTAAGCTGCTCCTAGGCGCAAACTGCGAAGCGATAACGAAGCAGAAATGGATGATACGAGGATGGGGACCATGCGTGTTGTCCACTAGCACTAACTTGTTGCACAAACTTGCGTACAGCAGGCGCGATGGGTACTTCATTTCTGCCACTTTGGAAATAAGTTTTCAATATTTCTCAACGTTGTTCAAGCGTAAAGCGACTCATTTCATTCCACAGAGGAAGGATTTCAAGCGGGAAATGGCTGTCAGTGGCAAAATAACATATGATTTAAAAAGAAACCACAAGATAACTCACCCTTTGTAGCTTGAAAATTTTTGAATGTATAAGATAATAAATTATCTGTCCATAATGAATAGAAATACCCACCATAAACCATATACAGATAAAAAATTAAGCAAAATTAAGGTATTTACATACACTTTGTTCAATTAGTTATATTCCCTAGTTTTTAAGAAACATAACCCAAGGTCTGTTCGGAATTTAAAATGAAATAACCATTATGAATAAGTTGGTAGTTGTAGTAGCTCCACATTCGCTTAAGTTCTTAAAAAAAATAATTTAAAATCTTTTCAAAATCTTAGGACAATAACAAAGGGTGTTTTTCTTTTTTAGTTCAGAGTAGAACCTGAACTGTCAAACAAAAAATCGTGTTTCTTTTTTAGCTCAGAGTGTATAACAGTTCAAATTTGTGTTTCTTTTTTCGTTTAGAGCGTGTTCAGAGATTGTTCAGAGCGCACTCTATGAGCTCGTTATAAAATAGCTGAGCAAAGAGAGTTAAATGCTGAAATCATTCTGACAGACAGGAAAAAAACTCAAAAACTCGTGTGTGTTTATAAAATAATTCAGAGCTCTTAGAACACGCTCGATTCGGAGAAAGTTCAGAGCATGTTCGACATGCTTGTGCTCTGTTTAGTGCTTTACTCTGAATGAAACAAGAAAAACGGCCAAAGTCAGTTTTGAGTTGGAGTAGTAAACAAATTCAGCATGTCAATGGCTTTGTTTAAAAAAGAATTCTCATGAACAGAGGTCGTAACGAGGTCATAGTAAAAACTTTCTAAAAGTGATTCCAAAGGAAATACGCCATGTAGAGAATTTCTAAGAAGTAAATAAAAATTCATTGTACAAAATTTCCGGATTTCTTGTTATCCTTCTTCCGAAAATGATGTTTTTGGTTGTGAACTTATTATTTTAAATTCTGGGTTTTGGTATAAGACCAATCGTTTTTTTTAATGTTTGTACTTTTTTCAAAACTTTTGTAGTCTTGATTTGATTTTGGGCTTACAAGATTTTTGAAAACCAGCGCTTCGGGATTTTGTCTATTGCAATTCGTTGCTTACTCAACCAACAGACATCAAAATATCAAAATAAAGGTAAATTACAGACCTTATATTTTTTAAGTGAAACTGAAGTTAACATCATCCCATAAGAAATAAGCTTACTTATAAAAAAAAATAAATATGCAAGACACAAGCACAATTACACAATTTACTGCAACATTTCCAAATTACATTTTTTTCTTTTGATACAAAAAAAAAAACAAGCAACATCGCAAATATACATGAAATACACCAATTAATTAATATTTTTTTGTTGTTTGTTAAGAAACACGAATTTTCAAAATTTTACAAGCACAGTATGAATACGAATAATTTTTTTTGTCAAATTTTTTTATACTTACGTGGATGAATTATAGTTTTGCGAGATAGAATTTTGATTGGTAATTTTGGCAATAGATATGGATTGATTGATAATTTGTTTCGTTAGCGATATAAAAAAATTAAATATTAAAAATAAAATAAGATTAAAATTTGATTCACAAATTAATTTTTATATTTTGAAAATATAACTATAAATGTTTTTTTTTTTCTGTTACAAAAAATTTAAGAATAATATTATGAGAAAGAGGATATATAAATATTTAAATGTTATTACATGTTTTCAAGATATAAGGAAAATGGTTTTTAAGTAAAAAAATATTTATTTTTAAGCGAAGCATGCAAGTCTTGTTTTTTTTTTAGAATAGAATAGTATTTTTTTGTATTTTTATTTTTTTTACAAAATGCGATATTTTTTTCAAATTCCAGATTTTTGCTGATAGATTTTTCAATTAGTTTATTGTATGGAAGACACAACCATTCACAGGCGTAAGCACAGCAGAAGGTAAAAATGATTGACAGTGGGTGGGGTAAAATAAAAGAAAATAAATATAAAAAAAATACATTATTTAAAAAAAAAATAATTTAAAAATATAAAAAGTGTACTTTTAGTGAGAGAGAAAGGAGAGAGAGACTCTGTGTGGGTTGTTGAATAGTTGTGTTTTTTTACATTGTATTTTCGAAGTAGAAATTTTGAATTTTGAGGAACAATTTCGTATAATTTTGTTAGATAAAATTGAATCTGATTTACTGTATATTGTTTGTGAAACACATAGTAAAAAAAAAACTGTCAACTGTCTACAAAGGGATGTTTTACTATAAAATTGAACTTAAATTTAACACAATGTGTGTGGTGGTTATGAATTTTTGTTGTAAAGTATAATTGAAACACATTTTTTGATTTTTCAAAATAATAAAAAAAAATTAAATAAATAAATTGAAGACAAAACTAAATGTTTAGCGCTGAATATATATATAATGTATATACGAGTACTTGAGTGAATCGAATTGGAATTGAATTAAATATTTAAGAGAATGCATTTGAATTTTTTCGTTAATTGAAAACAAAACAAAAAATATGAAAACAAGTTTTTTTTTTAGCGATCATTTCACTTCTAGCAGAGCATATAAGAAAATTGTGTGCAACTTCTAAAAAAAATTACTGAAAAATAATTTAAATGAGTTATAAATCTGTTTTATGAACAAACTGGTTTCATAGAAAAAAAAATTAAACGTTCCATAAAGGCCAGAAGAAGGATGCGTTTATATCTTAACAAAAAAAAACGCTAGTTTTACTTTAAAACAAACTTTTTTTTAGTATAATATAGTTGAATTTGAGTGTGTACTGATATTGATATGCATGTGTAAATGTTGGTTTATATGTATAAGTCCTAAGCTAGCGTTAAAATGCAGATCTATACTAAAAATAGTAAATGGTCATTTTCCAATTTAAAGTTTTCTTGTTGAAAAATTTTGTGATTTAATATTTCTAGTATGTATCATTTAGAAGCAGATTTTTGCTAAATTCGAATAAACCTGTAGCAAATATTCAAGAAAAATTCAAAAAAACATTTTGTCAAAAATCAAAAACGATATTATATTCAAATCAATCAGTACTTCACCAGTTACTCGATTGAACTGCTTTCGATAAAATTTAAAAAAACATTATTATGTGCGTTTTATTATCTACAGATCTATATACTCGTACATCTGGATCTGGATTCATTTTTAACCCGTATTACAAAAACAATTTGGGATCCTGCTCTCTATCTGGATCTGTTTCAAATATCCAAAAATTAGTTCTTACTCTGTCGGGTAGATGGCTATTTTTGGTAGGGTAGTGCAAATTATAATGTTAAAAAAAACACAAGGAACGAGAGATGAGCATACAACACTACTGTCACTTTGATCCGTATCGTTTTATTTTCAGAGGTTGGTCTTTATTGAAACACGCCTATTGTTGTAAGCAACCTACCCTAAATAATAGATAAGCTAAAATTATCTTCTAGGAATCACGTAAAACTTCTCTGCAAACAATTTGAAGCAAATCGGTAAAAACATTTGAGCGTTAGCTCTTCGTAAAGTTGACACACAAACGCACTGACGTGCAAGCAAAATGAAGGGACTGACAGACGGTATGACGAAACGCAATTTTTTTTAACTGCTCCCGCTCCATCATGTTTATAAATTTCAAAGGAATTCTCGAAATGTCTTAGGTTAAACCAGCTATTATGTTGTAAAAACAGTATCCGTAAAATTTTAAGTGAATTTTTTACAATAGTAGGTTATAACGATGATCAAATTGTATTTTCAAAATCAGTGTTGACATCGATGTGCTTCGAGAAATGCAATTTATGAGGGACAAAACCAATAGATATCAAATACATTAGCACCAAATGAACTCCGAAAAAGTCACTGTTCGGGGAGAATTTTGGTTTGACTTCTTCCAAAACGGACTTTGCTTTGTCATAACTGTCAACGGCGGGAGCTACAGATTGCTTGAAAAACAACTTCTTCTGGCTTTAAGTGAATGATTAAGATACCGACAACATGTCGTTCCAACCAGGACGTGATAGAATTTTTCACAACCAATTTGAAGACATGGTTATCTTGCACGGTGTGAGGCGATATAACCTGACCATTTCAGTAGCGATTTAGCGCCTTCAAACTTTTGCAGCAGCAAAATAAACCTTAAGCAAATTATGCCATTAAGCCATTATGTAAATTCAATTGAATTCCAGCGGTTAGGACACCCAAAATTGGATCTTTCCAATACTTGCCATCAAGCTAATGGTGAATGTTATCGGAAAGTAATTCATATGAAAGAAAGTAGGGCATTTTAAGTGGTAGAAGATGTTTAAAGAAGATACAAATAAATTGAACCGGATGCGGTGTTCTACATTCATGTAGAACGGTTTAAGAAAGAATATCTAAACATGACAGTACGTCGAAAGATGGGTTCAAGGCTATACTGATGGGCATTCCCTAAGGCGCGAGTATAACGGTATAACCTAGTACTTACAAGCGTTGAATATGGGTCCAGTCCACTCAAGTTGGTTTGCAATGCATATAACGAGAACTAAAAGGTGTTTTGTTTCTTCAATGTAAGAGCCGATCATGGACAACGGCATGGACTGTGGGTTTCGCTTTAACTACAAAAACAGCATTGAGTTTTTGAAGCATTAAATTAATAAGAAGCATTAATTAATAATTCCCATTGGAGAATGCTGCTTAGTTCAGAAGTTAACAACCTTATCATGTGTTGCCGTTCAAGTTTCACATCCGAAGGAAAAGGATATGAATCTAGCAACGTATATGAAAAGTTGAAGTCACTGTAGTCAACAAAACAAATTTCTTGAATTAGAAGCTTAAGATCAAATTAGTATGAGAAAGAGAGTGGGAATCAAAACTAAGCCCTGGGGCACACCAACATTTATTTTATGTACATACAAATATCAGAGAGAAGTGGTGTAGGTGCAATTAAACGTTACAGAGAGAGAGAGAAGAAGATTCACCTCTTTTAAGGAGAGGCTGGAAAAATGGAGTGGATGAAAACAATAGGAAAGGAACTTGGTTTTGATCATAGCAAATTCTTCGGGTCTTATTCATGCTGATGATAATAAACTTTGCCAAAGAATAAAACGGTTCACTGACTGTGTGTTTTGTATATTCTTCTTTGTTTGAAATTATATTTTGTGTACTACGTTTTCTATGAAAATTGAAACATTTATTCAAAGTTTCATCAACACATAAAACCTATTTAAAAGAACTTAAAATTAAAGAAATTTATGTGAAAGTTTAGCTTTTTTCTAACAAAGCCCAGCTGATTATCGCACAAATAATTGAATAACGATTGAAGCAAAAAACGCTATGCAAAACAGTTTTGGAATCACAGATACATAGTTAAATAATAGGTCAGTAAATTGTTGCTTTTTGATCCTTTCTTGTTAATTGGTTGTATGTACGCACTCTTTTATATTTTGGGAAAAATTTAATTTAATATAAAGAAGAAATATTTTTCTCATCTGTCACAACCGTTATAATATTAGGCTAAATGTGACTGATATTTAAAATGAAGGACGCTTCACTCCTCGGGTTGAGACAATCGCCAAGTTTCAGAATATTTCCTGTAGTAGAATTTGCACTAATTTCAAAATTAATCGACAAATTAACAGAGTGTTAATAATCAGAATAATCTTTAAAATAATTTTCAAATGGCTTTTATTCAATCTCAGACTCGACTCTAGTGAAATTGAAATAAGTAATATACTCGTAGTTAGGGCGTTGATCAACTAGTTTTTCGTTATCGAAAAAAAAGACTTTAACTTTTTTGAGTATCGACTTGGTTTTGATCTCTTTCGATTCTGAATTTAAAAGAACATTAGGTGATGTGACACTATGTATGTATAGTTTATACCAAAATAAATGTTTCATTTTGAAATCTTTCACCTCACTTCTTTGCCCTTCTCTCAATAAGAAAAATATTTTTGAAACATAAATATTCTCATAAACTGTTTTGATTCTTCATTTTCCTGGTCAACAAAATATCACCATCAAGTTTCATTAGAGTATTCTTTTTTAAAAAAAATTAAAACATTTTCTCGTATTGCCCAGGAAGCATGAGAATCAACAAGAGCAAATATTTATAGTAATTGTTATGTAGTGTCGGATTTGATCTAGTTCATATTCAAAATAAGCCGCTGCGCCGTGGTTAAATTTTCTTAAACAAAAATTTAAATAAAATATAAACCTGAAAATTATTGGCTTCCTCGAAAGTATGAGAATCAACAAGAACAATAGATAAGTAGTATTTCTATTTATAAGAGCGACATAAAAAAGATTTATTTAATTTGGCTCTCAGATTTGAAAATTGAAACAACCATTTAAAATATAGTCTGCATTTTTGAATTAATCTATCATCTACCTCTAAAACCCTCAAAATGAATACAAAGTGTAAATTACATAACGTAAAACTCAAACAAAATGGTGCAATTAGGAGGAATATATTATAAAACAGTCGCATAATGATCGCTAAATGTCTATATAGAAGATATTATGTTAAAACAAATTTTATATAATTTTTCATTATAAAATAAATTTTTTGTATAGCATCATCCAATCAATCAGCTTATAAAGAATATATTTATATAATTTTTAAAAACAAAAAAAAAATAATTTAAATGTATCCAATATAAGGCTATGAACAAAATAATTTTTTTTCTTAACATCTCTGCTTTTTTGTTGGTAAATAAAATCAAAAGGAAACAAAATATTTTTTTTATTAATTAGATTAGTAATACGAAACAAAAAATTAAATGAAAATGAAATGAAAATCTCTGACCTTGTTTATATTTATATTTTATATCAGAAGTAGTTAAGTAGTAGTAGTAGTAGTTGTTGTGTTATATTCTTGTATTTACCTTCTACGAAGGGTCGAAACAAAGTGAGGGGGAAAAAGAAAAATAGGAAATATTTTCAGTAAGTCTCTGTAGAAAAATACCCGCCCACATTTTTTTTGTATTTTTTTTTTAATTCTTATTTAGAGAAAAAATTAACTAAAAAATCAAACTAAACAAATCCGTAAAATATTCAAAATTATTTATTTTTTCAATTTCAATTCTTACATTTTTAAAATAGAAAATTGTTATAATTATTATAAATAAAATATAATTAAAAACATAAAACTGTGCGTGGTAATTTGTTGTTGTGGTTTTTTATTTGTTTTTGAAATCAATAAATTTGTGTTGATTTTGTTTTGTTAAAAAACAAAAAAAGTCTCGATTTAACAGCTTTTTGAACTGGGTGTGGATTAGATTTTATTTTTTTTCTGTTTAAGGTAACTATCAAAAATATTTCTTTCGCATTTTTTTTAGACTTATTGTGTTTTGGAGTTATTAACCTTTGTTTTTTTTTTTCTTAAAAGTATTTTGTTTAAAAATCAAGAAAATATATATTTTTTTAAATAAAATAAAACAAAAAAGTATATTCATATTAAAGATGAGTAGTTTAGGAAAAACATTTTCGTACATACCTGCCCACCTTCGCCCTCGACGCTGACCAAGTCACGCCATTCCTCGATAGTTTGCGCCAAATCAATCGTACATAGGGGTACCTTGACTTCACCGATTTGGTCATGTTTGGAGAAACGATCAAAATCGAAGATCGCAAATACCAGGGTTTTGTTCATAGCGTCGGCATAGGGTAAACTCTGTTCGAAAAAAAAACAAATACAAATAGTCACAATGTTAGTTTTATTCGATTTTTGATATAAATTTAAATCAACAAAGAGAACATACCTTAAATGTAAATGTTTCATTGAAGACAGGACTCAGGGTCTTACGATGGACTTTGGTTTCGAATTTCTTCTTTTTATCCGGCAGCAGGTAACATTTGACGTAAGGATCTGAGGTACCACCCATATCAAGGGCTGGCAGATCCTCCGCCTGGATAACTGTTACGGCTAAGCTGTTTGAATTAAAGTCGTATTCAAGCTGTTGAAAGATTAACGATATTAAATTCTTTTTTTGTCTGTTCTATTTTTATTTATGTCCACAAAATGGAATAGAAAATGTATATGTGTCGAATGATGGTGAGTAATGTAAGTGAAAGTGGGTGGATGGTGGTGGATGGAAGAGCTGTTCCCATTTTGAGTAGTTCTTATACCTTGCTTCCATACAATATATATGTACGCAATATGTATGCATTTCGACAACCAACTTCCCATGAAATTAATTTTATTGATTTTCCTCAACTGGAAGGACTATATGGCAGAGCTCGAATAAAAGTTCTTGAAAAGTCATTTATAACAAGGAAGCGAATTTCTTGCTTGCCAGAGCAACGATAAAAAGATGAACGTACATACTCGTATGTATGTATGCTGGAATGTAAGAGGAAAAATAAAGGATAACAATGTGAGAAGTTTTTTTTCTTTCTGTTTCCTCATTTTAAAGGAGGTGTAAGGATTTGTTCCGGCATTTTTGTTTGCATTGCGTTTTTAATTCACGTTGGTGCCAACTTTGTGAAGAACATTTTCCAAGTCTGCGGGTAATGGAAGGCCAAGAGAATGTACATAAGTATTGAAGTAGGAGAAAAGGGAAGAGAATTACATCATTAGTATATGAGTTTTTTCTGTTTTTATTTAACAAGTAGTACAGTGATTTGGATTTAAGATTACACAAATTTGTAACAGGCTGGATTTTTGATTTTCTTTTTTCCCAAATGTCTAAGACCCGTTTGATGATACAAAACTTAAATATTTAAGTTACCTAAACTTAAACTTTTTCTTCTGCTTAAACTGTCACATAAGTCGTTATGTCGAACGTAAATATTTAAGTTCTGTTTCAGCAAACAGGTATAAGGCGATAGGCAATAAGTGCTGCCAAAGTTGCAAGACGAATCTCCAAAAGTCTCAAGATTCGCAGAAAAATTCGAATCGCAGTGAATAATTTCCTCATCAATTTCATCGGTTTCATTAACTTTTTCTTTCTTTAATTTAATTTATGGTAAAATTATAACATGTCAGCAGGGTTCGGACTTGTGTTTTAACTTTTCGAAGTAAATACGGAAAAAAAAACTGAAGTAGATCCAAACTTTTCAAAGTAGTTTTAGGACATTACAAAATTTGTTCGAAACAAAATTCTTAACAAAAGTTTATTCAGTATTATTTGATTTTTTTTTCATTAAGAAATAAATAATTAGTTGTAAAAAAATTGTAATTAAGTATTTTAAAGTATTTTAAAGTGAATTTTCCATCAACGAACTTGTATTTTTGTATGAATTTTATTAATTCAAAAGGTGGGTCATAAGTATCTTTACGTTTTTCTGTAAGTGATCTCGAAAACATTATTTTCCACGGTGCTTACTTTAAAACGATTTCTTAACTTATATTTTATGTAATACAGAGTGATCAGCGCTGTCTTAAAATATGTTGATTAAGAGTTTTTTCAAACAGAAGTAGATCCTAAAAAAGAGAAGTAGAGATGTAGATTAATTTTTTTTCTCAAATTCTAAGTAGATTTACTTCGATCGAATTAAAGTCCGAGCCCTGATACTGAATGAACCGAAACATCAATTTGACAGCTAAATTTAAAATAAATGGATTGTCAAAATCAGACTGTTGCGCTAACTTGTACTGATATTTCGCACACGGTTTGCTGTGACAATGTGGAGAATAGAAAATGTATAAATTATGCTTTAAATTCCAGAGGTATTGCATTACCAGGGCTGTTATAAAACATAATAATATTAATTGCATTTCATAACTCACAAATGCCTTGCTCTAAAAGTCCGCAGAAAAGTCACCAAGAACAAAAATAAAAATAGTGATATCAAAATACATATTTCTTGCCGCTGACTGAGTTGGAATTTCTCTAGATCTAGTGACAAAAATGTATCTACCTATCGTTTAAAAAAAATGTTTTCGAAAAAGTACGGATTAATTACACCACCACCGGTTTAAGATCCACACCAAACGGTAACTTTTTGAAGTTCCATCACTGGTGAACCATATGTGGGTTGATGTAGTCAGTCCAATATAACGAAATTTGGTTTGTTAACACAGCCATTCATCCCGAAATGCGCTTCGTCGCTAAAGATGTTTTTTTTGGCCAAAATTGGAATCCTCTTCCAAAGCAGTTGTTGTGCACGGCGGGTAATCAACTGCATCGGGTCCTGTTGTACACATTCATGAACCGCGGCGATATTCTCATACGATCTTGCATTACTTTGAAGAACGAATGTTGGTTAATTGATTACCGAACCGATCGTCTCAAATTTGGCCAATAAACATTGAAGAGTCGACTGTGAAGATCCACCATGTCTACCGTAAAATGGGCTCAACGAGCGCAACGTTTCCACTGACGATGACGAACATAAAATTTGATAATAAAGTTTAATCATTTGGACGTGCTATTCAATCGTGTTACTTGCCATGAAGATTTGGCATCAGTAAATGAATAATAAACAGATTTGACAGAAATGTCAACGAAATTGCATGGCCGCCTCAGACCACCAATATCCACGCCAATTGAAGAACTCTTTATTAATTTTATAGTATTTAAACTTACTGTAAATGGAATTGCTAATAGTTTAAATCGACTACTTTTGGGTTAAATTGAATTGATATTTGTTTAAACATATTTACGAATGCTTTATAGACAAGTGTACGTGGTTAAGATCAAAAAAAGTTTTTAATAGAAACATAGTCGGAGCATTTAATAGTACCCCAGTGATGTGGAATATACACCCACGAAGGTGCAACTCTATAGGGTGTCTTAATTCTTTGCAAACTCTGTTTTCTCTTATTAAACTTTTTATTTATTTTTTCGAAGTAAAAACGAAGAAAATAACAACTTGTTAAGCGCTCGAATATTTTGTTTTAGATTTTCTGAAAAAAACAACGCTTTCAATTTTTCAAGGAAGACATTGTTTTTTTAATTGTTAAACTTCTGCATAATGTAATGGAAAGGATGCATTATGCTGGGCAAGGAACTCTGTACTTAACGAAACATTAAAAATAACGCTAGCTTCACCTAACTAAGAAAAACAGAGTTGAATTAAAACCTAATGGTACTGTCATCTGCAAAACAGTTGAGAAAGATTAATAGTTGCAGGCATACAGATAACAAAATGGTAAAAAGTGTCGAAGACAAAACAGAACCTTGGGGAACACCATCATTAAGCTTGCAAACTTCAATCTTCAAAACATTCGAAATAATTTGGGTTTAAAAGTCAAAAAGGTGATAACTCGTCGTCGTTCTATGAAAACTCCCTAAGTCCATTTAAAAAAAAAATGTGAGTCAATTCTTATTTAATTCATTTCGGATAAACCATTTGCAGAAAATTTTATTGAACAATGGCTACGCCAAGCCCATTCTACAATTGAAGCCTGAGATCTTGCTATTCTGATAATTTTTGGATTTTTTTATATTAATTTCCAAGTTTAAATGCAAATATCTCAAAACACAAAAAATGGACTTAGGGAGTTTTCATAGAACGACGACGAACTAATCTTACAAAAAAGAGACTTATCAATACGTATATACTAAAATCTTCTTATGAGTGAGCTGAATACAGAAGTACTTTATCCAATGGCTAAGAAGAAACAAGCGCGAGATTAGTACTTTAATAAAAAAAAACTCATTAATATTAGGTTGAAATTTAGCGAGTAGGATTTGACAAAATTTGACAATTAAGTGGTCCATAAAGCTCAAATGGAACTTCGGAATTATGTTTGTTTGACCTAAAAAAAATTACATACAAATAAATTGGAGGTCATGATGGCTCATAGAGAGCCTAAGCCTAGTAAATTACAACCCTCAATCATTCCTGTGTGCTTGTTTCCAGGAATGGAGAGAACCTACAATTTTCTGCCGATTCCGAACGAAAAGAAAACTGTTGGCATTGGTGCCTGTCTGGCGACTGAATATACCTATAGAAGAAATAGTTTAAGGTGATACAAGCCCAAATCGGCCGTATATTAAAAAAAAGTTAAAAAGGGGTTTCAATACTTGAAAAGGACACATTTTTATACGAAATACCTTTTCTGCATTTAATCTCCAACAGTTTGGGATTTATGTCTCATATCCGAGCTTAAGATTTGGCATTTATGTTTAATTTAGGGGGGATTTAAGTGGCAAATTCTATTTGGATTTTATACCTCCCTTAAGTGGGACAAAATCTCAAAAATAAAAAAAAAATTAGGTGTATGTCATTGGGAGTAATGTCCATGCTCCGTCTCAATCACTATCAAAAACTTATTTTCTTTTGAACTGAGAAGAATTAATGAATCCTAACTATACATCTTAAGCATTTAGATTTTGGATGAAACTAAAGAGTCTTAAAGTTTAAGGCTTAGGGCACCTCATATTCATGACAATCAAAAGAATTCATTTGACGAGCCTAAAAATATTTAAAAGATCGTCAAAACGGTACCAAGAATCTGTGACTTTACTTTTTCAATAGATTTTTTGAGAGGTGCGCTATAAAATGGATATAACAAACATGTGATATTTTCTATGACTTGGAATATCTCAAGCTTTTACTCCCAACGCGTTGAAAACACAACAATACAGGCAACGCAACTGTTGGAGTTGAAATCATTGCTGGAACTTCTTATGAAAATCCTTTCTTCAATACATTGTGTTGCTCATCTATACAAAGAAAGTTTAGCCAATATGAGAATTTCAAACCATGAATTTGAAAGATCGATCTTATCTTAAGACCTTTAGCGCTATTTGAAGGCATATTTGACCGAACTTTATTCAAGCCATCGGTGCTGTTGATTTTTTGGATTTGAAGTATTGTTTAATTGTTGGACAGGTGTTTTGTTGTTGTTTTAGTTGTTGTTGTTTTGTATCTGCACGTCTCCTCTTGTACTGTTATCTTTCACACATATTGACTTATTGAGTAGTTACACCATCATTATACCAACGACCAATACACCATCGCACATCCTCCGATTTTGCGTATTGGACTTACCTTGAAATTTAATCTCCCTAATTTTACTTCACTCTGCTTGCTCTCGCCATCGTCCTGTTCTTCAGCATTTTCCGTCAATTCCTCCATATCAGGCTGAACCTATGACATACCAGAACCCAATAACTACTTAGGCAATAATAAGGGCGTGATACTTACTTTTTCTTTGTACGCCGAGCCTAGAAGCTGGACCGATTTCATATCGACCCCCTTCTTACCCTTACCATCTTTGGTTCGCCGTTTTTTAAGGAATCTGCGTACACAAAAGAAGACCAGGCCAAGGACAACAAGGCAGACGGCGATAATAATCGCCACCACGCCCCATGTTGGTATTCCAACCTTGTGTGCTAGTTTCTCTGTGATTTCGACAGCTTCTTTGCCAACTTTTTCGACTTTTTCTTCAAAGGGTACGGCAGTCGTTGTTGAGCCTTCTGGTTCTAAATCGATAATACAATTTTTTTTATTTTGGTTAATTTCTCTATATTTTTTTTTTGTATTTTTAATTTTACCTTCAGCTGTTGTTGTTGTGCTTATTTTTGATGCCACAGTCGCTTGCAATGCCCTAAAGGGACTCTGATGTTGATTTGGGTCCTTGGTTGATTCTTCTTCTTTGAGCCCCTCGCCGACCTGCGGCACTGTCTCCTCGGGTTGGGTATTTGGAGGCATTTTTTATTCTGAAAATTAAAGAAAAATCAAATTAATATAGTTTTATTATAATTATTTTAAAATATGCCGTTATCCTACTAATATTATATAATTATTGAGAAAGTGATTTTATCCTGATTTTTGTCTTTCATAACTCTGAAGGGACTGAACAGATTTTAATGGAATTTAGTGAAGAATACGACTATGCAGTAAAATGCAGTAAAATAGATTTAAGATACTTCTTTACGTCAATGAAAAATGATGAAAATGATCAAAAGAATTTAAGCTGTTTCCACAAAATCATTAGGCAATAACAAAGATCTAGTGTCTTTTTTAGAAATAACCAAACATTTGGTTTTCCAAAGGTTTAATAATATTCCATTTTGCTGGGACCAATGATGGATACTTTGAAGATCATGATTTATGTTATAAAAACAGTTTTCAATAAGACCAAGTGGACTACTCAATAAAGCTGCACATCATCTGGTACATCTGTAGAAACGAGTAGATATCTTAATATGAACGAAAATTCATTGATAAAAATAGAAAAAACTATTGGACCTAAGATGGATCCTTGTAGAACACCTTTCAAGGCTGGCAAAAACGAAGATATTATATTGGGAGCATTGACAGTCTATTTTCTTTCACTAAGGTAGGAAAGAAGCAAATTAATTGCAGAAGATGAAAAATTAACTTGGTGTAGAAGCCTACATATAAGAATCGAGAAAGCCCAAAAAGGGCTCGAAAAACAATAATGTTACTACTTAATTTTATATAAACGAGTATCAATGTTACGACTGTAAAAGAATAATAATATGTGTTTGTTTCTAAATCAGGTAGAAAATATGTATATCAAAAGATTAAAAAACATAGAAAATGTTAAAAATAAAGCTTTCAAGCGCTTTAAATTAAAAGGCATATTGAAGATCGTAATCGGTTTCTTCAATTCAGAAGAGAGTTTAATTTTCTAAATCGTTTTTTATACAATCAATATTATATCTACATGATGTTAGTAATATGTATTCGAATATCGATTCGTTGATCAGTTTTGTGTCCCCGCAATTAACCGTGAAGAAAGTTTTTGTTGCTTTATGCGAAATCGACATTTCCAAAAAAGAATGCTATGACAAAATTCCCCCTCTTCTCTTATCAAGATGCTCTTCCACAATTTGCCATGCTCTAAGTCTCCTTTTTAACAAATCTCTTTCGGTGAATCAATCTCAAATCGGTCAATTTATTGAGGAATGGAAAACAGCATTCATTAATCCAATTTATAAAAGTGGTTCCAAGAATTTAATTAAAAATTATATGCCCATTTCAAAGCTATCGGCTATACCAAAGCTTTTGGAAAAGATTATAATAAAAAAATTGTATTTTTCTGTAAGAGAGTCAATATCGCCAAGTGAACATGGATTTGTTAAGGGTCGCTCAACAGCTACAAATCTTTGCCTTTTTACAAATTATTGCTTGAACCAAATGGAAAAAGGTTATCAAGTCGATGTTCTCTAAACAGACTTTGTAAAAGCCTTCGACCGAGTTCATCATGGTTTGCTTACAGAAAAGTTATTTAAGATGGGTTTTACTAGTTCTTTTATCAGTTGGTTAAAATCGTATCTTTGTAACAGAAAGCAAATTATTGTGATAAATGGACATTATTCAAGTCCAATTGTTGTTGACTCAGGTATACCTCAAGGTATTCATTTGGGCCCATTGCTCTTCCTTTTATTTATAAATAATTTGCCATTAGTTTTCAAAAACGTTAATGTTTGCCGATGACGTTAAAATTTTCTATACTATTAAATCGATTTTCGACTGTTCTCGACTTAAAATGGATATCGACCTTGAATTAAATTTTTCCAAATGTAAGATATTCAGTGCTAATGGATCACATAACGTCATAAAATTTATTTATAAATTTGACAACGATGAACTTTTAAGAGGCGAGATGGTAAAAGATCTCGGTGTCCTCGTTGATTCTAAATTGAACTTTCATGCTCATTCGATTTAATAGTTTCCAAAGGAAATTCATTGCTTGGATTTTTAAAACGTTACTCATCAGAATTCAAAGATCTACACAGTTAAAACATTATAATTATAACTCATTAATACTTCCCTATCTTGAATATTGTTCTTTAATTTGGTGCCCATTCTCTGCGAATGGAATACTTAGAATTGAGCAAATTCAAAAGAGATTCACGCGATTTGCACTCCGCAAATTGAATTGGTTTGATGGTATGCCAAATTTTATCGTTCAAGATGAAATGTTCAATGCATAATTTTCGTAAGAGATATAATATCATATTGAATTAATTGTATAAAATTACTGAATTTTATAAAATTCTATGTCCCAGAAAAAATACTACGGAACAGAAATGTCTTTTTTTAACTAACAGAACTAATTATGGACTTAATGAGCCCATTTCGTGTTCATTATCACTTTTCAACTCGGTGTGCAATGAAATCGACATTATAAAATATAATAGAGATCATTTTAAACAAAATGTTTTACAGTTATTAGGATAAAATAATCTGTATATTTTATAAAAAGTAAATTAATTTGATGTAGTCCAATTTTATATCTATGTATTTCTTTAGAAGTTTAATGTAATCAGTAGATGTAATAATCTATTGATGAAATAAATAAATATGTGTAATATGTGTAAAAAAAACCCTAATTAATCCTGTGTAATTTGTCCTCAAAAAGTATAAAATTTGATGGGTTCACTGGTCAAGTTTTTAAAACCTTTCGAATTGGGCATAAAAAAAAACTTGCCAAGTAAGCCCATCAAATTTTACTCAGTAATCATTAAATAATAAAATTTCTCTATTACATTGCAGCTGTTTCAATATTATTCTACTTTAAATATTCGGTATTAAACCTTCATGTAGTAAGAACTTGGCGTACTTTTAGATCTCAGTACTTTTCACGGCTGACTTGTTACACAAAGGTTTTTGTATAGGAGAACTTGGCTCTTTTTTTAACATTTATGTTTTTGGTCTGATCTCACTCCTTTTTGCAAAGATTTTAATATTTTGCCATGTCAAAATCTCGAAATATACGGAAATAAAGAAGTGTAGACTCTACCTACTAAAATCAACTTAGTTTATAGCTTCCTATTTCTTTTGGTATATTTTCTTTTTTTTATTGGTTCTTTTGATTTCCGCTTCAATTTTTTCTTCTTGTCCTGGCAAGATACCTAACAATAACATACCTACCTTAATTATAAATACTAGTACCTACATCCGCTCAAAGCCATAAAAAAGCAATAATTGTTGAGGATGCGATGATGTTTTTGTTGCAATTTTAACTCCTTTTTTTAAAGGAAGGTAGACCACCAATTAACAGTCTAATTAGTGGTTTTATTATAGTTCACATCACAGTTAAGAGTTTTTTTTATGTAAACTCATAATTTTTTCAGGTATGCAAATGTTTTCTTTTTTCATTCATGTTAAAATAACATAGAGTACCAAATCGAGCACATCAGTTCTAAGAACAGTCATGAATTTTCAAGATGCATGTATAGTTTCAAAATGACAATAAAAAGACACCTCGAATCAAAAATCTTAGATTTTCTATTTTTCGCTTTGAATGTACATTAAGCTATACCCTTCCACCAAACTTCATCATTCTACAGCAGTCGGAAGTGCTCCATATAAATTAAACTTTTTCTCTGAAAGTGGGCGGATACCACGCCCCCTGAATGGAAAATCTCAATTTTTATTTTTGGTCCTTTATATGCAATTTGAGCCCGATCGTTCTATCAAATTTCATTGTTCTACTGCAATCGGAAGTGTACCATATAATTTACATATCAGCTCTGAGGAAGTGGGTGGATACCACGCCCGTGAATGGAAAATCTCAAATTTTATATTTTTTTCTTAGTATGCAATTTAAGCCCTGCCATTTTACTAAATTTCATCGTTTTACAGCAGTCGGAAGTGCTCCATAATACGATGTCGGGAAGTGCTCCAAAATTCGGAGAAAGTAGGCGGATACCACGCCCCCTGAATGGAAAATTTCAAATTTTCGATTTTTTACTCTGCTCTCATGACAAGACCTACCGTTGTGCAAAATTACAAGATTCTAGGATGTCGGAAAGTGCTCCATAATTTTGATGATCTGTCAGTCAGTCAGTCAGTGAGTCAGTCAGTTACGGTTTTTGTGATTTTTGAGGCCTTATATCTCAGGAAATTTGGTGAGGCGCATGTGCCTGACTACCTTAGCAAATATTCGGAGTTTTAAGTTTCTGACTTCATTGGTACTGAAGATAGGAAGGGGTCAAAAATCGCCTGAGTTTGTTCCTGTAAAAAGGGTGTAGTGCCAGATCTTGGCTGGGCACTACCGTGCCCTTTGATTTATGAATAATTCCTTAATTCCAAAGTACTTTACGTCGTACGTTTCGTCTTTCGCCTTTTTGACATTTTGCGTGAGGGGTGTAGAAAAGAAGCTTCATTCCGCTATACTTCTTTACCTCACATCAACTATATCAAAAAGACGAAAAACAAAACAACTGAAAAAAAAATTGTTTAATAAGCCTGTTGATGTCTTTTTTCATCTATAGACGGTATTCACACTGAACTAAATCCTCGGGCTTTTTTTTAACGTTTCTGTATTCTTTCACTCCTTCTGTCAGAGATTTATAAGCCGATTAAAAACGTTTTCACCTTGTAAAGGAAATTGTCGAAATAAATATAAGCGGAAAGAAACAAATTTTGTTAATACATTGGCATCGTAGTCAACATTCAAGACACCTCCTTTCTCTCCCTTCATCACTCGTGCTGTATTTAAAATGTTTAAGGCCTCTAAATAAACCACGATATATATTTTGAACTTAAGAAGGAACAAAAAATAAAATTTAAGGATATAGCTACATTATGTACTTGTACATATATATTTTGATATTTATAGAATATTTAATTCGAACTTTTTTGGCTTTATGTGGTTTGAAAGATAAATTAAATGTTAACGTATCGAGAATATTTAGTTGCAATTGTGAACCGATTGCAATGATGCAAATAAAATTGTTTTCCAAATAATCATCAAATCAAGAAATTAACTTTTTAGTACTTATGAATTTTTTCGAGTATAGTCCTGAACCACAATAGATAGTACGCACAATTCAGGCGGCTAATTCTTGTTCGTTTAAAGAAGGAATGATACATAAATAAGTCACAATGGGAAAAGGAAATTCGTATGAACTTTTGGTCTACCAGAATGGGTTTAAAGTTCTCAATTGCCTTTTAGCCTTTAAACACCGCCTTGCCGTACAAAATGCGAGCTGATTCGGTTGACACAAATAAAGAATTTTAAGAACTTTATTTATTTTAAAGTTTTTATTTCTAATCTATGTCAAATAAACTGAAAGGTTTACCTTTTAAATGACAAGAATAATGAAACCACATTATGATTCTGATGCCGAACCCAGAAAGGTACAATCAAAAGAAGGTTATACGAACTTGCCGCAAAAACTTTTTACTCTATCTATAGAGTTTTAAGGACAGTAAGATGGAAAATAAATAGGGTAGTTATACGAGTAGGTATCTAGGTATATACAATTCCCCAGCCAAGTGAACCATATTGAACCGATGGTATTGATTTTACCTTACCCTTATTTAAATATTACGTTGAGGTTGGACTTTTATCCAGGTTATACATATTTTGGAGCTCAATTACTTTTTGGGAATCATTTTCTGTTGAATTCAAAGCACGTTTCTTGCATTAAATTTAAGGTCCTCTTTTTTCACTTCTTAGACAAAATTATAAACGCTTTTTATACGATTGTGTTTTAATTTGAATTTACATAATATAATAATTTAAAATTAAAAAAACGTATCACAGTACAATAATATTAGATCTTTTATTAGTTATTATTTTTAAGTTTGTATTTTATTAATCCTTTTTTAACCTTATTTTGTATATAGACGACATTTCTTATTGTTTTTAATTGATGATATAAAATAATAATTGATTTAAACTACAATATAAGATAAATTTAGTAAAAGTTTAAATCAACAGATTTGTATGGCTGTTGTAAATTGTATCAAGAGTCAACGAGAATATGCTGTTTGGAGAATGTCCTGATTCTTATAAGTTGTCTTCCTGCATTTTTCGTGTCATCTCTGGGATGCCATTCTCATAATCTTTAATTCTAGCAATAATCAGTTACCCTAGAAATATGTCTAGCTCATTACAGCTTTCGAGTTCTTGCTTTATCAATCATATTTTCAAATTCAGTGATTTTTTCGAATACTGCAATGTCTATTGCGCACTTGGATAAGTGATTTCTCTGTATTGGTCTTAAATTAAAGATACCTAGCTTGTGTAAGCAGTTTAAACTATGCTTAATACAAAACTAAAACAATATTCGGTTAAATAAATAAAAGGTCTCTCGTCAACAGATTCGCAAAAACTGATCATATCATATCTTTATTCTCTCAGTATATTCTCCTACCTTATCAGTAGTTTCTGAACATTCATTTGGTTTTCTTTATTCTTTCTTTTGGAAGGATTGCCACACTTGTTTATTTTTTTTTTTAATTTGAAAAAATTGAAATATAATAAAATTGGGCGGATCTTACAAAACACACTTTTAAACAAACTCTGAGATTCTATAGAAATAGATCGTGTAGTTTCCGAGACTAAATATTTTAAAGAAAAGCCTTTTCATTTGTATTTAAGGGGTTTTTCAATTAGGGGCTTAATGATGAAGTTCAGAATTTTCTTAAGACCTTTTCAGAGCCCAATCAAAGCGCTTCCTTTCTGGAATTAATTTGATCCTGTAATCTCATAAGGCTAAGATCTTGGAGCAAAATTCGTTTATTTAACTTAAAACTCGATTAAAAAATTGCGAAAATATTAAAATTTTTGAATAGGATATAATTTTGAAAAATTCGTGCAGTAATTAATTTTTCAAAGAGTTTTTTTGATTTCCCACAAAAAGTTTAGTTTCGCTCCCCCCCTTTTTGATACAATGTCTTCAATTACAAAATATACCTACTGATTGAAATCTTATAAGACTTTTTTCACTTTCAATATACCGTAATCCATTTCTACAGTAAATACAATTGTGTATTGTGTAAAATTAATAATTATGTTTGACAGCTCATCCAATGTCATTTCGAACTACCAGCTGTTATTCATTTCTGCTTTTTCTTTGCAATTATACAGAAATAGAAATAGCAAATGAACAGTTTTGACATTTGTTTCAGTGTTGCTCCGGATTAAAATTCTCTAGTAACAAAAATAAAACCTTACACTTTTACTAGCTCTGTTACAACAGTTCGTGAACACACCTCAAGTTAGTCCGTTATTATTTTCGTTATTTTATTTTTCATTTTACAGAAAAATCCATAACTTCTTGTAACTTTTTAGTTAAAACTTTTTTTTTCAGTTATTCAAAAACAAACCATATTTTCCTTGAGCATCGAAAAAATAATTAGTTTTTACGAAAAACAAATTTTAATTTTGATTCCCGCATATACATTTTATTTGATTTCGATTTTATTTAAGTTTGATTTGAAGCAGAATTCACTTTATTTGACATTCATCTAAACATATCTTAGTTGTTATTTCCTTTGGTTAGTAAGAAAAACAATTTTGATTCTATCTGTTTTTTTTTTTCTTTTTCTTTTTGTATCTGATTTTTAAAATGTTTGACTTTCATCAAACAAATTTATTTGAATCATTATTAGAATAAAACCAAATTTAAATTCTGTTATTCAATCAACTTCAAAACTGAATCAATAGAAAATCACATAGAATTCAGTTTACAAAATATATTTTTATTGATCCAAAGAAAGATACCGCTGATGACAGCCATGCGATATAAACAGCGGCATTTTATTTTGGCCATAATCTACGAACAAACTCCTTTCCTGAAGTATTTGTTTTCATGGTTGAGACTAGTGATGGGCTGAATCGAACGATTCAAAGAATCGAGATATTAGTATTCGAATGAGAATTGAATAATCATTCGAATGATCGATTATAATCGATTATAATATCATTCTAATGCTCCCAACACTAGCTGAAACTAAAACATTTGCATTGTAAAAAATCGGCAAAAAATGTTTCAAAGGAAAATTTGTTTTCCTGGACACCGAAATCTGCACCAAATTTATGAATTAGTTTATAAGGGCTACTTTTTCGATGTTTTCGTACCATAAAATCGGTAGAATTGTTCATTTTATTTTGTTGTAATTTTGCTTGCAAGCTTCTTGTAACTTTCTTCCATTTGTTTCTTGCATAAATTATTCTGACAGCTGTTTGAAAGTACAAGATACGAAATAAGAAAATCAGTCTAATTTTTTGCAAGTTTCTTCCTACACTGTTTACAAAATACTAAAAAAAATAAATCGATATAGGATAAGTTCACAAACGTCAAATATTTGTGCATCGATTTATCATCCCTGCTTTTTCGGTGATGCTGATGCATACGCAGCTGTTGCCGATCGGTTATTTTTGTTTGACGTTAAAAAACACTTTTAATGGTAGACACGAAAGATACAATAAATAAATCATTAATAAATACAAACACGTAGTCTGATACTACTTTACAATTTGCATGCTTTAAAGTTGCTTATTAGCTCTATCTTAATTAATTTTTTCTTAATTGCTTCTGAACACTACCTAAACCAATGTCAGTTCATACAAAAATAAAAGCAAACAGACCTTTTCTGACGTTTTGTAAATGTCAAACATTCATATGAAGTCATACAATACTACAAAAATAAAATAGCTATTTAAAGATTTTAACTTGAATAAGACTTTAGAGAAAGTATGGCACTTCACTCAATAAAAATTTGGAAAATTGTCGTGTTAACCAAGGGTCATACTTAAACAGTTTTATCACTAATTTGAATTAAATTTTACGCCTTTATGTTTATTTCTTAGTTCTTTACTTTTCATATAACTTCGCCGCCATTGCATCATTTGATCACATGCAGGCATCAAAACGTAATGACGATTTTTTGCGATGCATCTTTGTTAAATTTTTGCGCATCAGTTTGACAAACTTTGCAATAGTGAATAATTGACGTTTAAATTATAGCCAAATTTTTGCGTAAGTTAACGTTTGACATTAGCGCATCATTGCTATAGTGATGAGTTTATGAATTTACTCATAGTCTTTATGAAGCGATTTTCGCCGTTATGCGCGAAACAGATTAAACCAGCAACAGCACCAGCATCGTTAACAGCAAACAGCACGCTGACCAGCAAAAATTTCTCAAACACATTGCCACCAGCAACGTCATTTCATCTGCTTGACATTTCATATGGAAAAAAAAGCTTTTCATTGTGGTGCCACTGAATATTGCAGTGGGAAAGTTGACAACACCGCACCAGCAACAGCAAATTTAGGACTTTGGCCTAACGACGCTGTTGGCGTTGCTGTTGCTGTTGTAATGTGTGTTGAACAATTGAAATACATTGGCTCTAAATTAATGGCGGCCGCTGTTGCTGTTGACGGTGCTGTTGCTGGTTCAATCTGTTCCGCGCTTTAAAGTTCAGCTTCACGACGTGTGTAACATCCGTCATGTTGTAGTAGATCTTAAAGAACGGGCTTTGACTCAGTAAGTTTCCAAAATCACACTTGTTTTGTGTGGTGTGGTGTGCATTGTGCAATAAACTGTGCACATTTTTATCAAGCTTGCTGTATTGCAAACGTTCCTTTTTGAACAAAGTTGTTTACCTTTTTGATAGCATTATGTTTTTTTTTTCTTCACACAGACAAAAAAGTCAGGAACGCATTGTGGATTGACATAATCGGAACATGAGCTATTTTGACACAACACAACCCACCACTCCATAAGACACCCGATCTCACAAATTTCTGTTAACACTTATGAAATACATGAAAGCGGTAGCACCGCACGAGATAAGTCTGGTTCCGGCTTTATTTAGGTTTCTGCTAAGTCCATTCGACGGAGAAAAGATATCATTTTCTTAACTGTATAAATGGTTGGTTATAGAAGCTTGGAATTTCATTCTCCTATAGGAGTTATTTGTATCGAAGTGCCGAACTCGTTTCTCGAAGTTCAATGTGCTGTTTTCGTCCCACTCAATGTTTTACTTGTTTTATATTGAAAAATAAAAGAAAACCCAAAAGTTTGAAGTTATTAAAACTTTTCTATTCAAGAAATACTCCTACATCTCTCCTACAAGCATTAATCACAATGTTATATAGTTTTCACACTCGATGTTAAAGATATGTTTTTTGTGTAGGCTTTAAACGATAAAAACTTCGACAGACCATTAATCAAGATGTCCTCCCATATTGAAATGACAATCTATCAGGCTTCCTTCAGGTTAATATATAAAATGAATATAGCACATTACATACTTAAGTTCGCACAGCGTCTGGTCTTTAGAAAAGACTCCATTCGATTGATGTCAAAGCGGAACTGACATACACACAAAAAGCTATTCTGATTTCTGAAACCCACACAAGGGAAGTCGAATGACCTCACACTGTACATTTATCCAATGATTTCCTCTTTTTGTTCTTGGTTCAGTTACGATGGACACTCAGTGGTTGGATAATTTGTCAAGTATAGTTTTTGTATATCTCTTGCTTTTTACATGTTAAGTAATTGTGAATCTGATGTGTGACAGTTCCCATGCTAGGGTGGCTCACTTCAGGCGTAAGGGTTAAAAGTGTTCTTTCCGTTGTGTTTTTTTTTATTTTATTCCGAACAGCCAGACATATCAAGCTCGTGGGTGGTAAAATAGCCCCTAAAGGCATTTATGTGATTATATGACGGTTAACTACAAATAAAATCAATTCTATGTAAGAACGTGTTGGTATTATGGCAAGATGGTTCGACGCAGACCGTTTATAACATTTAATTCATTTACGTCATATAAAATTTGTCATTTTTGTAACCGATTGCCCTTATGTTTTCTAAGGGATTAAATTGAGTATATTGTGAAGTATTTATAAGCTTGTATAATAATTGATGACATATGTTGGGAGATACTAACACACATATTTTTTCTTTTCGGAATTATTATCACGTATATTGAACTTCAGTTACGATATACGGATTTAAAGCTTAAAAATTCCTATAGTTAAACATAAATATTGCGATTAATGTTTTCAAACTTTCCATCGGATTAGGTCCCCATGGTAATTTTAAGAACGAAGAAGAACTTATCCAACCCAATATGAATATTTGTTGTACATAAATTAAAACTAAGTAGTAGATACTCTAAATGTACCTGGTCGGTGGTCTATACGGTAATTTTAATTCTCACTTACCAGTGAAGTGGCACTTACTAGTTACTGTTAGGTGCTTAAAACAGTAACTTTATTACAACGGTATACAATAGAGTTTATTATGCATTTTAAACGCGCAATCGGATTATAATGGCAGAGGATATTGGGTTCGATTCTCAGCCGCTACAAAAAGTGTTTCAGGGGTGTACTACCTCTTACGAGGAATTGAAAAATCCTCGAAGAGTATATCTTGTCATGAAAAGTGCCATTTGCCATTTGGAATCGTCAGAAAATTGTAGGTACCATCCATTCCTGGTAACACACCAACAGGAATATTTTACAGTTATAAATCACTAGGCTTAAGCTCCCTATGAGTCTATGGCTTCTAATTTATCTTAATCGGAATATTTCATTTCAAAATTATGTTTTTCTTACACAAAAACTTAATATACAATTTAGTTTTTATTTTTTTATTTTTATACGTTTAATTCAAGAAATATCTATCAGATCTGTAGCATCGTTATAAAAAAGTACAATTAATTTAATTCTTTAACTTATCCACAAGGTTTGATTGCAAGAGAAAAAACTGCACTTATTAGACTAAGGCCGGTATTCACCGAGCGCTCTTAAACGGCTCCTAGCATTACGAGGCTCTTAACTTGAAATTTCTTTGGGGTATTCACCAACCCCACTCGCAAGTGTTTTTCGAAGTTCGAAAATGAGAGCCACTCTCTCTTGTTCAGGCATACCCAAACTTTGAAATCAAACTGTTTTCGAACTTGAATGACAGCTGGCAGTGAGAATCCTTCGGTCAATTTCGTATTTTGCTTGGTAAGCGTTGCTGGTGACGATAACTGGTTTTGGTTTTGCACTCACTTTCATTTGTTTAGTTTGTTTAGTTTTCGAATTTTCGAACAAACTTTCGAAGAGAGCGCTCGTAAGTTTAGGAGTGGTCGGGACCACTCCTAACCTTTAAGAGCGCTCGTAGATCTTCACTAATATTGCTTGGTGAATAGGTTTATGAGCTTCTTAAGTTATGAGCGCTCGGTGAATACCGGCCTAGAACTATCAATGATACAATACATAAAATTATGGCAATCAATATCCCTAAGCTAAGCTTACACAATTGGTAGTTCACATTTCAAAAAAACAAAGGTGACATTTTATTAGAGTTTTCATATTTATTGCTTCAATTCAAATTATACCACTAAAGGTCTTCGACGAATAATACTTTGGTCTTATTTTAGGTAAGAACTTAAGTTTGAAACCTTATATTCAGGACAGAGTTAAAAATCCACAGTATGTCATGGCAGTATGGTGGACAGCTCTAGATAAAACACTAATTTTTTAAACAAAACAAGGTCCAAAGGTCAGCTTACTCGTATTTGTGCATGGGCGGAGCACATGCTGTACTAGATATTTTGTTTCATCTAACACCCATCGATTTATTCGTCAAAAATACGCCTGCAAACACAGGTCTTCTTCTAAAAGCCTCCTTGCAGTTTATCAATAATGAAATTGGCCACTCCATCATTCTGAACTCATTCGGTTGTCTTCCAAGTACCGTCGTCACTCAATTAAATTTGAAAAAAAAAAAAAACATTTAGGTTACCAGAGAAATCTGGAAGGATATCATGGCAATTCTAGAAGATGATTCAAACAAAACTAATGACGTGATTCGTGGAAGTGTGTACTCAGACATACTAAGTTTAAGTCTAACTTTTCGTCTTCCCAATCACTGTAGCGTGTTCCAAGTGGAACCTTTGGCAATTAAGGCAGTTCTGTCTTGACTTAAGGGAAACGAGATATCAAATTAAGTCTTTTCGGACAGCCAATCAACTATTAAATCGCTTGATTCTGTTTTTACCAATTTAATAACAGCCCCTCTGCTGGGTGCCAGAGCACAGGAACAATTCAGGAAATTGTAACGCCAAAAGTGGAACAATTATACCTTTATTGCCAGATAGATCAAACATAGGTATTCCCTTCGCTACATGTAAACTTATGCTAAAGCAAAATGCTATTCAGAGACAAAACTTTAACTGAAACAATATCACCATTTGCTTGGCGACAAAGCATTTTTGACCGATTCACTGCAAAGGCTTACTATATTTAAGCAGATCGCACAAAGGCTCCGAAAGGACACTGTTTGATATACAAGTACGCAACGCGGTTTGGAGTTTATTCTTAGGATTTCTGCAGAAGCTGTATAAACGAAGAGGAGGAGGAATCGAGCTCTCACCTTCTCTGTACATTTACTGCCTCATCCCAAGAACGAAGACTCTCTCTGGGAGATTTCTACTATAATGATTCAAAATATCCAACCAAAACCTAAGTAGTTCATAAGTATATTATCCTACAGTACATTAAATGAGATCATATTTCCAGACCGTCTTCGTCAACTAATAACTATCATCAGCATGAGTGTCAATAACCAATGAAACATCAAGAGCATTAGTAGCCTCACATGTCACATTCCATGAAGAATTCGATCCACCCGCGACGGCAACCACACACAAAGATGGTTCAACGGCATTGAATAGAGACTAGCTTATGCTCTACTTAATTAACAAAATAACATAAAGAATGACAAGAGGAATCGTGAAGCGAGCAGGATATCTACGAAGCTGGACCAGCAGGTTATTGGCCTGGCATAGATTTCTCAGCAACTCTCGCGTGTGGAAATGGCTCTAGAGACAACGTTGAAGGCGACGATGAAGGTGATTGCGGCACAACGACGACAACGGTGTTGTATTTTGTAAATTTTCCGAAAATATCAAATAAAACATTATAAATTGTAATTGAAAAAGGAGTTGCATCTTTTTTATTTTTACTATCCATCCTACATTTGGGGGCTCAACCCGGATGATTTTGCTAAGATTGGAAATAATTTGTTAAGAAATCAAATCGTAAAACAAAATTATAGTCTAACTCGCTCTGGTTTAACGATTAGGGAGAATGTGTCTAAGATTTAATGTGATATCACAATGGACCAACTTATGGTCTAAGTGTGTCGGCTCTCCTACTGACAGCTACATCAACCTAACCAACCTAACGTAAGCGTATATCTGATATCGTTGCAATGTATTTTCCCTATTGCAATATCGTGCTATGAGTACGAGTATGGGGGAACATCGTTATTTCTTTGAATACAAAAGTATTTTTTAATTTAAACCACCCAAATAGTTCATAAGGTATGACTCACTCAATCAGAAGACTTTATAGGTTTCATGAATAAAAAAAAAGAAGAAAATCCCAAGAATTACCGCACATATAACCTATATTGGTCTAAAAAAGACCAAGAAATAAATCCTTCCATCTTCTTATCCTTCTTTTAGCCACAATAAATTTCAACCTACATCAATATCCTTTCACAAAAATAAAATAAACGATAGAAATAAATAGCGACACAAAAAAAGAAAAAAGGATTGCATCTAGGCCATGCCATCATCATAGAGAGTCCATCTATACAAAATGTAGACCTATAATACGAACCTGCAACGGGATTCGTGCCAGAAATCGATTTTGGAACAAGCACAGGGATGACAAGAGAATGATTGAATACATACCGCACACAAAATAGGTGGAGGGTGGTGAGTGGGGGCAAAAAGCATTATATTCCAGAAAATAGTTTAAAGGAACACAAAGTTAACCTCTTTATAGATATATGTAGTTGGAAGGTACGTAAGACTTTAGGCAAGGAACCATCGACTTGGAGATATAATAAAGACAATTACTTTGAGTGGTGTAAGTGTGCGTATTTATCTTTTTTTTTCTTCTTCTTTATCTGTCATTATCTTGAATGACAGTCTTTATATACGGAGTGGCACTTTTATATTTATGTATGTACATAAACTTTTTTTGCTGCCTGCGTGGGCACCTATAACTAGATATAAACTTATACGAACATTTTTTAACTTCTTCTTAAGTTGGTCGGAGCCATTTTTTTTTTCATTTCACAATAAATGAAGATTAATGTGACTTTTGGTTTACTTTAAGTTTATCAAGACTCAACCGATTGGAAAGCTGTAACAAGAATAAAGAGGCTATATAACAAGGAAGGGATGCAGGATATAGTTGTTGGTGGTAAAAGGATATGCACATAAAAATGAGTAACAAGCTGCTCATGAATTATAAAGATACCACCACTCTCATACATTTAATGAGATATTTGTTTTCTTTTTTTTTTTTTTTGTATGAGGACGTGGCATCATTACGCTATCATTCTTAGTTTATTTGTTGATCTTTTGAAGCTGTGCTGGCTGTGATTTTGTTCTAAAAATTGTAGATCAACATCTAATATTGAACATAAATACATACCAGGTATCTCGAGCCTATTGTTCGGATCATACACACATATGTATATCTCATACAACAAAAAACAATTCTAAACATCATACGCATCATACAATTTTCTTGTTCTAAGATTTCATTGGTTCATGATTCTTATGATTTTAAGATTTCATCGTCAATTCATTGAAAGAAAATCAATCAAAAAATTAAAAAAACAATCGAAAACGACAGAAGAGTATTAAGACGAAAGAATTAATATATAAATGTTCGAACATAGTATTAATAATAGATATGCAAAAATTGTTAGATGTTAAAATAACTTTTTTTTTTAAATGGCGCCCGGGTGAAATATTTTTATTCCTACCCAACTAAGAGAATTACTTCCTATTTCTTAAATCTAATAATAATTCGAAGGAATAGTGCTTATATATCTATTCTTGCTGGAAGTCAAGTAGTTATGGGAGTAAAACTTGATATAATTCATCGCTTGATATTCTCTGCAGCACTTTTTATCACCTGTATGACTCAATTCTCTAATAATACTATATTCATACTATAAAACCACGGGGGAGTAATACCCACGAAACTGTTATAAAAGTCTTAGTTTAATAGTTGATGTTTCATTCCTATATCGCTTGTATTTATAGTTAAATATGCTAAAAATGTTATATCTACAAATATGTTTGACAATTAAATTCGATATTTTTATAATAATTAGAATAATTATTAGATAGTTAAAATAAAGACACTACAATCATGCCTTATTTTCTGTCGGACTCTTATAGTTGATTATAGTTTCTAAGTACTAATTATAAAACTGTGCAAATACAAGCATAAAGTAAAGATAAGCGTCAAATGTAATTCGGGGTTTCACCAGTTAAATGATTCATTGATCTGGAGTGCACAACGCGCTTTTGTTATTTTTTTTAATATTCAACGAGAAGATTACGAGTACTAACTCTTTCTTAATTTTAAACATTTTCTAACTAGTATCGTGCTACGGAAATTTTATTTTATTAAATTGCTTTTGAATACACCTAAGGTAATGGCACTTCATGTAAAACAACTAAGTTAAAACAGTCCTGTTTTGCTGTTTGTAGATGTCATATGAAGTTAGCACGATACTAAAAAAAAATAAAATAGGTATTCGATGAGAAAAAATGATGCTATATTCGATTAAAATTTGAAAAATCGTCCTTTAAACCAAAGTTTTATACTAAAACAGCCTTAACATCGTACTAATTCAATTTAAATTTTGCGCCAATGTTTTTAGAGAAAACTGTTCATAAACATGAAATTCATTTTTTAAACTCTTTTAGTAGCAAGGTATACAAATAGAATACCTTGTGATTTCTTAAGCAAATTTGAATTTATGCTAGAACAAAAATTTTAAGTCCTTGTAGAGGTTTCTTAAAAAAATAAGCTTGCTTATAAAAAATTTTCAAAATATTTTTAAGAAAAACTTTAAGTTTTTATAATTGTACGAATAAAAATTGTAAAATTGATCCGCTTTTGAAATTTCGAATTTTCAATATCAAATTATTAAATTTTTTAAAAAAATCAAAATATATTTTTTTTTTAAGTGTGGAAAGGCAATATCTTTCAAACTTAGAAGCATCTCAATAAAAAATTTCATTAAAATCTGTTGCGTCGATAATAAGAAAATCAAAATTTGAAAAATTTTTCTATAGTAGGTACCGTCAGTTATATCTTAATTTCAAAATTATTTTTATCGAATTATAGATCGTAAGAAGTTATCGAAAGAAAAACAATATTATCAAATTGAAATTCTAAAAGCCGTTTTGGAGAAAAATACGATCTTCGAAAACTATTTTTTAACATTTGTATCGTGTTTACTGTTCTTTTTAGATAAAATAAAATATTTTTTCTCAAATCTTATAGATTGTATTAAAAAACTTTTATCTGTCAAGTTTTAAGAAAACCAAGCATGGTTTTTTCGAAATATAATTTTGAAAAAAACAAAATTGAAAAAAATGAAAATACACATTACTATTCGAACTTTTGAGGAGATTTAGCATAACAAAATGATAAAAACCGGTTGTACGGTTTTTGAAAAAATTAAAAAAAAAAAATGGTTCCATGGGGTAGGGCACCATAAATAACGCCTTTTCAGGTTTTTTTTTTTTCAAGCATTACCTAACTTGAACTAAATGAAATTTTGTGATATTTTTTTTTAAATCTAAAAGCTTTTGAAAAAAAAAAATTATTTACGAATTTTGAAAAGAATTCGTATGGCAGATACCGTTATTTTTGGTTTTAAAATAAAAGAAAAAAAATATGTGAAAGGAAACATTTCGAAATTATATCTACCAACGTTAAAGAAATCCGACCGAGTCGTTTAGGTTGTAGTCGCACAGACAGACATAATTGCAAGACCCACAACTTTGATCAAAATCTCGAGTTCTATTTTTTTTACGAATGCATAACTTGCTTTATAGCGTCTATAAGTCGCACGTAAAAATGTGGAAACTGGGTGTATCCACTTCTATAATTACAAATAAATATTGTTACACCAGTTGGCTATCTCTCTATCTATCTCTATCTTTCTCTATCTATCTCTATCGATCTCTATCTATCTCTATCTCTTTCTATCTCTATCTATCTCTATCTATCTCTATCTATCTCTATCTATCTCTATCTATCTCTATCTATCTCTATCTATCTCTATCTATCTCTATCTATCTCTATCTATCTCTATCTATCTCTATCTATCTCTATCTACCTCTATCTATCTCTATCTGTCTCTATCTATCTCTATCTATCTCTATCTATCTCTATCTATCTCTATCTTTCTCTATCTATCTCTATCTGTCTCTATCTATCTCTATCTATCTCTATTTATCTCTTTCTTTCTCTATCTATCTCTGGCTATCTCTATCTATTACTATTTATCTCTTTCTTACTATTTATTTTCTTTCCCTATCCCACAGTTTTAAACAAAAAATATTTTTTAGGCATACCGCCTATTGTGAGGAAGTGAAAAATTCTCCAAGGGTATCTCGTATCAAAATCGTATGTCTCTTCTATTCTTGGCAACAATACTCCTACAGGAATTTTTTGGACTTCAATTTATTTACTAAAAATAACTTTTTTAAGTTTAACGACAGAAGGCATTTTTTGTCTTAGACAAAAGATCATTGATGAATATCAGAAAGAGAGTCGGAGACAAAACGGAGCCCTGTGGCACATCAGCATTTATTTTATGGACTTCAGATTTTAAACCATCGAATACAGCTTGTATTGAGCGGTTCGAGAGCTAGTTTCTTGTTCATCGAAGAAGAGATTCATCAATTCCAAATGCACGCACTTTCGTAAAAGAGTTTGATGCCAAACTATATCAAATGCTTTTGAAATCAAGTGCAATAATATTCTTTCTTCCAAAACGAGCTAAAGACTTGTGCCACTGTTTGGTGAGATAAACTATCAGATGACCAGTTTGCGAGTTATTCAATCATAAGCATGGGATATGTTCGATTTGGAAGAATAGTGGAAAGTCTTAGAAATTTGTCTGATTTAATTTAATTAAAAGTTGAAATGACCTCAACTCCAAAGCGGGTTTCGCAAATATTCTTCCATGTTTACCGACAATTATACAATTCACAGCATTCATATATTGCGAATTTAATTTTTCTAGTTGTCTCGGTAATGTTACATAAGTGCAACTGTGGTGGTGTTCATCTAGTAAACAGAAAAATATATTTCGTTTGTTAAAATTCTGAAATTTTTCAATTCAAAATTGATTATGGCTTCCCATTAACAATAAGTAAACAATTTATTTGACTGCCGAGGATAAATTTTGAACCAACCTTTACCTTGAATATCTCGAAACTCTAACACGATACACGAAACCGATAACACGCACACAGTAGTTAGCTACAAGGACCGGTTTGTCTGTTAGGTGTCACACCACAAATTTTTTATTGTATTTTTATAGGAAATAAACCCTTTGCGAAGAACTTGCACGAAATAAATTGACTTTTCCGTAAAGATTGTCGTTAGCCATTTGTTTTAATTTTTATTGGTTTTTTAACCTCCTTGTATGATTTGTAGTGTGACGTCACTTCCATCACGGTCGATTTTCTATGTTCACTATCCTACGTTAAAAAGCTGAATTTCAAAATTCACAAAGAAATTACTGATTCGTTACCCTGAATAAATATTTTTGCATATTCATTATAAACTTTCGACTGAAAAACCCGCCATGAAAATTTATTTTGCTTCTTGCAAAACATTTTCTTTCAAGGTCAATTTAATTATTTAAATACGCAATTCATCTGGAAACACAAGTTTTTTTTTTTCATCATTTTAGCTGAGTTCGTATTACCGACATTTTAAGGTAACTTATCTTCAGCGTAATTTGTCTTTCTGTTGAATGCCAATTAGATTGAAAAAGTAGCGTTTTTTTTCCAATTTATAATGAACTCTTTGGATTAAATTCTTTTTCTATAAATTTTTCATTCTTTGCACTAACTGGCGATCCCTTAGTAGATTGGATTTTATTGCATATCTGATTGGCAAGCATGAAATCAGTTTAACTTGAATAAATCTTTGAATGAAATGTAGCTTCACAGTTTTTTTATCTGTTTCTAGAGATTAGATATATAAGTGAATCAATATGAGTTCAATATGGTTCTAACGGGTGATTTTTTAAGAGCTTGAGAACTTTTTTTAAAAAAAAAACGCATCAAATTTGCAAAATCTCATCGATTCTTTATTTAAAACGTTAGATTGGTCCATGACATTTACTTTTTGAAGATAATTTCATTTAAATGTTGACCGCGGCTGCGTCTTAGGTGGTCCATTCGGAAAGTCCAATTTTGGGTAACTTTTTCGAGCATTTCGGCCGGAATAGCCCGAATTTCTTCGGAAATGTTGTCTTCCAAAGCTGGAATAGTTGCTGGCTTATTTGTGTAGACTTTAGACTTGACGTAGCCCCACAAAAAATAGTCTAAAGGCGTCAAATCGCATGATCTTGGTGGCCAACTTACCGGTCCATTCCTTGAGATGAATTGTTCTCCGAAGTTTTCCCTCAAAATGGCCATAGAATCGCGAGCTGTGTGGCATGTAGCGCCATCTTGTTGAAACCACATGTCAACCAAGTTCAGTTCTTCCATTTTTGGCAACAAAAAGTTTGTTAGCATTGAACGATAGCGATCGCCATTCACCGTAACGTTGCGTCCAACAGCATCTTTGAAAAAATACGGTCCAATGATTCCACCAGCGCACAGTGGGTCCTCTCCATACACATCAGTGCTCAAAATACAATTTTTAATTTTTGTCTTAAAAAAAAAATAAAAATGCATAATTAATATACATATTATAGCACATGTCATTTGTAAGTATTATCTTCCCTCTCTGTCTAATGGCCAAGTTACGGTACATTCAAGTTGACTCTTTGTCATTAGTTTTTATTAGACATGCGCAAGTTTTAATTTTGTGTAGTTTTATTTTATTTTTAAAAGTTAACTCCGTTAAACAAAAAAAAATTAAAAATATGTTGTTTGTTCAAGAAGGCATGTAGATTGCAAATACATTTTTATTTTCGATTGAAATGTGTTACTTAGTGCATAAAATACATAAATGGATGACGGGTTTACTCACGGGCAATGAAATTTTTAAAATGATTTTTTTTTAACTGGCGCAGAGAACTTTTAAATCTAAGTATACAGCATGAAAGAAGAAATATTTGTTATTAAAAATCCGAAGACAGAAGTAAAAGTTAGGTGCGCCAGTTTGAAATATCACAGTTTGAGTTTGCGGTTGAATAAATAGATAATACAAAGGCCGACAAAAAAATTTGGTAGTAGGTGTTTAGCTAAAATATGAGTATGTGGGCTTATAGGTATGTTCATTATGATATCAAATCCGAAAATTCCGGCAGGTTTTTTTCTCAGCCTTGGGTAGGGGGTAGGGGTGAAATTAAAAACTATTTATTTTTCCTATCTTTGTTCCAGGAATGTAACCACTTATATAAATATAAAATTTAAATATGCAATTTGATGCTCTGTAATTAAACCTAAGCTTACATACCTAAATGTTGAATATCCGACTGATAGAACTTAAAATATAAGCTTTTTAGTGACTCATATCGAATTTTTTGTTAATTTTTTGCTTGATATAAGATCGGTTTTCAGATACATGCGGAAAGATTTAGGTGTTTTTTCCTAGAAACAGCTTGACTTTATGTGAAGCTCTGTCCTTGGTATCCCATGACCACAAGTCTGCACCAAATCTTTATCAATGAAAGTGAAATAATGACTCATGCCCTACTTCCAATTATCCAGTTAAGCGAAGAAGACCAGGAGGTGCGAAATAGATATTTTCATATATCGGCAAAATTTCAGCGGAAAGACATCACAAAAAAAAGAAGGATAACATGTGGGATGTTATAAATAGGTTGTTTATCTCTGCCAATCCCTTGATAACATCGCGCACAAAGACAGTCATTCACCGAAAAATGTTTTATCCTGAAGTCATAAATATGTTACTCGAAGAACAATTGTTTTCTTAAAATAAATCAATCAATAACCTTGAAAATGTTTACTATGGTCAGAACTATATTCATTATTAATAATATTTTCATTTTCAATAGCAGTTGGTATCTATTTATAACAGTTCTTAGCATTTGAAACAAGATTTTGAATTTTGAGCACTGCTTAGTATGAAGAGGACCCACTGTGCAGCGTACAAACCACACCAAACAGTGCATTTTTCGGGATGCATGGGCAGTTCTTGAACGGCTTCTGGTTGCTCTTCACTCCAAATGCGGCAATTTTGCTTATTTACGTAGCCATTCAACCAGAAATGAGCCTCATCGCTGAACAAAATTTGTCGATAAAAAAGCGGATTTTCTGAACACTGATTTTGGTAATAAAATTCAATGATTTGCAAGCGTTGCTCGTTAGTAAGTCTATTCATGATGAAATGTCAAAGCATACTGAGCATCTTTCTCTTTGACACCATGTCTGAAATCCCGCGTGATCTGTCAAATACTAATGCATGAAAATCCTAACCTCATAAAAATCACCCGTTATTAGAAAACCTTCAATACATATAACCCTGGTTATTTTATTTGTATTTTTGTTTATATTTTACCCCAACTGCTATCTGTTAGATTAGATTATCATGACAGATATCTGATCCATTGTCTATTCTTAAATGCTGAACTGAACATGAAATGAGGTGACTTCAAGATACAAGAGTTGCAGTGATTGTTTAGAATTTCCCAATAAGATTATTAATCATTATGAAAAATTATTGGAATCGCAGCAATCTAATTATGAAAATATTATAGACATTTTAAAGAAGAGTGTGAATAATCTATCATCTCAAATTAGTGATATGGTTACTTCAATTAAAACGGACTTAAAAGAAAAGAGTGATAAGGATAAAGAAGAAGTGCAAGCAATTTCTGCTACGGTGAAAGAGTTAAATAGTAATTTGTTGATAAAATCATCGGAAAGTGCGAGCGAGAAAAATGATCAGTTAAAAAAAATGGAAGTTAATGTACGAGAGTGTTTAGTAAACAAAATTGATGAGTTAAAGAGTGAGGTAGTGAATTCCCGAATTAAAGAGTCTGAAACGAAAATGAAAGAAAAGACAAAACCGTCTTATGCTGATTTACTAAAGAAACCAATTGAAATTGCACCTGTGTTAGTGAAACCCAAAGAGAGTCAGCATTTTGATGTGACAAAATCCGACATAAAAAAGAAAATAGACCCCTCTGCCCTTTCCATTAAAGTTAACAACATGTTTGAAAGAAAAAATGGTTCGATTGCTATATGTTGTGACAGTGAAGACGCTATTAAAAAAATAGGAGATGAAATAAAAAATAAAATGAGTGATAAGTATGAAGTGCATATGCCAATTATGAAAAACCCAACTATTCTTGTGTCTGGTATGTGCGAAAATTTAGAAGGCAATGTTATTGAAGAGGCTATACAAAAACAAAACAATATTGTTTTTTCTACAATAAAATGCGTAAAGGTGTATGCATCTTTTAAGAATAAAAATAATTTTAACGCTGTTTTGGAAGTAGATAGTAAAGCTTTTCATGAAATTATGGAAGTTAAAAAGATTTACATTAAATATGACAGATGTGTGGTTTATGAAAAAATTGGTATCCGCCGTTGCTTTAAATGCCTAGGATATAACCATAGGTTTGATCAATGCACAAGTGAAAAAAATTGTTTAAAATGTGGTGAAAAGGACCATGAAATTAAGGACTGTGTTAATTAAGTTAAATGTGTTAATTGTATGAGGCTTAAAAATAAAGCTAATCTTCCTGATATGGATATTAAGCATGATGTGCGTAGTGTAGAATGCCCAATCTATAGAAGACAATTAATTAATAAAAGAAGACAAATCAATTATTAGCAATTATCGGAGTTGAAGTGCTTAAGTCTTAATATTGAAGGTCTCGTAAATAACTTCTGTGAACTAGAGTCGTTGGGTTATGATGATAATTTTGACTTTATTTGTGCAACAGAAACCCATACTACTGATATGGTCGAAGATGCTGAAATTGATTTAAAAAGCTATCAAATAATTAGATGTGATTCCATATCTACGCATACAGGTGGTGTAATTTTTTATATAAAAGATAACTGGAATTGTGAAATATTAAAAAAGATGACAATTGAAAAAAAGGTATGGTTTTTGTTAGTAAAAGTCCATAGACATAATGCTGTTTACTTGGTGGTATCTACAGATCTCCGAGCTATTCTCCAACGATATTTATAGATAATTTTTCCAACTGGATGAACTTTTTAAGCTGTGATTTTAAATCTGTGATAATAATGGGTGATATAAATGTAAATTTCTTAGTAGACAGTTCATATAAAAATCAAATAAGTGCAATATTAAATGATAACTCATATACCCAGTTAATAGAAGATCCAACAAGAATTACCAAAAACTCCCAAAGCTTAATTGACTACGTTATGACTAACATTCCGGAGAGAGTTAAAGCCAAGTGTGATAGTAAATTTAAGATAAGTGATCATGAATCTGTGATAATTAGTATAAGTTCATTATTAAACTTTAAGCTAGACAAAAAGCTCATGCGTGTATTTAAATACGATTCAGTGTGTTTCATCCTTAGTTTACGTAACTGTGATTTTTCTTTTAATGAAAACAATATATCGCTTGACGAGCTAACTAATAAATTCTCGATAAACTTCCTACAAACGGTTGATAGTTTTACAAAATATAAAGATATAAATATTAATTTTAATCCTTGGTTTACTGATGCTCTCAAGACTCTGAAAATTGAAAAGGTTTTGAAATACGAAAAAGCAAAATTACAAGCTGTGCAGAAACAAATTTAAAACCGCGCTGAACAACGCTAAGAACAAATACATCAGTAGAAAAATTGAAATATGTGGTGATCAAAAATCAATGTGGAGAACATTAAAACTTTTCGTCTTAAAAGAAAGTAAAAAAAATATCAGTGAAGTTGTGCACAATAACAATAAATACACCAAATGTCTTGAAATGTCCAATGTCTTAAACTCATTTTTTGTCGAAAGTATTGTCGATATTAGAAACAGTATTCCAAATAAACCGTACATTAATTCTGTGTTTGATTATTATTACTTAAGTTTTCAATTTAAAGAAATAAATTTGGATGACCTAAAGTCTGTGTTAAAATCCATGAACAACAAAAAAGATACAAACGGAGTGAACATTAAAATGTATGTTGACGCTTTTGAAATTTGTGGTGATATCTATGTTGCTTAAAATCATTAATTTATCTTTGATTAATGGCGTTTTTCCAAGTTGCTGTAAAGAATCTGTTATTGCCCCTATTCAAAAAGTTAAAAACTCTAAGAAAGTGGAAGATTTAAGACCTGTCAATATGATGATACTGGAAAGTAAAATTATTGAAAAGATTGTTTATAATCAGCTGCAAAAGTATTTAGAATCCTATAATCTTATTTCATGCTATCAATCTGGTTTCCGAAAAAATCATAATTGTGAATCCCTACTCAATCTTGTCATAACGAAGTGGAAAATTGACATTCATGACAAAAAAGTGGTTGTGGCAGTGTTTTTAGACTTGAAAAGAGCATTCGAAACTGTAGACCAGTTGATTTTAATAGATAAACTCAAAATGTATGGTGTGAGAAATAGAGAACTAAGCTGGTTCAAATCATATCTTGAAAATAGAACTCAAAGAACGAAAATTAACGACGTATTTTCAAACCCTGTGTCTGCTCTTCATGGAGTTCCTCAAGGATCTTTGCTTGGAGTTTTGCTGTTTTTAGTATACATCAACGATATGGAGAATGCTGTTCCTTTTTCTAAAATTGTTTTGTTTGCAGATGATGCTTTACTGTTTGTTTCTGGTAATAATATCGATGAATGTATAGATAAAATTAATTTAGATCTTCAAAATTTACAAGACTGGTTTGACAGTAATTTGTTAAAATTAAATATAAATAAAACAAAATATATGGTTTTAAATGGTTCTACTAATAGAAGCATCAATATAAATGAAACAGTAAATGAAATAAAATATTTAGGTGTTGTAATTGATGATAAATTAACTTTAGATGATCATGTTAATTATGTATGTAAGAAGATATCAAAAAAACTGTACTTCCTGAGTCGAATTCGAAAAAAAATGTCTATAAAAACAACTATTAATGTTTATAATACAATGATAAAACCACACTTTGAGTATTGCTCAAGTATTTTATTTATGTGTAATAATCAAAAAATGAGTAGATTACAAAAACTTCAAAATAGAGGAATGAGAATTGTTTTAATGTGTAATGGATTTACCCCAATAAGAGAAATGTTGTTTAAATTGTCATGGATGAGTGTTAACCAAAGAATTATGTATAATGTGATAGTATTTACACTGCCGGTCATAAGGTTAGAAGCAGGCATTTTTGAGAAGTAAAATCGACATTTCTCCCGTTACATGATGGATTAGAAAAAAACAACTATGGTAAATGAGAGACTATTTTGTTAACAACAAAATATAAAATTTGGGTATAAGAGAGATTTAGCTAACGGAACTTTTATGACAAATTGTAAAGTGAGTCAAGAATATGCGAAAATTAATCGGGTCATTAGATTAGAAGCATTGAACAAATCAACGTTGTTTTGTGAAGTGAATAAATTTTTGTTCGGTTTAAACGGTACATTTTATAAATTAATTGTTCTTGATTGAGATTTAATAAAAATGGGCAAGAAAAAATGTTTGACAGTGGAGGAAAGGGCAAGAATAGATGTTTATTGCTCTGAAGGTCTTTCATGCCGTGCTATAGCCCGAAAAATAAATCGAAGTGATCATTGTGTCAGTAATTATTTAAAAAATCCATCGTCTTACTCAAAAAATTATAAAGGAAACACTTCCTCTGCCTTAACACTTCGCGAAACGCGAAGTATCCTTAGAATAGCGTCAAATTCAGCTTTATCGGCAGCTAAAATAAGGGAGAAAGCTAATGTTAAGGCCAGCTTGTCCACTGTTAAACGCACGATTCGCCATTCTAAGCACTTAAAGCGCCTGAAGCTTAAAAAAAAACCACCACTTAATGACGCAAGGAAGAAGCAACGCTTGTGTTTCGCGAAAGAACACATGAGCTGGGATGTGCAAAATGGAATGACCACAAATGATTGGCGGAAGGTTATTTTTTCCGACGAAAAAAAATTTAACCTAGATGGGCCAGATGGTTATAATTATTATTTCCATGACCTGAGGAAAGAGGAGCGGTTTTTAAACCGTCACCATAGCAGAGAAGGAGGCGTTATGGTCTGGGGCTCAATTTCATTTTATGGCGCTATAGAATTGGTAGTTCAAGATACCAAAATGACTGGGAAAACCTACAAAGCCTTGCTTGAATCAGTATTCCCCAAAATTAGCGAGGTGTTTGGACCAATTCCATGGATTTTTCAGCAGGACAACGCTCCCATACACACAGCCCGAGAGGTAAAATCCTTCATTGCGAACCAAAACGTCCACTTGCTGCCTTGGCCACCATATTCCCCGGACCTAAACATAATTGAAAATGTGTGGGGCTGGCTTACACGTAAGGTATATGAGGGAGGGAAGCAATACGATGACAAGGAAGCGCTAATTCATGGTATCAAATTGGCCTGGAGTGAGATTTCACTGGACTACTTGGAATCTCTTTATAAATCCTTAAAAGATAGAATTTTTGAAGTTATTTTGAAGGCTGGTGGCAGCACACATTATTAAAAATCTAATAAAAGCTAAAATAAATAACAAAATATAAATAACTGCATTTTATTTTCATTTATTTGATGTGCTTCTAATCTAATGACCCGATTTATTTTCGCATATTCTTGACTCACTTTACAATTTGTCATAAAAGCTCCGTTAGCTTAATCTTTCCTATACCCAAATTTTATATTTTGTTCTTAACAAAATAGTCTTTCGTTTACCATAGTTGTTTTTTTCTAATCCATCATGTAACGGGAGAAATGTCGATTTTACTTCTCAAAAATGCCTGCTTCTAACCTTATGACCGGCAGTGTATATTTAAAATCAAATTTAATATATTGCCTAACTATTTGTATGAGTATATATCTTTCGTTGGTGATGTACAACCTTTTGCCTTACGCAATGCTGGTGATTTCAGGTTACCAAGGTTTAGAAACTTTAAGACCACTAATATGATTCTACATAGAGGTTTAGATATTTACAACAGTCTTCCTTATATTTTAAAGAATGAGCATAACTTACAAAGATTCAAAAACAAATTATTCGAATATGTTAAAAATAGATTTATTTAATAGGTATAATATAAAATGATTGTAATGAATTTTTTAAATGGCAAAATACTGCCAAATAAATAAATAAATAATAAATAAAAAAAAAGTCTTTGTTTTATTTTTAATTACATAGTATTTAAAAATTTAAAATTTTAAGTTTAATGTTAAGGTCGGTAGGGCCCGACGAATTATATTATATTTCAGGGCTTTTTAAAGGGAATAAATGCACTATTAATACTTTTTCAATGGTGAAGTTCATGAACGAGCCATATTTGGAAATAATTACTACCAAACATCTGAGTCGGTGGTTGCAACTTTAAAAACTCTGAAGAACTATATGTATCCACATGAGAGCCATAAACGAGGATTTAATAAAATAAGTTTTTTTTCAATTGTCAAAATAAGAGAGATTTGAGAAAATAAATTAGTTCTCATGAATTACAATCTGATTGCTACCAAGTGCCAAACTATATTCGAGTTCCACATATCATCCACATTGCAACGCTGGGCATTGGTAGTTCTCATGTGAATACAGTCTACATACAGTCCAATTTTTAGTAGAGATAATCGTGCGGGCTAACTTGTGACAGTGAGATAAGACAGAAGAAGTACCGAAAATATTGCAGCCTTGAGTGCTTTAGTATAAAATGAGCCAATTCAGTCAGTACCATGTCAATCCCGGATTGAGAATCTTTCAGTTCACATTGTGCCCAAATTTGCATAAAGGTTTTTACCTTTGAAAATCAAATTAAATAGAGAGAAGAAGTCTGAAAGTTTGAAGAAAATCATCATTAGCAATGAAGCTCACCTTAGGCTATATTGCTTTTTAAATAAGCACAAACACTACACACCAACAAATTGATTGCAATCTTTTGAGTATTATATACGTTCTATATTCCACATTCTCAACCCGGACTGCGATTTTGTTACAATGTTTGTTAGCTAATGCTTGCAGGCTTCAGTTCGTGGAATTGTAACCTTGACAGTTTCCATTTATATTTTCGTAAGAATTTCTAACTTCATCTCCGTTGTAACATCACTTTGTTTCCTCCATCATGCATATCATTTTTAGTGTTTGTCATTTGAACCCGATGATGGAATTTATTCCGAAACGCGTCGTAAAAAAAATTTAAATAAAGTTGTGTAAATTTATAATTTTAAATAAAACAAACATAAAATATAAAAATTTTTCTATTTAGTTTATTTTATTATATTGAAATTTTATCATGCATATCTCATCCTCCTTCTATATCCTTCTAAGAAGCCGATATACCTCTACCAATCTCCTGTTTTGCTCGCGATTAGGTCCACTGATTCCATACAACACCGTCCCAAGACTTGCTTGGATGAATTGCTTTTCCTGTTTTATTTTCCACCATTGATAGAGAGAAAAAACATTTAATTTGCCTGACGTCAATCCTTATAGTAATGAACACCCTTCATATTATGCTCTGCATTTTACCATCATTAAAAGTAATTTAATTCCATGGATAAAAAAAGGATTCATCAGAATTGTATATTAAGTAGCCCTTCATAAAAATTAAGTGAACATGTATAGGTATTATAAATGTTTAAGGCATCTAAAGGATCAATTAAAACCATCTAATGAAGTTCATGGAAAAAACTAAATGAAAAAATGTACAGAATCCATGGAAAAATTCAATTTCACATTGTATCTATCTATACAATATGAAAGCCATATGTAAGCTTGTTTGGTTTTTGTTTAAGCAGTGAAAACCTTATAGTTTTGGTGCAGCATAGAAAATGCGTATGTACATAATTTTCAAAACTTTTACAACAATAGAGAATATCTGATGATGCTGCTGTAAATAACTTTACTTCTAAGCACCGAGTATAGTGCTTCATGCCTTTCTTATTTTTCGCTATTTTAATAAACAATGTTGTAGTCATATATAGGCAATTCTAACCATTACCCTTGAGTCCAAACATACAAATAATTTCAAGCGACGGCGTGTCTAATCGGGAAACTGTTGAGTGTCTTTAACCTGGCAAAGTCCAGCAGCGCAACTTTTAGTCACGTCGAAGTGCTTCCTTTACCTCCTCGTGGTGGTCCCCGGGCAATGATTTGTGTATCCACACGAATTAGCTAAAATTGGAAAGCGCGAAAATATCTCCTAACTCGTTAGGATAACTGAAAACCATCTTGCTACCGAAACGGAAACAGCGCCTCGGATAACTAATGATAATATATGTTGACGACTTTTGGCTATCGAATTAGGACAACGATTGGTTTCTGGAATGTGAGGACACTCCTCGTTGATATGGCAGTGAAGGTCCCCACAACGCCAGATTCCTCCATCTAGAGAAGGAATTCATGCGGTACAGGCTGGACATCTTAGGCCTTAGCGAAATACGTTGGATGGGCTCGGGCAAGTTCAAGTCACCATCGCGTAACACACTGTACTGCTCTACTCCGGAAAAGCTACAGGAAGCACACGTGAAGCTGGGGTTGGGCTGCTGCTAACAAAAACAGCTGTTAGTAGTCTGATTTCATTTGAGCCTCTTGGAGAAAGAATAATAAAGGCACTATTCCGGACAAGAGTACGTCACGTCACCATTATACAGTCTTACGCCCCAACGGAGCTCGCATCCGATGAGGAGAAAGAATGCTTCTTCAGTCGCTTCTACAGGAGCCGCTTACAACAACACACCGCGCGGAGATATTAAAATGGTTACGGGAGATTTGAATGCTTAACTGGCTGAACACAATAGAATGCTGCAACTGGAGCTGCAGCTGCAACTGGAAGAGCTATCAAAAAGTGTCGTACGTACTTTTTTTTTATGCGCCCACAATGAGGCTGTACAGCTTTCATGTTTTGTTGTCATTATTTTGTTGGGTCAGGTGTTGAATCTTTGGCAAATTGTAAATATTTTAAGTAATTGAAACTATAAAATGGACACTGAAATTGAAGATTTTCGTCCATTATTTTAATTAAAATTTAACCACGAAATCACAATAAAACAAAACAACACTTAAACTCACTGACAGATATATAAAATTTGAAATGTCAAAATTGCTGCACGAAAAAGTTAAAAGTTCGCCAACTCCTGCAGCACCGTCTGCAGCACCGACTGCAGTTGCGTTGTGTTGTGTTCGTAACATTGAATTTTCGTGTATTGTTGTTGCAGTTGCAGTTCCAGTTGCAGCTCCCTCTCCATTGTGTTCAGCCAATAAGTTGGCAGCAACAACGATGGACTCAAACATGTGATGGGAAATCATGGAGTTGGGAATTGCAATGATAACGTTGAGCGGTTCATTTGCAATACTAACGGACTCGTCATTGGCGGCACCATGTTTGGAAAGTAACAGTAGGTGTCACTAAGAAGCTGCAAACATTCATTAATAGATGTCTACGAAACATCTTTAGGATTTTCTGACTCAATCGTATATCAAACGAAGACCTCCTCAGGAAAACGGGTCAGGAACCTATTGATTCTACTGGTATTATACGACGTCGAAAGTAGCAGTGGATCGGACACACGCTTCGAAAAGGCGACGACTGTATTGCGGCGCATGCAGTGCAGTGGAATCCGCTCACTCAAGAAGGAAGAAGAGCTGGACGACCGAGAAGCTCATGGAGAAGGACAGTCGAGGAGGAGTCAGCCCAAATAGGCAAGAGTTGGAGGGAGTTGCAACTCATATCCAGAAACCGAACACGATGGCGAGCTGGCGTTGTGGACGCCCTATGCCTTCTCCTTTTAATTTGTTCTATTCTCCTATTAATTTGTTGGATTCTATCCAACAAGTTCAAATGAGTTATAAGGCTACCAATCCACCATATGAGAGTAATACTCAAGATAAACCCTGGCTGGCTATAAGGGAAGCATACAAAGTACTCAAACACGATCCAAACCAGAACCGGAATACGGCTTTTATGTTATCACAGACAGTCAGGCGGCTGTAAAGCCATTAATTCTAATACATTAAACTCCAAATTGGTCCAGCAATGCCGGGATGAAATTGCTTGCCTCAATATTAACCACAATTTCACTCTTATCTGCGTTCCGGGTCATTGTGGCATTGATGGTAATGAACGGGCGGATGAACTGGCCATGCAAGTATCAACCCTTCATAACTGACTAGCTGAAAGAGTCAGCATTCCGCTTGGATTTATGAAGGGCTAGGTTAGGTTAAAGAGGCTGTCATATAAAGCATGTGACACACTTAGACCAGTAGAGGTCCATTGTGATACCACGATCTAATAGGGGGACATGCAGGGCATGTACAAAGCAGGTGTGGAATTGTTTCCTCTTCCTCCTCGTCCAAGCAACGCCTGCAGAAATCGTTTGATAGTACACCGACACCGAGTCGTGCGGCGTGTCTACCTATAAGACAGTGTCCAGTTATGACACATATTACGGAGCTGATCTGAGATCTATTGAGGGCCAACAAACAATTTGACCGTTTCAATTCTAGTTTGGACCAGATTCGTTTGGTCGCCAAACAAATGGTAGTGTTAAGCCATCTTGTATTTGGTTGTTCCAGAGCAATTCGCTTTAGCATAAGTTTACTAGTAGCTATAGGCGTACCTGTATTTACCCTATCGGGCAAGATAAGCATTTTAAAGCAGCCTGATTATCTGAGAAGATACGGATATCCGAACCTATCACGTTTTCTTTAAGCCAAGACAATACTTCCTTTGTCGCCAGAATTTCCGCTTGGAATACGCTACATTGGTTTGGTAGGCGGAAGCAGAGACTAAGGTTTAGTCTATTTTCGATCCATCAGTATAAACCTGAAGGGCTAAATAATCTTGCGAATCAAACTGTAAGTGGAGCAGTTTAACTAACTGCATTATATCTGGAAAGATTTGGCTCACCTTTAATAAATCCCGAAAAATTGATGAGATATGCTGACCTAATTAAGACATGGCTAGGATCGTAGCTACCTGTAGGGACACTGGTTAATAGGAGAGCATCCAGCGAAGCTAGACATTCGTCACAACACTCACTGTTGTAGCTGTGGGGACCAGCGGGATAAGTAAACAATCCTCCATTTCCTCTGCAAATGCCCTGGTCTGGCCAAATTTAGAGCACAACAATTAGGAAGCGCATTTTTTTACGACACTGACAAACTTTCGAAAATAAAGATCAAAGACTTGAACAGATTTCTCACCGAGACGAAATGGCTGTAGGACGAACTGCTGTTACTTCTGAACTTAACCAAACTGGTAGACTCCGTCAGAATGTCCACGGTTTCCCATATCAATTCCATCCAGTCATACGACTTATGGTATCAAAATAGCGCAATTCAGCGCTAATTAGGCACAGGACTTTTCAGGGGTCGCTATTTCTACCTACGGGTGCATGCCTTAAAGATCGTAGCCAGATCAGAAGGGGAACAGAACTTCCTGCGCCTTAAAAGAAAACCCAAGGATTTAGCTATATAGTGGCATTCTTTTATAATGGCATGGCTGGTATTGTAGATCAGCGTTTCAATGACCTTGGAAAGAAGGGACGTTAATACCATTGGTCAGTAATTGGAATTGGAAAGAAAGGTATATTCGCCTTTTTTAAGGACCGGCTGGACAAATGCCGTTTTTCATCTACTCGGAAAGAGTCCGAAGAGTAAGGCTTGTGGAAACGCTTTCGCAATTGTTTTTCCAGCAGTTCTTCGAAACTTAAGGGGATATAGAAACTGGACCAGCGGATTTGTGTTTTTTAAGATTTATAAGAACTGTTGCGACTGTGAGAATGTGAAAGAAGAAAATTTGTATTATTGAACTATTTATGCTCAGTACAGGAGCAGTCATAGCTGCAAGAAAATTTTCACTTTCTTGCGAGTGACGAAAGGAATATTATTGTGAACGAATGTTGTAACCAATGATTTAGAAGAGTTGCCGTAGATGTTTGGTCATGAATGAATGTTGTTCTTTGAATATAAGCATTACAGGAGTATTCCAGGCTTGCCTGTTCCTTCTATTTTTTATTTGTTTATTTGTGGTATCCTAAGCTTAACGAACAATCTACCATACAGTACGAACAAAATGTACCAAATTTGACGATTTTAATTAATTACTTTGTGCATAAATTTCTAAAAATAAATGAAATCAAAATTTAAAAAATATTTTGTTTAATTATTTTTTTTTAGAAAATTCGATATTATAAAAAAAATTATAAATTTCCACATTCACAATTTTTTGTTTAAATCAGTTTATCTTAAGACCGATATTATAGAATATTTTTTTTTTGTAATCCTGAATTTTTTGATCAATTTTAACATTTTAAAAACAAAATTAACAAATTAACTGGGGTTTCGAACACCTTTCTTTTGTGAATTTTGTTGTAGCTTAGAAATTTTTGTTGATTGAAGATCCAACAATTTAAACACAAGTTTTAAATAAATAAAGAATTCATAGCATTTATACATTTTTTATAAGTTGTTTCATAAAATAACGAGAAACTCTCGACCAACTTGGTAAAATTGTGTCCTACAGATTATGGCAACTTCGGTTTTTTTTTTTTGTATTGCGCGTATTCGCTCTAACTAGGGTGTGACAGATTTGCTATACTCTGTCCAACAAAAATTGTCAGTACAGGGAAGATAGGACGTTTGTCTCTCATTCTGGTTGCATTGCCATGCATAAGTGTGTCGCCTTTTAAAGCTCTCACAGGGATTCCGTAGTTTATATTATAAATCGCCGCAAATGAGAGTAAAAAACGCGTAGAGCTACCGTCTGCCGATTCAAAACGACTGAAAACAATATTCAATTTACATTTTCTCACAACGCCAAGCGGTAAGATTATATGCGCGTTTTTTTTTTAAGTTGAAAAGCAATGTGACAACACTCAACATACTCATCTTCTTAAAATGTGTTCTCAAAAGCTTCAAATCCCAAAAGCTCCTCAATAAAAACCACTGAAAAAGCTCCTTGCTTGCAATTGAGAATGATAATGGTACGCTGGTACCTCTGTTTTGATGTAGATAAAGAGCGCACGATCGTATTGGGTGACACTTGACACTCTTGTTAGTATCTCATCAGCAGTGGGATACGACGGTCGTGTTGGGGTGTACAAATTTTTGCAAAGAATTACAACAACAATTCCTTAAGAAAAGTCAGTGGCTTGCTCTTTTTTTAGTGGCATTTTTCCTAACGCATTGTAGTGAGGGTGCATCAGGCGCCACTGCTTTAGAAAAAGCTCTCCCATAAGGCCTGTACTGACAATTTATGTTGGATAGAGTATAGACGACAACAAATGATTTCAGTTAAAGCTTTTGCATCAACTACACGAGTACAAACGAGGGTTAAGCTTGAATGACGTCCGATGTCATCTGATTCCAAATGAATGACAAGGTAGCAACAAATGCACCTTGTTAGCCATCTTTTGAAAATATACGTATATAAACTATGTAGGGCTTCTTTCAGTGTTTATGGTGTCGTTTGTCCATTATGAATGTATGTCTGTTATTTAAATATTTATGCGCTATGTGGGTCGAAACTGTGAGCAAAGTAGGATCTTTCTTGGTTTGATTTTTCTCTTTAGATATATACAATATACATACATACGAGTACACATACATAGGTAGTATATGAACATTTCAATTAAAAATATGGAGAAAATAATAAATCTGCGAAAATAAATGGAAAACGGTAGGAATTTGATATGGATATTTTAGTCATTAGCCAAATATAAAGCGCTCTCATCAATTCAAGTGCTTCCAATAATTGAGGGTTTAAGGACCTCAAATTCATTTTTGGTAAATTTATGAATTAATGGGAAATTTACATTCATATTTAAATGGGTTTTTTTTTTTATTGAATTAAAAACAAATTTACTGATATTCAGTATGCCTCCAAGCTAAGTAGTGCAGTCCATGTAATTAATAAATAAAATCATTTGAACACATAATGTCTGTCTGGTTAAAGGTGAAGGGGAGAAACATTTTTAAATCACTAAATTACCACACGTATAAGCAGTTATTCTGGTTATAATCATACCAATAGCTAAACCGGAAAACCGGAAAAAATGCATTTAAGCGAGTTACACCTGTAATCTTCATATTGGTAAAAAACAAAGTTCTTACAGAACCAAAACTATAAGGAAAAAAATACTACAATACCTCAAAAGAAGTAGAACTTTAGGTATTTTTGCAAGAAATATAAACAAAATTCTAATTCATCGTCTCCAATACTTTTTAACAACAATACTCACTTCATCAGCCTGCAATTTCCTTTAACCTCTGTCTGCTGCAAAATTTAACTTTACTTCTAAACTATATTGTTATAAATCCTCCTGCACTTGAGAGCGTAAATGGTTCTATAGAAAAAATCTTTTTCGCAATCGCACAGTCGTAAGAGTTTTTAAAAATATTAAAATACACAAATCAGCTGCTCCTGACTGTATATCGCCTATAGAACTGTTCTTCTATGCTGGTAAAACAATTGTATAAGCTTTTCAACCTATCATACACTTCGAATTCTTTCCGTCTAGGTGGAAAGCGTCAAGTTTTTAAAAAAGGAAAATAATCTAATAATCCACCAATTGAACTTATGTCCCTTCTTTTGTTTTCTGCCCCGGGCGGCAGAAGGCCGAGGGCGGCAAAATGTCGCCGGTGAAGCGGGTAGAGTAGAGATCATATGTTTCATGTCAGAACGTTTGACAAGTCAACAAACGACAATGACGTAAATTTGAAATTTGCCACCCTGCCTGTGATTCGTCGTTGACGAAATGGAAGGAGTTGGAAGTTCGCCTGAACCGTAAAGCAACCATATCCGAAACAACAAGAAGTTTTCGAAAGTGAGGAGAAGAAGTGGGGGGATGTACACAAACCACTCTCTCAACTTGGCTGGGGTACACGCTGCTTCTGAATCAGTGAATTTCGTGACGTTTTTTGGAACTCTGGAGAAGCTATTTGCCTTATTTTCTGCATCATTTCGCGGTGGAAAGCTTTGGTTGCCTTCACAGGTTAAGCAGTGAAACGAGCAACTGAAACGCACTGGAGCGCTATAGACATGAAGCTGTCAAGACGCTTAAAAATAAGTTTGAGGAAGTTCTTGAGGTACTGGAAGAATTGACGGATTCATTTCAAACTTCCGAAACAAGATCGGGAGCCAGTCTTCTTCTGACAGCCATGCATTCATTCAACTTCCTCACTTTTCTTGGCTTTTGGGCTGCAGTGCTACCTGAAGTAAATGACGCACAGATTTATCTGCAGCAACGAGGACTGAGTGTGGATAAGTGTGCTCAGAAACTCTGCGCTTTAAAAGCTCTCTTAGTGGAGAGCAGAGACCGTTTTGTCCAAGCCGCAATCGACTTTGCTAAGACCCTCTGCGAAAAACTCGGAATCGAACTCAAAACGAGAAGAATTCGCAGGAAAAAACGCATGCATGGCGATGAATCCGCAGATACAGCTTTGTCTCACAATCAGGAACTCCGTCGAGATGTGTTCGCATCATTTGACAAGATCATTCAAGAAATGACGACTCGATTCCAGCAAGTTCAAGAAATAGCGGACAAGTTCGGATTTTTGACGCCAGTGAAACTTTTGGACAGCAAGTACGAGTGTGATCTTTCCCATGTATTAGAAGACATCGACAAAGACGAGTTTCAGATGGAGCGGAAGCCTCTCCAGCAGTTTGTCGCCAGTTCTGAATCAGAGGAAGATAAAGGGCAAAGGACCACTGGAGCTACTCCAGTTCATTCCAAAAACTGAATATGGGAATTTCTGTTCCAAATATAGTCATCTTGATTCGTTTTATTTGACTATGGCAATTAGTGTCGCTAGTTGTGAGAGAAGTTTTTCGAAGTTGAAGCTAATCAAAAATTATCTCAGATCTACGAGTACTATGACCTCTACTAGACTATCAAACTTGGCTATTTGAACTCTATTGAACAAGAATTGGCTGCAAATATTGAATTTGACAAAGTTATTTCTAACTTCGCTGCTCGTAATGCCCGTAGAATCCATTTGTGAAACCGCTGATCCTATTTTATCTTCAATAAAAGATACCCCATTGCCTGTGAAATGATGTCTCGAAATTTAATTTTAATTAAGTATTGAATGGGGGCGGCAAAATGGGTGTCCCGCCCGGGCGCCGAGATGGCACGCTACGCCACTGCATACATCCGTCCAAGACTTGAGTATAACTCTCATATCTGGGTTGGTGGACCCATTATATTTAAACCTTGTAAATAGAACACAAAACAGGGTTTATTAAACTCATAGAAGACCCCTCAATTACAGTAAATTTCGTGCCTCTTGAACACCGTCGTAACGTTTCCTCGTTTCCTGTCTTGCATTGTCATGTCGCTTTTTCTATTTACAATGCTCAATGGAAATAACTAGTTTCATTACTCTCCTCAAACAATTTCGCCGTAATACTCGTCTAACTAGAGTGCTTCTAAATTTACCCTTGAGCCTAACTTCGAACGTACTGTCAAATATATAGCTTCTTTCTTTAGCCGCACTACTCGAATGTTGAATATTTGCCTTTCTCGATTTTTCTCCTTCATTGTGATGTACAAGCCTTGAAGGCCAATGTGCATCTTTCCTAAACGCTCAAACTAAGTTACCCAAGAACATTATCAGGGTAGTTATAACGCCATCTTTAATATTTCAAGAATTTGTTCTTAAATAATTATTCTAAAAATTATTTACTGGAATCAAAACTTCACTTTGCATCTTGAAATGAAAACCACTTTATAGGCTTCAACCATAAGCGCAAGTTGGTGCGACAAAGTCGACTTATTTATTTATGAAGTCATTTTCACTTTAACTGTGTATGATAATGAACCCAAGACTTTTTATCGTTGTTTTCAAGTTTTAAACAAAGAACGATTGCGTTCAGAGTAAATATAGAACGAGAGATAAGAATTCTTATAATCAATCGGTTCTTGGAATAAAACTACTGCGTTTCATTTTCTTGATTTCCGATTGCAGTTACGACTTGCAAGCCGTCACGTTGATACATTCAGTTCGAGTCTCCTCTAGAAGTTTAATACTCGTAAATCAAATATTTTTTCTTAAATTTATGGAATACAAGCTAATTATGGAACTTTTATTGCAAGAACAATTCAAGACTTACGCTCGAATGGTGAAGCTTCAACAGAACTTCAAGGAAAATCGAAGTGCTGTTAAAGGTGAAATAATTGCCCGAATCGAATTGCTCTCAAAATACTATAAGAAATTCTGTGAAAACAATGAGACCATTGAAAACATTTTTGCAAAACATAAAATTGACACTAACAATGTAGAATACTTTAAACAAGATCTTGCCTTCAAATGTGAATTGCTGCATTTGTCGATGATGGGAGATCTTTTGGACTCGCAATCAGCTGATCCGAAAATTCCAACAGAACCAGCAGCACTCCCGAAAGAAGACAAAGAAGACAAAGAAAACAAAGAGGAAAAGGAGGAGACAAAGCCTTCGGAAGAGTTACCCAAACTAGAGGTCCGGAAATATTCTGGTGAAATAACTGATTGGCTTGAATTTCGAAATGAATATTGTGAAATGGTGCATTCAAACTCTGATCTTTCTGACTCCCAGAAGTTCACAATTCTAAAATCAGTTTTGCCCAAAAAAGTTTTTGAACTGATTGCAAATATTTTCACTTCTCGCCACGAAACTGGCTACGAGGAAGCATGGGCCGTTTTGGAGGAAAAGTTCTGCAAAAGAACACTTGTTGAGGCATATCTTCAGAAGCTTATGGAACAACCGTCTGTTAATGGTTTATCGAAGAGTATTTGCCGACTTCTGAATAAGACCATCCAATACTTGAATGCACTACAATCTTTGAATGTTGACACCAAAAATTGGGATATTCTCATAACTCATATATTAGTGCAGAAATTGAACGACAGAACTAAAACCGAATGGTATGCCAGCTATTCGTGCCATGAACTACCAAAACTCTATGATTTCTTCGTCTTTTTGAATTCAAAACTTCCCAATAATGAGGAGCAGTCTGATGAAATCAAAAAATTTAAGCTTGATTCAGATTGCGTTGGGTTTGCGTTGGGGTGTGCGTGCTGCAACAAGAAGCATCCTTTGTGGCAATGTGATAAGTTTGAATGCCTCAGCATTGACGAGAGATTGAGTTTCGTTAGGAATAAAACGATTTGCGTGCGTTGCCTTTCGTCGCATCATACTTTGTCGGACTGCAATAAACCCTTTACCTGTCGCATCTGTCAAAACAAGGAACATCACTATTTGCTTCACAAGAGCGCAAAACGTACTCAATTCTGATCTTGTAAGACTGTTTTGTCCACGAAGAACAAGTCTGCTTTTACAATTTTTGTTCCTTTATGTGTCTAAAGTAATATTCTTTGAACTGTATTATTATTTTTGTTAATATCTTTAAATAATTTTATGGGTTAAATAAATAAAATATTTCAAATTAAACATATATGATTTTTGTTTCAACTTTCTGAAAGGTTTTCGAAAAGGTAGATGGTAAATTAAATAAAACAAATTTTGTGTGAGATATCAATGATTTTTCGGGAAAATGACTTCATTCAAATAGCTTCATTGGACATCGGAGAGGTTCAATTTCCGATGACTCTTTCACACAAGGGTGAGTTTGAGAGATATTACAGAATATGTTGCGAGGAAACCCAATAAGCCTAACGAGTTGGAATCGCCAGTTCATATTACCTACATTCTACATATTTGTAAGATAACCATCTCATCAAATCGCTCGTGCAGAATTTCTATTTTGGCTTCAGCTGTGTGACAGGTAGTGCCGTTAGAGCCGCATTTCGTTCACATCCATATCATCCAATTTGGGCGAAATGAAATAGGCTATCATCGATTGGTAGCGCTTTGAGTTGGTGATGATGACAGGCAATACTATTTTCGTTGTCGAAGACCGGTGATGGCACTAGTACGCCAGTCACACCTAAGGATGAGGACTTGGTGGATTTCATTTGAATTGAGATCGTCTCAAATCCGGAAACTTTGCTTGTTAATTTACCCGTTCATCCAAAATTGGGCCTCGTCGATGAAAATGATTTTTTTTGCTGAAAACGAAGCCAGTTTCAACCAGTCGGCAAACACACGGCGTTGTCTGTGTTCGTTTTAACTTGCCTCTAGTATGCGAAATATAAAACAGGAAAACTAATAATTAATAAACCAGCATGGACGCCTCCGTGAAGTGTCACAATTTAACCATTCCTATTAGGGACCAATTAATGGATATTTTGTTGCTTTTTCACTTGGAATAAACAGTAATAATGTTTTCAAAGATGGAGCCGTAAATCTGTAAGCTTTGTAGGTTGGTAAAAATGGCTAACACCAGGAACCTCGATGGCTTAATTAGCACTGGAGTGCATCGTTTTTATGTCATTTCTCGTAAAATTGGATGAGACAGGAAAGATTTGTGGACACATTCCCTAAAGCGCTTAATCGTCCAGGCTTTGAATTCGAGCACAAACCAATCTACTAAATTTGCTGGTTAGCTTTTCCCACATGACATGAGGTCACCAATGTAGGTTAAATTTAAAGGGCGTGGTTGAAGTATGATGTATGTTTTACTAAACATAAATTGAGAGCCTGATCTTAGACCACTCACTCGCCTAATTGGATCACCATCTAAACCTGAAATCATCTACACCGTGCCATACTAAACTTTTTGACCGGTACTCTAACGAAGGCAATCTAATTGAGTGATTGAGGTTGGAAGCTGAGAACCATAAGATCAATTAGTTTTAAGCAGTATTAGAAATTTCAAATCCATTTTGTCAGAAACGAGATAGTCTTTTACTTCCTCAATCTCAATAAGATTAACTAGGTTTGTTTGTTTGTATTCTAATTCTTGGATCTTTTGCGTAACTAACCGAACTAAAAGTTTTAATAGTCGCTTGATTGTCTTTTAGATAAGTGGTATTCCAGTTCTGATTAAGGTATTTTACATGCTTCCCTTATTATCAGTAGAAAAATTTTCGGAACTAAAACCCAATTTCATTTTTGAGTAGTAAGAAAGCATTCTTAATCCCATGATTAAAAGCATCACGAGATAATTTTTTCAACATTTCTTGGCACAAGTCGACGCGAGCCTTTTTTAAACGATTCTCAAATTATGCACGCGAATAAATATTTTTGACAGTTAAATTTTCATGCAGTATTGAATGCGCGTGAGTTAAACTACTCCGGAAGCATGCTTCATGATGACACAGAATCGATTCTTCTTATCACACTATCGGAAGGTGTATTAATTTTTGTAAATGGCGTCGTACGTCAATCATATTTGACATTTGTGCACTATACAGCTGCAGTATACAAGCAGACAAGCATTGGAACGCTATACTCCACAAGAGCCTGAAATAATAAAGTCAATTTTTTGGACCAATAATCGGTCAGTGGTGTTAGCGTAGCGTGATTTTCAACGTCGATTTCTTGGCTAACTGGGTAAACTTTCCGGAACTGGTCGTTCGACCGAGAATATCGTGGCTGTGGCTGCCGATGTCGCTGAGAAGGATGAAATTGAAATATCAAACAGATGATGCGAATTTAAGTGAAAGAAAGTGAAAGACTTACCCATGTAAAAAGTGAAAAAAGTGCATCTGTTAATGTCTGCTGACCGTCCGTTGCTTATGAATCACTGACAATCCATACTTAATCTCAACAACGAAGAGAACAATTTTATGTCGAAAATCATTATGAGCGACAATGTGCATTTCCACTTAAGCGGTTACGTCAATAAGCAAAATATTCATTTCTGGGTCACTTTAAATCTATGAGTGACGCACGAAGAGCCATTGCATAGACTCAAAGCCACTGTGTGGTGCGTCATTCACGCGGGAGGAGTGATTGGGCCGTATTTTTTTTTTTGAGGACGCCATTGGTAATACGGTCACTGTTACTGGCGAATGACTTTTTACTGTCGGCATTGGATGAGCGGGGCTTGGCAAACATGTGGTTTCAAACCGCGGACGCATCACGAACCGAGGATATTGTGTAGCAAGCATTTCCTGGTCGCGTAATCTCCCGTTTTAGCGATTTGGCATGACCAGCATGATGGCCCCATTTAACCACCCCAGACTTTTTTTTTGGGGCTATTTTAAGTCAAAGTCTTATTTCAACTAGCCTCAGAAAATCGCAGCCCTAAAGGGGAACATTCGACAGGAATGCGAACAGTTATTAAATGCTATAAAACGGACACAAATGTGTATTAAAACTGGCCGCCGCAGCCACTTGACGGATATCATCATTTTCACTTAACAGAAAAAATTATAAAGGTCCAAATAAAGATTTCCATCACTCAAAATCATTTTTTTTTGGACAATCATCATGAAGTGCGGCTACAATTGCGGTGGCTCAAGATGGTGCTTCATCACCAAAAAGCAAGTCGAAGTAATCGGCACACTTTTGTTGGTGTTGAATCTACGATGAAAATCGTATACTATGATTGCAAGAAAATATTCGTTCTTCAATTCTATTTTTTGACTAAGAATAATGTTTCAAATAACTGTTAAAACAGCAAAATGAGTACCTATGTTATTAAATTAGTAATTCCATGTACTGCGCTTGTGCAAAATCCTTCAGGTTTTTACCAAAATCGAAGGATTACAATGCTCGTTTATTAGAACTTTGATAAGACTTAAGTTCGTAAAAATTATATACTTGAAAAAGCGGTATCAAATCTGTTCACTGAATTAGTTTCTTCTTCTAGTTCATTTAGTTCACTTGTTCAGGTGTGTTGTGAAGTGGTGTGTTGTGTAATCAAATGTTCACACTATTCAAGTTTACCATGTTGCAAACTGTTATTATTTGCTTACACTTCTTATTGGATTGAATTGTTTCGCTTTTCAAGAGCACTATCTTCTTTTTTTCACACACACAAGAAACTGCCAGCAACATAGCTTATTATGAAGCAAGCGGAACAAGAGGGATTTCGACACAACATACCATATGTCACAAAATATGGTTCCAGCGCATATGAAATACATGGAACCACATTTAGATGGCCGTTTTTATCATGTCCTTATTCTTTTGTTAAATTTTATGATGAAAAAATCTATCTATCTTCATGGGACACACCACTCCACAATATACCACACCGCACGAAATAGATGTCGTTCATTGAAATATTGTTACGAATTTTAAAGCTATGGTATTGCTGTTAGCAATACGAGTAGCTTAAACATAAGTATTCAAATATTAAATAAAATCCAGAACAGAGCGTTGAAACTGATAGGAAACAGAATTATTATAGAATCATTCGCATCTCTCGAACACCTTCGGAATGTTTCATGTCCACACATAATAATGTTTCATATCCATATTAAGAAATCAGATCGAAAATTGTTTTCTCAAAACATTCCACTTATGTCTCAAAAAAAACTTTACTTCCTCCCCTTTTTGGTATAACAAAAAGAACTTCACTCACCAAGGAATTAAAGGAATAAACTTTGGAAAAAATATCTGAGGTAGAGGTCTAATCAAGACTTCTTCAATTATGTCTCTATTCACAATAATTTATCCAACTTGTGTAAATCTGTCTACTTCAGTCACCTTATTCAAACCCAAGCCGATTTTATTTCGAATCCCATACATTTCTTTCAATTTATTTGTTCAAAAAAGAAATCTGATGGTTATCCTTCCACATTGAATTATTGAAATACCTGAATTCTTCATCAACAGATCCAAATATTATTTCCAACATTTTTGCTGATTTCTTTAGTCAAGCTACTTCAATTATGTGACCAACTTCACTCAAACTTCCTTTTCTTCTATTAACATATCATATTATTCTGTAGTAAACAAAATCTGTTTGCTTAAGGATGACTATTCTTATGGCCCCGATGGGATTCCTCCAAAAGTCCTCAAGAAATGTGTCTCTAAACTTACCCGCCATCGCACAGTTCTTTTTCAACTATCTATCTCTTGTGGTGTGTTTCCTATACACTCACTGGAAATGCCTCGCTCATCATTTCGGTACACAAAAAAAGATGTAAGAATGATATAACTAAATTCTCCTGTATACCTAAACATTTTGAGAGTATAATTCATGACACTATGCTTCTTCATTCTGAACAACTATTTTCTCCGAAAGAACATGACTTTCTTAAAGGTAGATCAACGATCACAAATCTTACAGAAATTGTTTCCAAAACTTTATGTGCTCTGGAATCTGGCAAAGAAGTGGATGCAAATTCAACCGATTTCAGCAAAGCATTTGGAAAAATCTCCCATGACATTATTGTTTTTAAACTCAAAGCAAACAAGTTTCCTCCCGTGTTTGTATCCTGGATACAGTCTTAACTCAACAACTCAACAATCAATATAAAGTAATTTTTATATCACGCATTTAAAACCCCATATGTTTAGGTGTCCCGCAAGGATGTCACCTGGGGCCCTTGATTTTCATATTAACTATCAATGATGTTGAACTTATTCTTACAGAGACAACGGCCTTGGCTTTGATGAAAGCATCGCTTCCCATCGATCAGCGAAATCAAGCATCATTGCGCGCGGTCAGTACTTGGATTCCGTTCAAATACCAACCGCGTGCTATTGACATGTGTTTCTTTTGTTGTTCTTCCTGCTCCCCGATGGGTTTTACCTTGTTGTGGTGGGCAGGCTTAAGTTTATTTCTCCGGCAATCCAGCTGGAGATTTAGGCAACTAAGAAAACCCAAAAATTGAGTGATCAGGGGAAGTCACGGCCAAAACATAAAGAAAAGTAATTTTGCTATGAAGATGTTTGGTTTCAGCAATCTTTAGGTAATTGATGCTAAAAAATTAAGATTAAGAAAGATTGCTTAAGACTATCGTTCCTAGTTCGTTGTAGGGCGAATAAAGACTAATCAAGGGTGCACACTCCTAGTTGTTGATTTCTACTTCGATCAATTGCTGGGTGTGTGTATTCTAGGATTGACAAGCCCTGAGTTTTGCGGAACTTATCTGGAAATGACCTCACGGTTGCGAAAGCTTTACCAGAAGCTATATTCTGGCACCATGGGAGATAGTACCCAGATGGATTGCGTTGTGCAACCTCTCTACCTCAGACCTAGGGCCCCTAGTTGGAGTAACATGGTGGCTGTGGTTACTCTAAACGCGGAGGCATATGGTTTTCAAGTTTACCGGGTTTACCTGGTTTACTTGGATTCAAGAGATGCTTGATAGACCTCGCTCTAAAGCAAAGTGTGTGTTCAGGCCGCAATATGTCACAGAATTGCTACTGATATGGCCTCGGCTGTATCAGAACTCATCGCCAGCGCTTAATCTGACTCCGATGCGGGTAGGCCCACCGTGGAATTAAGTCTTAATTGACAGGTGTCCACGTTAAACACAATACGGTTCTGTTGTTCTTCCTTTCTGTGCGTCTCTCTCTGTTGTATTCTTTAAGGCCGATGGCCTCAGTTACCAGTGCTTTTCAGTGTCTCTACTTCGTAAATTTATCTACGGAGTGTAAGATGTCGAGCAAATTTTCACACAACCTAAATTGATCAAGATTATTTTTGACAAACTGACGAAAAAAGCGAACAAAACTATATCCAAAACCTTAACAAAGTATCATCAGACAAACTAACTATAAAGACACATTTTTTTTGAAATTTTTATTTAATCCAGGTATATTAATAGAATAAACAAGAAACAATACAATTTTTAGTCTGACTTGTCCAATAATAATTTCACACGGGATTAAGAACGTTGCTTGTTCTTGTGAAGTAAATAGTGATGTGTGTTGCTGTGACAGATGCGACATTTAAATGGCTTCCAGCATTTAGAAATGGTGTGATTATAGTCAAGGCAACGATCGCAAATTTTTGTCTTCCTCACAAAGCTTAGTCTTTCATCAATGCTCAATGATTCGAACTTGTCACACTTCCAGAGGTTATGTTTCCGCTGGCAATAAACACAATCTAGCCTTTGACAGACTTTATCAACACTCATTGCATATGGCGTTCTTTGAGTTCGAAGTTTTCTATATAAAAAATGGAAGAAATCAAAAATTGTTTTCGGTGTATTATTAGACGAATCAATTTCGTTCCACTCGGTCTTAAATTCTTGATTTAGTTTTTGGACCAGTATGTGAATCAAAACCATATCCCAGTTTTTAGTATTAACATTCCAGGACATCAAACCGTTTAAACACTTTTTGGTTGTTTCCAAAAGTTGAACAATACTTTCAGATGAGCCGTTTATAGAAGGTTGTTGCATGAGTGTTGTGAGTATTTCCTCAACATTTTTTCGTTTGCTGAAAGTTTCCTCCAATAGTCTCCATGCACTTCCGTATCCACTATCTTCTCTATAAGTGTAAATGTTTTTTATCGGCTCAAAAACTTTCGTTGGCAGAAGATTTTTTAGAATATTAAATTTCTGTGGATTGGTAAGATTGGAATTTAAATGCACCTTTGCATGATATTCTCTTCGAAAGTCAGGCCAATCAGTTAATTCACCGGAAAATGGTTTAATATCTAACTGGGGTGAATCGATTGAAGACTTCTCTTCTAGCTTATTGTCGTCTTTTTCAACACTTGATACCTCAGCTGCATCTGATGCATTTTTCGATTGTGCTCTCGAAAGATCTGCCTTCATTTCCAAATAGAGCAATTCAAATTGCTTCTCCAGATCCGCTTCAAAGTAGTCTTCATTACTGGCATCAGTTCCGTGATTTAATTTAATGTTCTCCATTGCTTTGTCAGTTTCATAATAGAATTTATAGTAGTTATCAGCTATTGCACTTTTTGGAATTTTTTTATTACTGTTTTGAAGTTTCTTTAATCGATGAAAGATCTTGTATTTTTCTTTTATTAAAGGTTTCAAATTAACACTACTTTCCATCTTGGAATATATGGTTTCATTTGAACAAAATCAATGATTCAGTTCAAAAATGGATGTGTAGACGTGCTGAATTCTAATTTATTACTGCATTGAAAACGGCGACCTATAGTCTTACAAAGCAGCTTGAAAATATAAATAAATGCGATAAGGAGGGGAAATTGAAAAGAATTATTTCGATAACAAAATGAGCTGATATCATCGTGTCGTTATATTTATAATTAAATTCATTTGCCTTATGAGCACTTGAAGTCAACATTATTAAAGGGTGATGTAGACCCATTTTACAAAAAAAAATAACACAAAATCTTTTTTTTTTAAACTGAAAACTTAAACCCATGAAGTTTCTTGATTATTGGGTTCTTCGAAGAACAACGAAAAGTGTGCTGAAACTGAGACGGGTTTTAAAAAAAATGTTATTTTGTGAAAAGTCAAAAGAGTTTTATTAAATTTAAATAATAACAATAATTTAACTAGGATGAAAAATACTAATGCAATTACAAAAATTGAAAACGAATGTTTGGAAAAACCTTAAGAGGTTCTTTGATCTATTTCAATAGTCTCATTTTCAGACCTGCCTATTTTTTTCTAACAAAGGATAAGAAATAAAATATAATACGATGTCTTGTAATAAATTTATAATTTTTGACACATTGTGACTACCTTTATGATGATTAAAACAGTACAAGCGTTAGGAAAATCGGATTGGGTTAACTATATGAGATATCGCTCCACATTGGTTTTAAATTGCCAGTGCTGTACACATTATGTGACTGTTTTATCGCATTTCCCATGACTTTTCACAAGATTTCCGATGGTTACTGTTTATTACTGTCGAATATTCTCTTCAAAGTCTGCGATTGTCTGAGGTTTGTTGCAATAAACCTGCAACTTTAGCTAGCTTCGAAGGAAGAAGCCTGGAATAATTAAATCAGGCGATCTTGCTTGCCATGCCAAATCACCAAAATGGGAGATTACGCTTCCTTCACAATATCCATTGTGTCTCTTGCTGTGTTTTCGCAGTCTTGTTGAAAACACATGTTAACCAAAACTCGGTCATCAAATTTCGGCCAGTAACAGTGATTGTAGTGACAATGGCGTCCTTAACAAATACGGCCCAATCACTCCTTCCGCTTGAACGCCGCACCACACAGTGGCTTTGAGTGGATGTTATGACTCTTCGTGCATCATGCGCGGATTTTCATGATGTTTTTCGACACAAAATCGTCCTCTTCGATGTTGAGATTGAGTATTACCTGACAGTAATTCACACGTGACGGAAGATCAGCAGGCATTAAGTGATGAACTGTTTGCACTTTGTACGTGTAAGTCAGTCACTAAAATTCGCTGTAGGTTCCGTCTGGTGATATCTAATTGCGTGGAGCGTGGCCCGCCGCCGTCTGGTTGATCTTTCTTAGTTCTTAACGACATCTGCATCCACAGCCGTGATATTCTCGGCCGAACGACCAGTTCGGTGGAGGCAACGCTCTGCATGTTCTTCTGTGGTTTCAGTCTATTCGAGTCAAGTAGCTAAGCGCCAGAATGCGCTAACACCACCGACCAATGTTTTTTTTTAAAAGCGACACAATTATTATTCCAAGCTCTCGCGGAATAAGGGTAGTAATGATCTCTTTGACGGTGTTCACATTGGACTTACTCAACCGATTTATTTTGACGTAAGGCCACCTTGTTGTGTACAGACACAAAAGTAGTGTGTAGTGTGGTAGTGTAGTTTTCATAATAATTAACAATGTTTACAAAATTTAATAATATTTAAAATGAATTTCAACTCAAAACACAAATCAATAATAAATAAATAAACAACGGTGTAGACTGCCATGTCATATGTTACCAAAACAAATGTTAAAAAAAAAATTCATTAATTTTCAATTTGTTTTAAAAATCCTGCCTCACTTTCTCGTCTCTTTCTTGCCATGAAGTACGAATGAGAAAAAACACAGAGACGTCAAAATAGGTGGGCGAAGTGAGTCCAATGAGAACACCGTCTTTAGTGTGTAAAAATTATAAAAAAAGCTGTCTCGTTCATAAATGTCAAATGTGATTGACGTACGACGCCATTTGCAAAAAAAAAAGCATCTTCCAATAGGGTGATTTATTTTAATAAAGGATTTTTTCCATTGGCCTGGGTAGATTTTGGCAGCATGTCGTGATCATGTGTTTTTGGTGGCATCTGTCAGATTTGTTGTTTATTATTTAAATTATCGATGCCAGCCAAATCAGTATTGCAACCAACACTAAAATGATACAACTTTAATATCAAAATGAGTGTTCGTTTGTGTAGGCGTTGCGTGCTTTGATCCAATTTTACGATAGACTTGGTGGCACTTCACAGTCGACTCTTCAACGTTTTAACGCGATCAGTTGGGTTATTAATCAGCCAAAATGCGTAAGTTAAATGAAAGTAAGATCGGCCGAGAACATCGCATCGCCGCGGTCAGTGAAAAGTATACAGCAGATCTCGAGGCAGTCAATTCCTCGATGTGCACAAGAACTCGGCCTTAGAATATTTCAAATTGAGAAATTTTGCATAGGGAATTGGACCTACACCCGAACACGATCTAACTGACCTAGGAGTTCAAAGTTCATGACCATTGACAACTCCGTTTGTTCGTTGATTGGTCTCTGGAGCGTTTTTAATATTCGTGATGCGGTCACCGTTAATGGCAAGTGCTACAGAAGAATGATTTCTTATGACCCAAATTGAATCATATGAACCAAGAATACATAATTCAACTGTATATATGCCAAATTAAATAAATTAAAATAAGTTTGGTGGTGCAACAGCTCGGAGTGAACCAGGACCTAGTGCCTTACAACTCTCAACCATTCCTGTGTGCGTGTTACCAGAAACGGAGGGGACCTACAATTTTCTGCCGATTCCGAACGGCTTATGAGCAGCACTTTCCATGACAAGAGATACTCTTGGAGGATTTGTCAATTCCTCGCAAGAGGCAGTACACCCCTGAAAAAAACTTTCTTGCAGCGGCTGAGAATCGAACTCTAGACCTTCCGCATGACAGTCCAACGCACTAACCATTATGCCAAGGGGTACTATCTATGCCAAAGAGTCATTGAAAATCAGACCACTCGGATTCTTTCCATCGTAAGAAGCCGAGGCGGGCATTTAACCTATGATATATTCTATATTATTCTATACATAATGGGCTCCCTGAACCATCTTGATTTCTCAATGAAGTTAAGGATGCTTTTTAGTGGCAAATTCGGTTCATCAAAAAAGATCTCTCTGAGTGCATCTTTTCTAGTTCTGGATAAGCTGGGGCATTCACAAGGGAATAGAGATGAGCCTCTTCGACCTCTTCGTCTTGAAACTTTCTGCATAAGTCAGATGCGCTCATGCCCATTCCCATTAACTTGTCAACTGTAGGGATTCCAACCGAGAGATACAATAAATTGAGGTCAATTAAATTTCAGTAGATTCTTGAAATATCTGGCAGAAGATTCCTTGAAACCCAGCAGGTGTCAATTCTTGACCATCTATCATTTGCGGTCTTAAGGAAACTTTGTTGAATTCAATATTTTTGCAGCTCCAGTGGCATAAATACCCAGGGTTCAAGTGATGAAACGTTTTTGGCCAGCTCATGACTGACAGACAGACTTTCGATACCTACTTTTTTCGTCTTCCGAATTTCGATTATAAAGTCGGACAAAAATCTCGAGTTCGCTTTTGGTACGAATGTATAACTTGCCATTTACTAGAACCTTTATATCGCAAGTAAACATTTGAAGAAAATGACAATGAAATATATATTTGTGATCCAAAACGTCTTATTTCATTAGATACTGATTCAGGTATGCCAGGGTGCTATTTCTCCACATCTGCAAAATGCTTCTTTTTTAGTGTCAAAAAGTATATTTCAATCGAATTTTCTTCAAAGTTTATTTTGTTAATTAGTGATTTTTATCTTTTTCATTTTATAAAAGTCAATTTTCCATTTTTGACTTACAAAAGTGCAATTTGCAATTTGTATATTTTTTTCTTGAATTTTTCTAAAAAACATTTCAACCTTTTTCTAAACGTGCCCTTCTCTTTATTGTATTTCTTCAATAAATGATAAGGTAATTTTTGTTTGTGGCCAAAATTCAACAAAGGAGCCATTGTGTGGCGGCGACAGACCAGATAATGATCGATACTTATAAATAAAAAATATCTTATCCCTATTTAATTTCAATGTCAAGTCTTAATTTACAAATCCGTGATACGAGCCCTTTGGATTCCTTTGTTGTATCACAATCGAAAGATTATTGCTTTAAAGAATTGATAACACATGATAATGAACAAAAAATCCTGATAATAAATAAAAACCAACAAATTTGTTTTATTTATTAAATGCACTTTCTTGATATCAATTGAAAGCTATCAGTTAGCACTTGATATTGAAGGTTAAAAACAAACCATAGGTAACAGTGGGATCCAACAAAATCACAAACCAGAATAACTTATTTCCAAAAAGGTAGTAAACAAAATTTTTCCAATCCTTCTAATTATAGTAATACGAGTAATAATAAATCGACACATAATAAAACGAAGATACGAGTACATATTTTAAGAATGTTTGAGGTTCAGTTTTTTTCTTAGTTTCTGTTTTTCGTTCGATTTTAATCTCGAGCTTCCTCCTAGGTAATATTTCAAATTTGCTTATACATACTATAACTCAAGATTATTTTTAAAAGATATTAGTAATGCTTATTTAATAAAAAATAGTTAGAAATGAATTTATATAAACTCTGGTTAAAGTAAGACTTAAGTAAGAACCGAAAAACTACGCCTTTGAAGTTTCAGTTTTAATAAATTAATGTCCATATATGTAGACCAGTTCGGCAGAAAAATGACATAACTCTTCAAATCTCATTTTCTAAAATAGACAAAAGAACCACTTAAGAAAGACCTGTAGGTTCCAAAGTAGAGCCCTTCTGAAACAAAGGTGACTTGTAAATGAATATGGACAAGGTCTAGTCATGTGATCTCTTTATTCTACTGATCGGATGTGTTATTTGACCAATTGTCAGGGCTTCCTTCAAAAATTTATAAATTTGAAGACACAAAATTTCTGGAGACCAGGTGACTTGCGAGTCTCAACCATTTGTGTTGAAATGGAGGATACTTACAATTTTCGGCAGAGTGCGAACGGCTGTGATGAAAAGCCTATGTCACCACAAGACATATTCTTAGGGAACTTATCACTTACCCAGATGTAGTACGATCAAATTTTATTAAGGTTTTAAGCGGTTGGTTATCGAACTCAACCCTTTAGTATGACAGTTGAATGCATTTACAATTATGCTAGGGGATTAGTTGATTGTTATTGAAGTAAAGAAAACTTTCGTCGAGACCGAAGATACATTTTTAGATCGATCGACTTAGCACTACTGTAGTAACCAAAGTCTGCAATGATTTTCATCGAGAAGCTTTCCCTTGTGAATTCATCTCCCCAGAAAAATGTCGCGTAGTGTGACGATGAATGGATATATCGGAAAAAGGTGATATGATATGATATGATATGATATAGCGGGGAAGGAATATTAAGGAAAATAAAATTCTAAATGGAAAGAAGAGGACATTCGCAGTCTCCAAGCGGAATGAGAAAAGTCTGGCACTTAATACTACGACCCAAACGCAAAATAGTTGGCCTACTCATCAATTAACAAATTAACATTTTTTATGTGCCTATATTTTCTGGTCCCCAAGCAGTTGTTTTTTAATTTTTTTTTGTCGATGTAATAAATTACATTTAATAAGTAAATTAGACCAAACAGAACTAAATTCGAGAAAGCACATATGGCTCCAGTTTGCATTCCCTCAAACAAAGATAGAGCATAATAGTTGGACTACTCTCTCTGGGATGCAAAATAGTTGGCCTATGAAGATTTAAATAGATTTTCAGTTAAACGTTATTAAAAAAATGACATACACTTGTTTTGTTGTTTATTGATCTCTCGTTTTATGCAAGCCAGCAACAATTTAATGTCAACCATGGTGCGTGGCGTTGCAATATTAAGAGACCTTAGGGAATCCATAAATAAAGCCTTCGAAACGGGATTATCGAGCTATAAAATCGCAAAACAATTCAATTTACCGCGCTAATCAATTCGAAACATTATCTCAAAGTTCGAAAATAGTGGAAATGTGGAGATCGGTTAAAAAACGGGACGCCCACCAATTGCAAAACCTCGAGATTGCCGAGTTTAAAAAAAAATAATAAAAGAAAATCGACGTCAAACGGCCGCTGCAATAACTGTTCAATGGAGGGAAAGAATAAAAAAAAAGTGTTTCGGTCGACACTTGCAAACGGACTATGAAAAAAATTAGATACAAATTTTATAAGGTTTGTTTTAGATTTATTTAAATTAGAGCAATTTTAATTCGTTAAAAACATAGGCCAAAGAAAAACCACTTTTAACACCTAAACAAAAGAAAAAGCGGATAGAGTGGGCCAAACAACGTAAAAACTGGACTTTAAGTCAATGGCGGTCCGTTATTTGGAGTGATGAGTCCAGGTTTGAAGTTTGCGTGGGCGACGATAGAAAACAAGTCATTAGAAATTCAAGAGGTTTTTCACAAAGATTGCCTTAAAAAAACGGTCAAGTTTCCAGCATCTCTAATGACATGGGGATGTATGTCGGGGCGGGGTTTGGGCAATTTGCATTTTGTAAATGGAAGTGTCAATGCTGCCAGGTACAGGGATATTCTGGAAAATGAGCTTTTCCCATCAATAACACGACTTCAAGCTAGTGATCGAGACTATATTTTCCAACAGGATGGAGCTTCTTGCCATACAGCAAGGTCTAAAATGGCGTGGTTATCTGCTGAAGCTATTCCTTTACTGGAATGGCCTTCGAGCAGCCCTGACCTTTCACCAATTGAAACTGTCTGGCATAAAATGAAACAAAAACCGCGAAAAGAACCATGCCGGACCTCTTCAAGACCTTAAAGCTAAAATCATAAATATTTGGGAATCTTTTGGCACCGAAGAATGTCAAAAATTAGTTGACACAATGCCACGACGCATAGAAGCAGTTATCAAAGCCAAAGGCGACGTAACACCATGGTAAAATAAAAATTAAGACCCATAGGCCAACTATTTTGCGCTTAAAAAAAAGTATCAATCGTTATTTTATTTTGTATTATTGCTCTATATCGTTATTTAATTGAAGTCATTTTGTTTTCGTTACTTATTCCTATTCAAAATAAATATATCTTTAAAAAAATACCAAAATATTGATTTTGTTTTTTATCATAGGTAGTCCAACTATTTTGCGTTTGGGCTCGTATACCCGATAATTATATAGGAAAGTCAAACAACTAGCTGCTGGTCTTAGACCAGAATGAAGACTCTTTGGAATTGTAAAGGTCTAGGCCTGTCTCCAAATCATACAGGAAGTAAATGCATTTAAGCAGAATTTACAATAGCTGTTAGTCAATTCAATTTGAACTGACAAAATAGCTTACTTTCAGAAAGTTGCAACCCCCCTTTTTTATTAAGAATGCTCTTCAGGGAATGCCCATCAGTTTACCCTTGAGCCCAACTTTGGTTGTACATATTATTAAGTGCCGAGATTCTTTCCTTAGCCAAACTACACGAATGTGATATATTGATATACCCGAATCAATATTCTCTCTCTTAATATAACATACATGGTCCACTCAAATATGCTTCTGAAGCTGTTCTGCAACAAAGTGTGCCCTTAAGCCCAGGAGATCAAACATAAACCAATTCTTCCCACAAGTCGAGACTCACGGTTTACGTACTCGTACTCAGAATCTTGAGAAAACTGATCCAACAGTGTCAGGTGACATTAAAAAATTCGTGGTTCAATGTATGACTGAAAACGAGCGCCCTAGAGTATCTCAAACATGCATTGGTTGTCTGTAAATGGATGTGCTACGAGTATCATAGGATAAATTCAATTTTGGGAACAATTCTAAGAGTAGATAGTGCGAAGGGCTATAGATAAATTGTAGGAATCAATTTGAAGAAAAGCAGACTCATATGTCGGCGTAAATGAAGACATGGGAATATGTCATGCACATTTTAATATCATTAATAGTAAGAATAAAAAGACGATGTCCTAAGTAGCTGCCTTGTGGGACTCCGGAGTTTGCTATGAAATTCTCAGGGAAAGTAGATCTGAATCGAACCTATGTAGTAAGAAATCCATCTTAAGAAGATAGGTTTTAGCCCAAAGGTGGACAATTTGAAAAGAATTAGCTTGTGTGAAGTTTTGTCAAAGATCTTATTAAAATCGGTTAAGACAACATCGACTTACTTTCCGTTCTCTGGGGCTGAAAGGCTAAATGATAGGAATGCCACTAACTTGACAGAAGCTTCAGTCTGCAAGGCTATCTATAAAGAGAGATTCCTTTGCAGAGATTGGATTTAAAGCAACACGATATGATTTATTGTCAGAAAGATTCCACTTAAGATGAGGAAGTTTAAGGCCACCGAATAATAGAATATTATAATAAGGGTTACATAGATCTATTATATATGATAAATTGCAATTATGGCAAATTCAATAGGTTGTGAAGGCAAAATATAGCAACACATAACGTAAAGGAAGTTATTTTTAATGAAAAGTAGTCGATATTATTGGAAGAGGATATTGCAATCAGGGATGAGTCTTGTGTATTTTAGATAGTTAATAATACACCTCGACCAGGGAAATCATCAGTAGATCGGTTATGGTTGTCATTGCGATAAACATTAAAGGAAGATGGAAACAATTTCTGATTGTCAATACTAGGCATCAGGTTCATTTCGGTAAAAGCCTAGATTAGAAATGGTAAATAATGAGTTTGGTGTAAAACTGCATTGGTTTTAGAGCAAAAAGGTATCACACTCTGGTAATAGAAGAAAAGAGGGACGTTTTACGATGCTTAGGAGTGAGTAGAGGAAGAAGCAGATTAGTAACGAACAAAAGTGTCATAGACAGCTCTGCTGCACTGAAGGTGTTATATCCCTTTCGAAGAATATATTGACCAAAACGAATCACATTTATCGTGTAAGTACAACAAGAAAAGATACGAATGTTTTCATATATATTTGTATCTCCAAGTCTAGAGAAAGTGTAGCAACTATCAATTGAATCTATGTTTTGTTGAGTAATGTTTACTGTGGTGGCAAATGAGGGTCAATAAATGATTTCGTGGTGGTAAATGCAGCGTTAAGTATGGTAGTGGGAAAGGACGAAGAACTAGATGCAGTAAAAGATGAGGTATAGATGATACTGTTGAAGGAGAAATTGGGGTTTTACCCAAAATAGTCGCTGTAATTCTTTATGAGTACATTGCAATTCTTGTTCAATTTTCAAAAGAAGAAAGGCGATGCTCTGACGTGTGCCAATTACAGAGGTATAAGTAAAATCCTGTCGTCGGTACTGTGTGAGTTCCAAATCGATACACACCACCTTTTTATCGATTTTAAAGTCGCGTATGATAGCGTGGACAGAGAACAACTATATAGAGCCATGTCTCATCTCGGAATCCCTGCCAAGCTCGTCCGCTTGTGCAGGATGACGATGGAGAAATCTCGCTGATCCGTCAAGGTCGGTAAGAACACCACCGAACCCTTTGATAGCGACGCGCTATCATGCAACCTATTTAACATCGCTCTTATACGCAGTTATACGAAACTCAAACGTCAACAATAGAGGTACAATTTTTCAAAAGTCAGTTCAACTGCTTGCTTATGCGGATGATATTGATATTATTGGAAGGACGAAGTGAGCTGTTACCGGTGCGTTTGCAAGTATTGAACTGGAGGCGGCGAAAATGGGTTTGGCTGTTAATGAGGACAAGACGAAGTATATACTATCATCGAGAAAGGAATCTCAATATCATTGACTCGGGCAAAACGTCACGATGGAAAGGTATAACTTCGAAGTCGTCAAAGACTTTGTCTACCTGGGCTCCACTATAACATCGCAAAACGACATCAGTGCAGAGATCAAGCGAAGAATTACTCTTGCCAACCGCTGTTTCTTCGGGCTAAGAAGGCATTTGAGTAATAAAGCCCTATCTCAAAGAACCAAGGAGACCTTGTATAAGATCCCCATCATCCCGGTCCTGCTGTATGGGGCAGAAGCATGGACACTGCCTAAAACGGATGAAAATCTGCTTGGGTGCTTTGAAAGAAAAGTTCTTCGTTTGATCTTCGGTCCAGTCTGTATCGATGGAGTATGGAGGAGAAGGTTCAACAACGAGCTGTACGGACCTTACAGCGACGTTGACCTACTCAAGAAGCTGAAAATACAACGGATGAGATGGCTGGGATACGTGGAGCGTATGGACACCGACGCACCAGCCCGTCGAATCTTCGAATCCACCCCTGATGGTCTGCGCAGTAGATGAAGACCCCACCTCAGGTGGCGGGCAGAAGTGGAGAACGACCTCAACCGACTTGGAGTGCGTAACTTGAGGCAGCTAGCTAGGGACCGACCTAGGTAGAGGGGCTTGTTGGTTGAGGCCGTATTCCACCCTGGACTGTGAGCGCCATCTAAAGGAAGTAAAGAGGCGTATTAGGGGCTAACTTCTTTTTGAGATCATGTGTTGTTTCAAAATAAATGTGCGTCGACATCTCCAATTAAATACTCACCCCTTTTCCTGAATGCTTGCACTGTTTGACACCATGATATTATAAGGGAAGTCATACCCCTTAAGTGAGTGCAAATTGCAAAACAAGAAGAAACTCAAAATTATTCTTAGTAGGACCAATTCAAAATGGTCACCAAATTAAGGTATATGAACTTCAGGTTAAGATTGTTATAATTAGCTCAATTATTAAACAAGAATTAAACTTTTGTATTCTGTGGAATTAGTAATAGTAATAATTGATTTTCAAGAAATAACATAAAGCAAGTGAAGAATTTGCGGCTTTACAAAATTCCCTGCTTTGCCTTAGAGAAGCTATACCCGAAGATTATTGTCTATTTTTGATGTTTTAAATAAAAGGTTTTTTGTTTGCATCAGTATGATAAGATGTTCTTAGTTGGTATAATGTTATCTAAAATCACACATAAAATATCATCCGAGTAAGTACCATCAATTAAACAAGACAAACCTTGCTTATCCATTGTTAATTAAGAATATTCAAGGTTTTGTAAGGAGATTCGAGAATTCCACGTTCCAGCTATCTACAATCCTAGATGCTAATCTAAGAATTTCACTTCAAAGAAAAAAATAATAATAAAAACCAGAAAAGGAGCAAGGGGTCCATTAAAATTAATTAGCTTTCCTTATATAGTCCACTTTTTTATATCACGCAGGTACTATTATAAAAATTAAACAAACCATAGCTCAAATGTGGGTGCAATTAAAGGTAACTACAGATTTTTCACTACAAAAGCTTGATTCTTTTTTGATCAACTTTCTCGTTCACTATAATTTCGTTTATTTAACCCGAAATTGTATTTCCCAAACACATCACAATATACCAGGCTTTTGAGAAAAAATGCTAACCTTATCCGGGGGTAGAACTCGAAATCAACTTGACATTCCGTAATTTGCAGCTTGTTTGTGTTTGTAGAAGGATATATTCAAAAGATTCCAATGCACAAAGCAAATTCAATCAACGAACGATAAAACAATTTTCGAATCCGAAAAACACGTTCCTTTCGAGGACTAAATCAGGCAACACGCTGAATATGAGTACTAAGCTTCCTTGCGTGCGTCGTCGTTGAAAAGCCTCAGAGGAAAACTCAATAAAAAATAAATTTCCCCAATCAAATGAATGTGTGCACAAATTTTCCATATCCTTTTTATTTTACTCTGTTTTCTCGATATGTGTGTGTGTATAAAGTATGTCGCATTGTAATGTGAGTTACGGTTGCTTTTGCCAATTTTTCATTCAGAGTTTTCTTATTCTCTTCCAGACAAATAGTCACCACCAGAATTGACATAGAAAAAAATATCCTTAAATCACTCCTCCCAATACAAATACAGCCTACCGTGCGTCGTCAAGGATAGTTAATACCAGCGTAGTTGGAGGAAACGAGAGAAGAAAATTATAATAAATAATCAATTCCGAGGAATCTTGTAAAAGAGCATGAAAAAAGGTCAATAAAGGACGATGCAAGGAGTAGAATTCGGGTGGCATCTGGCAGGTCTAATTTTTATAAACTTCTATGCCATTAGTGAAAAAGCTCAAACGAAAAGAGACATTGAGAGAAAAATGAGAGAAGGACTTGACAGAAGTTAAGCTTTTTTTTAGAAATCAAGCAAAAATAGAGGATATGATGAAAGGGGAAAATAGAATGAAGAATTGGATAATTTCTATGCGAGAAAGGACTTTAGCAATTCATAACGAGAAGAATAATTTTAAGATGCTAAGTAAGAAAGTTTTAAATAAATTATTAATGTGTTTTGTGCTGAAGATTGTTTTTTTTTTTTTTGAATTTGCATGAAATCATCAGACCTTAGAGAATAGAGAATAAGAAAATAAAGATGGAGCCGAGACGTGTGTCGCTTCTATTTTTGAACATTTTCCAAGAATTACACAATCTCTTCGGAGCAGGAGAAAAAGATGATGCCAAATCAGAAGCATAATTATTGTGTTTCTTCTTAAACTAAAAAAAAAATCGTTTTGTGGGCCAGTAGGTACATATTTTGATAGTTCTGCGATTAAGGTTTATAGAAGCATTTAACTTAATGGGTTTGCAGATGTTTTTTGTGACCTTTTTTTTCAGTTTCAAAGTTAAGGTGATAAATTCAAATCGATAAAATATTTGGAGAAAAATTCAGATAAAGAATTCACTTTGAGATGATTAATTCAGAAAGGGGAAATACGAAAATTGGATATGTATCTAAGGACAAAGTGCATTGAAGGTAAGGATATTATGTAAATTTTTTGTATACCTACCTACATTGTTCAAACTTTGTTATAATTTTTGGTGAATATAAATATATTTTGCTGTTTTTGTTTTTAGTGCAAAGTTTTTAAATTCTTAAAAAGTGTAATTAACAAACAATGTCTAGAAAATATAACCAGGATTTATTTTACATTAGATCCTGGGGATGGATCTTCTACAGCTACAGCTGGTAACTTTTTATGTGAAATCTGTGTTTATTATTCTGCTTTTGATATTCAATTCTTTATCGATCGTTTTTCTAAATACTCCTTTTTATAGTGAAAAAGTGCTAGATTTTCAAAAAGTTGATGATATCCGATTAATAAACTTTCTTCAGAAAAAAATTTCTTGCTAAAATCTGCACCCCAAAATGGCTTACAAGAGAAACTTAGGACCTATTTTTTAGCATCAAAAACAGTTGCTGACTTCACTAAATTCTCGTCTTTAAGGAGTGTGCTTCATGCTTAAATTAGAGAAAGTTATCAACTGTTCTTGATGACCTATAAAGATTGTTCTTCCAACGATACTGAAACTGTATGTGATATTTTTCGAACTTCTTCCAAAATAAATCATAATAACTATTATAATAACTATAAAAACACTTGTTACAACAGCTATGACAACAGCTATGATAAAAACTCTGATAAAATTTATTTAAAAACTATATCTAACTTTTCCCAACTTGATGTTACTAGACCAAATGATATCAAAACCCATATCAAATGTGTTTTAAAGATTCTACATCTTAGGAACCTGACGAAATACCACCTTTGATTATTAAACCATATATTTTTATCTTAACACGTACTTTGTGTTATCTTTTTAATTGATCGATTCAAACAGTTATTTTTCTACAGGCTTGGAAGTCTTCATTTATCTCACTACATTTTAAAAACGGGAAGAAGTGTTATTTATCGAACTACATTTATTGTTTAAACTGGAAAGTTTAGGCATTCATTCTAGATTGTTGTTGTGGCTTTCTTCCTACCTAACGAAACGTACGCAACTTGTGTCTATAGATAATATCCATTCTTCTCCTATTTTAGTTACCTCTGGCCTACCGCAAGGTAGTCATCTGGGACCACTCTTGTTTTTAATTTTCATTAATGATATGCCCACCGTTTTCAAGAACTCATATCGTTTTCTATTTGCGGACAATTTAAAGTTTTTTAGATGTATTAAATCTTCACGCGACTACCATCTTCTTCAAGGCGATCTTGTAGTTGGAGCTAAACACAGAATGCCATGTGTTTTAAGCAAATATTAGTTTGTGCAAGAACAAATTTATAATTATTCGTTGTAGTGGTTTCTTAAAAAAAATAGCTTTTATACACAAATTTTTTAAACCATTTTTAAGAACAAATTCGTCTACCATAGAATGTACCCCAAAGAACTTTCCGAGCAGGTTCCTCTTCGCTCATGCGAGCTAGGTACCCTGCCCACCGGAGTCTACCGAGCTTAATTTTTGTCACGATATCTGCTTCTAGGTAGATTGCGTACAATTCATGATTGTACCGTCTCCGGAATCGTCCTTCCTCACATATGGGGCCAACAATTCTCCTTAAGACTTTTCTCTCGAACGCAGCTAAGAGGTCGGAGTGCCTTTTGCTAAGCACCCAAGTCTCGGATCCATATGTGAGTACTGGCAGGACCATGGTCCTGTACAGCAGCAGTTTTGAAGTTATGGTGAGATTTCTGGATTTGAAAAGCTTTGACAGACTATAGTAGGCTCTGTTGGATTTGAGAAGCCGCCCGCGTATTTCTTCTTCTATATTGTTATCGGCTGCTACTATTGACCCAAGGTATTTAAAGGATTGCACCACTTCAAATTCGTGCTCCGCAACCTTGATTGTTTGACCAACTGTTCCTCTCGCATTCGACGCCACCATGTACTTTGTTTTACCTTCACTAATGTGCAGCCCCAGATTTTGTGCCGCCTGCTCGATCTGGATGAAGGAATCGTGTACATCTTGTTCGGTTCTTCCGATGATGTCAATGTCGTCTGCGTAAGCTAGTAACTGGCTGGACCTGTTGACGATGGTCCCTCTTGTTGCCGTGCCAGAGTCACGGATTGCTTTCTCCAACGCTATGTTGAAGAGGAGGCAGGCCAAACCGTCCCCTTGTCGGAGTCCATTAAAGATGTTGATTGGTCTGGATAGCAATCCGGCTATTTTTACTTGGTTTGTTACGTTGGTCATGGTCAACCTACATAGTCTTGTCAATTTATTTGGGATGCCGAATTCTCTCATGGCTTTGTAAAGTTCTACCCTGGCTATGCTATCATAGGCGGCCTTAAAGTCTATAAACAGATGGTATGTTGGGATGTTGAATTCTAGAAATTTTTCCATCGCCTGCCTAAGGGTAAATATCTGATCAGTTGTTGATTTGCCTGGAATGACACCACACTGATATTGTCCGATAACGGTTTTAGCGTATGGGGTTATCCGGTCTTGTAGGATAGAGGAGAGTATCTTATAGGCGGTACTCAACAACGTGATACCTCTATAATTGTTGCACGTTGTGACATCTCCCTTCTTATGTATGGGGCATATTAGACCTTTTCGCCAGTCTTCTGGCATTTCTTCCTGCTCCCATACGTGTACTATAATATCATGAATTGCTTGACGTAAGGCTGGCCCGCCGTGATGGAATAATTCGGCTGGTATGCCATCGGCTCCCGGGGCTTTGTTCTGTTTGCATATATGTAATTATATGTTACAGAAAATAGCAAACACATTTGAGGCAATCGTTTAGTTTGTGTCAAAACACAAACTTTTTAGTTGCTCGAACCAAGCAGTTGCGAAACTAAAAATTGAATGTGCGCGCCTAGCCTTAAATTAAAAAAAAAATTCAAGCCGTTTTTGAGATATTAAATTTTCTAATTTTCTTTCAAAATTCAAAAAATATTTTCTTTTTAAGTTTCGAAATTCAATGTTTTTAAACTTTTTAGAAGCTTCTCTATAAAAAAATCATTAAAATCCGTTATGCCAATGATGAGAAATTCAAAATTCGAAAAAATGGTAGGTACAGTCAGTAATGTCTTTTTTTTTATTAAATTATAGATCAGATCGTAAGAATTTATTAAAAGAAAAAAAATTTTTAGCAAAATTCTCGGAACCGTTTTCGAGAAAAATAAGATTTTCGAAAACCATTTTTTAACATTTGTATTTGTATGGATTGCACCGTTATTTTTAGGTAATATAAATTTTGTTTTTCTCATATTATGTAGATTAAGAAACTTTTATTTACCAAGTTTTAAAAAAATCGAGCATGGGGTTTTAGAAATATTGAGTTTTTAAAAAAAAATTTGGAATTTTTTCTTGAAAAACCAAACAATTTTTTTTTTCAAAATTTGAATACACAATAATATTGAAGCTGCTGAGGAGCCTTAGCATAAAAAAATAATCAAAATCGGTCGTACCTTTTTTGAGAAAACCAAAACCAAAAACAAAAAAAAAAAAAGGTTCCAAAGGGGGGTACCAAAAATAACCATTGTTTGGAAAATGTTTGTCTATCTTGCTTTATCTAAATGCAATTTTTTGAATTAAGTTTTTGAGAAAAAAATATGGCAGGTACCCTTAGTTTTGGGCTTAAAAAAATGACAAAAAAAAAAAAAAAAAACGTGTGGGGGGCAAGACCCACTTTTTTGGTCTTCGCTATTATCGTTATGTCAATTTCGATCAAAATCTCGAGTTCGATGTTTTTTTAAGAATCCATAACTTGCCTGTACCTACATATAAAAGTCGCAAGTAAAAAAGTGTAAAACTTGGATATGCTATAATGGTTCCTATGATTTTCTTATAATACTATACTATATCTACTATAAACTGCATTTACATAGTTTTTTTTTGTTGATAACTACATACGTATAGGTATAGCAGTGAAGTGAAATAACGCCAGACAAAATAAGGCCAAAAATAAAATTTTTAAATCGTCTGAAAACGAAATGAGGGCAATTTTCACTTTAGGCTCACAAAGTTTATGTTCGGCTTGAACTCTTGTTAACAGGTTTCTTCAACAACTACCAATCTTCAATCTTTTCCAATTTTGTTTTAAATTTACTCGTGGAAGGATATCAAATTGATGTGATTTACACCGATTTCGTCAAGGCCTACAATAGAGTTAGTCACTAAATCTTGATTGAGAAGATGAAGATATTGAGGTTTCACTCGTCGTCGTATACAATTTATATCATTTGACCAAATACTTTCAAGCCCTGTAAATGTATCATCAGAAGTACCACAAGGAAACCATCTGGGTCCACTTCTCTTTCTTATATTAATTAATGACATGACATCTTTTCAAACTCAGTTCGACTTCTTTTTGCTGATGATTAAAATTCTTTCGATGTATAAAATCTATCGATGTTTGTTAAGCTAATTTTTAAACAGCCTATATTAATGTATTAGTACTCGTATGATACTACTTAGCAATTTGCTAACTTTTAAGTAGATTATTAACTCTTTCTTAATTTTAAACATTTTCTAACTAGTATCGTCCGTTTTTTTTTTAAAGTAATGGCAGTTCATATATTATAACCAAAGCAAACACCATGCTAGGTTTTATAAAAGGCAATTCCAAGGACTTAAGGGATCCATATAGTCTAAAATCCCTATACTATACCTCTTATATAAGTTCAATTTTAGAATATTTCTATTCGATTTGGAATTTGGAATTGAAATTAGGCTGGAACATCGAAACTCCCTCCTACCCTACTAGATGCCAGCTTCTTTGGCCTTCAATCGCTTGAAAATAGAAGAACAAATTATTCGATATTTTAAATAATCATATTAAATGCCCATTTCTGTTATCTTTGATTGACATTTATTCGGCATCTCGACAGCTAAGAGAACGCCGTTTGCTTTGAGAAAATGAACATAGCCTTGGATGGAAGGTTTGAACTCCATGCTTGGTTCCTCCGTACCGCTCACCCATTGGATATGTTCAGGCCCGGTTTAAAGAAAATGGGGGTTCGGGGCTATTTCAAATTTGAGGCCCCCTAAAAAGATATAAAACCCAAGCAAGCCAACCCCTCATAACCCAGAGCGTCCCAAACCCCAAGCGAGCCAACCCCCAATAACCCGAGGCGCTAGGAGTCCACGCTCTCAGAGACGATGCTTTGAGGAGTTGACGCATCGAAAATCCAAGAAGCTATCCCCCAAGTGCTCCAACCCCCGATAAGATTAAGAATTTTTGATACTCGGGGCTAATTATTTATCAGGGGCTCCTCTTTTTAACGTGTGTTCGTTGTGTCGAAAAATACGATTCAATACTTCTGCGGCAAAATTTGTACCGCCATTTTTCGCTTGTTAAACTCTAAGCAGACTCGTGGAAATTAAAAATTATAATATTTACCACACTAGTATTGAAATGTACTCTTACGCTCAATTCGCACATCTCTCTTAATCAAGAATAAATAAGGTACTCGAGATAATTAGTCCAGCATATTTCCACACTTCGCAAAAAAAGATACAAGGTATAAAATTCAATTTGTTTTTCAATCTGGCAACCCTTTGCTGAATTAGGCTGCATGGATTTAATATTTTTTGAGCTTACAGTTTTGAGTTAATAGCGACTTTGGAGATATTAGTGAGTTGAGATATGTGGGTTTAAAGTTTATGGGATTAATTGTGAGTTGGTCTATATGGGTTTAAAGTTTTTGGGGTATATAGCTTTCGAGTTTTGGATTTTGTGGGGTCAACTAATTTTGGTTTCTATTTTTGGGGTTTATTAGATGTACAGTTTGAATATCGCGGTTTTACGGTTTAAATTTCTTAATGGGATGGGGTCCTCGTTTCCGCGGGGCCCTGGCTTCAGTCTCCCCTAGCCCCCCTATTAATCCGGGCCTGGATATGTTCAGTTGTCAAGGTCGGAAAATACTGCTGACATAGACGCATGTCTGATGATTGAACATACCCTAAGATAAATAGAGCAGCTCATTGCGTTTTTAATCCCTATAGTGTGACGAATGGGGAAATAAGCTTTAACAAATTTTATTACAAGATGATGATCAAAATCTGGTTGTGTTTCCAAATTTTATTTTTTGCACTATTTCGGTCACCATAATAAAATAGCTAATCCCAAATTTGCTTTTAATTTTTTTTTATTTCACTTGGTACTATTTGACGTCATCACTGATAACTAGTCCGTACCTAGGTTTACGATATTGTTCTCTCTTTATGATGTGGATAACAATAATTTAAAAAGCTAACATAAGGTGCAGTGTGCGTTTTATGTTCCAGGTCGATTTTATTTGGTTGCCATTTTTGTGTGAATGAAATTTGCCATTTGTCATTTGAAAATCGTAGAGTGTGGTCGATAACAATTAATTAAGAAACATCTTACGCAGCAATAACGTGTTGAAAGAAGAGAGAATTACGTGACCCTTTTGGTGTTAATTATGTGCCAAGCAAGTCAACAATTCAGCTATAATTTTTAATCTTAAAAATTTGCATAAACTGAAAGATAAATTAAAGACTCGGCGACAAGTAAGCGAACGAACGTCAGAAAATATTGATGCAGTGAGTCTGAGTTGTTACTGAATTTCTAGATACCTCTAATCGATGCTACTGTGCACAAGAATTGGGAATGTATCCGTCATGTTTACTTAAAAAGAATTGCATTAATACCCGTATAAATTTTAAGGAACAAAGCATTTCTAGGGAGATGTCCAGCTACGTCGCCAAGATTGGAGTGCTCGCGTCTACAACTCGCTATAGACGACCAAAAATGTTGGCCAAAAATCATTATGAGCAACGAAGTGACTTGTCTGGTTTTATTAATAGACAGAATAGTTGCTATAAGGGCACAGAAGGCCATCGATTGATACACCAAATACCACTACAACCTCATAGGGTAACTGTATGGTGCACCATTTCGAACGGGCGGCGCGTGGCGTCACTGGACCATATTCTTTTGAGGATGCCATAGGCAATGCTGTAACAGTTACTAGTGATCGCTATCGGTACATGTTGGGAAACTTTCTTGTTCCCAAATGGGGTCATTTAGGCCTACAGAGCAAGTGATTCCAAAAAAGACGATACCACATCACATGCAGCTCGTGCTACGATAGTAAGTTTACGAGAAATTTTTCGATGCCAAATTGTAGCGATATCGTTTGACCCACACAATCCCCTGGTTTGGGGCCTCCCGACTTCTTCTAGGGATACTTGAAGGAAGAGATGTGAATCAATAAACCAAACACAACCTCGTTGCTTAAGGACAATATTAGAAACGAAATAGCTGAATTTACAACAGAAGTCTGCGAAAATTGTTATGCTTACCAGTGCACCACAGCCAGAGGCTCCCGCTTGACCAAAATAATATTAAAGATCATATAAATAATAAATAAAATATAAATTATAAAATTGTATTTCATATAATGGCAAAAAAACATCAACCTGAAACATAAAAAGCACCCTGTGGCTACGTAATTGGTTGACAATTTAAGCGTAGATATTTCCAAAATTGGTATTGTGATCCGTCTTAATTCTTCAAATCAAATGAAATTGTACCTAAGCCATAATAATTGTTTTCGCACTTAGTGAAACTCTATTAACATGTGGTTCATAAAGCTTGTTCATATTGGGGTTAAAAGCCTTATAGAATCTTTATTCGTTCAAACTTAGTCTAGCCACTCGAATAAAAGCTTTATGTTGCTTACATTCTTTTTGTCAATTCAATTAGTTCCAACAATAATTATTACAACCCATCAGGGGATCTAAAAATGGTCTAATTAGAAACGTAAACGGCTAACACTGCTATTCGAAATATTAATAATATTAATGATTATTAAAGTCGCTGTGATATATATATACGAGATACGACGCACGATATCCATGATCTCACGCCCCAACAAATATATTTACACACACACCAACACCATGATTTCCAACCAACAACCCTTACGACACGAAGGACAACAACAACTCTCAATAACTATTTCTATCTTTTTTTCTGAACATGGAAATTCTAACTAAAAATAAAAACCACCCCTCCCTGACCGTTAAATAAAAATCAACCATTAAGAACGTGACATTTTGCGTTAGCTTTTCTTTTATTGTGCATAACTAATACTGTCACAGTCACACGCTGGTAAGTGTTTTTTTGTTGTTGTTTTTACTTCACTTTTGTCCTTTTTGTTTTTGTTGTGATTTTTTTTGTTCTTGATTTTTGAATCTTTCACAGCCACCATTATGGAGGGGACGTTAAGATGACAGTTTTTTTTAAGTAGGTTTTAAAACCACTATTTCAACGGGGATGATGGATGAAGGATGTATTTTTAAACTTGGATTCCATTAAGTGATGTCACGCGTTCTATTCAATTTTTCTTTTTATTAGTTTTGTTAAGAAGGAAGAAGTTTGATAAGACAGAGAAGCCCCCAAGTTGAAAATAGTTCCAATCAATGGAATTGCGACGATAGATCTATACATTTTAGCTTGCTTTGTATAATGGTACAGGTATTGGTTTCGTATAAAAAAACGAGGTTTTCATCAAACTTAACATTACAATTATGGATAAGTCCAAAAAAGCGAAAAAAAATCTCGTAAGCTATCGGTCGATATTTACCTGAACAGTTTATCTAAATAGATCTAAAGCCTGAAAAGCTGGATCCGAAAAGTGGAGGTCAGAACATTTGTATGTGAATTTTTGATTTTTTTTTTTGTTAATTTTTCTCGAAAACATTTTTAACGATTTAGAATAATTTTTTAAAATCATTGCAATAAAAGTGCATTTCAGCATGGTGATTGCATCATCGTTTTGTAGTACGTTCCACACAGCTGATGACACAATGAATATTTTGCAGGAGCTATTTGATGGCCAACAAAGCTGCTGGAGCTGACGGCCTCGTTGCCGAACTGTTCATAGTGGCAGGTGATCACTTGGTTGGGAGTATGCAACAGCACATCTGCTATATATGGTCGGAAGAAAGAATGTCCGATGAATGGAACCTTTGCATTGTCTGTTCGATCGTCAAGAAATAAGACCCTCTGAATTGCGCCAAATACAGAGGCATAAGTCTCCTGAACATCGCTTACAAAATCCTTTCTGCCGTATTATGTGAACGTCTGAATACTTTCATCAACAATTTGAGAGGTCCATATCAGTGCGGCTTTAGACCTGGAAAGTCCACCATCGATCAAATATTCGCATTATAGCAGATCTTGGAAAAAACCCAGGAGCTACAAGTTGGCACCTACCACCTTTTTATCGATTTCAAAGCCGCGTATGATAGCATCTATAAGAACGAACTATATAGAGCAATGTCTAGTTTTGGCATCCCTGACAAATTTGTCCGCTTGTGTAGGATGACGATGGAGAACGCGCAATGATCCATCAAGGTCGGAAAAGATCTCACCGATGCATTTGTTATCAAAAAAAGTTTTAGGCAAGGTGATGCTCTGTCGTGTGACCAGTGGCGTAGCGAAGGGGGCGGGGGGGGGGGGGGGGTGCGGTCCGCCCCGGGCGGCAGGCCTAGGGGGGCGGCAAAATGTCGCCGGTGATGCGGGTAGAGTAGAAATCATATGTTTCATGACAAATCGCTTGACAAGTCAACAAACAACAATAATGTAAATTTGAAATTTGCCACCCTATCTGTGGTTCGTCGTTGACGCTCTCGGCTGATTTCCGTGAATTCGTAAACGGTGAGTAGGGCCATAAGAGTGCATTTCGTATTGTCGCGCGAAACTAAAAACAAAACGTTCCGAAACTCTCTCGAAACCGAAAGGGAGCGTTCCGAAACATATGATATGCATATGCGAGATATGATAAGATAACTAGGATTCGACGGAAACGTTATTCTAGTCTCAGCCAGCTCAATGTTTTTGCTCCCTCCCGCATCACAGAAAGTTATTTCGATTGTGTTGTTTATAGTTTAAATACTGTTGAATCTTCTTAAACTAAACACTTAGTACTTCACTCAACCTTTCAACTAGATTTTGGAAATGAAAAGAGTTGAAGCAAGCGGTGCGAAATACCACAAGAAAAAGGCTAAGAAAGAAGCAGATGCGAAGAAGTCTTCAGGTGCATTACTGAAATATTTCAGTTCTAGTTCTGGTTCGAAAGCTACGTTAACGTCTTCGGCGGCATCCAGCAGCAGCGGAAGTGATTCCAATGTAAGTATAATTCCTTCATCTACAATCGTGAGTGGCCTAGAATTGTCCTCCGGCCAATATTCATGGGAATGCATGACTTATTTTACAGGCAGAAGAAGAAGACGTGCCTGCCGTCGAAGTTGGAAGTCGTTCTGGTCCCACCACAGAGCAGGGTCAAGACGCAGTCGACTGAGCAGAAGTACCTCAAGCATCTAGCCACAAGCCTGCAGAAGAAGTGAACCTCGTCTTGCCAAAGATATGAAGCTGTAAAGACGCTTAAGAATAAGTTTGTGCAAGTTCTTGAGGTACTGGAAGAATTGACGGATCGGGAGCCAGACTTCTTCTGACAGTCATGCAGTCATTCAGCTTCCTCACTTTTCTTGGCTTTTGAGCTGCAGAGCTACCTGAAAAAGATGAAGTACAGATTTACCTGCTGCAAAGTGGACTGAGTGTGGATAAGTGTGCTCAGAAACTCTGCGCTTTAAAAGCTCTCTTAATGGAGAGGAGAGACCGTTTTGTCTAAGCCGCAATCGATTTTTCTAAGACTCTCTGTGAAAAACTTGGAATCGAACTCGAAACGAGAAGAAATCGCAAGAAAAAACGCATGCATGGCGATGAATCCGCAGATGCAGCTTTGTCTCACGATCCTCATTCGTAAGGCCCGTAGAATCCGTCTATGAAACCGCTGATCCTATTTTAACTTCAATAAAAGATACCTCATTGCCTGTGAAATGATGTCTCGAAACTCGAAATTTAATTTTATTTTAGTATTGAATGGGGGCGGCAAAATGGGTCTCCCGCCCCGGGCGCAGAGATGGCACGCTACGCCACTGCGTGTGACTACTTCTTGAAAGAATAGTGCAAAACTCACGCGTCAACACAAGAGGCACAATCTTTCGAAAGTCCATCTTATTACTCGGGTACGCCGACGACATTGATATTATTGGAAGAAAATTATTGACACATTTGTAGGCATTGTGACGGAAGCGAAAAAGATGGGCTTAGCGGTAAATGAGGGCAAGACCAACCCAAGCAACACATAAACTCTTAGAGAGTACTTCAATAAATGTATCAGCTCTTTACAAGCTGTTAGTTCAATCTTCTTAATACCATTTCACTTTATGACCTCCTAATTTGCTCTTTAAAATGTTCTTTTTGTTATAGTATAATTAAATTCTCTTTAAAACATCTTAGAGATAATCATGACAAATGTCACCATATTGACTCTCTATGTACCCTCTATAAAACCTCTTTAAAAGGAGTAGTTTTAAAATGCTGAAAGAGGTTTTCATTTTAATCTTTCGAATACATCTTGAAGATATTCTGTGGAAGTTTTCACTAAAACGTATTTATGAAAGCTTAACATCAAGAATTACTACTTTCCTCTTTGGTTGAAAAAAAAATGTTTAGTTTCGCCTAACAATTGTGAATTGTGAAACCAAGTGAAAATCTTTTTTCTCTCTTCTGTTTAAAGAAAACAACTCAACTATTTAGTTGAATGTAACAAACAGTTGCAAAACTAAAAATTGAATGGGCGCGCCTAGCCTAATTGTTGTGAATTTGTTATCTTTTTCTTTTACTCTTTGCTTACACTTTGTTTGCTCTTTTTTTCTTTGAATTTGACTGATTGTATGTATATATTCTTTCTTTACTCTTTGTTTACACTTTTTTCACTCTTTGCTTTGAATTTCAGTTTCAATATCTTATTGTGAAGTGCTTAAGATATTTTAAAGAGTTCGTAACAAATGGTTGGCGTATCTGTATAAAATACATATATTTTGTAAAGGGTGACATTGTTAAACGTATATTGAAGATAAAATTAATATTTACTAGACTTTTATGTTTTATCGTTTACTATACAAAGTCATCAGTTTCTACGGATGTAAGTAAATGAAAGAAGGATGAAGAACTTTGGCAGAATATAAAAGAAATGTTGAAATAAAATTCAAATTCAAATAAAATTGATAATGGGTATTATATTGATTATGTATAATATCAAATTTTCTGAATTTTCAGTGATTCTTTAGTCGGTTGACAGTTGAACTCAATATTTTGTATCTTGATAGAATGTTGACACAACAATAAAATGTCAAGTTAGCATATCTTTCTAACAGATTTATAATCCAGGGATTTTAACACTTTGTGGAATAAAAATTAAGGAATGCCATATATTTTCACTTATTTTCATATAGTATGTCTTTTTGTATCTTTTTTCTGTAAGATGTATAAAACCTGTCAACTTACATTTAAATTTTGGAAAAAATGCAAATAAAATCCGGAATCATTCTTCAAACAATTATTATGTTTCTTCGTTTTGTAGTATAAAGGAGATCTTAGCATCACCATATACAATAAAAAAGTTGATTTAATTTTATTTCATACAAAATTCTAAAGACGTAAGTGCTAATATGTCGCTCAGTTTGTAAATCTTTTGAGTTGTATTTATTTGCTGAAATTATTTAACATTTTAAAATTATTCAGATCGAACAAAAAAAAAAGACCTTTCATAAAATAAAGCACCCTGTAGGTAGGAATACCTTCGATACATGCACATACATGAAACGGCCATATCTATTGCATACTTAAACGTCATTTCTTTTTTTATTCTGATGGCATTTTGTTATTATAACATTATTTTTCTGAATATTTCCATGTAAATACTATTCTATTTGAAGGCGCGTTAATTTCAAGTAGGGTAGAGTATGCGGTTTCAAATTAAATCTTCTCTCGCAAATCAAAACACACAATCATAAAAAGGGTATACAATGAATATCGTAAATCCAGTCATAAATTATTGAAGGAAAGAATTCGCCATGTTTGTGTATTTATATTAGTCAATCCATTTTATTTGAATTGCATTAAATTTGTATTTGCGTGAAAGAGAAAGACATTTTTTATACATTTTTCTTCTTCGCGGTCAATCTTTCTACTCAAAAATATAAACATCTTGAAAACCACTTGAAAGTGTCTTTATAGATTAATCAAAAAATGGTCTTTATGAAGTCTTATAAATACTTTACTTAGAACTCTTTGTTCAATACAATAGACTCCTCCCCTTTAGGCCTTTTTGTGTATTACAGACCTCTTTAAGATTGTTCAAAGAGTTGAAAACACTTGGAAAATAACTTTTCAAGATATCTGTAAGAGGCAATTGTGTTGCTTGGGAAGTATATGCCGTCATCAAGAAAGGACACACAACACTAGCATCTTGGACAGAACGTCATTATAGACAGTTATAACTTTCAGATAGTTAACGAGTTCATATACCTAGGCACCGCTATAAATTTAGAAAATGGAGAATAACTCTTGCCATTCGCTGCTTCTTTGGACTAAGAACGCAATTGAGTAGCAAAGTCCTCTCTCGAGCAACTAAAGAGTCTCTCTATAAAATTCTCATCATCCCTGTCCTTGTCTATGGTGAAGAGACATGGACTTTGTCGAGAGTGGATGAGAGCGCTTTAGGATCTAACGACTTAAATAGCTAGATCATGTAGAGCGAATGGACCTGAATGCTGCCGGCCCGGAAAGTCTTCGAAATCAACCCCGGGGGATGGCGCAGTAGAGGAAGACCGCAATTCAGATGGCGCACACAAGTGGGAGAGGAGCTCAACCAACTTGACGTGCGAAACTGGAGACAGCTATCTAGGGACCAAGCTAGCTGGAGAAGCTTGTAAGTTGAGGCCCTAGTCCACCCCGGACTGTAGCGCCACCTTAATTAAGTAAGTAAGGGAGTATTTGATGGCTTACTTCAATATCTTTGTCCTGGTTTTTGGACCAGAGTCATCGAAAAATAAACTAAAATAATATGGAAACGGAAAGGTTTTAAGGAAATGTGCTCTTAATGAAGCAATCTAGAAGCCTGGAACCAGAAAGACACAAAGATCATGAGCGAGTGAAGAAGAAAGAACAGACTTCACCAAGGAATTAAAAGAGACTTTACAAACAGAGAAAACTCAAGGCGAGAAAAGTATGATCTATAAAATATAATAAAACAGATAACGACCCTTACCAATAGGAGAAGCAGTTCTACTAAGGACACTCAAATAAATTATCATGCAACCTAAAAGCACATATATAATAAGTGTATGTCCAATGAGGAGAGCCAAAGATCATAAAGACATTCTTGAGCAAAGAGAAGTACTTAACTATCATCTTCGAAAGTTCAAAAATCTGAGGAAGTGAGGCCATGTTGTACCGCCACGCCGCACAGTTGTGATATCTTTTACAAATTTTGGTCAGCATTTGTCGATATTTAAGAAACAGGAAATCTTCCATCACCGCAAACTTTTACATCTGTGCATAAGTGTTGGTAAGTTATTATGCGGAATGAATAAAACCTTGACTCTCTCTCTATAAAATGTTTAGATATTATTTTTTTCAAGGTCGAAAATATCTCTCATAATTTGACATTTTATCGCAATATACTACCTTATCGACCTTTAAAGGAGATGTATTTGAGATTTAAATCAAACACTTACATATAAAGAACAAATGTTAGTATGCCTAAATTATCTTGGACCAATTTTTTTAAGAAGAAATAGTACGTATACGCCATATGTTATTTTTTTAACTATAAGTGTTTCATACACAGTAGTGGGATTTTAATGGAAGAGCAGAAAAAACTCAATGAAAACTGAACCGATTTCGACCGAGGAATGAGAATGAATGGAATAAGAAACCGACAACATTATTTGTGGCCATCTTCTAAAACGCCCACTTTTTAAACAACCTAATACTTCTGAAAATTTCTTAAAGGAATGGGTTGAGTTCGAAGTAAATTTTATAGATAATATTTTTTTTTTTATTTTAAAGTAGGTCCAGGTTTTGAGCATTTTATATTTGACCATTTTTATGTGATTGGGGTCTTCCTAAGATAAAATCTGAATTAATCTCAACCAACTAATTTGTATGACATTTTCAGACAAAAATATTGTAAGGAATAGCTACAGAAAATAATCACCCACTTTAAAATAAAAGCTCATCTAACCGTCAAATTAATTGATTTCAGAAAAAAAAAAATGTTTTCGTCAGAAACAACCAACAAAATCTTTCTTTTGTTTTCGAATTCAATGTTTACTGGCTCCATGTACATAGGCTTTTTAAGAGCTATAAAATAAAAATGATTTTGTTGACCTTTTTTAATTGTGAGAGCAAACTTCAAACTAAATTTTATAATGATTCACACACCCAATAGCAACTACTAGACTATTTGGAGAGAATTTCAGTATCAACATCATGCTTTGGAACTCCATCAAACACAACAGAAATATCCAGTTTCGTAAGAGAATACAACGAATTAGACACCAATATGATGACTTTAAGGACACCAACCGAATTATTGGAAAATTAACAGCAGTAATTTAGAAGCATTATTAATACAGGACAAAGTGGAAACATTCATCAGTGACTTCTGTTACTTTAACTTTTTACTTTACACGGAACCCCTCTGTTGATATATTCGTTCCTGGACGAAGTCGGGGCATTTAGTCAGAAGATTCTGTAGCCGAATTATGGCAGAAGTGGAGATGCGGTTTTTGTTATTCTGTTGTACTAAGTAGTCCACAAGTATGCTACTTATAGGAGATACTAGAGATCATCTGTATTTCAAATCCAATAAAGTCAGCTGGAGCAGATAGAATCTTGAACTTCATTCCGACAAGATATTCAAAAACATTGATTATTCTTTACACAACAAACTGCTTCAACAAATGCTTCTTTCCAAAAAGTGCGAAAGGCTATAGCGATTCCGAAAAAGGGGGCTACCAGCTTTGTTTATAGCTACAGACCTATAAGGCCTCTTGAGAACGTGAGCAAAATATTTTAAAAAGTTATAATCAGTTTTAAAAACGAAATCATCCCAAAAATGCAGTTTGGCTTTTGTGAAAAAGATTCAATCATACATCAGTTGAACAACTGCAAATCGCCAATGAAGAATCGCCCATGGTTCGTTACTAGGCCCGTTCTTCTAAAGGCTAATAGCATCAGTTGACCAAGCCATTCCGAGTGAAAGAAGTTTCTTAATTCAGATGATTCGCTCACTTACGTCAGACCAACGTCGACTTGTATAAGTGTTCGGCAGGTCACAACTCTTGTGAGTTGTATGCTTTAAGAGACCTGCCAACGGACAGAGTTGTACCCCGTGGCATACAAAATAAGAAATAAGGAAGGTTGGGGTTCGCTGTAAAGAAAATTGGTTCTAGAGCTACTTCCTCTTGCGAAAAAGTTACAAATCCTCTAAAAGTATCTCTTGTAATCAAAAGTGCGTTTCATCTTAGCCGGTCGTACTCGGGAAAAAATTGTACTTCCTCTCCATTCTTGTCAACAAAACGTACTTAAACGTGGCTAAGTCAATTAGTCACTTAGTTTAGTTAATTTAATTTATTTTTTTAATTGGCAGATGCAGAGTCGCCCAGTAGCAAATCCACGAGTTGCTGCAATTCAATATGCAGTCAAGAAATATGCTCAAAAAAGGCCAATTGGGACTATCATCGCACCCATTAGTAAGAACTGGACTAATCCAACATACAAATTAATATCTTGGTCTACAAGCAACTGAGAATAGTAAGTGATCAGCTACAGCTAATTAGTTTGACCCCCAAAGCATCCACCAAGGCGCATCATTAAGTAAGTAGTGTGTAACGAAATAACGGATACACTTCGTGAAGAGAAGATAGCTTGGAAAACTCTTTGTAGATTACAGTTCGAGTGGAAAGCTGGCGTAGACTAAACAGGATTTCCAAATCATTCTCGTGCTGGACTTAATCATATTGGGTTGTGATCAGTTCAGATTTCTCGACTTATTGAAGGGGCCAGGATTTTGATAGAATAGCAATTTAAACAAAAAAATAAAAAGCTTTCCAATCACCCCCACATTTCCGTATCTTACACTATATTTATATCTATCTTCATATTTATGACGCCGTGGCGCGATGGATGTGTGCTCGCCTGTCAACCTCATGATCACAGGTTCGATCCCTGCCGTCGTCTATGTCGTTTTAATTCCATTAAAAAACCTTCTAAAATTGTCATCAATGGGTTGCTGGTTTACTCATTACATGTTGTTCAGGCATAACACTAACAACATGTAATTGAGTTAAACTAGTATGCCCAACAAGGATGAACACGAATAAAATAATGTGAATTGTAAGCGACATAGAAATAAGACACGGCATTCTCCGCTTTAGTTCAGCCGCCATCCCTGGAGATAAAATATCTGAGACAAACACCTTCAGTCTCAGATCATCGTGCCACACATCTTTCCTATCCTTCTTTCTCTTCTTAACTTCACGCCCGCGCTGTGTTGAAACATTTAAAGGGTAATCTAATCCCTTGAGTGCGGGTAGATTATAAAAAAAAAAAAAAAAAAAATATATGTATATGTATTGTTGTGAACAGAGCTTTATACTACTACAGCGCCATCTGTTGGGAAATTGCATATCTAATTTATGGAAGAAACAAAAAGCTCTTTTCCAATGTCAAATGTATTTCCCCTTATTCCAACCATCTAGAACATTCCAAGATGAGAACCTTCGAGAACAACTAACTTGAGTATATGTATAAGGGAGTGCTCGCGGTGAGCACGGGACAGTTGATTTTGGATTATGAAAGTGTGCAAAAGTATTGCTTATATTGGATTGTGTTATTAAACAAATGTGATTTAAATTTGAATAAAAGTGTTTGAGTTGTTTATAAACTGAGATTTAGTGTTTTGAATTGGAAAGTGTAAATAAAGAAGAAATACTAAAAATAGTGATAAGTTTTATTTAACAGAGCTAGTAAAAATATTACAGTATTTTATAAATTATTTATTGATGTTACTTGAAATTTAATGCTCATTTTTTGTAAAATCTCAGCAGAAAGCCCAAGCCGCTCCAGCTGATATAAATTTACTCTGTACATTTATTGTTGGATTAATTTTTTGTGTTTACTAAGGGATTAAAATGTAGAATATCTATAGGATATTTATAGATTTGAGGCGTAACACGCATTCGAGAACCAGATTCTAGTGACTTAAGTCTCTCAACAATTCCTATGTACGTGTTGTTGACAGGAATGGATGAGACCTCTCATTATCGATGTCAATAGCATATTAACAGTAGAGTGGAATTTAATACTTCAAAAACATGCCTAATGAGTTTTACCCATTAAAAGCTTTTCATATGTTTGGCCGAAAAATTCGAGCTTAAGTTTAACAGTTTTTGTTTGACTTACTTAAATTTTTTTTAAACAGAAGAGCCAAGCTAAAATCCAGAGATAAGGAATAGTCCTGATAGTTGACTCCTCTAAATACAAACAAAAAATAGATCCAAATATTTTCCTTTAATCCTATTTTTATAAATTTGTTACAATCAATCCTTATATGGGATGCGTCCAAAATTAGTCTCGAGGTTGAACCGATAAGCATTCCGAGTAAAACGGGTATCAGGGGTGAGCTGATTGAGGACAGGAATACGATTGGCTGCTTTTAGTGAGTATTGCTTACGAAAGAAACGATAAAACAAGGAAATACATGAAACATTCTGATGGTGTTCAAGAGATAGGAGAGCTTTGTTCTGGATTCTATCCAATAAATGGAAAGAAGTATGTTCTGCACCAGTCCAAAAATGTGAGCTTTACATGAGTTTCGGACATAAAAACGTCTTTTAAATATGTAGCCAGATCAGAAGGGGTGAAAAATATCCTAAGACTTTGGCAGCGGTTTTGGTGGTCTCGAGAATGTGGTCATTCGAACGAAGATAGCCGTTGACACACGTACCAAGTACTGGGAGCTCTTCGGCTTCTTTGGTGCAAGTGCCATTCAAAAACAATGGCAAAATGGGAACATTTTGTTTCAACGACAATAGAAACAGAATTGAGTTTTCGAAGCATTAAACTCCACACAATTTTCTTGATCCCATTTAACAATGTTGTAAAGATAGGAGTTTAATACTTCAACAAACACTTCCCGACTACAATAACCGAAAGGCAGGAATGGTAATCCAACTCACTAATTAGTGAACAAGGTATTTCATTCTACACCGATGGGTCAAAAATGGAAGAAGGAACAGGAGGAATGAATCTCTCAATATTAAAGAATCACTCAAACTCCCAGATTAGTGTAGTGTCTTTCAAGCTGAGATCTACGCTATTGAAAAGGCGGCAGAATTGGTACGCACGAAAAAATTGAACTCGTCGGGATCACATTTTTCGTGGACAGCCAAGCTGCCATCAAAGCTTTAGCCAGTGAGACTATAAGATCCAAGACAGTAACAAAATGCCGAGACATGCTGAAAAATATTTGCAACACTAACCAAGTCAATCTTTAATGGGTTCCTGGACATAGTAATATAGAAGGGAATGAAATAGCAGATGAACTGGCAAGGAAAGGATCAGTTTCAAATAAAAACAGCAGTAGCCATTTAAATTTGGGACCAAAAATCCCAATTGGCGTGATTAAAAGGAAAATAGACCTAATAACGAAAGAGCGAATCAATAACTCCTGGTCCTCCAGGGACGACTGCGTTATCTCTAGAAGCTTATGGCCTAAAATTAATGAAAAGGAAACTCGATATATCTTATCGCTGAGTAAGCAGAACATCAGAATCCTGATTGATGTACTAACGGGTCACTGCGCCATAGGCACAATGGCCGCTAGAATGGGTGCATTTGCACCCGATTTCTGCAGGAGCTGTCAGGATGTTGAGGAGATTGAAACCATTAAACACCTGCTCTGTGACTGTCCAAACCTCCAAACAAATCGCCTCCGCTACTTTGGAAACAGGTTTGTTGGAGAACTAGACGATCTAACGCAGGTCTCAATGGTAAATATGAGAAAATTCATTGTAAGCACAGGCTGGTTCGAAAGTGAACCAGTCTACATAAGAATTAGTTAGGAGCATCTCTGCTTTTATTAATAGGGGATCACAATGGACCAATAGGCCCCCGTGTACGCATCAGCCTATGTGCTGGGCACGACCCCCCTAACCTAACCTAACCTAACCTAGGAGTTTAATGCACTTACTATACGGTACCGTTGCAATTCCACTTCCGAAGCCGAAGGAGATGAACTTGAACGTGAGATCGAATAGACTCGGTGGCAAAACAATGAAGTGAATTAGCCGTTTTATACACGAGATCATTTATAAAAAACACCAACATTTATTTTGTGAATATTTTGTAAGATAATTTTGTATTCAAAGAATAAGGGTTTTATTGATACCGAACGTAAACATTGTGTAATAATCTTACTTTCTTCAAAACAATGTAAAGATCTGTTCCACTCTTAGGTAAGAAATGCCATAAAATCACCATTACTACGATTGCTGCGTAAACCTATCAGACTAGGAAATATTTTTGAACTGATAAATTGATCAGCGATTTCATGACCTTAGAAAGAAGGCACGTAAGTGCAATTGACCAGTAGGAGGAAGAGTAAGAGGCTGGACCAATGCTGTTTTCCAGCTTTCGGGGAAGATTTCAGAATAGAAGGCACGATGGAGAAGCTTATGCCATGGTTTCTCCATAGAGAAGTAACATCTCATCAGAAAGTACAGAAAGGTAGATTCAGAAAAAAATGATCTGTTAGTACATTTGCCTAATTTGAAGTGATAGTTATCGGGTTTTCATTGTAGATGAGTGTTGGAACCGAAGATAAGTTGTATTTTTAGAATTTGTTTTGCAGTTGCTAACATTAGGTCTTTAGAGCAGAATGAAATCATTTGATATCATACACTGACTGAGCCATACAGGAATTAAAATTTATTCTCTTTTCTGTTATGGCGAAACATTGTAATTACTAGTCAAAAACTTCATAAGCATACCTGTAGGTATTGAACTTGTTGATATTATTTTCTCAAAGTTATAGCTTAAGTTAGAAGTAACTTAACAACACAACAATCATATCTTGAACTTGGAAATTAAACTAAGACAAGGTTAAATTACCATTAACAATAACCATTATAAATTGCTAAGATTAACCAATTAATAATAAAAGTTAAATAATATTTTTTAACTTGAAATGGAACTAATTTTTTTTACCAAAAAAAATTTTTTAAGCGGGGACTATTTCACCAACTACAAATTACAAGCACAAATTTGTGACTTGTAATTCACAAATACAAATTTGTTGAACAGAACTCTGTTTCACAAAGTACAAGTAACTCTTTCACAATTTTGTGATTATTGCAAAAAAAAATTACAACTAGATTTGGAAAGCAACAAGTTTGTGAAAATACCGTTTCACCAAGTTTTTTCCTTTCTTGTAAACAACAAGTTTCCCTCATTAACTTGTAAAGCTCATTAGTATATAATGTCTACCATGGATAAGCAAACTAAATTGTTTTTTGCATCTTTAGAGCGCGAGAAAAAAGACATTTTATTTGTAAGGTTTAGCAAAAACAGTCACTTACCAAAGTAAAATGACCGAATGAAAAAATATTTTAAGTAAGTTTGCTTCCAAAGTTATTCTGGAGAACGAGGACTTGAAATATCTCCACGACATTCCCTGGCAAAATGTCAAGAGAGGAACCATGGTAAGAAAAAACATAAAAAAAACCTAGTCAAATTAAAAATATCTAACTATTACTTTCTAACAATATATCAACAATCGCTGAGCAAACCCGGTTAACATATCGGCTTTTGAGATACCATGCATATCCGAAACGTCATGATACTGCCCACCATTTCCAATCCAGTGCAAAACAGTAAGTAATTGCTGCTTTGGAGACAATGTACAATTTTTGTCCTAATCCGGCCTCCAATGAGCAAAATTATTTCTTCCACCTTGCAGAAACTCACACCAAAACACTCATTAAAATAAAAATCTCCGAAATATCAGAAACACACAAGAAACTTGAAAGATCACAAATTTTTTACTTGTAAAACACAAGTCTCGGTGAAACGGAAACTTACTTTTTCACAAATTTTAAATTGTAATTTACAATTACAATTTTGTAACTACAACAAACTGGTGAAATAAAATTTATCGCATTTTCACAAATTTTGTGAAAAAATGCTTGTAATTACAATTTTGTAAGTTGGTAAAATAGGCCCCAGATTGTAATTACAAAAGCTTCTAATTGTTTTGGATCTTTTAAAAAAGAAAATATTTTTTTTTTTGAATTATTAAATCTACCTTCATACACTATCTAAATATTATTATCTTTTAGTTAAATAGCAATATACATTGGTAAGTTTTTTCATTTAACCAAATTCCTCTTGAGTCTCACGTCAACAAATACACAAATTACATTTTAAATCTAAAAGAAATATAAGTTTTCATTAAAACTTATTTATTAGCTCTACATATTAAGTGTTAAATTTATAAATATTTCTTAATTAATATTTTTAATTTCTTGTTGTCAAATACTAAACTAAAAATAAATTCAGTGTTTTATTATTTTTAACGAAACACAAAATTTTAATTTGTCATTTTATTTTAATTTAAGACAATGAACAAACATTAATAATTTTATGAATGAATTTCTCATACATTTTATATACATACATATCCTTTTTTTCAAATGATCTAAACTTCTAATCGATTAATATAGATACTAACGTGACTACAAACAAAGTATTAGGGTATACCAGAAATAAAACTATACTCGTACCTATCTATTTCAAGTCAGATTTTCCCCACAACGTGTGTCAAATAGGAACTTACAATTTGACACATGCTTTTGTTGTATCTATTGAAAATAAAATCTCTTCCAAGTTTCTACAAATCTTTCAGAAGAAACTCCTTGCGTAATTGAAAAAAAAAAATAACAACTTTTTTTGAATCTCTGCATACCTTAGGTAGTCATATTTTTGAGAATTCAAAATTTAAATCATGTAAAAGGTTTCTTTTTTGTTTTTTTTTTTTTTTTTTTTTGGAATTTAGCAAAACAAGTGAAAAATCGTTCAACCAATCGAAGTAAGGTTAGGTTTTTGCGATAAAAAGCTTCTTTTTCAATCAACCTCCCTCAATCCCTCTCTCGCCAGTGAGAGTGAGAGAAAAAGTGGACAAAAAAACCTAAAGCACTCTATCTGCTCTAGAAGTGTTTTTCTCTCCCATACACATTCTCGTACTCTTCCTCTCACATTTCTGCTTCTTCCTTGCATCATTTTCTTTTTCAATCTCTTTCGAAATTATTTGTCTTCTTTTCGTCGCCGTCTTTTTCTATCATGTCACGATAAAAGTACATCAAAGGTTATGGGGGTAAGAGAAAACTACTTTTTTCTTCAAGGAAACTCTTCTCATAAAAAAAAACTATTGATCTAAAAATTTTGTAAAATATTTTGCACAGAAAAAACGCATCTACTTCCTAGATGACTAGATATTTTTAATTTTTTTTTCTTTCGTTTTTTCCTTGAACTAGATTACGGAACATCCTGCAAAAATTACAAGAACAATTTGCTTTGCAAAAAAAGTCCTTTTTCGCTTACCTAATATAAAAAACACGAGCTGAAGTGGAATTCGAGGATCCGTGATGTTTGTCTTGTCCTGGTAATTTATTTTTTTATTTTTATTTAGTCTTGATAGTGTGGTTTTTTGAAATCCTTTTTAATTTTTTTTAAATATTTTTTATTTGAATGTATCTGCAAATTATTATCCTTCGACGTCACGGGCGGTTTGGGTTTCAGTTATTTTCTCGGACCGACATTTTGATAAAGCTTTTTTTTCTGTAAGAATTTTTTTCCCTTTCGATTGGAATTATTTCTGATTTAATTATATATAAAAATTTAATTTAACACCAATGCTCTAAATTTTATAATAATATAAGAGAAAAAGGAATTATTTTGCTACGTTTTCCTTATGAAAAATATAAATCAATACTATAATGTAGGTAGGTATGTTGAGAAAAAAAAAATAATTTTTCTCGATATCAAAACACCACTTTCTGCTAAAAAAAAACTCACTTTTCAGGGATGAAAAACTAATTTTCGGTATTCAAAGGAACGAAAAAACGAATTTCGAAATATTAGGAAATTTTATCCATTTTAGCATAAAATCACTTAAATTTTTCAATTAACAATATTTTAAGTTGTATGAATTAAATTCTATTCTATTTTTTTTTTCTTTTATAAGTTTCAACAACTCAAGGCAGAACAACACACGCAGAGATGAAAGAATTCACTCGCGTTTTGGTCACAAAACCGAAGGCGAATCTGTGAAGTTTTTCCTGAAAATCGATTTCGAAATATGATGGGAAAAAGTTCATTGTGGTATATGTGAATGAGTAAGCTTGAAAAAGATGTGTTTGTGTGGGTGTTGGATGAGGGTTTTTGTTGTATTAAGTTTAGTTGACGCATGAACGCTACCAACAAAAGGGAAGCTTTAATGGAGGACCATGCATATCTACGCTTCACGGTGTACACATGCCACACACTCGTTCGGTGAAGGTTGTTGTTTTTATTTTTTGGGGGTTGTAAAAATTTTTATAGCACAGTTGTTGTATGCGCTTGTATATGAGGGGACCATCTATCAATAAATAAAATGACAACTGTAACGACAATGTGATAAGGACTTTTTGTCAATGACTTGAAAGGCTTTTTATTGTGTTAGTGTGTAACTACATAAGAATGTGGCTGGAAAGCTTTTGAGGGACTTTGAAACGTGAAATTTGAGCTTTACTGTTAATTTTGAAAACTGTTTTGAAATTCATAATTATGGTTTTCCTATAGAAAAGACGTTTGAGGTTTTCAAAATAGAAGTAATTATTAAATTAAAACAAAAATCAAATCCACAAGTGGTTTGCACAAACTTGGCTTTGTGTGAGAGCAGCTTTGAATTTAAAAAGTTTTGGATACAAGCATTTGAATGTATAGGTATAATTAAAGAAAAATGTTCAAAATAAATTGTAGTCCACCGAGGGTCTTGGGTTCGATTCTCAGCCGATGCAAAAATGTTTTACAGGGGTGTACCAAGAGTATCTCTTGTCATGAAAAGTTGGGAGTTGTAAGCCACTAGGTTTAGGCTTGCTTAGTTTAAAATTCAATAGGTATATCGTCACGTTACAAAAACTTATAGGTATCATTATTTTTTTTTTTTTAGAATTAAAAATTTTATTTCTTATAAGTTCATGACAGTTTTCGAATATTTAAAAAAAAATCATTACATTTTTGAATGTCTCTTCAAATAATTAAAATATGTATTTACAAAGTTTATGGGTGGGTGACTCTTAAAAATTCATAATACATAGTTTAAAAAAAAAGACAAAAAAAAAAAAAAACATCAAAATAAAGTTGTTTAAAATTATTTACCATGTAAATCGAAAATTATGCCAAAACATCAGAAATAATGGGTGATTTTTTTGCTATTTTCTTTTTGGCAAAACTGGTTTTGACAGCTCACGCGCATGTTTCATGTTTTGTGTCACTGTCAAACATCTTCAGTTTGGTCTATAATTTAACCATGAATCGTCTTACAAACGAACAACGCTTATGCAAATTATTAAATTTTATTATCAAAATGCGTGCTCTGTTAAGAAAGTTCATCGCGCGAGTAACAATTTCGTAGTTTCCGCAATAAATAAAACGACCGTCTTTTGCTGTGTTCCAAACTCAACTCATTTTTATTCTCCAAGTTTTTTATCTGCCTATTTACAATGAATGTTTATTTATTAATTAATTAATTGTCTTATTGCTATTTCAGCATAACTAAGGAAATGAGGTGTTACATTTCATTACCATGAAAGTGGTTTGAATTTATTTAATGTATCATTTTGATTAGTAGACTCATCATTTCCGTTGGAAGGGTCAATGTACGTAACTCCTCCCGGCTTTAAGTTAGAAGTCTCCGGCTTCATATTATTAACAATTTTGATGGTCTCTTTTTTTGATTTTAATAAAATAAAAATAACAACACCAGTTATACTTAATATTAATAATAAAGCTAGGCTTATATTTGAGCCATACATTATTTTCTTATGATATTGTAATTCTCTTATTTCTTCTAAATTCTTTACATTTTCCATTATAATTTTATTGAAATTGATAGGTTTTACAAACATGTCATTATTTTTACTTGATGGATAAAAATATTTGTCTGGTATTATAATTTCTTTGTTGGAAAATTTAACTTGATTTATTTTTAATGAACAGTTATTATAATTTATTAAATAATTTCCTGTTAAGGTAATATTTCTTTGATCACAATTTTGCCAAATTAGTTCATTATACATATTTTTAAGTAATACCGTTTTGTCATCTATTTCTTCAATAATTGTTACATTATTGTATATTAAATAACAAGAACCAGTAATAATACAGTTCTTACTTTTCTTTAAATTTTTAAAAAGGGATTTTTCTTCATATTGATATATAATATTGTTAATTTCTACAATCATTTCTTCTTGTTCCTTAATTTCTAAATGATCGGTATTTGGTAATGATTTTATAATTTGTAACTCTGTTGATATAAAATTTACAGGTATTTTGATAGCGAATATTAACAAGTCATTTTTATATTGCATAACTCCTGCCTTTAAAAGTTTAATTGTAGGAAAATCTATATTATATGTTTCTAGTTCTTCCAAAGTAAGCATACTCGGATGAATAATATTATTTTTAGCAGCCATTATGTTATCAAGAATTTGATTTACTTTATTTTCTAAATATCTAAGCATAGATGACTGTTCCAAAACTAAAATTTTATAATTTAAATTGCGAATAAAATCATTTGTTGTGTTAAGTGATTCTAATATTTTAGCTCTATCGTTCTCTATTATAAGTTTAAGATCAGATAAGGATTTATTATAATGTTCATTTATTTTTATTTGTTTGTTAAGGTTATTGATAGATAGATGGTTATTTTCATCAGTTATTTTTAGATGTTCAAGAATTTCTTCGCGATCTGCATCATCCTACCGACTGCGCCAGTAACAATTTCGTAGTTTCCGCAATAAATAAAACGACCGTCTTTTGCTGTGTTCCAAACTCAACTCATTTTTATTCTCCAAGTTTTTTATCTGCCTATTTACAATGAATGTTTATTTATTAATTAATTAATTGTCTTATTGCTATTTCAGCATAACTAAGGAAATGAGGTGTTACATTTCTTTACCATGAAAGTGGTTTGAATTTATTTAATGTATCATTTTGATTAGTAGACTCATCATTTCCGTTGGAAGGGTCAATGTACGTAACTCGCGCTTCTTCTATTTTATGGTCAGTTTAATCGACCTACTGTGGTGGCTATTCGGGCTATTGTGACTAAATTTCGCACCAAATTTATATTATTGGACAATGGACATTAAACCACCAACACGCTCACATAGATTGAGAACTGAGGAAAATATCGCTGCTGTATCGGCCGGTGTTAGGGATGGCCGTGAATTATCGATTTGGTGCCGTTCGGAGCAATTGGGCCTCTGTTACTCCACTACGTGGAAAAATTTACGGAATGATTTAGCCTTTCAAAATACAGCTAGTACAAGAATTGAAGCCGCACTACCGTGCGATGATAACAAACTTTTTTTTGCGCAAAATGGAAGAGCTTGACTTGCAAGATATGTGGTTTCAACAAGACGGATCCACATGCCACACAGCACGCGTAAAAGTGGACTAATATTGAGAGGCGAGTTCGGTGAACAGTTTATTTCACGTTTGGGTCCGGTCAATTGGCCGCCTAGATCGTGCGATTTAACGCCTCTAGACTATTTTTTGTAGGACTATGCTAAGGCTTATGTCTATAGCGACAAGCTCGCTTCGATTGACGCACTGAAAGCCAAAATTGAAGCATTTATTGTTGAGAGACCGGTCGAAATGTTAGAAAAAGTATGCCAAAATTGGACGAAGTGGATGGACCATTTGAGGCGCAGCCGCAGCCAATATTTGTATGAAATAATCTTCAAACATTAAATTATATCGACTGTACTATCGATTCAAATAAAGATTTCATGCATTTTTCTGAATTGTATGTGGTTTTTGTTTATTTCCGATAGCTCTTATAATATTTAAAATTTTTTTAATATTTTAATATTTATTATTTTTCAGGGACTCAGCATGATTTGCAAAAGACATTCCAGAGTCTAAGGTCGGTCTCAAATATTTGAATTCGTTGACTTTCTCAACTACAAAACATTTATCACTACAAGTAAAATAACATAGAAAAGAAGGTGAAGACAAGCCGAACGAACAGTGGCAAGTGAACAATTTATATCTACGACACTCAGGGGCGTGGAAAGCTATAAAACATTATCTTAGTTTTGGAGCTTATTACCAAATTGTGTTCAAAAAACCAAAGTCACAATAAGTCAAGATCAAAATTTATATTTGAAATCAGATCTAAAGGACTATGAGCACTGAAGGAAAGCCCAATTTCATCAGCAAAAGCTGTTGAGGAGCCCTTAAAACTCCAAATTAAAATCCAATTGATATATACCAAAAATAAAATTGGACTCAAGACAGAACCTTGTGGAACATCCAATTTAAAAAACCTTGCGTCACTCCTTGTATCATCTATCTTCACCTTCTGCGACCGATTTTCTAGGTAAGACCTAAACCGGTTAAGAATAAATCCTCTAAAACCAGTTTTCTCCAACTTTCTTAGCAAAATACTCGTATTGTGTAACAAAGGCTTTGGTGATGTCAACAAAAAGGCCAGCTACACATTTTTTCTCATCGAGTTGAGACATTGTTAAGGAACAAAATTGTTACAATGCATCTTCCTTCGATTTGCTTTTTAAAAAACCAAATTGAGCTAGATTAAGAAACTTAGTTTTATCTAAAAAACACATAATCCTATTTTTCATAAGTTTTTAAAAAAAATTGCTACAAACAGAAAGAAGTGAAATAGGCCAGTAGATCCTTTTTTAAATATGTAATGAAAAAAAATCGAACTCGAGATTTTGATCAAAGTTGACATTACGATGACAGCGAAGACGAATAAGGTGGGTCCGACAATTCCGTCTGTCTGTCTGTATGTCTGCACTTCGATCTAGAGCATAGGCCACTGGACCTATTTTCTTCAAACTCGGGTCTTCTCTGATTCCCTAGAGGGGAAATTGAATTTTTTTTTCTAAAGATTTTGATAAAAAAAATGAATTAGATCTTATGGATATGGACTACAGTTTGGTAAAACAAAATTTGGGGCAAAATATTATTAATGGTACCTGTCATGGAACCGTCTTTTTTTGATTTTCGACTTTCTCATTAACGGCTCTAACGATTTTAACCAAAAACTTTCACCAGGAGCCCCCTTAAGTTTAAAATTATATTGTATATAAAATTATTCATAAAATCTATATTACTCAGCAGTTAAAATTGGCATCCCAAATTTTGTTTTAGAAAAAATTGAAAAAAATTTGTTATATAAAAAATTACTTTAATAAAACGATTTTTAAACTTTATTTGCGTAAATTCATACATACTTTTCCGTAAATAAGACGGCAATTCCATGCATTTTAACATTTTTATTTCATTAAATATTAAATCCATGTTTTATATTTATAAAATGTATTTTAAATTCCAAAGTACTTTTACATAAGAGCAAGTTCGTGCGATCCAGTCGTGTATTTTATTTTAATATTTGTATGGTGGGTACGGTTAGTTTTAGGTAAAATAAATTTTTCTCACATCTTGTAGATTATATTAAGAAACTTGTATTTATCAAGATTAAAGAAATCTAGCATGGGATTTTCAAAAAATTTAGTACTGAAATAAAATTTTGAAACTTTTCTTACAATCCAAAACAAATTTCTTTGAAATTTTTAATACGAAATTCTATTTAAATTATAGGGGAGCCTTAGCATAAAAAAATTATCACAATCGGTTGTACCGTTTTTGAGAAAATCAAAACCAAAAAATGGTTCCAGGGGGCAAAAATTAAAAATCATATCTACCAAGTTTAAATTAAATCGACCGGGACGCTTAGGCTGTAGTCGAAAAGACAGTCAGACAGACCGACAGACAAAATTGTTAGACCCACTTTTTTCGTCTTCGCTGTCATCGTAATGTCAACTTTGATCAAAATCTCGAGTTCGATTTTTTTTACGAATGCATAACTTGCCTTATAGTACCTATAAGTCGCAAGTAAGAAAAAGATTTTTCAAGTCCGAATTTAAGAACCTGATATACTAGTAACCAGCATTTGATTTTTCCAATCAAATAAATCTTGCGATACAAAATCAATAAAAAATGCAAAAATAATTGGACTAACCCAACAATCTTGAGGAATCCCAGAATTAAAAAACGATATTAAGCTTCCATTCCGTGTTCTGTCTTATAAAAAGCTTGCACAAATGAATTTAAAATTTCATTGGAAAGGGCTGAAGCATATAGAATATGGCAGAATATTTTTCAGGGGAAAGATAGGATTGATATTCTCTTTTAGTTCTTGGAGGTCACTCATATATTTTTTTTTAAATTGTGCAAATTGATGTTTTTTTCAAAAACTATCCGCTTTCATTAAAAAAAAAAATATGTGCCAATTTACCCGAACCTCCTTTTTGAAAAGCTCAAGTATATACTTCAATGAACTTAAAGCTTAAATAAGGTTGAAATCTTTGTTCAGTTGCACACATTTCTACCATAAAAAGTTTATGCTAGAATGTAGCTTTCTCTCATAGTACAAATTTTTATATTAATTCTTAAAAAGCTCTGCTTGTTTCTTTAAAGTTTCACCTAGGGGCGGTTTGTGTTTTTTTTTTTATTTTTAATAAAGCTTTATTTCAAAACCTTATTTTAAAGGAAGTTATAATTAATTCCAAACTTTAGTTTGAAATCAGAAAATATGTGTGGACATTTATATCTTACATTTACATATTTTCAAAATTGTAAAACGAACAAGAATAATAGGTAAATCTGTATGGAAGTGTACTAAAATAGTAACTATAAAAGCTCATTGTATCCAAATCTCTATGTACGAGTACGGCTGTGTTTTGGTGCGTTTGATATGTTTTACTTCAAACTAAAATGAACCAAAACTCAACATTACATAATGAATAATTTATTTCACGCAGTTACTCTTGCAATCGTCGTTATTGGTCTTGCAGACATTTTTCCCATCTTCCTTATATCATACAAAAATCTAAAAACTCGCCCATTCACCTTGAACCAGTTTTTAATAAAAAAAAAACCCCACGATTCCTTTTAATGAATAAACTTTAACTATAATTTAATTATGGTGCTTTTGGAACAAGTGTCTTACACCTGACACTATTCCACGAATGCATGCGTATGCATATTGCAAACCTCATACAAATTTTTACCATTATAATTTCTAAAAAAAAAAATTAGTTCAAGACTTCGAACATAAATAACCTGTCTGTGTTGTACGTTCTTGCTTTATCAGATATTTACTTTTTTAAGGCTAATTAGGTCCTATTATGATGTGTGTCTACTTCGTGATACCTTTTTTCTTGAAGCACAGAAACAATTCGTCAGGACGGCTTTCGTAGCTCTGAGTCCAATAGTGATGTGATGGTGTAGCCAGGGCCGTCAAGAGAAATCTCGGGCCCGAGATAAAAAGTTCAATTAATATTCTTCTTATTCAAATAAATCAGAGAGTGGCTCGAGCAAACATGTACATATATCATGTATATTATATCAAAATAATAATTTTAAGTTAATAATTTGAGTTAATATTAACTTCACAATATTGTGTATTGTCATTCAAGGCTTATGTGTGAGTATTATACGAAATTTGTTATAACTAGATTATGAACTTACAATTGCCTTGACTTATGTGCTTCGATACACAGTGTTGCAAGCTCTGAAACACGGTCTATCAATTATAATTTTGTATTCTGGCAAGGACCGGGTAAAGTTTAATGTTTCAAAAACTCAGTGCAATATGTCCATGAGCGGCACTAGCATCGAGGAAACCAAACAGCTCTCAGTTCTTGGTATATCCTGTCCATCGCAGACCACTTTGTATGGTGACGCAGAAGCTATATATGCAACCATAATATTCACGGTTAAAGAAATGTTTATAAGTTTCCATTTGAAACGTATTTTTTAGTAAGGTGATTCTTTCTTTAACCGCACTGCAGGAATGTGTACTGCTTAACCTACCTCTGTTTCCCTCCAATTTTATGGAGAACTTTAAAAAAGATCATGATCGATATCTTCTCATAGATCTTTCTTAATTCTTCTAACGTTTGCAATTGGTTTACCATTTTAAGGAATGGAAAGCAGGTTTCTGAGTGTTTCCAGACGCATTCGTTAGTAAGACGGGGTTGTGCACTCACTGAAGCATTGCCAGGAGGTGTTAGCTATGCTAGAGAGGTAATTAAAGCCTTACTCTTTGCGGACGATATTGTCTTGCTGGCAAACTCACAGCAATCGCTACAGCTAATGATAAATCGACTCCCGGAATACTGCAAACGATGGAGCTTGGTAGTGAACCTGAAAGAGTCGAAAGTGATGGTAGAGGAAGGTATATAGCTCAAGCGAACAATGGTACTTCAACAATGAAAACATAGAAAGAGTACAAATACTTAGGCTTTAGCCGCTATTAACGTGGCTTGGAAAGAATGCTTCAACAACAAAAATATCTCGCATAGCAGTAAATTTAAAATTTTCGAAGTTGTATCCCAATCAAGTGTGGGGAGCTAAGAAATTTGTGACTGTGGAAAAACTTCTGAGATTTTATTTGAAACGTACATTTCGCTTTCCTACAAGCAAACCAATTACATGAAAATTCTAGAAACATGCTTATCCCGACTCTTCATAAGAACGTTGAAACTGCAAGTCGAAAAGACAGCTTTACAAGCTATACATAGCAAAACGGGATGAACATTTTAAAGAGATGTACACATCAGAACAGGCATCCAGCTAATTTCATCGGATGATCTATAGCAGACTGAATTATAATCTTAAAGAAAGAAACTACTTCCAAGATGGCTATACTATAGATCAAATCTCAAACATGTTTCGGCTAAGTAGTAAATTGTTAATCATAAACAATGTTCCATATCGCGAAGATCTTCCAGTACTCTGTGATATTTATAACATGGCTGAACGAGCGGATGTTTTAGATTTCATCGGAAGATTTCTAGTGTCGAGAGAAACTAGAAGACATGAGATAGGTAGAGACTTTTTATCAGAAACCGAAATTTTAGCCCTCTTAAATGAAGTAAATGTGTCCAAAATGTCCAAAAAATCAATCGTAGAAGCAGAATAAGAGATGAATATTTCTAGTTAATACAACTGCAACCTAATTACTTTATACAATTTAAGATTTAGTAAAAAAAATTTTGTCAATCAAGCAGACGGAAAAACCTTGCTTTAAAGATTGTTATTGAAATTGTAAAAATAATTGCAAGTAAATAAAAATCGTATCTATCTAGCATTTAAAGGGAAGTCAAAACCCCTTTAGTGCGGGCATGTAATAAAATGCACGACTGGGTCGCACGAACCTCCTCTTATGTAAAAGACTAAGCATTTCAAAAATGAATGTTTTCAGAAAATTCTAGGTGCCGATTGCGAGAAAAATACGATTTTTAGAAACCGTTTTTAATTTTTAGGTAAAATAAATTTTTTTTCACAACTTGTAAATTAAATTAAGAAACTTTTATTTGCCAAGCTTAAGAAAATCGAGCATGGTGTTTTCGAAATATTGAGTTTAATAAATACAGATTTTTTTTTAATTGAAGAAATTGTTTTTGGAAATTTGAATACAAAATAATATCAAAACGTTTAAAACTACTTAAAATTGAATAACTTAAAATTAAAATTATCAAAATCGGTTGTACCGTTTTTTCTTCAAACTCTGTAATTTAAGGTCTTCGGTGATTCTATAGAGGGAAATTGGAATTTTTGTTTAGCGGTATTTTACGTACGAGTATTTAGTAGTATAGATTTAAAAAATAGTTTCAAAAAATAATCGTTCACATGTTGTAAAGATATTGGTATTTCAAAAAAATTGCATTTTTTTTTTTCAAAAATCCTGAAAAAAAAATTTTGAATATTTTTATATATGTACATATACAATATTATTTTAAACTTAAGGGGGCTCCTACTAGTTAAAATCTTTAAAGCCGTTGACGAGAAAGTCAAAAAATCAAAAAAATGGTTCTATGACACATGACAGACTGATGAAAAATTCGCCAAGTTGTGATTTGCAAAAGGCCAAGTTGTGGGTGACGCGGAATTGAAACGCCTCGGTTTCTCCTGCATATTCTCACGGACAAGGGCGATATTTTCGGCAGATCTAGCGTGTCGTTGAAGTAGTGGTGTTTCCGGATTTTTCACCAAGTCTCGTCAATTCGAATTTATCCACCACGCTGTGAAAAGTCCTCTCGGAAGGGCGGCTATGACCAACGTAAAATGGGAGAAGTGCACGAAATGTTCAACGAACAGAAGATCCACTTTCATAAAGAAATTTAATCAATTGCACATATTGTTGAACGCTAAAACTCTCCATGTGGATTTGAAAGACATTAATGACAGTCAATTTGACAGATGTAGCTTCAAGAATAAAGCTGTAAAAGTTCAGAAATACCTATTGGAAAACCCATTATAAGCAAAAATATCCATAGAATATATTGAAAAATATAATGCTTCCCAACTCAGTGTCAAGTCGGGCCAGGCCTTAAAACTGAAACTGGAACTCCCAGACAGAATTTTCTACACTTATGCATGATACAAATCTCGAGGCTAAATTATATTTCTACGAACGCATAATTTACCTTTACGATAGGTATATCTCTGTATCGTAAGTAAAAACCATCATCGTCCTTCGAACAGCAACATAGTGTGTGAGTGTTTGTGCTTATTTCCCAGATGCGGCCAATTAATTATAGAATGTGTAAACTGTAAAGTAGGTGCCGCCACTATTATACCTAAGCCTCTAGTGATTGTGAACTTTCTTTCTGATGTGATGTTGATGTTGTGTTAAAAATGTCCCTTTGAGAAAAATATAAATATCACAAACGCGTGTGAAAGAAAAAATTTGTTCTAGTGCAAACGACACCCTACACCCTCGAGTCTATTTATGAATTTTTTATAACATACGCAATGCAACATGGGGTGAAGAAAATAGATGATATAGCACAAAAGGATGTCCGCTATGAAAAATCGAGGTCAAATGTCGTGTAGTCTAGGCGTCGAGCCAGGATGCTATAAATATGGACCTCGGTCTTTTAGCAATTTTAACCTTTTTTATTTTGTTTACGGGTGTAATGAAGCTTTTGGATTAATTAATATTGGTAGGCATGGAAGATGCAATACAAAAGATGCAAAAGATATTTAGGAATATGTAGGTAGGTACTAGAAAACATGTATACATATCTACCTATTTATTACTAAGAAATTAAAAACTAATATAACAGAGGAAGGTTAAAGTATTTAAATGAAGTAGCCGTATTTTTCTTCATTATCTTTTTTGGAATTGTTAAAAAAACATGTTCTTAAAAGTTCTTAAAGAAAAATAGGCTTAGATAACCCAGCACCAAGTTTGTGGGCATATGGATTGTAAAAGCATCAAGCTTGCGGCTTCTTGGAAGATATCGGATTTTGAAAAAGGACTTTTACATTTCATTATTAGTTTAAATTATAATCAAATCATTTATGTATAGAATTTGACGTCGTTTATAGATGACTCGTCGACATTTCGACGAAACTGCCGCCTTCTCTCGTTCAATATGGGTTGTGAGCTCCTCTATCGATGCTGGCTTGTTAGTATACCCAATAGTTTAACGTAGGCCCCCTAAAAAAAGTCTAAAAATCACAAGATCTAGGCGGCCAATCGGCAGGTATGACATGTCCAGTGAATTGCGTTTTCAATATGTCGATTGTAACACCCTTCTGTTTGGCTTCTGACACCCTCTTTACTGTCCACACATTACTGGCCAGTCCATGAAATTGACCAAAGTAACAATGTTACAACATTTATATGTACTGATCTTCATTGACTGTAACGTGACGGCAGTTTGTCACAAAACTGCCCAATGACACCACTGGCACGAAAACCACACCATTGACTTACGAGCATATATTACAGGTGAAGTGATGTTTCTGAAGCACATGAGGATTTTCACCTCCGGAGCCTTAATGCATATCTTTGTTGACGAAGCCAATTACCCAAAAATGGGCTTCATCAGGGAAGATGATTTTGCAATGAAATTGTTCATCTTCTTTCAGCAATTCTAGAGCCCAATGCGAGAATGTATTTACGTTGGTTTATATGATTGAGTGACTTTAGTTCTTAAGTAGCCAAATTATTTACACCGACATAGAAATCCTAAGCATTTAGCAGCATTTTTGGCGATCTCGAGAGCGTGATCATTCCAATGCAGATCGTCGTTGACATACATACCGAATACTGAGAGCTTTTCAGCTTGTACGATGTAAATGCCTATAAGGACAATGCCATAAGGCGTACATTTTGCTTCACTCCATACGATTGTTTATACCCCATTTAACAATGCTGTAAAGATCGGAGGTTAATATGCTAATTATACGATATCCTTGCAATTCCACTTCTGAAGAAGATGGACGTGAATTTAAGAACGAGAATAGAGTAGAGTAGTCGGCAAAACAATGAAGTGGATTAGAAGTTTCAGACAAGAGATCATTTATAAAAATAAGAAAGAGAGTCGAAGACAAAATGGAGCCCCTGCGAGACACCACAGGATTTATCGCCTTTGTAGAAACATGCTGGACAAATGCTATTCTCCATCTTCTAGGGACGATTCCAGAACAATAGAAGTAATGGAAGGCTTACGCAATGGTCTTGCGAGCGATGATGAACACCTCTTCAGATGAATGAGGGGTATACCCCCTCAGCGGATTTGTTTGTATCAAGATCTCGAATGGCTCTTTTGCTCCTGAATAATTTACGTTCTCAAGTAAATGAGGGGCAATGTTGCTCTCAGGCAACATAGAGCTAGCAGCAAAATGAGCTGCGAGTAAATTTTTTTTGAAGAGCTAGTTATCGGACTGTCGTTGTAGATAAGCGTTGGAATCGAAGACCAAGTTGAGTTTTTTATGTTCTCGACAAACGACCAGAAATTATGACTACCTTCGGGACATTTCAGAATTGTCTGCCATAATTTTCCTAGGAACGTAAGAATTTGGTTCTTTTTATAACAGCTTTGCAATTGTTTCTGATTTGTTTATATTTTGTCCGATTTTCCTCAATTGGGTTGGCTTTGTAAGAGCGGAAACTTACTTCCTCACCTGATAGCTTCTTTACAGCTTGTATCGAACCAAGATTTTCTTTAGGTTTTATACTTTTAATTCTGTTGAGGAATAAAAGTACATATCCCAATAAAAATCAATTCTGTGATCATATCAGCACTGACATGAACTCCACTATCTAGCAAACATAGTGAATAGTTAATTCGAAAGATGTTATGCAGACGGACCCAGTTGACTTTCTTGTTCTGCCAAACGGTCGTATTGGGATGCTTTTTTTGAATTATGTACATTAAAGTCGACCCCAATAAAGACTTCATTATGACGGTACAAGAAAAAAATTAGGTAAATGAAACATTAATGGAAATTTGAGCCACATGAAGTAAAAGTTCGAACAATGTCTTCATTAAGGAAGGCTTTTGCAAGCAGAATCAATATATCAATATCATTATCAGCAATGATACTGCAGCTATGCCTCGGCCCAAGACAAGGTGAAAGCGTTCGCCGACTACTTCGAAGGAAACTTCACACTGAACCCATCTATACTGACTCAACTTTCTTACAAGAAGTTGAGGCAAACAGTTTAACAAACACTGCAACCAAATCCGGATAGAATCAATTTTAGTATCATCAATCCAACAAATGATGCCACCGATAGTTCGCATTAATGCAATGTAGAGGAGATTGTAGAAATCATCGGCAATTCTAATCCAAAGAAGTGTGCCGGATCAGATGGTGTCTCCTACTACATCTTGAAAAGGCTTCTACATGTAGTAATGATCAGACCAAAAACATAAATGTTAAAAAAAATATCCAAGTTCTTCTATACAAAAACCTTTCTGTAGTCAGCCTTGAATAGTACTGAGATCTAAAAGTACGCCAAGTTCTTACTTCAATAAGGTTTAATACCGGATATTTAAAGTACAATAATATTGAAACAGCTACAATGTAATAGAGAAATTTTATTATTCCATGATTACTGACTAAAATTTGATGGGCTTACGTGGCAAGTTTTTTTTTATGCCCAATTCGAAAGGTTTTAAAAACTTGACCAGTGAACCCATCAAATTTTAGTCAGTAATCATTAAATAATAAAACTGAATGGAAAACCTTAAATTTTCGATTTTTTCCACTGCTTGCTTGACAAGACCTACCGTTGTGCAAAATTACAAGATTCTACGATGTCGGGAAGTGCTCGATAATTTTCATGATCTGTCAGTCAGTCAGTTACGGTTTTTGTGATTTTTGAGGTCTTATATCTCCGGAACCGCTTATGCTAGAAAATTGAAATTTGGTGAGGCGCCTGTGCCTGACCAGCTTAGCATATATTCGTGATTTTCAGTTTCTGACTTCATTGGTACTGAAGATAGGGAGGGATCAAAAATCGCCTGAGTTTGTTTCTGTAAAAAGGGTGTAGTGAAAGAACTTGGCTGGGCACTACCGTGCCCTTTGATTTCCCTCACAATCATTTTCAACAACTGCATTAACAACTGCTACTTCCGCCAGAAGTGGAAAACAGCGAAGATTGTGCCAACTGTTTCCAACTACAGGCCGTTATCATTTTTGAAAAATATCAGCAAATTATTGGAAGAAGTAATCGTCCGAAGACTGAATAAATTATGCAGTGAAAATTCCGTCAACCCTGACATGCAATTCGGCATTCGAGTAAAACACTCAACTTTGAATCCACTACTAAAATTCCAACACGTTATCACCACAGGACTCAACAGTCCTCGTGTCACCGTCGGATGCTTTCTGCATGTCGAGAAAGCATTCGACATGCAAGTACCTCCGCCATTAATAAAAATTTTCTTTTCTTTTCTATCTTTCAGGAAATTTTTCGTTCAAGTAGATAACTGGAAGTCAGATATGAAGACCATCAAAGCTGGAGTCACCCAAGCCTGAAAACTCAGTCCCTTCCTCTACAACTTGATGACTTCCGACCGACTTTCTCCAATTGGATGCTGATGACTCGCTTATCTACGCCATATCCATGTCACCACTAACCGCTTTCCAAAAAGTAGAAACCCACATCAACAGACTCTTCCAATTCTACCAGAAATGGGGCATCCGGATCAACACTTTCAAATCGGTAGAGGCATTCGCACCGCAACAATTAGCAGAAATCTGTTCCTGAGACTCGCTGACTGATCCACGCATAGCGGCAAAGCCAAACGTCAAGTACCTGGGATTGCACTTCAACGAGTGGCTAAGATTTAACCTGCACTCAAGAATTGTTCTGAAAAAGGCCAGCTGGGCTCTCAGCCGTCAGTGATCAGCTATTCCTTCCCAGTCTGTTTTTCAATCTCGAAGACAGCTATGAAGGAACTTCAACTATTCGAAAGGAAGATACTGAGGATCTGCACTAGACTCTACTTCGACCGTCAACGACAGAAACGAGCATCCCTACCGGAAGTGACTGGACAAATATCTAGTTCATTCAACGAAGAAACTAATGCGGAACATCATCGATCACCCGAATGAGCTTATGAGAAGAATGACCACAGAACAACGACATCCCGAACCGAGGTACCTCAGTGTGATGGAAACTCTGGATGACAACGTTCTACGCTGACATTGTGTCAGTCTTACACCCCGGCTTAACGCCATCCCTGTCCACAACCCACAAAAATCACCACTGGCAACCGGGAATGAATACCCTGAGGACAATACTGTCAACCAACCTTTTAAATTTTAATTTTTCGTAATAAATTTTATATAAAAATAATTAAACTTAAGTCACTGTATATAGTTAGGGGCCAGTTATAGCTCATCAGAAAAAATTTTGTCTTCCAAATTTGACCATATAACAACTCGATTTTGAGTAAAATTTGAATTCAATTAGACTAATACTTGCTTGGACTAATTTAGAATTAAAACATTTTGCTGCTAAATTTACACAGAAAATGGATTTAAATATTTTTTCTGATGGAATTTAATTTTTCTGAACAGCTGATTGCCAAAACTCAAAATATATTCAAATATGTTCAATAAAACAAAACTGAATTGAATTGATAAATTATAAGGCCGTGATGGCGAGCTTTTAGTTATAGACAGGTAAGCGAAATTCAGAAATATCAGTATTCGCACCAACCTGTGTTTCACTTAGTGCCAAAACAGTTGGTCTGTATTTAACAGAATATTAATACGAATATTTGAAAACTCGTGTTCCATGTCTTTCCTTGTTTTATCACCTCTTTTACAAGGAATGCTCACTTCAAGTAGCCAGTATAGACTGTAGTATTCCTACCCTCAATCAGTTCACTCGTGATACACGTTCCGCTATTCATAAATTGCATAAAACGATTATGGAATAATTTACCCGGCAAGGGTTTCTCTTGCCATTTTGATTTTTAAACATTCAAGACATTCGACAACTTCTTTCCATCCCTCGCTCGTGCTATATGTTTATGTTTAATATAAAATGTACACAATTAAAGTCCAGGTGTTAGGCCTAACCAGATTTATATCATGAAAAATATTTTGGACGGATGCATTTCAACCATTCGGCATTTCAAAAAAAAAGTCAATCAGTTTTAGAAACTGGCCAGCCTTAACATATTTGTGATCGAGGCTTAATGGTTTTTCAAAGTTACGCAATGTTACGAACAATTTTTGGCATCACATTTGTGGGATATTCGCCAGTAATTGGTCAGCTATAGATTTCTTATATGATTTTTTAAAGTTCTTTTTTTAAGGGCACGAATGGTTTTCATCACTTCATTATCAATGATTTTCGAAAAGTACTTTCATTATTTTTTCAGATAACCTTTTAAGACCTTTAATTGACCTTTTTAATGACATACTAGTTTTTTGCAAATATCCCATATATCGGGTGCCAAGATCCCAGATCCGGATTCCAAAGACAATACTTAATTCTTCTATAAATTAATTGTTCCGAAGTAACAAAGCATAAATTCTTTTGACTAGCATAACTCTGAACTCAAAATAAACCTCGAAGCCTAAGCACCGTTGGTTGGTCCCCATTAAATCCTTAAAACTTCATCAATCATTATATTCAGATTCACCCATTAAGGGCCTTTTAGCAAAAATTTATCACTTCATCTGAGGCAGCAGCAAATTAATAAACCTTCCTTTCATAACTGCCCACCCCTGGCTAGTCTTGTTCCTTCCTAATTTATTGCTTACCTACATCTGAATGACCATAAAATTATCATATTTCCTCAACCCCTCTTTGCGACACCTTCTATCGATTATCACTAATTCCCAAACCCTCCTAAATATATAAAGATAGAGAGTATGGCTCAACGACATATCTTTAGACCCCCAACTGCAAAACTGACAGTTAGAGCACGCACAGTGTGCGCTTTGGAAATTTACGATATTGTTTGCTCAAGCCCTGATACATATACATATCTCTAAAGTGTATAAAGTAAGGGCTCGATGGATATGTCTATATAGATGATAGCCCATGACGTATCTATATAGTTAGATATATGCTGTGAAAATATTATTTAAAGCAAAAACTCTTAGCCTGGGAATATTCTGTCAATAATTCAACACTCTGATGGCAATGTGTTTACAAACTTTGGGCTATTAAGTCGCAAACGGAGGATGTCCTATTTTTGGGGGCTTGTTGCCTGCCTGTTGGCCTGCCTACGAAAGTGTCCTGTGGATTTATGTTGGCCCATACGAGGGCTGGCATGTGGTGGATGAGACAAAAAGGGTGAAATGGCTCCCTCTTCGGTAATGTTTTTTTTTGGCCAAATCGAATAAATCCAAACATACGGGTGAAAGGAAGGGCATTAAGTTACAAAAAAAGAAAGAAGAAAAACACAGGGCGCAACTTTTTTGTGTGCATAACTCTTTATTGAATTTGTTTGGTGACAGTTTGTGACCTCTATGCCTCCAAATACACACACGCAGCTTCAACAAAAAAAAAAAAAAAAAAAAAATTACGAGATATGGAATGAACCAATGTTCTGTGTAGGATGATAAAGGACCTTGGGGATTCCTTTTGTATTTTTATTTTGAAATATGTTTTCCATGACTTCATTCGATTGTGTTCTCTTTTTTTGTCTGTTTGTTGGGGCTGTTTCTTTTAGCTGGAAATCCTGCTGATGGTGGTCTGTATGGCCAACAACAGGCAGCACGGCGCGGCGGCTGGTGATCAACAGTTTCTCACTGATTTATGGTGCACAGAGGGTGGCCGACGAACATATTCTATTGGCTGACACAACAACCGGATGTCACATTCGGAACCAAAAAATATCCGACGAGATATACAGAAAAAAAAGTTAGATCTGTAAGTTATGTTTGGGATAGGGGTTACGGGTTACCCTTTGGTAATAATATGCGGCAATATGTTTGAAACTTTGATGCTTTCTAACTGATTAAGACTCAACATAATCTTACAAAAATATTTTCTTTGTATGTTTTTTGCTATCGTGAATACAAGTTAGAATTTTACCCCTAAAATGATTTAAGTTAAATTTAACTTTGCCCAGGGAAATTTGAAAACGCTTTAAAAATAGATATCTTAGCCTAAATTTGGGTGTATTTTGTACTCGTAAGACTTTGGTATTTATTTGTGTGTATAGAAGCTTTTGAAAATCGGCAATATTATTAAAAGTTGCAAAATTTAATATAAATTATGAGCGATAATGAGGAAGTAAGTATAAAAAAGTTTGGTACACAATATTTGCCATTTAAACTTTCAAGAAGTTTCTGTGGAAAAATATTGATCAAAATTATGTAGGTACAACGCTCAAGATAAATTCGAAAAAAAATTGGCAATTGGTACCTCCTTGCCGTGGATCAATAATGAAATTGGCCATTCCATCATTCTGAACTCATTCGGTTTATTTCGAAGTAGCATCGATTACACCATCACCCTGTGCAGGGACGGGTTAGAATATTCCTGCAGCGCCTCCCCGCTTGTCGTAAAAGGCGACTAAAGGAGTAAATACATCTAGGCCACAAACAGCAAGGTGAACCTAGCGACACGTAACACCTATAAACTTTCCCAAAAGTGTGCATGCCAGTCCCTGGGTTGGCACGACTGGAGATCACCGGTGCCGTAAAAGAGAGATCAAATACAAAACTGGAGCATGCACACGTCGATACTTACAACGGATTTTGTGAATTCAAGCATTATGGAAGTACTCGTCCAAAATGACACTACCCCGCCAGGCACTACCATTGTTACACATGGTACTGATCCTGGACCGAGCAGCAATGCTCGGGTCAGAGCTAGACGGATTCCGGGGGCTAGCAAAGTAATGCCGCAGATTATACAAAATCTGAGAGTTGCGAGTTGGAACGTTGGCAGTATGACAGGTCGAAGCTTCGAGTTGGAAGAGATGATGAAAAGAAGGCGAGTGGACATCTTATGTGTTCAAGAAACAAAATGGCGAAACACGGGAAACAGGGCCCGTTTCTTGGATACGAGGACAAAAAACTATAAGATGTTCTACTATGGAACGGAAAAGGGTAAAAACGGAATCGGAATCATCCTTGCAAAACATCTATTAGGCAGCGTATTGACCATTTCGAAATCCAGCGACCGTTTGATGTCCCTTAAATTGGTGATTAAAGGAAAGTTGTGGAATATTGTCACTGCATATGCTCCCCAAATTGGATGTGAGCAGGTGGAAAAAGATGCATTTTGGCTAGACTTTCACAATCTACTTAAGGACATCCCAAAGGAAGAGTTTTTGTTCGTGGGCGGAGATTTGAACGGACATGTCGGGAAGACAAACGAAGACTATGAAGATTGCCATGGAGGCCTCGGATACGGCACCAGGAACCCTCCTGGTGAAGACATCCTGAGCATGTGCAAAACATACGGTCTTATCGTACTAAATACCATGTTCGTCAAACAAAGCCGACACCTGGTCACTTACAGCAGTGGTGGAAATGAAACCCAGATTGATTACCATTTGGTATCTAGTTTCATGAAACCCCGGGTAAAAGATTGCAAAGTGATACTAGGAGAAGCGATCGCCCACCAACACCGTCTCCTACTGACAGAATTTTTTATGGAGACAGTGAACGACAACAAACATACAAAAACTTTTGGGAAGATCAAATGGTATAATCTGGATAAGGAAAAAGGCGAAGCTTTTATTTCGAATATGCAAAACGTTCTGTATAACAACACCGATATAGTTCGAAATGAAGAGAGTACAGCACAAAGTATGTGGGATCTCCTACAGAGAACTTGCAAAGAAAAAGCCAAAACACTGTTAGGGGTTTCAAAAGGACACAACCAACAAGGCAAAGAAACATGGTGGTGGAATGATGAAGCTAAATCAGTTATAAGTAAAAAGAAAATGGCTTTCAAGGCTTGGTCGAAGTGCCCCTCTAATGATACAGAGCAAAAGTCACGCCTCGAAGTGGAATATAGAAACTGCAAGAAAGAAGCGAAGAAGAAGTGCGCCCAAATTCAAGCAAAGAATACAGAAAACCTGTATCGGGAGCTGGATGAAATTTCTACCCCGACAGCTGGTGCTATTCAAGAGCTACGGCAAAACACGAATAAGGGCGCAACTATCTTCAAAATAGCCGCTCAAAGAAGAAGAAATGCCCAGGAGATTTGTTCGCCAAAGTTTATTAACAATGCTCAAGGCCAACTACTTGTGGAAGACAACGAAATTCTTCACAGGTGGCGACAGTATTGTGACGGACTTCTAAACGAACAATTTCCAAGGCTATACTTTCCAATAGCTTCACCTAACTTAAGCGAAGTATCCGACGTCACAGTCGAAGAAGTTAGTGAGGCGGTAAAATACTCCAAAAAGGGAAGAGCTGTTGGCCCAGACGAAATACCCTCAGAGTTTTGGAAAAAGATGGGAGACATCGGGTTTAGATGGCTCATGATTCTTGGCTCCAAACTTATACGAGGTGATCGCATGCCTAATCAATGGAGGGAAAGTTACCTTCTTCCAATTTATAAAGGAAAGGGTGATACTCGAAGCTGTGATAATTACCGTTCGATTAAGCTGATGTCACACACCATGAAGATCGTTGAGCGAGTCTTGGGAAGCCGACTGCGAAAAATAATTAGGCTATCTGATGACCAGTGCGGGTTTGTCGGGGGTAAGTCAACCACGGATGCAATCCAGAGTATAAGAATAATTATGGAAAAACATCGGGATTCTTTGGAGGATTTGCATGTCGTATTGGTTGATTTTGAAAAAGCATTCGATCGGCAACCACGAGATCTAATATGGGTGGCCCTCAGGCAACGAGGAGTTCCAGAAACCTATGTGCGGATAATTATGGACATGTATGATGGAGCAGTTACTAAAGTAAGATGCGCAGCTGGAGTCACCGAAGAATTCGAAATCACAGTAGGTGTACACCAGGGAAGTGTCTTGAGTCCCCTGCTCTTTATTACAGTTCTTGATTACCTGCTTGAAGGCAAAGTGACGGATCCAAAAGTGCATCAGTTATTCTTTGCTGACGATGGAGCCATCATAAGTGAAGACCCGATATCCCTACAACGAGCACTTGACGTATGGGTGGATGTTCTAGAAGGAAGTGGGTACCGCATAAGCGCGAAAAAGACAGAATACCTATGCTGCCCATTTTCTGATCCACACAGGCCTATTCCAGACATTTATTTGAATGGAGTAGTGCTTCCCAAGTGTGAAAAGTTTAAATATCTGGGGTCTATGATAAATAACGAAGCTACTTGTGATGACGATATCAATCATCGCGTAAGCGTAGGGTGGATGAAGTGGCGGGAAAATTCTGCTATCTTCTGTGACCGAAAAATGCCCCCTAAGCTGAAAGGAAAGCTCTACACTTCAGTTGTGCGTCCAGCACTCACATACGGTTCACAATGTTGGACAATGTACAAAAAGTATGAGAGTAAGCTAACGGCAGCTGAGATGAAGATGCTTCGTATGACAGCAGGTGTTACAAAGCTTGATCGAATTAGAAGTACGAAGATCCGAGGAAGCCTTCATGTTAAGAATACCATTTCCCAAAAAATTGAACACGACCGACTCAGTTGGTATTGCCATGTTCAAAGGAGAGATCCTGAGAACCCCGTCAAAAAGGCAATATCATACAACGTTCCAATTCGGAATAAAAAGAAAGGTAGGCCTAAACACTCCTGGTACAAACAAATGCAAAAACACCAGCATTCAGTTGGCCTCAGAAATGGAACAATACAAAACCGGGAGGCTTGCCGCCGATTTCTGAGGTCAACCCGGCGAACCCCACAGGCGGATCACTAGTGTGAAGCAGATACGTGGGAGAGTTATGATCCCCTCGACATCGAGATCATAACAGCGCCGAAGCAAAGGAAGAAGAAGAAGCATCGATTACACCATCCCTCAGATTTAATTTGATAAAAAAAGACCCTTCTAGAGAAATCTGGGAGAAAATGGCATTCCTGATGGAGGATGGTTCAATCCTTTTTTACACCGATGGATCAAAAACTTATGGCGGCGTTGGTGGAGGTGTATACTCAGACAGACTGATTTTTAGTCTCTCTTTTCGTCTTTTTGATTCACTGTAGCGTGTTCTAGGCGAAGCTTTTGGCGATTAGAGATTCCCTGTCTTGGCTCAAAGAAAACCTGATATCAATCAAAAAAATCCGCAACTTCTCGGACATCCAAGTAGCCATTAAATCCCTTTATTCTGTCTCTACCAACTCAATAAAAGCTCTTAACTGCCGATCCTCTTTGAAATAGATGGCGCAAATGTTTAACATTCACGTCTGCTGGGTGACGGACTGCAGGGACATTTCAGAAAATTGTAAAGCTGATGAACTTGTCAAAAGTTAAACAATGATACCTTTATTGCCAGATAAAGCAAACGAATGTATTCCCCTCAAAACATGTAAGCTTATGCCAAAGCTATAGATGCTATGCAGAGAACAAACCTCAGGTGGAACAATATCACCATCTGCTTGGCGACAAAACAGAGTTGGCCAATGCTGGATATGAGCGCTCCAAAGGTTAAATATCTTTAAGTAGATCGCACATAGGATCCGTAATAGTTGTTATATCAGGACACTGTTCCAAGTAACGTGGCTTAGATTTATTCTAACGATTTCTGCAAAAGTTACATGGATGAGGAAGAGGAGGAATCGATACCTCACATTATCTGTACAAGTCCTGCTTTATCCCAAAGACGTAGACTCCATTTGGAAGATTTCTACTAAAGCGTACTTAAATTTTAAGGGCTGATGTTGATTTTGTATGAAACACAAATTATTTAGGAAATAATTGTCATTTCTTGATAATATGGTATGTTTCTTAACAAATGTGTATCCTTGTTAAGAATCAAAACTCCTCAAAAACTAAGAATAACCACTTCAGTATGGTTCAATTATGTATGGAACAAAATATCGCAAACTAGCCATTGTTTCGTTAGCTGTGTGGCAAGTGGCACCGTCCTGTTGAAACCACATATCGTCCACATCCATATCTTCCAATTCGGGCCATAAAAAGTTCGTTATCATCTCACGATAGCTGACACTATTCACACTATTCACAGTAAATACGGCCCGATAATGCCGCCAGCCCATAAACCGCACCAAACAGTCACTCTTTGTGGGTGCATTCGACAATCACTCTTAGATTATCATTCGCCAAAATGCGGCAATTCTGCTTATTGACGAATCCACTGAGGTGAAAATGTGCCTCATCACTGAAGATGATTTTCTTCGAAAATTGATCATCCACTGTTGCCATTTCTTGCCACCATTCTGACCATTGACGACTCTTGAAATGGTCAAGAGGCTTTAGTTCTTGAGTCAATTGCACCTTGTAAGCGTGTAAATGCAAGTCTTTATTCATAATGTTCATCAACGACGAGCGTGAGAGGTGCTATTGTTGGGCACGACGACGAGTTGAGGTGGACGGCTCTTCAGCCACACTATTGCGAACAGCAGCAATATTTTCTGCAGTACGAGCTGTACGAGCATGCACTGGTGTTTCCACATCTCCTACAGACCCGGTTTGCTCAAATTTTTGCACGATTTTTCCGATTGTACGCACATTTGGACGATTAAATTGACCGAAAAAATCCCGAAGTGCACGATATGCATTTTGATTTGAACGCCCATTTTCATAATAAGCCTGGATAACTTTAACGCGTTGCTCGATTGTGTATCTTTCCATGGTTCAAATTGAGTTAGTCTGAAATTGAGAAATGTCAAATGAAATGCAGAAAAAAACTTGACGTTTAGGTGTGGTTCACACTCAACATCGGCCCTTAAAATTTAACCACCCTTTATAATAGCGAAGACAAAAAAAGTGCATCCGGCAATTCCGTCTGTCTGTCTGTATGTCTCTTCCTCGATCTCCAGCTTAAACTACTGGAGTTATTTTCTTCAAACTCGGTAAGGGTCTTCGATGATTCCCTAGAGAGTAAATCAAAAAAAATTTTTGTCAGTCGTAGTGTTGATGGGGACACACGCATTGGGACTTGCTTCTCTAAATAATTTCTTGTGTTCATTAAACATAATATACATTCATTTTTCTATTACTGAAAGTTGCATAGCTATTTTTTTGATTCTGAACATCATAACTAAAAATAAACATATAATCAGTTTAAAATGAGTAACAAAATCAAGTGCGGTTTGTGTCATTTAAAAATTGATAAAGAAATTAAAATTAAGTGCACAATTTGCAATTTTTATTACCACGCCAAGTGCGAAAAACTAGAAAAAAGAGTATTTGATTTTTTTGAGAAAAATGAACAAAGTTATAAGTGTAGTAGTTGTTCTAAACGCAGAGAGTCAATTTTGTTAGATGCTCACATGAATTCTTCTGCAAGCAGCCTCTCTTCAAAAAAAACACATCCAACTCGAAATATTAATAGCGGTCATAACATCTACAAAGATTCTACCAACATCATCACTGGCGCCAGCACGTCTAGTATCATCAATAGCCCAGGTCTCTCCCCTCTTCCAGCTAGTGACAACAACAATACAAAAGTACCACTACCATCAATAACGTTGGAAATGCTTTATAATGAGATAATTCAACTTAAGCTAGTTAATACCGAAGCGCTTACTAAAATTAAAAATCTTGAAGACTGTAATGTTTCTCTTAATAAAAGAGTTAACTTATTGGAGATGAAGCTTAATGGATTTGAGCAACGAGAGAAACAATGCGAAGTTGACATATTAGGAATTCCCGGTGTAAACAACGCAAACGTGTCTGATAAATTGAACACTTTGTTCAAAACTGTCATGGATGGAGAGGTTAATCCCACCGAAATAGAATCGTGCTATGTTAAGAGTGTTAAAGCTAATAAAAATAACAAAAAACACTCTTTGAATATTGTGTGTGTTAAGTTTTCTTCTCTTTCATTTAAGAAAAGTTTGATGATGAAAGCGAAAGAAAATAGAGAGAAAATGTCGGCAAATATTTTTGGAGCTCAACATAACAACAACAATGATAACAACAACATTGATAGTAGCAGCGACAACATCAGCAGCATGATCTACATCAACGACAGTCTTACAAGTTACACTAGGTCATTATTGAAAATGGCAAATGATCTTAAACATAAGAATAAATATAAATTCGTCTGGGTTAGGGATGCATCTGTACTCATCAGAAAAAAAGAAGGCGACAAAGCCATAAAAATTAATTCAATTGAAGATTTTACTAAACTTGAACTAGATTAGTTAATTGTTTTTTTTTTTTTTTTGTATTTGCTTAAATTATGTATAATAATAATTTAAATTGTTTGTGTATAGACCATCCAAATAATGATTTATCTTCTGGTTTCTCAATTATTCACCAAAATGTTCATAGTATGAGATCTAATTTTAAAACATTTCTCTCTCATCTTACACCTTTGGATCATTTTCCAGATTTAATTTTTCTTTCGGAAATCTGGATCTTTGAAGAAGAAATATCTGATTATAATTATATCCCTAACTTTACACTTAATGCTACTTGTAATGAGTCATATGCTGCTGGAGGTGTCGCGGTTTTTTACGGAAACAATATAATGGGTTGTGTAATTAATAAATTTAAATTACAAAGTGCAGATATAATTAGTGTCACTTGCGAACTCTCTGGTGTTCAATACTGCTTTATCTGTGTTTATAGATTGCATAAGTGTACAGTTGGTTGCTTTTTAAATGAATTTTCAGGATTTTTGGAGCTTCAAAAATTTAAAAATTGTATTTTGTTAGGAGATTTTAATATAAATATTCTATGTCAATCACCTGATACTGATAGTTTTTTATCGTTGCTTTCTTCGTATGGTTTTGAATCTCTGCTCAATCAACCCACTCGGTTAAATTCCTGCCTGGACCACATTTTTATTAGGTTGAATAGAAATATTTCTACAGAGTATAAAACATGGGCCTATGACTTCAAAATAACTGACCATAGGTTGACGGGTATTCAATTGAATTCTACGGTTGTTAGAAGTAAACACTGTGAATATAAAGACTTTAAAAAAATAGATTTTATTGCCTTAAAATCTAATTTAAATCTTGAATTTTGGGAAGATGTATATAATTCGGATGATCCATCGATTGCTTTTGACTTATTTCTCAATAAGTTGCAGTTCTATATATCTACTTGTAGCCAAAATAAATGTGGAAAATATAATAAATTAAGATGTCTGAAGCAATGGATGTCCATCTCGTTATTGAAGAAAATTAAAAAGAAAAAGCAGCTTTGTTTACTTATTAAAAAACATCCCAACAACACTAGATTAAAGAATTATTATGAAAAGATTTGTTTTAAAGTAAAAACTGAGATACCCTTGTGTAAAAATAATTATTACAGAAATAAATTAGCAATGAACGTTGGAAATTCAAAAAAGGAATGGCAGGTAATTAATGAAATTTTGTACAAAAATAAATCAAATTCTGAAATTATTATAAACAACAATAATTCTACCGTTTCTGAGCCATTGGAAGTCGCTAATTTGTTCAATAATTTTTTTACTAATGTTGGTGTCTGTCATGGATCCACAAATATTGCTTTTTCTACTGCAGAATCTTGCGATGATATTTTAAAGCAAACTCAATTTCAGCCTGAGAGTTTTTTCTTTGATCAATTCACGTCTCTTGAAATTCATAAAATTATAAATTCACTTAAAACATCTAAGTCTTCATCTTGTGATAACGTATCTAGTTTCCTGTTGAAACAAATTTCTTTTCATGTAGCTGATGTATTATGCTTTATCTTTAATTTGTGTATTTTGAAAGGTGTTTTTCCTGAATCCTTGAAAGTAGCTGTAGTAATTCCCCTTCACAAAAAGGGAGATTTAATGCTGTTAAACAATTATCGTCCTATTTCTCTTCTTTCTGTTTTTTCAAAGATCTTTGAGAAAGGTGTTAAAACCAGAATGCTATCTTTTTTGCAAAGAACTAATTTTTTTAACGATTCTCAATTTGGCTTTAGAACAGGCAGATCAACTGAAAGTGCCTTGCTCAAATTGACAGGTGAAATTTATAACGGTTTAAATTCTTCTCAAATTCCTTCTGCATTGTTTATCGATATAACTAAGGCTTTTGATATGGTAAACCATTCTCTATTATTAGATAAACTTTACAAAGCTGGTTTCAGAGGTTTCTTTTATGAATGGTTCGTATCTTACTTAAGTAATCGCAGGCAAGTTGTAAAGATTAACAATAATTTAAGCTCGGAATGTTCTTTAAATCTAGGTTTTCCTCAAGGATCTGTTTTGGGTCCGATATTGTTCCTTATATATGTGAACTCATTATTCATCCAACCTTTTAAGGGCAAAATAATAGCATTTGCTGATGATACGGCGCTTTCCTATGCGAATACAAACTACATTGATTTATTCTCCAATGTTAATTTTGATTTAGATATTCTTAGGCGTTGGTTTAATCAACATAACTTAATTATGAGCGATAAAACTAAGTTTATGATTTATAAACTCAAGGATAACCACCGTTTGGACTTGCCTTTATATTATCATTCACCTGGCTGCTCAAAATTTAATTTAGGATGTGGTTCCATATTATTTGATGAACATTTAACCTGCAGTCATTATTGCTTTAAAATTGAATGTGTTGATAATTTCAAATATCTAGGCGTTATATTGGATCAAAATTTTAGTTGGACAGTACACACTTCCTACTTGAAATAATATATGAACAGGATTGTAAGACAACTCTATCATCTTAGCCTTTACTGTAATCTTTCAATATTAAAACTGGTTTATAATGGGTTAATCAAATCAAAGTTGCAGTATGGAATTTCTTGTTGGGGTGGCACATATTTTAATAAGATTGAACCGTTATTAATTAAACAAAAACATGCAATAAGAATTATCTGTAAAGTAAATCGTCTAACATCCAGTCATGATTTGTTTAAAAATCTCCAAATTTTGCCTTTAAGGCATTTGTACTGTTACAAAGTCTTGAAAATATTTTTTGAAAATTCCGGTTATTATGATGCGAGAATTATTGATAATTTTGACTTACGTATTAACACCAATAACTTCGTAATTGTGCCAAGAATTCATAAAACACTTTTTTCTAAATTTTATTACGTTACAGCCCCTCGTTTATTTAATCAACTTCCAGCTAACCTTAGGTGCGAGAGAGGGAAATCTGTTTTCTTACTTAATTTAAAAAAATGGCTTTTATCTTTTAACCTTTCAGATATTGAGATTTTATTAACTTAAAAACATTGAAATTTTGAAAAATTACTATACATACTTATTTCTTTAAAATAAACGTATTTGGAATTTAGAATGCTTTCCCCATCAATAGTATACTTTATGTTTTTTTTTTTACCTAAAAAGTACTTTCGCCACTTGTCTTTGGACAATAGAAAGTACTTATCTATTTCTTTCAAAAAAACTAGAAATTGATAAATACCTAATTTTGAAATATTATTTTAGCTACTAAGTTTTTGTAAGAAATAAAGATAATAATAATAATAATAATAATAATAATAATTTTTTTTAGCTCCAAAAGTAACGGAAAGGGGGTAGGTATACAGCCGTAATGCAAAATCGTATGTAGGCTTGGACTATATTGAATGAATGAATGAACCGTTTTTTTGATTTTCGAATTTCTCATCAACGGCTCTAACGATTTTAACCAACATTCTTAAGCAGGAGCTCTTTTGAAAAAATATGGTCTATAATCGTCTATAAAATTTTTAGAAAAAATAGTTTTTGGATTTGAATATCTTCAAAACGTTTATTTTCAAATAATTTCTTTGAATCTATACAACTAAATACTTAAAATTGGCATCCGAAATTTTGTTCTTCAAAAATCTTAAAGAAATTTCTTGTATAAAAAATTACTTTAATAATAAAACGATTTTTGAGCTTTGTTTGCATAAATTCATACTTTTCTGAAAATCAGACGGCAATTTCATGCATCTGAACACTTTTATCTCATTTAAATCCATGCTTTATATTTATTTATACAAACATTTTAAAATCCAAAGTACTTTTCCATAAGAGCAAAAGTTCGTACGATTCAGTTGTGCATTTTATTTATTCTTTATTTTTATTTCTTAGTTTTGCCAAAATAACATTCTGAATGTCGCTTTTTATCTCAAGTTTTTTAAACTCGTTAAATTTTCTCCTGAATGGCAAAAGACTTTTGAAAAATTTAAAATTTTAAACTTTCTGTGATTATTTTTTCCATGGACTAACTTCGTCGCTCAGCGATCAACTGAAAAATTAAAACAAATCTGTCGCTTAAAAAAATCACAAGTCGCTCAGAGTTCACGTGGCCACCTCCATACAATTTTATGTGTTTTATTTTTTTTGCGTCGCTCAGCGACTCGTAGCTCAATCGCTCAGTGCGTGGCCGTAGCCTTACGCAACTTAAGCATTTCGTTTTTTTAGATTTGACAACATTTTATTTGATCATTTTGGCTTGCCATTTCTTTTATTTATTTTGTGTGGAACGAATCTTATAAAACCTTCCTCAAACACATTAAGAAAGCTTATATGAATCAAAATTAATTTGATTAAAGTGCGAATTTAGGGCAATTGGCAAAGTCATGTTCCAAATAATCTGACAACAATTATTCAAAATCGGCAAGTAAGCTGCTTCAAGTTCATTATTTATAAAAACAAGGTCTAATATACGATATTATCATTTGAAACATTTTTAGTAAAAGGACAAAGAATTTTATCATCATCAGTATAAATCCATATAATATCCTCCAAGTTAAAATCGCCAAAGACAATTAGATGAGAATTATAACACCGCCACCTCTTGTTAGTTTAGTAGATTCAAAAGGTTTATCTTTTCGCTAGATTAGAATGAACGTATCATTCAAAATTTCGGATGAAGAAATGTCACCAGTAAGCCATGTTCCTTTAGAGCCACTATTGCATAACAGCTTGCGGCAACTACAGAATAAATTTTTGTATTTTAGTATGTATGCTTCCAACATTTTGGTAGTATAAGAGAAGCGAATTAACATATTCCTCTTTATTAGAAAAAATAAACACAGCATCAACATGAGTTGCATCAGCAACAAAAGCATGAATATCACTAGCAACATTATGATAATAGACCGCAAAATTAATATTGAACGACCCATAACTTAAAGAAGAGATTACAGGAATAGCTTTCGTTACTTCTTCAAGATTGTTGGCCCTGCATGCTCGTTTTTTGATAGAAAATTAAAAAAAACGAACACAATTAATTTCTTGTCAAATACTAGAGTCAAGGAACCTAGCAATTGTGTCTTCAGGAACACCAACTTTAAAGTTGACGAATTTAAGTTCACTTAATGTAGTATATAAAATTTCACACACGCTTATTCTATTCAAACTGCCTAACCTTGGGCTTAAACCTATTTTCTTAAGATAAATTTCTTCTTACCTGAAAAACCGTTACTACAAATTTCGATTCAGATCTACCTTCGCTGATTATTTCTTAGTTACCACCGGGGTAACACGAGGCAGCCACTTATGACCTATCTTCTTTATTCTTACTATTAACAACATTGTAATGGTCATCAATTATCCCATATTTCACTCTACGCCGACGATACAAAGTTTCTCAAGACCATTTCTTCCAAACATGACTTTCACTCTTCTACAACTTGATCTCAACAGTTTTTCTGTCAGGTGTTTGAAAAATTGCGTAAATTGTCTAGATTTAATTATTTCTAAATGTCATTCAACCACTTTTTCACGAAAACCGCATCCGAACTCCACCCCGTCTCAACTTTCTCCATTATCAACCCAGATCTAACGCTGAGTCAATTCGCGACCTTTGTGTTTTATGCGATAGAGAGCTCAACTTTCTCATTGACACACATTGACGAGATTATTCATAAAGCAAACTCTGTACTAGGCTTCGTGAAACTATGTTCCAAAGAATTCTCGGACCCGAACTTTATACATAACCTTTGTTTGATCCGTTCTTATATTTCCGGAATCGAGAGTATTCAACGTCGTCGTTTCCTCTGTTTCGCCCTTCGTGGTCTGTCTTGGAGGAAAACTTTTGATTATACCTCCGTAACGAGACCGACTTCTATTAACTGACTTGAATACGCTGGAAAAACGAAGAGCAATAAGCAACATTCTCTTCATTCATCGACTACTTTCAGGAGCTGTCGACTGTACAACTCTCTACAATTCAATCATTTATTTGTCCAACTTATTTCTCTACCTATGGCTCCAACGAACTTACCTATTACTCTCTTGCTTCGGAGGATTAACCTGCCTGAAACTCCATCTTATTCACCCTTCCAATTCACTCCGATCCTCCGCCAAAAGTAAGAAATTAAAGTATTGGTTAAACATGTCTTAGAAAGAGTTCGAAAAATGTCTATTAATGCTGTCCAATACTTTTATAAATGGATATCTCAAAACTATTTATTGGACCGATACTTTTCGCTACCAACTGTTTGTTATATAATATTCTCATAAAAGAAAACATATGGCCATTGCTTCTCCATGGATGATTTGCTTTCGATAAATTAATCCAAACTGCCCTCACAATACAAGTCCCCATACGCACAAGCTCCCAACAAAATCTCCTGTTTCCGGGTGTCTCCACTTTATTTCCATCCTTTTCCTTCCTTTATTTTAACATAATTTATTACCAGAGGTAATGGCCAAATGGAGTTCTATTCAGGATCAGGAAAGGGTGTGTTCCTGTCATGTTACCTTTTTGTTAACCAGTTGCAATCGTATTTTGTAGTCCTTGTTGATGGTGGTGTTGTTGTTGTATTTCGGTTGTTGATTCAATCCGATATCATAGTAAAATTAATGCATTCATTCCATTGAACAAGATAATCGTTTCAAGGCAAAGCAACAATCTGGATTCATTACAGAGGTCGAAAATACAAACAACAACAATAATAATAATAAATTATAATGTGTATAGGTAGACATGCCTTTCGGAAGGATATAGACAAAGTACTTCACTTATTCCTGTTGGCATCGATATAAGGTGACAAAATTGTAAAACACGATTATTCGCACATCTTAGATCAAACAACAAAAACAAGTTCTAAGGTCCTTGAGAATATTGTAGATGCGAGTATAAGCCTGCTGATGCATATAAGCAAAGGAATGCGAATCTATTGCAATTGACGCTTGAATTGTCCTTCCTGATACACCTGACTGCACTCGACTAAGTCCTCTATCCTCACCATCAAAATCAATAAAATCAAGTCCACTCAGGTGGCACTAAATTGGATCCTTGTATATTCGAGTGTTAAGTCTTCCCTGGACTACAATCTATCCAAACTAAAGGATCAATATCGTCCTTCGTATCAATATGTTAATAAAGAAAACAACACACACAGCATCATTAGCCACAAGGGAACAGAAGCATCATCATCGTCATCATCATCATTGGCACAAAGAGTGCGACATAGAAATGGGCAGGACGCGCAGAGGGGATAGGGGAGGCCTTTGTCAGGATTTTATCAAGCAGATACGAAATTCAATTATTCAAAAAATTTGCATAATTTCAAGATTCCCTTCAGATATCCTGGTTCTGCCAATCCAGATACAAACAGAGCAGTTGCCGAGCGAATTAATTTTTCATTGTTTATGGATAGTGCTTTTATGTGTCCATAGGCTTGTGTGTGTGTATGTCAGAGGATATTTTGTAAATATTATGATGTAAAGGCATATTGAGGCCATAACACTGAAATTGATGCGATCTCTGAGTGTCAGTATATAGTTGACGTATGACTATGGGTAGGCATGTGACCCTGGTTATGGCACAGTAGGTGCCTACCTACATATAGGTATCTGAGGGAGAATATTTTATCAATTTTAATGAAATGTCCTTTGCGCTATTCAGGAATGATGGCAAGATAATATAAGGTAAATACCTGGAAAGCGATTCATAGTTTAATGTTGTAATGGTATGTTGGTACCTACACACGTGCATAAATGGTTTTTCAGCATAATTTAAATTTAACTCAATAAACTGGACAAGAATAAAAGTTAACTGCATTTATTTAATGATTGTTGAATGAATGAATATTGAGAAGGGTTTGCACTGCTACCTAAAGATCTATTGTACCCCCTTCCATAGCTAGATGAATTGCTAAACCTCCAAGTTTATCGCTTTGATGAATTTGAGTACATTCAGAAAGGACAAATCACTCTCTAATACCTATGGTAGGGCCCCAGATGCTTGTTTCCTTATCCTACAGACAGACACCATTTGCTTGTAACAGAACGCACACAAAGCTTTTTCCATAGTGTATATAGCCTTTAAGTTCTGTAGGCATGTTAGTTTTCATTGAGAGGTCGATTTACTAAAACTTCTGATCTTATGAAGTTGTCAACTATTTTTTCAGTTTTCAGTACAAAGGATGTTGAGCTTATCGGCCTAAATGGCTTTGGATGTGTTGCATCTTTTTTTCCGATTTTGGGAATGAAGATTATCTCAGCTTTTCTCAATAGACCTGGTATATACCCTGGAGCATAACTACATAGCTACCAATGTCGCATATTCAAGGGATACGAATATTAGACAATATAGTGCGAGCAATAGGGAATTTGAAGAGGATTAAAAAGGAAGTACCGGTGTACATTGGTTTTGAATTTCTGGTAATCATAATGAAAGGGAAAAACAAAGCTGGATAGACAATCCTACATTCGTGTAGTCCGGCTTAAGAAGGAAACTCTTTGCTTAAAGCGCTAAAAGCGAAGCGCGAGTTTAAGTGTTGAATTGTTGAGTTCTATTGTCATTGTCCTGAGGAGTCATCTCCTTGGGAAGGAATCGGAATTACCTCTTTCTGCCCGCAGCACCAAGCCGTTTTCTGCAAGGGTCATCCAGACCTTTTTTGGCTTCTTTGGCTCTACCTTTATATATCAACCACTTTCCCGGAGGATACTCTCCTTTGACTAATAATATACTCTTGGGGGCATCTACTACTTGCACGGGATATATTTTTCTTTAACAGTGGATGATTATACCCTATTCTCCGCCTGATTCAGTGAATTGCTTGGAGCTAGCCTCTTAAGAAACTGAATGACTCTCAGTCTCAAATATTTACCATGGAGGATTTTCTCTAATCGATGTCATATGCACTGGCGGTTACATCCTGCGGATCGTAAATTGTGTTGCTGTTGTTATTGTAAAACGTCATAGTAAAACTTTAATTTTACATTGTTTAAAGAAGCAGCGTTTTAATGCAGCCGGTATGTCCCTGGCTGCAAGCCTGATCTTATCACCCTGGATTAGGAGGGCTGGGCAGTTTTTGGTCCTAACTGATCAAAATTATTGTATTCCCGATTGGCGTAGAAATTGCTCTGGATATACATATACTTGGTGTAAATCTCCTCGTTTATTTTTGCAGTGACATTTGCGAACATACCCTGCTTTACATCAGCGGTTTACTCTAACAGCGGAAGTGGAGCATCACAGGAACTCATTCGATTACTTGAATGTTGGGGTATTATTTTGCCCTGGTGAATTGTCCTGGTGGAAAGAACCTTTTTCTTTGCCAAATGCGGCCGTTTTTGCTTCAAGTTGGCTTGGACCGATTCTGCAGTTATCGTAATATTCGCCGGTGATCGCTTAAACCCTTTTCAAGATTATCTTGACATCATAATCATCACCGCCTGGATCACAAGAACTAACGCCATAACCTTGCTTGAGAATTCAACCTTGGCCTTCTTCGGCTTCTATTCATCAGTAGACTATTTCTTGGTCTCTGGTGTGTTGTGGTGAATTAATGTGTTTGTTATCGAGTAAACGAGGCACCCATCTTGAGGAAAGCTTTTCGTCTCAAAATATTAACTTGATATCGAAATCACTATTATCCATGTGATAAGCATGTGTCTTCTTCAAACTTGCACACCTTTATTCGCGAATCGTTCATTATAATATCTTGGATCTTATCGACCATTTCTCTTGAGCAGGCCTCTATTGGGTGACCAGAACGTTGGGCGCCATTTGTGCTGGAGCGACCGCAGAAGTTGAAAATATGTTTAAAACATTTTCAGTTCTTACTCCTCTACTGATAAAGCTTAAAAACCTATCAACTAGAATTGATTTGACAATATGGACAAGGGACATACCCTACGATGTCAAAGTTAGGTTGCGCCCAGGAACTAATGGTAAATTCAGAAAGAAGGAAATCGTTCGGACCGGAAAATCGACTATATACTAAATCTTCATATCAAGGCAAATCCTAAAACGGTCCAACGAATTTCACACTCACCTTAAAATCACCGACTTTACGCCTAATAATTATGATAGCATTTATCGTCAGGAGCTTTGTATGGCAATGAAAGAACTGAAAACTTTTTTGCGTGATATTTGAAAACCTCCTGCACCAGCACTGTACGCAAACTTCTCTCAGCATATAAAAGCAAAATATTGTCACCGGAGTACGCAAAAGTCTCCAAGGAAACCGACGAATACCGGCGACTGCATTCAGAACTTTAGTACACCGACACAATGTTCAACCAAGCAGTAAAACATCATCAGGAAGAGACTTCTAGACGTCAAAACTGGTCCGTACATGTTAAAAAGATAAAGATCGTCTTTTGGTTTAACGTGAGCACCTGCCTATTATGGCTCAATTCCACGGGAGGCCTACCATTGAATCCATTGAATTCAGATTGGGTCCTGACCATTAACCCCCACATAGCAAGCTATCTCGGTCGCAAAGTTGTGATATGTTGCAGCATATGCACACCTCTTGCTTTGGAGGTGAGGTCTATCTAACACCTCTTGAATTCGAGAAAAGAATCTTAAAAACCGTGTTTCTCCGCATTCGGAATAAACCAAGCCACCATGATGCTCTCACTAGGGGGCCTGCCTCATAGATAGGGTTTGAGCAGAGGGTAAAACTCAACCCTCAACTCAAATGGGCACTATCTCCCATGGTACCAGAATATAGCTTCCGGTGGAGCTTCGCAACCGAGGTCACTTCCAGATGAGTCCCTGCAAAACTCTGGGCCTGTCAACAGTTAGGATGCACACACCAAGAAGTCGGCCGGGGTAGTAACCAACAACTTAGTATGCTTCCTTTTGGTCTTCATTCGCCATGCGACGAACTATAGAAAAGACGCTCCTAGTCTTTTGCTCACCTTACGCAAACTAGGAAAGACTCCTAGTCTTTGTCTTAAAGAACTGAGACGACGATCCCACTATTATTTGCTACTGCAAATAAGATCTCCAGTTACGCAAGTAACCGGAGACTTACCCTTTTTAACTTTACCCTTTTTATAACTTTAGAAGTCTCTAGCTACGCAAGCAGCCGGAGACCTTACCAGTTAACTCCCGTCATAACCTAGTAAAACCTTAAAAGTTTCCAGCCACGCAAGCAGCCGGAGACCTCACCAGTTAACTCCCGTTATAACCTAGGTAAACCTTATAAGTCTCCAGCCACGCAAGTAGCCGGAGACCTTACCAATTCCACCCTTCACGTCCCAGTAAAACCTTAGAAATCTCCAACCTACGCAAGTAGCCAATTTCATCCTTAATAATCCTTATAAAAACCTTAAAGATCTCCAGCCACGCAAGTAGCCGGAGATTTAACCATCACACACCATTTTGAAACCTACTACTCCCTTGGGTTTTCTTAGTTGTCTAAATCTGTAGTCTAAATCGAGCAGCTAGAGAATAGACGTAAGCCCCCCCACCATGACAAAGTAAAACCCGTCGGGGAGGGTTAAAAAAGATCAATCTGATTGTTGAAACGACAAGAAGTATCAACAACTCCTGCTGAGAAAGCTTTTCCAATAACTTTTAGCATATATTCAAAGACTGACAGATGTTTTCATTTCTCTTGTGGAAGCTGCTGATATTATCATCACCGGAAACTTCAAAAATCAGCAGCATGCCACAAGATTTCTAATTACGTACTTAAAAAGTAAGAAAATCCTTCTGTTTTTCTGCTGACTATAATTTTCCACAACTGTTTGAACACACAGATTTCCCCTGCAGGCTGGAAAACGGAAAAAGTCTCCGTCTCGAAGAAGAAAAACCACGCAAATGTGGAAGGATATCTGCCAATTTTGCTGATTTGCAGTATTATCAAGATACTGGAGGCGTTAGTACTGAAGAAACTCAACGTTATCTGCGGAGAAAGAGATGTCATATCAGAGCTCCTGTACGGCTTTCGAAATAAACGTTCTACCTTGCATGCACTGCTGGGACTTCATAGTGATATTACACTTGGACTCAATAAAAAGAAAATAAATATAGCGTGCTTGCTGGACATAGAAAAATCTTTCGAAAGCGTTTGGATAAAGGTATTACTATTCAAACTTTCGGAACTAAGCCTTCCGAACCACTTGGTGAGAATAATCAAAAATTTCCTAACCCGTAATCTTTAATGTACAGGTAGCAAAATACGTACCATAAACAAAGGGAATCAATGCTGCAGTCCCTCAAGGATCAACACTTGGACCGCTGCTGTTCAACATTTATATTGCTGATGAACCAACTAACAGGTTCAAAGATGAAGCTTTATTCAAATGACTCCATAACATACGCCACCGCTTTTTTACCAGAGATTTCTGCCAGGATAGAGCAAGAGCACATTCAAAAACCTGAAGAAACTGAAAGCCAAGAAGCATGTACACTGGATGTTGAAGAGAGCCAATTGGTCCATCCGCCGCTCAGTAAAATTCTTCGACGGATACTTGGTCATTTGTGCAAGGTAGGGCAAATGGAGGAGAAGATACAACCTCGAACGCTATGTTCTGTACTTATATATGAATGTAGTCGAGAAAGTCAAAACTCGTCGACTACATTGGCTTCGTTACGTCGAACGAATGAACAACATTGACTGAGCCAAAAATCTCAGACCTCAATATAGGGCCAAAAAGCCGGGCGGCAGAAGGCCGGGGGCGGCAACATGTCACCAGTGAAGCGTTTAGAGTAGAGATCATTCATGTTTCATGACAGAACGTTTGACAAGTCAACAAACAACAATGACGTACATTTGAAATTTGCCACCCTGCCTGTGATTCGTCGTTGAAGCTCTCGCCTGATTTCCGTGAATTCGTAAACGGTGAGTAAGGCCGTAAAAGTGCATTCCGTTATTGTCGCGCGACTTACGAAACTAAAACGGAACGTTCGAAATTTCTCGCGAAACTGAAAGGGAGCGTTCCGAAACATCTGTGTGCGAGACCGCTGGCGGGGGGCTGCAAACGGGCAGACTTTTGACCACGTACATATGTATAGGCATAAAGTATGTACAGTAGGTAAAGTAGGTAACCGCCAGCGCTGCCAGCGCTGCGGTCTCGCATATCATATGTTTCGGAAGGCTCCTTTTCAGTTTCGCAAGACTTTCGGAACGTTCCGTTTTAGTTTCGCGAGTCGCGCGACAATAACGGAATGCACTCTTACGGCCTTACTCGCCTTTGAAGTAACCCTTGTATTGTTTCTGTTGCAAGCTGTCTGGCGATTTCGGCTCGAACTTCGCATCTGAAGAAGGATTCAACAAATGGTGGAAGCTAAATCCAAGAATTGGAGACCATGAGAACAGCCTGGACCGTGAGCAGAGCTTCTTGAAATGGAAGGAGTTGGAAGGTCGCCTGAACCGTAAAGCAACCATCGATCAAAAACAACAAGAAGTTTTCGAAAGTGTGGAGAAGAAGTGGAGGGATGTATTGTACCGGTTGTTGAATATTATCTAGTCATTAGCCAAACAGAATCTGGCCTTCAGAAGACATCGAGGATATGATAGTTGCAACCACGGGAATTTTCTGGAGTTAGTGCAACGCCTAGCTAAGTATGACTCTCTTTTAATGGAACATCTGACAAAGATAAAGCTGAGAGCAAGAGTCCCAGTTTCGTTTCTATCTCCAGAAACCCAGAATGAATTGATAAACTTACTGAGACAGCAAGTTCGATCCACCATCATCCGTCACATTCAAGAAGCTAAATATTATTGCGTAATCTTTGACAGTACATCAGACATCTCCCACAAAGACCAAATGAGCCAGGTTCTGCGATACGTACATATCGAAGGAGAAAAGGTCACAATGTTAGAATTTTCATCGACTTCTGCGTACCAAAAGGAAAAAATGCAGGAGATCTCAGCAACGATATAATCGCGAAGACAGGCTTATGACAACGCTGCTACAATGTCAGGGATCCACAATGAAGTTCAAGCCCGGATTAAAGTACTGAATCCGAAAGCTACATTCGTTGCATACACAAACCACTCACTCAACTTGGCTGGGGTACATGCTGCTTCTTAATCAGTGAACTTCGTGACTAATTTTTTGGAACTCTGGAGAAGCTATTTGCCTTCTTTTCTGCATCAACTGTTCCGTGGAACGCTTTGGTTGCCGCAACAGGTCAAGCAGTGAAACGAGTCACTGAAACGCGCTGGAGCGCTAGAAGTGAAACTGTCAAGACGCTTAAAAATAAGTTTGAGGAAGTTCAAGAGGTACTGGAAGAATTGACGGATTCATCTCAAACTTCCGACACAAAATCGGGCTTTTGGGCTGCAGTGCTACCTGAAGTAGATTTTTTTTTGTTTTTTTTTTTTTGTTTTTTTTTTTTTTTTTTATCCGATGGAAATCTTCAAAAGACACTCGGTAAGAATCGGTACCGAGTAGTGTGGGACTCTTACCGTTACCGCACTAAAACCACCGGTGAATCAGGACCAATCTATGAAAGATCGACAAATGATTTTTATTTCTTAATTTTTAAATCGCATTGGGGGAAGTTTTAAGGAAATAACACTTTCCCATAGCTTTTAGACCATCAGCTCATGAGGCTTGGTTCTTCTTAATCTCCGAACATTATCTCGTACATTTAATACGGTCTCCATTTCGGAGTTAGTATGACTTTGCAGTCGCTGATTGTGTGATACAGCGTGTTTCTTAACCACTTCTGTAACCATTTCAATTTGAAGGTCACGATGTAGATCGCTATTTCTTATATACCAAGGGGCATTTATTATTCCACGAAGGACCTTGCTTTGGAATTTTTGGATGGGTTCAGCATTTGTTTTCTTTGTGCAGGCCCATAGTTGGATGCCATATGTCCAAACGGGTTTCAATACTTGCTTATATAACATTAGTTTGTTCTGGATAGATAGGTCAGAGTTCTTTCCTAGTAACCAGTACATTTTTCTGTGCTTCAAGTTTAGTTCTTCTCTTTTCTTTTTGATGTGCTCTCTCCATTTAAGCTTTGCATCCAAATTCATTCCAAGGTATTTGGCGGTATTGGAGTAAGGTACTTCTGTACTGTTTATGAATATTGGAACATTGTTTATGTTTTTGTTTGTAAAGTTTATATGCGTCGATTTTGTTTCGTTTAATTTGATACGCCATTTCTGCGTCCAATCACTAACTTTATCGACTGCATTTTGCAATTTTTGCAGCTCAAAAGCCAAGAAAAGTGAGGAAGTTGAATGACTGCATGACTGTCAGAAGAAGACTGGCTACCGATCCGTCAATTCTTCCAGTACCTCAAGAACTTCCACAAACTTATTTTTAAGCGTCTTTACAGCTTCACGAGGTTCACTTTTTCTGCAGGCTTGTGACTAGGTGCTTGAGATATTTCTGGTGAGTCGACTTCGTCTTGACCCTGCTCTGTGGTGGGACCAGAACGACTTCCAACTTCGACGGCAGGCACGTCTTCTTCTTCTGCCCGTAAAATAAGTTATGCATTCCGATAAATATTGGCCGGAGGACAATTCGAGGCCACTCACGATTGTAGATGGAGGAATCTTACTTACATTCGAATCACTTACGCTGCTGCTGGATGCCGCCGAAGACGTTAACGTAGCTTTTGAACCAGAACTAGAACTGAAATATTTCGCGTCTTCGCGTCTGCTTCTTTCTTAGCCTTTTTCTTGCGGTATTCCGCGCCGCTTCCTTTAACTCTTTTCATTTTCAAAAACTAGTTCAAAGGTTGAGTGAAGTACTAAGTGCTTACACTCAGAAAAAAAATAGTTATTTTTGTAACTATTGCAATAGTCATTTGATAATTTTCCATGAAGTTCATGAAATGACTATTTTTCATCAAAAATAATTCAAAAATCGTTAAAAAATATTTAAGCATAGTTAGAATTAAGCTATGAAATAGTTAAAAATATGAATGACTATACAAAAAAGTAATGTATTACTATTTTGAATAGTTATGCTTTGCTTGTAATAAACCACTACTAGGAATAGTTGAATGCGACTATGGAGAATTCTGACTACTTAATAGTAAGTTTTAACTTTCCAATAGTCAAAATAAGAAAATCTTGATTTTAAACAGAATAATACTTATCTACTTAAAATAGTTCAATATGACTCTGACATAGTAGATAAATAAGTACTCAATTCTTTAACATTTAACATTTATTAACATTTTAATAGTCAAGAAAATAATAAATTCGTTTTAAATAGGTAGTATAAATTGTTTTCACAAAAGATGTCTTTAAATAGTTGAACACGACTATGGTGTAGTAGATATTATTATGTAATAATTTCAAAAAAAATATATGGTAACCCTTTGTCTGATAAAAGTTATAAATAAAATAATTTAAATATGCATCATTTTGAAGGCGCTTTGTTTTTTTCGACGTAAAATGTTAGAATTAGTAGATAAAATTTCAACCGCACTTATATTTCGGTTCCCATATGTGCAAAATAATAAAAAAAATACATCGCTATTATATTATGATAATTTATCGACTTACAAAATAAATACTTTCACAGCCATGAAGTTGTTGACTTAGCACAGCACAAATGGTTTACAAATACTCTGTTCTCTTTTTACCTACCTCTGGAGGTAACAACAATGTGCGTATAATAGTCAAGTTTAACTATATGTATAGTTATAGATAACTATTCGATATAATCAAAATAAACTATGTGCATAGTCAAGTTTAATTGGGATTATAGTTATTACCAAAATAACTATTTGCAAAGTCGTATGTAACTTCTTTATAGTTAATATTAACTAAAAAAAAAGTAAAAAACTTAATAACAAATAGAAATAGTCATAAATAACTCTTTTTTAACTATTTTGCATAGCTGTCGCTATTCGGACTATGGAAATAGTAAATATTTATTTCTCTGAGTGTAGTTTTAGAAGATTCAACAGTATTTAAACTATAAACAACACAATCGAAATAACTTTCTGTGATGCGGGAGGGAGCAAAAACATTGAGCTGGTTGAGACTAGAATAACGTTTCCGTCGAATCCTAGTTATCTTATCATATCTCGCATATGTATATCATATGTTTCGGAACACTCCCTTTCAGTTTCGCGAGAGTTTCGGAACGTTTTGTTTTAGTTTCGCGATCAGCGCGACAATACGGAATGTACTCTTACGGCCCTACTCACCGTCTACGAATTCACGAAAGCGGTCAACGACGAACCACAGATAGGGTGGCAAATTTCAAATTTACATCATTGTTGTTTGTTGACTTGTCAAACGATCTGTCATGAAACATATGATTTCTACTCTACCCGCATCACCGGCGACATTTTGCCGCCCCCCTAGGCCTGCCGCCCGGGGCGGACCGCCCCCCACCCCCCCGCCCCCCCTACGCTACGCCACTGGTCCTAGGACACTTCCTTGTGGTACACCGGCTTCAATTTTCTTAAGTTCCGAGTAATTTTGGTCGTACTGTACTCTAAAGAGTCGGTTCGTAATGTAAGATTTCAGTATTTCGTAGTACTGCCTGGGAAAGTCCCTATGCAGTTTGTACTCAAGTCCCAAGTGCCAAACCTTGTCAAAAGCTTGAGCAACATCTAAGAATAAAGCAGAGCATACTTGTTTTTCTTCAAGTGCCTTTTCCACAACATCCGTAATTCGATGCACTTGGTCTATCGTGGAATGTTTATTTCTAAATCCGAATTGATGGCTTGGAATTAGTCTTCTTTCTTCAACCTGCAGTAGATGACGCACAGATTTACCTGCAGCAACGAGGACTGAGTGTGGATAAGTGTGTTCAGAAACTCTGCGCTTTAAAAGCTCTACTAGTGGAGACCAGAGACCGTTTCGTCCAAGCCGCAATCGACTTTGCTAAGACTCTCAGCGAAAAACTCGGAATCGAACTCAAAACGAGAAGAATGCATGCATGGCGAAGAATCCGCAGATGCAGCTTTGTCTCACTAGCTTGAACTCCGTCGAGAGGTGTTCGCATCATTTGAGAAGATCATTCAAGAAATGACGGCTCGATTCAGAAATAGCGGACAGGTTCGGGTTTTGTGTACGAGTGTGATCTTTCCCATGTATTAGAAGACATCGACAAGGACGAGTTTCAGATGGAGCTTAAGCGTCTCCAGCAGTTTGTGGCCAGTTCTGAATCAGAGGAAGATATAAGGGGCAAAGGATCACTGGAGCTCCTCCAGTTCATTCAAAATCTGAATCTGGGAATTTCGGTTCCAAATAAAGTCATCTTGATTCGTTTATATTTGATTTTGGCAATTAGTGTCGCTAGTTGTGAGAGAAGTTTTTCGAAGTTGAAGCTAATCAAAAATTATCTCAGATCTACTAAGAGCTCCACTAGACTATCAAACTTGGCTATATTGTCGATTGAATAAGTATTGGCAGCAAATATTGATTTTGACAAAGTTATTTCGGACTTCGCTGCTCGTTAAGGCCCGTAGAATCCGTTTGTGAAACCGCTGATCCTATTTTACCTTCAATAAAAGATACCTCATTGACTGTAAAATGATATCTCGAAATTTAATTTTAATTAAGTATTGAATGGGGCGGCAAAATGGGTCTCCCACCCCGGGCGCCGAAATGGCACGCTACGCCACTTAACGCCCACACATTGGTCCAAATTTAAGATCTTGAAAAAATTCTGATAAATCACACAGACCTTAGGAAATCTTGACGTAATACACTTTTATATATTTTTTCACAAAAGTAAATTAAGGGTTAAATACGCCCTCATTTTGCTTATCCTACTTTTGTACAATCGCTTTAAAGTTAAAGCTCAAGAACAAGCTGAACCAACTTAAATACCGAATATGTATACCACTCAACCAATTCCATATCCTCACGTCCTTATTAAGCAAATAACGAAATCTTAACATCACAATAAATTGACTGATCATGGCCATTCGTATTTCCTTTACATAATTGTTTTGTATCATCCTAAAGGACCTTTTAAACATCAATTACATCCCTTCGGAAGATTCAAATAAACAAAAAAACCAGCTATTCACATCAATCTCCTGTCAAACGTAGTTTCTTTTTCTCACTCTCAATAGTCGGTACTTGAACACCACACATCCAGTTACACTTTCCTGATGCCTATATGGCACGTGAAAGGAGCTTTATCCTTCGTTATACAACATCCTTCTGTATGTTCTTCTCAAAAAAAGTAGGCAACAAAAATGCCAAACCAAAAACCGAGAGAGAACGAGAAACTCTTTCTCACGAAACATACATTCGAAGTAAATCAGCTGAAAGCTTTGGCGCGGCTTTTAACCGAAATTGAAACAGAAACGGAACTAGAATCCAAAACAGTTCGCCGCATATTCCGTCTGTAACGGGAACGGCAGTAATCCCTTTTATTCACTGCCATAAATAAGTTCAATACTCTACAGTTTATGCATCTACAACACGCTCAGCTCCAGATAAGCCCTCCAACTGCCAACTCCCACTACTCACTAACCTAAGAGTCAGGTAAGGATGCAAAGCAAAATAACGCGTTTACCCAAAGCCCTGCAACCCCGGCCCAGATCAGTCACACAGTCATCCTCGTGTTGTGTATGGATAAGGACTTAGGGATTAGCAGAAGGATTACGTTCTGGTCAGAAAAACGTTACCGCACTCTCCAGTGCAGAGCTCCTAAAGTGATTTCGAGTCAGAACTCGCTACTACGAACTACGAGTAGGTAGGGTAGATACAAAGACTGTGGGCTCTTCAGTTGTTGGGAAAATATTGATTCTGATGGCGGAGATTTATGATCCTTGTGGTGAAATATTGTTTGTGCCAATATGTACTCGTAGCCCCTTTGATGCCTGACCAAACAGCACATACCTAGTATTATCCTGTGGCAGTCTCTGTACAGAGTGTCGATGATGATGGCTTGGAAGAGTGCAGACCGCAGGCAGAGGATTCCATAGACCTCCCATTTCATCCAAAAGAGCAAATATAAAAGAAAAGGACACGACAACGACGACGAAATCCTTGAAGTACACACAAGTTAGAAAAATGAAAGAATTATTATTGGAAAAACGTAATATGGTTTTGAATGGATGTGTTGTTGGATTTGGTATCCTTATAGACCTTCTCCCTTTTGTTGGTCGGGAAAAAAAAAAAAAAAAAAAAACAATTTAAGAAAAAAGAAGATTGTTCTGTGTAATAAGCCTTCAGAGTTTATGGATTGATTCTGCGAGTCATAGTTGAAGAAGTCGTTTCAGGGCATACGGACCTTGATTGTTTTTGATTTTTTTCTTTTTTTTTGTCAAGATTGATGGGACCTTTACACGCAGTTCGATATATTCGTTGTAAGGTACCGTCAACGACCTTCCATATCCTTTTTCAACAAGCACTGCTGTTTGCTTTAAAATGGTGCAAAAGCTAATATAATCCTCTGGGGATTATACGCCAGAAATCTTAAATTGATTTCGATTTTTTGGCTCTGGATTTACGGTATAAGCGAGATGTTAAAAGTGTACTGAGAGAGATGAAATCTTGAAAAGGGTTTCTGCCTTCACAGACTCAACAAATTTAGAAATCGATGGTAAAAAATGATAAAAAAGAAAAAGAACAAGTTTAGAATTTCCTTCAATACATTTTGAGGTTTTGAAGGTTAGAAAGGAATTTTGTTTTGTTTTCGAAAATCAAATATTAGAAAAAGATAATACACTTTGCAGCTAAAGAACTAGCTGAAAATTTAATTTTAAACTCGACCCCATCGGTACTCGTAAAACGTGTTCCCAGTTTGAAAATAAAATTTGCATTTCAGGAGCGTGTAAGGGCATAATATTACTTTAATATGAGGAAAATTGTCAGAATAGTAATTTGATACTGTAAATATAACTACTTGAATAATTTATATTTTGTTCTTAGTAAAATACTTCATATAAATTAATATTGATTAGAAAAATATAAAATATATTTTTGTTAGTTCTTACGAAGCTTTCTAAAGAAACACATATATAATAAATTATAATTCCTGAACAAATCATCAAACCTTGTTTCATTCCATTAACAGGTTATGGACCCAGGAATTAATTCGATATTTGTTTTTTAATTTATTGTTTTGCGTTTAAGGGAGATTTTCATTTTAGTAAAAATCGCACGCAATAGAAGAATCTAGAGGTCAAGATTCAAGCAATAAAATTTTTCAATATTTTCCATTACATAATTGAACAAGCCAAATATGGAAAATAATTTACAAAAAGTGAAGCAGTTCGATGGAACAAATTTTTCAAATTGGAAATATCGAATTAAGATTTTGCTGGAAGAGAAATCTTTAGAAAAGTTTTTAACAAACTCCTTAGAGTCGTTGTTGCAAGCTATTCCAGCTGGTGCAGATGCAAGCAAAACTATAGAAAAACTAAAATCTGAAGAGAAGAAATGTAAATCGATTTTAGTGCAATGTATTGGTGATTCTCAATTGGAATACATCAAAGATAAGGAATTTGCGAAGGACATATACGATTCGTTGATAAGTGTATACGAACGTAAAAGCGTTGCTGGTCAATTGTTGCTGCGAAAATATTTACTGACGATGCGATACAGAGATGGTGATGATATCAACGAATATTTTCTTCAATTTGATCATACCGTGCGTGAACTCAAATCGATTGGTGCCACATTAGAAGAACTCGATATTGTTTGTCATTTGATTTTGACTTTACCCAAAAGTTTTGATGGCTTAGTTACTGCTCTGGAAACAATGGATACGTCTAAATTATCCATCGAATTTGTTAAAAGCCGTCTTTTGGATGAATGTGGAAAGCGTGCAGCTGGTAATAGTGTACGAAGATCGAGTGACTCGATGGCTATGCAAGCAGATCGTTCAAAAATAATTTGTCATAGATGCAAAAAGCCAGGACATAATGAAGTCAAAATGCAGAGTGAATTTGTCAAAGAAAAATGAAGCTTATAGCAAGAAGAAAGCCGGTGCAAACTGTGCAAATAATGATGATCCAGAATTTTTGCTTTGTGAAGAAGAAAATTTCAAAAATTACTCGAGCAAGGGTAATAATAATGTTGCATCTTGCTGTATGGGTGAAAGAGCATCGAGCGATGGTTTTAATGAAATAGTTTTTGTTCTTGATTCTGGAGCAACTCATCATATCGTGAACAAGAAATCATTTTTCAATAGCTTGTATCGAATGGACCCGATTTTCATTTCGACTGCAAAGGCTGGTGCATCTTTGGTGGCTAAGCAACAGGGTGACATTTCAATCAAGACCTTTTGCAATGGAGACAATTCAACAAAAACAATTCAAAACGTTTTGTTTGTTGAGAATCTTAAATGTAATTTATTGTCAATTCGTCAATTAACAGACAAAGGTTATAAAATCAGTTTCAACGGTGTAAATGCGATAATCTCCAAGAATGGTAAAAATATTTTTGCCGCTCGTCGAAATGGTCAATTATATCAAACTACATTCTACGTTGAACAAAGTGTATTTGCTGGAATTGCTGATGAAGAAAAATTGAACAAAGCATCGAAATGTTTATGGCATTTTCGATTAGCTCATTTAAATGTCAATGATATCAAGAAGATGGTCGATAAGAACATGGTGCTTGGGTTAGACAAGTTAAATGTGAAGACGGATGACAAATTTTGCGAATCTTGTGTGCTTGGTAAGCAGACACGTTTATCGTATTCGCCCCGAAAATCAAATCGATCAGAACGTATACTGGAACTTGTTCACACAGATGTCAGTGGTCCAATGAGTGAACCGGCATATGATAGTTCGAGATATTTTGTATCCTTCACTGATGATTTTTCACGAGCATCTATGGTATATTGCATAAAACATAAAAGTGAAGTTTTCGATAAATTTCAACAATACGTTGCTATGGCTGAACCTCAACATAATCGAAAAATTGCAAAACTGCAGCTAGATAATGGCGGTGAGTATTGCTCAAAAGAATTTAAATCTTTTTGCTTAGATAAAGGTATTCGACTGATTTTCACCGTACCATACAACCCGGAAATGAATGCCGTATCCGAACGTTTTAATCGTACCGTTGTTGAAAAGGCAAGAACTATACTATTAGCTAGTGGCTTGAGTCGTCGATTTTGGAATGAAGCTGTAATGTATGCAAATTATGTCAAGAATCGGTCGCCAACGAGTGCCTTTGGTAAACAATTTGAAAGCAAGACGCCTGCAGAAATTTGGTATGGTAAAAAGCCAAATTTATCCCATCTTCGAGTTTTTGGTTCCATTTGCTATAATTTTGTTCCAAAAGAAACTCGTACCAAGTTGGATGCAAAATCTTATAAGTGTTATATGCTTGGGTATGGTTCATCTTCATACACGTACCGCCTATGGGACATCGAAAGTGACAAACTTGTCATGGGTCGTAATGTTACTTTCAACGAGAGATCATTCTTTGATCGTCTAAATAATATCGAAGTTGTCGATTCAGAGGCGGAAAACGATGGTTTGAATGATGAACATGACGAAATCCACGGTGCTAATTTGGAAAGCATCGGTAACATCAAAGAAGATGATGCCCAAGACGTCGATTTGAATGAACCGTTTAGTCTTGACGAAAAAGATAAATTATGCGTTAGTGAAGGTACATCTGGAAATGAATTGCGTCGTGGTGAACGAGTGAAAAAGAAGCCAGATCGATACGGATATGCATCTGATGCTGTATGTTTCGTAAATTTTGCGCTATCAGCAGAAGAATTTGTGCAAAATGATCCAACTACGATGAACGATGCGAGGAAGAGTGATGATTGGCCGAAGTGGGAAAAGGCTATTAATGACGAATATTCATCTTTATTAAATAAATGGCACTTGGTCTTTGTGTAAACTACCAACTGGTCGAAAAGCTGTCACATGCAAATGGGTTTTTAAGTTGAAGCATAAACCAAACGATGATATCGATAAATACAAAGCAAGGCTTGTTGCTCGAGGTTTTTCGCAAGAAAAAGGTTTTGACTATACCGAAACTTATTCACCAACAGCCAAGTTGACCACTTTTCGCGTTTTGTTGTCCATTGCAAATCATTTTGGTTACGAAATTCATCAAATGGATGTGAAATGTGCATTTTTAAATGGACGATTAGATGAAGACATCTATATGACACAACCAGAGGGGTTTGTGAAAGATAAATCATTGGTTTGCAAATTAAACAAATCATTGTATGGATTGAAACAGGCATCACGCATGTGGAACGAACGATTCAATAGTTTCATTACTAAAATTGGTTTCAAACGTTGCGAATCAGATCCATGTTTGTACATCAAATCTAATAATAGTGTTGTTTGCTATGTTTTGTTATATGTCGATGATCTGGCAATCATTTCCAACAATATGCAAACGATCAATGGTATTAAAACAAAATTGTCAATAGAATTTGAAATGACGGATGTCGGAAAAATTGATTCTTTTCTTGGAATTCATGTTGAACAAAATGAAAATTTCATTGCTTTGAGTCAATCACGTTATTTGAAAAATGTTTTGAAGAAATTTAACATGAATGACTGCAAGTCGGTTGCAACGCCTATTGAAAATGGTTTGAGTTTGCGGAATGGTAATGATAAGAACTTAACTGATCAACCATACAGAGAACTAATAGGATGTTTAACCTATGCTACTCAAACAACTCGGCCAGATTTGTGTGCATCGACAAATTATTTTAGCCGATTTCAGAGTTGTTGTACTGATGAACACTTTACATATGCAAACCGAATTCTGCGATATATTCAAGGTACATCTGATTTGAAAATGGTTTACGATCGTAATTCTGAAGCAGAAATTTTATCTGGGTATGCCGATTCTGATTGGGCTGGTGATAAGAATGACCGCAAATCAACATCGGGGTATGTTTTTAAAGTATTTGGCAATACAGTAAGTTGGCTTTCACAAAAACAACCAACTGTAAGCCTTTCATCAACTGAAGCTGAATACTTGGCTTTGGCCAAAAGCGTTTGTGAAGCAAAATGGTTGCGTTGCTTACTTAAAGAACTTGGTCATCCTTGCAACTCATCAACAATGATATTTGAAGACAATCAATCGTGCATCAAAGTGGCAGAAGAGCCGCGTCAACATAAAAGAATGAAACACATTGATGTAAAATACAATTTCATTCGAGAAGCTGTTGCCAACAAGGAAATCAAGTTGAAATACATTTCGAGCAGCGATCAGGTAGCTGATATTATGACAAAAGGATTAGGAAAAATTCTTTTTCAAAAACATCGTTCAAGTTTAAATCTTAAATAATTCAGTATTTTCATTTGACCAAATTAACTTTAATTTTGATAATTAGTGTTTATTTATTATTTACTATGCATTTTAATTTTTTTTTGTATTGTCTAAATATTTAACGTAGAGTTTTCAGTTGAAATATTTTGGTTGTTGTCCTTTAATTTTTGTTAATATTGTTTAAATCTAATTTACCAGTACAAATTAAGAGGCGGTGTCAGAATAGTAATTTGATACTGTAAATATAACTACTTGAATAATTTATATTTTGTTCTTAGTAAAATACTTCATATAAATTAATATTGATTAGAAAAATATAAAATATATTTTTGTTAGTTCTTACGAAGCTTTCTAAAGAAACACATATAATAAATTATAATTCCTGAACAAATCATCAAACCTTGTTTCATTCCATTAACAAAAATTTCTCCAAGGCCTGTTGACATTGTTCTAATATGAACTTTAACTTCATGTGGCTCAAATTTACTGTCCGCAAGCACATCATCCAGTATTGTTTCATTTGAAGCATTTAAAATCTTGACAGAAATACAACTCTTAATGAGTTTTATGCTTTGGCTGATTCCATTTTTCGGATTGTTTCCTTGTATCTTCACAATGAAGTCGTTATTAAGGGCGACTTTAATTTACACAGTAAGTTTCCGCTTTTATAAAGACAACCTAATCGGAAAAAGTATAAACAAGTTACAAACCATTGCAACGCTACGGTTGCAAAGCTCATCTACAACGACTACCCGATAACTATCTCTTCAGCTCATTTTTCTGTTGGCTCTACGTTGCCTGGCAGCAACCCTCCTGTACTTGAGAACGTATATTTCCACACTCGTACAGATTCAAGGTCATGGAATCGCTGATCAATCTCGAAGATCGAAAGCTTCTGAATGGCCGGCAATGTTCGATAGATCTGAAACAGATATTTACATGGTTTTGGAGAAAGTAAGATTATTGCACATGATATTTTTAAGCCATTTCATAGAGTTTGGCACCAGGCTCTTTTATCGAAAATGCGTGCGTTTAGTACTAAAAAAACCCTTATTATTTTGATTCGAAATTACCTTTCTAGATCGTTCAATACATGTTGTGTTGGACAGTTTCAAGTCTGGTCCTTACAAAATAAATGCTGGTGTTCCCCAGGGCTCCGTTTTGCCTCCTACTCGTTTATTCATTTTTTAATGCTCTCTTGTCTGAAACTTCTAATCCACTTCATTGTTTTACCGACGACTCTACTCTCAGCTTCTCATAGCCATTCTCAAATTCACGTCCATCTCCTTCGGAAGTGGAATTGCAACGGTAGGGTAAAGTCGGGATATATGGCACCCATTTGAAAATAAAAAAAGATTTTTATTTTAAATTATGATAACATTTTTTAAATACTATTTTATAAATAAAATATAGGAACGTAGGGAGAATTCTCAGTCATTTCCATATTTTTTTTTGTAAAAATAAAAAACATTAAAAAAGACGATACAAAACTGGAGGGCGATATGACACCTGTTGCAGGGTGATACTTTTACTTTTACTCTACTTTTTTGTATAGGTTTTTTTGTCACATTTGTTACAAGTGTTAATAAATGTGGTGCATGATTCATGGCACCAAAAGTGACATATTAGAGATAGAGGTACGTGAGGAAGAGGTTATCTAAGAGATCAAATTCAGCATTTTGCCTGATGGTATTTAAATAAAGTCGATCTCGGGAACATCTTGCTGTGTAGTTGAATTGTTGAAAGTTAACGAAGAGAAGTTAAATTTCAATAAAATGAATTTAAATTTTATGGTGGGTTTTAAATGTCTGGCCTTTAAAGGAGTATTCTAAAGCTAGTGAAGGGAATTTAAAAAAAATACGAAATAATAATTGACTGCTGTGCAATAAAAGTAGGTACAAAAATAGGATTGGGTCTATTCGATTAAAGCCTAAACGGCTCCACCGACTTTCGGTAAACTTGGTAGATATCATTTTTAAATTTTTCCCCCACACGTTTTTTTTAAGACCAAAAATAACGGTACCTGCCATTCGAATTTTTTTTCGAATTAAATTTTTTTTCCAAAAACTGTTCAGAATATTTTTGTTTTTTACATTAAAAAAAATTCTTTCAGTTAAGGTTTAAAAAAATTTCCAACATTTTTTTGTTTACGATTTTCTCAAAAGCGGTAACACCGATTTAAATAATTTTTCTATGTTAAGGCTCCCCAAAAGTTTGAATATTATTATTGTATTCAAATTTTCACAAAAAAAAATGTTGGGTTTAAAAAACAAATTATTTTTTTTTATACTCAATATTTCGAAAATCCCTTGCTCGATTTTTTTAAATTTGATAAATAAAAGTTTCTTAATAAGATCTGCAGGATGTGAAAAAAAAATATTTTACCTAAAAATAATGATACCCTCCATACAAATGTTAAAAAATGGTGTTCGAAAATCGTATTTTTTTCGAAAACGGTTCCAAGAATTTTGCTAAATTTTTTTTTCCTTTCGATTAACTCTTATACGATCTATAATTCAATAAAAAAAATTAAAAACAAGATATTATTGACTATAACTACCTTTGAACGAGTTTTTCGAATTTTGAATTTCTCATTATCGGCATAACGGATTTTGATGACATTTCTAAAAAGGTTAAAAAACATTGTATTTCAAAAAATTATATTTTTGAAAAAATTGGAAATTATTATATTATAACCAAAATTTTTCTTAAAAATGTTACAAGAATATTGTATATTGTTGCTTCCCAAGATTTTTTTTGATAATCGACCACGAATAAATAATCACTTTTTAATTAAACTAAAATTTAAAAATAATATGCATTTGACTGAGTTGTTGAGTTGCATTGTTGTTTTTTGCCATAAATTTGGCTGTACATTCTCAGCATCCAGTCAATTGAATAATTAAATAATACATTTAACTAACTAAAGGAGCTAAAAAATATGAATTTTATTTATCTGTTACACTTTGCAGAACATGGAAACTAATACTTTGAAATATTATTAAAGTATTATGTAAATTTAAAGAACATCTCTCCAGTCTGCAAAAGTTAATAATCTTTGAAATATATATCTAATTCACAGCTGATTCATTTATATAAATTTAACACCGAGGTATAAAATTTTCAAACACCTATAAATTTATCACTTTCTTTTTGAAATTGAAATAAAGTAAAGTCACCTATGGTGCCATATCACCCCTAGTACCCCTTGGCATAATGGTTAGTGCGTTGGACTGTCATGCGGAAGGTCCCGAGTTAGATTATCAGCCGCTGCAAGAAAGTTTTTTTCAGGGTTTGTACTGCCTCTTGCGAAGAATAGACAAATCCTCCAAGAGTATATCTCTTGTCATGGAAAGTGCTGCTCCTTAGCGGTTCGGATTCGGCAGAAAATCGCAGGTTTCCTCCGTTTTTTTGAAATTCTGCGTAACACGCACACAGGAATGGTTGAGAGTTGTAAGTTACTAGGTCCTGGTTCACTTCGAGCTGTTGCACCACCAAATTTATTTATTTATTTATTATGCCATATCACCCAACTTTACCCTAAGCTCATTTACATAACTCCGATCTTTGTAGCATTATTAAATCGTGCGCGGCTTAACTCAATGCTGTCCATTGTCGTTGAAGCAAAATGTTTTTGCGTCGAATAACGATCTTCGTTGGAAAGACCACATTCTCGAGATCGCCAAAAATGCTGCTACATGCTTAGCTGATCTGTCTAAAATTTACAAGCCGATTTTACTTCAAAAACTCTTGTATACCCAACTGCAGCACAAACTTTTTTTCATTTATTAGATAAAATCCAGAACAGAGCGTTAAAACTTATAGGAAACAGAGCTCTCATGGATTCATTCCCATCTCTTGAACACCGTCGAAATGTTTCATGTGATTTCTTGTTTTATCGCTTCTTTCACAAACAATGGTCACTCGAATTAGAAAGTTGATTTCCTTCCCTTAATCAGCTCACCTGTGATACCCGTTTCACCAAGAACACCAGTTTTGGTCGTACCGTAAAATATACGAGTAGAGCACGGTTTTCCCCTGCAATTTCAATTTGCAAACATGCAAGACCAATGTTCATCGACACTTCCTATCTCTGTGTTTAACATTATAAGGGTTCCTTAATAAACCCTGGAGCGCGTGTGAATTATAAAATAAAAAAAAATGGAATTATCCGATTTATGAAATTTCTGAAACGGATTGTTTTATTCTACGAAAATCAAAAAGAAATTTAAATTAAAAAAAAAATATTTCTCAAACTATTTTCAATAGCATACAAAATAAAAATATCATATAATAAAACGGCGAACATGTTTTTTGTGGTACACTTTTCGCGGCCCACAAAAACCGAAGGGGCATAAATAAATAAACGAAAGCATTTTTTGCATAGATGTGCAGAATGCCAAAATTATTTAAATATACTACACAGAAATTGTTTAAAACAATAAATAAAAATTGCAAAAAAATGCCCCGAAAACAATTAGAAATGTCAAATCGACTGACACATAATTAGAAATGTCAAATCCAGAATATGAAAAATGAAAGCATTCAGCGAAAACCCAAAACCCAAAGCCAGAACCCGAAACATTAATGTGGGTTCACAGTGGTATTCACATTAAACAAAGCCGCCAACACGACAGAAGTTGATGAACATGTTGTTGTTGTTGAATGTGAACCTCTCTAAATGAAGTAATATTATCAATATAAATGTTAGGCATGTGTTTGTTTAGTATTTGAGCTCTTATAATAAAATTTTGAAACATTAAGCGTTAACTACAATCGCCACTTTCTGCAAAAAGTGAAAAAGAATACACACATACACTAGCCACATCTGTTGCTTTCAGTTTGGCGACATCTATCGGTCATTTTTTGAAGCAATTTATTCAATGTATTAGTGTTTTCAAAAAGTGAAACATTTACTTTTTGGTTTTTTACGATGGGAGATAAAATTTTAAATTGAGTTGGAAAAAGAGAGCAGACTTTTTTTTTAACATTTTCACTTTTCAAGTTCATTGCAGTTATGGCTTCACAATAATACATGCAAAAGTGTAAGCTCTGCGTATTTGTATAAGTCAATTGTTTTCAAAACTTATTTACATTTGTCTGCATTTGAATTTTAAATATTTGCGAAAAAAGAGAATACCAAATACTCGAAATGTATTTGTCAGGGAAAGAGAGAAGATAGAAAATGCAGACGTGAGACTTCGCGTCGTCAAAAATGCAGACGAATATGACTTACGATACAAATTTAAATCTACATGGCTGAATGCGTTCCATGGGTTCAAACCTACCTCATTTTCGGAACACTTCCATTTATGTCATTTTTTGTTGACAATAAACAGCTGGCCGATCGTTGTGCAAACAAAAAAAATTTTACAAAAGTAAATTGAATTTATGTTTTTGAAGTTAGCTATATTTCTTTAGGCGCGTTATGAAAAAATGATGAGAGTGAAATTTAAAAAAAAAATTCAAATGTATGTACACAAAATTCACAGGTTGACGTCACTCCGGCGACGTGGGTTCGATTCCAATATTATGGCCATAACAACAGCTGAAGGACAATGACATGAAAGAATCGAAACAAAAATTGTTAATGTGTCAAAAATGTGAAGGTATAGGTTTGAAAGTTTGTTTACCATTAATTGTTTTCCTTTGGACTCCAGGATTGAGTGCTTAGTAGGTACTTATTCTCATTGCATTCAACAATTTAAAAAAATCATGAATTCTCTGTCTTTTATTGAATGATAATTAATTAAATAAATAAATTGGCACTCGAATTTCGAGAGCTGGGTCGGCTACTATATATTTTTTTTTGTTTTTTTTTTTATAATCTACCCGCGCTCAAGGGATTATGATTACCCTTTAAATGTTTCAACACAGCGCGGGCGTGAAGTTACGGAAGAGAAAGAAGGGTAGGAAAGATGTGTGGCACGATGTTCTGAGACTGAAGGTTGTTGTCTCAGATATTTTATCTCCAGGGATGGCGGCTGAACTAAAGCGGAGAATGCCGTGTCTTATTTCTATGTCGCTTATAATTCACATTATTTTATTCGTGTTCATCCTTGTTGGGTATACTAGTTTAACTCAATTACATGTTGTTAGTGTTATGCCTGAACAACGTGTAATGAGTAAACCAGCGACAATTTTAGAAGGTTTTTAATGTAATTAAAACGACATAGACGAAGGCAGGGATCGAACCTGTGATCATGAGGTTCACAGGCGAGCACACATCCATCGCGCCACGGCCACCCCTAAATAATTTCACTATTATTGTCTATTCAACAACTAACTAAGCCTATTATCAACAAGAGAATGCTCCGCTTCATGCGGATTGTTATTTTCTCCTCTATTTCTCTCGCAAACACAAAAATGAATTGAGCTAATGTCACCTCTGTACCTCTGTGATTGTCTGGCTCTGTTGGCAATTTATATGTTCCGGGTCACTTTTAAGAATGTTAAAATACCATGTTAGAAAAAATTTCAAATAGAATTTAGGAACCTTCTTAGAGAAAAAGCTATTACAGACTTACACACATCCGGTGGTAACCTGTAGCTGTAGCCATACAGAGAGAATCACGAGACCCACTTTCCTCCCTTTTCTCATTTTCTTTCTCATCCCAATATAATATTTGATAGAAATAGAAAGTTAAAGATTCTGAATGAATACATAATTTCCCATAAAAGTATCCGCCTTTGTATGGAGAGTAAAAAAAATATATTTTTAAACTTAACCTTTTCAAATACCAAAAACCGAAGGTAGGTATCAACAAAATAATAAATTTAATGGACCACATTAACCTCCGCACATTGGCCGTAACTGAAATATTCGCCATAGAATCTGTTTTAGCAAAACCAACAACCCGTAAACTCATCATATTGATGTGCTTCCGATTTTATTCAACCACATCAAGGTGAAACCCCTTAACCAAAGATGTAATCACAACGAGCAAAGAAGCACCACTTGAAGTCGTAACAAATCAATCCCTTCCATTTGGCAGTGACGCCCATCATCCATTACCTTGCCACCCCATCAGAGTTCTCCAAAAGAAAACGAACCTCCAGCTTCAGTGTGTGCCCTGTTTTGTGCCGCTCTGCTGCCACCTTCTTATTGCTGGTCCTATATTACTGTGCATTCACGAAAAACCGACATCAGAAGGACGTCGCTCGTCGTCAACGACGATGATGTCGACTTCGTTGTACGCCAAGAGAACTAAAGAACTGACGATGACGAGGACGACGACGAAAACGCCTTGAAGGACGAGGTATCTTAACCCAAATTGAGACATCTATTCAGAAAGCAATTTGCAAAATGAAGTAGTTCCCTGCTGCCAGAGCAGAGTATGAATGAAGAAGTTTCGTGCGGAACCATCCTCATCCTTCATCGCATATCCTCCCTATCACCCTCCTCCTGCCCGCCACATAGCCGGTCGACCTGAATTCGGAATTACTCTTTTGTAAATAAATATGAGCATATCACACACCAGCCAACCTCCCCCGCAGCTACACCTCCCATTTCTCAGCACGAAATTACGACTTAGCACTATTTTCGTTAGGCGACTATAATATGGATGCTCCGTCTTATGGAACATCCTTCAACATTCCAGAAAAAACGTTTTAGAATTGAATACTCTTCTCGGGAATAATGTTGTGTGTCTGAATACACCCTTCTTTTTTTGAGGAAGGCAATTGAGTGATTTAGTGTATTTCACTTGAAACCGTTCCAACCGTATCGAAAGCGCAAATAATTTCCCCTCAAGGACATCACAGATACGGTCACATAGAGTGAGAGAGAGGGATATAGAGAGAGAAGTATGCCAAGAAAAGCCTTTCCCTGAGGTGCATTTGGGAATGCATCAAGGACTCTTCAATCTTGTCTCGTGTTAAGAGCTCATTGGACAACAAACAAGCACTATTATCATTAAATCGACATCGAGGAGATCTTCTTCGTCCTTTTCAGATGAATAATTTTGAGTCTTCTTTTGAGGAAAGAAAATTTTGGCAGCCCTTCATCTTCCCCTGGGCCACACAGCTCATAATCTTTCTATAGAGGTACCGAAAAGAAATTCAAGTTCATTCGTCCTTTGCTAAAAGGAAACAAATTCCATTAAACGATAATTTATATTAAGGACACGTTTCAAGTGTTAACCATTTCGCAAAGGATTAGGGACGAACTTCATTATTTTAACTGTCATGACGAAATTTTCTATTTTTTTTTTTTTTGTTGTCGTTGTTGTCTTTTTTTGACATGCTGCCACTTTCGTCTTCTGGTTGTGACACTGTGAGTGTTTTTGGATTAAATTATTGATAAGAAAAGGCATCATTGACAAAAGTCGAGAGTGTGTGTGTCTCTGTATCTACACTCAGAGGAAATACATATTACTGGCCAAACCATATAAGTTTTGGAAAATTTTATTAGGAGTGTAAACAGTCCTGATTGTCAGGGTTAGAACCCCAGTAATAAAATTTCGGATCAGATTTGGAAAAAAAGTGTAACGAATTGAAAATTTCCTGGAGTAGATTTGAAAACGAAAAAAAAAAAAAAAAACTGGAAAAAAGTAGTAGATCTCAAAAAAGCGAATTGGTGGAATAGATTTCTTTTTTTCTTTTACTTAAAAATTTTTTTTTTCAGTTGGACTAAATTTCTAACCCTGCTGATTGTTGTTCTTCTCGTAGAAGGGTGCATCGTGGATATAGATGGTTTCTTGAAATTGATCGTCAGTGATGGATCGGTCGTACCTGTCACTAGACTCTATTTTTTGATTTAGAAGTTGTTCCACTTCTAAGTTGGGATGATCTTCCAGGTTCTTGATGATTTTTCCGCAGAGCTGAAACAAATATTAGTCAAGTGGTATTAGTTTTGCTTCTTCTTACAGCTTCTTTGTTGATCTACACTTCTTCATCATGATGTAGTTCAGTGGAAATGCGGAGCATCTTTCCTTCAAAATGCTTCATCTTCTTCATTGCTGTGGGTGATATAGTAAACCAGATGGGAAAAGCGTAGATCTTAATAGGTCGGATAAGTTGTTTGTACCGAAACAGCTTGGTCTTCTTACTTAGTCTATTTCGCCGCCTGAGTGGCGGATGGACTAAGTCTAGATAGTAGTTGGCTATCTTCACCATCAATTCTGAACGCTTCTTGAAAAAGTTGATTCCCAACCACTTCGTAGATGATTTGACGATTTGACTGATACATCAGTGTTGTCTTGCAACTCCAGTTTGATGGAATCACAGCATGTTGTAAATGCTTGCCGTAGAATGACAGTCACTGGTGTTCGGAAGCAGATGAATTTAGTCACTGTTCACTGTTTATCTTCAATCCCCATTTGAGATGGTATTCCCTTAGGTCTTTAATGTGCTCATTGCACTCTCCTAGCAGCAATATCTGATGGAGTCGTGTACATAAAGCTTCATCTTTGTTCCTTGTAAGTTGGCTGGTTGATAAGCAGAATAAATATTGAACAGCAGCGGCCTAAGTTTTGATCCTTGAGGGACTTCAACGTTGATTCCTTTAGTTTTTGATTCGTGGTTTGCTAGCTCTACATAAAAGCGTCTTTTGGTTTGGTCATTTTTGATTATTCTTTCAAAATTATTGGGAAAACCAATTACCGAGAGTGTAAATAGTTATTTTGCTATGGAAGTGGTGTTATTTCCTTTTTGGTGACTCCAAGTGTAACGTCACTAAAAAATCACAGCAGTGGGTGTATGATAGACTGCTTATTTCAAAAGCCTTACTGGAATACCGGTATGATATCTCTTTCTGCAGAAATCTTTCAGTTTCTTCAAAATCCAATATTCAATAGCTCCCAGTATCTTGCTCATTTCCGCTGTTTATTATCTTCAGGACGGATACAACTTTTGCCGTTTTTCAGACTGCAGGGAAATAGCTGTTGTTCAGACAGTTGTTGAAGATTAGAGTCAGTAAAAGAAGAGCAATAACTGCTAACTTTTTAAGTACGTATTTAGAAATCTTGACACTTTCTGTAGATTTTTTGGAGTTTCCGTTGATGATAATATCAGCCGCTTCTTCAGAAGAAGTGGAAAAATCTGTTGTTTCATTCGTGGAATGATTTTGATGTAAGGTGATATCTCCTCAAAACGAGTTTCTACTTCTTCGATAAAGTCAGACAAATTTATGGGAGGGTGATCTTTGAAACAATCCTCAAATTGATTGGCAAACGTTTCAGCTTTCTCAGCAGAAGTTCTTCAAACTTCTTGCCCCTGAAGGTGCGTTCCTGATATAGAGTTCGCTCTTCCAACAATCAGATTGATCTTTTTAAAGGTGTCAGTGCTAGGTTTGATATTTTCGAGCCTTTTCCTAAAATCCTTTTCCTGATGATGTTTAACTGCCAAGTTGAACATTGTGTCTGTGAAATAAAGTTCTAAGTGCAGTCGCCGGTATTTGTCGATAAGCTTTACCTGCACCTGAGCCAACTGGTCACTGGTAAGTCGCTTTTCGGTACTCCTCCCATTTAAAAGAGCCACCTGAAGGCTCTTAAGTATAACGTGAGCTAGAGTAGCGGCCGTCTTTAGCTGACGTTCGTTGACAAGAGTGTCGAATCATTGTGCCTGGTCCTCTCTCTTTGACTGCTGGTTTCAGTATGCTCGACACAATTATGTGTTTTGGACATTTGCCTAGTCCCATTCTAGAATTACTGCCGGCAGCCAAATTGGAGGAAGAAGCACTCTGATTTGCAGGTTAATTTTTCTCTATTCTGTTTTGGGGTCGACTGGCATCTTGTTCTTTATAACCGTCTTAGCAAGCAGCTTTCGAGCCCAGCTCAACCGCTTTCAGTCTCTGAGACTGAGTTTGTGGTGTCACCTTGGTAACATGTGCGCACGGTCCCCTGGGCATGTTCGATACTTTTCAGGGCTCAGGTGTTCCATTTTCTCTTCGATCGGTATGGCTCATACGACTGTGACGCCTGCGTCGCGTCGGAGCTGGTCAAACTGGAGAAAGATTAGTAGTCATTATCATTGAGTATGTGATTCTCCTCATCCGACGCCACTTCTCCATAGTCAGTTCCAACAGCAATGCCTCAGAGACAGTAACATCCATGAAGTCTTCAGAAAATGCCTCATCAATCTGACTGGCATCACCATTGCTAGGGGCAGAAATGCATTCTTTTTTGTTAATAATAATTTGTGTGACTGGCGACTTAGTTTCTTCCGAAGCCAAGCTCTCTCCGGCAGCCCTGTCTTCTGTCGACACTTCAGCGTATACCCCCACTCCATTTGCATTTCCTTTGGAAACTGCTTCATTGTTGGTATCTTAGACTGACATCTCTGTTTTAGTTGTTTTTAGAAATTGAAACCTGCAGCTGGGTTGCTGGAGAGTTAAACGTAAGCCCCTTCACCATATCAAGCCGAAAGCTGGGGCAAGTCCTGTCTCTGCTGGTACAAGGAGTTTTCTGCCTGTCGAAAGTATTCTTGATCAATATTTCAAATTGATCAATGGTACTATCGATCTTATTGTTGTTGAGGTTATTGACGCTAGAGACTTCTGGAAGTACTTCCACTTCTGAACGGAATCTTTCTACTTCGAATTCGGGAATCCGTCGTTCAGTTGTAATCCTGTAATTCAATCTGACCCTCATCTAAGCCACCAGATGGTCCGACTCGTGTGAAACACAAGAGAAAATTTCGAACTCAGCGAGGATGTTAGTTAAGTTGGACGTGACTAAGAAGAAGTCCATAAGTCTGTTGTGATATAACCACTAGTAAGACTTGTGAGAAAAGTTTTGTAATATAATGCGGGAATCGATAGCTTCGATTAGACTTGTGTTGGAAAGCTTTACGGAAGCATAGTACTTTCGATATTTTTGAATTAGGGAAGCGATGTTAATAAATTTCTTTTAACATTAGTCTTATAATTAGAAGCATAATATAAAGACAAACTTGTGTCCAAAATGTCGACCTCAATGGTTTATGAAAACTTGAATACTAATGAAAAAATTTCTTAGCTGAATAAGAATTGTATATGTTTTTCTCTAAGTGTAGCTTTTGCATGTGTGAATAAGATTCTATATCTATGTGGATAATATCTATATATATTTTTATTCATTTTAATTATGACAAACGGTTCTGGCTTATCTTTAAAGATGGACGGGATGTTAGATTAGATGGAGATGAATGAGGTTAAGAAAATATAATGAAGAAATTTGCTTATTCTTTATACAAGATTGACAATGAACTTCAGAAGAATGTTCGTGTGCTTTGCAAGAGGATTAAAAGTTGAAGGAGAAAGTTCTTATTAAAGGTGCGGTTCTCATGAATTCGCATAAGAAGATATTTTTCATCATAATAAAGGTACTCTCGAAATTATACGAATTAAGGTATGATTACACAGCAATTTAATGTTATGGCTAAACGTGTTCTTATGAAAAGTGATGGAAGAGGCTTTTGAATGAAGTGCATAATTTATCATTCTGACCATGCAATAACAATTTATTTAATAAGACAGGTTAGTTGCTTGGTTTCAAATGAGATTCATTAAGATTTTAATTCATGAAAATTGATGGAGGGTTGCAGGTTCATTATAAATTCAGTTCAATTATTCTTTTTAGAATATATTGCAAGGGTATGTGATCCTTAAATGTTAAAAATACTGGAAAATAAGGATATACTGAGTTTTTGAAAAAGAAAAATTAACAATAACATAAGTTTTATAAAATACGGTTTCCGCACTCAAAAAAATTATATGGTGCATATAATATTATGCACTCTTTAAAATACGTTTATAACTCGCTGGTTTATATATGTAAGTCCAAAAAGGTTAAAGTAAATAAAGTAAAGGTTAAAGTAATAAATTCAGTTGACATATTTTGCATTTGTTCCACTATCTTTTCTTATGGTCCGCTTGACTTAAAAAAAAAAGAGAAATTGAAAATCTGGTATCTGTCCTCTAGAGTTCTTCTCTTAAGCGGCCCATACATACGACACAAGTTTATTCAATATTATATTATTCCTTCTACCCTTAAATCTTCGCCAATGTCTGCGGAGTTAGTAAGTAGTAAAACTTTGACGTTGGATTAAAATGGCAGCGATTTGATGAGGCCAGTTTTACCTGGGGAATCTTTCATGGAGTTCATGTTGGTTAGAACGTGTGAAAGGGATCAAGTGTAAGCGTTTGGGTTCACCACAGCCAAGGAATGGGTTATCTAATCAGTCGCATGGCCTAAATTCCCAAGTAAAATAGATATAAACTAGAATTTATAAGTCTTACACAGTGAGTGGTAATATTCCTTCTTTCTCCATCTAGGTATCATCACCCAGGGTTTGTTTTAATTTTGTGGTTGAATACATTATTTGGGTCAAGCCATGTATTGCGTGTAACTAATATTAAACAAAATGAATATCAAATATATAAAATGTTTTGGGAATCCAGGAACGGATCAATATACATAATTTACTATTAAGGCATAATACTAATAGTAAATCGTATTGTGAAATTATTTTGGAACCAAACCCAATATCAACATAATTTATTGTCCGATTTGGTTTTTTATGTTTTTTTTTGAATATTGGGTGCATTCAGAGACGATTAATTTAACATCTGGGAACTTAGGAAAAATGTGTGTGCTGTGTACCTACTGCGAAAAATGAGCTAGCATTTTTAGCATTTAGCGAAACCCAGATGGGGGGAAATTCTGATAACACGGAATTTAGCCTGCTTCGTTATAGCTAGGTATCCTTATTCTTCCCACACTATAGCCCTGAAATACTGGTATTTGTACGAAATTTATGTTCTTTATTAACATCAAAATGAAACGGTCTCAATAATTTTTTTCAGGGACCTTAACTGGTCACTATTTTCCTCCGATAGTGACATGGATTCTATCAGTGCGAATATGATTACAATTATAAATACAATTTTTATCGGAATGAGAAATGGGCTATTCCGCTATAGACGATTTTTGACACCAATTTTTCAATTACAATATTTTTTACTTTTTTTGATGAATATTCAAAGTAAAAATACTATATTTAATAATAAAACAAAAACTGAGACCTAACTTATAGAGAACATTTTTGTTTGCGCTTGGCAACATTATCATTACGAAGAGTCGGTACGAACTGCAATTACCTATTAAAACTGGTAACATAAGCTCAAAATAGCTATTTCCGCCAGTTTTAAGTTATACTTTACTCAATAGACATATGAAGCAACATGCCATTTAATCGTTTGCATAAAAACATGTACGAATTTGTTTATTTTTTGTTTATTTATTTTTGTTAGTATATTTTTTGTTTGTTATTATATTTTGTTGTTGTTATATTTTTGTTATTATATTTTTAGCATTATTGATTGCAAATAGCCATTGTAAGTTTGTTGTACCCGCGACATAAAAGATATAAAAGTTTACTTTTTTTCGCAGAAATAATGTGCTAGCGTTTTGAAACTTTCAAAAAGTAAGAAGAAAACAAAGCTAAAATTAAATCAGTCGTTATTAGGAATATATTGTACGTTGAACGACAGAAAACGTTGATTTAAATTGGTTGCACCCGCGATCGCAATATTAAGATCGCGGGTGCAACATATTGACTAATAACATTATAACGTGATTTATTATATTTCATTAATAAAATCTGCTTTTAATAATAGTTTCTACTGTTCTAGTTATTTTTTTAATTATTTAATATAATAAAATTTGTTCTTTTTATATAAAAATATTTGGTTAAATGGAAATGAAACAAGGAAAAGAGACTGGTTTACAGAAAATTGACAAAAACTTAACAAAAAGGCTGAGTTTAATGCAGAAAGAGGACGTAAAAAAAGGAGAGAATGTGGAGAGATGTATTGAAAGGGAAAATTAAGGCAGATACAAATTTTAAAATTCTGACCAGAATCAGACAAAACGAAAAAATGCAGGCAACAAAAAAAAAATGCAGGCACTCATTACATCAGTCCCTGTAGACTGGAAAAGTCGCACAAGTGAAACGTAATCGCCCAAGGAGTCCCACTAACGTAGTTGAAGAGGTTAAAAATGTATCTAAAAAAAAACTGATTCCACCAAAGCAATGCCTAAAAAACTGAATAGTCGTCAATTTACACATTGCAAGCTACAAAAATTACCATCAAGCTGAAATTGAGTAAACTTGTTCAAAACACAATTAAAAACAACTTTTCAAAATTCCCCATCGTTACGACCCATGGAAAAAAATTGACTCAAGGTCAAAGGTCAAAAAATGGGTTTTTCACGATTTTCTTCAAAACGGTAAGTTTTATCGTAAAATTACCTCAGACAAAAATTGTAGATCATAAAATTATCTATAAAAAAGGTATCAATAATTTTTTTCCTAAAAGCTACCGCTTCTGAGATATTAAACGATTCAAAAAGTTGTAAAGGATGACAGGCGATTTCTATAAAAGGAATAATATTAGTAGACAATTGCCGGGTATAAAAGATGTCAAATCGATTAAGTCGGAAGTTAAGAATCGAGAAGAGCACAATGACCATGAGCATTCATGAAGTTAAGTTTTCAATGTTTTTATTGAGTCAGAAGACGAAGCATTAAATTCTAAATCTCCAACAGAGTCTTTTGAACCCCCTATATTACCAGTAGATCCATGCTCTAAAATACCGTTGTGTTTTTACGGCAGCAGTATTGCCAAAAGTTATTTCCACAGGTTTTCCGTTATTGTAAAGATAGGCTGCATAATATCACAATATCATTATGTGGGGTTATCCTTATCCGATATCGATAAAGATGGAGTACTTCTAACATACATATATGTTTTTTTTTTGAAAAAATATTGAAGTATTTAAAAAAAAAAAAAATTATAATTAATAGAGAAGGGTACTGACTTGTTAGATATGCACCTTCTTTTATATTTTTTCCAGTTTTTTAAATCAGTTTACTAATTTAAGTTAGACGCGTTGCACCCGCGATAATTTGATGTTGCACTCGCGATTGATTTAAAAGTTAATATTTCGTTGCTTACTTTTGTTTTCTGTCTTTATTTTTATTTATTAAGTTAATTGAATCAACGTCGTTCAATATTTATGTAAGAATAGCCTGATAAATGTTTCACAATTAACAGAATTTGTGTTTTTTGTACTATGATCTAGAAAAGTCGGGCCAATTCTGTTGCATCCGCGATCGCACTTTGAAACCATTCTTCTGCCAAATTATTTATTATATTTTAGAATTCTAAATGGATTAAAAATAAATAGGTGAAAATGTATCCCTTCAAGTAATAATGTCATTAAATATTTTGCTTATTTTATTATTAAATGTACTTCAAATGAGTCTAAATGTTGCACCCGCTATAATGGAATCACCCAAATTTAATCCTGAATATGGAATAATCTATGAAACCAGAAGAGAATTCTTGATTTCATTCGAGCTGTTAAGAAAAGTATGTTTCTCATCATATATGTAAATCCAACAATAAAACAACGTCCCAAAGGTAGTAAAAGTGTCTGGTCATTTGTACGCTTTTCTTCAATAACACTGCTCACAAGAAAACTCCAATGCTTGCAGCACAGTTTGCTGTTAATTCGATTCTCCCAAAAAGTGTCCTGAACTTGAGAGATTAAAAGATTTTATGTGACAAATCGTCTTTCGCAATTGTAATGTTGCAAGAGTACAGAAGGATCTCGATGTACGCAAGTGCGCTGGCCCGAATACTATCCGTCCCATTGTTATGAAAAGGGGATCTTCAACGCTTGCAAAATCATTGAGTAGGCTTTTCCTTATGTCATATTCTACTAATTGCACTTACAACCCTTCTTTCTAAGGTCATGGAACGGCTGATTAATTATCAGCTTAAGAAATATCTTGAGGCACGAAAGCTTCTTAATGAGCGGCAGTATTGCTTTCGTAGCAACAGGTCCACTGGTGATCTAATGGTTTGGTGAGATACCAAACAATGGAACAAATCTTTACATGGTTTTGGAGAAAAAATATTATTGCGCTCGATATTTAAAAAGTATTTTAAAGAATTTGGCATCAAGCTTTTTTATAAAAAAATATATTCATTTGGTATTTATAAATGTCTTCTTCGATAGATTAGTAAATATCTTTCGAAGTGCTCTATAAGTTTTAAGTCTGAAATTCATAAAATAAATGCAGGTGTGCCACAGGGATTTATTTTGTCTCTGACTCTCTTTCTGATATTCATCAATGATCTTTTGTGTGAAACTGCTAATCCATTAAATTGTTTTGCTGCCAACAGTACTCTCAGTCTCAGCTTCTCATAATCATTTCCAGACGCACGTCCTTGTTTGCCGGATGTGCATCTAGAATGCTCCCCATGAATGAATGAATGAATGAATGAATGAATAAATTGGGGTATAAAAAACACTGCGACCTAAAGATCTATTGTGTCCCCCATCTAGAACTGGATGAGGTTGTCTCATTATTACAGTTCTTCCTCCAAATCTGCTCCTCTGAGGAATCGAAGTATTTGGAGTATTTTAAGGGATGATAATTCGCTGTCCTTTATGTGGTGCTTGCCCAGATACCTGTGCCTTTGATGCACGAGTGCATCACATTTCCCCAGTATGTGGTCAGGTGTCTCTTCGTGAGTGTTGCAGAATCTGCAAGTCGCGTTGCTCACCAAGCCAAGGATGTTGAGGTGTCTTCTCAACCTACAGTGGCCTGTGAGAAGCCCCGTGATTTTCCTGAGCTTGTTCCTACTTAAGCTAATGCAGGTTAGAAAACGCTCTCGGTTGTAGTCCCCGAGTAGGAGTTTTGCCTGTCTTAGCTTAGGGAGTTTTTTCCAGATCTTTGATCTTTTTGTCTCCTCTTCTGTTTTGATTTTGTTTTTAATCACGTTTTCTCCTATTCCGCAGTAGGGCTCTGGCCCTGTAAGGGGTGTCGATGCACCTATTTTTGCTAAGGAGTCTGCCACTTCGTTGCCCTGGACACCAACGTGGCCTGGTACCCAATGAAGCGTGACAGTGTTATTCTTGCCCAGTTTATTAAGCTTAATCACGCATTCCCAAACAAGTTTGGAGCTGATGGTGTAGGAGCTTAGTGATTTTAGTGCAGCCTGACTGTCTGACATGATGGCAATGTTTTGGTTTTTATATTTTCTATCGAGGTTTCTTCCAGCACATATGCCTATGGCATTTACTTCTGCCTGGAATATGCTAGTGGACTGTCCCATCGGTAAGGAGAGTTTAGTTCTAGGCCCAAAAACTCCAGCACCAGTCCCTTCAGCCGTCCTCGATCCATCTGTGTACCATTTGATGGTATTTTCTTTAAGACTATAGTTTATTGTTTCGCCTAGCCAGTCTTTTTTGCAACTTAACTCCGTTTTGAAATGTTTTTCGAAGTTATATCTTTTGATCATACCATCTCTTGGGATGTCAATGAGGTTTGTTACTGAGGACCGAATTATCGAATCTTTTTCCCTGTTTCCAATAATTTTACCCGTTCCAGTACCCTCCTTGGCAAATCTCATTATGGCTCCCTTAGCAGCATTTTCAATGACCACGTGTAGTGGCGTCAGATGAAGGATGGTTTCCATCGCTGCTGTAGGGCATGTTCTCATTGCTCCTGTTATTCATATACATGCAAGCCTTTGCAATTTGTCTAGTGATTTCCTAGTTGTGTTTAGTTCGGTTCTTTTATGCCATGCAATTGCCCCATAGGTAATGATGGGTCTTACCACCATGGTGTACATCCATCTTATGATGTTTGGTTTGCAGCCCCATGATTTACCTGCAAGTCTCTTGCATATCATAAGGGCCTTTGTGGCTTTCACGACAGTTATTTCGACATGCTTGTTCCAGAGGAGTTTGCTATCTAGTGTAACTCCTAAATATTTAACCTCCCTCTGGGTGTCGATTACAGCTCCCGCCAACCGAATGGGTTTCATGCGAGGTAAAAGTGTTTTACTGGTAAATGGTACTATCGTTGTTTTGGTAGGGTTGATGTTAAGTCCCACAGATATACACCATTTCTTGGTTATAGACAGCCCTCTCTGGACTATATCACAGAGAGTTTCTTCGTACCTCCCCAGTGCCGTTATAACGATGTAATCAGCAAAGCCAATACATCGAATCCCTTGGGAGGTTAGACTTTCTAGTAATTCATCAACTACAAGACTCCACAGCAAGTGTGATAATACCCCTCCCTGCAGACAGCCTCACTTCTCACTACGTGCATTATAGGCCATCTCGTGTAGAATGACCATATTCAACATCACCAAAAACGCTGCTAATTGTTTAGGTTTCATTCGACGTTGAAGACATTTTTCATTCCTTCTGATCTGACCATTATACATAATATAAATCCTATTTCCGTCTTAAGCTTGAGTATATTTCCCATATTTGAGCAGGTGCTCCAATAGCCCACTTGAGCCTCTTGGAAAGAAACCAAAAAAAGTTTTAAAAATGATAGGTGATATATAGATATAATTTTATTTCAAGTATTTAGCAATTTTGTACATGATAATATAATTACATGAATTAAATAAGATTAAAGAAACGTGTGCAGTGGCGTTGCCGTCTTGCTGTGAAACGTGGTAGTCGTAGTATAGAAGACGAACTCTAATATACATACTTGTTGGAAATAGCAATTAAAAAAAATTCATTCATTAAGCAATTATACATTCTCCACTTGAATAGACCTAGTCTTAGATTTACAAGCATGATTTCCATTTTACGAAGTTGATAAAAATCTAATCTCAGCCGGCGACCACTTCAACCTAATCAAAGGCCGTTTTCTAAAACATCAAATCGAAGTTAGTTTAATCGTCAAATGGTCTTCATTTTTTCGTAGCAGATATTGCTATCGTTAAATATGACACAATCTCTTCGATCAACGTCTGTCTATTTTCTTGCAAACGCATTTGACGTTTACGAATACGCTATATTGCTTTTTAAACATTTTTGCCATGAATTTATTTTTTGTAGATACTGTCGAGTCGCGCCAAAAATGATGTTATCGAACATATGACTAGCAAACACCGTTATCGAAAATAATGCTTTTGCATAAAAATTTCGTTTTGGGGCTTCGTACAGTTAATTTTTAGAGTATCCATTTAAGAACGTTTTGCAATTGCATTTTTGGCGGAAATGACTTTTTTAAAAACGGTCTAAATAATTAAAACATTCCAAAACGTGAAGAGTCATTTGGGGTAAGAGCGTGCAGTCGGTAAGAGCGCGTACTGCTAATTTCCTTGGCAGTGAAAAAAAAAGCTGTATTTATGAGAAATAAGGGTTGAAAAAAATACGTGTTAAGCCAAAAAAAAAACAGTCCTGGCAGAAAAGTGTGTGACACCACGGTGCGGCGCTCTTACCCCGTATTAAAAACAACCAGGTAGAACGTTTTTTTTCAAAATTAAAATTGCTGTACGATGAAATTAATTTGAGCCTAGACGAATTTTTAACATGGACAAAGCTGGCATGAGTACCGTTTCAAAGAAAACTCCTAAAGTTATATCAGTCCGTGGAAAAAAAGTTGTCTGCAAAATCGTTTCGGCTGATAGGGGTGTGACAGTCAATGCAGTTTTTTGTATGAGCGCCATCGCCACCGGATAATTTAAGGCCACCATTTTTTATTTTCCCAAGAAAAAATGAAGCAAGAGTTTCTGGAGGGAGGTCCTAACGAATACAAGGGTTTTTCATCTGATTCAGGATATACTCGTATAAACTCCCATATCTTCTTGAGTTGGTTGGAACACTTTATAAATGGTCGCCCAGAGAAAGAAAGACCGGTTTTACTAATAATTGATAACCATTCATCGCACATTAGTCTAGACTCTAGATGTTTCTCTCTTTAGACAACACCATATTTTCATTCTAACGTTCGCTCCTCATAGCAGTCATAAAATACAGCCATTGGGCAGAAGCTTCCTTGGACCTCTTAAGACTAAATATCCGATTGAAACCAACACCTTGGACGAGGCATCAGCATTGCTTAAGTTGTCAAGCTTTTGAACGGAGGGTTTGTCAGCACATAGGTTGCGGATTGTTCAATGAAATGTGTTAATCTTCTCAGTTTAGAAGGTATTTGGATATATTTGGTTTCTAACAATTTTTGGGTCACTATATTCGTTCAACTTGAACTTTATAATTGCTGAGTGATCAAATCAACCAAACAAATTGCTTATATTTAATTTAAATTCGAAAGTAAAACTACATCCAGTTAAACCGTTCATAGTTGTTTGTAATGATTGAATTCAGTCAATGACAGACGTACTCGTATTATACAAGTAAAATTAGTATACGAAGAACACGAAGATTACATTTATGCGAGTATTCCTTAACAATATTCCTACTCGTTAACTTTTTGGCAAAAAACATCGAACTTTGCCAATAACATTTAACGAAGTGTTCACATAGGAGTTCTGGTTTTTATTTGAAGGCATTGCTTCCAGACAGTTGACTACAAGTTAAGCTCCAACTTTTTTCTATTAAATCGGTGTCAATCGCAGCTATAATAATATTTCCATGAATCCTCGTGTGAACTCCTTCACCCTCTATACACTGAGAATAGTTCAAAGGAATAATCATCTTTTTTATTCGAAAAAAAAAATTAATTCCCATTTGAGTTTTATCCTTTCCTGAATATTACCATCAAAAAGTAAAATAATTGTCCTATTCCTCGATAAAAGAGCAAAAATATTATAATGAACAACAAAAAAGTCAACGAAATTGAAAAATTGAAAAGTGAAGAACCTCCATTCAAAGCTCACAAGACTCGCAGGCTCAGAGTTGTAATGGATTTTGCTTCTTCGTCTTCGTCTTTCAATCTCCATTGCTAATTACTTCTTGTAATTCAATTAAAACAAAGCAATTGAAAAAAGGACAGAAAGAAGAAAAAAAAAAAAAAAAAACAAATAAAATAGGTATAAAAGAACGATTCGTTACTTTAAGGACTTGTTGTCGTCTTTTTAAGAGCATCTACATCTACAATGATGTTGTTCTTTGTGCACATGGTTGCCAAATTAGTTTTTCATTTTTAGAAATAATGGCGCAAAATTTTAATTGAATTAGTACGATACCAAAGCTGTTTTAGTATGATACTAGGTTAAAACAACGAATTTGCAAATTTTAATCGAATATAGCATCATACTTTCTCTACCCTTTTATTAAAGGTAAAATCATAGAATACCTACTTTATTTTTTTAGTATCGTGCTAGCTTCATATGACACTTTGACATTTGCAAACATCAAAAAAGGTTTGTGTTCTTACTTTTTTACACGAAATGTCATTGTTTTAGGTGTGTTCAGAAGCAATTTATTAAGAAAATTCTTTTAGTACGATACTAGTTAGAAAATGTTTAAAATTAAGAATGAGTTAGTAAGCTTCTATAAAGTTAGCAAATTGTTAAGTACTATCATACTATAATACCTTAATATTAGGCTGTTTAAAATTTTGCGCCAATAAGTTTGGGTCCAAAATGTAAACCACTAAAAATCTACAACTCCATATTTTTGATCTAACGATTCTCCAGAAGGAAAAAGTATGAAACCAAAAAGTAAAACAGTTTCAAGGCATAAGCGGCCTATATATATGTAAATAAGAAACTGTATGTTTCATCTTTCATCTTGGTAGTAGCTCAACAATTTTTCGAATATCTATAACGCCATAATATCAGAGCGGAAGCTGTGAACAATTTTTTTAGGCAAATCTACTACCTATCGCAAGAGACCGCCAGAACTTTAAGTTGAACTGAGGATTGTTAAGGCAGAAGTAATTTTTGAAATATATACTGTAGACTGAAAGATCAATTCAAGTGTGCAAGGTTAGAGCAGAAGCCTCACTATATTAAAATAGGAATTTGGTAATACGTAGACACACATCAGTCAGTGCTGAGAATTAGGAAAGAAACACTTTCCAGACCGACTGACGGTCAAGACAGCCAACATTGAGCTATTAGAAAGTGCACTCCATTCAACTTATAAGAATGTGATTGCTAAAATGTCTAGCCCACACAAAGTGCGATTAGTGATATCCAAACCTAATTTGTATTACGGTGCTGTTGCCGATGGACCAGTGGGGTAGGACTTGGTAAGGAACAAATGAGAAATGAAAATGTTGTCGAATACTTCCATTCGACCGATAAACTGAATATTGAAATAGTGTGCTGTACCGCATCTTCTATATACAAGAAAGGTTGACTGAATTTCGTTACATGCCAAACTCGTTCGTTTGTGCAGAATGACGAATAAGAATTTGTAACGAAGTTACACCTTTTTTTAACCTAATTACACCATTTACCACCCAAAGACTGAACGCCGAAATTTTACTTTAATTACTATTCCGGATGAAATGGCCAGCAAGTATTGCATACCTCAAGGCGCCCACGCAAATATGCAAAAGAGGACACACACAGATGTTTGGCGACGTCAGCAAATACATTTTGTTCGTCAGTTTTACAATCCACATTTGGTTTTGGCCGCCAAGTCGACAAGTAAGAGTGAGAAATTCATCGAAAGTCAGATTCTTCTTGCCACCGTGTAATTTTGTACCAATCTAGTGTACAAGGTAAAGAGCATCTCACTAAGAAGCACACTGCGTGGTTAAGACTAGGGAATCTATCCCAATCTTCGCTGTCTTAAACTTCTCCACTCAGACGAGGGACTCTATCCAAATCTTCGCTGTCTTAACTTCCTCCGAAAAGCTCAGACTAGGGACTCTGTCGCTGTCTGAGTCTCCTCTCCGATACCGCCGCCGCTGTTAGTGTATATAAAATACTTTGTTATTTTATTGCAAGGCCGTGAATATTGTTAAAGTTATATGAAATATTTTATTAACCTACTTATAAACATTGAATAAATACAAATTGAAACTGGATTTTTGAACTCTCTATTGGCCGAGTTTTACTGCTTTCTTCGGTTGACCCTGAAGACCGCTGACCTACCTCAGCTGGAAACAAAAAAGCATCACAAATTTTCGGTTCAACATCGAAGCAGGAACAGCATCGAATCCTTTGTTGTCCAATAGTTTCTAATGTGTGTAGAGAAGGAGACAAATATGTATGAGTATCGACCAAGAAACAGGGAAGAGAAGAAAATCCTTCGTAGAATGAATGAAGAAGCTAGCTTTCCAGCTCAAGGCTATTAAGGATTAACATAAGTATGAATTAACTTCACGAACAAGACTTAAGTAGCAATCCGATAAATAATTACCATAAGAAACAGTTGTTGCTACTTTGGTTTGGTGAAATACATGGACTTAATGCTCCTCACGTGCAAGGCTGCGGTTCCGGTGCAAGCGAATTTTACTCGCGCGAACTAAGTGAATGTTAGGTTCCAGAGCAAGCGCGTTTACTCAAGTGAAGTAAGCGAATTTGTTTATGTAGATAGTTATAGGTAGTGGGAACGAAACATTTGTCGCAGTTAGTACTGCGAGTAGTAGCGTATTGAAGTTTCGGAAAATATTTTAAGGTCGCTATCGTTTTGTGAAGAACAATTTTTGTTAGAAAATCGCTTCTTGAAGTACAAAAATATTAAAAATCGTTGTGAAATTAACCAAATTTATAAAAAAAAGACTGATATTTGGAGAATTTCACAATTTAAACAATTCGTTAATCAAAGAAGAGCAACTTTTTTTTTTGAATATTATAAAATGACTCCAGATATAAATCCCACAATAGAGAAAATGTCAGTGTTATCAACTTCAGGAGTGCTAAGCCAACTCATTATGGGGCTTGAACTCTTATTCTTCATTACCTCTGCAGCAATGTTGTTTACTTTGGAGCAAAATATAAGCTTTTGCATTTTGGTTCTTTATTTTTAAGAAGCGATCTTTTCCAGATTTCGCGACTTCCTTTCTTCCTTTGCTTCTTTGACACAGTTTCATGATTTGCGATCTGATGTGTTATGTTTTTGCTTTGATTTTTCCCTAGTAAGCCATGTAAAGTTACATTTTTACAGTTGGTGCCAATATCTTCAGCTTCTACGAAATCATTAGCTTCCGATTGCGGTTATTCAAAACAACGTTCATTTCTGTTATCATCGTCATCAAAACTACCAGAAAGTGGTGCTGGTTCCATGATTTTCTGAAGAAATGACATTTTCTCAAAATATGGCCACTGTGTTTTTTGTAGGGCACAGCCAGATTTGAAGTTTTTAGCGACTTTTTCCAATTCAATTCTTTAAGTATCTCTTAAATTTTTCCATTTCTTCTGAACGACGACGGTTTATAAATACAACTAAGCAGTAAACACAGATTCTACTCTAAAAATTCACTTTACTCGCGCAAGTAAAATAGAAATGAAACCATCGAAAATTTTCCTCGCTTAGATTCGAAAAGTTCGAGCGAGTACATTTTGTGCAACCGAACCACAACATAGCAAATTCGTACTTTTGAACGAGTTTAGCGAACTTTGCGAACTCGCGAGTGAAATTCGCTTACATTCATTTGCACCAGAACCGCAACCCAAGACGAAATGCACGCTATACAAAATTCTTAGGCTAGAAACGCACTTAAGATATTTTTATTTCGCGATTATTTAGTGTTCTTTCGTGCAAAAATTGTTCCCATTTTACGATTGTCGTGGTAACCTCTCACAATCAACTCTTCAAAGATTGGTGGCCAAATTTGCGATGCCCGGTTCGGTAATCAATAAGCCAACATTTTTACGTCAAAGAAATGCAAGATCGGCTGAGAAAACCGACGTAGTCCGTAAAAGTGTACAGCAAAACCCGGGGCAGTCGATTCCTCGCCGTGCACAAGAGCTCAGGCTATCGCAGACTTCAACTTGCCGAGCTTTGCGCCGGTGCTTAAGCCACATCCCTACAACATCCAACTGACTCAGGAGCTCAAAGTTCATGACCATAGGCAACGCCGCCGTTTGTTCTGAGCGCTGGAAGATGACCACAATTTTGGCCGAAGAATCTCTTTAGCGACGAAGTGCTTTTTTAGATGAATGGCTTTGTAAACAAGCAAAAGTGGGATGACACCAAGCCACACGAGACTCACCAGGTAACAGTGCATCCTCAAAAAGATACCTTTTAGCGTGGATCTTTGGCCGTCGTACTTTTTTGAAAACAACGTTGGTCATCGTTAATGGAGAGCACTACAGAAAGATGATAACCAATTTCTCATGGCCTTAATTGAACTATATGAACCTTAACAACATGTGATTTCATCAGGATGGCGTTACCAAGGTCATGTGATTTAACCCCGCTTGTGGAGGTTTCCTAGAGACTAGAGTCACAGGTTCATGCGAATAAACCACAATCTTCCGATTCCCCTAAGGGAACATGACAAATTCGGCCGGATCTATGCGGAAAAGTTGAAAATTGGACCACTCGGATCCCTGCCGCGGCGCGGCATTTGAATGATGTCATATTCCATACACAATGACATACATGGGCCTTTCAAATAAGAAAACAAATTTTTTAATACCTCAGACACAGGTTATTTTATTCTATTTCAAAATCTAACAGACTTTGAAATATTAAATACTCATTCTATAGTATTGCACACATTTCTATGGGTATTCTTTTTAACTATTTTGCATTTTATGAAATTAAATTACCCGTTAAGTAACCCGCCACTTATAATTAGATTCACCAACAGTTATTTAGGTCTTTGGCAAGATTTTAAACGTATAAAAAAGAGCCACAACACTTTCCAATAAAACCCACTTCTGTGCTGTCAAAACTTTTATTAAAAAATAAAGGATTATTAAAATCAACTTTATCTCTTTAATTTTGCGACGAAAACCTGCTTGCAAAAAATCGAAACTGTTTCATTTTAATAATCGCTACAATTTTTAAATCGCATGTGCGTGCACTCACATTTCGCACCAATCGTGCAATTAAAAATCACAAGTGCGTGATTATCCATTTCTTATTGCGACTACGATTTTTAAGTCGTATTAGCTTACATTGCAAGTGTAGGCAATCGCATTATAACTTGCGACAGTCAATCGTCGGCAAAATGCAACAAATTGCGATCAAGACATCGTTACAATTTTTACGATCGTTTTAAGTGCATTAATATTCATTTGAACACATGTGCTCTATTTTTGTAATTAAACAATTTAGCGATTAAAATCGCAACTTCTTACCTGCCCGCCTTGCTGTGCAGCTGAACTCGAACGATAAATCAGAAAGGTTCAACTGATATTGGGCTCTCTTGGAAGCAAAATTCCTTGACGGATATTTGTTTCTGTGTGCGGGGAGAGCGAATGGAGAAAATACAACCGCCAAATCTATGCGCTGTACCAAGAGGTTTACATAATCACCTTCGTTGACGTGTGGAAAACAATGCTTCAACCAAGAGAGTCTTCGAATTCCAGAACGCAGGTTCGAGGTGATCAGGAGTAATGAAACTTCAGTTTAAAGACCAAGCCATCGAGAGTATCGGAGCCCTTCTTCCTGGGTAACTGAAGAAGCATTCTAGGGATCTTTAAAGATGCGGAAAGCCGCTTTTTCTTAGACAGCGACATTTAATGGATTGAAAGACGGATAATAAGAAGGTTGTAAAGTCTAAGGCAATGCAACTTTTTAAAATAGTTTGTAAAGAAATTCTGCGCAACTTGCAAGTCAACAATAGACCTACTATTTCTAAAAAGTCCATTTCATTACTTCGTAAATCTGATGACCTAGCGAAATTGTCAAGGACGCATTTACAAGCATTAAAGAAAAGGAGGAGACACGAGGCTGTTGAAACGAATTTTTAAACTATGCTGTCATCTTCAAAGTACCAATGGATTATTGCAAATATCCTCTCAACTATTGTCAATTGCTGTTTGTTCCGACTAATAAGTGTCAAAGCCGTCTTGCAACAAATTGAGATTGTATGAAAGACTTTTATCATACTAATCCTCCTGGGTGTAGCTGAAACATGGGAATATGTTTCGGAAAATATTCGGTCTAATTTTTGTATCCAGAATACTGAACGAAGAATTCTACGGGCTTAAAATCTAGGCTGTCCTGGTAAAAATGTTGAAAGTTCAGCGGCTTAGGTGCTTGGGACGAGTATATGTACCAGCAATACACCCCAAGTAACATCGTTGGAGCTAAATGTTATTTATATGTTCTTAAATAGCTCTGAGAGAGTTAAACGCACGGCCCTAGCTCTATTTCAAAACATATTGCAGCTCTTGGTAAACGAATTTTAATATCTAGCTCTATAATGGAGTTTCTTAACAATCTTTAGATATGTTACATTTAAGAGCTTTCTGCTCGATAAATTTGCTCCATAGTAATGTTTTTATCAGCTGTTGGAAAGCATGTTAGCATTTTGATACTGCACCCTTTAAAATAGCTCTTTAAGAGCAAAAGAATTTTTTAGAGATTTACTTAAGAGCTACAAGCTATATCTTCATGTGTATTTAACAAAATGGCGAATATTTAAGAATTTTTATAAAACAGGAAAAGAAAACTATTAACTGTGATGACTTCATTTTTAAAAGAATCATGATAAACACAGAAGCCTTATCCAAAAAAGTGCACGAGCAAAATAAATATTTTTTTCTCAAGTTAAAAATTGAAATAAAAAAAATTTACCATCCACTTAAAACAAATTATTTAAGAAGGGCGTTGTAATATTTCGAAGTACAATATCAACATTTCTGATAAAATTGAAATCGCACTAAGAAATCTCTCCCATGTTGAACGTATTATGGCTTTTAATTATTACCTTTACTCATTGTTCTATGAAAATAAATTATGATGCTAAGATGATTTACCAACACAAATAATAATTTCTTTTCGTGTTCAATAGTATGATTTGTATTAATTTACTAATACTAATAAAAAACGTAAAGGCACGCGGCTCTATGGCAGTTTTAAAGTGTATATTAAAGCTTTTAGCTGTCAAAACCTACTTACAAGCACTATTAAGGAGCTAAAAAGTGCTCTCAAACTCAATGAATTAGCTGCAAGTGGGCTCCATGCTTGCTCTAAAGGCGCATCTAGAGCGTGTTTTTGAATTAACTAGCTCTAAGATTAGCTCCGAAAGCGCTTTTCAAGCATTAATATAGCTAAAATTGTTTCTTGGGACTCGATGGCATGTTCCGGATGGGACATGAATCCAGCCCAATTGACAGAGATTTTACGGTCATATGACTACTATCATTACTAATGATTCATTAGTAATGAAATTTAAAAAGAACTCAAGTCCAAAATGCGTTTCGCCCAGGTACGACAGTGGGCTCACCAGTAAAATGTTATCACAGGCTATTTTCGATAACGCAGTTTGTTAAAGTCATATGCTCATTCGGGGCGCGACTCTGCAGTAAACAAAAATCGAATTAAAAAAAAACCGTAGGGCGTGTTCGTTAACGTCAACTGACTGAAGTTGATCAAAAACATTTTTTGCATGCACGGTTGTTGTATATTTAACGAAATCAATATCTGCGTTAAAAATGACGATTACTTGAAGATCAAATTGGCGTTGCTTTTGATGTTTTCAAAAACGGTCATAGATGAAGAATCGATTTTTTTAAGAAAATCGTTTTCAGCATATATGTAAGCGTTTAAAAAATTAAAGTGATAAAAACCATTACTTAATAAATTAAAATACCGTTAGCTCTATACCTTTAATGTAAGACTAGAGTGAAAATTCCAGCACAACACCTGGCAACCCACCTGTGCATCTAAATCTTGATTTACATTCAACAAAACGAAAAAAAAAATCAACTTAAAATTGGTGCTCGAGAATTCTTGTCCACAGGTAAATCCAGCCAGGATAAACTGAAAGATTGTTTCCCATCCTGTGTGCGGGAAGTTATAATCCAGATCAAAATATCCGCTCTACAAAACACGTTGCCACTAGATACCATAGCTATACAAGCTAACACCTAACTAAAAGGTGTTATGCTTTGCATATACATTTACACTCTAGCAACATTGGAATTCGTCCTTGGGGCGTATTTCCATTTGGACGTCATTTGGTCGGTCGTTGTCGTTAGCTGGTTCACAGAATTGAAATTGAAGCATGCAATTACAGTATTTTTTATTGAATTAAAAGTGTCGCCGGGGAGGAATCCAATTGAAAATGTTCGTTTGGGCAGAAGAATGGCGCCCAACTGGGGACCACCCAGTTTTTGACACTAAAGTCATTGGCCGAGCCATATCGTATCGTCTCCATCGGCGCCGTGATGTCTTCTTCGTTTGGTGTCGTATAGTTGAACATTTCAATTTTTGTGTTACTCTAATTTTATTATCCTCAAGCTATCTGAATGTAATTTGTTTAACGACAGCTTTAGGTGTTAGGAATATAATTTAAGTGTAGCATAAGACTGGGCGCACTATTTCTAACCACTTACACCACACGGCAGAACTATGATAACTACCAAAACGATGATGATGACGAAATGGGGATGACGATGATAATCGCTGGCGAAGTCCTTGTTGCCTTAAATGGACAACGACAACGACGATGCCGACGAACGCTGAGAGTTCTTGCTTCAGTAATATCATGGTCCCTAGAGAACAAAGCAACTAGTCATTGTTGCAGGCAGATGACGAGGATGATGATTTCATGGATGCTAACAGAGAGAGAGAGAATAAAGTTTTCAGATTTTAATCGGGATTCGGGATGTTACACAATGGCGATGATGATGATGATGATTTTTTTTTGCTTTCTTGTTTGTATTCCCTTTATAAAATAATCTTCAGGATAATAATTGGTTTGTTTGAAATTAACAAGGTGATTTGGGATGCAGCTAACAAATTATGTTTTCCTCTTCTTTTGTTTTCGAAACTTTATTGCTTGCTTACTTTTCACAGAAATCGTTTGTTTGTAATAAAATATTACCAACTCGCAGAACTTTTTGAGTTCAAAATAAATCTTTGAAGCTAGAAAGTAATTTAAGTTCATTTCATCTAATTAAAGTTTTGTTTAAAGTTGTTGCGAGAGAAACTTTTGAATTAAAATTAAAAGATGTTTTATCTGATAAATTGTGTAAGTAAGACCATTAACTGGTAGAGTACCCAAGGGCTGAGTTTTCATTTTTTCCATTGATTAATGTGTGTGGAGTTTCGAATTTTGACGTTAACAATGTAGATGGAGTCTTTTGGACCTCCCTAAAGTCCACAGGGTGAAAAAACACATTAATCTCATTTTGTTGTTTTTATACTGATTTGTTAGCATGGAAGTGTAATTAAGGCAACAAATTTAAAGGCAATATTTTAAATAGCCTAATGTTAAGTTATATGGAAGAATTTGGGACTGCATATCAGCCGTTGAAGAATTTTTTATAACTGGAAAAGGGTTTTCAATTGTTCATATACATCCCAGCTTATGCCAAACTCAAGGTTCTTGAATTAACAGTATTTATTTAAATTTATGAAAGGGCAAAGCGCTTACTTCATTTCTTCATTAAGAAATGTTTAAATTTTCGAATTTTTGAATATTACAACAACAACTTGAATGAACTACCACCAAGTGGGTTCTTATTTGGCTGGAGTTATAGCTATTTCACGGTTGCCAAGCCGATCATCAGACTCCTTTATTAGTCTACAGACAGTAGTCTATAGATAGAGTTCGGAGAAATAGAAAGAAACCGAATTTACAACAACAAAACTTGAATGACTAATAAAAACGCTAGTCCTCAAGTGATAATTGATAAACGATAAAACCTAAATTGGGATGGACCTGATCATGTGGTCTCGGTAGCGTGATGCGTAGGGCATTGGCTTCTGACGACGCTAGGTCTGGGTTCAAATCTCAGTCAAGGCAAAAAGTTTTTCGATTAAACTTGATAGCATAAAGGCTAAGCACCACTAATAAAGGAGTCTGATGATCGGCTTGGCAACCGTGAAATAGCTATAACTCCAGCCAAATAAGAACCCACTTGGTGGTAGTTCATTCAAGTTGTTGTTGTAATATTCAAAAATTCATAAATATATGAAGCTTCGCAGGTACACTGCATGTATGTAACCATACAAAAACCCCTTCAATATGTTTAAATTTTCTGTCTCAACTACTCAACATCTTAAGAACCTAGACTATAGGCAAGTTATGGATTCGTAAAAAAAATCGAACTCGAGATTTTGATAAAAGTTGACATTACGATGATAGCGAAGACGAAAAAAGTGGGTCTGGCAATTCTGTCTGTCTGTCTGTTCGATTACAGCTAAACGGCTTGGCCGATTTTCTTCAAACTTGGTAGATATGGGTTTTAATTTCTTACTCCTGGGTGTTTTTTTATTTGATTTTTTAAGACCAAAAATAACGGTACCTACCATACGATTTTTTTCGAAATTTTATAAATATTTTTTTTGTCAAAAACTGTCCCAACGATTTAAAAAAAAATTCAAAAAATTTAATTTACTTAAACCTAGGTAATGGTTGAAAAAAAAAACTCCCAAAAAATTAGTAGTTTTGGTACCCCCCTTGGGACCTTTTTTTTTTTTTGTTTTTGATTTTCTCAAAAACGGTACCACCGGTTTTGATCATTTTTTTTATGCTTAAGCTTCCCAACAGTTTGAATATTGTTGTGTATTCAAATTTTCCAAAGAATTTTTTTTGGATTTTTAAAAAAATTTTTTTTGAAAACACAATATTTCTCCATACTTGATTTTTTCAAAACTTGATAAATAAAAGTTTGGAAAAATAATCTACAAGATATGAGAAAAATAAATTCATTTTACCTAAAAATAACGCTGCCCTCCATACAAATGCTAAAAAATAGTTTTCGAAAATCGTATTTTTCTCGAAAACGGTTCCGAGAATTTTGCTTAAATTTTTTTTCTTTCTATTATTTTTTAATATCTGTAATTTTAAAAAAAAAAAAAAACATTTTGAAAACAAGATATTACTGACTGTACCTACCATAGAACGATTTTTTAAAATTTTGAATTTCTCATTATCAGCACAACGGATTTTAATGAAATTTCGTAGAGAGAAGGTTCTAAAAAGTTTAAAAAATATTGCATTTCAAAACTTTAAGAAAAATATTTTTTGAATTTTGAAAAAAAAAATCAATTTTTGGTTTTTGAAAATTCAATATCTCGAAAACGGGTCAATACTTTTTTTGTAAATTTAATTTTTATTAAGAATGTTTTAAAATTTTCTTATATAAAACCTTATTTTTCAAGAAACCACTACAAAGACTTATAATTTTTGTTCTTGCATAAATCTATATTTGCTTGAATCACGTGGCATCCTATTCTTACCTTTAACTACTAAAGAAGTTTTTTTAGTAATTTAAAAAATGAATTTTAATGCTTATGAACAGTTTCTCTAATAACATTCATTTTTGAAATTCTTAGTCTTTTACATAGGAACAAGTTCGTGCGACCCAGTCGTACATTTTATTTTATCTACTTTGAAACTTTATTTGGGAAGATTAAAAGTGCTGTTGTTGGTAAAGAGGTAAAGATTTCCTTCCATACTACGTCCCTACATCTCTTTTCAATTTCATAATCTTTGACTTTTCTAGGTCGACTACTAATTTTAATAAGGTGCAATATTCATTGAGTTTATTTATTATTACCTAAAGTGCTTCAGGTGAGTATGTGAATAAATCGATATCATTGCCTTTATGTCAGATAGCTAAGTCGCACTCAAAGCACTAAACTCATACACTATCACGTTTTAGTTGATGGGAGAATGTGAAGGCAGGGTTATTGAACTTCGCAAGAAAAATGATATCTCACTTCATTGGGTACCTGTACATGTATGTGTCTTGGGAGGCAGACTCCCAAGCAAAAATAGGCGCAAAGACTCCTCTAATGGGGCCAAAGCCGTACTGCAGATTTGGAGAAAACACGGTTAAAAACCAAATCAAAATATAGGAGGAGGCCAAACGATCCAAAAATTGGAAAGAACTCCCAAAACTGAGGTAGGCCTATAACCTGGATCCTTTCGTAAATTGTATCAGCTTAAATAGGAACAATTTAGTAATAGTAACGAGACTCCTCACGGATCACAAAGAAGATACTTCTGTATATTATTGGCCACGAAAACAGCCCCACATGCAGATTCTGCAATACTTATGACGATACGCCGGACCACATACTAGGTGAAAAAAAAAATATCAGGAAGACTACCAGTTAGAAAAGGAAATTTATCCTTTCTAAAGGTACTCCAAATAAGCAAACCAATCAAAGAGATAAAATTGGAGGAAGAACTGCAGGGCTATCAACTCATCTAGATCGGTATGGTAGGCTAATAGATCTTTAGATCGCAGAGCAAACCTCCTCTCAATATACATTAATTCAAATCGATACACATGGAATTCAGCCTGCCTGGTTATAGCTTACCTCACTAACTAAAAGGAGGCAAGTCTATTCATTTGAGTACTGTTCATATTTTAAACCCGAGCCACTCAGTGCCATTATTTGTACAATAAGGACAATAAATTCCCCAGTTTGGAAAATTTTGGAGGGCGCCAAATTTTGAAAGGCACCAATTTTAGATAAGGCAGTAAAACGACCCTAGCTGTAGTCAAATTTAAAGATAACTTAATTTTTTTCTGAGCGTGCTAAAACTGAAGAAGTTGAAAGAGATGAAAATGTCCAAATTTCATCTGCTAAAATTTGAAACCCGTAGATATTTCAGAGAATACAACTGTTGAGTTATCCGAAAATTCATTAAATATTCTTTGGTCAAACACTAAAGAAGGCAATTCGTCCAATGAAAATGTCGATATCATGGATCCGTAGGTTCGTTGGTAATTGACGATTACACAAAATATGCCGACAGAGTCGACAGAATAGTTCAACTTTAGGAAGTGAGCTCGTAAAATAGTATAATAACGAAAAATTTTACTGACGAAACGTTTTGTATCGATTGATTACGGTCATACAACAACAATCGCGTTTAGTTCACATCGGCAATTACTTAAAATAGCCTGTGTCCATCTTCAGTTCCTACTGCTTGACTTGATGTGGAAGTCACTTAATTTGACAGAATCTGTACCAACTGAAATTCAAGAATGTAATATCGAAATAAATAGTGTTAAATGAAATCCAGAAATTGAGAGTCCTGAGCCTAAGATACTTGAAAGCTTTGAAATGGGTTAGACTGCTCCGAAATATTCTACGCAAGCTCATGTTGAAATTTTTGAGTGAAACACGCTGGCCCATCTCGCTAATGCATCTGTACCTTTATATAAAGGTTATGATTCAATAAACCAAATTCTGAAGCAGGCCATGAATCATCACCTTTGTTTCAAAAGTTGGGTCAGAATCGATTGTTTTTTTTTCTAATGGTGACCAAACACTATGGGCGGCAAAAAAAAAATCTCCAGTACGGGAAATTATGTAAAAATGGATCTTAATCCACTTATAACCACAAAACAATACGAAGACCATTTGCCTAAATAAATGACAGACGCTATCAAAAGTGTGTCAAAATTGATTTTTGTAACATTTGTCCAGTCTTTCTTCAACGAGACATATTACCTGTAATCTAATTTCTTCCTCCATCCAGTCACATCTTCTTGGATCCAGGTTTTTTTTTGTTTTTTCGTGGGTAGGTGAAGAATCTTCATAGACACTATGAGCCCGGTACTCATAGTAGTGTGAGATTTTTACTCACTAAAAAACACCTCCCTTTTGTTCTTGCGACTACAACTAAGTTACCTTATCAAGTAGTTTTAATTTCATTATATTATAATCACGTTTGGCAGGAAGCTCCCCACTGAGAGGACCTGCGGATACCACATTTGAAAGCGGATAATCCTTATGGCGCTAGGTCGAACAGTCTCGTTCTTTGAAGTCGGCGCACAAGGTTTGTCTCATAAATTGTTTGTCGAATAATTCTATTGCTATGGTTATTTAAGTGAGTTCGTAGCTTTCCAGCGAAAGCTGCTATATCATCTTCAACAGTTGGCAATCGTAAGTCTCTGTGTAAATCACTGTTTCTAATGTACCACGGAGCATTAACGATTTCTCTGAGAACTTTGTTCTGATAAGATTCTAATATTTGTCTATTGCTTGGTTTAGTACAACCCCAAAGTTGTATACCGTACGTCCATACTGGTTTTATCACTTGCTTATAGATAAACAATTTATTGTAGATGCTGAGTTTGGAATATCTTCCAATAAGCCAATTCATTTCACGTAATTTATTTTCAAGTTGATCTCGTTTCTTTTTAACGTGAGGATGTAATATATTTGATCCGGAAAGACCTGCCGCAGTTTAAACTTAAGGCCATCGTGCCAGACCTTGTCGAAGGCTTGAGAGACGTCTAGAAATGCGCTTGAACATACATTTTTTCTCTCTAGTGATTTCTCAATTTCATTGGTTATCCTGTACACCTGATCAATTGTTGAGTGGCTTTTTCGGAAACCAAATTGATGGTCAGGAATAAGCCGCTTTTCTTCGATAATAGGAAGCAGTCGCTTTAATAAGATTTTCTCAAATACCTTCGAGATCAGTGGCAATAGGGAAATCGGTCTATAAGATTTCTTTTCGTTCGGAGACTTTCCCGTTTTTTGGAACCATTAAAACTTCTGCGACTTTCCATTGGCGTGGAACGTATGAAAGCATTAATGCCGCATTTATAAGGTTCTGAAGTTTAATCGCTGCTTTTCTGGGTAGCTCTTTAAGCACGCGAGCATTTATTAGGTCGTACCCAGGAGCTTTATTATTTTTAAGATTTTTAATAGCTTGATGAAGTTGTGATAACGTGATATTCCGAATAAGAAAGTTTTCAGTTGGCCAGGTGGATCCAGGTGACAGAGGAATTCCCGAAATTGAATCAATTGTGCGGTCTACAGTTTCAATCAGGCTATGCAAAAGAGCTGCCTCCCTATGAACCTTATATTCTTTACCCACAAATATGTTAGAAGTGTTGCAAAAAAGATGGTGTTGTATTTATATTTTTAATATGATGGACATACAAATTTAACTTTATAATAATCCAGCTAAAACTTAGTCATATCAGAAGGTGCTATAAGTAATGCTAATGCGGGCAAAAAAATTTATACGTTAAAACTTAACTAAAGAGTCAAGAAGTGTCAAGACTTCTCCAGTTCCCCAAAAAAAAGGAAGCTCAGCTCCAGAACAAATAAGTAATTATACAAAGGCTACCCTACACCAGACAAAATTACCCTTGAAAATTTGGAAACTTATTGAAAAATATAGTAACTTATTCAAGCCGTTGGTAGCCCGCGAAAGTCGTTAGTAGTTGGCATAAACTACTGACAAAAAGCCGATCCCTGAAGAAGCTGTTGTTGACCTGAAACCCGAAACTCGCATACAAGAGGCCATTTATGTATATATTGCTATCCCAGCTTATAATTCAACACGAGTACACGAGCTTAGAGCTGTGTAAATCGATCATTTCAAATGATCAAATCGTTCAACAATCGATTACGAAAATGATCCGATCATTTCAATCGATCGATCATTCGATCATTTTCCCTTTTAATTTCGATTTCGATGACTTGTGGCTTCAATAATTCTCACAAAATACTCTATTATTGTAAGCCACAAATTGCCAAATAACATTGAATGATGGCTACTTTGTAAATGGATTAAAAAGTGTCAAAAATTTTAAGAAAAAGAGATTTTATTTGTTGCTCCGGAAAAGAGCAATTTTAGGGCTTTCGGCTGACATTTTGTACGAAATGCACTTTGTACGTCATAACCAAGTTCGACCTCTATTTGTCAAATCATAAACTGTCAAATTCAATCAAAGGATGGCTACGATGTCGATGGATTAAGAAACGTCCAAAATTCCACATTAAATATACCGGATCCTGATACATCAAATAACATCAGTGCAACCCAAGAATTATTGTTTTTTTCGGCCTACAACATTAACAACCAACTCGATCAATCATGTTCTTCAATGCCGAGTTCAACCCAGAAATTCCAGTCCACCGTCCGTTTGGCATTCATAATCCATATTGATTGCAAATCATGGTTAATCGAGTTAACTGATATCGAAAATCGAGACTCATTGAAATGATTAAAATTGAAATAGAAAATCGAGAATCCAGAACGGAGAACCATCTAAATGATTGAGATTGAGATCGATTAAAATGATTGATTTCGATCATCAATACTTTTCAATGATCGGATCAAAAAAATTGAATCGATCCTGATTGACACAGCTCTACGAACCAGCCATTACCTCAGAAACAAATTCTGAACCGTCGACAAGCGAAGCCTCAGCTTTGAATAACAAAGTATATTAGACAACTTAAGAAAGTTACTAACACCCTGGAGGTAACTTCCCCATCACGTCACGTAAAGGAGATTACGTACGAACTATCAAAAAGTCTCGGAAAATGGTGACGAATTTAGCAAACAAAATAAAACGATGTCGGATGTCTACGACTGGTGAAATGCAAATAACACCGCCATCCAATATACACATGCGATTTGATGGTTCGGGGAAACATATATATTCAATCTACAATGTTCACGATTATCGAGAAGAAAAGGTTTTGTTTTTGAGGTTGATTCATTGTTTGGGTTAGACAAGGAAAATTTAGCTGCAAATTTTCCTGAAGACCAAAATCACCAACAAAATCTGAAGAATCCAAGATACCAACGGTATGTACTACCAGCTCCTGGACCAAATTTGAGCAGTGCCCAGTCCTTAGAATTGGAATTTTCCTAGATGTTAGGGTAGGTTGACGAGGTTCCCAGCATGAAAGTTGACACACTCGTAGACCATTAGTTGGTTCATTAATATGTTACATTGAATCCCTAAACGTTCAACTACTAAGATTTCCTTATGGAGCATGCGAGACTACCAATATCTGTGTTTGCTGGATCGCTGGCGAAACAGTAGTAGAAATCTCCTAAGTGTTGTCTTCGTCTTTGGAATAGAGCAGAAGATGCGATATCTATTCTTTGTTGAAGCAGCTTCTGCAGAAATCGTTCGAACAAACAACAAACCACTTTGCGGGCTTGCCTAATACACAGTGCCCTATCATGACTACTAAATATTACGGAAACGATGTGCATTTTTCAATCTGCTTAAAGATAGAAGTTCGAGTACGGGCCAAATATGTTTTGACACCATTCAAGTGTTGATCCTGTTGCGCTTATGGTTTGTTCAGCATGAGATGGGAATACTTTTGTTTCCCTTATTTTGTAGAATAGGTAGCATTATTCCACTTTTTGAGAGTTCGTCATGTTTTAAATTTTTCAGAATTCACCCAGCAAAGTTTAGAGCATGAAACTGCAATCTCCTCCATCTATTTAATACATGATAGGCAGTAAAGGGATTTAATTGAGTTTGTAGATACAGAATGCAGAATTTTATGACTACATGGTTGTTCCAAAAGAAACGTGATATTTAAAGTTTTCTGAATGTCAAGATAGAACATATTTTGATATCCAAAAGCTCACGGACAACGTTACCATATTGGGAAGACAAAATACGAGATGTAAGTTTAGTCTGTCTGGGTAATCACCTCCACCAAGCCTATCATTAGTTTTTGATCCGTGCGTCGGTCGGTGTAAAAATAGATTGATTCATCGTCCAAGAATGCCATGTCCTCCCAGAGAGATCTAGAAGAGATGGTGGGATGGTGACTTGGAAGTCCTATCAAACTGTTACTGGGGGATGATATGATCGATGCTACTTGGAAGTGATCCAAATCAGTTGAGAATGATGGAGTGGCATATATACAATTATTGAACCACAGTGAATAGGCCTTGAGGCGAATAGCTGGATTGGCAGATATTATCCAGTATATCGAGGAGCAGATGCAATTGCAGATATATTGAGATTGCTTAAAGTTTCTAATCAAAGTACATATTCTCTTAATAATGAAAGGAATATTCGAATATTCTTACCAGTGAAGTGAAGATCTGTTTCCACCAATTTCCCCTAACAGTGCGCATGTTCAGCTATAGGCAGATGTCTAGTATTAATTATTGTTCTGAAATGGATATACATAGATCTGTCTTTCAAAACTTTAAAGAATGAATGATGATTGATTATTAAACCTGAGATCTTTCGGGTCTACATGGGACCATTTACCAGGTTTGGGCTTAAAGGCAACTCTAATAACTGGTGTTATTCTATCTTGTTTCGTCTATATCTTACCACACCTCCCATAACGAATTCAGGACTGATTAAATTTGTTTCGGGAGAAATTTGTCATTATTTACACACATTTCCTCGCAAAGTCATATGGAAGATCTCCCGATCATTCAAATGTTAACTAGATTGATCACATTGCCATCGAGCCAAGGGACTTCTCCAGTATCAAGGAGAGACGAACGTTCTAAGGACTTAACATTGGTTACGTTATGGAAGTCACGGTATAGATGTGTATAACATCATTTGGTCTCTTACAACCTCCATCAACATTAAGTTTGACAACCAGTCTGATAACATTGTCAAAAAGCAACCAGAATTATGTAGTGTTTTCTGGTGACCACAACGGTGATCACAACGTTACACTCAGATTGCAAATTCCAAAAAGGACCAGAAGGGTTTGCTAGGCCTACGAGTAGAAGAGAATTGGGAAACACCGGCTTTTTATGTGGAAAAATAGGAACATGTGAAATGCGCAGTTAGGAAAAAGGGGGGATGTTGAAGTAGGTTCGTCAGTCTTCTCCATAAGCTGTTTGAATGAAAACCAAATTATTTCAGCGTCTTACAAACTTTCTTTGTATGGAATAGCTGTACTACGAGTATTAAAACAGGTGTCAGCATTCCTATTACAATATCCAATTTCGGGAATGATTTTAAAAAAATACTGAAAAAAAAGTATGTGCAAAATAGTTTTTGTCCTCAGAGTTTTGAAGTATTCTTCAATCAAGATCTCTTTTTAGTAGAAAAAAAAATGAATAACTTCATCGCTGTTTAATAAATTTATAATTTATTTGAATTTTACAACTTAAGGGCGGTCTTTAAGATCCAAGTACGAACTACAGCTACATCTGTGTAAACACCTGGGTAGTTCTTTGCGGCACAACCATAGCCCCATGAGACAATACCAGCAAGACCAGCTTCAACAGCCAATGGACCACCAGAGTCACCTTGGCAAGAATCCTTTCCGGTGGCAGTGGCGCAGATCATAGTTGACTTGATGTCATTTCCATAACCATAGGCATCTGATTTGCAAACATCCTGTGTAACAATTTCTACAGCAGCAACTCGTAGCATAGTAGGAATGCTAAAGGCTCCAGAGCTTTCGGCACCCCAACCAGTAACAAGAGCCTTTGTTCCTTCGGCTGGAGCTTTCTTCACCAACTGAATAGTGCTGATGTTTGGTCCAAGAGGAAGGGGAGTTTCTAGCTTGAGGACAGCAGCATCGTATTGCATGTTACTGGATTTGTACTCAGGATGATAGACGAAATCAGCCACATTGACAACAATTCCACCACTGCTCCTCGAACTTGATCCAGCACGAATGGTCAATCTGCTGGCAGATGCACCTATAACACAATGAGCAGCTGTTACAGCAATTGTTGGACTCAACAAGCTAGCTCCGCAAGAGTGTGAGCCGCCGTTCATCAGAGAGAGTTGGTATGGGAATTTAGAGATGGTTGTTTCCTCACCACCCACAATGCGTCCATCCAGCTGAGGTAGGGCACTTCGAGGAACGGCTGTGCTCAAGGCACAAGCGACGAATGAAACGAGGACTACTAACTTGAACATTATGTTTTGTTCTATAATCAACTAACGATTAGAGCCGGTCTTTTATACTCATTGAGGAAAGTTAACCACAGATTACACACATGTTTGAGTGCTCTAATCAAACGAGTATATCTGCTAGACAATCAAATCATTTGATGAAATCTGACATTCTTTGACGTATGTTTGACAGGCTTGGCTGTGATATGCGAATTTTGACAACAGTTCAAGAGTAAAATGGCCTGATAGAAATCTTGTATGGACTGTGATTAAATAATTTGAAAACCAAGTCATTACAGTTTGATAATATCAGGAACTTGGATTTGTAAGGAAATTGATAAAGAAAATTAATACCAGAAAATTAATACCAGAAATATTTTGGTGCTTGAGATTTGTCACACTGATGCCTTGTTATTAGTCTAAAATCAAATTCAGAAGCATGCATTTTTTGTCAGAAGAAGAACCGCTGTCATTCTGGAGGACTAAAAGGGCTTCTGGCTTTTATTGGTTTATATTTGAACTATTCACTCGTGCAATTTATATTTTTTGGGATTTCTGGAATGTATTGGTGTAGGGCGAAGATGAAAGAAAAGTTCAACATTTAGTTCTAACTTATCTATCCGAATGTAAATTTCTGCTTTGTGATCAATTGAGCACCCACTTGCTTCCTTAGCCGGCTCCCGTTCTGTGAAGGGTCGCTGGTCGCTGCATTGGTTTGGCATGTGCGGGATTCCTTGAACGGAGATTCGGTCTTCCTAATGTCCCTGAACCTGAGGCCTGAGAATCGAATATTCTATTGGCTGAAGCATTGTTGTCCACATGCTCGATGTGGCCGAGCTAATGTAGTCGACGTGTTTTTGACTTTCTTAGTCGTTGTATCTTCCCTTACATCTACCCCCCTAGTATACACATGACCAAATTTCCGCCGAAAAATCTCAGTTAAAGAAATCTCTTTAGTAAATATAATGATATGGGTTTTGTAGGCCGTCTTGAGTGTGAGTAGTTTTCAACTCATTTGTCTACAGGCAATGGCCCGGCAGAGAGCATACCGGCGAAAATTGTTTATGAAATTCACACAGCACATTGAATAGGGCTTCCTTAAGCAGGTATATGTTTTGATAGTTCTAGCGGGACATAGGATTCCCTTTATAGTAAAGTGGTCATATGGAGCTCATAGTCTAGTCATTGGGATTGATACTTTCCACCCATACTTTGCTGACGATTTGACAAGACAACACCTCCGTGTTTGTTGACTTCTGCAGGCAAGTCATCAAATTCAAATCATGGCGATTTGTTGCTTTCAAGCTTATTTGTAGCTTAGCTTTTTGTGGTGAGAGTGGTTCTTCAGTGAATTCTAAATGATACCGATTTAAAAGTAGCAGGAAACGCTGCATAAGTTTCGCTGACTTGGTTACCTTCGCTGATTCATCAAACCTGCGTTTCGGTTTTAAGACCAGGAAACTGTTTCTTTGGCCTTTTTATAAAACTGCTGGGTTTTTTTTTTTCATAAGGGAGACACTTCAATATCCTTGACCTTGAAGGCTGGTTACGCCCTTTTCTTCCCTTCTTTCTTATCTTCTGTTTCTAGCTAGCGTTGGCACCACATGATCTCTATAAGATCTTACCCAACTGATGTAGTAAACCTTTTTTTTTTACCTTTTACAACTTTGATTTACACATTAAGTATCTGGTATACTGCATTGCATTAAGACTAAAGGAACCGAACTCTTGGATAGTCAACCCTTATTGCCACTGCAATATTAAGGAGTTGCTTTGAATAAGGATTTTTTCGACTTCCAATGTGTACTGCACCCCTTGAATGGGCATCAATAAAGATTTTGAAGACATGTTGCCATCAAGAAAGGATTGGAATTATGACGTGTCGTCGTGACGAAATACTTGAACACAACTATCCTTACTGATGGCTCAAAGAGTATGTGTGGTGTTGGATGGTTCAGGATTTTTTCTGTGACTTTGGATATATGTATATGTATCTCAGTCAGTTAGGCTACAAGACTTTGCTAGTGTTTTTCAACCTGAATTACTGGCTATCAGGGAAGCATTCAAGGTACTCAAACAAGATCCAAACCAGGTGGCTGTTAAGGCCATTAATTCTAGTTCATCATACTCCAAATTGGTCCTCACAACACGCATCGTCATAGCTGTGGGAAGCAGCGGTAAAAGGAAACTGTTCTCTATTTCTTCTGCAAATACCCTGTTTTGGCCAAATTTAGACCACCATCATTAGAAAGGGCTTTTGTTTACGACATTGATGAACTTGCGGAAATGGAGATCAAAGCCTATAACTCTTTTCCCAACGCGACGAAATGGCTCTAAGGCGAACTTCGGTTACTTCTCTGCCGTGCTCTCCGTTTGACTTATTAGATCCCGAGCTAGCTTTGACGGAATTTTACGGTACTGTTATTATTTCAGTATCAGTCGACAAGCTGCCTATCTTGGCACAGTATAGGTGGTGTTGGATGATGTTTCCGGATAATTTTACAAAAGCAAATATACAATAAGAGATATCAAAACCGTCTAGATCCTTTCATAATCCAAACTGGATGATTCCGTTAGAATGTCCACAATTTCCCATATCAATTGCATCCACAGGTTCGAACGCGTTATGGTATCAAAACGGTAATCTTCAACGCTAATTGAGCAACAGGGTCAGCTTGCCAGCGGCGACATTTCGACCTACCTATATGATTGTAAAGGATTTTCCATTAAGTTTGTTTAATTATTTAGAGGACAGATGTAGGCTTCCACGACCCTCAAGAAGAAGTCTAACGTGATCAAATAGCTTGATCTCGTGGCAATTTCATATCACATCCGCGTGAGTATACGGTGTTTGGAAATTGCCCGTGCAATATGTAAATTATGGCACGGGCTATGTTGCGCGTAGCTAACGCCGCCGCCGTCCTGTTCAAACCACATGTCATTGGTATCCATGTCATTCAATCGTTCGGACCAAAGAATATTGGTTGATCGATCGATCATCGATCTCGACGGCGATAGTGATAGCCTGGCCAACTTCGTTCTCAAAGAAGTATCGACCCCCGAATGCCGCCAGCCCAAAATCACACCAACAATGACCTTCTCTAGATGCATTGCAATTTGGTCGATCTTGTATGGATCTTGGTCATTCCAAATTCTACATATTTGCTTCTTGACGAACCCATTTTATCCAGAAATGGACCACGTCACTGAAAAATTTTTTTCGACCGAAATTTGGATCAATTTACTTACTCGTATATGATCGATATAACTCTCTGTTAGATCCACTGTTGGTCGAACACTGATGCGCTTGGTTCATAGTTTGCTCCCAAATCCCAATGGACGGCACATAGTTGGGATTGGATCGAATCGTGAAATAGCTTTATCTCCAGCCTTATGACTTCAAAGTAGAAGATTTAAGTTGTTTTTATATCATTCATTTGCTTTAACATGCTACTGGCTATTATACTTTTATTAATAATCTGAATCACTATTCACTAACATGTGAATGAGTGATAATTTGATGTTGCCAATAGGTGGACTTGATTTTACAAGCGCAAATTTTAAGTTTGGAAGGAAGTCACATCTGGCGCAGCGCAGGAATCGATCTTAGGACCAGACCTCTGGAACATCTCCTACGACGATATCCTTCGAATGGAGATACCTCATGATCCCTTTCTGGTCAGATACGCTGCCGAAATCGCTGCGGTGATTACGGCACGAAACACCGTTAACGCGCAAAGAAAGTTGAGTCAGGTTATGCGACGAGCAAACTCGTGGATGGAAAAGCACGGGCTCAGCCTCGCTACGGAGAAAACTGAGATCGTTCTTCTGACGAGGAAGAGGATTCCCACACAAGTCGACGTCCAAATTGGGTCCGAAGTGATAAGAAGCAGCGTGGCGGTGAAGTACATGGGATTGAGACTCGACAAAAAGCTTACATACTGGCAAACAAATAATAATAAACTCAGCAACGGAAAGAGCCTCAAAAACAACCAAGTCACTGAGCAGACTGATGGCGAACGTGGGGGCCAACGGCTTGTAAGCGAATGTTACTAATAGCGACAACACATTTCATCCTTCTGTACGGTAGCGAAATCTGAGCAGGCGCACTTAAGCAGGAGAAGTACCGGAAACAGATGGCGGCAGTTCAAAGACGCGGACCTCTACGTGGGGCCAGCTCTTACCGAATGATTTCGGAACCAGCCGTTCTTGTAGTCGCTGGAGTGAACCCTATTGATCTCCAAGCGACGGAAAGGAAGTACGTCTATGTCAAAAAGGCGGAAATGGGAGTGGAAGCGGCATCCGAGGAAGTGGCAGGAGCGTTGGACCTCGGAAAGCAGAGGACGATGGACGGCGAAGCTGATCAGGAATGTGGCTGAGTGGAAGGACCGGAAACACTGACACTTCAACGCCTTTCTCCACAGGATCGGCAAAACGAGCAGCCCAGCCTACCAGTACGAGGACTCTCAAGAAGAGGACGTGCAACATACCTTCTTTGCCTATAACAGATGTGAACCCGAAAGAGAAGAACTGGAGAGAAACATCGGCATCATCGCTATAGAGAACATTGTCGAAAAGATGCTGGCCAGCGAACAGAACTGGAACAAGATCTGCACCTACATCAATCACCTTCTCAGATGGAAAAAAAGAGAGGAAAAGTAGTTCGGCGAGACAGTGTGAACCTACATCGGTACTAAAACAAGACCGCCCCCCCCCCCCCTTGAATTAATACGAAAGAGGTTCTCAGGGGGTGATCGTCGAGACACTTTTAGAGGTTTAGCCGGTATGCCGAAGGTTGAAATCACTTGGAGAGTCCGGCACACGGGGAGGTATGGATACCTCCTTATGGGTCGTCAAGCATTGCTTCAAAAGTAAAAAAAAAACTACTAGTTCATACTAGTTCTACACCAATTCTTGTATATTGTTGATATTTATCTGTTATCGCACGCAGCAGAATAACCTAATGTCATGATTTTGGACTTGGGATTTGAAGAAAAGTGTAGTTAAACGGCGACGTAGGGAGCGTAAACTACGTCTTCTAAATTGCGAAGAAACTAATGGGGAACATCATCGACCTTCCGAATCGGCTTATCAGAAGGATGACCACAGAACAACGACATCCCGAGCCGAGGTACCTCAGTGTGATGGAAACTCTGGATAACAACGTAATCATGGACAACGAGGAAGTAGTCTCGCTCTACGCTGACATTGGTTCAGCCTACCACCGCGGCTAAAACGCCATCCCACAACCCACAAAAATCACCACTGACAACCAGGAATGAACACCCTGAGGACAATACAGTCAACCGATCTTTTATATTTAAATTTTTTCGTCATGTAAATTTTATATAAAAATAAATAAACGTAAGTCACTGTATATAGTTAGGCCCATTATGAGCCAACAAATGTAAATTTTCATACATATGTAGTATCTTATTAGTTGTAAGCCAAATTGTAAATAGTATGTCTTTTAAATTGCCGTTTTTTAGGGATAACGAAAAGATTCTTCACTCTTTCCGTAGAAAAAAATTATAGACATAATGGCATTTCCATCGGCTGACTCTTGGACCGAAACCAGAAATAGTTTCAGCGCAATCAAAAGAACACTACTATTAACACACTATCGGACAAAACATTTGCATCTAAGTAAAAGTGAAACTAAGCAATTTATTCAACTTGATAAGATATTTATTCAAAAAATACCTACAATCTTCGAAGAAGAAGAAAAAATTCAAAATATAAAAAATAAAATTCACGACTGCATCGCACGAAAAAGAATATAATTTTAAAACTGAATGTTGCTAAAGATAAATGTTCATAACCATAACATTCATTTTTTAAATGAAAAAAACAACTCGTATAGTAGTTGAACCTGAAAACAGGATGCCATGTGATTTCTCTAGCAAATATTAGTTTATACAAAAACCAAAATTATATGTAAGTCGTTGTAGCGGTGTCTTAAAAATAAATATAAAATCTAAAAAATATAATTTGGTACGCCAACTTTCAGTTTTATTATTGTACCAATAAAAATTAATTTTTAAAACAAAATATTGAAGTATCGAATTTTCAAAAAAAAAAATTTTATTCTCAAAATTTTTTTTTCGTAAAAATGAATCGCAAGAAAAACATTTTTACCATATTTCTCTGTGCTGTTTTCGAGTTAAATACGATTTTTTAAAGCAACTTTTAACTGTCAAGTTTTAAGAAAATCGGTTACGGAGCAGTGAGTGGTACCACTTTACTTCAATTGAAGTAGATTTACTTCTTTTTTTCAAAATGTTTTGAAATCTACTTCCTACTTCGCACCATCAGCAAAATTCTGAAATCTACTTCATTTTAAATATCTCTGTTTCAACCGACTTCAATTTTACAAAAAACTAAAATGCACGACTAGGTCGCACTAGGAATTATAAAAACGAATGTTATTAGAAAAAACTGTTCATAAGGATAAAATTATCATCATTTTTTAAATTCTTTTAGTAGTAATAGAAAAAAAACAGAATGCTATGCAAATATGAATCTATGTAAGAACAAAAATTATAAGTCGTTGTAGTGGTTTCTTAGTAAAATAAAGTTTTATATATAAAATTTTTAAAATATTTAAAAAAAAAAAACTTGGTACGTCAACTTTAGGTTTTTATTACGAGTATTTTACGAATGAAAATTAAATTTCCAAAAAAAATATTGACCCATTTTTGAGGTATCGAATCTTTCAAAAAAAAATGATTTTTTTTTTTAATTCAAAACATATTTTGTTTCAGTTTTGAAATGCAATGTTTCTTCTCTATAAAATTTCATTAAAATCCGTTATGTCGATAATGAGGAATTCAAAATTTTAAGAAATCGTTCTATGGTAGGCACAGTCAGTAGTGTCTTGTTTTCAATTTTTTTTTATTAAAATATAGATCTTAAAAATTAATCGAAAGACTAAAAATTTAAGCAAAATTTTAGGAACTGTTTTCGAGAAAAATACGATTTTCGAAAACCATTTTTAACATTTGTATGGAGAGTACCGTTATTTTTAGGTAAAATATTTTTTTTTCTCATATCTTGTAGATTTTTTTAAGAAATTTTTATTTATCAAGTTTTAAAAAAATCGAGCATGGGGTTTTCGAAATATTGAGTTTTCAAAAAAAAATTTGAATTTGAAAATTGTGGGACAGTTTTTGAGAAAAAAAAAAATATTTATAAAATTTCGAAAAGAAAATCGTATGGCAGGTACCGTTATTTTTGGTCTTAAAAAATCAAATCAGAAAACATATCTACCAAGTTTAAAGAAAATCGGCAGAGCCGCTTAGCTGTAGTCGAACAGACAGACAGACAGACAGAATTGCGAGACCCACTTTTTTTGTCTTCGCTATCATCGTAATGTCAACTTTGATCAAAATCTCGAGTTCGATTTTTTTTACGAATGCATAACTTGCCTTATAGTACCTATAAGTCGCAAGTAAAAAGAGAATATTTTATTATTAAATTTAGCAGAGACAAATCTAATAAGTACTGTCGCTATACTTAAGATGCCGCCCCAATCGTTCTTTTTCATGAGAGGACTATAAGTTAAATCGAAACAACATTACTTATGGGACAGCCTGAATATTAATGAAAATGTCATATCATTAAAAATTAGAATGGCCCTGATGTAGCAAAATTTGTTGGCGATATGTCGTTGCGTGGACAGACAACATAAGCAAACCAGCTAGTCTACTCCAAAATACATGTTTTGCTTTGCACTGAACTAAGAATTTTATTTCGAATCAAAATCGATAATAATTTCTATCAAAATTGATTCGAGTCATTAATGTTCTTGCTTCTGAAGAATTTGATAAAAGAGTCTTACTTACACACTTACACACCTGAACTGACCAACAACACTGGGTAACATCACATCTCGGATTATTATTTTACCTGTTCCAAAAAATTTTTGGCTACGCTTCTGTAATAACTTGTCTTTCAATTTGATCACTTCACTTTTAAAAATTTGCAAAACTTTAATAAATATTTGTGGAGATAAAAATGTAATGATAAAATATAGTTTAGCACACATGTTTTTAATCTTCAATTGGCTGAAGTGTTCGTGATAAGGAAAATTAAATTACTAAGCATGGAATTAAGCATCTGTAAGCGGGGTGGATTTATTGACATAAAATAAATATTGATGATTAGGCGCGATACAATTTATTAAAAATTATACTAATCCAACAACATCTATCTTGTGATTTATAAAATTTTGAACACCAGATTTTATTCGAGTGCCATCAATATTTTAAATTAAGAATATAAATAGAAAAAAAAAAATAAAATAGAAATTTACGAGGCCAAAAAACAATATAAACTGTCTTTAAATTAATATTGTTTTATTAATAAAAACGGACTAATCTGATGTAATATAAGATGTAATATAAGAAAACAACATCAGATTCAATTTGATATACATACATGGGACTTAGCGTAAATGAAATGGCGATTTACTACATTTTTAAAGACTCTGCTAGATAAAAATTTTGATCGAAATCGGTTTGTGAAAAAGTCAAAAAGTTTTTTTTTTAATTTTTTTCACTTAAATGTAGGCCACTTACTAACCTACTTAATTAGGTCCTCGGATCTATTACGTCCGTGATGTTTTCCTCATGTTACATAGGGCCTCCACAGCACTCTCCATTGTGTGAGTGGGTTCCACTGCATCTGCATATTTCCATTATTTACCAAATTAATCTCTTGGGCCATTTCTCCCTCGCTATGTTGACCCATTTCTCGTGGAGAATAAATTAAATCAGCTTAATGATGAATTCTCTCCAGGTCCCGATCGATGGCATCCCAGCTATTCTCTTAAAGAAATGTTCCTCATCGCTATCTCTTCCTCTCTCAACAATCTTCAGGTTATTCCTAACCTAAGGAGAATTTCCAGAGGTATGGAAAACTTCTTTTATAATACCAATACACAAAAAGGGTCCGAAAGGTGATATTAATAATTATCGTCCTATGGCTAAACTATCATGTATACCCAAACTCTTCGAAAGCATACTGTATGAATTCTTGAGCTTTCATTGTAAGTCTCTCATTTCCCCTATACAACATGGCTTTCTCAATTGTAGATCACCAACCACTAATCTTGTTGAACTTGAGTCTTTCGTCCTGTCGGCCTTTGAGCATGGCAAGGAAGCCGATGTCATATCCACCGATTTTAGTAAGGTCTTCGATAAAATCTCCCATAGACTTATACTTTTCAAATTATCCACCCTAGGTTTTGAACCCATTTTATTGATATGGATTTCTTCTGATCTGAAAAACCGTTACTGCAGTGTTCGTTTTAGATCTACTTCATCTTGCCCTTTCCTAGCAACGTCCGGAGTCCCTCAAGGCAGCCACTTAGGCCCTCTCCTTTTTGTTCTTGCTATTAACGATATGGAAATGGTCATTAAATAATCAAATATTGCTCTCTACGCCGACGATACCAAATTCTTCAAGACCAGTTCTTCTACACAGGACTCTACTCTCATCAAACTCGATCTCGATAATTTTTCAATTTAGTGTCTCAAAAACAGTTTAGTTTTAAATATTGCCAAATGCCATTCAATCACTTTCTCACGAAAACGTTTCAAATCTTCTCCCGTCCATATCTTCTTCATGATCAGCCCCTATCTATCGTCGTATCGATACGTGACCTTAGTATATTATGTAATCAGGAACTTAACTTCATCCCCCATTATGACGATATAATTCTTAAGGCCGATTCAGCACTTGGCTTCGTTAAACGATGGTCCAAGGAATTCTCCAACCCATACGTGTACCGATCCCTCTATATAACCTTTGTTCGTCCTCTGCTCGAATACGCCTGTGAAGTATGGTCCCCTTACCAACAAATTCACATCGCCAGAATCGAGAGTATTCAACGTAGATTCCTTCGTTTCGCTCTTTGAGGTCTTCCCTGAAATAATCTCTTGTTCCTACCTCCCTATCAAGACCGCCTTAAACTAATCAACCTAAATTCACTGCTACTCGTATTCATTGATGGTTAACGATACTAAATTCAGCGAAGTTCCGACTATTATAGTTCTACTTTTAAGCTTTAAATCCCGTCAATCTTTTACGAAACTAGAAAATCATAAATATCAGCTGTATTCCAGTAGGTAAATCCCCTTAATAATACAATAAAAGAAATAAGATAAGATTCTATTGCTGAACTTTATATTCCTCATACAATTTTTTTTTTAACAATACAATAATAATAATCTACTGTGTGATTTCCATGCCAAGTCACATTTCCGTCTTTTTCCAAAAAAAAATGATTTTTGGACTCATAATCTAAAAGTAAGGTATGTAGGTGAACAAGTTTTGTTTCTTTCTTCTTGAAACCCATTGATAGGCTAAGGCACTTATATATCAGATAAGACCTAATCCTCATGTCGCTAATGTCGTACACACGAGCACTCAAAAAACTAGATTGATTGATCTAATCGATAAGAGCATTAAAAAACCCATTTTTTTCTTCAAAGTTCCAGTTTTCAAGTGTCTAAAACAACCTTCAACGGTCTAAGTACATGCCTATTTGAAAAAATCACGATTAGATAAGTGTTTATATTTGGTTATGGGAAAGCTTTAATGAGGGGAAATGTTTTTAAATAGATGGACAACTGAGTTAAGACTCCTTATTTCGATTGGCATCGAACAATTTGCCCCTAAACGTCAACTGATAATGAAGTTAATCGTTGGTTTTGCAATCTTTTCGGCCTTCTTAGGCCTGACACTTGGATATCCTACTGGATCAATGGAAAAGGATCCAGAACAGGGGGACTATTTTGAGGGCGATATTGAACTATCCCCGGAGCAAAGAATGGCTATGGAAGGAAAGTCTCGAAATGGCTTGATTGCAAGCAACTATCATTGGCCTGATGGAAAGGTTTACTACAAATTCGCTGATGGACATTTCGGTAAGAACTTAAAAATTCGAAAACTATACACATTCAACTAACATTGCATTCGTTAATTATGTTTAGATGCAGCACACAGGAATCACGTCCTTCGGGGCTTACAGTTGCTGGAAGAAGTATCTTGCATTCGCTTCTTTCCAGCTAACGAGACCTCAACTGCCTTCGTTAATATTACAAGTCTGCCAACAGGCTGCCATTCATATGTTGGCTTCCAGAATGCAACGCAAACTGTGAACTTTCAAAACTACGAACTGGATACTGGTTGCTTCCGGCTGGCTACAATTGTCCATGAATTCTTACACGCCCTTGGCTTCTATCATCAGCAAAGTGCTTCCAATCGTGATGAATTTGTGAAAATTGTTTTCGATAATATTTCACCTGGTATGGAGAGTAATTTTAATATTTACAATTCTTCGGTAGTTGATGATTTCGGCATTGAATATGATTATGGCAGTGTTATGCATTATGGCCCAACGGCTTTCTCGAAAAACGGAGAGAAAACCATCATTCCGATTCGTGATCCAAATGCTGAAATCGGCCAGAGAAGGGACATGAGTGCCAAGGATATTTACAAATTGAATATTATGTACAAATGTCCAATTCAAACAAAGTGAGACATCATTTAATAGGAACAAAGACTTAGTTTTAGAAATATGTATTATGTAATGGAATTAGAAATGCGTGATATTGATTTTAAGATTGAAAAAAAGAGAAAAGTTTTTTGAATGAATTTCAAACGAATATTTAGAATTAATAAAATAAAGGAAATTAAAAATGAACTTTTTTCTTACTTATTTTTTTACTAAAGGTGGTGGACTGGGTACAGTAGATTCATAGTTGGCATTTCACTTAAGCTCCAAAAATATTTATTCAACAGTACGGACTGGACTGAGCCTCGACAAATAGGCTTCTTCTAGATAACTTGATCCTCAGTTTTGAATATCGACTTGGTTGAAGTTCTCTTCAAAATAAGTCCATCCATACGTCTGCATCATACATCAGGACCGGGATGATAAATGTCTTATATAAAGGTACCCTTTCGTTGTTCAAAGGAGCGTCATAAAGGAGTGATTTGTAAGAGATATTTTTCGACTGATCTCAGTGATACGTAGGTCAGTAGAAATAGCGACCAATTGCAGTCTAGCTCTGTGGCACAAATAGAACTGAAGAGCGCCTCTTTCATACCATAAATCTTTTGTATTGATATGAAGAATTGTAAACAAATTTACACGGGGTCGCCCAGTTTTTTACTTGCGACTTATAGATACTATAAGGCAAGTTATGCATTCGTAAAAAAAAATCAAACTCGAGATTTTGATCAAAGCTGACATTACGATGATAGCGAAGACCAAAAAAGTGGGTCTCGCAATTCTGTCTGTCTGTCTGTCTGTCGGTTCGACTACAGCCTAAACGGCTCGCCCAATTTTCTTCAAACTTGGTAGATATGGGTTTTAATTTTTTCCCCCCGGACGTTTTTTTCTGTTTTTTTTTAAGACCAAAAACAACGGTACCTGCCATACGATTTTTTTTCGAAATTTTATAAATATTTTTTTTTCTCAAAAACTGTCCCACAGAATTTTTAAAAAAAAATTTGAAAAATTTCATTTGGTTAAAACTAGCTAATGGTTGAAAAAAATTTTACAAAAACTTGTTATTTTTGGTAGCCCCCCTGGGTCCATTTTTTTTGTTTTTGATTTTCTCGAAAACGGTACAGCCGATTTAAGTAATGTTTTTTATGCAAAAGCTCCTCCAAAATTTTTTTCTGGAAAGTCAATATTTCGAAAACCCCATGCTCGATTTTTTTCAAACTTGGCAACTAAAAGATTTTTAACATAATCTACAAGATTTGAGAAAAAAAAATTTTGTTTTATCTAAAACTAACGGTACCTTCCATACAAAAGTTAAAAAATGGTTTTCGAAAATCGCATTTTTCTCAAAAACGGTTCCGAGAATTTTGCTAAAAATTTTTTTCTTTTGATTAATCTTTACGATCTATAATTTAATAAAAACAAATTTTAAATCTAGATATTACTGACTGTACCTACCATAGAAGGATTTTTTCGAATTTTGCATTTCTCATTATTGACATAACGGATTTTAATGAAATTTTTTATAAAGAAGCTCCTTAAAAGTTTAAAAAACATTGCATTTAAAAACTTAAGAAAAAATATTTTTTCAATTTTTAGAAAAAAAAGTCTTTTTATTTTTGAAAATTTCGATATCTCAAGAACGGCTTAGTATTTTTTTTGGAAATTAGACTTTTATTCGTACAATAATAAAAACTTAAGGTTGGCGTACCAAAATTTTTTCTTAAAAATGTTTTAAAAATTTTGTACATACATAAAAGCTTATTTTTTTAAGGAACCACTACAACGACTTAAAATTTTTGTTCCTGCATAAATTCATATTTGCATAGGATTCTGTTTTTATCTCTTACTACTAAAAGAATTAAAAAAATTCATTTTATCCTTATAAACAGTTTTCTCTAATAACATTCGTTTTTAAAATTCCTAGTCTATTACATAGGAGCAAGTTCGTGCGACCCAGTCGTGCATTTTATTTTTTTATATTATACGCGCACTCAAGGGGTTATGAATATTAATATTAAACACATTGCGGGCAATTAAGAAAGTAGGTTAGGATTTGAAAGGAGATATCGTTGCACATTGGTTTTGAATGTCTGCACATTGCAAAAGTTGGAAATATTAAGCATTCCACATTCGTGAGCATTCCACATTCAAGAGTAAACTGATGAGCATTCCTGGAAGTGTGGGTATTAGGGTTGAATTAATTGAAGGTAGAAATGCAACTGGCTATTTCACTAAAGCACAGTTTATGAAAATAGCTGTAAGATAATGATAGACATGAAACATTGCGGCGGTGGTCGAGAGCTACAAATATTTCAGTTAGAAAACGGTTCCTTATCAGTTTAAAAGCTCTCTTTTGAATTCTATCCAAGAGACTCAAGTGAGTTTTTGGAGCATTTCTGTCCACCAGATATAGGAATTGTACTCGAGTTTCGGAAGTCGGAAGAATAAAGGCTTTATATATTACAGCTAGATCTGATGGATAGTATCGTTGAGGGTGGGTTACTCTATAGCGACAGCAGACAGCATTGAGTTTCGAAGCATATAATTCTACAAGATCAGAATCTAATTAGCTTATCATACGCTGCCGTTGGAAGTCCACATGCGAAGGACAGACAATGATGTGAATCTAAAAACGAATATGAAAAACTGAGTGTACTGTCGTCAGTAAAACAATTTAGTGGATAACAAGTTTCAGACAAGAGATCATTTGTGAACATATAAGGAACGGTGTCGGAGACAAAACGGAGTCCTGGGCCACACCAGTGCTTATTTTCTGAATAACAGATTTGAAACCGTCCAATACTACGGTCGAAAAGGTAATTTCTAATCCAAAGAAGAAGAGATTCATCGATGCCAAATGCACGCATTTTCGATATAAGAGCTTCCAAACTCTCAAATATTTTTGAAATATCAAGTGCAATAATCGTACTTTCTCTAAATCGATGTAAAGATTTGTTGCACTGTTTGGTGAGAAATACCATTAGATCAACAGTGGGCCTATTGCTTCGGAAGCCATACTGCCGGTCATAAAGAAGCTTGCGTTTCTCAAGATATTTCTTAAGTTGAAAATTGATCAGTTTTTCCATGAACTTGGAAAGAAGGGACGCAAGTGCAATTGGACGATAATAAGAGGGGGAAGAATTTTCGTTTTTTAGGGACAGGCTGTACAAATGCTTTTTTCCATCTACTCGGAACGAGACCTATAGAGTAGGACAGATGTAAAAGCTTACGCAATGGTTTTGCCAGAATTGAAAAACACCTCTTCAGAACAATAGGAGGGATAGATACTATTCCATTCAGCGGATTTTTGAACGTCAAGATCTTTTAGTACTGTAGCAACTGCACGAGTGTGAATGAAGATTCGTCCCATAAAATCGTTTACGCTCTCAAGTACATCTGCTGTACTTGAAAATCTTTAAAACCCAAAGTAAGTACGTTTTTGACTGAACAATACTTCCAGTTCTCACCCATGCCTGACAAACATGGCAGATCACAATAAGTACGGAAACTAAGCTACGATCTTGTCAAAGGGCAATAATTGAGAGTATAGTACTAAACGTTCGTATCGCTCAGCTCATGAGCCATAGAAGTCAAACACGTTTTGAAGACGTTAGACAAATTTTTAAAACATTTTTAAGAAAAAAATTGGTACGCCAACTTAAAGTTTTTATTTTATTCGTAAACAAAAAATTAATTGCAAAAAAAAATTGAGCCGTTTTTGAGATATCGAATTTTCCAAAAAAAAATAGATTTTTTTTCAAAAATTCAAACAAATTTTTTTAACTCTTGAAATGCAATGCTTTTTAAACTTTAAAGAAGCTTATCTGTAAGAAATTTCATCAAAATCCGTTATGCCGATAGTGAGAAATTCAAAATTTGAAAAAAAAAATGGTTCTGTGGTAGGTACAGTCAGCAATATCTTAATTTCAAATTTTGTTTTATTAAATTATAGATCGTAAAAATTAATCGAAATAAAAAAAAATTATCAAAATTCTCGGGATCGCTTTCGGGAAAAATACGATTTTCAAAAACCATTTTTTTACATTTGTATGGTGGGTACCTTTATTTTTAGGTAAAATATAATTTTTTTTCACACATCTTGTAGGAAAATTTTAATTATCAAGTTTGAAAGAAATCGAGCATGGGGTTTTCAAAATATTGAGTTTCGAAAAAAATATTTTAAAATTTGAATACACAATAATATTCAAACTTTTCTCCAAAGTTTGCTTTATCATAAGAAAAATTGATTAAAATCGGTTGTACCGTTTTCGAGAAAATCAAAAACAAACAAAAAATGATTCCAAGGGGGCTACCAAAAATAACCATTTTGTGTAAAATTTTTTTAACCATTACTTTTAGCTATAACTAAATGAAATTTTATGACATTTTTTTAAATTCTGTGTTCCTAAAAAAAAAATATGTTTAAAATTTCGGAAAAAATCGTATGGCTGTTTTTGGTCTTAAAAATAGAAAAAAATGTGTGGGGAGAAAAAATAAAAATACTACCTACCAAGTTTGACGAAAATCGGCCGAGCCGTTTATGCTGTAGTGTAACAGACAGATAGTCAGACAGACAGACAGAATTTCAAGACCCATTTTTTTGGTCTTCGCTATCATCGTAATGACAACTTTGATCAAAATCTCGAGTTCGATTTTTTTACGAATGCATAACTTGTCTTATAGTACCTACATATATCAGTCACAAGTAAAAACTTAAATGGGAATGGGCTGGGCACATTGTGAAGATTGTTGATAATCGGTGGACATCGAAGCGTTGGTGGACAGCTGAAATGATGAACATACGACATATGGGCAGCATGACCAGTCTTTTTCCATAATGCTCTGGACAGAAGAAGATGGAGAAGTATTGAAGAAGCTGATGCTCTTGTGGTATACATTTTTTGTATACAAATATTAAATTGAAAAAAAAAAAATAAATAAATTTAACTATGATTTTTTATTAAAAGTATTTATAAGAAATTTTTTTGTAATTTGCATGTCAAAATTCCTCGAAAAAATCCTTACAAGGCAAATTATTGACCATCTCACGTCCAAAAAATTGTTATCTCCATACCAATCTGGATTTAGAGCTAACCATTCCTGCTCTACAGCAATGGTAAAGATCTTAGAGGACATTAGACTCCAATACGATAAAGACAACGTCACGTTACTGTGCCTACTGGATTTCTCTAAAGCTTTTGACAAAGTCAATCATCGAGTCCTTTGTCAAAAACTTAAGCACTATTTTGGCTTTTCGAATTCTGCTGTTTCCCTCGTTAGCAGTTATTTGTATAACAGAACTCAGGGTGTAGCTGTTGGCAACAAATTTTCAATACATACGTATTTGAAGATGGGAGTGCCTCAAGGTTCTGTTTTGGGCCCAATTCTGTTTAGTGCTTATATCAACGATCTGCCTTATGTTTGTGAGCGGATGATATACAAATCTATCTCTCGCGTAGAATTGGGTTAGTAGAAGATCTTGTTTCTCGTGTTAATGAAGATCTTCTACGAATCTGCAATTAGGCTAACGAGAACGGCTTAATGCTCAATCCTGGGAAAAGTCAAGCGCTTTTAGTTTCTAAGAAGACATATAACAATGAAGATCTACCTCCGATTGTCTTAAATAATGCTAATGTTAATTTTGTAAGCTCTGTGACCAGTCTTGGTTTTAAAATCTCTAGTAATCTTTCTTGCAGAGACCATATAAATTCCGTTATTGGCCGCATTTATGGAACTTTAAGAAAACTCTGGATATCTAGTGCTTTTACTCCTCAAGAAACAAAACTCCGTCTAATGAGAACTTTACTAGTACTTATAATTTCTTTTTCTGAAGTCGTTTATCCGAAGCTTGATTCTTTATCTGAACACAAACTACGTGTGGCGTTTAATGATATGACTCGCTTTGTATACGGTGTTCGAAGATATGACCATATTTCAGCTTTTAGTACTAAAATTCTTAACTGCACTATTCAAGAATACGTTAATGTTCGTAATTGTATATTTCTACAAAAATTTAAAAAAAAAAAACATCAGAGTACCTTTATGAAAGAATTCAGTCATGTACATCCTCAAGAACAAGTAATATAGTTATTCCATCATTTAGATATCTAAACTTTTCACTAAGTAACGAAGTCACATACTTCACCCACCGCGGCACGCCGACGCAACTACTCAGCTACTCACCTAAAGCAGCCTTTTCTGCCGAACCACCTAACATACCAAAACCATTGCATACCTTTAGGTGACCACGGAGATGTACATACAACCAACATACATGGAAGTTTAGTCGTCGGTGGTACAACAACAAATTACGAGGAATGCATTGTGTTTATTTTTTATGTATTCACATTTGCTGATGACGATGGATGTGATATAGGGAGGTAGAAAATCGAGACCAAATCGGATTCTCTCTCACCTATTGTTGTGGAGGTACCAATATAGAGTACCAAGGTTGCAGATTATCCCCGAAACATGCTGATAGGGTACGTAGTGTACTATACAGACGTTTCAAAGCTTTTGGCTCTGGCCGTAAATTGTGTGTGTGTTGTTCTGCCTTCTCGGTATCTCCCCTTTATTTTGTCTTAAAATTTGTTTGAGGCTAAGGATTTAATCCTACCCGCTTTTGTACCCCGCTGCGATTTGAGCCGAGGCTAGAGATTAATCTCACTACCGATTTTGCCAGGCGTTTCAATCAAAGCTAAGGATTTAATCCTACCGTCTGACCGTGTCTTGTCGCTGCCTTAGGCTAGGGATCTAATCCCACTGCGTTCTGCCTATAGCTTCAGTCAAGGCTAGGGAAGTTATCCCACCTTCTGTCACCGCCGCCCTTTGTTTTGCCACGAACGTTTGTTTGAGGCTAAGGATTTAATCCTACCCCGTTTGTACCCCGCTGCGATTTGAGCCGATGTTGCGCTTTTTTTTCTTTTGATTCGAGAAGCACGATTCTCGAAAGGGGTCTTACCTTTTTTAGTGTTCTAGTCTTTGTGCCACAAAAAAAATTAGACGAACTTAGGATTTGGTTTTCTATTAATATTTTATTGATTATTCCTTACATTAACAGTTTACTTATTATCTAAAGAAGATTTAGTTTAAGGTTTTATTTGTTCTTTTTGTCCATGAGATTTAAGATATAGTAAAAAAAGATATAGTAAAAAAAAAAGATATAGTAAAAGAAAAATGAATTAGTATTCAACCGTACCGATCGCAGTCCGAAACAACAGTGTCGAATCTCCGACTCGTCACCCGACCCGAAGTTCCCAGAAAAATGTCACATGAGCACCACGTCCGAAGTGTGCCTCTCCCAGCTGCGAGCAATGCCCGTTTTTTGTCAAGAAACAAAAAAAGAAATATGATCGTGTGGATTGGAAAAAAAGAGTGCCTTTGTCGTTGGGTTTAGGATTTAATAGGTAATTAAAAATGAAAGTGATGACTTGGGAATTTTAAGTGGTTCGGAGTTGAGCAATCAAAGGAAATGATGAATATTGAAATTTAAATTGGTCAATCGAAGGAAATGATGACTGTGGGAATTTGAAGTGGCAATGGGTTGAGCAATCAAAGGAAATGATGAATGAATATTGAAATTTAAATCGGTCAATCGAAGGAAATGATGACTGTGGGAATTTGAAGTGGCAATGGGTTCAGTTGGATGGAATGATAAGGGGAAATGATAAGGGAAGGTTGTAAGGTACGTACTTTACAACACCTCCCCCCTTAAGAACGAAACTTGTACCTTGGAATGGTGCGAGTTTCGGCTTTAGAAGATGGGATTGGAGGTGAACGAGAAAGGTTAGATGGAGCTAAACGAGGTTTTGGTGTTGGTAATGGTTCTGGAATTTGTTCTGTGGCTTGAATTGGATTCGAGATTTTTATTTCTTCTAATGGCATGGAATTCGATATTTGAGTATTTACGGAACTTTTTTTTATATTTCGCATATTTCGCATGAGTAGTATAATTATGACCATAAGTAGGGCGGAAAACATTGTAAGAAGGAACACGACTATCATATTATTACTTTCGTGATCGACTTTTGGATATATGATCTGGGAATTTTTTATATTTTCTATATCTTTACTGATGGAGCTAAGTTCATCAATTTGATTATGTATATTAAAAGATTTTGTCACGTAGCTGGGAATTTTCTCAAATTGTGGTGGTGTTATGTTAAACGAAAGGTTAGGATTTGATGAAATAAAATTGAGATTAGTTTTTGTTTCGAAATTTGTTTTGGAGTTTAAAGATTGGTATCTTGTATTTGCTATACAGTTCGGTTGGATCTTAAGAATACCAGTTGCATTTAATTTGGTTTGAGAGTTAAGGTTTTGGCATTTAATCATAAGGTTTTCTGGATTTGGGGAAACGAAAATCCAAGAGTTGGAGTCTGCTAGTTGAAGGAAAATTGGGTGATGTATTTGCATTACTTGAATATTGCAATTACTGATTTCACTTGGCAGAATAGAAAGTAAATTCAGTTCGCAGGCACTGCTTGAAGATGTGAATAGGATTGGCGCGTTTCTCTCGCAAAGATAATTATTTTTTGTAGTTGTTTGACATCTGTCTAAGTCATGTTTATCAAAGAGGAAATACGATTGTTTTTCTGAGTCTACGATAAGAAAAGGTTTTTCGGGGATTATAATTGCATAGGTTTTGTTTTTGATGAGATTTGGTATGCTAGTCATTTTATAAACGTTATAGTTTTTTGAAGAAGTAAGAGGAATTCTTAATACGAAATTAATTTGGTTATCAATATAGTAAACATGAGTTTCTAAGAGATTAAAGAGTGTGTCTATATATTGCTCTTGTAAAGGAAGTGGTAAGCGATTTTCTTCTGGAAGGAGTAATTGTATCTTTTTAATTTCTTCGGTGAGTTTAGAAGGATCAATAAGGTATGGATGAAGTTTTCCATGGGCTGCGGAGTAAATAGCATCAAGGAGGTGATCTTTGGTTGAATAATAATATTCTGATAAGGAGTTGAACATCGTAAAAAGTTCGTTTAGTTGAAGAAAGGATTTATTTATTACGTTGTTACTATTTGAGTTTTTGCTCACTTGATTAATGATTTTACTGGTTTCTTCAATTTTTTCTTCTATCTTAATAATTTGGTCATTTGTAAGGTTTAATTGATGGATGATATTTTTCGATATTGAAATTTGTTTTTCATGTAATTGGGATTCGTAATATTGTTGTTGTTTAAGTTTGTTTATATGATGAGTAAAGGTTTTTGCGTCTTCGTCATCGAGGGTACCAAATAGTTGCTTGGATATAGAACCAATAGCATTTATTAATCCTCTCTTTTGCAGTCTAGGTTTTATAGTGGTTCCTAAGTATTTATTAATGATTTGGTCTTGTGATTTTATTCGATCAAGTACCATAGTAGAAAGGGTAGGAAGAGATTCGCATTGGGATAGGTATTCGTGAGAAGAAAGAAGTTGTTTGCATGAAGATAGAATTTTGTCATAGGTCAGTAAGATAGAATTATATTGTAAGTTAAGTTCGGTAAGGTTAGTATAAATGACTAAGTTCCATTGATTAGAAAAAAGCTTAAGATTACCAACGTATTCGTAGTACAGCCCTGTTTTGTTTTGCAAGTCGATGATTTCATATAGTTGCTCGTTGTTATGTATATTCGTTTGGGAGATCAAGATTAGGTTGAAGATGAGAGTCACAATTAAAAGTTTCTCCATTTCTGGAAAGGAATATTGAGATTGAGGTAAATTAGTTAGGTTGAATAAATTTTTAGTCTGTTGTTATGAACTTTTGTTATTTTGTTCTTTATCTTAATGTTTGAGTTTACTCCTGACGTAGATATGATTTCGTATGGTCCTGACCAAAGGGGAAGTAATTTTTTATTTGTATTTTTGGGATTGCTTTCATTTTTGAGTAAAACTAGGTTTCCTATTTGAAAATCGACAGGGTTTTGTTTTTTATCGTATTGTAATTTTGAGGATTCTTTACTCTTGAGCAGTTTATCTCTCGCTATCTTATGGCAGTGTTGAAGTCTTGATTTAAGTTCATTGGCATAGAGGTCGTAATTGTAACAAATTTCGGGATTTTTTGTTACGCTAGAAGGAAGTTCAACCTGTCTACCATACATGAGTTCGAACGGAGTAAATGACGTTGAAGTATTAGGGGTCGTGTTATGGACGAAAACGGCATATTTTATCCAGCTATCCCAATCATCTTGAGATTTGTTGATAAAACAGCGAAGATACTCAACGAAGTTTCTGTGACTTCTTTCGCAAGAACCATTTGATTGAGGTCGGTATGCAGTAGTTTGGAGTTTGGTAATTTTAAGAAGCTTACATACATTTTTGAATATTTCACTAAGGAAATTTTGGCCTTGGTCTGACAAAACGTATTTGGGTGTGCCATATCGAAATATTATTTCCTTGACGAATGCCTCGGCGATTGTGTTCGCCTCTTGGTTGGGTATTGGTATAGCATCGGTGTATTTCGTGAGGTCGTCAATGAATGTTAGGAGGTATCTGTTTTTATTGTTGGTCATAGGGTATGGACCAACGATATCGATGGAAATTTTTTCGAATGGTTCCTTAGCGGTTGAAGTTATAACCATTGGTTCCATCGTATACTTTGTTACTTTGTTTTTCTGGCAGAGTTCGCAATTTTTGATGTAATTTTTTATATCTCGGAACATATTCTTCCATTTATGATATAATTGAATCCGTTTGAAGGTTCTGTTGACACCACAGTGTCCACCTATGGGATTCGAGTGGAATTCCTTGAGAATGGTTTTTATATCATTTTCTGATAGGTCTTGTTGTGCCGAAGGAAAAGTCGAAAAGTTAGTAGCTTTGGCTAAAGACGTTGAACAAGAATTAGAGTTTGTTTTTGAAGATGTTGGAGGACTCGAAGAATTAGAATTTATGGATGAAGGATAGGCTTCTGGATCAATATTTGAAGATGTGGGACAAGAATTAGTAGCGTTTGAACAAGAATTGGTATTTAATGATTTGGAACTGGAATTGGAATAAGACGATGTTGGAGACGAGTTTGTATTTATAGAATTTGTACAAGAATTAGTAATTGGTTTTGAACAAGAATTAGAAGTTGAAGATTTAGAAGACGAATTTGAATTTATTTTTGATGAACAAGAATTAGTAATTGGCGATGAAGACAAATTTGTATCTGTTGGTGATAAAGAACAAGAATTAGGAATTGGCGATGGAGACAAATTTGTATTTGTTTGTGATGATGAACAAGAATTAGGAACTGACGATGTAGAAAAAGAATTGGTACTTGCAGACGATTTAGGAGATGATGAAGATGACGAATTTTGAGAAGAAGTAGAAGAAGATTTTGTACCAGATCGAAGAGTCATTTTCGCAATTCTGCTAAGACAGTCGGCGTTTGTATTTTGATCACCTTTTTTATGAATGATTTCATATTCAAACTCTTCGAGCTGTAGACGATATCTCATCATTCTGGAATTTATATCTTTACAGTTGTGAATATAAACTAGAGGCTTATGATCAGTGTATAGTTGAAATTTTCTACCATACAGATAAGGTCTGAAATGTTTGACTGACCAAACAATAGCTAAAAGTTCCTTATCAGTAGTAGAATAATTTTTCTCGCTTTTATTGAGAGTTCGTGATGCATAAGATATAGGGAGGTCATTACCAATTTCACCTTGGGAAAGGACACTACCAATAGCTACATCGCTAGCATCCGTTGTTAAGATAAAGTTTTTGGTGAAATCAGGATATTGAAGAAGGGGTGGATTAATTAGTCTTTCTTTTAATTCATGAAAGGAATTTGAACAAAGAGGAGTCCAGTCAAAACGAACATCCTTGCGTAAAAGATTAGTAAGGGGTTTGGAAATTTTTGCAAAATCTTTTATGAAACGGCGATAATATCCAGCGAGTCCCAGAAAGCTTTTTATTTCTTTGGGATTTTTGGGTTGAGCGAAATTCTTCACGCATTCGATTTTTTGCGGATCAGGTTTGATACCTGATTCATTTATCACGTGTCCTAGGTAGGTGAGTTCCGTTCGCAAAAACTGGCATTTTTCGGGTTGCAATTTAAGATTATGTATTTTGAGACGTTCAAAGATTTCTTTTAATTTCGAATTGTGTTCATCTAAGGTTTTACCATAGACCACGATGTCATCCATGTAAACGAAAGTTTTTATACCTTGAAGACCAGTCAATACATTATTCATTAACCGCTGGAAGGTGGCTGGGGCACCTTTTAATCCATAAGGCATTCTAATGAATTCGTAATGACCAAAAGGTGAAGAGAAAGCGGTCTTCTCTCTATCTTCCGGTCTAACTTGGATTTGATGGAATCCACTGGCGAGGTCTAAAGTAGAAAAAAATTTTGAACTTCCCAACTGATCAAGGATATCAGTTATGTTGGGTAATGGAAATGCATCACCGACAGTTTTGTCGTTGAGTTTGCGAAAATCGACGACGATTCTCCATTTCTTATTACCATCTTTATCAGGTTTTTTAGGGACAACGATAAGAGGAAAATTCCACGGACTATTCGATGGTTGGATTATATTATCGTCCATCATCTCGTGGATTTGTTTGTCAACCTCTAATCGTTGTGCTTCCGGCAACCTGTAGGGTTTGATATAGGTAGGTGTTGCACCCGGGGTAAGGATTGGGTGTTGTACAGAAGAGGTATGAGTTAACTTATCCCCTTTTAGATAGAAAAGTTCGCTATACAAGATACACAGATTTAGTATCGATTCTTTTTCATTCTTCGACATGTGATCTGTCACGACTGACTCTTTTATAGCTTGGATTCTATCATATGATTCGGGATAATTTTGAATTCGTAAAATGTTATAGTTGGAGACCTCATCGAATATAAGGTCTTCGGTATTAAATTCAATAGGAGATTCAGAGGAATTAACGACGGATATGTAGGAGATAGAACTATTGGCAGAAGTAATGCTGTTGCCAATATATAATCCATTAGAAAATTGTTGGGAGAGGCATATACTGTCCACATTAACTTCTTTAAGAACAGGGACTACGGTTTCGGATCTAGGTGGGATAGTGACTAAATTTGAGGGGATTAAATCATATTCAATAATGAAATTTTTAAAAGAGAATGTAAGCATTTTAGTCCCATAGTCGATTTGGGCCTTATGATCATCGAGAAAATTGTTACCTATGATTCCTTCAGTGCTTATAGGAAAGTTTTTATCTACAACGTGAAAGGGATAAGAAATAGTAATATTTTTGGGTAGGTTTATGCGTAAGTATATAACACCCTTAGTACGAATCACGGAATCTGTAATTCCAGATAGTGAGTGGATAATGTTTGAGTCGATGGATAGTTCTGGTTTTAATTTGTCTATTTTAATCAGACAAATTTCACTACCACCATCGATGAGAAATTTCGCAGGTTTAGGATTTAGCAAGGTTTCGGATGAAATTTTTATTGAGTCTACTCTACTTATTTTATTATTTAAATTTATTTGAAAGATGTGGCGAGAAGAGATTAAGTTTGAGTCCGAAGCCTGCCACTGGTTCCGGCCTCTGAAATGTTTTCCGTGTGTTTATTTGTTGAGGAAGAGGGAATTGGATTAGCATTGTTTTGTTTCCTATTGTTGTTATACTCTCTTTTTCTACATTCGTTTATGTGATGTCCTAGATTCTTGCAATAACTACAAGTAATTGTTAATTTTTTAACCTCACTCTTGAAAGAAGGAAGCTGTTCCTTATTTTTCTTTAGGTAGCATTGTTCGATGTTATGTCCAGTTTTTTTACAAAAGTTACAAAAGATAGGATTTCTGGTTGAGATTTTAGGTTGTGATGGGATATAGGAAGTTTGGTTATTATATGAGAAACCACTTTTTTCTTCTAATACGGCAGCTTCTATAGCTTCCGTTAAAGTAGTGAATCTCGAAGCTTTAATGATCAGACTTATTCTGGGATTAAGTCCTCTCTCGAATGCTTTTAAAGCAGTTTTTCTGTTGAGATTGATAATAACGCTAGAACTTTCTGAACCTTCGCTAGCTATGCAAGCATCATTTAAATTCGCTAAAGTTTGTTCCAATCTATTGGAGTAAGAACGCACTGTCTCATTTGTTCTTTGCTTTATATGTATTAGTTCCAACTGGAGTTGGGACAGAGATTTTGTTTCTAAGAATTGTTGAACTAGTTTTTCCTTAAGGGATTCCCAAGTGGTGAATTCTGTATATTTTACTATATTATAAGCTGGGCCAGTAAGTTTAGTTTTAATGATTAAGAGAAGGATAGGAATTTCGGCAGCTGCAATATCTTCGGATATTAAATCACACGCATTTAGGAACTTGTGTAGATTGGCTCTGTTCCCATCAAATTCGGGAATTAATTTGAGGGCAAAGGATCGATCTAGTTTTGGAGCCATTTCAGTTTCGAGTTCAAGAATAGAATTAGAGGTCTCAGAGGAAGAGGAATTTTCGACAGTACTAGAATCGGAATCTTCGCAGTCGGATATTTCGGTAGTCTTACTTTCGGACATAAACTGATAATATTACAAAAACAATATCGGACATAAATTGATAATTTTATAATAAAAAAAAAAATTACAAAATATTTTAATTCAAGCTCAAAAAATTTAGGCTAATAGAAGGTAATGATAAATGTGATAATAATAATAATAGTAAAAGTAGGTAATAATGTTTGGTAAAAATCAATATGTATCTAATATATTTTATTTTTTAAATTCTTGCCTCTTTTTATTTTATGAATTAAATAATTAAAGTTGAGATGATGGTTGGCTAAAGATGAATATGTTGAAGATGTAGTAGATTAAAGATGAGATGTTAAAGATGTTGTAGATTAGAGATGACTTGATTGTTTTTGTTTTCGTTGCAACCCCTTGGATTGGTTAATTGTCTCTTTTTATTTTTTTTTTTTTTTTTGTACAGTTTTGTATTTTTTTTTTGTTTCACTAGTTCTTATTTATTTAATGCGTCACTTGAGTTTCTTTTGGACACCAAATTTTTATTTTATATTTTGTTTCTTGAGTCACTTCACTTTTAGTATGTTTTTTTTCTTTTCTTTTTGCTTTTATGTTTACTTGGTTTAATGGCACTTTACACTTTTCAGGCAAACCCCACATCTGACACCAATTTTTATGTTGCGCTTTTTTTTCTTTTGATTCGAGAAGCACGATTCTCGAAAGGGGTCTTACCTTTTTTAGTGTTCTAGTCTTTGTGCCACAAAAAAAATTAGACGAACTTAGGATTTGGTTTTCTATTAATATTTTATTGATTATTCCTTACATTAACAGTTTACTTATTATCTAAAGAAGATTTAGTTTAAGGTTTTATTTGTTCTTTTTGTCCATGAGATTTAAGATATAGTAAAAAAAGATATAGTAAAAAAAAAAGATATAGTAAAAGAAAAATGAATTAGTATTCAACCGTACCGATCGCAGTCCGAAACAACAGTGTCGAATCTCCGACTCGTCACCCGACCCGAAGTTCCCAGAAAAATGTCACATGAGCACCACGTCCGAAGTGTGCCTCTCCCAGCTGCGAGCAATGCCCGTTTTTTGTCAAGAAACAAAAAAAGAAATATGATCGTGTGGATTGGAAAAAAAGAGTGCCTTTGTCGTTGGGTTTAGGATTTAATAGGTAATTAAAAATGAAAGTGATGACTTGGGAATTTTAAGTGGTTCGGAGTTGAGCAATCAAAGGAAATGATGAATATTGAAATTTAAATTGGTCAATCGAAGGAAATGATGACTGTGGGAATTTGAAGTGGCAATGGGTTGAGCAATCAAAGGAAATGATGAATGAATATTGAAATTTAAATCGGTCAATCGAAGGAAATGATGACTGTGGGAATTTGAAGTGGCAATGGGTTCAGTTGGATGGAATGATAAGGGGAAATGATAAGGGAAGGTTGTAAGGTACGTACTTTACAACACCGAGGCTAGAGATTAATCTCACTACCGATTTTGCCAGGCGTTTCAATCAAAGCTAAGGATTTAATACTACCGTGTCTTGTCGCTGCCTTAGGCTAGGGATCTAATCCCACTGCGTTCTGCCTATAGCTTCAGTCAAGGCTAGGGATCTAATCCCACCGTCTCACCCTTGTATATGAAATACCGTGTTAATTATTTAGGTATATGAAAATTTGTGAACTATATGAAATACCGTGTTAGTTATTTAAGGATTTGATACAATTGTACAAGTATATGAAATAAATTGTTAGTTAGAATTAAGATAAAACTGAATAAAGTCGGACATTATTTGGAGTTCTGAACTTTCAAAAACCGAGTTTTGTGCTTTCTTCGGACTGACCCTGGACAAGGTGACGCTACCTCAGCCTTTGAATAAAAAAGCATCACAACGGTTGTTCTTTGTACACAGCATTTGCCTTTGGAATTCTTTGCCAGTAAGCATAAAGAGGATAACAGATGCAGTAAGATTTAAGTCCGAAGTTTTCAAACATTTTTCAAATAATTAGGATATAAAATAGGAAGAAATCGCAAGAGAAGAAGAGTCAATAACTAAAAAACAAAAAAAATATGTACATAGGTATACCTTATTATTGAATTATTAATTTTATTTAGAATTAATTAGCATACAATTGTTTAACCAACTTATGAGTACTATAAAAGACATGGTCTTAGTGTATTGTTTACAATAAAGAATTGAATTGAATTGAATAAATGATTATATCGAAAAGAGTAAATAAAGCTTGGAATACTAATAACAATCATTTTATAAACTTATGAAATCCTGCAGCTAGCCTCTAGTTGATGCTAATTGTATATATGAAAGAAGGCTGTCCTAGGGACTAGGTCGAACAAGCACATCTCAGTAAGCATTACATCCGATTCCATTAATTAAAAATTAATCATCTAAACATCGTCAGAATCTAGATCCTTACTTTGAATAACTATTAACCCAGTTTCAAAACTTTATATTACGACAACAAACTTTCTCCATAACAACTATGTTTACTGTTTCAAAAAACAGAAACAAAATCAAATATTCAAATGCCACAATCAGCAGCACCCACGCTTGAATGCTGCTGCATCATTAGAAGGCAAATAAATTTACAATTTACCCTTAATACTTTGTTAAACAAAGTGTAAGTTTCAAAATTTTGAATGTTTATTAATTAATAAAACAACAACAAAATCACAACACACATTCCTGGAAGAGGAACAGGATTTCCTCCACAGACCCCCCGAAATGGAAAACCATCCAACCAAACCACATATCGTGCCACCAAAATGTCAAAGTATCACGGCGGACCAGAAAACACACAGAGCTGGCTCTGATGGTTTAAAATTTTCCCACACACACATAAATCACAAAACTACAAATTCCATTTAAACTTTTAACCTCCAACTGTCAAATGAATATCACGAAGGACGACGAAAACAGAGTTGTAGATACGAGCATACCACCGCCCGCTCGCCCCGGCCAGACACTCAAAACTCATATACCCGCCGAAATCCTTGTGTGTACATATCTATGACTCTAAGAGTCCATTCTCATAGTCATAAGCTGCTCTCTACTGCAAGTGATGCTGATGTTTGTCGTGGCTCTGCATTTATATGCGCTGCATCCGTGAAGTTGTCCTTTGGAATTGTCAAGTTCCTTGTTTTAAACATAGCACCGAATATATAGAAGGCGGAACCTTCAAGTTACAGCCATTCGAAGAGCAAAAGTCGTATAATAGTCTAATATTCTTGGGCATTTTCCAGCAATCTCACACACATACATACACACATGTGCATTTTGTGCATATAGTTTTCCCCGGCTAATAGATTGCTATCCAACTATTTATCTCTACCGAACAACGAACAACCAGCACGAACACCATTTTTCAATTCACGAAAAACTCAATTAAACCCTAAAATCCAATAAAATTTTCCAGACTCTTTTATGTATGTATATTCTGCGGACATTTTTGATGCGATTTTCAATTTACAATCGGTCCCCGACCCCATCAATCCACCCCCAACTATAGTACAATAACAGCAACAGCAAGAGTGAGAGAATCGGAAGTGGGACAATAACAAAGGATGACCGTCCTAACCAAAACCAACAGCCATTTTCTTTTTGACATGTCAGATAATAAATTTATTTATCTTTGCTTTTGGTTTTTTTTTCTCTTTTTGTTGTTGTGAATCGTTCGGCCATCGTCGTCGTCCTTGTCGTACTGTTCGGAGCGTTTTTGCATCTTTGTCCTGTTCCGTGGTGTTCTTCGATGCATCTGCAAATCTCTTTGGAGAACTATTCTAGCAAATAAATGGATGGCGGTGGTGGCGGGCATCCGAGGACAGAAACAATGAATGTGTATCTCTAGGAATCTTCCAATTTCAATGCTTTAGAGGAGTTCTTCACAGAGTTGCCATAACCATTGGTTTAAATTTTAATAAATTAACTTAAATTTTATATCTATAATTTATGGAAAATAAATAAATTTAATGCGGAACCTCCTAACAACCCAAGAATTTGTTTAACTTTATTAACTTACTGCTAAGTCTTAAAAATAACTTACGACTAGGTTTACAAGAAAGCTTAAAAACTACTTAGCATAAGTGGGCTTTGGGGCTAAGATTTTGAGATAAATTCTGAAGAATTGGATATCTGTGTTTTGGGTTATTATGGCATTGATGGGAATGAACGAGCGGACGAGCTCTCAATTTTTCTTAGCGAATCAAACCGTAGGTGGAGCAGTTTAACTAACTGCACTATATCTAAAAAGATTTGGCAAGACATAGCCAGGATCGTAGCTACCTGTAGCGGACACTGTTCAATAAGAGAGCATGCAGCGAAGCTGGCTATTCCTCACAACACTCACTGATGTCATAGCTATTGGGACCAGCGGGAATATGAATCAGTCCTCCACTTTCTCTACTAATGCCCTGCTCTGGCCAGATTTAGAGCACAATCCTTAGGAAGGGCTTTTTTTGACAACATTGAAGAACTTTCGGAAATGAAGATCAAATACTTTGTCTCTTTTCTCAACACGACAAAATGGCTCTCGTACGAAATTCTGTGCCGTGCCCTACTTTTGCCTTCTTAAATCCCGAGGTAGTGGACTAAGAGCTTTGGCGGTGGCCTCCAGTGCGGGGAGCCGGATAATCAATCAATTGGATTGGTTGCTTTTTCAGTCTCATTCAACAAGCTGCTTAGTTTGGCAGAATGTAAATGGTGTCGGATGACTATGATGGTCCGGCTGAGTGACTGATGCAATTTCTGGATAATTGTGCCAAAGCAAACACACAATAAGAGACATCAAAACCTAATAGATCCATATTTTTGAACTTAATTCAAACTGGATGACTGTATGAAAATGTCAACAATTTCCCGATTCCATACCAGTTATGGTATCAAAATGACGCACTTCAGCGGATATTGGGCCACAGGGCCAGACTGCCCTTGGTCGCAATTTCTACCTTCCTGGAAGTCAAGAGTTTTCCATACTATTAGCAGCATGTAGCATGCGATTCATTGATTTGTTGCACCCATAGATAATGAGGTGAAAGTTGAACTCAAGGAGTCATAGACTTCTAGTGTTGGTGTAAAGGGAAATTCTTCAAAGAAGCGCAGGACAGTCCATATTACTAACTAAAATTGATGGATAAATATCCGGCCAAGGTAGCTCGCAAAGTGCAAAACGAAGGAATCTACGTTAAACGGCTTTAATTCGAAATGACTGAGAAGCATTAAAAAGGAGACCTTACCTGGCTATTATAATCGAGAAGGGGCCTTACAAATGTAAGGTAAGGGGATTTAGTGAAATAAGGTTCAGACCAAAAACATAAATGTTAAAAAAAGAGCCAATTTCTTCTACACAAAAACATTTGTCTAATAAGTCAGCCGTGAAAAGTACTGAAGTCTAAAAATACGCCAAGTTCTTACTTCATGAAGGTTTAATATACCGAATATTTAAAGTAGAATAAAGTAGAATTAATATTGTTTCACTAAGGTTTTTGTATAGAAGAACTTGGCTCTTTTTTTTAACATTTATGTTTTTGGTCTGATCTCACTCCTTTTTGCAAAGATTTTAATATTTTGCCATGTCAAAATCTCAAAACATACGGAAAGATAGAAGGGTGGACTCTACCTACTAAAATCAACTTAGTTTATAGCTTCCTATTTCTTTTGGTGTATTTTCTTTTTGTTATTGGTTGTTTTGATTTGCGCTTCAATTATTTCTTCTTGTCCTGGCAAGATACCTATAACACAAACATACGAGTACCTACCTTAATTACAGCAATCGGAAGTGCTCCATATAAATTAAACATTTTCTCAGAAAGTGGACGGATACCACTGCCCCTGAATTAAAAACCTCAGTTTTTATTTTTGGTCCTTTATATGCAATTTGAGCCCTACCGTTCTACCAAATTTCATTGTTCTACTGCAATCGGAAGTGTGCGATATAATTTACATCAGTTCTGAGGAAGTGGGCGGATACCACGCCCCTGAATGGGAAGCCTCAAATTTTATATTTTTTTTGTTTGTATGCAATTAAAGCCCTACCGTTTTACCAAATTTTATCGTTTTACGGCAGTCGGAGGCGCATCATTCAACCAACACCAATTCGGAGAAAGTGGGCGGATACCACGCCCCCCTGAATGGAAAACTTCAAATTTTCGATTTTTCTTCTACTTGCATGACAATACCTACCGTTATGAAAAATTACAATATTCTACGATGTCGGGAAGTGTTCCATAATTTTGATGATCTTTAGTCAGTCAGTTGCGGTTTTTATGATTTTTGAGGCCTTATATCTCGGGAACTGCTTATGCTAGTAAATTGAAATTTGGTAAGGTGCCTGTGCCTGACTATCTCAGCAAATATTCGGAATTTTTAGTTTCTGACTTCATTGGTACTGAAGATAGGGAGGGGTCAAAAATCGCCTGAGTTTGTTCCTGTAAAAAGAGTGTAGTGCCAGAACTTGGCTGGGCACTACCGTGTCCTTTGATCAAGTGAAGTTATTTGCTGTTAACATCTTACTCGGTTAAAATGAACAATCTTGAAAATTCATAATTATAGCCAAGTTTCTCAATTAATATAACTAAGTTATTCAATTTAATTTAAATTCTTAGTAATTTATTTTAAAAAATCTCATTTAATTAATTTTATAGAGTTAAGTACGTTATTTTTAGCAACACACTTTACTTATGAAGTTTTTCTTCGAGACGACGCGACGTTGTTTTTAACACATATCATTAAACTGCCAAAAATCGCTCTCGTTTATATTATTCATTTGGAATATTTTAAGAGCAAGGGTATTTAATAGAAACGATAAAAGTTTGAACCTGAAAGTGAATCTCACAATACCAAATGTTGAATTAAATTGCAAGAGGGGTGGAGAGAGAGTGGCTACCTCGCGGTAATACAAACTATCTCATTACACTTTTATAATGTGTAAGGGAACAACATATTCATCATTCCGCTTGATCCTTTTGATTCTTTTCCCTTCAAATATAAATTTTTTTTCGAGAGTTTTTTTTTTTTAAAGCGTAAGACCTAACTAAGTTTATCGCGATTGATTCTTTATTTAGAGCGGTCCATTATAATGATGCACAATATGTTGGCCCCGGTCTTATTACCGAAGTGTTTAGTAAGTAATACGTGGTTTAACATCCCATTTATTTACAATGGGATATTTTAAGGAGAACAGAGCCATTGTGGTCTTTTTACTCGGTGTTCTGTGTTAGACATTGCCGGCTTAACTTCGTATCCAAAATAAGATCCAAATAGTTTACTTTTTTCAGAATGTTAGTGATATAACTTTAATAAAAGAGGCTTTTATGTGCTGAACTTTATATTTCCTAGAGAAAGGACAAGATCAGTTTTGTGGGGGCTTGCACCAAGCCCACATCTATCTGCCCAACGGATTAGCCTTATAAGAGCAAATGTTTTCAAGATAGACGAAAAAAGGACAGAAAGAAGAAGATTTTCCGTCCTACTAAAAAAGAAAAAAGTTTTTGAATTATAGCCAAAAGCGTTCCTTAAAATTCAGGGCACTTTTCAGAAAATTATGAAGTCTTTAAAATAAATAAAAATAAAAATATAAAAATAAATAAAAAAATGTTTGCACTATTGCTTATTTAAAACTTTTTTATATTATTTAATTGGTTTGGCGAAGCGTTTCGGAGTGTGACCGAAGATAGAGGTACACTCGGAAATACGTCGCCAAACCAATTAAATAATATAAAAAAGTTGTGAAAATTTTTGGTGTTTAAATTTTAAATAAACAATAGTGCAAACAATTTTGTATTTTATTTGCATATTTTTATTTTTACTTAATCACACAACTCGGAGACAAAATGAAAAAAAAAAATTAATTAAAAATAAAGTTCTTAACCGAAATTAAGCATAGTTTTATTCAATTTTTAAACTAAACCTGCTGTTTGCATTTGAATATAAAATTAATCTATCTTAATATAGCCACTCTCCACACTTTTGGCTTGTTTAAATGAGGCAGTGAGAGCAGAAGCGGCGTAACCCCAATATTCACTTATTGAGAAAATCACGGTTTAAAAAGTTAACGAAAAATAAATGTTTGTTATTAGCTTCCTATTTAAAATAATAATTAATAAACTTCAGTTATGGCATAACTAGTAGGATATCTTATATTTAAGACCTTAATCTTCTCTTTAAATTATTAATTACTGGATTTTATGTGGGTTACACCACTACTGTTTCTTGGATACTGGAATAAATTTAAAAAAAGAAGGTTGGTTACACCAATAATTTGAAAAACAGGTTATGAAAAAAAATTATTATCGCTTTTAACTACAAAATACATAGTTAGAAAGTTAAGCTTAAGTTTACACTACTATGAACTATGATAGGTACTTTCATTCTTCTTCGTCATCTAAGTACTCAACTAGCCGAACGTCTCTGTCCATAGAAACAGTTTTCAATTGTTATAAAAGTCGTGGTAATTCGGTGGGATAAAATTAAGTAACTCGAATAAGTCTTTCTTTTTTGTTTCACTTATGGCATTCTCTTTCGGAAACAATAGTTCGAGATCTGTGATGAGTGCAGATGTTCTTTTTTTCAAAAGCACAGTATGAAAAAGTACTTCTACGTTATTACTGTGCTTGTAAAAAATATTGAAATTTGTCTCTTTCAGAAATTTTAGCCATAGAATTTTAAGCCATTCCACCTTTATTTACATTCATTTTCGGATTTGTTTTATTCTTTTCCAATTTTTTCGTCGAAAACATCATAGATCTATCCATAACAATAGTTTGAAATGGATCCTTCTTTCTTGACGCTGCTAAATATACATGTAAGCTTTGCTTCTTACCAAGTCATGGGCAGTATGTCCAAAGTTGCCTCTTGTAATAGCACACACCCGTTGAAATGCCTCGAGTGGACAAGGTCTTCATGAGATCAAATGCAATCACCGAAGTGTCAGATTCCTTTGCTCGTGTTGCGTCATCTCTCATGCTATTTCTAACCGAATCCGGTTTTCTAAGATGAAGTTCATGTTTTATTTGTATTTGAGGCTTCTCGTGATCAGTTGAAGGTTAAAATCACGAATCAAAGTCTGCCAGAATATGTACTCTGAAACAGGACTGGTGTGAGAATTCTTATACAAATTGAACATTTTAGATATGTTAAGGTCAGGGCATAAGAATTTTCTCTACGACTTATGGCGGGTGTAAATGCGAATGCTAACACCACACAAGAAGCAAAGACCACACAACATTGACAATGATGTTTTGCATAGCATACTATGATTGACGGAAATGTGTTTGAAATCTACTCATTTCAAATTGTACTAGCGTAGAAATTGGCATAAGTGGGTTACACCATTTTTGCTCTAGGAAAAGTTCCGTGCAGAAACAATGTTTTAGCATTTTTATATTGATTTATGAGCAATTATAAGTTACGAGTATGTCACTTCTGCGTTGGAAGAAAATTTATTTTTGACCACTGTGGATTATAAACTCAAAATTGAAACAAATGAGGGTTACGCCATTTCTGCTCTCAATGCCTCAAATATAGTTTAGAAAAACATTTAAAGATAAACACAGATATTTTGTCCTGGCAACACTCTAATCAACTGTGCTACAGAGAGTAAAATAGGATTGTTGGCGCCTAGAGACTTTGGTGTTGCAATATTTTGAAAATTTATGGACCCTGGCAAATCTATGAGACAAGAAACAAAAAAACAAAACTTCCTCTCATTTTGATGGTAAGAATGGATGGGGGGCTACACAGGCACTCGGCTCCTTCACCATCGTTTTATGGAAAAATTTATGTCAAGTCATTATGGTGTCCGGTTTGGTCTTGCTTTTTGAACAGCTGCACAAGTGCACACTGCTATATCGGCTACTGTTCCGCTACTTAAGGACTTGTATCGCGTAACAAACCATCACAAAGAACCATTCTATAGGCAATATGCAGTTTTGTCTAAGAATTCATGAAGCCATAGATTCCAAGAGCATGTTTCAGAGCATTTCGTGGACTGATTTATTGGTGATTAGTTGGATCGCAAATCATTTGCGGAAAGGAATTCAAACGTTTTTGCAAAGTCAGCACCGGCAGTGAGTTGAGTGTAGGTTTTGAAGTGAAAAAGAAAAGATTTATGATATAAGATAGGATTAGAGCGAAAAGGCCGACTAAAGAGAAGTTCACTTTGCAGTAATTGGATAAATTTAAATAAATTCATAAATTTCGATGATTAAAAAAATAAGTTAAGGGAAGATTTTACGTTATGGGAATTAATGTATAAGCTTGTTTACAGATTTATTTATGGCAAATTTCAGAAACATAAAGATATTTTCCCTGTCCACAATTTTCTGTTGTTGAACAGTGTGTATTTGAAGGTAAGATTTAAGAAATATGAGCCGATAATTTTTTCGACCATAACACCCAACTAACAATTTACTTTCTTTTAGTGTCAATACAAGTTAATATCTAGCTTGTAAGGCAACAACAGCAAGTCTTATACAAATGAGTTTGGCGTAAATTATCGAAGCTATTTAATTTGTCTTAGGTTTTCCATCACAAGTACTATGTCGCTCAATAGCTTTTGAGGAAGATTTGTATAAGGTTGCACAACAATTAACTTAAACAACGAATACTTTGTGTAAAAATGCTATAGCTCCGCTGAATAGTTTATTTGACTCCCGTAAACCCTTTATATACAAGTTCTAGAAATAAAATTAACTTGAAATAGAACATCGTAATATAGTCTTATAGAGTGAATTCAATGTTATAATTCAATGTGCCAATATAGTCTATCTTTTCCAATTTTTGTGCACACGACATTTTGTGGGGTCCTTAAGAGCGTTCATGGATCTGCTGGCAACAAATCGTCAACTTCAAAATTGATTATTATAAAAAGATCCTTCAGCGTTGTGTGGGTTTCTGATGGTGTATTGCCCCACTATCAAAAATAAAAATCAGCACTTTGCACTTCAAGAAGTTTGTAAAAGTTTAGGCGGTTGATTTCTCTGACAGAAAAAACTTTTAATATTATTCATAAACAAGCCTAATAGAACATGACTGATTTGACTTTCACCTGAAATCCTTATAGCGACCATTTTTGTAAGGCTTTACGTTAAACATTTCGGACAGGCTTTAACAAAAGTATTTTCAACTTAGATATACAAGTTTTCCATAAGACTTTTTCATATGGCCTAAAAAAGTACTAAACAAGCTATATGTGTGAAAAAATTCTTGGCATGTATAGTTTAGTCTTACCATAGTTCTATGCAAACTATAGTTTCTCAAATTAAAAAAACTGGACCTACTGCAAGCTAAATTGTTAGTTGGGCAGCGTACCAACCGGTGCATCTGGATCGGTGTAACTGATGTTGGTAATGGTATATTGCATTTTCGGAGCTCAATGGTCTACAGTTCTTAGCTAATCAAACTCGTTATCAAGAAGCCTATATGGGAGATGATTAAAAAATTGGTGAAATTTTTGCTGTGTCATAAAAATTGATCGTTGACAAGAATAGACAACATTTTGGATCATGTTTATTTGATGCTTTAATCTTTTTTCCAATAACTCCAGAAAATAATTTCGGCTAAGTGAAACCCCTTACAACAACAACAAATCCAATTTCGAGAAGATTTTGAGACCGCGACACAATGAACCAGTATATCTATATAATAAGAGTTTATATAAAAAGAGATTTGTCCAAAAGGCAGTACGTCTTCGAAAAAGCCACCCCTCGTACGATGGTAGCGATTGCAGAAGTAGTTTTTGGCACAGCCACTTCCCAAGGCCGATCGTATTGTTGGCCACTCTGGACTTCAGAAACGTCTTCAATTCAGCCAGATGAAGAAACAGAATGCGCTTGAAAACAAATTCAACATTCCATCCAATCTCTTGCATATGGTTAAGGTCTACCTCAAGGACTGGAAGCTCACTTACTCGACTACAGAAGGCATACAAACGAAAAAAAATCACCTTTGAACAGCAAATCAATCCTAGGCCTTAAGGTATACACTCTACATTACCGCGGTGATAATGGAATAAAATACTGAAGCAGTGGAAACTGGACTTGCGATGAGTATAGTTCTGGATGAATCAAGATTTTTAGAGTTCAATAACAGAAAAAACGGAGATAGTTATTTTGACGAAAAAAAGAGTCTCTATGTTAATCAATTTCAAAATCGGCCCTGAACTGATTAGAAACAAGGAAGCTGTGAAATATGTAGGACTGTCTTCAGTGGCGTAGCGTGTCATCTCGGCGCCCGGGCGGGTTACTCATTCTGCTGCCTCCATTCAATACTTAATTAAAATTAAATTTCGAGACATTGATGTGCCAGGTTTTTCAAAACATGACCTTATTTTAGCTTTTTATAATCTCGATACTAACCCAAATTTAAACAAACAAACAAACATTTTCGTTTAGAGATTTCAAATCCTTAAACATGCAGGCCTTAGTATCAAATGTTTTGAATTCTAACCTTCAAAGCATATATCTTCTTTCTGATGTTAATGATCAGGTTAATTTTTTCACCGACACAATCAACAACCTGTTCGATATTTTTGTACCAATCAAAACAATTCGAGCAAGAAATAGTGAGCTGGGATGGTATAACAAACAACACCATTGAACAACTTATAGCAAAACGAAATGCAGCATATAAGCGTTGGAAACGATTTCGGGTCCAGGAATTCTTCGATTATTATAAAAGATTGCGAAATACTGTAGTTGCTGAGATAAAAAATTCTAAACGAAGATTCTATGCTTCAAAATTTAATAATCTAACCTCCAAAAAACTTTGGCAAGATATCAAATCACTTGGTATCTCAACTCAGCAAAAGAGTACTGATGAAGAATGCGACGTTAATGAGCTGAACAAAATATTTGCGGCTTCCTGCTCCTACACCAATGATGATGCGGAAGTGGATATAGTTTTAAATAGTAATAGTGATATCTCGACAGGTTTTAGTTTCAGAAGAGTTAATGAAATGGAAGTGTTCAAAGCTATATCTGTTATCAAATCGGAAGCTATTGGCCTTGATAACATGAATCCCAAATTTGTTAAAATAATTCTTCCGTTTATTTCGCCATTCATAACCCATATTTTTAACACTATTTTAACCAGTTCCCGTTTCCCTAAACTTTGGAAAGCTTCTAAAATCATTGCAATTCCTAAAAAATCAAACTCAAACACTAAAGAATATCGACCAATTTCTATTCTGCCGTTCCTTTCAAAGGCGTTTGAGAAGGTAGTAAGTCGACAGATCACTACCTTTCTCGATACTTACCAGTTGCTTACTCCTATCCAATCAGGTTTTAGACCAAATCACAGTTGTATCACAGCGCTTTTGAAAATTGTGGATGACATACGGTTGCAAATGGATAAAAACTTAGCAACAACGTTGATTTTATTAGACTTTTCTAAAGCTTTTGATACTGTCTCGCACAGAATACTTTTAAAAAAGCTAAAGCATTATTTTTGCTTCGAAAGCTCGGCCGTATCTCTCATTGAGGATTATCTTACAGAAAGAACTCAAGCGGTTTTTGCAAATTCCAAGTTATCCGATTTCGTTTTAACTCACGCTGGTGTACCCCAGGGATCAATTTTAGGCCCTCTCTTTTTCACGCTGTTCAACAATGACTTACCCTCGGTCCTAAGAAATTGCGAAATTCATATGTACGCTGACGATGTACAAATTTATTTGAGTTACCCTATTGGAATGATTGAGGATGCAACTTCTCGAATTAATGAAGATCTGATGCGTATATCGCAATGGTCACATAAAAATCTTTTGAAACTGAACGCAAAAAAATGTCAGGCTATTGTTATAAGCAATACTGCTATTGACACTACTTGCTTACCTTGCGTTGAGCTTGATGGATCAATGTTGAACTACGAAAGCACAGTAAAAAATTTAGGCATAACTTTTAATAAAACTCTGACATGGGATAGTCACTTAGCATGTGCTCTTGGAAGAACATATGCCACTCTTCGGATATTACACCTGTCTGGTGGCTGTCTTCCAATTGCAACAAAAATGACGATTGCCAAAACCCTTGTCTTTCCCGCTTTGTTCTATGGTAGCCTTATTTTCTGCAGTGTGGATCATGTGAGTAGAAGAAAGCTTCAAGTTGCATTTAACAACACCGTCCGATTTGTATATGGCTTGCGTCGCTTTGACCGTGTTTCTATGTATGCTAAAAATGTCCTTGATATGCCCTTAAACAAACATCTAGATTTTCTAGTACTGACTTTTCTTTTTAAATTAATGCATAGCAAAAATCCTGCATACTTATTTGAAAAACTTATTTTTCCTGTATTACAAAGAAGTAAAGTTCTTATTTTACCTACTTTTAAATACAGAAACTCTAAGCAACAATATTTTGTGCATGCGGCTGGCCTTTGGAACTCCCTACCAGCCGACCTGAGAGGACTAAACAGCTATAAGACTTTTGAAACTCTTTTGAAAAATCACTTCAGATGCTAAAATTTTTCTAAACTTTTCTTTAATTCTTTAACTTATCGTAATTCTCATTTATGTACATATTTCTCTTATATCTGAAAATCTATTTTATTTATATTTTTTTTTTAATACTATACATTTTTTTAATTAAATATTTCTTAACCGAATGTACTAAGCATAACAAAAAAGACACCATGTCTTAATATGCCTATGATTTGATACCAATAAATACAAATACAAATAAATACAAACTATTTCACAGGCAATGAGGTATCTTTTATTGAAGGTAAACCGTCGTTTGATTTAACGTGAGTACCTGCCGTTACCGGCTTAACCCCACGGGAGGCCTACCTCCACCGGAGTCAGATTGGGTCCTGACCATTAACCCCGACATAGCCGAAGCCATCTCGGTCACAAAGCTGTGACATGTTGCAGGCATGAACACACCTCTTGTTTAGGAGGTGAGGTCTATCTAACACCTCTTGAATCCAGGCACGACTGAAAACCATGTGTTTCCGCATTCGGAATAAACCAAGCCACCACGATACTCCCACAAGGGGGCCTACCTCATAGATAGTTTGAAAAAAGAGTGCGCGCACGTGACAGCTGCACCTCTCTATCCGAAGATAGAATAGGAAAGCCAGAAGACGTACGCTATAGCACTCAGAATTCTGGGCACTATCTCCCGTGGTGCCATGTCACTTACAGATGTGTTCCTGCAAAACTCAGGGCCTATCAACCCCAGATACACACACCCAGCATTTAGTCGAGGTAGAAACATCAATCAAAAATGTACACCACTCTGAAGAGTTGTTACACGCTCCTCAGCGGATTTCTACTGACTGTTCCTATCTAGTTAGTTCAGTTACTTACGTAACGTTTCCACATCAGGCACCGCGAGGAGGTCGAAAGGAACCGGAACTGACAGCTTTGTGCAAGGTAGCAATACCGGCCCAATGACAAGTCAGTGGACGAGCCCATCAGAACATCAAACCAGTATTACCACTTCAGCACCCATACACGTTAGTGCATGGATTGTGCATTCGCAACACCAGCAGAGTTCAACAGAGCCTCGGACATGCCTTAAACTACCAAGCACGCCATCACCCCACCTGCAATATTGAAGGTAAAATATTATCAGCAGTTTCACAAATGGATTCTACGGGCCTTACGAGCAGCGAAGTCAGAAATAACCTTGTCAAAATCAATATTCGCCGCCAATTCACACTACCGCTCCATCTAAAACTCGTCCTTATCGATGTCTTCAAATATATGGGAAAGATCATACTCGTACTTGCTGTCCAAAAGTTTCACTGGCGTCAAAAATCCGAACTTGTCCGCTATTTCTTGAACTTGCTGGAATCGAATCGTCATTTCTTGAATAATCTTGTCAAATGATGCGAACACCTCTCGACGGAGTTCCTGATTGTGAGACGAAGCTGCATCTGCGGATTCATCGCCATACAAGCGTTTTTCCTGCGAATTCTTCTCGTTTTGAGTTCGATTCCGAGTTTTTCGCAGAGAGGAAAATCGATTGCGGCTTGGACGAAACGGTCTCTGGTCTCCACTAAGAGAGCTTTTAAAGCGCAGAGTTTCTGAGCACACTTATCCACACTCAGTCCTCGTTGCTGCAGATAAATCTGTGCGTCATCTACTTCAGGTAGCACTGCAGCCCAAAAGTAAAGAAAAGTGAGGAAGTTGAATGAATGCATGGCTGCCAGAAGAAGACTCGCCCTCGATTTTCTTTCGGAAGTATGAGATGAATCCGTCAATTCTTCCAGTACCTCAAGAACTTCCACAAACTTATTTTTAAGTTTCTTGACAGCTTCATGTCTAGCGCTCCAGCGGGTTTCAGTGACTCGTTTCATTGCTTTACCTGTGATGGCAACCAAAGGCAAATAGCTTCTCTAGAGTTCCAAAAAACGTCACGGAATTCACTGATTCAGAAGCAGAGTGTACCCCAGCCAAGTTGAGTAAGTGGTTTGTGCATGCAACAAATGTAGCTTTCGGATTCAGTGCTTTAATCCGGGCTTGAACTCCATTGTGGATCCCTGACATTGTGGCAGCGTTGTCATAAACCTGTCCTCTCAAGTTCTGTATGCCCCGTCCGTCTGATGTTATCTTCGCGATTATATCGTTGCTGAGATCTTCTGTTTTTTTTTTTTTGTTTCGAAGAAGTCGATGAAAGATTCTATCACGGCGACCTTTTCTCTGTCGATATGTACGATACGTATCGCAGAACATGGCTCATTTGGTCTTTGTGGTAGATGTCTGGTGTATGTACATATGATCTCTACTATACCCGCTTCACCGCTTCACCGCCCCACCCAAGCTACGCCACTGACTGTCTCCCAGTACCAAACTCACTTTCTGGCAACAGATGAAAAAGTCAGAATGAGCCTCTAAAGTGACTACAGAGCAAACCTATGGCAAGCGTGTTTGGTCAACAGCCAGCAATAATAAACTCCTGATGTCAACCACAAATGCCATTCTGTTGAATGGATGTGAGATTTGAGCAAGAAAAGTGCAGGAAGCAAATTGCAGCAGTACATAGACATGGAGCTCTATGCGTAGTAAGTTCTTACCGAACGGTCTCGGAATCAGCCGTGTCGCGTTGCCAGAGTGACTTCCATATATCTGCTATTAGGAGATAGGGAGTACCGAATTGACAAGAGCGTTGGAGCTCGGAAAACAGAGGGCGATGGACAATAAGGCTTATCAGGAATGTGGCCGCATGAAATGACTGCAAACGCCGCGCCGTGTCGTTAACTAGTACGTCAGTTAGTTACTCGCCATACACGTATGTTTCAACTTTCAAGCCTTCCTGCACAATTAATTGGCAAAACAAACAAGGCCTTCGTCAAGATCTACAGATAAGTACTGGTTCCGTCACTCCAGAAAACATATTCCAGAAGATAGGTATGTATAAGTTAATGGGCTATAAGTTGATCTTTTTACCGTCACACTTAGATCAATGTAGATCCGTTGTGATACCCTAGGGATAGTGACTCCCATGTAATGAAACTTATTATAAATCCTATTTCAATCAAGTCCGTTAAGGCTGTTGATGAGTTTCAGAAAACTTTAGCATGAAATTTCAGAGGATACTTGTAAGTCATGGAAGATATGTCTGTTGTCACATAATCCCCTGATTGTAGATAGTCAGACACCTTTTAAGGACGTGATTATTTCCTTTAGCCTTGCAGAGTCTGTTAAGTTTCATAGGTCAGTGGTTGTTGTATATCTCATTTCTTAGGTCAGGATTGCTCAATAAATTGAAAGAGCTATCCCTTTCCTCAAGAGAGTGAAAGGGATATCACGTGCATCGCATCGTTCAGTCATTTTCGTTAGTTCTATCATTGTCTTCCTGGACCTTTTTATGTCTTTTGACTGAGGTTAGAGGCGACTTCCAATATCGTGGTCAGCTCGTTGATAGAGCTTAGGAGTTTTCATGCCATTTGGTAGCGTTAAAATATTCCAACAGGTTTTTTCTTGGAATGGCAGAGAGTTCCTCCAAGTCGTTGAAGAAGTATCTGCCTGGGACTCTGTTTCCCAGATAATATAGCGCAGGACAGTGACGCAGGTAGTGAGGAGTATCCTCATGTATCTCCTCGTCACCGCATCCTCTGCATAAGTCGACCATACTTAGTTCCAGCTTTTTCTTGTGGTAGCCCAGTTAGTTGTAACCTGTGGTGATGGTCAAGAGAAGAGAAAGAGACTTTTACTCAGTTGGATGATATTGCCGGTTTGATCTTGTGGAAATTAGGCCATAGTTTTCTGGTTATAACACGGGTATGGAGCGCGTTCCATTAATTGTTTGTTGTAGCTAGAACTTTTCTCTTGATAAACTGTTTAAAATTACAGGGGTGGGTTGATAATATTCTTGCCACCTCGTCAGCACTTTCTTTACCTGGAACACCAATGTGACCAGGAAACCAAAAGAGCCCTATATTGTGCTGTGTATTAAGAACTCTTAGCTCTTTGCGACATCAAGTTACAAGCTTCGATTTGCTTTCCTTGGCAGGAATCGTTTTAAGGCCGCTTGGCCATCAATGAAAAGGGTCATATCAGATGTGGTATTACCATCGATGGGACTTGTCTAGCAGATTTCATCTCTACTAGAAACTCAGCTTGAAAGACACTGCTCTAATCAGGTAGCCTGAATGAGCGGTCTAGTCTAGGAACCAGCGGTATATAATGCTATCATCGATTCGCAAGCTGATGGCTCGTTAATTTGCCAGTCCTCTCTGCTAGGAAAGGCGGTCTACAACGGCTTGTAAAAGTCTAAGCGGTGTGTTATATAGTCTGTGCATACCCTATTTCCCGTGTATTTCTGTTGAATCTACACATAACCTTTGTCACTGTATCTGTGCTTTGGGCTGCCGAATCTTGTATAAATCGATCTAGGGGTCTTAAGTTGAGTACAGCTTCCAGACCTGCTATGGAGGAAAACCACATTGCCCCAGTGATTCAAATGCGTGCCGTACTACCCAAGAAACAATTTTTAGCCCTGGCTCCAGAAAAACCGAGGTCACAAAAAAGCCTTAGATAACTCTGGTCATAGTGGGGCTAGAAATGAGATACTTTATTACCCTAGTATGCTATACGGTAGAAACAAACCAAAAATTATCTTAAGGCTGATTTCGGTAAAATTTTCTCTCTTGCACAACTTTTTGGTCATATATTGGTTTGAAAAATTCCATTTTTAAACTGATGATAATATTTGAATATTTTTTAACCCTTTAAAAACCAATATGTCATTTTTCTGGTTCCAAAATAACTATTTTTAAATCTAGGTTATATTTGAACGGTTCTGGTACGGTTTTGGAACGGCTTTTTAGCTAAATTGTAAACCCTTGGTTTGGAAAACTTGAGCTCAAAGCCGGTTATTAAGCCGCTTCCAAACCACAAATTGTTGATTGGGTATGTATCTTGGTCATGATTTTAAGGTTGTTCAGTTCGTCCAATGTATTCCATCTGATTCCAAAAGATGCAATATAGCTACAAAAGCTGGAAAAAAAATCTGTTGAGCCCCTGAATTGAGGACAGGATCAGTCGCCAATATACCACTACCTTCCCAAGTACGTTCAAAGTCTGTATGCTCACAGACAACGTCTAACAAAAGGTCTCCAGCGGATCCACCAAAGTGAACTGAATACAAACTAAAGAAACTACCAGATAGTTTGGAATGAGCAACAACAAGTCAACATCATGTTACGGAACTCCATTCCACCCCACAATAATATCCAATACTAGAAAATATTGCAAGGAATCAATCACTTTCAAATAAAATAAAAACAGCCACAAATACCGGAAACCATCATCAGCAATAATACAATTTGGAAGCGTTTGCTGACTACTTCGAATGAAACTTCACACCGAACCAACCTACTGACCCAACTTTCTTACAGGAAGTTGAGGCAACAGCTGAACAAACACTGCAGCCAAATCCGGATAAAATCAATTTCAATAACATCAATCCAGCAAATGATCCCACCGATAGTCTACATTTATGCAATCTAGAGGAGGTAATTCTAATCCAAAAAAGTCTGCTGGACCAAATGGTGTCTCCTACTACATCCTGGAAAGGCTACCACATACAGTAATGATTTTCCTCACATCAGCTCCAAACTTGTTTGGGAATGCGTGATTAAGCTTAATAAACTGGGCAAGAATAACACTGTCACGCTTCATTGGGTACCAGGCCACGTTGGTGTCCAGGGCAACGAAGTGGCAGACTCCTTAGCAAAAATAGGCGCATCGACACCCCTTACAGTGCCAGAGCCCTACTGCGGAATTGGAGAAAACGTGATCAAAAACAAAATCAAAACAGAAGAGGAGACAAAAAGATCAAAGATCTGGAAAGAACTCCCTAAGCTAAGACAGGCAAAACTCCTACTCGGGGACTACAACCGAGAGCGTTTTGTAACCTGCATTAGCTTAAGTAGGAACAACCTCAGGAAAATCCGTGGATTCTCACAGGCCACTGTAGGTTGAGAAGACACCTCAACATCCTTGGCTTGGTGAGCAACGCGACTTGCAGATTCTGCAACACTCACGAAGAGACACCTGACCGCATACTGGGGAAATGTGATGCACTCGTGCATCAAAGGCACAGGTATCTGGGCAAGCACCACATAAAAGAGAGTGAATTATCATCCCTTAAAATACTCCAAATACTTCGATTCCTCAGAGGAGCAGATTTGGAGGAAGAACTGTAATAATGCGCCAACCTCATCCAGTTCTAGATGGGGTGTGTTTTTATACCCCAATTTATTCATTCATTCATTCCCCACAACTGTAATTTCCCCCAGAAGTGGAAAATAGCGAAGATTGTGCCAATTCCGAAAAAAAGGTGCTTCCAACTACAGGCCAATATCACTTCTCAACAACATCACCAAATTACTGGAAGGAGTAATCTTCTGAAGATTGAAGAAATTCTGCTGCGAAAATTCCATCATTTCTGACATGCAATTCGGCATTCGAGAAAAAAAAACTGCTAAAATTCCAATACGATATTACCACAGCCCTCAACAGTAATCGTGTCACCGTCGGATGCTTTCTGGATGTCGAGAAAGCATTCGATAGCGTGTGGATAGACAGCCTAATGCACAAACTTCATTCTCTTTTCTTTTCTATCTTTCAAGAAATTGTTTGCTCAACTAGATAACTGCAAGTCAATCATGAAGACCATCAAGGCTAGAGTCACCCAGGGCTCAAAACTCTGCCCCTTTTTCTACAACTTGATGACTTCCGACCGACTTTCTCCAATTGGATGCGAGAACCTTCTGTATGCTGATGACTTGCTCATTTACGCCTCATTAATGTCACCACTAACCGCTGTGCGAAAAGTAGAAACCCACATCAACAGACTCTTCCAATTCTACCAGAAATGGGTCATCGGGATAGACACTTCCAAATCGGAACTTGTCTGCTTCAGGAGACCTTCAACTGGTAGAGGTATTCGCACCGCAACAATTTGCAGAAATCTGGTTCTGATACTCCCTGACTGATCCACGGATAGCGGCAAAGCCAAACGTCAAGTGCCTAGGAGTGTACTTCAACGAGTTTCTAAGAATTAACCTGCACTCAAGAAATGTTCGGAAAAAGGCCAGCTGGGCCTTCAGCCGTTTGCACCCATTGCTGAAAAGAAAATCAGGTCTTAATCAACTGACAAAGATATTAACCCGCAAGCAGCTCCTGCGACCAGTGATCAGCTATTCCTTCGAAGTCTGGTTTTCAATCTCAAAGACAGCTATGAGGGAACTTCAACTATTCGAAAGGAAGATATTGAAGATCTGCCCTGGACTCTACTTCGACCGTTAACGAGAGAAATGAGCATCTCTACACAGACGCGAATTTAATCCCACTGGACAAATATCTAGTTCATTCAACGAAGAAACTAATGCGGAACATCATCAACCACCCGAATCAGCTTATGAGAAGGATGACCACAGAACAACGACATCCCGAACCGAGGTATACATATATAAAGCATTTCTTCGAGCTGCCTCTTAAGGCAAAAAAAAAAAGTTGATAATAGAATAGAACCTTATATTTAGGACTGACAAGTAAAAAATCCAGCAACGAAAATGAATGCTCAAAGAACTGAGCAGGAACAGTAGTGTTGACAAAGAATAAGTTAAGTGAACTTATTTGATCGACGCGACGAAACTGTTGTCAGACAAGAGATTGAGATTAGGAGGATGTGATCATTTCTTTTCCTTTTGATGCAATATCTGTTGAACTATACTATATAGAGTACCTGTGCGTGAACCCCATTTCCCTAGAAACGCTCGCAATATGTTTGAACATTTCAAGGTCAGCAATATCGTGTTTACTGCTCGCAAAAGGAAAATAAAATTCCCAAACTGAAAACAAAAACTATCAATAATTCTTCACTTACACTTAAACTATATTTATTTGTTTGTATACTTTTCCACTTTTGATTGGTAGATAACAAGCTTTCAGTGCTGTCAATTCTATTGCTCTATGGCTTTAATACCTACTTCCATAAACGCTGATATATTGTCCAAATACCAAGTTACGTTTGCATTGGGCACAGATACATCGTATTCAGCTTGGCGATATCCTTTTCACTTAAGCCCTTCCGTTGGCCAATTACTGCCTTCGGGTCACGTGTTATAATGGTCTTCTCGCCATTTTTCGAAAAAGCTATACTACTGAAATGCAAGACGCTATTGTAGTCATAAGAAATGCCGAAATTCTCAGTGCCACTTTGCTGTTCAAAATTATTCTCCATTCCAGGAATTATATTATCTTCGACAATAGTTATGTACGCATCCCGATCGGAGGCACTTTGTTGATGGTAGAAGCCCAGTGTATGCAGGAATTCATGCAAAATCGATCCCAATCTGAAGCAACCTTGGTCGATAGGGAAGATCTGTAGGTTCATTCTTTGGACCCTATTTAAATAACCGACTTGTGAGTGACATCCAGTATCCTCAGCTGTTATGTTAATGTACATCTTGTCTGTTTCACTAGCCTCTTGAAAACGAAGGCAACTTTCAGCTTCGATCATTTGAATTGCTTTTTTAATATGGAACTTGTGACGAGGATCTTAAAAAAAAACAAATATTCAAGTTTTTGAAAAGCACAATAGGATAACTCACCAAACTGAGGACTAAGTTTGTAGAAAACCAATTTGTTCGGCCAACGTTTTGACCGCGCACTCAAACCATTCCTGGCTCGAAGTCCTAGAAACTGTTCGTTCGACAGGTCTAAGTCGCCTTCAAAAAATCCACCCACTTCCTCGGGATTTCGAAGTAACTGGTCTCTTGTACTCGGATATCCGGTGGAAAAGTTAACAAACAAAACGAACAACCCGAAAACCCTCCAGATATTAGTCATTTTGCAATCGCTCTTTTTCGTTCGAAAACAAAGCTAATGACGACTTTAAATTACTGCTACGACTGGTCACAAACCCAAAATGCAATTGAATTTTTGATGAATTTTATTTTCGTTGGGGCTTTTAGAAGATAAGAACAAAAATGATAAGCAAAGTTCTGTCATATCGTCAACAAAACGGGTGAGTAAACTAGTTTGAAGTGATTGCATTTTGAAACATCAGTTTGAATTGCCACTTGAATTTTTGTGTAGACATAACTGACCATAAAACTGTTATCAGTTTGGGCCGTCTATTCCTAATCGGAGAATTTGTGGGTCGTGATCATCAGTTAAGCCAGCAGGGATGGAGGTTGGGTAAGGTAAAAGCTCGTGAGTATCGACGTTTTAGTTTTTCGAACCTTAATTGATGAAGTGTTTAATTGGGCCCGACAAAGTTTTCTTTTTTGTGGTGCCTATAAAAATTGTTTCAGGAATTGGTATCTATTGGATATGAGGTTATTTTGCTTGCTTTTATTTGTTCGGAAAAGTTTTGGCTTTGTAAAAATGCAATTGAGTTGGGTTGTCAGTAGGTCAGTTTCATTAGTCAGTATTTTTCAAATTATCTATATTTTACGCTTAAGGCTACGGCCACGCACAGAGCGACTGAGCGATTGAGCGACGAGTCGCTGAGCTCCGCAAAAAAATTAAAACACATTAAATTGGATGGAGGTGGCCACATAGACCCTTAGCGACTTCGGAATATTTAAGCAACAGAGCGACGTCGCTCAATCGCTCAGTCGCTCGTCGCTCAGTGCGTGGCCGAAGCCTAAGAAGGTTGTTTATAGTTTATTATTTATTGACTGCGGAACACTAACACTACTCTTACCTACTCGCGATGGAAACCAATCGCAGTGAACCTGGCTCTCTGGGTTGTGCCGTCAGGGTGACTTCCCAGCCACATAAAGTTTTTTCGTTGCGAAGCAAACGAGAGCCTCGAATATGGACAAATTTATTGATGACGAACCATGCAAAAGAAACAAGGACAACGAACTTCGGATATGTACATACGTGGAACTGTTAAACTTTAGTGGAATAAAAAGACAGTCCGTTTCTTGAGAAGATAAACAACAAGTAGTTATAATTTATTGATCATTATCATTTGCTTGTGTAATTGGTAAAAGCAGCTTTAGAGTGGGTCCTGGAGAGTGAATTCTGAATTAAGTATGTCACAAAAAAAAGTGTAGAGTACAGTGAGTACAAAGAAGTACTTCGCATAATAATACAATTTGAACAGAAAAGGAACGTAAAGTCCCTTAATGGGTCCCTTGCAGCCGAAAAATTAGCGGAAGCCCTAAGCTGTTGCAATGCAGATATTACCGCCATCCAAGAAATGCGATGGGGCGAACTGGGGAGATGAACTTTAAAACACTTCAATATCTGCTACAGCGACTGCTATCGAGAACAAAAGCAGTGTCTAATTGAGTGCGGATTTGTTGTTGGAACTCGACTCCGGTAAAAAGTCTTGAGTTTCAACTGTGAGAACGAGTGCCTTACGATGCGCATCAAGTCTAAATTCTCCAATATTAACCGCATTTACCCGCATGCCCCAACAGAGGAGAAAGACAATGAAACCTAAGACATAATATTCTACGAGACAGTACACATGAGTAGTCCAATAGCTATAACATTTAAATTGTCTTTGGAGATTTTATCGCCAAGGCAAGAATGGGAAGCATTTATGATGGCACGGTGGGAAGATACAGTCTGCGCGACACCACCTCTGATAACGAATTCAGGATGATCGACTTTGCTGTAGGTTGAGACGTTCTAGTACACAATTCAAACATCTCGATATTCACAAAGGAACATGGAGATCTCCTGATTAATCAACCTTTAATCAGATTCATTGTGATTGTCGCAAAGCACTTCTCCAGTATAGACGATATCCGCACGTTCCGAGAGACCTACATCGAGTCAGACTGCTACCTCGTTGTAGACAAGCTGCGGATATCTCGACCAAGCCAAAACAAAGAAATTCTGTGAAGAAGTCCGACGTTGGACGGCTACAATCGCAAAAGATTCCCAGCCGATCGAGTCTCTAACAACCTCTTGAGAAATTCTATGCCACAAGCATCTAGAAACCGCACAGTAGGACGACGGTGACCATGATTGTTGTCCACTAGCACACCAGTCTCATGCACTTTTTGCACAAACCTGAGTACGGCAGCTGCGGTTGGTGCTTCATTTACTTCAAAAAAACGCACTGTTTGGGATACACAGCACTCACTTTGGAAATAAGTTTTCAATTTTTCCCAATGTTGTTAAAACGTAATTCGACTCATTTTGTTCCGCGGAGGTATGATACTGACTTTTTGTAAAGATTTCGAGTGGGAAACAGCTGTCAGTCTCAAAAAAACCTATGAATTAAAAAGAAACCACTATACTCTGTCCAACAAAAATTGTCAGTGCAGGCCTTATGGGAGAGCTTTTTCTAAAGCAGTGGCGCCTGATGCACCCTCACTTCAATGCGTTAGGAAAAATGCAGCTAAAAAAATAGCAAGCCACTGACTTTTCTTAAGGAATTGTTGTTGTAATTCTTTGCAAAAAGTTGTACACCCCAACACCACCACTGCTGATGAGATACTGTCAAGAGTGTCAAGCTGTCAAGTGTCACTCAATACGATCGTGCGCTCTTTATCTACATCAAAACAGAGTTACCATTATCATTCTCAAATCTCAATTGCAAGCAAGGAGCTTTTTATTAAGGAGCTTTTGGGATTTGAAGCTTTTGAGAACACATGGCGTGTTGTGGGAAAGAGAAATTGAATATTGTTTTCAGTCGTTTTGAATCGGCAGACGGTAGCCCTACGCGTTTTTTACTCTCATTTGCGGCGATTTATAATTTAAACTACGGAATCCCTGTGAGAGCTTTAAAAGGCGACACACTTATGCATGGCAATGCAACCAGAATTAAAGAGACAAACGTCCTATCTTCCCTGTACTGACAATTTTTGTTGGACAGAGTATAGATGACCCACTTGTACATTGTCTTCGTTTGTTCTGTATTTAAAATAAAATGCACGACTGGGTCGCACGCACTTCGTTCTATGCAATAGACTATAGGAATTTTAAAAACGAATGTTATTGGAGAAAACTGTGCATAGGTACCTATGGATAAAATAATTTTTTTTAATTCTTTTAGTAGTAAGACATAAAAACAGAATGCTGTGCAAATTATGCTACAACGCTGTAGTAGTTTCTTTTTTGTTAATAAGCTTTTATATACAAATTTTTAAAACATTTTTAAGAAAAAAATTTGCTACGCCAACTTTAAGTTTTTATTATTGTACGAATGAAAATTAAATTTCCAAAAAAAATATTAACCCGTTTTTGAGATATCAAATTTTCCAAAACAAAAAAAAAAAATTTTTCCAAAAATTCAAAAAAAAAAAGATGTCTTAAGTTTTGAAATGCAATGTTTTTTAAACCTTTTAGAAGCATCTCTAGAAAAAATTTCATTAAAATCCGTTTTGTCGATAGTGAGAAATTCAAAATTAGACAAAATGGTTCTATGGTAGGTACAAGCTGTAATATCTTAATTTCAATTTTTTTTTATTAAATTAAAGAGCATAAAAATTAATTGAAAGAAAAAAATTTAATCAAAATTCTAGGTGCCGTTTTCGAGAAATATACGATTTTTGAAAACCATTTTTTAACATTTGTATGGTGGGTACCTTTATTTTTAGGTAAAATAGATTTTTTTTTCTCACATCTTGTTAATTATATTGGGAAACTTTTATTTATCAAGTTTAAAAAAAATCTAGCTTGGGGTTTTCGAAATATTGAGTTTTGAAAAAAAAATTTGAATTTTTTTTTTTAAATCCAAAAAATTTTTTTTTTTGAAAATTCTAATACACAATTCTATTTATGTTTTTGGGGAGTCTTATTAAAAAAAAATTATTAAAATCGGTTGTTCCGTTTTTGAGAAAATCAAAAACAAAAAAAATGGTTCCATGGGGGGTACCCTCAATATCCATTTTTCGGAAATATTTTTTCAACCATTACCTAGCTTTAGCTAAATGAAATTTTTGTGTGTTCTT